>JASWHV010000008.1:39280194-40545134 GCA_030760725.1 Neostapfia colusana | reverse complement strand
CGGTCCATGATTGGCTCCTTACTTTATTTATGTGCATCTAGGCCAGATATTATGCTTAGTGTTTGCATGTGTGCAAGGTTTCAAGCCGCACCTAAAGAGTGTCACTTAATTGCTGTAAAAAGAATCCTAAGGTACCTTGTGCACACACCCAACTTGGGACTTTGGTATCCCAAAGGATCCAAGTTTAACCTGATAGGGTATTCCGACGCCGACTATGCAGGATGCAAAGTCGATAGAAAGAGCACATCAGGGACTTGTCAATTTCTTGGTAGGTCCCTAGTTTCTTGGTCATCTAAAAGGCAGAACTCCATTGCTCTTTCCACAGCGGAAGTGGAGTATGTTGCAGCCGGTAGTTGTTGTGCGCAACTACTTTGGATGCGACAGACTCTTAGGGACTACGGCTACAATCTAAGTCATATCCCGCTTCTATGCGATAATGAAAGTGCTATAAAAATTGCACACAACCCTGTAGAGCACTCAAGAACTAAGCACATAGATATCCGTCATCACTTTCTTAGAGATCATTCATTAAAAGGTGACATTGCTATTTCACATGTTAGGACTGAAAAACAACTTGCGGATATTGTTACCAAACCATTAGATGAGAAAAGGTTTTGTGAACTAAGAAATGAGCTAAACATTCTTGACTCTCGAAATGTGGCTTGAAACATTGCATACCTGGTTGCAACTCAAAATGTTCCTTTGTATTGTTAGAAATGCTCCTCTTCTCCTTTTTCACTCAGAAAACTATTTTAATGAAGAAATCTTGTGGATTATGACCATTGTTTGATTGCTGATTGCCTACTGGTCGTAATCACCAAGACTACTGGCAAAATTATTGTCCTTGGATCACTATTAATTATCTATATATGTATCAAGTCTGTTGGAAACAGACTAGTCCGATTTCCAACCGGACTAGTCCGGACAGACAACAATTAGGTTAACTAAGGGGTACCGGACTAGTCCGCTACCATGACCGGACTAGTACGGTCAGTCGCATATAGAAGCACTTGGCTGGACCAGACCTCTCCCTCACCCCTCATTAGACTTGCTCTCCCTCTCCTCTTCCAAACCCTAGCCCCCAAAGTGATTTTCGGGTTGAACCCTCAAAATCGAGATTTTCTCCGTGGGAAATTGTCCCCTTGACGAGTGGTTTCCCTCCTCCGGATTCATCCGGACTGATTTCCACTTCTTCGACGCGAATCATCAAATCTTGGTAATTTCCCCCCTTAAACCAAAATCTCAACTTTTCTAGTTCTAGCTAGTTTTCTTTGAGTTCAAAAGGATGTACATTGCCTCAATAGATGTATTCCTACCATTTTCCTGCCCTTGTGTCCTTAGATAGGAGATTTGATTCAAATGAAACATTAGGGTTCCTATGTCAGGCCGGACTAGTCCGGCGCTCAGATGCGGACAAGTCTGGTCCACCGGACTAGTCCGCACTCTGAAACCGGACAAGTCCGGTCTCTGACAGTTGAACCCCTACGTTCCCAATTGAAGTCGATAATGAGTCCATCTGTATCTAATCCTTGAACTCCTTATCAGGCATCATGTCTTCAGGCTCAGATGACAGCTCTTTTCACATTGATGAAGACGTTCAATGCGAGAAAGTGAGGAGGACCAAGGAGAGAGTTATGAAGAAGAGACATGATGTCAATGCTCACTCTCCACCCTCCGACGACAATCTACCTAAGAAGAGGAAAGTCATTGGCAAAAGGCCTCTAAGGAAAGATGCTGCTGAGGGCTCGTCAGGGCCAAAAAGAGTTCTCAATAAAGGAAAGGGACTTGCTAGTGGTCCCCTTGGGCCCTTGAAGATGAAAAACCCTATTCACCGCAACAGGCAACCTTCGAGTGAGGATTTCACTGGAAAAGGGGTGAGCTAGCTGATAATTTCAGGAAGATTCAAGTGTATGACCGACCTAAACAATGTTCTGGAGCAACTTCCATGCAGATTACTACGAGCATGTGTACATGAAGATGAACAATCCTGTAGTAGAGAGTCAATGGCTAAATGTTGAATACCCGAAGTCAAAGAGGTATCCTGCCTTTCGTGAGATGGTGGAGGCGTTAGAGAGGCACGGTCTGACGGACCTGCTATCCTTTGAGTATGACTGGAACAATGAAATCATCACCCAGTTTTACTCCACTCTCTACTTTGCTCGTGATGATGGAGACAACCTTACTTGGATGACTCATGGTTCAAGGTATAGTGTCACTTATGATGAATTTGCTAGGATTCTTCACCTCCAACACACTTTGGTTCATGAACTGGTCATTCATAATCTGAAACCCCTGGAGAAGGAGGAGCTTGAATTTCTCTATGACACAAGGATGCCATATGTTCCTCCCACCATCAAATATTTGAAGCCCTTCTTTGTGGTCCTCAATAGAGTCTTGAGAAAGACTATAGCTCCGAAGGATGGAGATGCGGGAACTATACAAGGGACCTTGAGGACTCTCATGAAGGTCATTAGTGGAAGGGGACCATTTAATGTCTTTGAGTATATCTACAACGACATCGTGAACATCTCAATCACCCCCAATAGGTCCTGTGGATATGCACCGTATATCATGTACATGATTGAGAAAGTGACGGGACTCGAGTTCGTCAAGGATGTCAAACATACGGGGTTGAAGCCGCAAAAACCCACCGAGTACACCCTTCCCCCGGCTCCAACTGCCCCGTCCTCTCCACCAGTGGAGAGGAGATCAAAGCAAGCTCATGATGCCACTAGATCTGCAGCTGCTCCTCCTGGATCTCCACCTGCCCAAGAATCATCCAGTGGCATCCTCAAGGTGCTCTCCTCCATCTTTGCCTGCTGCAGCAAGATCGAAGACAGACAGCGCAAGGAAAAGCTTGCAAGGAAGAAACATCAACAATATGTCAATGCCAATATCAAATCTATCTGTGCAAAGCTTGAGATTGAGCCCGTTGGATCACCACCCGTCTCCGAGGACTCAGAGGAAGATCCTGCTCCCGTGGATGCTGAGGTTAGTGAAGATGAAGATCAGACTGAGACTGACGGAGGAGGCAACGATGAGTGATCCTCCTCAATTTTTCCCTTTTTGGTGCCTTGATGCCAAAGGGGGAGAGATTGAGATTAGGGAAGATTGAGATTAGATTTGGACTATTTCTATCTAGTATTAGTTATTAAGATCTTTTGTGATCAAGGACATGTACCTATTTTGAAATCTTGTAATGCACTATTTCTTTTCTTATGTGTGATGTACTATGCTCTCATGCACTCTTATATGTTCACTATTGTTTGTCTTTAATTTATCACATTTTGTTTATCACACACCTGTGAGGCACCCCACCATAAGGTGTGTGCATATATGAGAAGGCTTTTGTGAATTCTTTATTATTCTCATATGTGCACACCTTATGAAAATCAACTTTTTATTCTCAATTGTGATATCCCAAATAGTGTAAAAGCCCAAGAAAAGGGACTTGCAAACATTTTTATGCACCTCACAACACAACAGTTTTGTTGTGGGTAGATCGTGAAATATTGTGAAGAGCAAGTGGCCTCCATCAAAGGAGTGATTAGAAGGGAAAGTCTTCACTTTCACAAAGTAGGGTTTACACACATATGATCACACATGGGAGGGAAATTTCAAACTGTTGCATTCAACTTCAGGATTTCAGCAGCTAAAACTAGGAGTAAAGGGCATACTTGGATTCCTCAGGTTCAAATTAGCGGGGAGGCAAAGTCTCAATAATTTTTGCAAGGGTTTGCTACCCAATGGTCCAAAAAGGAGCCAAATAGGCAAGAATGCAAATATACATTTGAATTTGAGGGAAACTTGTCCAATCATGCAAATGTGGCTCAGTTTGAGACTTCAAACATTTGAATTACTCATTTGCCAAAAATTTGGAGATATTTTGGGGCAGAGGGGAGCTGTGGGCCCCACTGGTCAGTGAGAAGAGAGGGGAGAAGCTTACTGCCTAAGTTAATCGGTTCCACAGTTCACACTCGAGCGAGTTGCGTTCTCCCACCGGCTGCCACCGCACGGACAACCGACGACCGAAGCACCTCCCGAGCTGCTTCGAGTGTCGGTTCCCCCGCGCCTTCATCTCCCCTACGCCGCGCTCTGTCGGCCACAACAACCCTCCCACGAGCCCTGTTATCTTTCCTCCCGAGCAAACAAGCCGCCGGCGCCGCGCCGGTTCGTCCCGATCCTAAGCCGGCATTGCGTCCCGACTGCTCAAGCGATCAACGCGAAAAAGGAGCGCCAGCGCGTGCACAAGAGTTTCCCCAGCTCAGCTCCGGCGTTCGGGGTTCCTGTCGGCCGTATTTCGAGTATCAGCACCGAAGCCGAGGTGCAACCGGTGGAAACCGACGTCGGGCTCCCGTGGGCAGCTCACACCAACCAGTTTCACGACTGAGCGAGAGCACCCCAAGGTGCGCCAACTCCCTGCGCTGCTCCTCTCCAAATTTCAGAGCAATCCGTGCGACGTAGCTTCGGAATTTCGAGTTTTTCCCTCGGACGAGGAAAACCTAACCGTGGGTAAGAACTGTGGAAATTAACGCTTAATTCTCGGTTAAAGTTATTCATTTTGCGCACACCAGAGCTAGAGAGGATAGGGAACCTTTTCCCTCCACAACCCTAGCTAGAAACGCCATGGTTACAGCTAATTTCGAGCTTTTCGGTCGGCGGCCATGGCGGGAACACGCGGGCGCACGGTGACAACCGGTTTGCCGTCATTTCCGAGCCAGGTTGAGGCCACGCCGAGATTTCCTGACCTCCACTGATGCTTTAGAGCGGATCCGCTGAGCTTTTGGCGGGCTAATGTGCTCGGGCGACGGTACCGATCATCACCGAAGGCCGCGGCTCGTCGCCAGCCTACTTCCGGCCACCGGCAGCCCGAGCCAACCCCGTAGACTTGTTCCCCGACCCTGAAAACCCCCAGGCGGCGAGTCTCCGGCCGAAAGGTGGCCGGGAAGCCGGGTCCGGCGAGCTCCAGTACAGCGCCGGCGAGGGGGAGGCGCGGGAGCGAGAGGAAGAAGAAGACCCGCCGGGCCCACGTGTCAGCAGCTGAAGATTAAAACTCCGGATCAGCTGTGGCGTGTGATCCCGTGTGGTGGCGCGGGAAAAGGTCTGTGGCCCCGTGTGGCGTGATTCCGGCGGTTGACACGTGTAGGGTGGACCCACAGGCAGAGTTTGAACTTTTCTCGAATTAATTTGAATTCCAGAATTGGTTCAAACTTTGGAACTGCATAACTTTTGCTAGGAAGCTCCAAATTTAGTGATTCAAATTGGGTTGGATTCATCTGGCCTAGCTCTGTCCAGATATACAACCCAATTTGTATGAAACCCATTAATTAATTCTGGAAAATTCTTTAAAGCTTTTCAGCAAAAGAATTTTAGAGGGAGTTTGGTCCATCCAAAAATCCCCAAATTTTGCCAGAATGTTCTTCAGGACATTAGTAAACCCCTGTAAAGGTTTCATACCATTTGGAGTTGATTTGGTCAGAGGAATTCAAATTGGAAGGTGCTGTGTTCATTTGAATGCAGAAACATTTTCCGAGAATTTCCAAAACTTGGAAATTCAATTCTGGGCAAACCTTAACTCCAAAAATGCTAGGAAAAATTCATGCAAACTCTAGGAGCTATAATTGAAATTGTAGTTCACTAAGTTGGGTATGAACAGGGGTCTGACCTCAGAATTAATTCCTCCTTGCTTATTTGCTAAGAAAATTATTCTGCGCAAACCACTCCATGAAAAGTGCTAAGGTTTGGTCCAGAGGGTTTTCTTGTGACAAGGAACTCACACAAAAATTCTCAGCTCCATTGGAGCTCTAGATCACCCCTGTCCTGTTTAACCACTTAAGGGATTAATATGGAAAAGGGGGAAAACCACTTAGCATTTAACCATGTGATTAAGTCCAAGCCAAACCACCAACACCAGTTCATATTTAAATTCTTAAACAAAGTTCCAGGTATTAGAGGCTGGTTATTAGAACTAATAGTAGAAGTCTTACTCTAAAACTCAGATTTGCATATTAATTAACATGTAATATTGCATAAACGTGTAGCCGTTGAAGAAGAGACTCCGGAAGTGCTGAACTTCCTTCTTCCGGACGAGGAACTAACTACTGACCAGCAGCAACAAGGCAAGCCCCGGTTTGCATACCCTTTTTAAAAGTTTTACTTTGTTTACATGTGTCATATGAAGTATGTATGTGCATTAGGTATAGGATGAATGAAACCCCACTTGCATAACCAAAGGTTCCTAAAAGAGTGAGGGTAGTGTCAAGGACCTCGAGTAGACAGGCTATGCTTAATGAGTCATAGGACTTCGGTACAAGTCGAGTAGTTGGAATCTACTCGCGAGATAGGTTTGGGACACACGGGTTCGGTTGAGTGATGTGAGATCACTTTAGTAATGAAAATGAGACTAGGCAGGGGCTAGGGCGCAGCAAGAGAGAGTCTTGTGCGCGCAGCCCTGTCCGTGTCGATTGAGGACCGATCCGTGTGCGGCCCTGCTGAACAAGTATTGAACGTACCGAAGGCATATCGGATATATGGGCCCCGATAAACCGATGTAGCCTAAACCTCCGGGCGTCGAGGCATAGCACACCGATTTATAGGTGTAGGTTGAGGGCAGCAAGGTGGAAATCTGCCAACGGGCATAGAGAGATGCTCCGTGTGGGGAACCTCCTGCTCGTTTCGGTGCGACCGGTTCGACGTTTGGGCTGTTGGGTGAAAGGTTGTCTCGTACGACATCGAGTGAGCGTGCTGTGCAGCTCCACGGGTGGGCGTACGTGACGTGCTCTTTGGGTTTTCCCTGCAGGTGTATATCGAGTCGATTCGCCGTCCCTCGCGGTGACGAGTACCGCTTGTTCACTGCGTCGTAACGTAGACTAATGGATGAAATATGTTGATTCAATGATGCTGATTGATATAATTGTATTGCTACTTGTGTGCCACCAAATACTGCTTACTAAATTTCAGATTTCATGAACTGTTAACTTGTTGCTAAAAGATGAACTAAGGATGAACTTGTAGGCGTGTCCTTTTGCTGAAATGTTACTAACCTATGTCTTGGTATACCTCATGTAGAGTTTCATGCTTAGGTGAGTCGGTTAAGCCTTGCTGAGCCTTCGTGCTCACGGTTGCTGCTTAAGTGTTTTTCAGGTGAGGAGCCACCCACGGACTCGGAGTACGAGTCCACCGGCGAGGGTTACCCTCCGTCGGGGACCACGGCTGAGTGGGAGCCGTACACGCCGCGCTGAGCTGAGACGTGCAGCTAGTGTGGGTTGCCCTAGGGCTGGGCAACCGACTTTTGCTAAATAGGCGGGCGTGAGTTGTATAGTGTAGTCTTCCGCTGTGTAATAGAACAATAGTTGTAACTGAAGTTTGTACCTGTTTGTACAGTTTCAGCTGTTTTTCCCATGTAATATATTGGGTTCTTATGACGTGTGCTGTCGGGTGTCGCATCGCGCGGCACCACCCTCTGCGATCCTGGATGAGCGGATTCCGGTCCGCCACAGCCTGGTATCAGAGCTGCAGTGGGGATAGCACAGTACTTAAGGACTGCATTAGGGGAAAAACTTAGGTATACGGTGAGGATTCGGTAGTTGCCCAAGTAAGGACTATATTAGCATAGTTAATTAAAGTGGCAAAGACTAACTTATGTGTTATAATTCTGAATTTCAATTATGTAACGACGCACCTACGCTCTGGTAAGTATGGTAAGGAACGCCACCGAAAGCGGTTCAATTTCGGTTAGCTCCCCCTGACGAGGAACGTGGTTCAGGGATTGATCTCACAGCTTGGTGTGAGATGTCAATATGAATCTCTTGGACTCTTCATGTCCCTGAGTTCATATGAAACGCTGATCCCTAGCGTGCATTAGGCAAGTAAGCGGAGTCCCCATCGCGTGGTCAGTAACGCGAGAGTGTGTTCGTCTGGAAATAGCCCAGGAGGACATACGCAGCGCTTGCCATCGGCGTGCCCTGCAGGGCAGTAGGTGGTATCTGTTGGGTTGATAACATTCCCAACCGTGACGACCCGTTCATGACATACTCGGGTTCCCCGTCGTGTGGTGTTGAAACACGATCACGTGCCTTGAGACGTGACTTAGCTCAAGGACGACCGTATGACAATGATATGGGCGTTTGTATTTACTTTCAAATATGGAACTGCCTGAAATGAATAACCATTGAGTGCACCATTATTGTGTGGTCTTCTGCAGGTACTAACCACGTATGTATCCGTGTAGAAAACGTGTGCGAGAGACCGTTTAGTGCCACACTTGAGACGTATATGCCGATATGATCCGGTTAGGATTTTCTTTTGTGAGGAACGTAGTACCGAGATATTGTAGGCATATGCATGAGTATAATGATAACAAAGAATTAAAATCTATAGGTTCAACATTTAGGACCCTGGTTGGGTATAAGAATGGGGTAGTGATGATTGTAGTTCCAAAAAGACTGAAAAACAGAGTGCTCTGTTTTGAGACAGCAAGGTTGCTGATCTTCAACAGGGCATAGCTCGCAGGTCTTTTAGCCCAGGGAGGTGTGCTGCATAGCTCTGGAAAGGTATTGAAGTACTCTACAACTTGGTTGTAGACTTCCAGAGCTGAAACTCGCCTTAAGATGGCTGAAATCCCAGAGGAATGTAAACTGTCCAAAACCAGGGCAGAGTAAAACATCCTCTGAACTGATCTGTTTTTCAAACATAACTCCCAGTAAAAAATTAAAAATTGTCATATAATACATACTTAGAAAGAGTAGAAGATGTGTGACACCCTTGCAATTCAAAGTTCCTGAAATTTCAACACAGAATTTAGTGGAAATCAGGGTTGAAAACAGCCACTTCCAAGGGAGGTGCTGTTAAAATTCTTCCGGAAATTCTGCTGACTTTAAATTAGCATAACTTTTTAACCAAAGCTGATCTGGGGGCAAATGAGTACTCGTTGGAAGGATACTGAAGTTAAATTTAACTTTGGTTTTCAACTTGAGTCATGAAAATGCCCAGAACCAGATCAAAACTTGGAATGGGTAGAAACTGGTCATTCTGACGGAAGAATGACAATTGAACTCATTGGAGAGGGTGTTGTACCCTAAGGGTGGTATATGTAATGACAACGCGATAGTTATGTCTCGTAGAGACCAAACCCAGTTATGGTGAGCTTCCAAAGAGGGGGTTCATCAAGTTGGATTAAACTAACTTGTGTTTGGTCTGGTAATGGTGTAGCTTGTGCAAAGTTATTACATTATCTACTTACGAGATATTTCGCATGTTTTGTTGTCATAATGTTTATACGCCCAGTTCTATTGGACTGCATGCAAAATGTTGCGGGACTGATGTTTAATGTCGTATGGTTGCAGATGGTTCGTACTAGGACCACGCACGAGGTTGGTGGCTCTAGCCAAGGTGGAGGCGATGACTCCCAGCCACCGGCCTACGACAGCACCCCGCAGCAGCAGCCACCCCCGCCGCCTCCGCTTACTCTAGCGGATGTGATAGCGGCATTGGTGGGAGGTCGTGAGGAGCAGACCGACTTGCTCCGCACGATCGTGCAGAATACGTCCCAGGCGGGAGGACGTCAAGAGCGAGGGCCTCGTGAGCCCCGCGAAGTGTCGTACTCGGATTTCATGAGTACGCACCCTCCAGTGTTCACCGAAGCTGAAGAACCACTGGAGGCGGACAACTGGCTGCGGACTATCGAGTCCAAGTTCGGGCTGCTCCAGTGTACGGAGCGGCAGAAGACACTGTTCGCAGCACAGCAGCTCCACGGTGCCGCTGGCGCGTGGTGGGCGAATTATGTCGCCTCACGTCCGGCTGGCCATGCCGTGGAATGGCAAGAGTTCCGGGAGGCGTTCCGCGCCTATCACATCCCTCCCGGGATAATGAAGAGAAAGTTCCAAGAATTTTTGGAACTGAAGCAGGGCGGGAGGAGTGCCCACGACTACTCCCGTGCTTTCAACCATCTGGCGCAGTATGCGTCAGACTACATCTCCACGGAGGAGAAGAAGAGGGAGCACTTCTATCGGGGGTTACATCCCGAAATGAAGACCCACCTCGTACAGTGGAACCGCGGCACATTTAACGACTTAGTCAATGCCGCGATCATGCAAGAGGATGCTCAGCGGGAGTTGGCAGCTGAGCAGCGGAAGCGCAGCGCTCCACCTAGCGGTGGGAGTGGCGCTCCCCAGAAGTACCGTATGGTGTATCGGACACCATCCGGTCAGCAGTGGCGTCCACCGGCGCGACCTCAACAGTTCGGGGGATGTTCGTTCCAAGCACCCCCGTTCCGTCCGCCGATGCCACCACCAAGACAGCAGCAGCAGCAGACGGTACCCCGGGCGTTTCCACCGCCACAACGCGCCCCGGGATTCCGTCCACCGATCAGCGGGGGACCGCCCCGTTTCACCTGCTTCACGTGTGGCCAGGCGGGCCACTTTGCGAAGGACTGTCCCCAGGGGCAGCAGAGCAGCGGGCAAGCCCAGTTCCAGGGCGGTGCCCGAGGCCGACCTCCAGTGAAGAAGGTTGGTCAGCGGACTGGTGGCGTTCGCAACCTCGACAATGAGGACGCCCCAGAGGGAGACAACGTGCTGGCTGGTACGTTTACTCTCAACAATCAAGCCATCGTCATATTATTTGATTCTGGTGCAACCCACAGCTTTATAAGTGCATCCTATGTGGCTAAACATCAATTGCAAGTCTTCCCAACCGACTGCACTTATATGATATGCTCACCGGGAGGGAAGATTTCAGCTAATATGATGATTCCAAAGGCACCTCTGTGCTTAGGTGGAAAACTATATCCCACCACCTTGATAATCCTTATGGGACAAAAGATTGATGCAATCGTAGGGATGTCATGGCTGCAATACCATGGCGCTGTCCTAGAGACTCGGACCCGGACGGTTCACTTAAATTCTCCATTCCACCGTCCGCATTCCATGGTGTTAGACACGCCAGTCCGGGAAGTTTTAGCAATTAATAATGCTGAAGTTCTCAAGTTAGAAGACATCCCCGTAGTCCGGGAGTATCCTGATGTGTTCCCGGATGATCTTTCGGGCATGCCACCTGAGCGGGATGTCGAGTTCAAGATCGAGCTCGCACCCGGGACTACGCCCATATCACGGTGACCATACAAGATGGCTCCAAATGAGCTGGCGGAACTGAAAGAACAGCTCAATGATCTGTTGAGCAAGGGTTTCATTAGGCCGAGTTCCTCGCCTTGGGGATGCTCGGCGCTATTTGTAAAGAAGAAGGATGAAACCCTGAGGCTGTGTGTGGATTACCGGCCGCTCAACGCCGTCACCATCAAGAATAAGTACCCACTGCCCCGTATTGACATCTTGTTTGACCAACTTGTGGGGGCAAGTGTATTCTCAAAGATGGACCTTCGCTCTGGATATCACCAGATCAAGATCCGGGCTGAGGATATCCCGAAGACGGCGTTCTCGATGAGATACGGCTTATACGAATATCTCGTCATGTCCTTTGGTCTCACAAATGCTCCAGCCCATTTCATGTATCTCATGAACTCGGTGTTCATGCCGGAGCTGGACAAGTTCGTGGTAGTGTTCATCGACGATATCTTGGTTTACTCCAAGACAGAAGCCGAGCATGCCGAACACTTATGGATCGTTCTTCAACGATTGCGAGACCACAAGCTCTACGCCAAGTTCAGCAAATGCGAATTTTGGATCAGCCAAGTGCCATTCTTGGGACATATCATCTCAGCTGAAGGCATTGCGGTTGACCCAAGTAAAATAGAGCAAGTGTTGAAATGGAAAGCTCCCACTTCAGTCCTTGAAGTCAGAAGCTTCCTCGGGTTAGCGGGATACTACCGGAGGTTCATTCCGAGCTTCTCCAAGCTCGCTAAGCCGATGACAGAGTTGCTGAAGAAAGGGACAA
The DNA here is from genome assembly GCA_030760725.1 of Neostapfia colusana. NCBI lineage: Eukaryota > Viridiplantae > Streptophyta > Magnoliopsida > Poales > Poaceae > Neostapfia > Neostapfia colusana. Next base: position 40,533,248 of record JASWHV010000008.1, on the reverse strand, counting down.
AATATGTTTGGAACACCGTGTGTGAAGGAGCGTTCCGAACATTGGTGAAGCATCTCACAACAGCCCCGGTGTTAGCTCAGCCGGATACAACAAAGCCCTTCGACGTGTATTGTGACGCGTCCGGTATTGGGCTTGGCTGCGTGTTGATGCAGGAAGGACGTGTGGTCGCTTATGGCTCACGCCAACTTCGGAACCATGAGCAGCACTACCCGACTCACGATCTTGAACTTGCTGCCGTGGTGTTGGCGCTGAAAATGTGGAGGCACTATCTCCTGGGGAACTTGGTGCATCTCTACACCGACCACAAGAGCTTGAAATACATTTTCACCCAGAAGGAGCTGAACATGAGGCAGAGGAGGTGGTTAGAACTGATCAAAGATTATTAGATTGAGATCCATTACCACTCCGGCAAGGCGAATGTGGTTGCCGACGCGCTGAGTCGGAAATCACATGTCCATCACCTCACCATTACACCGGTGGAGGAGGAAGAGCCAAGTTTATACTTGGTTCCTTATGGATCGCTGTACAACCTTGCCCTCGTCCCTACTATTAGGGAGGACATCATTGCAGCTCAGAAAAATGATAAAGGCATGGCACATCTCCGGAGACGAATTGACAATGGGGAGATCAAATGTTTCCGGAAAGATGGTGAGGGGACGTTGTGGTTCAATGACCGCATAGTCGTACCCCGAGATATGGAGTTGAGGAAGAAGATCCTCGATGAAGCTCACTTGTCCAAACACTCCATTCATCCGGGCAGCAACAAAATGTACCAAGATTTGAAAAAGAAATTTTGGTGGACACGGATGAAGCGGGAGGTAGCTAAGTACGTATCCGAGTGTGATACGTGTAGACGAGTGAAAGCTGATCACATGAAGAAATCAGGGCTGTTGCAACCCCTGAAGATCCCGACATGGAAATGGGAAGATGTGAGCATGGATTTCATTGTGGGATTACCCCTAACAGCCAACAAGCATGATTCCATATGGGTAATCATTGATCGGTTAACCAAGACGGCTCACTTCATTCCGGTGAATACACGTTACAATGCCGGCAAATATGCGGAGCTATACATAGCGAAGATTCTATGCCTATACGGGGTACCCAAGACCATTGTCTCAGATCGAGGTGCATTATTTGTATCTCGCTTTTGGGAGCAGCTACACGCTGCCTTGGGTACTAAACTAACCAGGAGCTCCGCTTATCACCCTCAAACAGATGGCCAGACAGAGAGGGTGAATCAAGTTCTGGAAGACATGTTGAGAGCATGTGCCATCCACCATGGTAGGAACTAGGATGATCACCTACCATTGGCGGAATTCTCGTACAATAATGGCTATCAGGCGAGTATCAAAATGGCACCTTACGAAGCTCTCTACGGTCGTAAATGCCGCACCCCATTAAATTGGTGCGAGTCCGGTGAAAGGGTCACATTCGGAGTTGATGTGGTGAACGACGCCGAAGAGCGCGTTCGGACAATTCAAGCCAATTTGAAGGCCGCTCAATCCCGACAAAAGAGCTATGCTGATAAGAGGCGTAGGCCGTTGCACTTTGACGTTGGGGAACACGTGTACCTCCGCGTGTCTCCAATGAAAGGCGTGCACCGATTCGGTGTGAAGGGGAAGCTCGCTCCCCGTTTTATTGGACCCTACGCTATCACCGAGAAGTGTGGACCAGCGGCGTATCGATTGGAACTACCGGCATCTCTGGCTGGTGTCCATGATATTTTCCATGTTTCGCAACTGCGAAAATGCTTGAAGCATACAGCTGCTGTTCCTACCGAAGACATCGGCGAGCTGAAACCGGATTTAACATATGATGAATATCCGGTGGGAATTCTTGATGAGAAAGCCAGAACCACACGCAGCAGAACGTTGTGGTTCTACAAAATACTCTGGAGCAACCACACCGCCGAGGAAGCGACGTGGGAGAGCGAGGAGTTCCTTCGCTCAAATTACCCGGAGTTCATGGCTTCTCAACACGGGTAAGTCCCTATTACATCGCTATCTCTTCTTTTATAATCTCGGGACGAGATTCTTTTAAGGGGGGAGGGATGTAAAAGCCCAAGAAAAGGGACTTGCAAAAATTTTTATGCACCTCACAACACAACAGTTTTGTTGTGGGTAGATCGTGAAATATTGTGAAGAGCAAGTGGCCTCCATCAAAGGAGTGATTAGAAGGGAAAGTCTTCACTTTCACAAAGTAGGGTTTACACACATATGATCACACATGGGAGGGAAATTTCAAACTGTTGCATTCAACTTCAGGATTTCAGCAGCTAAAACTAGGAGTAAAGGGCATACTTGGATTCCTCAGGTTCAAATTAGCGGGGAGGCAAAGTCTCAATAATTTTTGCAAGGGTTTGCTACCCAATGGTCCAAAAAGGAGCCAAATAGGCAAGAATGCAAATATACATTTGAATTTGAGGGAAACTTGTCCAATCATGCAAATGTGGCTCAGTTTGAGACTTCAAACATTTGAATTACTCATTTGCCAAAAATTTGGAGATATTTTGGGGCAGAGGGGAGCTGTGGGCCCCACTGGTCAGTGAGAAGAGAGGGGAGAAGCTTACTGCCTAAGTTAATCGGTTCCACAGTTCACACTCGAGCGAGTTGCGTTCTCCCACCGGCTGCCACCGCACGGACAACCGACGACCGAAGCACCTCCCAAGCTGCTTCGAGTGTCGGTTCCCCCGCGCCTTCATCTCCCCTACGCCGCGCTCTGTCGGCCACAACAACCCTCCCACGAGCCCTGTTATCTTTCCTCCCGAGCAAACAAGCCGCCGGCGCCGCGCCGGTTCGTCCCGATCCTAAGCCGGCATTGCGTCCCGACTGCTCAAGCGATCAACGCGAAAAAGGAGCGCCAGCGCGTGCACAAGAGTTTCCCCAGCTCAGCTCCGGCGTTCGGGGTTCCTGTCGGCCGTATTTCGAGTATCAGCACCGAAGCCGAGGTGCAACCGGTGGAAACCGACGTCGGGCTCCCGTGGGCAGCTCACACCAACCAGTTTCACGACTGAGCGGGAGCACCCCAAGGTGCGCCAACTCCCTGCGCTGCTCCTCTCCAAATTTCAGAGCAATCCGTGCGACGTAGCTTCGGAATTTCGAGTTTTTCCCTCGGACGAGGAAAACCTAACCGCGGGTAAGAACTGTGGAAATTAACGCTTAATTCTCGGTTAAAGTTATTCATTTTGCGCACACCAGAGCTAGAGAGGATAGGGAACCTTTTCCCTCCACAACCCTAGCTAGAAACGCCGTGGTTACAGCTAATTTCGAGCTTTTCGGTCGGCGGCCATGGCGGGAACACGCGGGCGCACGGTGACAACCGGTTTGCCGTCGTTTCCGAGCCAGGTTGAGGCCACGCCGAGATTTCCTGACCTCCACTGATGCTTTAGAGCGGATCCGCTGAGCTTTTGGCGGGCTAATGTGCTCGGGCGACGGTGCCGATCATCACCGAAGGCCGCGACTCGTCGCCAGCCTACTTCCGGCCACCGGCAGCCCGAGCCAACCCCGTAGACTTGTTCCCCGACCCTGAAAACCCCCAGGCGGCGAGTCTCCGGCCGAAAGGTGGCCGGGAAGCCGGGTCCGGCGAGCTCCAGTACAGCGCCGGCGAGGGGGAGGCGCGGGAGCGAGAGGAAGAAGAAGACCCGCCGGGCCCACGTGTCAGCAGCTGAAGATTAAAACTCCGGATCAGCTGTGGCGTGTGATCCCGTGTGGTGGCGCCGGAAAAGGTCTGTGGCCCCGTGTGGCGTGATTCCGGCGGTTGACACGTGTAGGGTGGACCCACAGGCAGAGTTTGAACTTTTCTCGAATTAATTTGAATTCCAGAATTGGTTCAAACTTTGGAACTGCATAACTTTTGCTAGGAAGCTCCAAATTTAGTGATTCAAATTGGGTTGGATTCATCTGGCCTAGCTCTGTCCAGATATACAACCCAATTTGTATGAAAACCATTAATTAATTCTGGAAAATTCTTTAAAGCTTTTCAGCAAAAGAATTTTAGAGGGAGTTTGGTCCATCCAAAAATCCCCAAATTTTGCCAGAATGTTCTTCAGGACATTAGTAAACCCCTGTAAAGGTTTCATACCATTTGGAGTTGATTTGGTCAGAGGAATTCAAATTGGAAGGTGCTGTGTTCATTTGAATGCAGAAACATTTTCCGAGAATTTCCAAAACTTGGAAATTCAATTCTGGGCAAACCTTAACTCCAAAAATGCTAGGAAAAATTCATGCAAACTCTAGGAGCTATAATTGAAATTGTAGTTCACTAAGTTGGGTATGAACAGGGGTCTGACCTCAGAATTAATTCCTCCTTGCTTATTTGCTAAGAAAATTATTCTGCGCAAACCACTCCATGAAAAGTGCTAAGGTTTGGTCCAGAGGGTTTTCTTGTGACAAGGAACTCACACAAAAATTCTCAGCTCCATTGGAGCTCTAGATCACCCCTGTCCTGTTTAACCACTTAAGGGATTAATATGGAAAAGGGGGAAAACCACTTAGCATTTAACCATGTGATTAAGTCCAAGCCAAACCACCAACACCAGTTCATATTTAAATTCTTAAACAAAGTTCCAGGTATTAGAGGCTGGTTATTAGAACTAATAGTAGAAGTCTTACTCTAAAACTCAGATTTGCATATTAATTAACATGTAATATTGCATAAACGTGTAGCCGTTGAAGAAGAGACTCCGGAAGTGCTGGACTTCCTTCTTCCGGACGAGGAACTAACTACTGACCAGCAGCAACAAGGCAAGCCCCGGTTTGCATATCCTTTTTAAAAGTTTTACTTTGTTTACATGTGTCATATGAAGTATGTATGTGCATTAGGTATAGGATGAATGAAACCCCACTTGCATAACCAAAGGTTCCTAAAAGAGTGAGGGTAGTGTCAAGGACCTCGAGTAGACAGGCTATGCTTAATGAGTCATAGGACTTCGGTACAAGTCGAGTAGTTGGAATCTACTCGCGAGATAGGCTTGGGACACACGGGTTCGGTTGAGTGATGTGAGATCACTTTAGTAATGAAAATGAGACTAGGCAGGGGCTAGGGCGCAGCAAGAGAGAGTCTTGTGTGCGAAGCCCTGTCCGTGTCGATTGAGGACCGATCCGTGTGCGGCCCTGCTGAACAAGTATTGAACGTACCGAAGGCATATCGGATATATGGGCCCCGATAAACCGATGTAGCCTAAACCTCCGGGCGTCGAGGCATAGCACACCGATTTATAGGTGTAGGTTGAGGGCAGCAAGGTGGAAATCTGCCAACGGGCATAGAGAGATGCTCCGTGTGGGGAACCTCCTGCTCGTTTCGGTGCGACCGGTTCGACGTTTGGGCTGTTGGGTGAAAGGTTGTCCCGTACGACATCGAGTGAGCGTGCTGTGCAGCTCCACGGGTGGGCGTACGTGACGTGCTCTTTGGGTTTTCCCTGCAGGTGTATATCGAGTCGATTCGCCGTCCCTCGCAGTGACGAGTACCGCTTGTTCACTGCGTCGTAACGTAGACTAATGGATGAAATATGTTGATTCAATGATGCTGATTGATATAATTGTATTGCTACTTGTGTGCCACCAAATACTGCTTACTAAATTTCAGATTTCATGAACTGTTAACTTGTTGCTAAAAGATGAACTAAGGATGAACTTGTAGGCGTGTCCTTTTGCTGAAATGTTACTAACCTATGTCTTGGTATACCTCATGTAGAGTTTCATGCTTAGGTGAGTCGGTTAAGCCTTGCTGAGCCTTCGTGCTCACGGTTGCTGCTTAAGTGTTTTTCAGGTGAGGAGCCACCCACGGACTCGGAGTACGAGTCCACCGGCGAGGGTTACCCTCCGTCGGGGACCACGGCTGAGTGGGAGCCGTACACGCCGCGCTGAGCTGAGACGTGCAGCTAGTGTGGGTTGCCCTAGGGCTGGGCAACCGACTTTTGCTAAATAGGCGGGCGTGAGTTGTATAGTGTAGTCTTCCGCTGTGTAATAGAACAATAGTTGTAACTGAAGTTTGTACCTGTTTGTACAGTTTCAGCTGTTTTTCCCATGTAATATATTGGGTTCTTATGACGTGTGCTGTCGGGTGTCGCATCGCGCGGCACCACCCTCTGCGATCCTGGATGAGCGGATTCCGGTCCGCCACAGCCTGGTATCAGAGCTGCAGTGGGGATAGCACAATACTTAAGGACTGCATTAGGGGAAAAACTTAGGTATACGGTGAGGATTCGGTAGTTGCCCAAGTAAGGACTATATTAGCATAGTTAATTAAAGTGGCAAAGACTAACTTATGTGTTATAATTCTGAATTTCAATTATGTAACGACGCACCTACGCTCTGGTAAGTATGGTAAGGAACGCCACCGAAAGCGGTTCAATTTCGGTTAGCTCCCCCTGACGAGGAACGTGGTTCAGGGATTGATCTCACAGCTTGGTGTGAGATGTCAATATGAATCTCTTGGACTCTTCATGTCCCTGAGTTCATATGAAACGCTGATCCCTAGCGTGCATTAGGCAAGTAAGCGGAGTCCCCATCGCGTGGTCAGTAACGCGAGAGTGTGTTCGTCTGGAAATAGCCCAGGAGGACATACGCAGCGCTTGCCATCGGCGTGCCCTGCAGGGCAGTAGGTGGTATCTGTTGGGTTGATAACATTCCCAACCGTGACGACCCGTTCATGACATACTCGGGTTCCCCGTCGTGTGGTGTTGAAACACGATCACGTGCCTTGAGACGTGACTTAGCTCAAGGACGACCGTATGACAATGATATGGGCGTTTGTATTTACTTTCAAATATGGAACTGCCTGAAATGAATAACCATTGAGTGCACCATTATTGTGTGGTCTTCTGCAGGTACTAACTGAAGTTTGTAACTGAAGTTTGTACCTGTTTGTACAGTTTCAGCTGTTTTTCCCATGTAATATATTGGGTTCTTATGACGTGTGCTGTCGGGTGTCGCACCGCGCGGCACCACCCTCTGCGATCCTGGATGAGCGGATTCCGGTCCGCCACAAATAGTTGTCATCAATCACCAAAAAAGGGGAGATTGTAAGTGCATCTAGGATATCCCTTGTGGGTTTTGGCTAATTGATGACGAACATATGAGATCCTAATGAAACTATTAAGATGATTGCAGGATAAACAAAGTGAACTGGCTCGGCACACACAAAAAGGTGAAAAATAGAGTGGTGCCCGAAAAGGAAGACTTAAGTGAAATTTAGAAGAGCAAAGTAGATGTAAATGTATAGGGTGTGTGTGAGAGACACATCCCAAGAGCTCATGACTTTGCGTAAGGGTAAGGGCTAATAATCAACTAAAATCCACTGAACATCGGACTAGTCCGTCCATGGACCGGACTAGTCCGGTCAGCTTACTGGAACTCAACCGGACAAGTCCGGTTTTGGACCGCACTAGTCCGTATCTCTGTTGTCCTCTTTAGAGGACTGCGGACTAGTCCATCCAAGCGACAGGACTAGTCTGCTGAAGTTTCTGGAACCCCATTTCACATAGCACCGGACAAGTCCGGTTTGTGGACCGGACTAGTCCGGTTAACCCACTGGAAGTAGACCGGACAAGTCCGATCATATACCGGACTAGTCCGGTAGTAGGTTTAACAACGGTAACTTCTTTGGAAACCCTATAAAAAGAGGTCCTTCGTTGTTTCTGAATAGTGACACGACTCATACTGTCAAAAACTAAAACCCTAGCATCGCCACCTGTCCCAAGAGCCCAAAAACAAGTCTCCCCATACATCTAAGGTGCAAAAAGGTGAAGATCAATCAAATACTTGGATTTGGGATTGGGAGATCGTCGTTCCTTCATTGTGAGCTCTTGGGGTTTGATCTCTCTACACTCATATTCTGCATTGTAATCTTTTTGAGTGTATTTGATCAACTTCCCATTGTAATTCTTGTGGGAGCCCTCAACGTGTGAGGTTGCCCCACAAACTCGGTGATTACACTTGATAGTGGAGTCAAGTCGGCCTTTGTGGTGACTTGAAGAGGGAAAGGGTTGAGAACCCGGCTCTGTGTGAGCTTCCTCAACGAGGACGTAGATCTCTTGGTGAGATCGAACCTCGGTAAAAATTCGTGTCTTTTGTCTCTCATTTATTTTACATTTTGATACATTAGATCACTACTTTGCTAGTCATCATTTGAGTTACTTATAAAGTTGCACGTGCATCCATACAATAAATTAATTTGTAAAAACTGTTGTTCTCATTCTGCTGCTGAAAGATTAAATTTTTGAAACACACTTAATTAACTCACATAATTCAGCACACCGGACTAGTCCGGTCAATCAAGTTTCTGATAATTTTATTAAGTGTGCAGGAATCTTTTAAAGGCCTATTCACCCCCCCTCTAGGCCACATTCAACTTTTCATGTGGAGAGATGGGACACTTTGCAAATCAATGCCCTAAGAGAGGCCTTGGACATTCGAGCAATGTACCCAAGCAGAACCCACGGCCGAACAGAGGAGCAACACAAGGCAACCGTGGACAACAGAACTTTTCTTGTGGCCATGTGAATCACGTCTCCACTGAGGAAGCACAACAAGCCGAGGACGTCATGATTGGTATGTTTCTCGCCAACTCCAACCCAGCCACTGTTTTATTTGATTTCAGAGCATCACATTCATTCATCTCGTCCAAATATGTCACCAAGTATAACCTGCCCATATTCCACATAAAACAAACTTTGTTGGTTAATTCTCCCCGGCAGAGAGATAAGGACTAATATAGTATGTCCGAAAGTAAGCCTTAAAATAAGGGGGTAGACTTTCTTGCCAACCTTATCATCTTGGATTCCCAAGGGATTGATATAATACTTGGAATGGACTGGCTAAGCAAGTATAATGGAGTGATTCAATGTTCCAAGTGGGTCATGCAGTTGACAAGTGAGCACGGTACCCATATCGAGTTCGAGGCAGTCCAACCTACAACCGAGAAGGCAATGTTGAACCACATGGAAGAAGTGACATTGGAAAGCATTTCAGTGGTTCAAGAATATTCAGATGTGTTTCCGGAAGAACTGCCAGGTATGCCACCTGATCGTGACATCGAGTTTTCCATTTATTTAGTACCCGAAACTGCACCTATAGCTAAGATGCCATATAGGATGCCTGCCAATGAATTAGTGGAGCTCAAGAAATAAATTCAGGAGCATCTAGATAAGGGTTTAATACACCCAAGCTCATCACCTTTGGGAGCCCCCATGCTCTTCGTAGATAAGAAGGATGGAACCCAAAGGATGTGTGTGGACTATAGGTCTCTCAACGAAGTGACGATTAAGAATAAGTACCCGCTACCCCGCATAGAGGACTTATTCGATCAAATGAAGGCATATGGATTTTCTCTAAGATTGATCTTCGATCGGGATACTTCCAGCTGAAGATTAAACCCTCCAACATACCCAAGACGGCTTTTCAAATACGGTATGATTCATATGAGTACACCGTCATGTCATTTGGGTTGACGAATGGGCCTGCGTACTTCATGTACCTCATGAATAAGGTCTTCATGGAGTACTTGGACAAATTCGTCATGGTTTTCATCAACGATATAATGGTGTATTCATGAAGTGAGGAAAAACATGAGGAACACTAGACATTGACATTACAGAAACTACGAGAGCATCAATTGTATGCCAAGTTCAGCAAGTGTCAAAATTTGTTAAAGGAGATAACATTCTTAGGACACATCATCTCCGAATGGGGAGTATCGGTTGATCCCTGAACAGTAAGGACGTTTTGAAGTGGAACCCGATGCAGAATATGGGGGACCTTCGGAGTTTCCTTGGGATGGATGGATATTATCGTTGGTTCATCAACGATTTCTCCAAAATAGCGAAGCCTATGAATGAATTGCTAATGAAAAAGGAAATCATTTTATTGGACACAAGCGTGTGAAGACATGTTTGAGGAGTTAAAGAAGAGATTGACAATGGCACTAGTATTGGTATTGCCGGACGTGAGCAAGAGTTTTGATACATATTGTGATGCCTCAAGACAGGGACTTAGATGTGTCCTTATGCAAGAAGGTCAAGTGGTAGTCTATGTATCGAGACAAGTAAAGAAACATGAGCTGAATTACCCTACGCATGATTTGGAAGTCGCAGTAGTGGTACATGCCTTGAAAATTTGGAGGCATTACATACTTGGTCACCGATCCAAAATTTATACGGATCACAAATGCCTCAAGTATATATTCACGTAAACGGACCTGAATTTGAGGCAATTTCGATGGATGGAACTCATCAAGGATTATGATGTTGGAATCAACTATCACCCAGGAAAAGCCAATGTAGTAGCGAATGCATTGAGCCAAAATGGAGCATGTCACCAACTCACGGTTCAGGAGCTGCCACTCAAGCTATGTAAGGAGTTTGAACGGTTACATTTCGGGTTCTTAAATGAGATAGAGTTGATAGAACTAAACTCAACGCTGGAAAAAGAGATACGAGATGGCCAAGCAACTGATGAGTGGTTTAGGCCCGATCTTCCGAAAGGTAGGTCGATTGAAGTGGAGATCTCGACGTTGATGATCTGAGGCACTCGAGCAGACCTGCATACCCCTGCAATCACTACACCCCTGCTCCGTTAGTTATCAACCGTGCTTCACACGCTTGACCTCGCCAAGAAGGCTATCCCTGCAGGTGCAACCGAGAACACAAGCAAGAACGATGAAGATGCAATCTGAAATTGCGAAATTGGGGCCTCACAAACCGTAGAACGGCGAAATTGTTTAATATAAGCAAAACCCACCGAATATGGCTGGCGGATACAGTATTTAAAGGCTAGGGTTCGGCCATAATACCCTCAGACGCATCCCTAATGGACTCATACGGGATACAAGGCCCAAAATCCCAATTTGGTGGTGCAGCACCGGACAGAACTCTGAATTCAACTTGTTTCGGCAATTCCCATTGACTCCTAGCGTATTTTAATATGGGACCAGAACCATTGGAAAGTTTATCTTCTCATCTTTCCATGCATATGTAGAACATCGAAAACAGAGTCCGTATGCATCCTAGGCGTCTGTTTTAAGATGAACTGCTCCTGGACTCCGAGTTGAACTCGAGTCCGAGTTGGCGACTGTTTCCATCAACTTGTGGACGTCCCATGTGGTTCTCCACGTCCACAAATCCTCCTCCCTTTACTCTTTGATCATGTCCATGGTTCCTAATAACAATTAAATCATTAAATAGCAATCCATTCTCAAACTCACATGGGTAGGAAGTTAGGAACGAGTTCACCTGCTGATTTAGTAACCGTGCTCGTGCTCTTGTGATTGGTCCTTGTATATCAATGTGAGTATCCACTGTTGTGATGTCCTCATCATCCTCCCCCTCTTGGATCGGAGTTGTCCTTGACTCGAGATCATCTTATTCTCCCAAGTATGGTCGTAAATCTGAAATGTTAAATGTGGGACTAACCCTAAAATCGGAGGCAACTCAAGCTTATATGCATTGTCATTGATCTTTTCAACAATCTTAAAAGGATCAGCAGCTCGTGGCATAAGTTTAGATTTTCTCAAGTGAGGGAATTGTTCTTTTCTCAAATGTAGCCGTACCAAGTCGCCTGGTTCAAGTTTTACTTCTTTTCTACCTTTTACTACCAGAAATTTTATACTTCTCATTCATCCTTTCAATATTTTTCTTTGTAGTTTCATGCATCTTAAGAATGAATTCAGATCGTTGTGTAGCATCCAAATTTATAGTTTCAGAAGGAGGCAAAGGTAATAAATCAATAGGAGCACGGGGATTGAAACCATACACTACCTGGAATGGGCTTACCTTTGTAGTAGAGTGAACTGACCTGTTGTAAGCAAATTCTATATGTGGTAAACAATCCTCCCAACCCTTTAAATTTGTTTTTAAAACAGCCCGCAACATAGTGGATAGAGTACGATTTACTACCTCAGTTTGTCCATCGGTTTGTGGTGACATGTGGTTGAAAACAGCAGCTTGGTTCCCAATTTATACCACAAAGTTCTCAAAAAATGACTTAAAATTTTTGCATCACGATCAGAAACAATGGTATTTGGCACACCATGTAAACGAATAATTTCCGTCATAAACAAATCAACAATGTGTGAGGCATTATCATTCTTATGACAAGGTATAAAATGTGCCATTTTGGAGAAACGAACAACAACCACAAAAATACTATCCCTCCCTCTCTTAGTCCTAGGCAATCCCAAAACAAAATCCATGGAAATATCCTGCCAAGGTACACTAGGAACAGGAAGAGACATATAAAGACCATGTGGGTTAAGTCGAGACTTAGCTTTATTGTAAGTAGTGCATCGTGACACGTAGCGCTCGACATCACGTCTCATCTTTGGCCAAAAGAAGTGTGTGGCCAGCACGTCCTCCATTTTATTCACCCCAAAATGTCCCATGAAACCTCCTCCATGTGCTTCCTGCAAAAGTAATAGGCGAACGAAACTAGCACGAACACATAACTTGTTAGTACGATAGAGGAGGCCCTCCCGTAGTACATATTTATTCCAAGTTCTTCCTTCTCTATAATTTTCAAAGGCATCTTTGAAGTCCAAATCAGTAGGATATAATCCTTTTATTGTTTCCAAACCAAATACTTTATGATCAAGTTGGGACAGCATGGTGTAACGTCTAGATAATGCATCTGTAATAACATTCTCCTTCCCTTTCTTATGCTTAATGATGTATGGAAATGTTTCTATGAACTCAATCCATTTAGCATGTCGTTTATTCAGATTGGTTTGACACTTAAGATACTTCAAAGATTCATGATCGGAATGTATGACGAACTCCTTAGACCAAAGGTAATGTTGTCAAGTTTGTAGAACTCACACTAAGGCATACAATTCCTTATCATAAGTAGAATAATTCAGAGGACCATGCAATTTTTCACTAAAGAATGCAACGGGTTTACCTCCTTGTTTGAGAACACCTCCAATACCAATGCCGCTTGCATCACATTCTAGCTCAAATGTCTTGTCAAAATCAGGAAGTTGTAGCAATGGTGCTTGTGTAAGCTTTGATTTGAGAACATCAAAAGCTTGTTGCTGCTGTTCGCCCCATCGAAACTGCACTCCCTTCTTCGTTAGTTGATGGAGAGGTGCTGCAATGGTGCTGAAATCCCGCACAAAGCGTCGATAAAAACATGCAAGACCAAGAAAACAACGCACCTGCGTGACGGTCGATGGAGTTGGCCAGCTAGTGATCGTCATACTTTTTGCCTCATCCATCTCAATTCCCTGCGATGAAATGACATATCCAAGAAACGAAACTCGATTGGTGCAAAAGACGCACTTTTCGAGGTTACCAAACAAACGTGCATTTCTCAAGACACTGAAAATAACACGTAAATGATCAAGATGTTCGTCATATGACTTGCTGTAAATGAGGATATCATCGAAGTAAACCACCACAAATTTTCCAATAAAAGCACGTAAAACCTCGTTCCTTAATCGCATAAAAGTGCTAGGTGCATTAGTTAAACCAAAAGGCATGACTAACCACTCATAAAGTCCAAACTTGGTTTTAAATGTAGTTTTCCATTCATCTCCTAGTGCCATTCTAATTTGGTGGTAACCACTACGCAAGTCAATTTTTGTGAAAATAATAGCACCACTCAATTTGTCAAGCATGTCATCTAAGCGAGGAATAGGATAACGATATCGAATGGTGATGTTATTAATCGCTCTACAATCAACACACATGCGCCAGCTACCATCTTTCTTAGGAACCAAAAGAACAGGAACAGAACAAGGACTAAGGCTTTCACGAATATACCCGTGGTTCAAAAGATCTTGAACTTGTCGCTGAATTTCCCATGTCTCTTCCGGATTCGCCCTGTACGCCGCATGATTTGGCAAACTTGCCCCTGGAATCAAGTCGATCTTATGTTCAATGCCCCTCATAGGTGGTAATCCAGGGGGTATCTCAGGGGGAAACACATCCGCAAAATCCTGCAAAAGGTTAGCAACAACAGGGGGCAATGCAATGGACACTTCATGAAGTGAAAACATTGCTTCTTTGCATACTAAAGCATAGTACATCCCCTTGGTATTGAATAAATCAACAAGGTCAGGTTTAGTTGTGAGCAACGAAGGTGATTTTAACTTAATTACTTGCTATTTTTCAGAGTCTAGTGATTTTGTTGCCTTATCATCACGTGTTTTAGTTTTCTCCAAATGTACAATTTCAGCAGGAGTATTCTTTCCTTTATGCATCAGAGTATATTTATTAGTTCTACCATGATGAATAGCATCCGTATCAAATTCCTAAGGACGTCCCAATAAAAGAGAACAAACATCCATAGGTACGACATCAAAATCGGCAAAATCATGGTAAGAACCAATCGAAAAATGTACTCTCGCTGTTTGTGTTACCCTAACCTTACCGCTGTTGTTGAACCACTGAATGTGGTATGGATGAGGGTGTGCTCTTGTTGTCAACCCAAGTTTCTTGACCACATCCGTGTTCACCAAGTTATTGCAGCTGCCTCCATCAATTATAGTGTGCACACGGTAGTCCTTGACGATGAGAAACATGTGAAAAAGATTGTGTCGTTATAGCTTGTCATCCGCCTCAACTTTGGAGCTCAAAGCGCGCTGCACAATTATGCTTCTATAATTTTCCGTTGCTGCAGTACCAAGTACCTCTTCATCTGTGCTATAGTGGTCATCTTTCGGTCCTGCAACGTTAGTAGCAAGAGAATATTCATCTTCAACATCGGAAGTACTATCATACCCGCCATCATCTTGTGCTATGCATGCTTGTTTGCTAGGGCAATCTTTCATCACATGACCAACTCCCTGGCAGCGGTGACACTTAATGTCGGAAGTTCGACTCGTGAAGGAGTGGAAGATGTAGGCTTGAATGGTGTCTTCTTGCTGCCCTCCGGCCCGCGAGGAAATGGAGCAGTAGGTGTAGTTCGTTGTCCACCATTGGATGGTGTAGTGGCTGTACGAAAACTCGAATGGTGCTGTTTTGGATGGTGTAGATGTCAAACGCGGTGTGAAGGTGCTCCTCGTGCGTTGTTGCTGCTGCTGTTGGCGGCCCTGCAATTCTTTTTCTGCCAACATAGCCATCTGAAATAATTTGTTAACAGTATCATATTCCTTATAATCAACAATGTCCTGAATTTCACGCCTCAACCCTCCATAAAAACGAGCTATTTTATCATCCATGTCCTCTACTACCCCACAGCGCAACATACCCTTTTGTAACTCTTGATAATACTCCTCTACGGACATGTTACCTTGGTCTAAGCGCTGCAATTTTTGGCGAAGGTCCCGCTGAAAAGAAGGAGGAACAAAAAGAACATGCATAGCTTCCTGTAATCTATCCCATGTTGGAGGATCAGTTCTAGTTTTAACAAGTTCATTCCACCATATGATAGCAAAATCCTTAAACTCACTAGTGGTTTGACGAACTCTATATTGTTCGGGAACAAGGTGGGCATTAAATTTCTGCTCTTCTGTCATCTCCCAATCAAGATATGCCTCAGCATCATAAGCACTAGAAAAAGAGGGTATAGTAAATTTGACTTTAGCAAAAGGATCATCAAGAGGGCGATTAAAATTATGGTCATTGTAATTATAATGATTATTACCTCCCATACCTCGTAGATAAAGTGGAAGTCGTGGTTGATTGTTATGATATTCCATATTATAAGCACCGTCTTCACGATCTTCAGCGAGAGGCAGCCGCGCCTCAAGAGTATCCATCTGAACAACAAGATCAGCAAGTTGGTGATTCAAGGTCGTCAGCCTCTGTTGATGCGTGGGTTTTGGTGAACATATCTGTCATTTCCCTCATCATGTCACGCAACTCAGCATGTTAAACACATTCATCATCCCTTTTATCTTCTGCCATTGTTAGTAGTAAATAAATGACAAAAAAATGTTATCCCTATCAACTACAAAGGATAGTGGCAATGTGAAAAGTGGAAGGAAGGAAACAATCTCTCTCTCTCTCTCTCTCTCAAGCGTCTTACCACGTTCTTACAAGTGTTCTTACCGACACAACAGGTGGTAAATGGTGGACGGTGAGAATCAATGAAGCGTGGAGTGATTGCAAAGGTACCTGTTCTGCTCAAGAGGAAAAGTGGAGCTTGGATGGCACAATATGGTGGCCAATAAGCAAAATCGTTAACGGCAAAACAAAGTTGAATAAGTATTCAATGTAGGAACTGTTGTTGGTTAAGAAGTGTTCTAGGCCTAGCATAACACAAGGTAGTAGAAGGGCAAATAGAAGATCAGGAAGATACCGGTGAACAAACCAAATAGGGACTATCGGTGGGTAGTATTTGCAAGCTGTGTTTAGCAATGAAAGCTTGGCTAATAAGATTATGCGTGGCGCCTGAATCAAATAGTACTATGGAGGGATGCTGGTGGAGTTGGAACATACCCGCAAGGATTGTCTCACCCTCCGGCACGTCCTCTATGGCAAGTTGGTGGACAGTGCCGGGCCTAGGGTTCGCCCGCCGCGCATTAGTAGGGTTCCGGGGCTGATTCTTCCCCGGAAACTGCGGTGCAACTCCGCCGCCTTGTCTCTCCGGACAACTGCTGGCGAAGTGTCCTGGGCGACCACATTTGTAACATGTGACCAAAGCTTGTCCGGTGCTTGGGGGACGAAAGCCCGGCATGCGCTGCTGAGGTGCATACGCACGCGGCATTGCCCGCTGCTGCTGTTGTTGTTGCGGAGGTGGTACTGGCAGTGCCGGCCTGAATGCCGGTGAAGAATACGGCCGACAGCGGAAGGGCATCGACCTCTGGGGTGGCTGCCAACGTGGACCTGATGGTGGGCGATTCACCATCTGAAATTTCTGAGAAGGACCGCCTCCTTCTCCGCTGCTTTGCGGCGTGCTTCGTTTTCTCTCCGCCGCCGCTAACTCCTTGCCGGAGTCCTCCTCAACAATCGCAGCATCAATTATGTCGCTGAGGCTGCCGTGATTGAACATCGCCAGTTTGTCCTTCAGGAGCGGGTTAAGCCCCTGGTAGAAGTGGTCCCGCCGCTTCTCGTTAGTATCGGCGTGATACGACGCGTAGAGCGCGAGATCGTTGAACGCCCTGGAGCATTCCAGCGCGTTACGGCTCCCTTGCTGCAGGTGTAGGAACTCCTGCGTCTTCCTCTTCATCAGACCTGGCGGTATGTGATAGGCCCTGAAGGCCGTCCGGAACTCCGCCCAGGTCATAACTCGGTCGGTGGGCTGTGAAGCACAGAAGTTTGCCCACCACGTGCTCGTGGATCCCTGGAGCTGTTGGACCGCGAACTGAGTCTTTCGCTGCTCACTTAGTTGGAGCAGCCCGAACTTCATCTCTATCGTGCGAAGCTAGTTGTCCGCATCGAGGGGTTCATCCGCCCTTGAGAATACCGGGGGATGAGTCGCTAGGAAGTCGGAGTAGGAGCTCTGTTGACGCTCCTCACGGTCTTGACGTCTCTCTGGACGAGACGTATTGGCGATGAGAGTTTGCAGCAACTCCGTGTGCTGCTGATGAGGACCTGCCATTGCCGCCACGATGTCGGCCAATGTAACCGTTGGCAGTGGCGGTGGCGGTGTTTGCTGTTGTTGTTGCTGCTGTCCCGAGGAGTCCTCGGGAGGCTGTTGGGAGGTTTCTCCCCCTTGACTGGAACCCCCAACGTCTGGGTTGGCACGAGTACGAGTCATTCTGAAATTCAAACAGCAGCGATCAGTACATGTCATACTTAAAATTCCATATGCAACAGTAGGTATTGAAGTGACGCATGAATAATTTGCACAATATTCACATATATTGATAAAGCATAAACTTTATACAAGATACATTATTCTCGGGTCTCCGAGAAGTCGTGCTCATGTCGTCACTATCTATACATACACTACTGGCTACACGACATGTCACCAATTACAAAAGTTTGGGTTACACTACTCTATCTGCCCTACTGGCATCCGTAACCCCCTACTCAGAGTAGAACTCAACCTCCTGTGGGTCGTCCTCCTCCGGTACCTCTGCTGGTGGCTCCGGATCTACAACCTCTTCTCCCATCTCGGGCTCTCCCATTGCCGGAAGACCCAAGACCACCGGTATACCCACTACCGGAGGTACGAGGTCCTGTAATGCGTGAACCTCGTCCATGGCCTTGTTGTAGTCTTCTTCCCAGCCTTGCCCTTCCTCAATCGCGTCGTCTCGCTCTTGAGTAAGGTCCTCGTTCTGCTGGGTTAGAGTCTGCACCAGCTCTTGCAACGCCGCGATGTCAACACGGCTTTTCCTCTTCGCCTTCTTCAGACGATGCAACTGATTATGTTGTTCGTTCAGTCGCTTGATCGTCGGAAGGTGCACATTGCGGAGTGCGCTGTGAGCACTCTCGAAATGGTCTCCATGGCTTGTGCTCTCCTTGAGCTTTGCAGCGAGATGCTCCATATGAACAGCTTGGCTGTCCATCACGGCCTTTCCCGCCCTCATCTGGAGGCTGAGGTTTGCCTCCGGGGGGCTGTACCTTGGGCAACCCGGATCGGTTGCCTCCCGGTACCTCCCTTCCCACACATGATGAGCCCGTCCCTCCACCGGAACGAGCGCGTATGGAGTGCCCTCCATAGCCCTCACGTGTAGTTGGCAGAAATGCGACATGGTGTCGCGGGCTGCCCATTGCCACATTCCTTCCGGCTGTCTACCTCTCACCGTAACGGTGAACGGCGCCCAACCGGGTGGCGTAGGACCTGCAGGGACCTCGACATGGATTGTCCACGTCTTGTTCCCCTCCTCGCTTTCTTCCTTGGCGAAGTACTGCAGCATCTGGTTGTACCCGAAATATTGAAGCATCTGCCTCAATGCTTCCGGATAGCCGCTGTGGTGAGAACAGTGAGATTCCACCCACCCGTTCTCGAACTGTTTATCCGCTGTCATCTGTAAAAATATATTTGAGAAATTTCAAATATTTATTTGAACAGTAAACCATTGATTTATAACACAAAACATGTTATTGAACACATAAAATTTGGAAACATAGTTCAAATTTAAACAAATTTGACTGCTGATCTGCTGTCCAACATGACAGCCCTGACCCGTTTCCATTTCAACCTGCTTTAGGCCATGCTAAAAGCAAAACCAATTCTGTAGCTCAACCTCAAATTTAAAACTAACTTCAATAGATTTCCAGAAAGTACTTGCTTGGCCTAAGATCTGTCCTGGTTCAAAAGTTATGAGATGTCAAAGTTAACATAATTTCTGGAGACAACTGGACATCACCTCCCTGCTTTAGGTACCGCTTTGATCCAAGAATTCCAGTTAATTCTGCTCCCAATCTGACAAAACTTTCTGTTACAAAGTTGTAAACCATCTCATAATATTTCCAGAACTACCTTATTTTCTATTTTTAGATTTTTATGCAGGAAGTCATGCTCAATTTACAGAGAGTTTACAGAGAGTGTTTGCTCTGCCCTGTTTTCTGGACAATTTCAACTCTACTGCATTTTTCGATTGGTTAATGGTTGAAACACCTCTGGACATCAACAGACAAGTTGTAAAGCTCTTCCAAAGATTTCCAGAAATGTATCATATGACCCCAACCTTGAAAGAACTCAACCTCTGATTAACTTCAGCCTTCAATCAGCTGAAAACAGGGGACTCTGTCCTTAGTCTCCTATAAGTTGAAAACTTATTAACTTTGAATATCCTGATTAAGGGAAGGAGTTCCATCAAAGTTTTAGTGCTCTGTATCAAAACTTTCAAGTTTTACAGTGAAGTTGTTCATTTAGTGGAGTGTGACGTCAATGCGTCACCAAATCATGTCGGTACTACGTCCTCACAAGGAAAAACCTATACCGGACTTAGCCGGCTTCGTTAGTTCAGTGGCACTAAACGTCTCTCGCACACGGATACTACACGTCTACCGTTTCGTGGTTAGACTACCTGCAGATAATTCACACAATCGTCAGACTCGGCTGCACACCGAGCCCGGTATCCATACAGTTCGTACACCCGGCCTTCATCACTCGCCCGGATGTTCTCAAGCCAAACACGCCTTGAGCTACGTGTTCACGTTACTGACCACGTGACGGGGTCTCCCAAATTGCACCACGCACGCCAGGGACAGACGTTGCTTGAATACCCCAAACGACATGAAGAGTCGTAGAGGATATTAAAGCGGGTCGGGTTACCTGCCACCCGTGGGGCTCCACCCTTCAGCTTGTGCGCACTGGTGGATAGTGCTTACGTACACCCCCCAAGACATCAAGCGTCCCGAGATGCACGATTTTCCGACATAAGCAAATAGGTTAGTATGCCACTTTCTATACACTAATAACATCCTTATACGGGCTACTAACTCGTTCCTCACTGGATTTTTGAAAAAGATGACCTTTTTAGTGCGTTAAGTCTCAAGCGAGCTCTGATACCAACACTGACATGACCCCACAGTCTTGTCGAGCCAGGATCACGCTGAGGGGTGCTGCGTTGCACAACACCGAATAACACACATCAAAGGTACAAAGCGGAAGCAAAACTTTTATTACATAAAGTGGTTTATGAACATTTTTACATCAAAATAGGTCCAGTCTACACTCACGGGCGTAGACTAAGCATCAAGTTCACGTTCAGCCCGTGAACGTGTCCTTGCTAGCACGCACGCACACTAACACGGCGGCGTGCACGACTCCCACTCGACGGGGTTCCCCTCCTGGGGTTCCGTCTCCTCCTCGGGAGTCCCTTCCTCATAGAACCCTGCAAAAGCTTCAAACACAAGCAGTGATCACGAAGGCTCAGCAAGACTGACCCGTCCCTCCTAAACATGGAACTTCTACATGCGGGATGATGGGTACATGTGGTAAAACAAGTTGCAAAGGACTCACCTAATTAGTAGGACCTTACTTTCAAGTTTTAGCAGCAAATTGTGGAGAACCTTACGCTAAGGCACATGAGAGAGCCACAATCAAACAAGAAACGCATTTCTCTCATGTAATTTGCCCAAAGTTGAAAGGAACTTTAGTTAGCTCTAAACTACAGCAATCATTAACAATCAAGTCCATCTTTCAATCAGCAACATTTTAACATGTAACTAGCCTGTTCTTTCTACGTCACGGTACAATGAACAAGTGGTACTCACTGACCACGAGGGATGGCGATTATAATCGATTTACACCTGCAGGGTTACCCGAATAAACCTTCACGTACGCCCGTACTCGATGTTGCCTACAACAACCATCACAGACGCCGTACGCAACCACCTTTCACCCGTCAGCCAAATATTGAACCGGTCCCATCGTCCCAAGCAAGAGGTCTCTGCACGCGCATCTCAGTGCCGCCAGCCAATTTACACCTCAAGCTCTCAACCTACCCTCTAAACGACGGGCAATGCCTCAATACCCAGCTACCCGAGTTACATCGGTTTCCCAGTTCCCATATAGCCGGTAGGTCTTCGGTACTGTTCTAGCTTGTTCAACAGGCCCGCACACGGCTCGGTCCTCAATCGACACAAGCGGAGCTATAGCACATAGGCCCCAAAGTCCTGCTGCCCTCACTCTCCGCTCGGTCTCATTTTTCTTGCCATGTGTATCATGTGCTATCTCTACCCGAGTCGAGTGCCTCTAGCCTATGCTCGCGAGTAGTTCCAACTACTTGACTTGTACCGAATCCTACACTATCTTAGCATTGCAGTAGCTAACGGGGTTTTCAATCCTAATCCCAACCCATGGTTTTCTTGGCTATGCATTTGGTTTTTCAAACAAGACTCCAATGCAAGAAATAGTGATATTCAAGTAAGTGCTCAAAACAATAAAAATTTGTAAAAAGGTTAATGCAAACCAGGGCTTGCCTTGATGCTCTTGGTCGTAGGCTAGCTGCTCCTCCGGAGTAACAAAGTCTAGGACTTCGGGTTCCTCCTCGACCTTAGCGACTACATGATATAAGAAGTACATGTATTAATTAAATGCATTTGAACTGAGTTTTTAAACTTGTGAACCTTCTAAGTCTCACTAGACAGACTCAATGACTCTGAAATTTTTATTGTGGCTTGGTTACCACCTAAACAGAGACTTGGTCAAGTTTTAGTTGCAGTAAAGCTCATTTGAGCTCCCCACAAATAATTATGCCCTTGACCTTAATTGGAGCTCTTAGGGTATTCTAGGGGTTTTCATGGAGCAAGCCATGACTTTCTGAAAACTAGATTTTCAGAGAGTTCTAATGGAGTTGGTCTCACTTAATTTGAAGGTTCCTGGCTAAGGATATGAGCTAAACAATTTCAGAGAAAATTCTAAAAATGTTTCTGAACATTTTGTATTTTCTCTGGAACAGTTTCATTAATCACACCATTAGGTGGATCAAATGAGCTCAAATGGATCTGAAATTTTTATGGTAGTTCAGGGATATTTTGGTGAACATCCTAGCAAAATTTCAGAATTTTCCTCTAAGGGATTCTCCAGTTCAAATTCCAAACATTTTAAACTTTGAGGAATTAATTCAGGAGAAATAAGGATTTTTATGAAGTGAAACTTGATTTGCTGGAAAGTACTCAGAGAGCTGAATCCAACAAAATTTGGTTCACTCGATTTGGAGCTCCCTAGCCCAAGTTATGAGGATTTGAAGTTTGAATGAAATCTGAAAATCGGGGAAAAGTTTAAATCTGCTGGTGGGCCACGGGGACACGTGTTGTGTGCTGAGGCGTCGGCACACCGGGGTCTACGGAGTCTTTTGCGCGCCAGCACACCGGATCCGAGCCGCAGCCCGATCCAGATTTAAAATATGAGCCGCTGACAGCCGGGCCCCACGTTTTCTTCTTCCTCCCGCCCTCTTTCTCGCGCCCGCGCGCTCCCCCCTCGCCGGAGCAGACGGCTGCTCGCCGGACCGACGTTTCCGGCCGCCGCCCAGCTAGAGACTCGTCGCCAGAGGGTTTAGGGCACCGAGGAACACGATGGTGGGCTCTGCTTGGGCTGCCGGTGGTCGGAACCAGCTCGGCGACGTGCGGCGGCTACTGCTGTGGTTCGGCGCCGTCGCCCGAGGTCTCCAGCCCGCCAATACTTGCACTGATGGGCTCTACACCACCAGCGCAGCACTAGGAAGATCGGCACAACCTCAGAATAGCTCGGGAGTGGCCGTAAATACGGTTTCACCGTGCGACCGAATGGGTCCGTGGCGAACACCCTTAGTAGAGCTTGAATTCCGCTGCTCCGAGGCGTTTTCATGCGATGGATGCTAAAGGAGAATTGATCGCCGGCTAATCCAGAATACACGTGCAAAGTTTGATGACTTAAGGAG
Source organism: Neostapfia colusana (assembly GCA_030760725.1). NCBI lineage: Eukaryota > Viridiplantae > Streptophyta > Magnoliopsida > Poales > Poaceae > Neostapfia > Neostapfia colusana. The sequence continues at coordinate 40,510,049 of JASWHV010000008.1, read as the reverse complement.
GAGTAGAGAAGGAGAATTTTAAGGAACTGTACCAGAAGCTCGGGTTGAGGCCGCCGGAGCAAAATCTCGGAATTCGCCGGCGAGAGCTCACGACGTGGCTTGAGCTTTAGGTGGAAGCAGCGTGGAGTCCGTGCGCTCCTTTTGCCGCCTTTGCCCGGCTGTGAAAGTGACTGTGGTGCGCTGCCCACGTGATACCGATCGCTGTTTTTGAACTAGCTCGCGGCGGTCGTCGTCGATCATGGAAACAGAGGCCGAAACTCGGTGGTCTAGGCGTTGGGAGAGTGGTGCTTGAGCTCAGGGCTCTGCCTAGCAGCTCGGGGAGGCGAGGGTGCGATTGTTTTTCTCCGTTTTCCCGATCGACCGAGAGCTCGGGGGAAGAAAGTGGCGCTGTTCGATGTCGCCCGCGAGGAGATAAAGGCAACCGGGTCTTCGCTCGGGCTGAGGCGGTGAGGGTCGTGTGGGGGCACGAGAAGGCCGTCCTGGGCACCAGCGCGCGAGGTAGGAAGCAGCTGGTGGCGCCGGCTCTTCTCGGTGGCACACCCGGCAGCTGCTCGGTGGAATTTCCCACCGAGGCTGTGACTAAGTGTGCAAGCCACACCTCTTAGCTCTATGACATGTGGGTCCCACTCTCAATTTAACCCCTGAACTTAACTCCAATTCACTGTTGTAAACAGGAGTTCCCACAAAGCCCATGGTGATTTGAATTATCTACCCTTGAGCCATTTGAATTGGTTAGAATTCAAATTGGGTTTGGTTTGAATAAATTTCAGCACATGTTCAGTTTGAAATTCAAATAAAGTTTGAATTTGCTCCACTTAGCTCATGTCAAGCTCAACTCCAAATGGGGTGAAAATTGGTGTGTGAGCTCACAAAAATGTGCTGAGTAAGAATATGCCTCCCACTTTTGAATTCATGGGATAAAAACAGTTTGAATTTGAATTTGAGTTCAAACTACCCTTTTCTAGCTATACCCCAAATGACCTCAAAAAGGTTTTGAATTTGGGTGAAACTTGGCATGGACATCCCTAGCAAGGTGTAGGAGTTTTCATAGTCCAGCCCCTAGATGATGCATGTGGGAAATACCACTTTTGCATTTTGTGAGTTCATTCTCTAATGAGCATGTTGATAATGGTTACTTGCTCTTCAAATGTGTTCATCAACTATCTTCAAATGAGGTGTGTGTGTGTGTGTGTGTGTGTTGATGAACGCTTTGGAATGTGTCAAAAACTGAGGCCTTTACAGGGTATTTTGGCAATATTAAAAAATTTGAATATACATCCTCACTTTTATTCTAATTGCCAATGTATTCAGCACACATAGATCTCACAATCTCCCCCTTGATGAATGCTTTGGCAACACCACTTAGAATCCGAACATTGGCTCATTCACATGAAAAAGTTTTGAAAGAAAATTTCTCCCTCTCTTTGAAATCAAAAATCAAAAGAGAAAGAAATTAAAAAAACAAATTCTTCACCTGAGAAGAACGTGTAAAAACTCGTGAATGTGCAATATGTGACATATTTCTCAACCCTTTGACAATGTATTCAAGAAGGTTCAAAAGAGAAATTTTAATTTATTATGAACATAATATGACCTATACATATAAAACAAAGCTCATCCAAGTCATACTTTCAAATAACTTACACTATCACATCAATGAGATACATAAAGTAGTGTAAGCCATGCTAGAGATCAAGTGTATTTTTTCAGTTTAAGAAAGTCATGATCTCACAAAGTTAACTATTTCAAAACCTGAAAGCATGACACATGTTGCTGCATTTTTCATTATCTTTTAAAGCACAAGTTCAGATCATACGATATTTGCAAGGGATTATATGTCGCATCAGCCTTATTCTAACCAACCAAGCCAAGCCTATGTTATTTGATAATCAGAAGCTTAAGGACATGGTTTTAGTCATACACAACTTCTTTCAAGTTCATATATAAGTACAATGATAAGCTATGTCAAAAGAAGAAGTGCGATGCATACATATTGTCTTGATCTTATCTCAGTCTTCCATTTGATCATAAAAGCTCAACATGTGGATAATCTATTGATTAATTTTTAATTATTAAAAGCACTTGTGAGCATGCAACAAGTTCAGAATAGCAAGAAAATTGGATCATGATCAGATTTAGTGTAAGTAATTATTCCAATTACTAGTCATAGCAAAAACTACAAAATGTATAACACGAGTAATGTAGTAAGAACTTTCAACATGTAAAAGGAATCACAAAGTTATATATGTATGAAATACTTTCCTCAAATTATTTTAAAATCAAATTCACACATAGACTTCCCAAGTTTCAAACCTCCCCCTCAATTTAAGCCATGAGGATGCATAACCCCTATTTCACTACGAATGAAACAAAAACGAGTGAAATCCAAGGGTTTTGTAAAAATGTTAGCCAATTGTTGTTCGGTATCTACATGGTGAAGCACAATGTTTCCTTTTTCAACATTATCACGGAGAAAGTGATACCTAGTATCAATGCGCTTTGTTCTAGAATGTTGCACGGAGTTTTTAGCAATGTAAATGGCATTAGTGTTATCACAAAACAGTGGAACACTATCTAGGTCAACCCCATAGTCCTTAAGTGTTTGAACAATCCAAAGAATTTGTGAGCAAGCGCTAGCAGCAGCTACATATTCAAATTCGCCCGTGGATTGTGCAACTGAATTTTGTTTTTTAGAAGACCAAGCAACAAGTTAATTACCAAGAAAATGACAAGCACCCGAAGTACTTTTCCTATCAATCCTACAACCCCCAAAATCAACATCTGAAAAAGCTTTCAAAGTAACGGTTGAGCAAGAAGGAAGAAAATGTCAAATTCTTGAGTTCCATGTAAGTACCTGAGAATCATTTTGACGTCTTGACGATGTGAAGCACGTGGGGAAGCTTGAAATCGTGCACAAAGGCATACTCTGAATTGTATTCCGGTCTTGACGCCGTGAGGTACAAAAGTGACTCGATCTTGCTTCTATATTCTTTTTGATCCATGGGTTCACCATCTTCGTCAAGTTCAAGTGTTGTTGTTCCCATTGGTGTCCGAAGAGGCTTGCTTTTGTCCATGTTGAAGCGCTTAAGGAGGTCTTTTGTATACTTCGTTTGATGCATGAAAGTTCCATGGTTTGCTTGATTTGCAGCCCCAAAAAGTATGTGAGTTTTTCCATCATACTCATTTCAAATTATGAACTCATCATAGCTGAAAACTTGGACACAAGATCATGAGAAGCACAACCAAAGATAATATCATCCACAAACACTTGAACGAATAGTGAATCATTGTCATGCTTAAGAACAAAAAGAGTTTTATCAACCTTGCCCATGATAAACCCCTTTTCAAGTAAATTTTTTTAACCTATCATACCATGCACTAGGGGGTTGTTTAAGACCATACAAAATTTTGGACAGTTTACAAACATGATTAGGAAAATTTGGATTTTCAAAAATGGTGATGGCTTAACATAAACTGCCTCATCTATGTAGCTATTAAGAAAAGCACTTTTAACATCCATTTGATATAACTTGAAACCTTTAGATGCAGCAAATGCTAACAAAATTCTTATGGCTTCTAATCTAGCAACGGGAGCAAAATTTCATCAAAATCTAAACCTTCAACTTGTTTGAAACCTTGAGCAACCATCCTAGCCTTATTCCTAATCACAACCCCATCCTAACTTTGTTTATTTTTAAACACCAATTTAGTTCCAATTAGAGTGTGACCTTGAGGTGGAGGTACAAGTTTCTAAACATTATTTCTTTCAAAATTTTGTAACTCTTATTGCATGGCAATAATCCACGATTCATTAGTGAGTGCATGCAATATATCTTTGGGTTCAAAAGAAGCAACAAAAGCAGAATGAGCATGAGAGTTTGGATCGCAAAACCTGAACCGTGTGACCTGTTTGTGCAAGCTTTCAATAATTTGTTGTGGAGGATGACTTTTGAGGACGCGGAGGGGAGTAGACACTTCACAAGTTCCTTCTTCTTCATGTTCATCACAAATTGAAGAACTTGTGGCTTGAGGAAGATCTGGACCAACAGTAGGGGTCGTTGGTGCTGATTGTGGAGCGAGATCAAGAGCTGGTACCTGGGCTAGCTTCATCAATAGAAACTTCACAAGTCCCTACAATTTTGTTAGTGACAAGTAAAGGGGCACACGATAGCCTCTAGTATGAGATGGATACCCAAGAAACATGCCATCAACAGATCTAGCTTCAAATTTATCAAGATTACCATGTTTCTTAACAATGCATTTGCAACCAAAGACCCTAAGATGTGTGACAATAGACCTATGTCAAAACCGAAGCTCATATGATGTTTTTCCTAGATTAGCTCTCAAGAAAACACGGTTTGAAACATAATAAGCTGTTGCAATTACATCTGCCCAAAATTTTCTACGAATTTGGTATTCATGAAGCATCGTACTAGCCATCTCAACTAAGGTTTGTTCTTTCTCTCTATAACACCGTTTTGTTGAGGTACATATGGTGAAGAAAATTGATGATCTATTCCTTTTTCAGCACAAAAGTGATCAAAAGATTGATTTTTAAATTCGGTTCCGTTATCACTTCTAATTGCTTTTAAAGATCCTGGGTGATCAATTGATAATCTAAGAAATAAAGTTCTAAAGTGACTAAAAGCTTCACTCTTAGATGCCATAAAGTAAACCCAAGAGTATCTAGAATAATCATCAACAATCACAAGAACATACCATTTACCTCCAAAAGATTGAACACTTGAAGGACCTACAGTGTCAAGATGTAAAAGCTGTCCCGATTCAGTTGTCATGGTCATTGTGAGAGGAGGATGTGAACCTACAACCATATTTGCATGTCTACAAGAAGAGCACACAATATCATCGTCCCCTTTACGCTTAGGTAGCCCACGTTTGCGATCAAGACCACTAACACGTGTGAGGTGATCAAAGGCTACGTCACCAAGTCTAGATGCCAAAAATAAAAGTCCTTTGAATCATTAGCAACTAGACACCTATGTTTAGAAGTTGACATATAAAAATCAACTTTAAAAACTCTTCCAATCCTAGACATGTTAAAAAGCTCACCTTTTGAATCTACAACCTTGCAGCAATTTTTAGTGAAGTTAACTTCTAGATTTTCATCTAGCAATTGTGAAACTGAAAGCAAGTTGTATTTCAAATTTTTAACAAGTGTCACATCCTTCAAAGTGTAGTGTTTGTTTACTCTAACCAAACCCTTAGAAATTATAGGAGTTGAAGATTTATCGTCAAAAGTAACATTTTCTACACGTGACACAAAAGAGCGGGAGGATAACCATTCTTTGTTACCGGTCATGTGGTGTGAGCAATCTGAATCCACAATCCAAATGTTCTCCTTCCTCAAGCGTGTAACCTACATAGCAGCACAATACATCGATGACTAAATACTGGGGTTAGTCAAAAGGCATTTAGGAATCCAGTATTAAGTCACGCGACGTCCAGCAGGAATAGCACGCGAAAGCTGAGAAAATACAGCAGGTTTATGAGCTAAAATTTGAGAATTCTTGTTCCCAACTACTGATTTATGAAGTGTGTTATGTGTAGCACGAAAAAAATTAGGTTTAGGAGAAATATTTGCATTTTTATGACTCATTACAGCAGGTTGCATGTTCCTAACATTCGATTCAACATGTACAACAAGTTTTGCTCGGTTGTTATGTGATCTAGCAACCAATCTTTCCTTTTTATGTTGTTTAGCTGGTCTATAAAAAAAAATCTATGACATGACCATCTCTACCACAGTATGTACAATAAAAATTAACCTTATGTTCATGTCTAGATGAGCAAGCAACATGTTCATTAGAAACCGAATGAGACAACACTCCTGCACATTTGAAAACCACTTCTTTTTGTATAGAAACTGTTTGAATCAAACAATTTCCTAATGACTTTACAGTTTTAGGTGGATGTGCTTTAGCATGAACATGAAAATTAAAACCTAGACCAGTTTTATCATTGCGAGATTTAGATGAATTCATCAGCAAGTTTAGGTTCTTATTTGCACTACAAAACCGTTCTAGTGTCCTATGCATGTCATCAAGTTTCTTGGACAAGTCTAGACAGTTTTCACATGAAGTTTTTCCTTTTAGTTTGCAATTAGAACAAGAATTAACTTCATGAACACGTAAAGCGTTGTTCAAAGCAAAAATTTCATCTGTAGCATCTTGTAGTTTCTTATTAAGATCATCACAGCTAGAACAATGCAAATCAGTTGTAGACCAACTAGTATCTTTCATGTTTTTATCATTAAGTGCAGCAAGCCTTTTGTTCTTTTCAATTTCAAGTTCAAGCCAGTGTGGAGGTGTGCACACTTCTTAATGAGGGCAATTGTTCATAAATCAGATCGCAAGATGAGCAAGAATCGTCACTAGGAATCAAAGTTTTTAAACATTTAATGTCATATTCTAGTGATTCAATTTTAATATCACTTTGCTTAAGTTTCTTGTCCTTTTTATCAAGTACGGTAGTGACACGATAAAGAGCATCAAACAATTCATCGTAAGAGGGATTTACCTCCTCATTGTCGCTGAGTTGTTTGTCTTCCTCCGAGCTTGAACTTGATTTGCTTGCCATGAAACACACATTTGCCAGTGTCTTCATCTTCATCAATATCAACGTCGCTCGAGCAATTCTCTTGAATTGACGTTGTGTGAAACCCTTCTTTTTCTTGTTGTAGTTGGCAGAGGAGTGCTTCATCCTTGTTAGTTTTTCATCACGGAAAGTAGGACCTGAACGGTTAGGGCAATCTGTACAAAAATGTCATGTCTTACCACATTCGAAGCATCGTTGAGAGCTGCCACTTTCTCTCCTTCTTGTTCTCACATTTTGCAATGCTTTTGAGAACCGAGTAGAGATAAGTGCTAGCTCCTTCTCCGGAAACTCTTCAATCTGTTCAAGGGTTAGAGAGGACAACAAAGAAAGTGTACCACAAGATGAAGAATTGCTAGAACTAGGCATTTCACGTTGTGAAACAAAAGCAAGAGACTTATTGGGATTCTTACGTGAGATTATGTCAATTTCATGAGTTTTTAATTTAGAATGTAGCACATATAAAGTAAGTGTACTCATGACAGTAGATTCACGAATAGATGTAACTTTCATCTCCCAAATTACATGTCTAATGCACTCAACAATTGCCTAGCATTTTCAGCATTGGAAAAATTAACATTGACACTACACAAGTTGCTGAGAATTTTATTAAAGTGAACCAATAAATTGTCGATGGACTCACCTGGTTGCATCTCAAAGTGTATATATTCTTTATTGAGCATATATTGCCTTACCTCCTAGATCATGTTGGATCCTTCATGGTAGTCGCAAAGTGCTTTCCACACATTGTATGCAGATCGGAAGTGTGCAACACGATCAAAGTTGCTTTGAGTCAATCCTTGGATGATCAAGTTGCGAGCCTTGTTATTGTTGTAAACATCCCTCATGTTCGTAACCGTAACTTGATTGATTGATGGCAGGTCGAAGGACTTGTAGACCTTTTCCCATACGGCGAATCCTTGTGCTTGTATGTAAGCCTCCATACGAGCCTTCCAAACCTGAAAATCAACGCCATCGAACACACAAGGTTTTGCGGAGTATTTCTCCATATTGATTAGGCGAAAACACGTACAAATCAATGAGATTAGAGCACCATGGCTATGATATCAATTGTTGGATCGACGAGCACGTGAAAAGCTACCAGAGAGGGGGTGAATGGTAGATTAAAATTTTTTATACGGAAGCTACAAAAACCCCTCGAGAGAAAATTGATCTGATAAAAAAACCGCGTGTGTGACTGTTTTCGATGTGTTAAAACATGACTAAACTAATGGGGATTATTGAGAATAAAATAACAAAGCCACTACAACAAAAATCACGTGAAAACACGAAGTAGAACTTGAGTTATGACCAAAAGACTAGACGAAGGTCAACCTGTTCTACCCGATTTTAAAAACAGATCTGCAATGCTTCAAAGAAACTAGTGTATATGAAAAAACACAAATCCAATGACCGTGAAATTTTCTCATATGATATATAATCAAGTTTTTAAGACAACCCAAAAATAATCACGTCAATTGGATCAGTAAAACACGAGTTATCGAAATACCAAAGCATGGTCGGTCTGTCCAGAAACTCGCCGAGGAAAAACTTGTCTGAAACAAGTCGGACGAACAAGGCACCAAAGCTCCTATAAACTACGAATTTTATGATCACAACTCAAGAGATGCAGCCACAAGTCATGCCCTCCACGATCCTTGGCCTTCCTTGCTTATATAACCAGCCCTAAGGCCAACCCAATCAAAACTAGGACTCCTACTCCTACTTGGATTCAAACTCTAACTTTACAAAACTGCTCAAGACTCTTGTATACGCAGATAGAAGCAATCTTAAGACTTCTAAACACCTTAGGAACGTCCCAAACATTACTAAAACAACTCTAGTTCATGCGTAACACGAAATCCTATCATAACCAACTCGAAACTTTCCATAAACAAACCATAACAGCCTCAGCCGCAGCCTGAGCGCAAAATCCAGCCAGTTGAACCTTTTCAACCACATCTTCAATTCCATATCTCTTCACTATGCCTTGGAACAACGTAGCCACGTCCATGCACCCCTTGCATACGTGCAAACACTTTCCAAAACGTTTACAACAACTTCATATGCATTGTTCTTGACCCAAACATGCTGCGTAACCTCCCGATCAGCTCAACCGCAATTCCTCCCGAACTTGGTTGTTGAACCTCATCTTCTCCCTAAGACTAGTTCAAGGATCCCCATCACCAGATAGGTCTTGACCTCAAGAAACACCTGCACATGAACAAACATCCACTTTTTTTTCGAGCACAAGTCCACGACTTGACTCACGTTAGTCCGAAAACCACAACACCTTACATAAGCACCTCACATAAGTATGTTGCAAACCATAACAATGTATTAACCACCATAATCAGCCATAACACATCAAAACTTAGTAAGAGAATACTAAGCAAACATTCCATAAGCCAAGAAGCAAGTTCAAAACATTGCAAGTTAAAAACAGAGTGGCTGAAAATTAAACACTATGAAACGAGCTGCTCTGCAATGACATTTACTCCTGAAATGCAATGAGAAGTCCGGACAATCCGAAGCGGATATTTCAGCAATGTTCAAAATTTTGTGTAAAATCCCAAGAATTTACTTTAAAAATGTTCATCACATCACCATACCACACCTCATTTGGTGGATAGCTCATGAACATTTGTGAAGAGCAAGTAAACACCATCAAGAGGGTGATTAGAGGAAAAACCCATCACTTCAAAAAGTAGGAGCTCTCACACATAAACATGAGGGGATGAGTTTACCATTAGGCCCTAAACATTCTTAGGGGTGCTCAGGCCAAGTCTCATGCAAATTCAAATCAGTTTGAGCCACTTTTGGAGACATTTGTAAAAAGGGCTATTTGAATGCAAATTCAAATTTCAGCTAGTTTTCATCACTTGAATTCAAAAGTGGACTTCATATTCAAACTCAGCATAATTTTCGGAGTGAGTCCACCAATTTTCATCCTCATTGGAGTTCATCTGGTCGGGAGTTAATTTGAGCAAATTCAAACCCAATTTGAATCTCAACCTCACATATGCTCAAATTCCTTCAAACCCAATATCAATTTGAATCATTCAAATTCAGAGACCCAAAAATGTTGTTTGATCAAATTACCAGGGGCAAGGGGGTCACATTATTTAAGAGCAGTAGGAATTTAATTTTTGAGGACAATTTGGAGCTGTGGGCCTCCTCTGTCAGCCACACAAAGCTTTAAACCGACTGAACCCCGGGTGTTCTCTGCGTTCACGCACTCAGTGGGAGCGCGCCAAGACTTCGCGTCGAAGTCGACCGAGCAGCGCCGGCCAGCTCCTGGTTCGACGGGAAAATGTGGTACACCAGGTGTTGCACCCTCCATGCCTCCGGGTTGGCTATATAAGGGGTCAAGTCAGCTGGCGAGTATCCTTTTCACGCACACCCGAGACCTACCACGCACCAGCTTGAACATCACTGCCGTGGAATGGCCGAAACCGAGGTTCTCTGCCCTCGACGTCCATAGCAAAGCTGAGCGCTAGCTTGTCCTCAAGCTCACCAAGCAAACCCTTTCGAGGTTCGACCTTCGTGCGCAGAGAATTTTTCAGTTTAGGATTAGGAGCTCATTTCGGGACCCGATTAGGTTTAGGAGAAATTCGGGAGGATCATTGCGTGGGAGGTCAAACAGAGTTTAGAAAGTGCATCTAGAGGTTCTTGCGCCCATCCTCGATCAAAAAACCGGAATAAACCACCGCCAGAACCCTAGGTTGACCGAGGAACAGCTCGGCGGAAGAGGGGGTCGCTGGTGAGGTCTGGGTTGCCGGCTGTTTAGGTCCCGACCAAGGTTACGCCGAGCTTCCTGAGGTTTCCCTGGATGTGGTGACGCGATTAGCGCGCGAAGGTGGTGGTCGGAAGGACGGGAACACGTTGCCAATGTTGCACAGGGACATAGCGCTCGTCGCCGGTGAGCTACGGCGGTTAGCCGGTGGCAGCATGGTGTCCAGCGTATTCGCGTCCAAAGCTACGTGGGGGCAGCAAGTTTCACCGTCGCCGGCGAGCTAGGTCGCCGGGAACGCCGACCTCGCCGGAGCTCCGATGGCTCGGGGCGACGGTGTCACGAGGTAGACTAAGGGCGCGGGTGCCACGTGTCAGTAACTGCACTAAGCGCGCGCGGTTAGTTTAATTTAAACGTGCGGGGCCCTCTGTCAGTCACTGTTTAGGCGCGGGAGGTGATTTTCTTTAGGAAAATAATTCAGGAATCAGCCCAAACTTTAGAAATTCATAACTTTGTGTAGAAGTGTCCAAATTTGGTGAACCAAATTTTATTGGATTCAGCTCCTCGGGTACTATCCAGCAATACAGGTTTCAGCTCATGAAACTCATTCTTTTCCAGAATTAATTCCCTCAAGTTTAAACTGTTGGGAATTTTATCTAGAGAATTCTTTTATGGTAAATTATGAAATTTGGCTAGGATGTTCATTTGAAAATCCTTGAGTCACAGGAAAAATTTCAGATCCATCCAAGCTCATTTAGTTCCCCTAATGTGTGATTAAGTGAACTGCCCTGAGAAAATGGAAAAATGTACAGAAACATTTTTCAGATTTTCTCAAATCTTGTTTAGGGCATAACTTTCTCTAGGATCCTTCAAATTACATGAACCAATTCCATTAGAACTCTAGTTTCTAGAAAGTAATGGTTTGAGACTTAAAAATCCATGTAAATCCTTAACATTTAGACAATTTCTGAAGATTTCACAAGATCTTTGGGCGTCATGTCTCATGCAAAAATAAATGCACTATTGATTCATAGGGGTTCACACACCAAAGCAAATGCAAACTTAAAGACGAGGTTGTGGACAAGTGCCCATGGCTTCCACGACTCACGTCACACACCAAACACTAACAAACAAATAGATAGGTTCTTGACTCGACAACTCGATAACATGCGGAAATAAGGGAAATGACTCTAACAACTCGTATCACTGAGCTGGCTCGTCGGGGTCTTCCTCATCATTGCGGCTGCCCTCTGATTCCGCTTTAATTGGGGAAGCGGCTGGTGGAGAAGTGCGGCGACGCTTGCTCGCCCGACGGTCTGGAGAGTCGGGAGTCCAGGTGTCATTCTCGGTGACACACAGTTCATTCCCATCTCCTCTCTCCCTCGCCCTCAAGCTGGCGCGAAGCAACGCCTCAGTCTCCTTCAGGGTGTCACGGACATCTTGAAGCTCCTGTTGGCACCCCTGTAGTCGAGTGCTGAGCATAGCTGCATCCTCCAAGCACAGGTCCATGTGCTCATGGGAAGTCCCCTGCTGCACCGGCGGGTACTTGTACTCCGCGGTGCCACTCTCACGCTGGAGGACATACATGTACTCAGTCATGTCCAGGTGGCGGCGGTTGATGTAACTCTAGCAGGTAATGGCCTCCCAGGTGACATCCTTCTCAGCATCGGCCTGAGTCGCCCGACAAGCTAGAGAGCGGTGGATCTTGAGCAACTGGTTGTCATGGATAATCCTCATCTCTGAGCTCCATTCTTCACGCTTCTCACGGATGGTCCTGGTGGAGCTGTAGTGTATGATCAGCTTGCCAACATTACCGGCGGCGTGGAGCATACGCCGAAGACGGTGCAACAAGCCTCCTACTGCCAACCCGTAGGAGTGGTACGTCACCGGGCGGTTCTCCTCCCTCAAGGCAAGGGCAGCTACATGCACTCTTCCTCCGGTGGACTTGCGAGCGGTGCGAACCATGCGAACCATCTAAAATATAAAGCATTTAAAATCAAGTTAGATAAGAATTAGATGAAGACTGCATTTCGAATAAAAGTTGAGACAAGATGAACAATTAAAGTGACCACATTAGATAACACTTTCACCCCACACATTTTGTAAAAAATAATTTCTAAGAACATAGGGTCCTTAAATACGTCCATTTCTACCTAGGTCCACGTTCCTACGGGCAACCTTGGCTCTGATACCACTTCTGTCACACCCGGTTTCTCCGAAGAACGACCGAGTGAATATCACATGTATGCCAGGATCATTTTCTCATACATGTGATGATAAATAGTGAAGCATCATTATATTACAAGCCAAGTATTCGAATATAAATAAGTCTTACATTGCATAACATCTCGATGGACGATAATATGTTCATAACATGTAAATAAAACAACAGCGGAAGATAACACTTGTGGGCTCCGTCACATGCGTTGCCCGGGGGACTCCGTGAACCTAGAATCCTTCTTCGGGTCCGAAGTCTTGGTCGTTGTACACCACGTCATTCCCTTGGCCTGAGCAGCAATTTGAAACCAACAGAAAAACAAGCTTGAGTACCGTAGGAACTCAGCAAGTGTGGGAAAGATTATGTCATGCATGGCTAGAGCAAGGAGAGGTTGAACTCATGGTTAAAGCACTACGCAATTAATACCTATCACCTTAGCTTATTTAGCACCTACATTACTACATAGGTGAAATGGTCCCAATCCCCTAACCCATCATCAATATCAAGTAACCATAAGATCATTTCAAAGGTTAAGCTCCCCGCTTAACATCCTCAACTTCCCAATTCATCATCCTCTAATCATGAATAAGTCCAAGCCACTCTTGACCGTGAGCACGGCTGTCATGACAGTTTTGACTCTGCAGAGTTTGCACCACTGTACCCACATGTAGTGATTTCATCCCCCGTTGCAGGGTGGACTAAAAGAACCTCCATTATGCCAGTGGCCGCGAGCCACATTCACACTTCCATGGTGTGTAGCCAGGAGATCACTACGAGGCCTTTACAAAGGGATTTCTGACGAGCGTGGGCCCACTGAGGTTTCACCCCTAACAGCATACAAGAGGCTCCAACCCCGCTGCAGTGGCCCCCTCTTGAGCCTTGCGGTTCATATGGTAGTCCAGCTGACACCTACTCCCCGCACCATCCAAACACCCATGCTACGCCGGAGATACGCCTAATTAATTGGCCAAGCTGCCCCATCTCAGCATGTGATTGGCACTGTAAAGCCAGGTTACATGCTCCATGAACCGGTCCTTACGATCCAGGCAAGTACTATACACAAACCTGAGTCTCGTGCACGCAGCACCAACCAAAGCATCCAACTTGCCTAGATCCCTACCTCTACATGATTCATAATATCTCATTCAAGGGTAAAGTAAACAAGTTGATGATCTCATATCCCATTTATCCCATTCTAAGCATGGCTAAGCATGAGTAGTATTAATGAATGACATAATAAAGTAACTCCCAACCCAAGGCTACAAGGAAACAAGATAATGCAATTCTAAAGAAACTTTCTAGCTTGGGTATCATATTCCAAATTGACAATGCAATTAAATTCTAACTACACATCCTAGTATAGGATCAAAGTGGTCAAGGACACTTGCCTTCTTCCTGCTGCTCTGGGAATGGAAAGTCTTGATCTTGAATGGTGAGAACCTGCTCTGGGGCTGGTTCTACTCATGCCAATACATATAGCAAAAAGAAAACAACATTCCATAAGCCATAGTCCACATTTCCACTCATGCAAACCACACATACATACATATGAAAGTCATGCACATATTTAAGTGTGGTGTTTACCCTAGATATGTTGATTCTAAGCACACATGCACTTTTAAACATATATATTATCTCTAGCTTTAATAGTTAGATTTCAAAGTGTACAATATATATGAATTTCCAATTTGAACAAATTTTCTATATTGGGTAATACACTTCTTAGCCACAAAATTTGCATAAAAGATGATTTCCTACTACAAATAGGTTTTCAGATACTCTATAAAATCTCAATTTGAAGTTTTGGATTTTGGGGACCTCATTTAACATTTTCTAATTATGCATCCTATTTTTCCTATATTTTCAGATTTATTTTCCATACCTCAAAGTGAACTTTAATATTAAAATAGCAAGACATATCACCTAAACAGAATATGTTCTGATCTAAATAATGTCCAATAAAATATCTTTTGACTTCCTCTCTGATGGGAATCAATTTAAATTTATTTTTACCCATTTTCAGAATCATTTTCTAGCCTAAAAATGAATTTCCAGCAATAAAATATCAACCTAAATTCATACCAAAATTTCTACTGTTCCAATTACCTAAACAGAACCTTTATACATTTTTCCTACCCCTTTTTGGTCACTTAAATTCATTTTTCCACATATTTAAATTTGTTTTGTGCCTATGGGGTATATTTCAGAGATAAATTATAAAACAGCAATCTTATTTAGTTTAAAAGTTTATTTCCCTTCTAAATTCAGACCTCAGATTGTTCTACTAATTTTCAACATGGTTAGAATACTTCAACTGAACCTATACCTATGTTTAAATTTAAATCCTGTTCACATATTCAATTTCCTGAAATTAATAACCCTTAGGGGCTGATATGCAAATTTACACTGCAGTGGGGCCCCATTTCTCATTCCCTAAATTTTCAGGGGTCTAAGTGTGGAAAATAGGGAGGTATTCCTAATTCTTATTAAGTCCAGGGGCGAAAACTGATTTGGAGTTTACATGAATTTCTGAGGGTCCAGGGGCTAGATCAGAAGTTTCCAGGGCTAGCTCGTGTTTTCTGAGATCCCCAGGGGGTAGCGCGTAAGATTCTCAGCCTTTATAACGCAGGGCGGATGTGGGCCGTTGGATTTAAAACGGAGGGCTGAGATTAGATCGCAAAGCGGTACGGGTTAAATCTATTCGGGACCGCACGATTTAAAATAGACGGGCCACAGGGGGCCACGTCGCCCTGGCCGGAGCCAGTCCGCGCGCGCGGCAGCGCGCAGCGGCGGGGGCGGCGATCTCGCCGGCGCAGCCTCGGTTCTTTGCCCCTACATGCTAGAACTTGCGTCTTTTCGCACGGATCGGCTGCGGAGGGGTAGGGGAAGCTTACCTAGGGGTTTCTCGGGCTTGGAGAGGTCAAAATCCGGCTCTGCGACGACGGTGGGTGGTGAAGCTCCTCGGTGCTCGTCGAAGCCGTAGCTAGGGCGCAAGACACATCGTTTCCTTCACCTGCTGGGCTCCCCGGTGGCGGTGGAACATGACAAGCCCGTTAGATCAGAGAAATCGGGAAGAATTCGGAAGAAACGACGGTGTAGACGTCGGTTCTCACCGGATGAGAAAACTGAGCGGGCGGGGGAGGACCGGGGAGTTTCCTTGGCGTTTTAAACGGACGAGGGAGGGCGGCATTCGTTGAGATCGTGCTGGAGTGCCCGGGACCAAAGATTTTGGCTTGTGGCGTGGAATTTGGGCGAGGCAGCGGCGATCGGCGCGGGAGGATCGGTGGCGGTTGGGGGCGCGCGGAGGAAGGGGATGACACGTGGGCCCCGCGCGTCAGAGAGAGGGGGAGGGGAAAAACAGCCGCGGGCTGTTGGGCCGGCTGAGGTGGGTTTCGGCCCATTGGCCGTTTTTATTTTTATTTTTCCTTTTTCTTTTCTGTTTTGATTCAAATTTGAATTCCAGTTTGAGTTTGAATTTTTCTCCACATGCATTTCGTCCCAAAATTTTAAATTCACCTCTTTAACAGGTTTTGGGGTGTTACAACTCTACCCCCCTTAAAAGAAATCTCGTCCTCGAGATTGGTGACTCTAGGAAAACAGATCCGGGAACTGTGCCTTGAGCTCGCCTTCTCGCTCCCATGTGGCTTTTGCTTCCGAGTGGTGCTTCCACTGCACTTTGCACATTCGGATTCTTTTATTCCTTGTGATGCGTTCCATTGTCTCCAGGATTTTGACCGGTTGCTCGGTATATGATAGATCCTCTCGTACGTCCACCTCATTCATGGGTAACATCTCTTCGGGTGTTCTTAAACATTTCTTGAGTTGTGACACATGGAATACATCGTGCATATTTGATAGGCGAGCCGGTAGTTCTAACTGATAAGCCACTTCGCCTTTCCTCTCCAGAATCTGGAAGGGTCCGATGTATCTAGGTGATAACTTCCCTTTCATCTTGAACCGACGAAGCCCTCAGATAGGGTACACCTTGAGATAAACATAGTCCCCCACGTTGAAAATGAGCTCTCTTCTCCGTACATCGGCATAGCTCTTTTGTCGGGTCTGGGCGATCCTCAAGTTGTTGCATATTTCCCTCACTTTCGCCTCGACTTCTTGTAGTACCTCGGGCCCAAACACTTTGCTTTCCCCAGTTTCGTTCCAAAACAATGGGGTTCTGCACTTCCTCCCATACAACGCCTCAAAGGGTGACATCTTCATACTAGCCTGATAACTGTTGTTGTAGGAGAACTCCGCATACGGTAAGTTCTTATCCCAACTCCTATTGTTCTTGAGTGCACAAGCTCGCAGCATATCCTCAAGGATTTGATTGGTTCTTTCCGTCTACCCGTCAGTCTGGGGGTGATAGGCGGAACTAAAATTCAGATGAGTTCCCATGGTTTCATGTAACTTCTGCTAGAATCTTGAGGTGAACCGTGTCCCTCGATCTGACACTATCTTTTTGTCACTCCATGAAAACATACGATTCTTGACATGTACAATTCTGCCAATTTGGATCCACTGTAGCTTTCTTTCACGGGGATGAAATGAGCTACCTTAGTCAGCCTGTCGATGATGATCCATATCGAATCATATCCCGATTGGGTCCTAGGCAGTCCCACTATGAAGTCCATACCTATTTCGTCCCATTTCCATTCAGGCACTTTGAGTGGTTGCAACAGTCCCGTGGGTCTTTGATGTTCTTTGAGCTCTTCCAGCTGTTTGGAGTCCATCCGATAAGGCCTCTTGTATATCGGGGCTGTTCTAGGCACTAGTTCAATCGTGAATTCCACTTCACGATTTGGGGCATACCTGGCAACTCCTCAAGAAAAACATCGGGATATTCCTTGATAACCCTTATCTCTTCCACTTCCACTTCCACTTGATTGAGTTTAATGTCCCTCTTAGGTTCTTGTACGGCTATGAACTTCACTTTTGTGCCACTAGGGTTAGTTAGTTCCACCGTTCTAGTCGAACAATGGATGATACCTTTATGTTTGGTCAACCAATCCATACCCAAAATAATATCTATCCCTTGTGAGTTTATCACTATGAGGTTTGCAGTAAATACTACCCCATTAAGGTCTAGATTCACCTTGGGGCACACTTGTCTTGTTCTTATTTCTCCCCCTGGAGAGTTCACTACTAACATATGATTCATTTGTGTTGTTGCTAGATCATGCTTCTTAACAAATCCTTGAGCAATGAACGAGTGGGTAGCACCACAATCGAACAAAATGGTCGCAATGTGTAAATTTGCAGGGAACTTACCAATCACCACGTCCGATGCCTCTTGCGCTTCCTCCATGGTCATGTGGTTCACCCGTCCTCGCATCACATTCTGCTGCTGTGGCTGCATAGGCTTCTTCTTTGGGCACTTATGGGCGTAGTGTCCCACTTCACCACAGTTGAAGCATTGCACCCCGACTTTAGGTGCCTGGACTTTGTTATCTTGGGGTTGGTTCTGTGGCCCTTGTCCTGCTGGTCGAGGTTTATAGGTGGGGCGTGGCTGCTGCACAAACTGACGCTGCGGCTGTACTGGTGCTGATGGGGGCCTGAAGTTTGGGTTGTACCCTCTCGGTGTCGAGTAGGGTACTACAGCACGGCTCGTCTGCCCTGCAGGTTGCTGCATCAGACGTGGACGTGTGTTGCTGCTTGATGCTTGGTGTGACCATCCCATCTTCCTCTTGTTTTCATTCTCCAAGGCCTTCAGCTTCCTCTCCACAACAAACGCCCTGTCCACCATCTTTTGGAAACTTTCATATTCGTTGGAGGACATTGCACATTGCATTTCCATGGTAAGTCCTTCCACAAAACAGTCCTATTTCTGCTCATCCGTTTCGATGTCCCGTGGTGCATAACGGGACAGTTGGGTGAATTTGGTGAGGTACTCTCTCACAGTCATGTTGCCCTGCTGCAGTCCCAAGAACTCCTTCCTCTTGTTCTTGAGTTCTCCCCTTGGTATGTAGTGGTTACGGAAACTGCACTTGAACTCTTCCCAAGTTATGTTCTCGGGGTCGTGATGAGCTGCCACGTATGCGGTCCACCAATCAGCAGCGGGTCCATGCAATTGATGAGAGGCAAACAACACCCTCTCATATCCTTGGCATTGTATGATCCTCATCTTGTTCTCAATGGTCTTGAGCCAATCATCTGTCTCCAGAGGTTCAGCAGCACTTGCAAACTTTGGGGGTTGAGTTCCCAGAAACTCACTCAACCTTGGTTGACGTGGTGCAGCCTGTGGGGGTGGAGCTTGGTGTAAGTTGGCCACCACTTGAGTCAAATTCTGAATGAGCTGATTTTGATTGTCGATCATTTGGTAGATGGGATCAGCTCTTTCTCAGCAACCACCCCTGTCTTGCCCTCCAGGAAGTTGAGGATCGGCAGCCTCATTGTTGTTGTTGTTGGGGTTGGCACCACGACCTCTTCCTCTTCCAGCCATCTATCATGATCAACCAAATGTCAACTTTAATCATTACGCATTAACTTCCCAAATTGCTTGTTTAAACTTAATCTTTTGAGACCTTAATATTTAGACAATTTCTGAAGATTTTACATAGATCTTTGGGCATCATGTCTCATGCAAAAATAAATGCACTATTGATTCATAGGGGTTCACACACCAAAGCAAATGCAAACTTAAAGACGAGGTTGTGGACAAGTGCCCATGGCTTCCACAACTCACGTCACACACCAAACACTAACAAACAAATAGATAGGTTCTTGACTCGACTACTCGATAACATGCGGAAATAAGGGAAATGACTCTAACAACTCGTATCACTGAGCTGGCTCGTCGGGGTCTTCCTCATCATTGCGGCTGCCCTCTGATTCTGCTTTAGGTGGGGAAGCGGCTGGTGGAGAAGTGCGGCGATGCTTGCTCGCCCGACGGTCTAGGGAGTCGGGAGTCCAGGTGTCATTCTCGGTGACACACAGTTCATTCCCATCTCCTCTCTCCCTCGCCCTCAATCTGGCGTGAAGCAACGCCTCAGTCTCCTTCAGGGTGTCACGGATATCCTGAAGCTCCTGTTGGCACTCCTGTAGTCGAGTGCTGAGCATAGCTGCATCCTCCAAGCACAGGTCCATGTGCTCATGGGAAGTCCCCTGCTGCACCGGTGGGTACTTGTACTCCGCGGTGCCACTCTCATGCTGGAGGACATACATGTACTCAATCCTGTCCAGGTGGCGACGGTTGATGTAACTCTGGCAGGTGATGGCCTCCCAGGTGACATCCTTCTCAGCATCGGCTTGAGTCGCCTGACAAGCTAGAGAGCGGTGGATCTTGAGCAACTGGTTGTCATGGATAATCCTCATCTCTGAGCTCCATTCTTCACGCTTCTCACGCATGGTCCTGGTGGATCTGTAGTGTATGATCAGCTTGCCAACATTTCTGATGGCGTGGAGCATACGACGAAGACGGCGCAACAAGCCTCCTACTGCCAACCCGTAGGAGTGGTACGTCACCGGGCAGTTCTCCTCCCTCAAGGCAAGGGCAGCAACAGGCACTCTTCCTCCGGCGGACTTACACAAACCCGAGTCTCGTGCACGCGGCACCAACCAAAGCATCCAACTTGCCTAGATCCCTACCTCTACATGATTCATAATATCTCATTCAAGGGTAAAGTAAACAAGTTGATGATCTCATATCCCATTTATCCCATTCTAAGCATGGCTAAGCATGAGTAGTATTAATGAATGACATAATAAAGTAACTCCCAACCTAAGGCTACAAGGAAACAAGATAATGCAATTCTAAGGAAACTTTCTAGCTTGGGGTATCATATTCCAAATTGACAATGCAATTAAATTCTAACTACACGTCCTAGTATAGGATCAAAGTGGTCAAGGACACTTGCCTTCTTCCTGCTGCTCTAGGAATGGAAAGTCTTGATCTTGAAAGGTGAGAACCTGCTCTGGGGCTGGTTCTACTCATGCCAATACACATAGCAAAAAGAAAACAACATTCCATAAGCCATAGTCCACATTTCCACTCATGCAAACCACACATACATACATATGAAAGTCATACACATATTTAAGTGTGGTGTTTACCCTAGATATGTTGATTCTAAGCACACATGCACTTTTAAACATATATATTATCTCTAGCTTTAATAGTTAGATTTCAAAGTGTACAATATATATGAATTTCCAATTTGAACAAATTTTCTATATTGGGTAATACACTTCTTAGCCACAAAATTTGCATAAAAGATGATTTCCTACTACAAATAGGTTTTCAGATCCTCTATAAAATCTCAATTTGAAGTTTTGGATTTTGGGGACCCCATTTAACATTTTCTAATTATGCATCCTATTTTTCCTATATTTTCAGATTTATTTTCCATACCTCAAAGTGAACTTTAATATTAAAATAGCAAGACATATCACCTAAACAGAATATGTTCTGATCTAAAATGTCCAATAAAATATCTTTTGACTTCCTCTCTGATGGGAATCAATCTAAATCTATTTTTACCCATTTTCAGAATCATTTTCTAGCCTAAAAATGAATTTCCAACAATATAACATCAACCTAAATTCATACAAAAATTTCTACTGTTCCAATTACCTAAACAGAACCTTTATACATTTTTCCTACCCCTTTTTGGTCACTTAAATCCATTTTTCCACATATTTAAATTTGTTTTGTGCCTAAAGGGTATATTTCAGAGATAAATTATAAAACAGCAATCTTATTTAGTTTAAAAGTTTATTTCCCTTCTAAATTCAGACCTCAGATTGTTCTACCAATTTTCAACATGGTTAGAATACTTCAACTGAACCTATACCTATGTTTAAATTTAAATCCTATTCACATATTCAATTTCCTGAAATTAATAACCCTTAGGGGCTGATATGCAAATTCACACTGCAGTGGGGCCCCATTTCTCATTCCCTAAATTTTCAGGGGTCTAGGTGTGCAAAATAGGGAGGTCTTCCTAATTCTTATTAAGTCCAGGGGCTAAAACTGATTTTTAAATGAATTTACATGAATTTCTGAGGGTCTAGGGGCTAGATCAGAAGTTTCCGAGGGCTAGCTCGTGTTTTCCGAGATCCCCAGGGGGTAGCACGTAAGATTCTTGGCCTTTATAATGCGGGGCGGATGTGGGCCGTTGGATTTAAAATGGAGGGCTGAGATTAGATCGTGAAGCGGTACGGGTTAAATCTATTTGGGACCGCACAATTTAAAATAGACGGGCCATAGGGGGCCACGTCGCCCTTGCCGGAGCCAGCCCGCGCGCGCGGCGGCGGGGGCGGCGATCTCGCCGGTGCAGCCTCGGTTCTTTGCCGCTACACGCTAGAACTTGCATCTTTTCGGACAGATCGGCTGCGGAGGGGTAGGGGAAGCTCACCTAGGGGTTTCTCGGGCTTGGAGAGGTCGGAATCCGGCTCTGCGACGATGGTGGGTGGTGAAGCTCCTCGGTGCTCGTCGAAGCCGTAGCTAGGGCGCAAGACACGTCGTTTCCTTCACCTGCAGGGCTCCCCGGCGGCGGTGGAACATGACAAGCCCGTTAGATCAGAGAAATCGGGAAGAATTCGGAAGAAACGGCGGTGTAGATGTCGGTTCTCACCGGTTGAGAAAACTGAGCGGGCGGGGGAGGACTGGGGAGTTTCCTTGGTTTTTTAAACGGACGAGGGAGGGCGGCGTTGGTTGAGATCGTGCTGGAGTGCCTGGGACCGAAGATTTTGGCTTGTGGCATGGAATTCGGGCGAGGCAGCGGCGATCGGCGCGGGAGGATCGGTGGCGGTTGGGGGCGCGCGGAGGAAGGGGATGACACGCGGGCCCCTCGCGTCAGAGAGAGGGGGAGGGGAAAAATAGCCGCGGGCTGTTGGGCCAGCTGAGGTGGGTTTCGGCCCATTGGCCATTTTTCTTTTTCTTTTTCCTTTTTCTTTTCTTTTTTGATTCAAATTTGAATTCCAGTTTGAGTTTGAATTTTTTTCCACATGCATTTCGTCCAAAAAATTTTAAATTCACATCTTTAACAGATTTTGGGGTGTTACAGTAGGATGGATGAAACCCCAAATTCCTAACCAGATCCTTCCAACAAGAGAGAGGGCAATGTCTAAGTCCTTGAGTAGTTTATGCTCTGTTTCATGTGTATAGACTTCGGTACAGGTCGAGTAGTTGGAATCTACTCACAAGTATAGGTTTCAGGACACAGGATTGGTTCGAGTGATGTGAGATCACTTTAGTAAGAAAATGAGACTAGGCAGGGGCTAGGGCGCAGCAAGAGGAAGTCTTGTGGGTGCAGCCCTGTCCGTGTCGATTGAGGACCAATCCGTGTGCGGCCCCGCTGAACAAGTTTTGAACGTACTGAAGGCATATCGGATATATGGGCCCCGATAAACCGATGTAACCTAAACCTCCGGGCGTTGAGGCATAGCACACCGATTTATAGGTGTTGGTTGAGGGCACCCAGGTGGAAATCTGCTAACGGGCATAGAGAGATGCTCCGTGTAGGGAACCTCCTGCTCGTTTCGGTGCGACGGGTTCGACGTTTGGGATGTTGGGTGAAAGGTTGTCTCATACGACACGAGGTGAGTGTGCTGTGTGCAGCTCCGCGTGTGGGCGTACGTGACGTGCTATTCGGGTATCCCTGCAGGTGTATATCGAGTCGATTCGCCATCCCTCGCGGTTATGAGTGCCGCTTGTTCACTGAGTCGTGATGTAGATAAATTATGGAATATTGTGATTCAATTCTTATGATATGTATAAATTGTATTGCTACATGTGTGCCACTAAATATTGCTTACTAAATTTAAGATTCATGAACTGTTAACTTGTGGCTAAAAGAGGAATTAAGGATGAACTTGTAGGCATGTCCTTTGCTGCAATGTGCCATCCCATGTTGGTTATGAACTGCATGTAGAGTTTCATGTATAGGTGAGTCGGTTAAGACTTGTTGAGCCATCGTGCTCATGGTTGCTGCTATTGAGTGTTTGCAGGTGAGGAGTACCCCACCGACTCGGGGTACGAGTCCACTGGCGAGGGCTACCCTCTGTCGGGGATCACGGCTGAGTGGGAGCCGTACACGCCGCACTGAGCTGCGGAGTGGAGCTAGTGTGGGTTGTCCATAGGGATGGACAACCGACTTTTGCTAGTTAGGTGGGCGTGAGTTGTATAAATTTAGCTTCCGCTGTTGTAGACTTTGTAATTAGTTATAAACTGAAGGTTGGTACTACTTTGTCCATATTCAGTTTATTTTTCTATGTAATACAATGGTTGCCTTATGGTGTGTGCTGTCGGGTGTCGCATCGTGCGGCACCACCCTCTGAGACCCTGGGCGTACGTATTTCGGTCCGTCGCAGGCTGGCATTAGAGCTGCTTAAGGGATAGCACACTAATTAAGGACTGTATTACGGGAAAACTTAGGATTACGGTGAAGATTCACTAGTATGCCCAAATAAGGACTATATTAGTATAGTTACTTAAAGTGGCATGACTAACATATGTGTTATAATTCTGAATTGTGATTATGTGACAACGCACCTACGCTCAGGTAAAAATGGTAAGGAACACCACCGAAAGCGGTTCAATTTCGGTTAGCTCCCCTAACGAGGAATGTGGTTCAGGGATAGGTCTCACAACTTGGTGTGAGACGTTAATATGAAACTCTTGGACTCTTCATGTTTCTGAGTTCATACGAAACGCTGGTCCCTGGCGTGCATTAGGCAAGAAAGTGGAAACCCCATCGTGTGGTCGGTAACACGATAGTGTGTTCTTCTGGAAATAGCCTAGGAGGACATACACAGCGCTTGCCATCGGCGTGCCCTGCAGGGAATTAGGTGGTATCTGTTGGGTTGATAAAATTCCCAACCGTGATGACCCGTTCGCGCTCTACTCGGGTTCCCCGTCGTGTGGTGTGAAAACACAATCATGACCTTGAGACGTGGCTTAACTCAAGGACGACCGTATGGCAATGATACAGGCGTATGTATTTACATTCAAATATGGACCTGCCTGAAATGACAACAACCTTTGAGTGCATCACTATTGAGTGTTCTTCTGCAGGTACTAACCACGTATGTATTCCATGTACTACACGTGTGCGAGAGACCGTTTAGTGCCACAATTGAGATGTATGTGCCGGTATAATCCGGTTAGGATTTTCCTTTTTGTGAGGAACGTAGTACCAGAATATAATAGGAATTTGCATTAAAGATAATGGTAACAATGAACTAAAATAACCAAGTTGCAATATTTAGGACCATAGTGGGGTAGAAAAATTCAACAGTTGATTGGTTTAGTTCACAGGGATTGAAAAACAGAGTGCTCTGTTTTGGCAGCAAGTTTTCTGAACTTTAACAGAGCATAACTCACAGGTTACTTAGCCAATGGGGGTGTGGGATATAGTTCTGGAAAGGAGTTTAAGTGCTATTCAACTTTGTTGTAGACTTCCAGAGCAGAATCACATCTTAAACTGGTTAAAATTCCAGATGATTGTAAACTGTCCAGAACCAGGACAGGTTCAAAAACTCTCTGGACTGTTCTGTTTTTCAAGTATAACTTCCTGTAAAAAATCTAAAATTATAATATGATACATTTTTGGAAATGGTAGGATAATTGTTACATCTTTGTAATTCAAAGTTTCTGCAATTGCAACACGACATTCAGGGGAATTTAGAGTTGAAAACAGCAACTTCCAAAGGAGGTGCTGTTGAAATTCTTCCAGAAATTCTGTTGAATTTGAATTATCATAACTTTTTAACCAGAGCTGATATGAGGGCACATAAATACTAGTTGGAAAGCTACTGAAGTTAACTTTAACTTTGATATTCGACTTGAGTTATGAAAATTCCATGTACCAGGTCAAAATCCGGGATATGTAGAAGCTGGTCATTCTGGGCAGAGGGATGTCATGGTTACACTACCATGGCGCTGTCCTGGAAATTCTATCACGGATGATTCATTTGAATTCTCCATTCCACCGTCCGCATTCAATGGTATTATACAACCCTGTCCCGGAAGTTTCAGAAACTAATAACACTGAAGCTCTCAAGTTAGAGGACATCCCCATAGTCCGGGAATACCCCAACGTGTTTCTGGATGATCTCCCGGGCATGCCACCTGAACGGGATGTGGAGTTCAAGATAGAACTTGCACCCTGGACTACTCCCATATCACGGAGATCATACAAAATGGCTCCAAACGAGCTGGCTGAGTTGAAAGAACAGCTCAATGACTTGTTGAGCAAGGGTTTCATTAGGCCGAGTTCCTCGCCTTGGGGATGCTCGGCGCTGTTTGTCAAGAAGAAGGATGAAACCTTGAGGCTGTGTGTGGATTACCGGCCGCTCAACGCCGTCACCATCATAAACAAATATCCACTGCCGCACATTGACATCCTGTTTGATCAGCTTGTGGGTGCAAGTGTGTTCTCCAAGATGGACCTTCGCCCGGGTATCATCAAATAAAAATCCGGGCAGAGGATATCCCGAAGACGGCCTTCTCGACGAGATATGGACTATATGAATATCTCGTCATGTCTTTTGGTCTCACTAATGCTCTGGCACATTTCATGTATCTCATGAACTCGGTGTTCATGCCGGAGCTGGACAAGTTCGTTGTGGTGTTCATTGATGATATCTTGGTTTACTCCAAGTCAGAAGCAGAACACGCCGAACGCTTGCGAATCGTTCTTCGATGATTGTGGGACCATAAGCTCTATGCCAAGTTCAGCAAATGTGAGTTTTGGATCAGACAAGTGCCAATTTTGGGACATATCATCTTAGCGGAAGGCATTGCGGTTGACCCAAGCAAAATTGAACAAGTGCTAAAATGGAAAGCCCCCACTTCTATCCATGAAGTCAGAAGCTTCCTCGGTTTAGCGGGATATTACCGGAGATTCATTCCAAGCTTCTCCAAGCTTGCTAAGCCGATGACAGGATTATTGAAGAAAGGAACAAAATATGTTTGGAACTCAGCATGTGAAGGAGCGTTCCAAGCATTGGTGAGGCATCTCACAACAGCCCCGATCTTAACTCAACCGGATACGACCAAGCCCTTCGACGTATATTGTGATGCGTCCGGTATCGGGCTCGGCTGCGTGTTGATGCAAGAAGGACGTGTGGTCGCGTATGGCTCACGCCAACTTCAAAACCATGAGCAGCACTATCCGACTCATGATCTTGAGCTCGCTGCTGTTGTTTTGGCGCTGCAAATGTGGAGGCACTATCTCCTGGGGAATTTGGTGCATCTCTACACCGACCACAAGAGCTTAAAGTATATATTCACCCAGAAGGAGCTGAATATGAGGCAAAGGAGGTGGTTAGAACTAATCAAAGACTATGAGATTAAGATTCATTACCACCCCGGCAAGGCAAATGTGGTTGCTGACGTGTTGAGTCGGAAGTCACATGTCCATAACCTCACCATTACACCGGTGGAAGAGGAAGAGCCGAGTTTATACTTGGTTCCTTATGGATCACTCTACAACCTTGCACTCATACCTACCATTAGGGAGGATATCATTGCAGCTCAGAAAGTTGACAAGTGCATGGCACATCTCCGGAGACGGATAGACAGTGGGGATATCAAATGTTGTCGGAAAGATGATGAGGGGACGCTGTGGTTCAATGACCGCATAGTCGTACCCCGGAATATGGAGCTGAGGAAGAAGATCCTTGATGAGGCTCACTTGTCTAAATTATCCATTCATCCGGGCAGCAACAAAATGTACCAAGATTTGAAGAGAAAATTTTGGTGGACACGGATGAAGCTGGAAGTGGCTAAATACGTATCCGAGTGTGATACGTGTAGATGAGTGAAAGCGGATCACATGAGAAAATCAGGGCTGTTACAACCCCTGAAAATTCCAGCATGGAAGTGGAAGATGTGAGCATGGATTTCATTGTGGGATTACCCCTGACTTCCAACAAGCATGATTCCATTTGGGTAATCGTTGACCGATTAACCAAGTTGGCTCACTTCATTCCCGTCCATACACATTACCATGCCAGGAAGTATGCAGAGTTGTACATAGCAAGAATCCTATGCTTGCATGGGGTACCCAAGACCATAATCTCAGATCGAGGGGCACTGTTTGTAGCTCGTTTCTGGGGGCAGTTGCACGCTGCATTGGGTACCAAACTGATTTGAAGCTCCGCTTATCACCCTCAGACAGATGGGCAAACTGAGAGGGTGAATCAAGTATTAGAAGACATGTTGAGAGCGTGTGCCATCCACCACCGTAGAAATTGGGATAATCATCTACCGTTGGCGGAATTCTTGTACAACAATGGCTATCAAGCGAGTATCAAGATGGCACCATATGAGGCTCTCCACGGTCGCAAATGCCGCACCCCATTGAACTGGTGCGAGTCCAGTGAAAGGGTCACGTTCGGGGTTGATGTGGTGAACGATGCCGAAGAGAGCATTCGGATGATTCAAGCAAACTTGAAGGCCCCTCAATCCCGGCAGAAAAGTTACGCTGATAAGAGGCGTAGGTCGCTACACTTCGATGTCGGGGAACACGTGTACCTCCGTGTATCTCCGATGAAAGGCGTGCGCCGATTCGGCGTGAAGGGGAAGCTCGATCCCCGATTTATTGGACCCTATGCTATCACCGAGAAGTGTGGACCAGTGGCGTATAGATTGGAGCTACCGGCATCTCTCGCTGGTGTTCATGACGTTTTCCATGTTTCACAACTACGGAAATGTCTGAAGTATATGGCTGCTGTTCCCACCGAAGACATTGGTGAGCTGCGACCGGATTTGACGTATGCTGAATATTCGGTGGCGATTATTGATGAGAAGGCTTGGACCACGCGTAACCAAATGCTGTGGTTCTACAAGATAATGTGGAGCAACCACACCGCTGAAGAAGCGACGTGGGAGAGCGAGTAGTTCCTTCGCTCAAACTACCCGGACTTCATGGCGTCTCATCACGGGTAATTTTCTCTTACATCGTCGTCTCTTCTTTTATAATCCCGGGATGAGATTCTTTTAAGGGGGGAGGGATGTAAAAGCCCAAGAATTTACTTGCAAAAATGTTCATCACATCACCATACCACGCCTCGTTTGGTGGATAGCTCATGAACATTTGTGAAGAGCAAGTAAACACCATGAAGAGGGTGATTAGAGGAAAAAGCCCATCACTCCAAAAAGTAGGAGCTCTCACACATAAACATGAGGGGATGAGTTTACCATTAGGCCCTAAACATTCTTAGGGGTGCTCAGGCCAAGTCTCATGCAAATTCAAATCAGTTTGAGCCACTTTTGGAGACATTTGTAAAAAGGGCTATTTGAATGCAAATTCAAATTTCAGCTAGTTCTCATCACTTGAATTCAAAAGTGGACTTCATATTCAAACTCAGCATAATTTTCTGAGTGAGTCCACCAATTTTCATCCTCATTGGAGTTCATCTGGTCGGGAGTTAATTTGAGCAAATTCAAACCCAATTTGAATCTCAACCTCACATATGCTCAAATTCCTTCAAACCCAATATCAATTTGAATCATTCAAATTCAGAGACCCGAAAATGTCGTTTGATCAAATTACCAGGGGCAAGGGGGTCACATTATTTAAGAGCAGTAGTAATTTAACTTTTGAGGACAATTTGGAGCTGTGGCCCCCCTCTGTCA
Source organism: Neostapfia colusana (assembly GCA_030760725.1). Taxonomy (NCBI): domain Eukaryota; kingdom Viridiplantae; phylum Streptophyta; class Magnoliopsida; order Poales; family Poaceae; genus Neostapfia; species Neostapfia colusana. The sequence continues at coordinate 40,480,907 of JASWHV010000008.1, read as the reverse complement.
GCCACACAAAGCTCTAAACCGACTGAACCCCGGGTGTTCTTTGCGTTCACACACTCAGTGGGAGAGCGCACCAAGACTTTACGTCGAAGTCGACCGAGCAGCACCGGCCAGCTCCTGGTTCCACGGGAAAACGTGGTACACCAGGTGTTGCACCCTCCATGCCTCCGGGTTGGCTATATAAGGGGTCGAGTCGGCCGGCGAGCATCCTTTTCGCGCACACCCGAGACCTACCACGCACCAGCTCGAACATCGCCGCCGTGGAACGGCCAAAACCGAGGTTCTCTGCCCTCGACGTCCATAGCAAAGCTGAGCGCTAGCTTGTCCTCGAGCTCACCGCGCAAACCGTTTCGAGGTTTGACCTTCGTGCCCAGAGAATTTTTCAGTTTTGGATTAGGAGCTCATTTCGGGACCCGATTAGGTTTAGGAGAAATTCGGGAGGATCATCACGTGGGAGATCAAACAGAGTTTAGAAAGTGCATCTAGAGGTTCTTGTGCCCCTCCTCGATCAAAAACCGGAAAGAAACCAACGCCGGAACCCTAGCTAGGTTCACCGAGGAACAGCTCGGCGGAAGAGGGGGTCACCTGTGAGGTCTGGGTTGCCGGTTGTTTAGGTCCCGACCAAGGTCACGCCGAGCTTCCTGAGGTTTCCCTGGATGTGGTGACGTGATTAGCGCGCGAAGGGGGTGGTCGGAAAGACGGGAACACGTTGCCGATGTTGCACAGGGACATAGCACTCGTCGCCGGCGAGCTACGGCGTTTATACGGTGGCAGCATGGTGTCCAGCGTGTTCAGCATCCAAAGCTACGCGGGGGCAGCAAGTTTCACCGTTGCCGGCGAGCTAGGTCGCCGGGAACGCCGACCTCGCCGGATCTCCGGCGGCTCGGGGCGGCGGCGTCGCGAGGTAGACGAAGGGCACGGGTTGCACGTGTCAGTCACTACGCTAAGCACACACGCCGTTAGTTTAATTTAAACATGTGGGGCCCGCTGTCAGTCACTGTTTAGGCGCGAGAGGTGATTTTTCTTTAGGAAAATAATTCAGGAATCAGCCCAAACTTTAGAAATTCAGCTCTTGGAGTACTATCCAGCAATATAAGTTTCAGCTCATGAAACTCATTCTTTTTCCAGAATTAATTCCCTCAAGTTTAAACTGTTGGGAATTTTATCTGGAGAATTCTTTTATGGAAAATTATTAAATTTGGCTAGGATGTTCATTTGAAAATCCTTGAGTCACAGGAAAAATTTCAGATGCATCCAAGTTCATTTAGTCCCCCTAATGGTGTGATTAAGTGAACTGCCCTGAGAAAACGGAAAAATATACAGAAACATTTTTCAGATTTTTCAACTCTTGTTTAGGGCATAACTTTCTCTAGGATCCTTCAAATTACATGAAACCAATTCCATTAGAACTATCTCAAACTCTAGTTTCCAGAAAGTAATGGTTTGAGCCATGAAAATCCCTGGAAATCCTTAGAAGCTCTAGTAATGACCAATTAGACTTTTATTTGTACAAAGCTCAAATGAACTTTGTTTCAAAAGAAACTTGGTCAAGTCTCTGGTTAGGACCCTAACAAGCCACCACTAAAATTTCAGAGCCAAAGGGGAGGGCTAGCTAGAGTTATGGTCTTTACATACTCAATTTAAAATGTTGCATTTAAATTGACATATAGTACATTGCTTACGTGTAGTCGCTGAAGGCGAGGAAACCCCGGAAGTGTTGGACTTCCTACTTCCGGACGAGACGCTAACATCTTACCAGCAGCAACAAGGCAAGCCCCGGTTTGCATTTAACAAGTTTTATAAAGTTTTGCTTTATATACACATAACTTGAGGTATGTTTGTGCATTAGGTGTAGGATGGATGAAACCCCAAATGCATAACCAGATCCTTACAACAAGAGAGAGGGTAATGTCTAAGTCCTCGAGTAGTTTATGCTCTGCTTAATATGTATAGACTTCGGTACAAGTCGAGTAGATGGAATCTACTCGCGAGTATAGGCTTCGGGACACACGGGATTGGTTCGAGTGATGTGAGATCACTTTTGTAAGAAAATGAGACTAGGCAGGGGCTAGGGCGCAGCAAGAGGAAGTCTTGTGGGTGCAGCCCTGTCCGTGTCATTTGAGGACCGATCCTTGTGCAGCCCCGCTGAACAAGTTTTGAACGTACCGAAGGCATAACAGATATATGGGCCCCGATAAACCGATGTAACCTAAACCTTTGGGCGTCGAGGCATAGCACACCGATTTATAGGTGTTGGTTGAGGGCAGCCAGGTGGAAATCTGCTAACGGGCATAGAGAGATGCTCCGTGTAAGGAACCTCCTGCTCGTTTCGGTGTGACCGGTTCAACGTTTGGACTGGTGGGTGAAAGGTTGTCTGATACGACACGGGGTGAGCGTGCTGTGTGCAGCTCCGCGTCTGGGCGTACGTGACGTGCTATTAGGTTATCCCTGCAGGTGTATATCGAGTCGATTTGCCATCCCTCGCGGTTGTGAGTACCGCTTGTTCACTGAGTCGTGACGTAGATAAATTATGGAATATTGTGATTCAATTCTGCTGATATGTATAAATTGTATTGCTACATGTGTGCCACCAAATATCGCTTACTAAATTCAGATTCATGAACTGTTAACTTGTGGCTAAAAGAGGAATTAAGGATGAACTTGTAGGCATTTCCCTTTGCTGCAATTTGCCATCCCATGTTGGTTATGAACTGCATGTACAGTTTCATGTATAGGTGAGTCGGTTAAGACTTGCTGAGCCATCATGCTCACGGTTGCTGCTTTGAGTGTTTGCAGGTGAGGAGTACGCCACGGACTCGGGGTATGAGTCCATCGGCGAGGGCTAACCTCAGTCGGGGACCACGGCTGAGTGGGAGCCGTACACGCCGCGCTGAGCTACGGAATGGAGCTAGTGTGGGTTGTCCATAGGGCTGGACAACCGACTTTTGCTAGTTAGGTGGGCATGAGTTGTATAAATTTAGCTTCCGCTGTTGTAGACTTTGTAATTAGTTATAAACTGAAGGTTGGTACTACTTTGTACATATTCAGTTTATTTTTTACATAATACAATGGTTGCCTTATGGTGTGTGCTGTCGGGTGTCGCATCATGCGGCACCACCCTCTGAGATCCTGGGCATCATTCTGATTGCCAATGTATTCAACACACATAGATCTCACAATCTCCCCCTTGATGAATGCATTGGCAACACCACTTAGGATCCAAACATTGGTTCATTAATATGAAAAACTTTGAAAACAAATTTCTCTCATGTTTTAAAATCAAAAATCAAATGAGAAAGAAATTTAAAAAACTAATTCTTCCCCTGAGAAGAACGTGTAAAAACTCGTGAATGTGTAATATGTGATATATTTCCCCCCCTTGGACAATGTATTCAAGAAGGTTTAAAAAAGAAATTTCTATTTATTATGAGCTTAATATGGCGTATACATATAAAACAAAGCTAATCCAAGTCATACTTTCAAGTAACTTACACTATCACATCAATGAGATACATAAAGTAGAGTAAGCCGTGCTAGAGATCAAGTGTAATTTTTCAATTTAAGCAAGTCATGATCTTACAAACTTAACTATTTCAAAACCTGAAAGCATGACACATGTTGCTGCATTTTTCATTATCTTTTAGAGCACAAGTTCAGATCATACGACATTTGCAATAGATTATATGCTGCATCAGCCTTATTCTAACAACCAAGCCAAGCCTATGTCATTTGACAATCAGAAGCTTAATGACATGGTTTTAGTCATAAACAATTTCTTTCAAGTACATATCTAAGTGCAATGATAAGCTATCTCAAAAGAAGAAGTGCGATGCATACATATTGTCTTGATCTTATCTCATTTTTCCATTTGATCATAAAAGCTCAACATGTGGATAATTGATTGATTAATTTTTAATTATTAAAACCACTTGTGAGCATGCAACAAGTTCAAAATAGCAAGAAAGTTCGATCATGACCAGATTTAGTGTAAGTAATTATTACAATTACTAATCACGGCAAAAACTACAAAATGTATAACACGAGTAATGTAGTAAGAACTTTCAGCATGTAAAAGGAATCACAAAGTCATATATGTATGAAATACTTTGCTCATATTATTTTAGAATTAGATTCACACATAGAATTCCAAGTTTCAAAACTCCCCCTCAATTTAAGCCATGAGGATGCATAACCCCTATTTCACTACGAATGAAACAAAAACGAGTGAAATCCAAAGGTTTTGTAAAAATATCATTCAATTGTCGTTCGATATTTACATAGTGAAGCATAATATTTCCTTTTTCAACATTATCACGGAGAAAGTGATACCTAATGTCAATGTGCTTTGTTCTAGAATGTTGCACTGGGTTTTAGCAATGCAAATGGCACTAGTGTTATCACTAAACAGTAGAACACTATCTAGATCAACCCCATAGTCCTTAAGTGTTTAAACAATCCAAAGAATTTGTGAGCAAGCGCTAGCAGCAGCTACATATTCAGATTCGCCCGTGGATTGTGCAACTAAATTTTGTTTTCTAGAAGACCAAGCAACAAGTGAATTAGCAAGAAAATGACAAGCACCCGAAGTACATTTCCTATCAATCTTACAACCCCCAAAACCAACATCCAGAAAAGCTTTCAAAGTAACGATTGAGGAAGAAGGAAGAAAAATGCCAAATTTTTGAGTTCCATGTAAGTACCTGAGAATCCTTTTGACAATTTGACGATGTGAAGCACGTGGGGAAGCTTGAAATCATGCACAAAGACATACGCTGAATTGTATGTCCGGTCTTAATGCCGTGAGGTACAAAAGTGACCCGATCATACTTCTATATTCTTTTTGATCCACAGGTTCACCATCTTTGTCAAGTTCAAGTGTTGTTGTTCCCACTGGTGTTCGAAGAGGCTTGCTTTTATCCATGTTGAAGCGCTTAAGGAGGTCTTTTGTATACTTCGTTTGATGAACAAAAGTTCCTTCCTTGGTTTGCTTGATTTGCAGCCCCCAAAAGTATGTGTTTTCCCATCATACTCATTTCAAATTCCGAACTCATCATAGCTGAAAACTTGGACACAAGATCATGAGAAGCACAACCAAAGATAATATCATCCACATACACTTTAACGAATAGTGAGTCATTTCCATGCTTAAGAACAAAAAGAGTTTTATCAACCTTGCCCATGGTAAACCCCTTTTCAAGTAAAAATGTTTTTAACCTATCTGTGACACCCGGTTCCAAAAACAGAACCAAGTTAATGCATATGTGCCCAGTAGGTTCATCACACATACACACGTAATCCACAGTTTGAATTCAGAATATAACCACGAATAAACAGTGTTTAAGTACTTTATTACATCGACTCATTGTCTCACTCATGAATCTCTAACTTACTCTTGCAGCAGAAGTCTCTAAACGACAGCAGAATTAACTAAATAGCAGCAGGCTCCATCTTCAACAATACAGACATGTTGACTGTAGTTCGCACGCCTAGTACTCCACATGGTCCTCGAAGTACTCATCTCCTGTAGCTGATGTTTATGTGGTAATGCAAGGGTGAGTACATGTCGTACTTACCAAGTGCGGCAAAAGTATGACATGTAGCTTACAACAAGGTATGGAATAAAAAGGCTCATTGCAGCAAGCAAATTTTATTTCACAAACATGATAAAAACAGCAACTAAGTCTAGGTGAGTTTAATCCCAATATGAAAAAGTAAAACAACAACATTCTTTCATCATAATTCACCATTTATCAAGTCTCATCCAGCCATTAATCTTTCTCAAGTTCATCTCATGCTCATAAAATATTCATAACCATCTCATATTCATATAGCCAAAGCCAAACTCATTGTCATGACTCAAAATAGTCCCAAAACCATTCCCAATGACCATGCCATAACCATACCAAATATCCATCCCATGTTTTCCCTCTAATCATGGAAGTTGGCCAGGTGCTTGTGACGGGAAGCACGACTATCATGATAGTTTTACACTCTACAGAGGTGGCACCACTTTACCCACAAATTCGTGATTTTTTCACCTGTCGGCGACTGCAGAACCTCCATTATACCAGTACACAACCGTCGGTGTATGGCCAAGAGATCACAAAATAGCCTTTACAAAGGGGCTACTAGATGTATGGACTCACTGAGGTTTCACTGGCATGCTCAAATTACCATTCTCCCACCCACGGGCCCCTCTTGTGCCATGCAGTTCCAAGGGCAGTCCTCCTCGACTCCCATTCCCCGCGCCATCCACGGTCCATAACAAGCTAGCAACACACCTAATTAATCAGCTAAGCCGCACCCATACTTGGCCTTGTGGTGGCGCTGTTTTCCTGGCATATTCTCGCATGAACCGGTCCTTGATCTACGGCAAGTTCCACCATCTCATCCAGCAACATTCACGAACCAAGATTGCCTAGATCTCCCCGATTCCATGCCCATTAACATCATTAAGGTCTCATCATCATTATTCATATGAGTGCAGTAGCTAGACATGTTTTATTTCAGCTTCCCGTATCCCGTGAATTAAGCGAAGCAAAAAAGGAAAAACGGCCATACCCGACTCATCGACTTCCCCGGTGACAAGGATGGTTAACAAAACTAGTAAACTCCTATAAAAGTGGTGTCCCATCAAGTTGACTCAAGCATACAAGTTTTCGCAAACAAAACAGTTTCAAAACATGGGATCAATATGGTCAAGGGGCACTTGCCTTGTCCCGTGGTTCTTGTTGTTCAAGCGTCTCGAAGTCTTGGTGCTGTAGTTCCTTGTCGATGGCCTCTTGAGCTTGTTCCTCTACTCATGATCATGCACATACAAAATTCACAGCAATAAATCATCATGCACAATCTTTACTCAAGATGCAATGGAGTAGATGGATGCAAATCCTTGGTGCTGTTTTATTAAACCAGTTTGTACGTGTTCTTGCACGTTTTAATGGTCTTTCATGGGTTTTTATGATGAACAAGGGTGCTGGGATCAAGTGTGGACGTGGTGATGATCTTTACTCAAGATCTAGATCAATTCCAGCATAAAAAAATCGATCAAAACACGATCTGTCCATACGTAAAAGTTTCTGTTAAAAGGGGGCGAAGAAAACGGATGCGTAGAAACAGCGGCGACATCGTAAGATGGGTAATGTAGACCTACCTCACTTCCTCCTTGGTGGCAGGACCTTCCTTCTATCAATGGCAGCAGCGGGAAGTTTTTCTGTGGATGATTAGGGCAGGACAGATCGTCGGTTGTTTTCCGGCGACGGCGAGGCGTGACGGGGCTCGTCGTCGGGGCTTGACGACGGGGCTCGCCGGCGGGGCATGATGACGGAGCTCGACAGCGGGGCTCGACGGCGGGGCTCATCGGCAGGGCTCACCGGCGGGGCTCACCGGTGACTGAACTCCGGCGAGGGGGGGGTCTAACTCGGCGAGTTGGGGGCTAGGGCCTCCAAGTCGCTGACTTGGGGGGGGGGAGGGGAGGGGGGCTGCGGCCAAGGTGGGGGGATTTGGGTTCTATTTATGAGGGGGGAGGGGGGAGAATCCTACTCCAATTGGAGCTAAATCCTAACAAACTTTTCCCCAATTGATTTGGTGCAGCAGCAATGTGGGAAAATTCCCCAAATGTGGAGAAAATTCCCCTTTTTGGTGGAATTGGGGAATTTTGAGATTTGGGGAAAATTTGGGGTAATTGGAATTGGCTCATTTCAGCTATCTTTTTCCCATTCCCCACCATTTCTATGTCACTTGCCCCATTTCTACATTTCCTCTCCATTTCTATGTCTCACTCTCCATTTCTATGCCCCATTCTCCATTTCTATATGCCCTTCTCCATTTCTATGGTTCCTTCCTCAATTTCTATGGTTCTTTCTCCATTTCTATATTTCTTTCTCCATTTCTATGGTTCCTTCCTACATTTCTATGGTTCTTTCTCCATTTCTACTTCTTTTATAATGCTTCTCTACATGAAAAATGTATGCAATGCATGGAACTGAATTTGAGGGTGTTACAAACCTACATCCCTTAAACTGAATCTCGCCCTCGATATTCAATGGAGTAGAGAATAGATGAGGGAATTCTGCCTTGAGGTCTTCCTCATGCTCCCATGTAGTTTCGGCTTCACCCGTCGCTGTCTCGGCTGTGACACCGGAGGCTCTAGGGAAGTCGGAGGAGAGAGCACTCATCTTGGGGTGGGCTTACTACTTATATGCTTTCAGCAGTTATCCTCTCCGCACTTGGCTACCCAGCGTTTACCTTAGGCACGATAACTGGTACACCAGAGGTGCGTCCTTCCCGGTCCTCTCGTACTAGGGAAAGGTCCTCTCAATGCTCTAACGCCCACACCGGATATGGACCGAACTGTCTCACAACGTTCTGAACCCAGCTCACGTACCACATTAATGGGCGAACAGCCCAACCCTTGGAACCACCTACAGCTCCAGGTGGCGAAGAGCCGACATCGAGGTGCCACCATGGCTCCATTGTACCTTGCACCAACGGATCTCTTTGTTCCTTGTGACCCTTTCCTTCACGTCCAAAATTTTGATGGGGTGCTCCGTGTTGGTCAGATCCTCTTGAAGCTCAAGCTCATCTATCGGTACTTGTTCTTCTGGTACTCTTAAGCACTTCTCTAGTTGGGACACGTGAAACATGTCGTGTACGTCGGAGAGGTGTGTTGGCAGCTCTAGTTGATAGGCTACTTCTCCTCGCTTGCCTAAAATCTTGAATGGGCCGATGTAGCGAGGTGCTAATTTGCCCTTGACGTTAAACCGTCGTTGGCCTCGGATAGGCGATACCTTAAGGTACACGAAGTCTCCCACTTCGAAGGTCAATTTTCTTCGCCTATTGTCCGCATAACCTTTTTGTCGTGACTGAGCAGCCTTCAAGTTTTCTCGTATCGTTTGGACTTGCTTCTCAGCATCTTGCAGCACTTCGGGTCCAAACACTTGGCTCTCTCCGGTCTCATTCCAGAACAGCGGCGTTCTACACCTTCTACCATACAATGCTTCGAAGGGTGACATCTTCAGGCTGGATTGGTAGCTGTTTTTGTATGAGAATTCAGCATACGGAAAGCTCCTATCCCAAGTACACCCATGTTTCAAGGAACAAGATCTTAACATGTCTTCCAAAATTTGATTTGTCCTCTCAGTTTGCCTGTCGGTTTGCGGGTGATAAGCGGAGCTGAAATTCAGTCGTGTACCCATGGCTTCATGCAGCTTCTTCCAGAACCTATAGGTAAATTGAGAACCCCGATCTGAAACTATCCTTTTCGGAACTCCATGGCGACACACGATTTGCTCCATATACAGCTCGGCTAGTTGTGCAACATTGTACTTGGTTTTAACAGGAAGGAAATGGACGGTTTTTGTCAATCGGTCCACGATAACCCAAATAGAGTCATAACCCGATTGAGTATGTGGCAATCCGACGATGAAATCCATGCTGATGTCTTCCCACTTCCACTCGGGTACTTTCAATGGCTGCAACAGTCCATCGGGTCTTTGATGTTCGGCCTTCACCCGTTGGCACGTATCGCATAAGGCAACATATTCGGCTATGTCCCTTTTCATACCATCCCACCAATAGCAAGTTTTCAGGCCCTTGTACATCTTTGTACAGCTGGGATGTATGGAATAAGGTGAGTCATGTGCCTCCTTTAATATCGTGTCACGGATGTGCTTTACGTTAGACACACAAATCCTTTTCCCTAACCAATGTGTGCCTTTCTCGTCTTCCTTGAAGTCCTTTTCTATGCCTTGTCGGATTCTCTCCTTGATTTCCTTGATTTCCTCATCCGTTGCTTGGCCATCTCTTATCTCTTGTTCCAGTGAGGAGTTGAGTTCTATCACTTCCATCTCGTTCAAGAACCCGAGATGTAACCATTCATACTCCTTGCGCAAATCGGGTGGCAGCTCCCGAACCGTGAGTTGGTGACATGCTCCCTTTTGGCTCAACGCATCAGCTACTACATTGGCCTTTCCCGAGTGATAGTTGATTCTGACATCATAATCCTTGATGAGTTCCAACCATCGACGTTGCCTCAAATCCAGATCCGTTTGCGTGAATATATACTTGAGGCTTTTGTGATCCGTATAAATCTCATATCGGTGGCCAAGGATATAATGCCTCCAAATCTTCAAGGCATATACCACGGCTGCAAGTTCCAAGTCATGTGTGGGGTAATTCAGATCATGTTTCTTTAGTTGCCTCGACGCATAGGCTACCACTTGTCCTTCTTGCATGAGCACACATCCAAGCCCTTGTCTTGATGCGTCACAATATATGTCGAAGCTCTTTCTCACGTCCGGCAATACCAAAACCGGTGCTGTGGTTAGTCTTTTCTTGAGTTCCTCAAAGCTTTCTTGGCACACTGGTGTCCACTGAAATGCTTTTCCCTTCATTAGCAATTCAGTCATAGGCTTCGCTATTTTGGAGAAATCCTTGATGAACCGGCGGTAGTATCCAGCCATTCCAAGGAAACTCCGAATATCTTTTGCATTCTGTGGTTGATTCCACTTTAAAACGTCTCCCACTTTTCCGGGATCAATCGATACTCCTCTCTCGGAGATGATGTGTCCTAGGAACGATATCTCGTTTAGCCAAAATTGACACTTTCTGAACTTGGCATACAATTGATGCTCTCGCAGTTTCTGCAATGTCAATCTCAAGTGTTCTTCATGTTCTTCCTCGCTTTTTGAATACACCATGATATCGTCGATGAAAACCACGACGAACTTGTCCAAGTACTCCATGAAGACCTTATTCATGAGGTACATAAAGTATGCGGGTGCATTTGTTAACCTAAAAGACATAACGGTATATTCATACGAACCATACCGTGTTCGAAATGCAGTCTTGGGTATGTCGGAGGGCTTAATCTTCAGCTGGAAGTATCCTGACCGAAGATCAATCTTGGAGAAAATTCGAGCACCTTTCATTTGGTCGAACAGGTCCTCTATACGGGGCAACGGGTATTTATTCTTGATCGTCACATCATTGAGAGACCTATAATCCACACACATCCTTTGGGTCCCATCCTTCTTGTCTATGAAGAGCACGGGGTCTCCCCACGGTGACGAGCTTGGGCGTATAAAACCCTTTTCTAGCTGCTCCTGAATTTGCTTCTTAAGTTCCACTAGTTCATTAGCGGGCATCCTATACGGCCTTTTTGCTATAGGTGCAGTTCCAGGTACTAAATCAATGGCAAATTCAATGTCCCGGTCAGGTGGCATACCTGGAAGTTCTTCCGGGAACACATCTGAAAATTCTTGAACCACCGGAATGCTTTCCAATGCCTTCTCGGTTGCCGGTTGGGCTGACTCGAACTCAATACGAGTACCATGCTCATTTGTCAACTGCACGCTCCTCTCAGCACATTGAATCACTCTGTTGTGCTTGCTTAACCAATCTGTTCCATGTATTATGTCAATCCCTTGGGAATCTATGACAATAAGGTTGGCAAGAAAATCTACCCCTTTATTTTAAGGCTTACTTTCGGACATACTATACTTGTAGGAGCTAGAATTCAGATTTGAGAGAAAATATTTCCCAACTATATGCATCAAGGTATATGAACTATGCAACTCCTTTACTAATTTCAGCCTATATGAGGACGTGAACACGTGCCGAAGTGTCTCACACCTCTCCACTATGTGTGGATGTGGACATTCGCCGAAGCATCCCACAGCTCACACCCGCACACAAACACAAGCAATCATCATAAAACTTTCTTCACACACTCCTATTTGACTTACTACGATCTAAACGTTCCTATCACAGCTTATTCAATGGGAACCCTAAACTTAATCGTGAGAACCGGTGCTGCTCTCGCCGTGTAACGGGGGTGGTCCATACATGGGCGCACGCCATGGTGAGTCGGCAGTCCATGTAGGGCTAGATGACGCTTGTGCTTTATTTGATCCTGTGTTGGCACGAGTCTCCTCCTTTTTTCCAGCAAATACAGCTTCTTGCGGAGGTAACGGATCTCTTCTTGTGTGCTTGCGTAGCGGTTTCCTAACTCCACGAGCAACCTCTGAGACTTGTCATCAGCTTATGGGTTGGAAAGAGCTGTTACATGGGGTCCAACGATCTCCCTTGTACCACTCTTCCGACACGGGTGCAGCTCAAAAGTGGTGCCCTCAAGCTGCTCATGGAAGGCGTAGAACAGTCCGGTGAGTGCTTCCCATGCAACATCATCGATAGCTTCTGCCCTTGTAGCTCTCCATGTGGGTGTGAAGTGCCGTGTGACAACCCTACCGTTAGATAGGATGGTTACATCAGCCTTCCACTCTTCATGTCCGCGACGAGGGACTTCCTTGAGGAGATACTCCGGGTATAAGCTGCAGCAATCCAGAAATTCTTTGAGCTCCCTGGATGTGTGTCCTCCTTCTATTCCATCGGACCAAAATTCTTGAACTGAATGATTGGCCCATTCATCTCCATTATTGGTCTCGGCAAGGGGTGGCTCCTCCTCGGGTTCATCTTCTCCCGTCATAGTTTCATGACGGAGTGTAAGCCTGCGTGAAACTCCTCCTGAGGTGTGTACCAATGCTGTTCTTGTGGATCATCCTCCATATCTTCTTCGAATGGTTCTACCTCTTCTGGATCCTCTTCCTCATGCATATAGCTATTCACTTCATCTTCATCACGAGGTTCCGTCTTCACTTCCTCCCAATATGGTCCATTGGACACCTCAATGGGGTTAAGAGCACTCCCACGTGGTGGTGGACGAGCTCTTATGCGTGCTGTGCTCCTGGTCACCGGCATCTATAAATAAGACATGAGAAACTTTACAGAAGGAAGAAATAACTCCCAAAACTTCAGAAACTATGGATCAAGAAGCAAAGGCGTTGCTGTACAAAAGAAGAGAAAAGAGGGGCTGAAAATAGCACTTTGCGGTGGCTGAACTGACAAGAAAAGTGCAGCAGCAAGCAATTTTCGAAAATAGCAGTTTAGAGGGGTGTGCCTATGTGTTTTAGAGTGTCCATTCTACCTAGGCTTGCGTCCTACGGTCAACGTGGCTCTGATGCCAATCTGTGACACCGGGTTCTGAAAACAGAACCAAGTTAATGCATATGTGTGCCCAGGATGTTCATCACACATAAACACGTAATCCACAAATTGAATTCAGAATATAACCACGAATAGATAGTGTTTAAGTACTTTATTACATCGACTCATTGTCTCACTCATGAATCTCTAACTTATTCTTGCAGCGGAAGTCTCTAAACGACAGCGGAATTAACTAAATAGCAGCATGCTCCATCTTCAACTCCACAGGCATGTTGACGGTAGTTCGCACGCCTAGTACTCCACATGGTCCTAGAAGTACTCATCTCCTGTAGCTGATGTTTATGTGGTAATGCAAGGGTGAGTACATGTCGTACTCAGCAAGTGCGGGAAAAGTATGACATGTAGCTTACAACAGGGTATGGAATAAAAAGGCTCATTGCAGCAAGCAAATTTTTTTTCACAAACATGATAAAAACAGCAACTAAGTCTAGGTGAGTTTAATCCCAATATGACCAAGTAAAACAGCAATATCCTTTCATCATAATTCACCATTTATCAAGTCTCATCTAGCCATTAATCTTTCTCAAGACAGCAACTGGTGGATAATTGATTGATTAATTTTTAATTATTAAAAGCACTTGTGAGCAGGCAACAAGTTCAAAATAGCAAGAAAATTCGATCATGACCAGATCTAGTGTAAGTAATTATTACAATTACTAGTCACGACAAAAACTACAAAATGTATAACATGAGTAATGAAGTAAGAACTTTAAGCATGTAAAAGGAATCACAAAGTCATATATATATGAAATACTTTGCTCATATTATTTTAAAATTAGATTCACACATAGACTTCCAAGTTTCAAAACACCCCCTCAATTTAAGCCATGAGGATGCATAACCCCTATTTCACTACGAATGAAACAAAAACGAGTGAAATCCAAGGGTTTTGTAAAAATGTGATCCAATTGTCGTTCGATATTTACATAGTGAAGCACAATATTTCCTTTTTCAACATTATCACGGAGAAAGTGATACCTAATGTCAATGTGCTTTGTTATAGAATGTTGCACGGGGTTTTAGCAATGCAAATGGCACTACTATTATCACTAAACAGTGGAACACTATCTAGATCAAACCCATAGTCCTTAAGTGTTTAACAATCCAAAGAATTTGTGAGCAAGCGCTAGCAGCAGCTACATATTCAGATTCGCCCGTGGATTGTGCAACTGAATTTTGATTTCTAGAATACCAAGCAACAAGTGAATTAGCAAGAAAATGACAAGCACCCGAAATACTTTTCCTATCAATCTTACAACCCCCAAAATGTCACACCCGGTTTCTCCGAAGAACAACCGAGTGAATATCATATGTATGCCAGGATCATTTTCTCATACATGTGATGACAAATAGTGAAGCATCATTTATTACAAGCCAGGTGTCGAACATAAATAAGTCTTACAAAGCATATGTCTCGATGGACGATAATAAGTTCATCACAAATAAATAAACTAGCAGCGGAATATTATTCTTGTGGGCTCCATTACAGGCGTTGCCCGGGGGACTCCATGATCCTAGAAACCTTGTTCGGGTCCAAAGTCTTGATCATTATACACCACCTCATTATCTTGACCTAAGCAGCAATATAAACCAACAAATATGCAAGGTTGAGTACCGATGGTACTCAGCAAGTGTGGGAAAGTTATGTCATGCTGGGCTAGAACAAGAAGAGGTTGAACTCATGGTTAAAGCACTACGCAATTAATACCTATCACCTTAGCTTATTAAGCACCTACATTACTACACAGGTAAAATGGTCCCAAACTCCCATCCCATCATCATAATCAAATAACCATAACATCATTTCCGATGTTAAGCTCCCCGCTTAACATCTTTAACTTCCAAAACCACCACTCCTCTAATCATGAATAAGTCCAAGCCGCTCTTGACCGTGAGCACGGCTGTCATGACAGTTTTGACTCTGTAGAGTTTGTACCACTGTACCCACATGTAGTGATTTCATCCCCCGTTGTCGGGTGGACTAAAAGAACCTCCATTATGCCAGTGGCTACGAATCACATTCACACTTCCCAGGTGTGTAGCCAGGAGATCACTACGAAGCCTTTACAAAGGGATTCCCAACGAGCGTGGGCCCACTGAGGTTTCACCCCTAACAGCATACAAGAGGCTCCAACCCCGCTGCAGTGGCCCCCTCTTGAGCCTTGCAGTTCATATGGTAGTCCAGCTGACACCTATTCCCCGCACCATCCAACACACCCATACTACGCCAGGGATACACATAATTAATTGGCCAAGCTGCCCCATCTCAGCATGTGGTTGGCACGGTAAAGCCAGGTTACATGCTCCATGAACCGGTATTTTCCTACTTCATATGTGTCTTCAAACCTTCTACCAACCCTAAACTGAATTCTTTGAATTTTGGAAACTTCATTTATCATTTTCTAGTTATTTATACCTAGCTTGCTATATTTTTAGATTTATTTCCTATGCCTAAATGTGCACTTTATTATGAAAATAGTAAGACACCTCATCTAAACAGAATAGGTTTTGGGTCTAAAATATTAAATAATATATTTTTGAATTTCTCTTCTGATGTGAACTATTTTACATTTATTTTACAAATTTTCAGAATTATTCTCTACTTAAAAATGTGTCCCTATTACTAATAAATGTGAATAATCAATTAAACAGATTCATTTCAACCAAAAATCTATTTTTATCTCACTCCAAAGTTTTCCAAATACTAGGAAAGTTTTTAATTTGAATTTACAGTGTGTTTGTCCCATCTTTTAAATTTTAAATACTAAACATATATTCAAATTCCTAAATTTAATATCACATAGGGTTAAAAAGGTAAACTCACCACACTACAGGGCCTATTATATTATTTTAAGAATTTCCAGGGGTCTAACTACACATAACAGAGGGGTTTTTCCTAATTTTTATTAAGTCCAGGGGCTAAAACTGATTTTTAAATGAATTTACATGATTTTCTGAAGTTCCAGGGGCTAGATCAGAAGTTTCTGGGGCTAGCTCTTATTTTCCGAGAACCCCAGGGGGTAGCGCGTAAGAATTCCAGCCTTTATAACACGGGGATGACATGGACCGTCCGATTTAAAACAGACGGCTGAGATTATAACGTCGAACCGGTACGCGGGGATTTAAATTCTGATCGAGCGCGGGCGGCGCTGCCCGGTGGCGCACGACGGCAGGAGGCGGCGATCTCGCCGGAGAGTTTCGGATCTTCGTCAATTCTCCCTAAAACTGTGATTTTATGGCATAGATCGGTAGAGGGGAGGTCGGGGATCTCACCTCGGGGGTTTTCTTGAGCTCGGAGGTCCTGGAAAGCGGTCGGTGACGAGGTCCGAGGTGAATTCACGGCGAGGCTCGTCGGCGCTGTGTTTGAGCCGCAAACCACCGAGTTTTCTGCACCTGCGCGGTTCCCCGGAGGTGGTGGATCAAGACCAGCGAGTTAGATCAGAATTCCCGAACGAAGATCGAGCTGAATTTGCTGGAGAAGCTCGGGTTCTCACCGGGAGGAAAAACGGCGGATCGTGGGGAAAAAACGGGACGATGCCGGGGTTTTTATAGACGGGGGAGGGCGGTGGGTTGGTTTAGATCGAGCTGGAGTCTTCTGGGACCGGGAGTCGGCTGGGAACGCGCGGTTTTCTGGTCGGTTACGATCGCGCGCGCGGGGGAACAGTCCGGGGTCGGCGCGATCGGGAGCTCGTGGATGACAGGTGGGTCCCGCCTGTCTGCGAGAGGGGGCGCGGGCGCGCGGCTGCGGGCTGGCGCGGGGGTTGGGTGGGTCGGCTGGTGGGTTCGGCCCACTGGCCGGGAAGGTTTATTTTTTCTTTTTCCTTTTTTCTTTTTCATTTCTGTTTTGAGTTTAATTTGAATTCCAGTTTGAATTTGAATTTTTGCAATACATGCAATACGTCCAAAAAATTTTTAAATTCCCCTCTTAACAGGATTTTGGGGTGTTGCAGCTCTACCCCCCTTAAAAGAAATCTCGTCCTTGAGATTGGGGTTCTAAGAAAACAATTCCGGAAATTGTGCCTTAAGCTCATCTTCTCGCTCCCAGGTGGCTTCCTCTTCCGAGTGATGCTTCCACTGCACCTTGCACATCTGGATTCTTTTATTTCTTGTGAGGCGTTCCATTGTTTCCAAAATCTTGGATGGTTGCTCGGCATAAGACAAATCCTCAGCTACGTCAACCTCATTCATGGGTAACACCTCTTCAGGCGTTCTCAGACATTTCTTGAGCTGTGACACATGGAATACATCGTGCACATCCGATAGGCGAGCCGGTAATTCTAGTTGATACGCCACTTCGCCTTTCCTCACAAGAACTTGAAAGGGTCCGATGTATCGAGGTGACAACTTCCCTTTCACCTTGAACCAACGAAGTCCTCGGATAGGGGACACCTTGAGATAGACATAGTCTCCCACGTTGAAAACGAGCTCTCTTCTCCGTACATCGGCATAGCTCTTTTGTCGTGTCTGTGCTATCGTCAAGTTGTTGCGAATTTCCCTCTCTTTCGCCTCGGCTTCTTGTAGTACTTTGGGACCAAACACTTTACTTTCCCCTGTTGGGTTCCAAAATAGGGGAGTTCTGCACTTCCTCCCGTACAAAGCTTCAAACGGTGACATCTTCATACTAGCCTGATAGCTGTTGTTATAGGAGAACTCCGCATACGGTAAGTTCTTATCCCAACTCCGATTGTTTTTGAGTGCACACGCTCTCAGCATATCCTCAAGAATCTGATTGGTTCTTTCCGTCTGCCCGTCAGTTTGGGGATGATAGGCAGAGCTAAAATTCAGATGGGTTCCCATGGTTTCATACAACTTCTGTCAGAA
This sequence comes from Neostapfia colusana, assembly GCA_030760725.1. Classification (NCBI taxonomy): domain Eukaryota; kingdom Viridiplantae; phylum Streptophyta; class Magnoliopsida; order Poales; family Poaceae; genus Neostapfia; species Neostapfia colusana. The sequence goes on along the minus strand of JASWHV010000008.1, from coordinate 40,463,027 downwards.
CCTTGAGGTGAACTGTGTCCCTCGATCCGACACTATCTTCTTTGGCACCCCATGGTAAAATACGATCCTTGACATGTACAACTCCGCCAATTTGGATCCGCTGTAGCTTTCTTTCACGGGGATGAAATGAGCCGTTGGTTAGCCTGTCGATGATGACCCATATCGAATCATATCCTGATTGGGTCCTAGGCAGTCCCACTATGAAATCCATACCGATTTCTTCCCATTTCCATTCAGGCACTTTGAGTGGTTGCAATAATCCCGCGGGTCGTTGATGTTCTGCTTTCACCAACTGACATGTGTCACATAGGGCAACATGTTCCGCGACATCTCGCTTCATGCCATACCACCAATACCTGCTCGTGAGGTCCTGGTACATCTTCGTACTCCCAGGATGAATGGAATAGTCAGAATCGTGAGCCTCCTTCAAAATCAATTCACGGATCTTCTTTACTTCTGGCACACAGATTCTTTTCCCGTGCCACACCGTTCCTTGTTCATCCTCTCTGAAACCAGGGGCTTTATTTTCCTTGATGAGTTGCCTGATTTCTTGTATCTTCTCGTCATCCTTTTGACCCTCGCGTATTTCTCGCTCTAGTGTGGAGTCCACTTCCATGGCGATGGCTTCACCACTATTCACAAGGCATAGATTGAGCCTTATAACCTCGTCCTTCAATTCTGCACGCATGTCCTTCAAGCTCAACTTATTGACCTGCACTTTCCGACTTAAAGCATCTGCCACGATGTTTGCTTTCCCAGGATGATAGTTGATGCCCACATCAAAGTCATTGATTAGCTCTAACCATCTCCTTTGTCTGAGGTTGAGATCTGGCTGTGTGAAAATGTACTTTAAACTCTTATGATCCGTATATATCTCTGTCCTCTTCCCCATCAAGTAGTGCCGCCAAATTTTCAACGTGTGTACCACTGCGGCTAGCTCTAGGTCATGTGTAGGATAGTTCTTCTCGTGCTTCCGGAGCTTCCGGGATGCATAAGCCACGACATGCCCTTCTTGCATGAGAACACATCCCAACCTGTTTCCAGAGGCATCGCAGTACACCGTAAAGTTCTTCTGCATATCTGGCATAACTAGCACTGGGGCTGTTGTCAATCTTTTCTTTAACTCCTGAAAACTCGTCTCGCACTGCGGCGTCCATGTGAATGTGATTCCCTTCTCCAACAGTTTGGTGAGGGTTCTCGAGATCTTAGAGAATCCCTCAATAAACCATCGATAGTATCCTGCCAATCCCAAGAAGCTTCGAACTTCCCCGACATTTTCAGGGGTCTTCCACTTCTGTATATCCTCGATTTTGGCGGGATCCACGTAGATTCCTCCCTCCGTGATGATATGTCCTAAGAAGGGAACTCTCTTCAGCCAAAACTCACACTTGCTCAACTTGGCATATAGTTGGTGTTCTCTCAGCTTCTGCAACACCAACCTTAGATGTTTCTCATGTTCCTCTTCATCCTTGGAGAAGACGAGAATGTCATCTATGAAAACCACCACAAATTTGTCCAGATATTCCATGAACACCTTGTTCATGAGATACATGAAGTATGCCGAGGCATTAGTTAGCCCAAAAGGCATGACGGTGTATTCATACAGTCCGTAGCGAGATATGAAAGCTGTCTTTGGAATATCGGCTTGCCTTATCTTAAGTTGGTGGTACCCCGACCTGAGATCAATCTTCGAGAACACACAAGCTCCCCTCAACTGATCAAACAAGTCTTCAATGCGGGGTAACGGGTACTTGTTCTTGATGGTTACCTCATTCAAAGCACGGTAGTCTACGCACAACCTTTGGGTTCTGTCCTTCTTGGGAACAAATATAACTGGAGCTCCCCATGGTGAGGAACTAGGACGAATATACCCCTTCTCCGTCAGTTCTCTCAAATGATCCTTGAGTTCTCCCAGCTGTTTGGAGTCCATCCAATAAGGTCTCTTGTATATCGGGGCTGTTCCAGGCACTAGCTCAATTGCGAATTCCACTTCACGATCTGGAGGCATACCTGGCAACTCCTCCGGAAAAACATCTGGATATTCCCTGATGGTCCTGATCTCCTCCACTTTCACCTCAACTTGATTTAATTTAATGTCCCTCCTAGGCTCTTGTATTGTTATAAACTTTACTCTTGTGCCACTAGGGTGAGTTAGTTCCACCGTTCTGGTCGAACAATGGATGATTCCTTTATGTTTGGTCAACCAATCCATACCCAAGATAATATCTATCCCTTGTGAATCTATCACTATGAGGTTAGCAGTAAATACTACCCCATTAATGTCTAGGTTCACTTTGGGACACACTTGTCTTGTCCTTATTTCTCCACCTGGAGAGTTTACTGCTAGCATATGGTTCATTCGTGTTGTTGCTAGGTCATGCTTCTTAACAAACCCTTGGGAAATGAACGAGTGGGTAGCACCAGAATCAAACAACAGGGTTGCAATGTGTAAATTGGCAGAAAACTTACCAACTACCACGTCAGGTGCCTCTTGCGCTTCCTCCATGGTGACGTGGTTCACCCGTCCTCTCATTACATTCTGCTGTTGTGGCTGCGTGGACTTCTTCTTTGGGCACTTATGGGCGTAGTGCCCCACTTCACCACAGTTGAAACATTGCACCCCAACCTTAGGTGCCTGGCCTTTGTTGTCTTGGGGTTGGTTTGGGGGTCCTTGTACGGCTGGTCGAGGTTGATATGTAGGGCGAGGCTGCTGTATGAACTGACGTTGTGGCTGTATTGGTGCTGCCGGAGGCCTGTAGTTCGGGTTGTACCCTGTTGGTGCTGAGTAGGGTACCGCAGCACGGTTTGTCTGCCCTGCGGGATGCTGCATCAGACGTGGGCGGGTGTTGCTCCCTGAGGCTTGATGTGACCACCCGGCCTTCCTCTTGTTCTCATTTTCCAAGGCCTTCAGCTTCCTTTCTACCACAAACGCTCTGTCCACCATCTTTTGGAAGCTTTCATACTCGTTGGAGGACATTGCACACTGCATTTCCGCGGTAAGTCCTTCCACGAAACAATCCTGTTTCTGCTCATCAGTCTCTATGTCCCGTGGGGCATAACGGGAGAGTTGAGTAAATTTAGTGAGGTATTCCCTCACAGTCATGTTTCCTTGCTGCAGCCCCAAGAACTCCTTCCTCTTGTTTTTGAGTTCACCCCTTTGTATGTAATGGTTGCGGAAGCTACGCTTGAACTCTTCCCAAGTGATGTTCTCAGGGTCATGATGGGCGGCCTCGTAGGCGGTCCACCAATCAGCAGCAGGTCCATGCAATTGATGAGAGGCAAACAGCACCCTCTCATACCCTTGGAACTGTATGATCCTCATCTTGCTCTCAATGGTCTTTAGCCAATCATCTGCCTCCAGAGGTTCAGCAGCACTTGCAAACTTTGGAGGTTGAGTTCCTAGAAACTCACTCAACCTTGGTTGGCATGGTGCAGCTTGTGGAGGTGGAACTTGATGCAAGTTGGCCACCACTTGAGTCAGGTTCCGGATGAGCTGATTTTGATTCTCAAGCATTTGGTGGATGGGATCAACTCCCTCACGGCGTCCACTCCTGTCTTGGCTCCCAGAAAGATGAGGGTTGCAGGCCTCATCGTTGTTGTTGGCGGGGTTGGCAGCACGACCCTTTCCTCTTCCGGCCATCTAGCATGATCAACCAAATGTTAATTTAAGGCATTACATATTATCTTACTACTTTCACTTGTTTTTTTACTTTGAAGTGTTGAGGCTTTGTTATACTTTCTGAGGGTTCATGTCTCATACAAAAATAAATGCACTCTTATTTCATGTGGGTTCACACCAAAGCAAAACAATCTGAAGACGAGGCTGTGGACAACTGCTCATGGCTTCCACAACTCACGTCACACACCAAGCATTAACACACCATTAACTAAGATAACGACTCGACTACTCGACATCTTGCTAAACTACGGGAAGGACTCTACACTACTCATATCACTGAGCTGGCTCCTCGGGATCTTCCTCATTATTGCGGCTGCCCTCTGACTCTGCTTTGGGTGGGGAGGCTGCTGGTGGAGAAGTGCGACGACGCCTGATCGCCCGGCGATCTGGGGAGTCAGGAGTCCATGTATCATTCACGGTGATACACAGTTCATTCCCATCTCCTCTTTCTCTCGCCCTCAAGCAGGCTCGAAGCAACGCCTCGGTTTCCTTCAGGGTGTCCCGAACATCCTGAAGCTCCAGCTGACACTCCTGCAGTCGAGTGCTGAGCATAGCAGCATCCTCCAAGCACAGGTCCATGTGCTCATGGGAAGTCCCCTGCTGCACTAGCGGGTACTTGTACTCCGTGGTACCACTCTCACGCTGGAGGACATACATGTACTCAGTCCTGTCCAGGTGGCGACGATAGATGTGACTCTGGCAGGTGATGGCCTCCCAGGTGACATCCTTCTCCGCATCGACCTGTGTCGCTCGACAAGCTGGAGAGCGGTGGATCTTAAGCAGCTGATTTTCATGGATAATCCTCATCTCTGAACTCCATTCTTCCCTGTTTTCACGGATCGTCCTGGTGGAGCTATAGTGTATGATTAGCTTGCCCGTATTGCCGGCGGCTTGGAGCATACGTCGAAGACGGCGCAACAAGCCTCCTACTGCCAATCCGTAAGAAAGGTACGTCACCGGACGGCTCTCCTCTCTTTGGGCAAGGGCAACTACGGGAACTCTCCCTCCTGTGGACTTGCGAGCGGTGCGAATCATGCGAACCATCTAAAACAGAAAGCATTTAAACTTAGGTTAGATAAACTTTTAAACAAAAATCCTATTTTGAATGAAAGTTGGGGTAAGATGAAGAAAGTGACTCCATTAAATAACACTTTTCAACACACACCTTGTAAAATAGTTTTTAAGAAAATAGGGCCCTTAAATACGTCCATTTCTACCTAGGTCCATGTTCCTACGGGCAACCTTGGCTCTGATACCACTTCTGTCACACCCGGTTTCTCCGAAGAACAACCGAGTGAATATCACATGTATGCCAGGATCATTTTATCATACATGTGATGACAAATAGTGAAGCATCATTTATTACAAGCCAGGTGTCGAATATAAATAAGTCTTACAAAGCATATGTCTCAATGGACGATAATAAGTTCATCACAATAAATAAACTAGCAGCGGAATATTATTCTTGTGGGCTCCATTACAGGCGTTGCCCGGGGGACTCCATGATCCTAGAAACCTTCTTCGGGTCCAAAGTCTTGATCATTATACACCACCTCATTATCTTGACCTGAGCAGCAATATAAACCAACAAATATGCAAGGTTGAGTACCGATGGTACTCAGCAAGTGTGGGAAAGTTATGTCATGCTGGGCTAGAACAAGAAGAGGTTGAACTCATGGTTAAAGCACTACGCAATTAATACCTATCACCTTAGCTTATTAAGCACCTACATTACTACACAGGTGAAATGGTCCCAAACTCCCATCCCATCATCATAATCAAATAACCATAACATCATTTCCAATGTTAAGCTCCCCGCTTAACATCTTTAACTTCCAAAACCACCACTCCTCTAATCATGAATAAGTCCAAGCTGCTCTTGACCGTGAGCACGGCTGTCATGATAGTTTTGACTCTGCAGAGTTTGTACCACTGTACCCACATGTAGTGATTTCATCCCCGGTTGCCGGGTGGACTAAAAGAACCTCCATTATGCCAGTGGCTACGAACCACATTCACACTTCCCAGGTGTGTAGCCAGGAGATCACTACGAAGCCTTTACAAAGGGATTCCCAACGAGCGTGGGCCCACTGAGGTTTCACCCCTAACAGCATACAAGAGGCTCCAACCCCGCTGCAGTGGCCCCCTCTTGAGCCTTGCGGTTCATATGGTAGTCCAGCTGACACCTATTCCCCGCACCATCCAACACACCCATACTACACCGGGGATACACCTAATTAATTGGCCAAGCTTCCCCATCTCAGCATGTGGTTGGCACGTTAAAGCCAGGTTACATGCTCCATGAACCGGTCCTTAGGATCCAGGCAAGTACTAAACACAAACCCGAGTCTCGTGCACCCAGCACCAACCAAAACATCCAACTTGCCTTGATCCCTACTTCTACATAACTCACAGTATCTCATTAAAGAGTATGGTAAAATAAACTGATGATCTCATATCCCAAATATCCCATTCCAAGCATGGCTAAGCATATGCATAATAATAAATGACATGATAAAATGGATCCCAACCCAAGCTACAAGGAAACAAGGTAATGCAATTCTAGGGAAACATCCTAGCATGGGTTTCATATTTTCAATTGATAATGCAAATAATTCTAGCTACACATCCTAGTATAGGATCAAAGTGGTCAAGGACACTTGCCTCCTTCCTGCTGCTCTTGGAATGGGTAGTCCTGATCTTGGAAAGGAAGAACTTGCTCTGGAGCAGGTTCTACTCGTACCATCACACATAGCAAAAGAAAACAACAAGTCATAAGACATAGTTCACACTTCCACTTCATACAAGCCACACATTCACATTTATGAAAGCCATTCTCATTTCCATGTGTTGTGGTTACTCTATGTGTGTTGATTTTGGCTTACATGCACTTTTAAACATGTACATATGCTTTCTATTTTTTGTATTCATATTCATGTTGGCATACTATATATGAATTTCTAATTTAAATAAATCACTTATATTTAATTGATACACATTTTAGCTACCAAGTATGCATGAAAGGTATTTTCCTACTTCATATGTGTCTTCAAACCTTCTACCAACCCTAAACTGAATTCTTTGAATTTTGGAAACTTCATTTATCATTTTCTAGTTATTTATACCTAGCTTGCTATATTTTTAGATTTATTTCCTATGCCTAAATGTGCACTTTATTATGAAAATAGTAAGACACCTCATCTAAACAGAATAGGTTTTGGGTCTAAAATATTAAATAATATATTTTTGAACTTCTCTTCTGATGTGAACTATTTTACATTTATTTTACAAATTTTCAGAATTATTCTCTACTTAAAAATGTGTCCCTATTACTAATAAATGTGAATAATCAATTAAACAGATTCATTTCAACCAAAAATCTATTGTTATCTCACTCCAAAGTTTTCCAAATACTAGGAAAGTTTCTAATTTGAATTTACAATGTGTTTGTCCCATCTTTTAAATTTTAAATACTAAACATATATTCAAATTCCTAAATTTAATATCACATAGGGTTAAAAAGGTAAACTCACCCCACTACAGGGCCTATTATATTATTTTAAGAATTTCCAGGGGTCTAACTACACATAACAGAGGGGTTTTTCCTAATTTTTATTAAGTCCAGGGGCTAAAACTGATTTTTAAATGAATTTACATGATTTTCTGAAGTTCCAGGGGCTAGATCAGAAGTTTCCGGGGCTAGCTCTTATTTTCCGAGAACCCCAGGGGGTAGCGCGTAAGAATTCTAGCCTTTATAACGCGGGGCTGACGTGGACCGTCCGATTTAAAACAGACGGCTGAGATTATAACGTCGAACCGGTACGCGGGGATTTAAATTCTACCGTGCGATTTAAAATTGACGGCGCACAAGCGGCCACGTCGCTCTGATCGACCGCGGGCGGCGCTGCCCGGCGGCGCACGGCGGCAGGAGGCGGCGATCTCGCCGGAGAGTTTCGGATCTTCATCAATTCTCCCTAAAACTGTGATTTTATGGCATAGATCGGTAGAGGGGAGGTCGGGGATCTCACCTCGGGGGTTTTCTTGAGCTCGGAGGTCCTGGAAAGCGGTCGGCGACGAGGTCCGAGGTGAATTCACGGCGAGGCTCGTCGGCGCTGTGTTTGAGCCACAAACCACCGAGTTTTCTGCACCTGCGCAGTTCCCCGGAGGCGGTGCACCAAGACCAGCGAGTTAGATCAGAATTCCCGAACGAAGATCGAGCAGAATTTGCCGGAGAAGCTCGGGTTCTCACCGGGAGGAAAAACGGCGGATCGTGGGGGAAAAAACGGGACGACGCCGGGGTTTTTATAGACGGGGGAGGGCGGCGGGTTGGTTTAGATCGAGCTGGAGTCTTCTGCGACCGGGAGTCGGCTGGGAACGCGCGGTTTTCCGGTCGGTTACGATCGCGCGTGCGCGGGGGAACAGTCCGGGGTCGGCGCGATCGGGAGCTCGGGGATGACAGGTGGGTCCCGCCTGTCTGCGAGAGGGGTCGCGGGCGCGCGGCTGCGGGCTGGCGCGGGGGTTGGGTGGGCCGGCAGGTGGGTTTCGGCCCACTGGCCGGGAAGGTTTATTTTTTTCTTTTTTCTTTTTCTTTTTCATTTCTGTTTTGAGTTTAATTTTAATTCCAGTTTGAATTTGAATTTTTGCAACACATGCAATACGTCCAAAAATTTTTAAATTCCCTTCTTAACAGGATTTTGGGGTGTTACACAAAACCAGCATCCGAAAAAGCTTTCAAAGTAACGGTTGAGGAAGAAGGAAGAAAAATGCCAAATTCTTGAGTTCCATGTAAGTACCTGAGAATCCTTTTGACAACTTGACGATGTGAAGCACGTGGGAAAGCTTGAAATCATGCACAAAGACATACGCTGAATTGTATGTCCGGTCTTACTGCCGTGAGGTACAAAAGTAACCCGATCATGCTTCTATATTCTTTTTGATCCACAGGTTCACCATCTTTGTCAAGTTCAAGTGTTGTTGTTCCCATTGGTGTTCGAAGAGGCTTGCTTTTATCCATGTTGAAGCGCTGAAGGAGGTCTTTTGTATACTTCGTTTGATGAACAAAAGTTCCTTCCTTGGTTTGCTTGATTTGCAGCTCCAAAAAGTATGTGAGTTTTCCCATCATACTCATTTCAAATTCCTAACTCATCATAGCTGAAAACTTGGACACAAGATCATGAGAAGCACAACCAAATATAATATCATCTACATACACTTGAACGAATAGTGAGTCATTGCCATGCTTAAAAACAAAAATAGTTTTATCAACCTTGCCCATGGTAAACCTCTTTTCAAGGAAATATGTTTTTAACCTATCTGTGACACCCGGTTCCAAAAACAGAACCAAGTTAATGCATATGTGTGCCCAGGATGTTCATCACACATACACACGTAATCAACAAATTGAATTCAGAATATAACCACAAATAAATAGTGTTTAAGTACTTTATTACATTGACTCATTGTCTCACTCATGAATCTCTAACTTATTTTTGCAGCGGAAGTCTCTAAACGACAGAAGAATTAACTAAATAGCAGCAGGCTACATCTTCAACTCCACAGGCATGTTGACGGTAGTTCGCACGCCTAGTACTCCACATGGTCCTCGAAGTACTCATCTCCTGTAGCTGATGTTTATGTGGTAATGCAAGGGTGAGTACATGTCGTACTCAGCAAGTGCGGGAAAAGTATGACATGTAGCTTATAACAAGGTATGGAATTAAAAGGCTCATTGCAGCAAGCAAATTTTATTTCACAAACATGATAAAAACAGCAACTAAGTCTAGGTGAGTTTAATCCCAATGTGACCAGTAAAACAGCAACATTCTTTCATCATAATTCACCATTTATCAAGTCTCATCCAGCCATTAATCTTTCTCAAGTTCATCTCATGCTCATAAAATATTCATAACCATCTCATATTCATATAGCCAAAGCCAAACTCATTGTCATGACTTAAAACAGTCCCAAAACCATTCCCAATGACCATACCATAACCATACCGAATATCCATCCCAAGTTTTCCCTCTAATCAAGGAAGTTGGCCAGGTGCTTGTGACCGGAAGCACGGCTATCATGATAGTTTTACACTCTGCAGAGGTGGCACCACTTTACCCACAAGTTCGTGATTTCGTCACCCGTCGGCGACTGCAGAACGTCCATTATACCAGTACACAACCGTCGGTGTATGGCCAAGATATTACAAAATAGCCTTTACAAAGGGGCTACTAGATGTATGGACTCACCGAGGTTTCACCGGCAGGCTCGAATCACCATTCTCCCACCCATGGCCCCCCTCTTGTGCCATGTAGTTCCCAGGAGTCCTCCTCGACTCCCATTCCCCGCGCCATCCACGGTCCATAACAAGCTAGCAACACACCTAATTAATCAGCTAAGCCGCACCCATACTTGGCCTTGTGGTGGCACTATTTTCCTGGCATATTCTCGCATGAACCGGTCCTTAGATCTACGACAAGTTCCACCATCTCATCCAGCAACATTCACGAACCAAGCTTGCCTAGATCTCCCCAATTCCATGCCCATTAACATCATTAAGATCTCATCATCATTATTCATATGAGTGCAGTAGCTAGACATGTTTTATTTCAGCTTTCCGTATCCCGTGAATTAAGCAAAGCAAAAAGGAAAAACGACCATACTCGACTCATCGACTTTCCCGGTGACAAGGATGGTTAACAAAACTAGTAAACTCCTATAAAAGGGTGTCCCATCAAGTTGACTCAAGCATACAAGTTTTTGCAAACAAAACAGTTTCAAAACATGGGACCAATATGGTCAAGGGGCACTTGCCTTGCTCCCGTGGTTCTTATTGTTCAAGTGTCTCGAAGTCTTGGTGTTGTAGTTCCTCATAGATGGCCTCTTGAGCTTGTTCTTCTACTCACGATCACGCACATACAAAATTCACAGAAATCAATCATCATGCACAATCTTTACTCAAGATGCAATGGAGTAGATGGATGCAAATCCTATGGTGCTGTTTTATTAAACCAGTTTGTACGTGTTCTTGCATGTTTTAATGGGCTTTCATGGGTTTTTATGATGAACAAGGGTGCTGGGATCAAGTGTGGACGTGGTGATGATCTTGACTCAAGATCTAGATCAATTCCATCATAAAAAATCAATCAAAACACGATCTGTCTACACGTAAAAGTTTCTGTTCGAAGGGGGCGAAGAAAACGGATGCGTAGAAACAGTGGCGATGTCGTAAGATGGGTAATGGAGACCTACCCCATTTCCTCCTTGGTGGCAGGGCCTTCCTTCTAGCAATGGCAGCAGCAGGAAGTTTTTCTATGGATGATTAGGCCAGGACAGATCATCGGTTCTTTTCCGGCGAAGGCGAGGCGTGACGGGGCTCGTCGGCGGGGCTCGACGGCGGGGCTTGACGACGGGGCTCGACGGCGGGGCTTGACGGTGGGGCTCGAAGGCTTGGCTCGACGGCAGGGCTCGACGGCGGGGCTCGCCGGCGGGGCTCACCGGCTGGGCTCACCGGCGACTAAACTCCGGCGAGGGGGGGGGGGTCCAACTCGGCGAGTTAGGGGATAGGGCCTCCAAGTCGCCTACTTGGGGGGGGGGGGGCGGGGAAGAGGGGATGGGGGCTGCGGCCAAGGGCGGGGGTTGGGTTCTATTTATAAGGGGGGAGAATCCTACTCCAATTGGAGCTAAATCCTAAAAAACTTTTCCCCAATTGATTTGGTGCGGCAGCAATGTGGGGGAAATTCCCCAAATGTGGGGAAAATTCCCCTTTTTGGGGAATTGGAAGATTTGGGGAAAAATTTGGGGAAATTGGAATTGGCTCATTTCAGCTATCTTTTTCCTATTCCCCACCATTTCTATGTCACTTACTCTATTTATACATTCCCCTCTCCATTTCTATGTCCCACTCTCAATTTATATGCCCCATTCTCCATTTCTATATGCCCTTCTCCATTTATATGGTTCCTTCCTCCATTTCTATGGTTCTTTCTCCATTTCTATAGTTCTTTCTCCATTTCTATGGTTCTTTCTCCATTTCTACTTCTTTTATAATGCTTCTCTAGATGAAAAATGTATGCAATGCATGGAAATGAATTTGAGGGTGTTACACTATCATACCATGCGCTAGGGGCTTGTTTAAGACCATACAAAGCTTAGGACAGTTTGTAAACATGATTAGCAAAATTTAGATTTTCAAAACCTAGTGGTTGCTTAACATAAACCTCCTCATCTATGTAGCCATTAAGAAAAGCACTTTTAACCTCCATTTGATATAACTTGAAACCTTTAGATGCAGCAAATGCTAACAAAATTCTTATGGCTTCTAATCTAGCAACGGGAGCAAAATTTTCATCAAAATCTAAACCTTCAACTTGTTTGAAACCTTGAGCAACCATCCTAGCCTTATTCCTAATCACAACCGCATCCCCATTTTGTTTATTTTTAAACACCCATTCAGTTCCAATTAGAGTGTGACCTTGAGGTGGAGGTACAAGTTTCCAAACATTATTTCTTTCAAATTTTTCTAACTCCTCTTGCATGGCAATAATCCAAGATTCATTAGTGAGTGCATGCGATATATCTTTGGGTTCAAAAAAAGCAATAAAAGCAGAATGAGCATGAGAGTTTGGATTGCAAAACCTGAACCTGTGACCCGTTCGTGCAAGCTTCTAATAATTTGTTGTGGAGGATGACTTTTGAGGACGCGGAGGGGAGTAGACACTTCACAAGCTCCTTCTTCTTCATGCTCTGCAGTGACAGTTACTCCTAAAATGCAATGAGAAAGTTCGGACAATCCGAAGCGGTTATTTTGGCAATATTTAGAATTTTGAATGTAAATACTCACATTTATTCTAATTGCCAATGTATTCAGCACACATAGATCTCACAGACCCTCAATGCTATATGGGGTGGAATGTTGGCCGACTAAACGGCTACATGTCCAATAAATGAGTGTCGTAGAGATGCGCATGCTACGGTGGATGTGCGGGCACACAAGAAGAGACCAAATAAGAAATGAGGCGATTCGTGATAGGGTAGGGGTGGCACCGATTGAAGAGAAGTTAGTCCAACATTGACTAAGTTGGTTTGGACATATCCATTAACAGTGAGATTTTAAGAGGTAGAGAAAATATTAGGAGGGGTAAAGGACGATCAAGTTTGACCTAGGAGGAGATGGTAAAACGAGATTTGACAGATTGGAATGTATCCAGAGACTTAGCTCATGATAGGACTGCATGGAAAGTAGCAATTCATGTGCTAGAATCTTAGTTTTTTTTTCTTGTAACTCTTATATCTCTTCCTCTCTTTTACTTCATTTAAAAAATATAAAAAAGAATTGTTGAGTTTCATGTCTAGCCTACCCCAACATGCTTGGGGTAAAGGCTTGGTTGTTGTTGTTGTGGCCTAGAATACATATCAGTACCTATTAATATCTGGAACCGGTTCTGACAACTCTTATATGTACCAAGTTCAGAGCCGCTATTGATATCCAATATCATCAACACTGAGTTTTTAATACCAGTTCTGAAACCGTTATAAATGTTAGTTATAAACCGATACAGATGAATGTTTCTGTTGTAATGGTGTACACCCCCATTATTTGAAAACCTGAGAATAAGAACAGCATATGCATTGTGAGCATCATGTTTCAATTTTTAATCATGATTGTATTTAAAAGAGAATAAATCAAATAAATCAGAAATTACTAGAAGAAGCATGAAACTGTAAGAATATCCATGTTCAAGAACTTCAATATTCCATTGAGAAACATGGCCATCTAACAACTTTATAAAATATGAGTCTTGTGGAATTTTACCAGAAATTTTCTGAGCCAGCTTATCACCACAAAAGTTCAAACAAGTTTAAGAAACTAATGACCTTTGAAGATTTTTTTTTTTGCAAACTTCAACAGCTATTGATATGAAACCTGTTCCATATTTTTTTGCTGAATGGGAAGGTTCTGATTCCAACTGAGAAAGATCTCTTTACTGGTTGGGTCCTTTGCTCGAAATGGCCCATTTGAATCGCAGCAATTGCAGCTGTTATGTTCTACTAATTTCCTACTCTCAGCACCCCTTTTCCTAATATTTGAGTGGCAGAAGAAGCTAGCTAGCTGCCCCTTTTTAGTACAAATACATCCCAGTTCTTTGGAAATTATTTGAAAACGTACCATACCTCTAAATATGCTGAAACTTCATCACTTGAATATACTTGTACAGCTGAAAGGTCTAAAAATATGCACATTCTTGTGTTCACTGTTTAATATGTTAAGTTAGATTTTGATGTTTCATCTATGCTGAAATCTTGTAAAATGTATTGATCAATAATGGGAGGCTGAAAAAATGTGAAACCACTTGAGTTAGACTTCTAATGATGTCTACTCCATTTTAAAGATGCAACCTTACCATGATCTGTTCATGTATACCACGTAATCACTTATTTATGCCTGCAACTATTTAGTCCTTAATTAACTATTGGTAACCGGTATATACTGAAACCAATGTCTTCAGATGCCTGTATCTGTCTGTAGAGAACATGTCATGTACGCACCTGTTCTGTAGGTACCCTGCAGACCGGCTACCTCCACGTGGAGGGTTAAAGGCAGCCCAGACCCCGCCTCCCTGCTGAGGCAGGCGCTAGCGTGGCCACGTGTCCTCGGCCCCGGGGTCGACCCCGGAGCTGCCACGTGCGCCTAGGCTCTGGAGCCAACACGTGCCCTAGGCTCAGGACCAAACCTCCACGCTGAGGTGAAGTCCGGAGCAGCCACGTGTATGTGGGCTCTGAACCTCCGACCCGCTGAGGAGGGCTTCAGACCCAACACGTGTCCTTGGCCCTGGACCCGGCCTCCCTGCTGAGGTGAGGTCCGGAGCTGCCACGTGTACCTGGGCACCGAACCTCCTCACTGCTGAGGAGGGCTCTAGGGCCAACACGTGCCCTTGGCCACGGACCAAGCCTCCCATATCAGGTGAGGTCCGAAGCTGCCACGTGTATCCGGGCTCTGAACCTCCTCCTTGTTGAGGAAGGCTCTGGGGAAGACACGTGCCCTTGGCCCCGGACCAAGTCTCCCCGCTAAGGTGTGGTCCAGAGCTGCCACGTGTACCCGGGCTCCGAACCTCCTCCCTGCTGAGGAGGGCTCCGGAGCCGACACGTGCCCTTGGCCCCGGACCAAGCCTCCCTGCCGAGGTGAGGTCCGGAGCTGCCACGTATATGTGGGCTCTAAACCTCCTCCCCACTGAGGAGGGCTCCGGAGCTGCCACGTGTCCCATGATTCGTCCTAGGCCGTGAGTTGAAGAAGTCAAGAAGGAAGTGCGCTGTCATGCTGTGCATTCAAGGCTCATGCTTTCCCCAGAAGCATGGCACACGGCACACGCCTCCGTCCTCTGCCTGTTCGCCATTACGGTTACAAGAAAGGGCGGCGAGGCGTGACAGCGGCATAGTGTTGCCCAATGGCACAGTGCCACCTTGCAGAGCGAGAAGACGAGGTGACAAGACGACATCTTCATCATCACCTGTAGCGTGGCCAAAGTCGCTCAGCGCGCCAGGCGGCGCCTTAACTCCTCCGCCAACCACTCTACCCAGGGATGTAAAAACCCTAGATCATGTATAGGGTTCAGGCAGCTTCGGGGCCACCTGTCAAGCCAAGGTCCCTATTGCAACCACCCCGGCCTTGAACTATAAAAGGACCGAGGTGTCCACCCGACAAAGGGTTCGCAACCATCCATAACCCTGCTAACTCACATGCGCAAGTAATACAACAATCACCACCGTGGACGTAGGGTATTTCGCTCCGACGGCCCGAACCACGTAAATCTCGGTGTTCAGCCGCTCGCTCGAGTTGGATCGCCCTAGAATCGCCAAGCCCCTCCAATCAAAGAACCTCCGTGGGCTGCTTCTGTAGAACAATCACCACCGTGGACGTAGGGTATTTCGCTCCGACGGCCCGAACCACGTAAATCTCGGTGTTCAGCCGCTCGCTCGAGTTGGATCGCCCTAGAATCGCCAAGCCCCTCCAATCAAAGAACCTCCGCGGGCTGCTTCTGTAGAAGACTGGGGAAGTGTCGTAGCTGCATTTTGACATTTGGCGCGCCAGGTAGGGGGGCATTTCGCGCTCTCTAGGCGACCATGGTGAACATCATATCTTTTGGCGAGACTTCTCGCCCTACTCACCACCATCTCCAGGCGAGAGATGACGAGGCCACCTCCTGCTCCAGGGCGGGTAGGTCTGGCCGGGTCGACGACCAGATGGTCGGCATGCCTGCTGAGCCCACGACGCCCAGGTCTGGCCGGACTGGCGATCGGACGGTCGGCGTGTCTTCAGTGCCCACAGCACCAGCAGCTGCTACCTCACGGCGGCCCTCTACCCCGACGGTGGCGACAGTGCCACCACATCCAAGCCTGGTGAGCGTTCTAGCAGCAGCGTGCACACTTCTCCACAACCCTCCGGGTGAGGGCGCCATCCTCGAGGCGGCAGAGCAATGGCGACACACTTGATCACCTCGTCGCCGCTGCCATGAACACGCCCGCCTACAGAAGGCAGCGAGTCGAGCCTTCGCTGGCCCAGTTGCGTACATCGACAATGGCCTGCGGGATGGCTGCCACACGCGCAACAGCCACGGCCGACCTTAGGGTCAAGCTCAACAGTCGCCACGCAAGCAAAGATGGGTGCGTTACCATCAAGCGGCATCGCGAGAGGCGTCGCAACCTTGAAGGAGAGTACGGCTCCCCGAGCACCGTACCGGCTGGACACTCTTCGCAGACCCCTGCCTCTCAAGGAGCAGTCAGGGGCTGCATGGCGCTGGCCCCGCACCTTCGCATGGTGGTCTGACCGCCCAAGTTTTGGCCTTACTTTCCAGAGAAGTACGACGGGACAGTCAAGCCCGCCAAGTTCCTGCAGATCTACTCCACCTCCATCCTAGCTGCAGGTGGGTCTGAGGCCGCCATGGCCAACTACTTCCCCGTGGCCCTGACCAGCACTGCCCGGTCATGGCCCATGAACCTTACCCCAGGCTCCATCTCATGCTGGGAAGAGTTGTGCTGGAGGTTCACGGCCAACTTCAGGAGTTCCTACATGGCCCCTGCACCGAGCTCGACCTCCACACGTTGCGTCAGCGCGATGGGGAGTCGCTGCGATCCTTCATCCAACAGTTTCCCAGGTCAGAAACACTATCCCTTGCATCTCCAACGCCTCCGTCATCGTGGCCTTCCTGCAGGGCGTCCGTGACAAGAAGATGCTCAAGAAGTTAGTCACGCACTATGTGCAAGACGTCTCTAAGCTCTTCAGCCTGGCCGACAAATGCGCCAGGGCGGCGGAAGGCCAAGACTGGCACTCGCGACCTGCCTCCGCGGTGGGGAGTGCCGGAGAAGCTGCAGCTCCACGCAGTGGCAAGAAGAAGAAGACCGGAGGCAAGGACAAGCCTCTGGCCAGGGCACCCACCGCCGCCCTTGCAGCGGCCAGTGGGGGCCGAGCCCCACGCACCGACAAGCGCCCGCGACCGTCGTCTGCCGGCGACAAAGGCCAGTGGTGCCCGATGCACAACTCCAACTGCCACGGCACCAGCGACTGCCGTGAGATCAAAAAGCTTGCGGAGCGCTTCCGTGAGCTGCAACAACAGCGGCCGTGCCATGACGGCGTACCCTCCCGCCAGTGGGAGGGCAAACAAAAGGCCAAGCCTGAGGCCAGCGCTGAGCAAGAGATGGAGTATAAAGACGTCGAGCGGGCGTTGAAAGCCATCTACAGCCACTCCGACTCTGACTCCAGCACCGACAATGAGCGATGCAAGGCGCTCCACGTCTATCCAGACGTCCCTCCATCGTGCAACAAGGGAAACGCCCTCTTACACTCGTGTAGGGGGTCGAGGCCGACCTCCCCCCAGAAACCACCATGGGCTCATCTCGTGTCCAAGCATACGATGAAGCCACGCAGGACCACCTCTGGCGTGAAGATATCAACCTTGTCGATGAGCAAACGTGCCTAGAAGCTGCTCAAAATGCGCGGTACTGCCAAGCGCTCCGGCGCTATCGGCAGGGGTTCGTATGGAGTAGACAGCTCGAGGTGGCGACGTGGTGCTTCGGCAAACACTTTCTCGAGAAGGAGTGAACAAACTCTCCCTTCAGCTGGGAGAGTCCCTTTCGAGTGACACAAGTATGCCACACCGGGTGCGTCCGCCTAGCCACGAAGGATAGGGTACCTCTACCCAATCCATGGAACATATAACACCTCCGTAAGTTCCTTAGCGCAGCGGTAGGGTTCTTTTTTCTCTGTAAGGGTGTCATAGTGTCTAGGAACAGCGCTTAGAACTGCTAAGCTCTAGAGGAGTCCTGCTACTCTTGTCATCCGGAGCGGGTCGCTGCCTTCTTGTATGGCTTGTTTCCACCTATGATGGAAGCATGAAATGAGAAAATTTTGTCTTACCCTGCGTACTCTCTCTTTACAGTTTGTGCTCACTCATGCATATCAACTGTAAATGGCATGTCCGGAGCCTATCCTACATACTTTTCCTAGGTCCCGTAGCTTTGGAAGGTCTCCTCGCTCAAAGGTTCACGCTCGTGGGAGGTTCAGGACGCGCAGCCTGCTTAGCCTGGTTCTGTACCCTAAGTCTGCCGCACTGCCCCCCTGCGCTACAACTGAGTACTTGGGGATCGGAAGGTACACGCCTACGGACAAAAAAGTAACTGGACCTCGGACATTGCCCCCTTTCTTTTTTGTGCTTTCTTTCCATACTGCTCCGGTCGTGTGGCCAGTCACTTTTTCCTGTGCCCATATTTAGTAGGAGTTGTGCTATCCATCTGTAGGCGGGTCTGCTTGAGGTACCTGTGGTGTACTCGGGGTCCTGTGGTTGACTCATTGTTCGGGGGCCCTACGGCACCGAATGGTCCCTCCCCTAAAAGTCTTATGCCGACAGAAGGTATAGGGTGTGCAGCTTGCTTAGCCTGGTTTCGTACCCTAAGCGTGCACACTCTGCCTCTCCAGCACTACAGCTCAGTACCGGGGAACCAGACGGCCCGTACCCCTGAGTAAAGCTTTAACCATAACTTGGGATCCTTTGGTTGTCTCATTGCCTGGGGCCCTATGGCGCTGAATGGTCCTTCCCCTGAAAGGCTTACACCAGCGGGAGGTCCAGGGTGTGTAGCTTTCTTAGTCTGGTTCCGTACCCTAAGCGTCCACACTCTGCCTCTCCAGCGCTACAGCTTAGTACCGGGGAAGCGGACGGCTCATACCCCTGGGCAAGGCCTTAACCATACCCGTATGACCCACATCGAATTACCCAAGCCCCGTAGCCAGCTTAGGACCGTAAGCCGCAACAAAACTAACAACAGGAAAGAGTGGCCAGAGAGCACGACTACTCCTTTTCTCTACAATGCTTGCAGGTCCGAACAGGTCCTTGGCGTCCCGGTCCTCCCAAGAGGTCCCAGTCTACTTAGTATGTGCGCCGCACTCAAGGGCCACACCTACCAGGGGGCCATCACGGTGAACCACGCGGCAGGACGTCAGACCACTGCAGCAGCAAGCAGAGGACTCGGAGCTCCGGCTATGACAAGTTGAAGACACTGGCCGAGGTCCCCTTCGGTCCTTGCGCTGCTAAGGACCCGGGAGGGCAAGATAGCCACACTATCAGAAAACTCTGGGTCCTTACGCTGCTAAGGACCTGGAAGAACAAGCTCATGACATCAGCAAAAGAGCTATCCACCTCGACTAAGTTACTCCGGACCTTTGCGCTGCCAAGGGTCCGAAGTTTACACCAACAATTGAAGACACATGAGACTTGAAACAAAAAGTCTTTATTCAAGGAAGAACTCCGGCATACAAGAGAAGGATACAAGGCGAGCGGGAGACCTAGAAGCTACCCGTGCTGGAACCTAGCAGCTACAAGTTGGGCGACCTCCTCCACGACAGACTTGGCCGCCCCTGACAGCTCTGCACTGTGGCCTTGCGCCACAGGTTCCAAGTAGATGCTAGGGTTGCAGCTCCAAATGCAAGAGAGCACATGCTCTGCCACCTGCTGGGCTAGAGTCTTGCCTTCAGCCTCCAGCTGCTCCCCCACGACGTTCTCCAGTGCCAGAAGCTTGTCCCCAACTGAGTCCATGGCAGGGAGCACTTGGCTCACCTCCTGGGCTAGACCACCGGAGCGCTACGGGCCGAAGCCGAAGGGTTCCAGTGCCGCCTCAGCGTGGCTAATGAAGTACCAGACCTTCTTAGCCTCAGCGGCACGAGAAGCCCGGAGTTCTTCGACCATCTTGGCGGTGGAAGCCAGCTCCCCCGCCAAGCTTCTACTCACCAGCTCCTGCTCCAGGGTCACCAACTTCTGCTCCCGGGCAACCAGGACCTGCTCCTTGGTGGCCAGCCATGCAGCCTGCTCGTCCAGGTCACACTCCCTGGTCACGGCGGCGAGCTCCCGATCATAGACACCCTGAATCCACCTCTTCAGGTGTCCCCGCTCCTCCTCATGAGCGTCCATATGATCGGAGAGCTCCCTCTCGTTCACCTCCGCCTCCTTCTCCCGCCGAAGGAGTGTGTCTTGAAGCTCTGACAAAGCTGTCAGACGTGCGTCGGCAGTGGCATATGGAGGTCCTTGGCCTCATATAGGAGGCTTACAACCCTCTTGTTGAGCTCAGAGAAAACAACCTCCTTCTCCTCGAGAACCTCTTCCCGCGCCTCCAGCTGCTCCTCCCGTGCCTGCACCTTGCCCTGGCGGACTGGACCCGTACCTTTAACTGGTCGTCCCAGTCTCGGAGGCGCTCCCGCTCGGACCTCAGCTCAGCCTACTCCTGCTCGAGCATGCCCTGCATATGGTCTAAACTTGAGCGAACTGCTCGCACAGCCCTGCGGAGCGAGATGGCCTTTGGCATCGCCAGGCTAGGAACTGCATCAACCTCCTCTGGCTCTTCATCTTCCAGTAGGGCTACCATCACGGCAGCCTGCAGAAGAGAAGGAGGAGGGCTGGCAATGAGCACAGCAGCAGAAGCCGTGCCGACATCCGGAGCTGCCCCAGGCGAAGGCTCAGGCACTTCCACCGACGTTGGAGCTTCTGCAGAGAAGGAGCTCTGGCTTCTAGGCTGCTGCGGAGGAGGAGGAGGAGGAGGGGTGATCTGCTGAGGATCCCTGTAAGAAGGAGCACCAAAAGTCAACCACACTATCCAGCGGCTCAGTACACAACCTAAATCAGAAGGTTGAGCCGTACTTGGAGGTCTGAAAGCTCCACCCCACGCGGAGCTTCTTACGTGGAGGGCTAGAGCCACTCGCCCCCGCCGGCCTCTGGGTTGGAGGTGTGCCCGCCGTCGGCGCCTCCGAAGCCTTTGCCGCTGCAGGCGGCGCAACGACAGTCTTCCCTGCCGCTGGCCTCGGCGCTTGAGACGGGCCTTGTGCTGGGACCGACGGCGCTGCAGGAGCCTTCGTCGTCGCCGACACAGCTTCAGGAGTCTTCCCTGATGACGGCCTCCGAGTCGGTGATGCGCCCAAGGACTTCTTCTGCATCGTAGGCGCGTCAGGGGCCCTCCTTGAATCTCTAGCAGCAACAGGCGTCCTCCCAGCCCCCACCGGGCCCGCTTCGGCAGTAGAAGCTCCAGAGCTACCACCGACGCTAGTCGCCGAGCCCAGTGTGGGACCGAAGGAAGCCTGGGAACCGCCCGCCTGGGGGCCAGAGACGAAGCTCCCATTAGGATGGATCAAGTTCCTCTTCGGTGCCCTGCTCGACTCTGGGGTGTCCTTGGGCGGTGAATGAGGGTGCGCCGCAGGCGCAGGTCTGCCGGCTGACTCCTTCCCGCTGTTTGGGAGTGAGTTCGGCACATGCGTTGCCTTGCCACCGGCGCTGTATGCTCCGGGGATCTCCACGCCCTGCGAGGCATCACCGACCTACCGCACTGCGACATTGATGTCGTCCAGTGTCGGCAGCTCCTTCAACAACCTCGATCGCGCCTGCGGGGTGAGTTAGACAGGCTAGCAGCTCGCCGGCGGGGTGACGGAGTCGTCGCTGATTGGGTCACAAGAGAG
Source organism: Neostapfia colusana (assembly GCA_030760725.1). Lineage (NCBI taxonomy): Eukaryota > Viridiplantae > Streptophyta > Magnoliopsida > Poales > Poaceae > Neostapfia > Neostapfia colusana. Next base: position 40,441,368 of record JASWHV010000008.1, on the reverse strand, counting down.
CTTCTGCAGCATTGTGCCCAGCGTCTCCCGATCCGGCGACGACTCAGCTCCGGGCACCAACTGGGTCATGTCACCTTCCCTGGTGTACTGCCAGGCAGGCCGGATGCGTTGCTGGAGAGGGCGATCGGGCGGGACAGGAAGTCGGCTAGTACCATCAGCGAGGTCAGGCCTTCCTCCGCCAAGTACCTGATCCTCTCCAGCACAGGTGTGTAGGCGTCCTGCAGGTCGGAGATCTCGTCCCGGACGGCTTCATCTGTGATCGGTGGGCCACCTGACAGCTCCAAACGGTCGTGGACGTCGGTCTGGGCGATCACCCAGTCCTCACTCCAGTGCTCCCACTTCCCGGGAGAGAAGGACGCGATGTATGGCGCGGAGATCCTCCCTCAGTGATGGAAGTAGTAAGCCCCCAGGTGTCTTGTGCTTCTCCCCAAGGCCCTCAAAGAGAAGAACACCCTGAAGAGCCGCACGCACATGAACATCTCACAAAAGTGGACAAAGACGGCCACTAGTGCAAGGGCGTGCAATGAGAGGTGCTGGAGATGGAGCCCATAGACCTCTAGCAGGGTGAGGAGGAAGGACGACCGGGAGAGAGAACCCGGACAACACGTATGAGGTGAAGAGAACCACCTCACCAGGCTGCATGTCGGTCAGCAGGACCCTCTCGCAATGGATCTTTCCATTGAATGTGGCCAACTGCCAGCCGAGCAGGCGCCTCACGAGCCCGATGTCGCCATCGGTGAGAAGCCGAGAGGAACGGACGCCAGAAGCCATGGCAGCAAGAGAAGGTTGAGAGTGCCGGGGAGCGGAGGCTTCGAGCGCAAAAGAGGAAGACGAAGATCGCAAGAGGCAGAAAGGAATTGCAACGGGCACGACGTTTGGTTTCCACCGCCGCGCACTGCCCCCAATGACGCATGGGACCCAGATCCACCCGTCAGACACTGGGGGCCAGGCGGGTGACCCCTCGGGAACATCCGACGGTTCCCGATAAAAGCGATGTGGTGGAACTGCAGCGGTCGAACGGATGACTGCTACAGTAAATACCCCAGGGCAACCCCTCGAGCACGTCGCCACAACCCACCAGTTAAAGGCGGGCACACGTCCACTACGCCGACTACATGCTGCCGTTTGGACTGTCGAGTACGCCTATTACGCCAGGGACGTGCAGGCTTTTCGTCTCCCAGGTACAACTGCACACCCACTACACTAGAATCTCGCTGCCACTTCAGCTTCCAAAGTGCAGGTTCAAAGCTACCACGCGGGAAAGATGGAGGCCCCACCTGCAAGATTGTGGTCTCCCACGAGATGGGCCCGGGGGCCATTGTTAGTACCCTGCAGACCGGGTACCCCCGCGTGAAGGGTTAAAGGAAGCCCAGACCCCGCCTCCCTGCTAAGGCGGGCGCTAGCGTGGCCATGTGTCCTTGGCCCCGGGGTCGACCCCGGAGCTGCCACGTGTGCCAAGGCTCTGGAACCAACACGTGCCCTTGGATCAGGACCAAACCTCCCCGCTGAGGTGAGGTCCATAGCTGCCACGTGTATGTGGGCTCTGAACCTCCTCCCCGCTGAGGAGGGCTTTGGACCCGACACGTGTCGTTGGCCTCGGACACGGTCTCCCCGCTGAGGTGAGTTCCGGAGCTGCCACGTGTAACTGGGCTCCGAACCTCCTCCCTGGCGAGGAGGGCTGCAGAGCCGACATGTGCCCTTGGCCCCGGACCAAGCCTCCCTGCTGAGGTGAGGTCCGGAGCTGCCACGTGTATCCGGGCTCTGAATCTCCTCCCTGCTGAGGAGGGCTCCGGAGCAGACACGTGCCCTTGGCCCCAGACCAAGCCTCCCCGCTGAGGTGAGGTCTAGAGCTGCCACATGTACCCAGGCTCCGAACCTCCTCCCTGCTGAGGAAAGCTCCAGAGCCGACACGTGCCCTTGACCTTGGACCAAGCCTCCCTATCAAGGTGAGGTCTGGAGCTGCCACGTGTATGTGGTCTCTGAACCTCCACCCCAGTGAGGTGGGCTCCGGAGCCGCCACGTGTCCCACGATCCGTCGTGGGCCGTGAGCTGAAGAAGTCAAGAAGGAAGTGCGCTGTCAGGCCGTGCATTCGAGACTCGTGCTTCCCCAGAAGCATGTCGCACGGCACACGCCTCCGTCCTCCGCCCGTTCGCCATTACGGTGACAAAACAGGCGGAGAGGAGTGACAGCGGCACAATGTCGCCCAATGGCACAGTGCCACCCTGTAGAGCGATAAGACGTGGCGACAAGACGGCATCTTCATTATCACCTGTAGCTTCGTCAGAGGCGCTCAACGCACCAGGTGGTGCCTTAACTCCCCTGCCAACCACTCTACCCAGGGATGTAAAAACTCTAGATCATGTATAGAGTTCACGCAGCTTCGGCGCCACCTGTCGGACCCCAGGCCCTATTTTAACCACCCCGGCCATGCACTATAAAAGGACCGGGGTGTGCACCCGACAAAGGGTTAGCAACCATTCGCAACCCTGCTAACTCACACACACAAGCAATACAACAATCACCACCGTGGATGTAGGGTATTATGCTCCGGCAGCCCGAACCACGTAAATCTCGGTGTTCACCCGCTCGCTCAAGTTGGATCGCCCTAGAGTCGCCAATACCCTTCAATCAAAGAACCTCCGCGGGCTGCTTCCGTAGCAGACCGGGGGAAGTGTCTTAGCTGCACTTGAACATGTTCATTTAGATACATTGTCTTGTAATTGCCACACATGATGACTGCACTTGTAAACTTTGTAGAGAAATTAATATAAATTTAATTCAGATGGAACCACCTCTAAAATTCATTTTTCATGTATCCTATGCAGTCGTACAAATAACCCCACGTTCAAAACCCATCTGCAAATATATGGCTAAGGTGAATTTTGACAAATTAGCTAGATAGAGCAGTAGTATTTTGTTTATATCGCAATCATATGATATCTAAATTCAGTAATTTTTGTTCCATTCACAACTTAAGGTGTTAGCCCTCTGCAAAGTTTCATGTCATTTGGTGCATTTTTTATAGCATTCGTTCATGCTCATAGTTTGTTCTTTAGTGGTCGGTTAATCTTCATCTGAGAGCCGGTATATATAGTTTTCTTATCTGAAAATATGTTTGTATGGCCATTGCGACGTATTTCTATGTTGTTACACTAATGTGCTTGTGTTGCTTGAGAAGCATGTCAAGAGAATAATGTTGTTATATATATTTTCATTGAACCCTTGGTGTGACATCCCTTTTATGGCCATCCAGCAAGCTCCACAAAATGGGTGGAACTTCAGTGGCTCTCACATATAGCCACTAACGTAAACTATTTTCAACAGCATGAACTCATGTGGCTGCCATGTCATCCATGTTCTTCCCGCTCCTTCCCACCATCCCCTTGGCCGTCACTCTCCTCCAGCGAGGAAGTGCAACAAGTCTTCCTCATTGTGCCAAGTCATGATGTTGTCAGCCGGCCCCTCATGGAGTAACACCATGGATATGGTGTGGACCACGATCTGCACAATGGGGAGACAGAAGGGTGATGTGGTGGAGGATAGGTATCCGCTTGGCCGAATCCGAATGTATACCTAGAAGTCCCAAGTACAATATACAATACACAAAGAAGGGGGGCCGGAGGCCGCTGGCGCAGCAGTCATAGACCATCCCACGGACGCATTTTCGGTACTTTGTGGGCTCGGCCTTGTCAGCCTTCTAGAGTCCTGGTAGGTCATCACAGTTCACTTCATCCTCTGTTCTGGCCATCAGCACACGGCAGAGCCATTGCAACCCAGAAGCCAGTTATTTCACCTTTTAAACAGATTGTTCCATCCTTTAAAATTGATTGTTCCAGCGTTCTAAAAAAGATTGTTTCAACATTTTGAACAAATTTTTCCATGTAATAAAATAAAATTGTTCCAACTTTTGAAGCCAAATGTTCCACCCAATGAGAGAGGACACACAACTTAGCTATAGGATTTAGAGGGAGGAAGAGGAGCATTTGTGATGCTGGCCTGATAGAGGAAAGCAGCAAGCACGTGACGGAAGGAGAGTGGCGGCCATGAACTAGAGAAACCAGTGGGAAAGGGGTAACAGGAGAGGGATGGGTTTGAAAAAATAAACTAGCTACATGAAGCGTCGGACCAGATTAAGATCAGCCCAATTTTATATTTATTTTTCATCTAATATATAATAGGAACTGATGTAATTTTTATAGGGCACGTGTAAGGGCCCAAGTTTTTCACTTGCTAAAAGTGTTCATCACACCCACACCTCAGCTCCATTGTGGTAAACTTATGAACACATTTGAAGAGCATGTAACCACCATCAATAGATAATTAGAAGATGAACTCATAAAATGCAAAAGTGGTATTTTCTACATGCATCATATGGGGACTGAGCACATTATCAACTCCTAAACGTTGTTAGGAATGCTCATGCCAAATTTCACCCAAATCCAAAACCTTTTGAGGTACTTTTGGGTACAATCATTAAAAGGCTAGTTTGAATTTAAATTCAAATTCAAACTCCTTTCATCCCATGAATTCAAAAGTGGGATTCATATTCACACTCAGCACATTTTTATGAGCTCACACAACAATTTTCCCTCCATTTGGAGTTGATATTGACATTAGCCATTTGGGCAATTACAAACCAAATTTGAATTTCAGCTTCACATTTTCTGTAAATTCATCCAAACCAAATCATAGTTTGAATTATTCAAATCCAAAGGGTCGTTTGGTGGTTTGGTCAAGTTGAAACGAGTATTAAGGTCGCAATATTCAGAGAAGTAGGAAAAATTCAAATTTTGTGGGACAAATTTGAATTGTGGACCCACATGTCAGTGAGCCAATTAGCCTTGCCCCCGAAGTCTTCGGTTCCCTCTGTTCTCTGTGTTCCACTCGAACATCCGAAACTGCAGAGGGCGCCACCGAGGGAGATCGACCAGCCACCTCCTGTCTGCTTGGGGCAGTGCTGGCGACCAGCTCGTGGGTCTTAGGAGCTCCCCGTGTGATCGTTTCACTCACAAGACCGAGCTTCCGAGGCTTCACTTCTTCCTCGAGCAAAAACAGAACAGCTCACGCCGCCGCCTCGGTTTTGACTGGGAATCCACGAAAACATGTGCACAGAGCCTCTCCAAACTCCAAAACGGCACCGGGAGCCCTCCTTCTACTCCCTCGATGCACAGCCGATCGAGTTTGAGATTCCCGACCCGAGAACGCCTCATTTCCTTGGCGACCGAATTTCACCGACTATCGGTGCGCACGTGGACAGCACACCACAGCCATCCTCACCTCAAACTCCATGCACAAGAAATGTGCATTAGCATCCGGAGATCGTGTAGCCACAAGTCTTTTAGCAAATGATCCATCCTGTAGCTCAAATTTTCCATTTTTTCGAACCCTAGTGCAACCTACCCGAGCTCGGTTGAAACCCAAATTCGGGTTACATGTACACCCAACACTCGAGCTGGTTTGCAAATAGTTTCTACACCCCCTATATCCTCTCCTCGAATAAGAACCGAGGAAAATCATCTAGAAATGGCTAAGTACTAGGTGTTTTTTGTGCCACCTTTGAAACTGTCTTCGGGTCACCGTGGAGCTCGGGGTTGCCGGCCATTTCATCGGTGTTGGCTGCCATTTCTAGTCTCCTCAACATCCACTGATTCTCTAGGGCTGAAGAACCGATGGTTTAGTGTAGAATTGACGTGTTCCGAGCTCACCAGAACCCTAGGTTCCGCTGTCACCGCCGCGCGCCTACTTCCGGCCATCGCCGGCGGCAGGCGACCCTTCAAATGAGTTCAGCGGGCCGAAATAGGGGGGGGGGCGGAAATTTGCCTGAGAGGTGGCCGGGGAGGCTATTCCGATGACCCTCGCTGGAGGGTGCCGCCGCTTGGGTCTGTTGGCGCGAGGAAGGAGAAGGCACTGTGCGTGGGGCTCAGATGCAGTATTTTAATCACTTCCCCGATTTTCAGTTTGCAGTTCAATCTTTAAATGGCCATAACTTTGGCTAGGATTGTCCAAATTGAGTGAACCAAATTCTGTTGGATTCAGCTTTCTGAGTACTTTCCAGCAAAACAAGTTTCACCCAATGAAATCCTTTATTTCTCCAGAATTAATTCTCCAAATTTTAAATTGTTGAGAATTTTAACTGGAGCTTCCTTTGATGGAAAATTCTGAAAATTTTCCAGGTTGTTCCTTGTAATCTCTGAGTCACCATAAAAATTTCAGGTCCATCCGAGATCATTTAGTCCACCTAATGTTTTGATTAACTAAACTGGTCCAAAGAAAAAGAAAGGTGTCCAGAAACATTTTTCAGAATTTCTCTGAACTTGTTTAGCTCATATCTTCTGCTAGGATTCTCCAAATTAGATGAGATCAATTCCATTAGAACCATCTGAAAATTTAGTTTCCAAAAAGTCATGGCTTCCTCCATGAAAATCCCTGGAAAGCCATAAGTGCTCTAATTATGGCCAAATACACATTTATTTGTGCAAGGCTCAAGTGAGCTTTGCTTCAAATGAAATGTTGGCAAGTCTCTGTTTAGGTTGTTTCCAAACAACAGTAAAAAATTCAGAGTCAAAAAGGCTGTCTAGCTATGCTTATAGTCTTCACATTATCAAAGTAACTCAAATGCATTTAAATTGACACGCATCGTATTTTTCTTTTCGTGTAGTCACTAAGGTCGAAGAAGACCCGGAGGTTCTAGACTTTATTACTCTAGAAGAACAATGACTTGTTGTAGTTTTAGAGCTAATTAAAGTTCTTTCAACCTTGGGTAAAACACATGAAAGAAATGCTTTTCTTGTTTGATTGCGGCTCTCTTATATGTAAATGCTCGAGGTTCTCCACAACTTGCTGCTAAAAATTGAAAGTAAGGTTCAACTCAGTAGGCGTGTCTTTTGCAACTTACTTTCCTATTACATACTGCAATTCTAGCAATGTAGAGTTACACGTTTAGGTGAGACGGGTCAGTCTTGCTGAGCCTATGTGCTCACGCTTGCTATATGAGTGGTTTTGCAGGTTAACATCGGTGCTTATGAGAAGGTTGTCCGGTGAGACTCGGAGACTTCCGAGTCGTTTTACACTTGGAGAACCCGGCCGCTGCTGTATGACTTCGTGTTGCTAGCGAGAAGAGTCCGCAGGCTGGACATCTTCTTGAGTGCTTAGTAGATATGAAACATGAGAATAATTAGTCTTCCGCTGTAGTTATTTGATGTAAATTATTTACAAATAACATTTGTAACCTTCCACTTTTGATTTATGTAATACATGTTTCCTTATATGTGTGCTGTTGGGTGCCGCGTATCACGGCACCACCCAATGTGATTCCCGGGCGAGCGGCACGACCCCGTGATCGGGTCGGACCCTGCCATCAACCTTGGTTGACGTGGTGCAGCCTGTGGGGGTGGAGCTTGATGTAAGTTAGCCACTACTTATGTCAAATTCTGGATGAGCTAATTTTGGTTGTCGGGCATTTGGTGAATTGGATCAGCTCCTCCTCGGCGACCACCCCTGCCTTGCCCTCCAGGAATGGGAGGGTTGGCAGCCTCATTGTTGTAGTTGTGGTTGGCACCACGACCTCTTTCTCTTCCGGCCATCTATCATGATTAACCAAATATCAACTTAATCATTACGTATTAACTCCCCATGTATCTTGCATAGATTTAAACTTTGGAACATTAGATATTTAGACAACTCAGAAAATTTCACAAAAACTTTCAATCACAACGTCTCACACGAAAGCAAATGCAAACATAAAGACGAGGTTGTGGACAAGGGCCCATGGCTTCCACAACTCACTTCACACACCAAACATTAATAAGCAAATGAATAGGTTCTTGACGCAACTACTCAATAAAATTCTAGATTAAGGGAAATGACTCTAAACGACTCACATCACTGTGCTGGCTCATCAGGGTCTTCATCTTCATTGCAGCTTTCCCCCGACCCAGCTCTAGGTGGGGAAGCGGCCGGTAGAGAAGTGCGATGACACTTGTTCGCGCTGCGGTCTGGGAAATCAGGCGTCCAGGAGTCATTCTCTGAAACATACAGCTCGTTCTGATCTCCCCTTTCCATTGCTCTCAAGCAAGCACAAAGTGTAGCCTCAGTCTTCTTCAGGGTGTCACGGACATCCTGAAGCTCCTGCTGGCACTCCTACAGTTAGTGCTGAGCATAGCTGCGTCCTCCAAGCACATATCCATGTGGTTGTGGGTACTTCCTTCCTGGACCGGCGGGTACTTGTACTCCGAGGTGCCACTCTCGCGCTGGAGAATGTACATGTACTCAGTCCTATCTAGGTGGCCACGGTTGATGTAACTTTGACAGGTAATGGCCTCCTAAGTGACATCCTTCTCATCATCGGCCTGTGTCACTCGACAAGCTGGTGAGTGGTGGATCTTGAGCAACCTGTTATCGTGGAAGATCCTCATCTCTGAGCTCCACTCTGCGCGAATGGTCTTGGTAGAGCTGTAGTGTACGATCAGCTTGCTGGTGTTGCCAGTGGTGTGGAGCATACGTCGAAGACGATGCAGCAAGCTCCCTACACCTAACCCGTGAGAGTGGTACGTCACAAGGTGGTTTTCCTCCCTCAGAGCAGGTGCAGCTACAGGGACTCTTCCTCCAGTGGACTTACGAGCGGTGCGGATCATGCGAACCATCTAAAACATAAAACATTTAAAAATCAAGTTAGATAATAAGTAAATAAATACTCTATTTTGAATAATAGTTAAGGCGAAGTGAATAAATAGAGGAACAATATTAAATAATACTTTTACCCCAAAAATTTTGTAAAATTGTTTTTAAGAACATAATGTTCTTAAATACGTCCGTTTCTACCTAGGTTCACGTTCCTACGGGCAACCTTGGCTCTGATGCCACTTCTGTCACACCCGGTTTTTCCGAAGAACAACCAAGTGACTCACACATGTATGCCAGGATCATTTTCTCATACATGTGACGACAAATAGTGAAACATCATAATATTACAAGCCAGATGTTCGAATACACATAAGTCTTACAAAGAGTCTCAAGGATGATAAATACGTTCATAACATGAAATTAAACATAGCAGCGGAAATATGGTCTTGTGGGATCTGACACAGGTGTTGCCCGGGTGACTCCGTGAACCTAAAACCCTTCTTCAGGACCAAAGTCTTTGGCCTGAGCAGCAAGCAAAACAAACAAAAAGCAAGCTTGAGTACCATTGGTACTCAGCAAGTGTGGGAAATTAATGTCATGCAAACTAGAACAAGGAAAGGCTGAATTCATGGTTAAAGCACTACACAATTAATACCTATCTCCTTAGCTTATTAAGCACCTATATTAGTACATAAGTGAAGTGGTCCCAATCCCATAATCCCAATCCCATAGTTAATCTCCCCTCTTAACATCCTCAACTTCTCCATTCATCATCATCTAATCATGAATAAGTCCAAGCCGCTCTTGACCGTGAGCATGGCTGTCACGATAGTTTTGACTCTGAGAGTTTGCACCACTGTACCCACACGTAGTGATTTCATCCCTGTTGCCGGGTGGACTAAGAACATCCATGTTGCCCGTGGTAGCCAACCACATTTCACACTTCCCAGGTGTGTAGCCAGGAAATCACTACGAGGCCTTTACAAAGGGATTCCTGACGAGTATGAGCCCACTGAGGTTTCACCCCTAACAGCATCCAGGAGGCTCCAACCCCCGCTGCAGTGGTCCCCTCTTGAGCCTTGAGGTTCCTATGGTAGTCCAGCTAACACCTATTCCTTGCACCGTCCAAACACCCACACTACGTCAGAAATACACCTAATTAATTGGCCAAGCTTCCCCATCTCAGCATGTGGTTGGCACGGTAAAGCCAGGTTACATGCTCCATGAACCGGTCCTTAGAACCCAGGCAAGCACTAAACACAAACCCGAGTCTCGTGCACATAGCACCAACCAAAGCATCCAGCTTGCATAGATTCCTATCTCTAGCATAATTCATGATGTTTCATTCAAGGGTAAATAATTCAATGTGATGATATCATGTCCCATTTATCCCACTCTAAGCATGGCTAAGCATGAGTAAATAAATAAAAAGCATAATAAATAACTCCCAACCTGGGCTACAAGGAACAAGATAATGAAAATCTAGGGAAACTTCCTAGCATGGGTTTCATAGTTCGTTTGACAATGCAAGTAATTCTAACTACACATCCTAACTTAGGTCCAAAGTGGTCAAGGACACTTGCCTTCTTCCTGCTGCTCCGTAAATGGAAAGTCTTGATCTTGGAAAGTGAGAACCGGCTCTGGGGCTGGTTCTACTCATGCCAACATATCCATAGCAATAGAAAATAACATTCCATAAGCATTCATTCACACATACACCCATGCACGTCATACATACATACATACATACATACATACATACATACATACATACATACATACATACATACATACATACATACATACATACATACATACATACATACATACATACATACATACATACATACATACATACATACATACATACATACATACATACATACATACATACATACATACATACATACATACATACATACATACATACATACATACATACATACATACATACATACATACATACATACATACATACATACGTACGTACGTACGTACGTACGTACGTACATACATACATACATACATACATACATACATACATACATACATACATACATACATACATACATACATACATACATACATACATACATACATACATACATACATACATACATACATACATACATACATACATACATACATACATACATACATACATACATACATACATACATACATACATACATACATACATACATACATACATACATACATACATACATACATACATACATACATACATACATACATACATACATACATACATACATACATACATACATACATACATACATACATACATACATACATACATACATACATACATACATACATACATACATACATACATACATACATACATACATACATACATACATACATACATACATACATACATACATACATACATACATACATACATGCATACATACATACATGCATAGGTACATACGTACGTAGGTACATACGTACGTACATACATACCTACATACATACCTACATACATACCTACATACATACATACATACATACATACATACATACATACATACATACATACATACATACATACATACATACATACATACATACATACATACATACATACATACATACATACATACATACATACATACATACATACATACATACATACATACATACATACATACATACATACATACATACATACATACATACATACATACATACATACATACATACATACATACATACATACATACATACATACATACATACATACATACATACATACATACATACATACATACATACATACATACATACATACATACATACATACATACATACATACATACATACATACATACATACATACATACATACATACATACATACATACATACATACATACATACATACATACATACATACATACATACATACATACATACATACATACATACATACATACATACATACATACATACATACATACATACATACATACATACATACATACACATTGCTTCACTTTATTAGTTACAACCTTTGCATAAACATGTATTTTCTACCCCTAAACAGGATTTTCAGATCTCCTAATCAACTTTCCAATTGAAACTTTATGTTCAATAATCCTTATATGACATTTCCTAAGTGTATACATATTTTTCTCATATTTTCAGATTTATTCCTATGCCTAAAAGTGAATTTCAGAGTTAAAACAGAAACTAAATTGCCTTTTCAGAACTCATTCTCCATATAAATCCAAATTTCAAACTGTTCTACAAGTTTTCAAAATGCTAGGGCAATTTAATTTGAGTTTACATACATTTCAGATTTATTTTTATGCCTAAAATAGATTTTTAGCAACCAACAAAACTAATTTAGCATTTTCAGAATTGATTTACCACCTAAAACCAGTTTTCAGATTACCTTAATTGTTTTCAATGTACTAGATCAACTCACTATGAATTTACCTAATTATTTGCACTTATAATGAATTTAAATCCTATTCAAATGTCTAAGCACCTAATTTAAATGTACTACAAGGTCCAAAATTTTATTTTCTATAAAACTCAGGGGCCTAAACCTCAAATACAGAAAGGGTTCCCTAATTTCTATTAAGTCCAGGGGCTAAAACAGCAGTTTAAACGTGTTTGCATATTTTCCAGGAAGTCCAGGGAGTAGAACCAAAATTTCAGGGGTTAGCTCGTGTTTTCCGAAAGCCTCAGGGGGTAGCACGCTAAATTCCTGGAGGGAATCGGCGATTTAAACGTGGGCCATCAGATTTAAGACAGAGGGCCCAGATTAGATCGCCGAAGGGGTACGCACCCTTTTAATTTCTGCCATGCGATTTAAAATGGACGCGCCACATTGCGCCACGTCGTTCCGGCCAGGAAAAACACAGCGCACGGCGGCGCCCGGTGGCGGAGGCGATGGTCTCGCCGGCGAGGTCTCAGATCTTTGCCTACACATGCTAAGACTCGGATTTCTCAGCATAATTTGGCAGAGAGGAGGTAGGGGAGCTCACCTAGGCAAATTTCTGACCTGAGGGACTCGGAACCCGGTCGGCGACGAGGATAGGCGGCGGCGACTTGCTGTGCTCGTCGGAGTGGCAGTTGGGACGGTGATTCCTTCAGGCTTTCGGGTCGTGACGGTTCCCTGTGGTCCAGAGATGGGCGTATCGATGATTAGGGTGGATCGAAACCGAGTAATTTGAAGATTTCACCGGCGAGCGACGACGGCTTCTTTCCAGCGAGCTTCGGGATGGTTTTTTCCGGCGGCGTTTCTCCCCGGGGTCGGCGTCTACGGCTTGTGCATGGTGCCGCGAGGCCACGAGATCGGTTAGACAGAGGGAAACAGTGACACTGGAGGGGAACTCCAAACTCAGAAGGCGGCGGTACTCATCGAGAGAAAAACTTCTCGAGCGAGGGGAGGGCGGCGGGGACTTCTGTTTTTATCATGGCCAGGGGTGCGGGGGTCGGTTGCGATCGTGCGGGACAGCACGGGGGTTCAGGGGTGGGACGTGCGCGTGGAATCCGGGAGCGAGGCGCACGGTGCTCGGCGCGGGAAAAATGCCGGTGGTTGTGGGAGAAGGAATTGACAGTCGGGCCCTGCACGACAGTGATAGGAGGAGAGGAGAGAAGGGGCGCGGCGGGTTGGGCCGCTTGGGTGGGTTTCGGCCCAGTAGCTCGTTTTTGCTTTTCTTTTTCTTTTTATTTCTGTTTTCCCTCTTCAATTTTAAATGCCAATTCAAACTTTTGAATTTTTGCCCATGCATCACGTCCAAAATTTCTCTTTTGAGTTTTTGAAACTTTTGGGTGTTACAACTCTATCCCCCTTAAAAGAAATCTCGTCCTCAAGATTTGGTGACCTTAGGGGAATAGGTTCGGAAACTGTGCCTTGAGTTCGTCTTCTCTCTCCCATGTGACTTCTTCTTCTGAGTGATGCTTCTACTGCACTTTGTACATTTGGACTCTTTTGTCCCTTGTGATGCGTTTCATCGTCTCAAGAATCTTGACTAGGTGTTCGGCATACGAAAGTTCTTCTCGGACGTCTATCTCATTCATTGGTAACCTCTCTTCGGGTGTTCTGAAGCATTTCTTGAGCTGTGACACATGGAACACAATGTGTACATCTAATAGGCGAGCCGGTAATTCCAACTGATATGCATCTTCGCCTTTCCCCTCTAGAACCTGAAAGGATTCGATATACCAAGGTGATAGTTTCCCTTTCATTTTGAATTGACGAAGTCCTCTGATAGGAGACACTTTGAGATAGACATAGTCCCCTACTTCGAAGGTGAGCTCTCTTCTCCGTATGTCTGCATAGCTCTTTTGTATTGTTTGAGCTATCCTTGAGTTTTTGTGGATTTCTCTCACTTTTGCCTCGACATCTTGTAGCACTTCTGGCCCAAATACTTTACTTTCCCCAGTTTGATTCCAAAACAACGGAGTTCTGCACTTTCTCCCATACAACGCCTCAAAGGGGGACATCTTCATGCTAGCATGGTAGATGTTGTTGTAGGAGAACTCGGCATATGGTAAGTTCTTGTCCCAACTCCTGCTGTTCTTGAGTGCACAAACTCTCAACATGTCCTCGAGGATCTTATTAGTTATTTTTGTCTACCCATCGGTCTATGGAATTCAGATGAGTCCCCAGGGTTCCATGTAACTTCTGCCAGAACTTTGAGGTAAATTGTGTTCCTCGATCTGACACTATCTCTTAGGCACCCCATGAAAACACACGATTCTAGACATGTACAATTCTGCCAATTTGGAACCGCTATAGTTTTCTTTCACAAGGATGAAATGAGCTGACACGACCTCACAGTCTTGTTGATCCAGGATCACGCTGAGGGGTGCTGCGTTGCACAGCACCGGATAATACACATCAAAGGTACAAAGCGAAAGCAAAGTTTTATTACATAAAGAGGTTTATGAACATTTGTACAACAAAATATGTTCAGTCTACACTCACGGGCGTAGACTACGCATCGAGTTCACGTTCAGCCCGTGAACGTGTTCCCTCTAGCACGCACACACACTAACACAGCGGCGTGCATGACTCCCACTCGACGGGGTTCCCCTCCCGGGGTTCCGTCTCCTCCTCGGGAGTCCCTTCCTCATAGAACCCTGCAAAAGCTTCAAACACAAGCAGTGAGCACGATGGCTCAGCAAGACTGACCCGTCTCTCCTATACATGAAACTTCTACATGAAGGGATTTAGGTTACATGAGGTGAAATAAGTTGCAAAGGACTCGCCTAATTAGTGGAACCTTACTTTCAAGTTTTAGCAGCAGGTTGTGGAGAACCTTACGCTAAGGCACATGAGAGAGCCGCAATCAAACAAGAAACGCCTTTCTCTCATGTACTTTACCCAAAGTTGAAAAGAACTTTAATTAGCTCTGATCTACAACAGTTCATTAACAAGCAATGTACAGCTTTCAAATCAGCAAACTTTTAACATGTATCTAGCCTGTTCTTTCTACGTCATGGTACAGTGAATAAGTGGTACTCACTGACCACGAGGGACGGCGATTATAATCGATTTACACCTGCAGGGTTACCCGAATAACCCGTCACGTACACCCGTACTCGATGTTGCCTACAGCAACCATCACGAACGTCGTACGCAACCACCTTTCACCCATCAGCCAAATATTGAACCGGTCCTATCGTCCCGAGCAAGAGGTCTTTGCATGCGCATCTCAGTGCCGCAAGCCGATTTACACCTCAAGCTCTCAACCTACCCTCTGAACGACTGGCAATGCCTCAATACCCAGCTACCCAAGTTCCATCGGTTTCCCGGTTCCCATATAGCCGCAAGGTCTTCGGTACTGTTCTAGCTTGTTCAACAGGCCCGCACACGGCTCGATCCTCAATCAACACAAGCGGAGCTATAGCACCCAGGCCCCAAAGTCCTGCTGCCCTTACTCCCCGCTCGGTCTCATTTTTCTTGCCATGTGGTTCATTTGCTATCTTTACCCGAGTCGAGTGCCTCTAGCCTATGCTCGCGAGTAGTTCCAACTACTCGACTTGTACCGAATCCTACACTATCTTAGCATTGCAGTAGCTAAATGGGGTTTTCAATCCTAATCCCAACCCATGATATTCTTGGCTATGCATTTGGGTTTCAATGAAGACTCTAATGCAAGAAGTAAGTGGTACTCAAAATAAGTTCTCAAAACAATAAAGATTTGTAAAAAGGTTAATGCAAACCGGAGCTTGCCTTGCTGCTCTTGGTCGTAGGCTAGCTGCTCTTCCAGAGTAACAAAGTCTAAGACTTCGGGTTCCTCCTCAACCTTAGCGACTACATGAGAGAACATGTGTATGTATCAATTTAAATGCATTTGAATTGAATTTAAACTTGTGAAGACTATAAGTCCCACTAGACAGACCCAATGACTCTGAAATTCTTACTGTGGTTTGTTTACAACCTAGACAGAGACTTGGCCAAGTTTTATTTGCAGTAAAGTTCATTTGAGCTCTCCACCAATAATTATGTACTTGACCTTAATTGGAGCTCTTAGGGTTTTCTAGGAATTTTCATGGAGCAAGCCATGACTTTCTGAAAATTAGATTTTCAGAGGGTTCTAATGGGGTTGGTCTCACTTAATTTGAAGGTTCCTAGCTAAAGATATCAGCTAAACAATTTCAGAGAAATTCTGAAAAAATGTTTCTGGACATTTTCTATTTTCTCTGGAACAGTTTTAGTACTCACACCATTAGGTGGACCAAATGAGCTCAAATAGATCTGAAATTTTTATGTCAGCTCAGGGATATTTTGGTGAACATCCCACCAAAAATTCAGAATTTTCTTCCAAAGGATTCTCCAGTTAAAATTCTAACCACTTTGAATTTGAAGAATTAATTCTGGATAAATAGGGATTTTCATGAAGTGAAACTTGATTTGCTGGAAAGTACTCAGAGAGCTGAATCCAACAAAATTTGGTTCACTCGATTTGGAGTTTCCTAGCCAAAGTTACGAGGGTTTGAATTTTGAACAAAATCTGAAAATCGGGAAAAAGTTCAAACTGCTGCGCGTGGGACCGGGCTACATGTCAACTCCTCATCGGTTGACACACGCGGCTACTGAATCCTTTGCGTGCAGCCGCACCCGATCCGGTGCCACAGCAGATCCCAGTTTAAAATTTCCATCGCTGACAGCCGGGACCCACCGGGCTTCTTCTTCCTCCAGCTGCCTTTCGCGCGCCCGCGCGCTCAGCTCGCCGGCGCTAACTACCACTCGCCGGTTTGCCGGTTCCAGCCACCGATCGAGCTGAAGTTCACCGCCCGGGGGTTTGCGACGTCGAGGAACACGGTTGTCGGTTTATCTAGGGCTGCCGTGACCGGAAGATGGCTGGCGACGTGTGGCGGCCTCGGTTGAGCTTTGGCTACATCGGCCGGGGTCCTCAGCCCGTCAAAAGCTCGACCAACTAGCTCTACAGCACCATGGCATGACTAGGAAGCTCGGCACAACCTCAAACTAGCTCGGGAGTGGCTGCAAATACGGTTTCACCGTGCGACCGAATGAGTCCGCAAAGAACACCCTCGGAAAAGCTCGGAATACGTCGCCCCGATGTGTTTTCTTGCAATGGATGCTAAAGGGAATTTGATCGCCGGCTAGTCTAGCTGCTACATGGAAGATTTGAGGGCCTATGGATAATCAGAGAGGGAGAATCTGAAGAAACCATACCGGCTGCTCGGGTTGAACTCGCCGGAGCCAAATCTTCAAATTCATCGTCGATGTTGCACGGTTTGCTCCAAGAATTGGAGGAGAGTAGCACCACCGTAGCACGCTCCCGTAGCCGTGATCGCTCAGCCGTGAAAACCCCTGTGGAGGGCTGTCCACGAGCGCCCGACCGTCAGCTGAAGCTAGGTCGTGGCGGAGCGGACTGTGGAAGGGCAAAGGAGGCCGAAGCTCAATCGTTTCTGGGTCGGGGACGCGAGCAGCGAGTGCACCGTGCCGTTTTGCAGCTCAGGGGGGGAATGACGCAGTCGTTTCAGCCGGTTTCCCGATCGAGCCGAAGTAGCGGAGGGGAGAGAGCTCCGCTCGGTGTTTGCACGCGAGGATGAGAAAACAAACAAGGTTTGCTTCGGTCAAAGGGGCGTGGATCACGTTAAGGGGGCGATCGCCTGGCGCTCGCGCGTGGGAGCAAGAAGCTGGTGGTGCGGCAAGCTCCTCAGTGGCACCCGTCAGCTCTCGGTGGATTTGAGAAAAGATCAGGGACAGTGCAGATGTTTGCTTCAGTTGCAAGTTTTGATCTGCCCCTCTATGACATGTGGGTCCCACCCCCTTTTAACCTCTGAAATTAACTTCCTCTCACTGCTACAAATAGTAATCCCCTTAATACCCTCTAGGATTTGAATTATCTACCACATGCCCATTTGGAATTGGTAGAATTCAAATTGTGAAGTGTTTGACCAAATTTCAGCACATATGCAGTTTGAAATTCAAATAAAGTTTGAATTTGCTAAACCTAGCTCATGTCAAGATCAACTCCAAATGGAGTGAAAATTGGTGTGTGAGCTCACAAAAATGTGCTGAGTAATAATATGCCTCCCACTTTTGAATTCATGGGATGGAAATAGTTTGAATTTGAGTTCAAACCACCCTCTTTCTAGCTATACCCAAAAGGACTTCAAAAAGGTTTTGAATTTGGGTGAAACTTGGCATGGACATTCCTAGCAAGGTGTAGGTGTTTTTCATATGCCCAGCCCCTATATGATGCATGTGGGAAATGCCACTTTTGCACTTGGTGAGTTTATCCTCTAATGAGCATGTTGATGGTGGTTACTTGCTCTTCAAATGTATTAATCAAGTTTCTTCAAATGAGGTGTGTGTGTGGTGATGAATACTTTGGATATGTGCCAAAACTTAGGCCCTTACATTCCTCTCCCTTAAAAGAATCTCGTCCCGAGATTATAAGGTAAAAATGAGAGAGAGGACGGTGGAACAATTACCGTATATGCGACGTGAAAAAAATCAGGGTAGTTAGCGCGAAGAAATCCTTCGCTCTCCCATGTCCCTTCGTCCATGGAGTGATTACTCCATAGAACCTTGTAGAACCACAACGTACGGTTGCGTGTGGTTCGGGCCTTTTCATCAACGATGTGAACTGGTTCCTCACGATACGTGAGATCCGGTTTCAGTTCTTCTATATCCTCCAGCTGAACGGCAGTTGATAGCTTGAGACACTTCCTCAGCTGGGAGATGTGAAAGACGTCGTGCACACCAGAAAGTGCTTCTGGTAATTTCAGCTGGTACCAATCCACATCTTTCTGTAATCTGGAATGGACCGATGAATCGGGGTGCCAACTTTCCTCTCACCCCGAATCTGTTCATGCCCTTCATTGGAGATACACGTAAGTATACGTTATCCCCGACTTCGAATTGTAGTGGGCGCCTTCTCCGGTCCGCATATTGTTTCTGTCGGGATTGGGCGGCTTTTAGGTTCGCTTGAATCAGCCGGACCTTTTCCTCCACGTTATTGACAAGATCAATCCCGAAGGTAACCCTTTCGCCAGACTCACACCAATTCAGTAGTGTGCGGCATTGCCTCCCGTATAGCACCTCGTAAGGCGCCATCTTGATGCTGGCTTGGTACCCATTATTGTACGAGAACTCTGTAAAAGTTCCAAAAATGCAAAGTCAATAAAGTGAATGTTGATTTCCATTCGTGTTGGAATGCATGAAAATTAGACTTATAAAAAATTTTGTACACGCGAGGATGCACATGGGTGTCCAACCAAACGAGCTCTCACGTTCATTTGAAATGTGTTCAGCCAAGGTTGGATTAACACCCTGTTTAAAGTTCTCATGTGTAAGAGGGAGTCTAAAATTCAGATTTGAATTCATAACATTGAATTCGGGGAAATTCATGGTTGCCACATCCTGATTTCAGGGTGGGCTCAAAAGGAGTTAAATACGACCATTTCCAAATGTGAG
Organism: Neostapfia colusana; assembly: GCA_030760725.1. Classification (NCBI taxonomy): domain Eukaryota; kingdom Viridiplantae; phylum Streptophyta; class Magnoliopsida; order Poales; family Poaceae; genus Neostapfia; species Neostapfia colusana. The sequence goes on along the minus strand of JASWHV010000008.1, from coordinate 40,421,804 downwards.
CTGAATTCAAAATGATAGTGAACTTCACACTGAATTCGGTTTATTCAAACTTCATCCCACGTTTAAACCCCCAAAATATCAGATTGAGGGGATTTACGTGAAGGAAGATCTTTTGGAAATATTTGGCGGATAAGAAGAGGAGTAGGGGGGAGACCCCACATGTAATTGGGCTGCTTTAACTTGCTCCCAAAGACTTCCTCGGTTCGGTGTCGAACACCATCCGAGCCTCCTCAGAGCGCCACCGAGGGCAGCCACCTCCAGCTTCTTGCATCGAGCTGGCAACCTGCTCATGGATTCGACACCTCACAGCGTGATCCTCTCACTCACCAATTGAGCTTCAAGCGGAGGCCACCTCCTCGCTGTTTCCGTCGTGCTGGTGACCAGCTCGTGGGATTGAGTAGCTCCCGACGTGATCTTTTTCTCACAAAAACAGCAACCCCGGGCGTTATTTTCCCCTCGCATAGGAACTGAATCGAGAGCTCCAAATTTAAAGTTTGTAACCTAACGGAAGGTTAACTCCCGGTAATCAAAGTCAGTTTGTGGGAATGGCTGTGAATTTTTAATTGGAAGTTGGGGATCCCCGGTTGTTTAGGGGGGAGACTACCGGTGGGACCCACATGTTAGTGAACAGAGACAAGAAGCTAATTTGGTTCTGTGTGCGACTGCCACCGAGGCAGCCACCGAGCTGCTGCTCGTGCCTTGCCTCAGAAGGCAAACAACTTCTGGGGATGGTCAATAGCCACAGCAGTGCACAAGTCTATTACACCTTCTCTGCTCACACGATCAATTCCTCAGGCTTCGCCTCTCGCACGCTCACCCGAAAACAGAAACCGGCGCTGTCTCTGCTCTGCAGCGCCCATCGACCTCCAGCCACGGTGGATCCTAGCTGAGACGACCAGAGGGTGCGCCGGCCTCCACTGGACGTCATCTGCACCTCCCCAGCTTGTGTCCATCGTCCTCCGGCCGGTGCCGAGCCAACCTTTTTCCCTCGGTGCAGCACGACATGGCCATCACTGCTCCACGTCTTCCAGCCGTTGTAGCGCCTCTCCTGCACGACCAACACCTCCCTAAGGTGCACCAAGGTCTGTAGATCATGCTACCGCAGTCCCCTTGCCCTTCCCCGTCGCCGGCTCGCCGGAATTTGGGTTTTGGCGCAGGTACACGTGAAGAACCGATCCAAACCAAAACTGGAAATTCATCCAACACGCATGATCATTTGTCCTTCAGTTCAAGCCATAGTGTCACACCATCCTAGCGCCCTCCCACGCCAAATACCGCAGCAAACCGTCCACCACAAGCCCCGGGCGACGAGAAATCACCGGCGGCGGCCAAAATGGGTTGGTCCTCCGGTGAACCCCATTTTCCGGCCGTTTGCTGCAAGGTTTGGCATGCGTTCCATGTTCCCAGATCACTGGTGATGCTTTAGGGCAACGTAGCTTGCCGGAAGAAGCTTCGGACACTCCAGAACGCGTTGAGGCCGAGCTCCCGAGCCGCCCCGCCGGTGCCGACCTGTTTTTGGCCGTTTTCATGCGGGGAAACCTTGCCTCGCAGCTGCTCCACGTTCCAAGGATCGTGTAGGGCGAAACCGGAGCTAATTTTGTGGAGAATTGAGGGAGAACAAGCCACGCCACGATCTGAGCTGGTGTGTACACGCGTTCTCTGGCGGGAGGTTGAAGAAAGACCTGACGAGTGGTCCCCACGTTGAGTGCTCTGTAAAATTCAAACAGAAAGTTAGTGAAACTTGAAAAATCCATAACTTTGGGTAGAAAGCTCCAAAATTAGTGAGACAAATTTTGTTGGAATCCTCATGAGGAGACTTCACAGAGGTGAAGATGACCAGGAATTTCTGTAGAATTTTTTTTAGTAAATCCTTTAGAGATTTATTACAGGAGCAATTCTTTATAAAAATTCGCAAATTTGGGCAGCTAATCCTTTTCATAATAACTGATCTCCAGTAAAAATTTGAGCTTCATTGGAGTTCATTTGCTAGGCTAAATTGCCTTCCAAAGTTCAGCCCTTATTGGAAATTCAAATTTGAACAGAAACTTTTTCAGAACTTCTATCCAACTTCAAAATTTCATATCTCCATGTTGGTAGCTCCAAAAATGGTGAAACAAATTTTGCTAGAACCATGGAGACTTACCCTCATCATATCTTCCACTGTTAGCCATGTCAAAACCCCAGATTTGGGCTCAAAATTCACAGAAGCCTTGTACTTGTGGGAATTTTGGAGACCACAAGGTGCAATGAAAATTCTCCAAATTTTGCTCAGATCATCCTTAGAGAGTCTAGTATCCACTGTAAAAATTCCAAAGCCAATTAAGGAACATAAATAGCAGTAGCTATGAATAGAAGTTCAATTCTTATAAGTCCTTAATACTTACAGATATATTTTGTTACATTTCATAATAGTGACCGAAGTGGAGGACGCACCGGAGCCCTTAGACGTTCTCCCACCAGAAGCTGACTTCCCATTTAACTCGCAACCAGGCAAGCCCCGGTTTGCACTTAAGTACCTTTTTAAAGTTTTTCATTTGTATCACTTATGTCTAGGTTGAAATGTATGCATTAGAGTTAGGGTGATCGAAACCCCACTTGCATAGCCTTTTTTAACTCCTATAAAGGGTTGGGTAGTTTAAAAGCTCGATGAGTAGAGAATGCCATGCTAATGTCTAGGATATCGGTAGAAGTCGAGTGGTTGGAAGCTACTCGCGAGATAGTACTTATCACACGGAATGAAAAGAGGTAGAAAATAGCTTGAGTTGTAAAAATGAGACCCAGCAGGGGGGATAGGATGAAGTGAGCAGAGGTCTCATGTGCGTAGCCCTGTTGGCGTCAGTTGAGGACCGTCTGTGTGCGGCCCTGCTGGACATGTATCGAACAATACCTGATGCATACTGCCATATGGGAACCAAGAAACCGATGTATTTGGTTAACCTGGGTGCCGAGGCTTACCCAACCGTAAATAGGAGTGGGTTGAGGGTAGCAAGGTGTAAATCTGCCGGTGGGCACAGTCACGCTCCACGCGGGGACCTCCTTCCCATTACGGATGGACCAGTTCGGCATTTGGGTTGCCTTTGAAAGGTTGTCGCATACAACAGAGTAAGAAGGGGTGTGGAATCATGCTTCTAAAAGTGGGTGTATGTGACGTGTTATCCGGGTGCGTCTTGATTGCAATCACCGTCCCTCGCGGTTATTTGAGTACCCGCTTGTTCACTATGCTGTGACGTAGTAAGAAGTTAAATAAGCGAACTGAATATGCTGCATTGAATTATAATTGTCTTGAAACCTTGTATGCTGTAGTTATAGAGCTAATTAAGTTTATATTCCACTTTGGGCATCACCACATCGGAGGAAAGCGTTTCTTGTTTGATTGTGGACTTCCGATGTGAGGGCTGCCTAAGGCTCAATAAACTGTTGCTATAAAACTGAAAGTAAGGATCAACATGTAGGTGTGTCTTTATTGCAAAGTCCTTTTCCTATCTTACACATCCTTGCATGTAGAGTTCCATGCCTAGGGTTGACGGTTAAGACTTGCTGAGCCTTCGTGCTCACGGTTGCAATATTTGAGCTGTGTGCAGGTGAGAGTTATGATGAAGGTTCCGAGGATGAGGCGATGCCCCCGTCGGGGTACACGGCCGAGCTGGAGCCCTGCACGCCGCCGTGATCTCCGGTTACTTGCTGCTAGGGTGTAGCGTCCCCGGGCTGGACGGCTGCACTTTTGCATAGTTAGGATGAGAGGCCATCTATGTATAATACTTCCGCTGTTAATTAAGTTTTGTAAAAGACTTCCTCTGTTTTATATCAAATAAAAGTTTTTAGGTTGTTCTTAATTCTTTTCGTGTGTGCTGTTGGGTGCCGCATCGCACGGCACCACCCTATGCGATCCTGGAGTGGGTGAACCACGGGGTTGTCCCCACAGACGTGGTATCAGAGCCGCATTGGGAATAGCACGCTCGAGAGGAGCCTATTTTGAAAACTTAGAAGTAGTCGAGTGAGGATTAGTTTGTCTGCCCACATAAGGTCTATGATAGTAGTAGCTACTAAGGTGGAAAATCTAACTTACTTGTTATACATTCTGTAATGATGCTCCGACGTCAGGTAAGAGGTAAGGTACGCCACCGCAGGCGGATCAATTGCGGTAACACGCCATACGAGTAATAGTATGGAATGCATACCGTGGCTTGGCACGGTAGTTAATATGAGTCTTTGAACCTTTCCATGTTTCTGAGAGCATATGAAAACGCTGTTCTCCAGCGTGCTTTTGGCAAAAGTGAGAATACCCCATCGTGTGGTAAGCAACACGATAGTATGCAACTCTTCAACGTTCAATGTTCAAAGGGACATACGCAGCGCTCGCCATCAGCGTGCCTCAACGGTCATGAGGCAGTAGGTGGTTTCCGTTGGGTTTATAAAATTGCCAACCGTGATGACCTGTTCGCGCTCTACTCGGGTTCCCCGTCGTGTGGTGTGAAAACACGACCATGTACCTTGAGACGTGTCTTGACTCAAGGATGATCCGTATGGCAATGATATGGACCGTATGTTTTTACTATGATATGGAACTGCCTGCAATGTTAAAACCTTTGTGTGCACCATTATTGTGTGTTCTTTTGCAGGTACATTAACCACGTTAGTGCATGACGTGTAGAAACCGTTTGTGAGTCACATTCTTAGTTTCACCATTTGACACGTATATGCCAGAATACCGGCTTAGGATTTTCCTTTGGTGAGGAAACGTAGTACCGAAATAAGTTATTAGTTGCATAAAAGGATATTTTTAAAGAAAAGAGTCAAAATAAAGTTTAGGATTCCATTTAGGGGTTATTGAACTTCCATATTGAACTAAGAGTCAATTGGGAGTGTAGATTCAACAATTTCCCCTGTTTTCGGCAGAAATTTTGCTGAACTTAAACAGGGCATAACATAGGATTATCTGAACCAATGGAGGTGTGGGATACCATTCTGGAAAGGTTTTGAAGTCCTATACATTTTTTCTGTAGATCTCCAGAACATAATCTCCCTCCAATTGGATGAAAATCTCAGAGGAGTATGTACTGTCCAGAAACAGGACAGACCAAAAATGCTCTCTGGAATTTTGTGTATTTCGACCACAACGTTCTATAGAAAAATTCCTAAGGGTCAGGTAAGACACTTTGGAAAGGGCATGAGATATGCTACAACTTTGTAATTCAAAGTTTTGCCCAAAACTGGAGCAGAATTAATTGGAATTGTGGATTGAAACTAGGTACCTCGGGGGAGGTGCTGTCAAAATCCTGCCAGAAATTCTGTTACGTTTGAATCATCATATCTTTTGATCCAGGAATGCAAATAGATCATATAAATACATTTTTGGAGAGCTTGGGAAGTTCTTTACAAATTTTCTATTCAACACCAGAACAGAATCCTCCTGTAAAGAGGTGAAATCTGCAGTACAAGTGAAACTGTCCAGAGTATCAAAGTCTGTGCATAGTTTCTATACTGAATTGGATTTTGCTCATGACTTCCGGTATAAGAATTATAAAAGGTGAAATCTTACAATTCTATAAATCTTGTCAATCGTGCTTCAACTTTGTAAGTATGAGTTTGGTCCATATATATTTCTAACTATATGGAAAGGTTACCAAAGTGAGCACTTATAGGGGAGGTGCTGCAGAAATTCCTCCAGAATTTCTGTCAACTTTAGAAGCTCATAGATTTTGATCTAGAACTTAGTTGAAGGCAAATAAATACCCATTGGAAAGATATGGAAGTCTTCTCCAACTTTTCTGTTCACTACCACAACAGTTTAAACACTGAATTAGGATTTAAACCATCGCACATAAGATGGTTCAGTTTCTGTATCTTGCTATTGTTGGACCATAGCTTCAGGTATACCTTGTTATCAAAGGCTGTGTGATATAGCTCTGGAAGGCTATGGTTATGCATTAAATTCCCATAAGAAGATTATGGATTCAGTTTTCAATTTCCTACATTGGAACTTAAGGGGGGAGGAGTGCATCCATGTAAACCATAGCATTGATAACCCATGGGCTATACACCGACGTATGACATTACCAAGAGACAAGAGGAAATTACATTTTTATGTAATCAAAGTTCAAGTACAAGATCCGTCATCATCGAGAAATATGTAGTTTTAGCGTCTTCACCACGTACACACAAATGCTCGCCAGAATCACAAGACTTGAGAGAACAAGACTAGGAGCTAGAACTAGTAGCTGGTGTTTCACGCCAAACGGGTATTGGGAAGCCTCAGGAGAAAAGAGAAAGTGAAGTCAACGTAAGAAGATATTTCATAGTTTAAGTTATTATGGAGTATTTCCCAACGATTTTGTCAAACATTTGACATATTTTTTTTAAACTTGGTCACCACATGAAAGGGGCATGCCTTGTTTAGCACCTTTCTTGACCAAGTTATCTGTACTTGGCAAGGTTTGAGATGCTTCTTAACCATGTTTGGATTATCGTACTAATTCTTGCTCAGACTATAAAAAGATGATGCACCATACATATTGAAAAGCATTGAGAGATGTGCAACCTATTGTGCGCAACGCCTTGTATGCACCATACATATGCACCATTTTGCATCATACATATGCACCATTTGCACCATACCATATGCATATGCATTGCACCATATAACATGTGAAATACAAAAGTACTGAGCAAGATTGTGTACCTCTCTTGAAACCTTTAAGCGATGTCTAATGACCTTGTATTATTGATCAAGCTGTTGGTTCTACCTCATTGGACAATACCAGGGAAACCAGTTACTCAACATCCCTTGTACCTAAGAAAGTTTTGAACTTTCATCTATTACTTGTTTAGCTCCGAGTGCCATAATTGTCGGAACTAAACTAATTTCTCATCGCGGGGCTTACCGATTGATTGCTCAACCTCGTGAAAATCCTTAAACACAATCTAAATTCTTGAGAGATCATATGGTGACTTTGACAACCTTGTGGTCACCATAGTTAGTTGTCCCTTGCTATGTTGGTAACATAAGTGAAATTGACTTGTGGTTACTCGTATGTGCAAGCAAAGCATTCAATTTTGACTAAAGGGTTGAGATGCCGACTTGAGGCGAGATTACCGATTCATTGATAATCTCACCAAAGATCTCAATTCATGTTTGGGAAGTACTACCCAAAGCTTCTAAGGACTCAGTTAATCTAGACAAGTATTTGTTATCCATGTCTAGATTAGGACAGTAAAGGTTCTAGCCAATCGACCCGGTCGATATGGATCTACAGAGTTTTATGGACTCGCCCTACCGTCAAGGGAAGGACTATAGAAAAGCTAGAAGATCGTTATATCCGTTCGGTGAGTGATCGTCATATTACCGATAACATTCCCTACTTTCCTCTTCTCGTTGGAATCTCGGGACGAGATTCTTTTAAGGGGGCGCAAATGTAAAAGTTCCAAAAATGCAAAGTCAATAAAGTGAATGTTGATTTCCATTCGTGTTGGAATGCATGAAAATGGAATTTACAAAAAATTTTGTACACGTGAGGATGCACATGGGTGTCCAACCAAACGAGCTCTCACGTTCATTTGAAATGTGTTAAGCCAAGGTTGAATTAACATCCTGTGTAAAATTCTCATGTGTAAGAGGGAGTCTAAAATTCAGATTTGAGCTCATAACAATGAATTCAGGGAAATTCATGGTTGCCACATCCTGATTTCAGGGTGGGCTAAAAAGGAGTTAAATACGACCATTTCCAAATGTGAGCTGAATTCAAAATGATAGTGAACTTCACACTGAATTCGGTTTATTCAAACTTCATCCCACGTTTAAACCCCCGATATATCAGATTGAGAGCATTTACATGATGGAAGATCTTTTGGAAACATTTGGCGGATAAGAAGAGGAGTAGGGGATAGACCCCACATGTCATTGGGCCGCTTTAACTTGCTCCCGAAGAATTCCTCGGTTCGTGTCGAACACCATCCGAGCCTCCTCAGAGCTCCACCGAGGGCAGCCACCTCCAGCTTCTTGCATCGAGCTGGCAACCTGCTCATGGCTTTGACACCTCACAGCGTGATCCTCTCACTCACCAATCGAGCTTCAAGTGGAGGCCACCTCCTCGCTGTTTCTGTCGCGCTGGCGACCAGCTCGTGGGATTGAGTAGCTCCCGACGTAATCTTTTGCTCACAAAAACAGCAACCCCAGGCGTTATTTTCCTCTCGCATAGGAACTGAATCGAGAGCTCCAAATTTAAAGTTTCTAACCTAACGGAAGGTTAACTCCCGGTAATCAAAGTCAGTTTGTGGGAATGGCTGTGAATTTTGAATTGGAAGTTGGGGATCCATGGTTGTTTAGGGGGGAGACTACCGGTGGGACCCACATGTTAGTGAACAGAGACAAGAAGCAAATTTGGTTCTGTGTGCGAGCGCCACTGAGGCAGCCACCGAGCTGCTGCTCGTGCCTTGCTTCGGAAGGCAGACAACTTCTGGGGATGGTCAATAGACACAGCAGTGCACAAGTCTATTACACCTTCTCTGCTCACACGATCAATTCCTCAGGCTTCGCCTCTCGCGCGCTCACCCAAAAACAGAAACCGGCGCTGTCTCTGCTCTGCAGCGCCCATCGACCTCCAACCACAGTGGCTCCTAGCTGAGACGACCAGAGGGTGCGCCGGCCTCCACTGGACGTCATACGCACCTCCCCAGCTTGTGTCCATCGTCCTCCGGCCGGTGCCGAGCCAACCTTTTTCCCTCGGTGCAGCACGACATGGCCATCACTGCTCCACATCTTCCAGCCGTTCCAGCGCCTCTCCCGCATGAACAACACCTCCCTAAGGTGCGCCAAGGTGTGTATATCATGCTACCGCAGTCCCCTTTCCCTTCCCCGTCACCAGCTCGCTGGAATTTGGGTTTTGGCGCCGGTACACGTGAAGAACCGATCCAAACCAAAACTGGAAATTCATCCAACACGCATGATCATTTGTTCTTCAGTTCAAGCCATAGCGTCACACCATCCTAGCACCCTCCCATGCCAAATATCGCAGCAAGCCGTCCACCACAAGCCCCGGGCGACGAGAAATCGCCAGCGGCGGCCAAAACAGGTCAGTCCTCCGGTGAACCCCATTTTCCGGCCGTTTGCTGCAAGGTTTGGCCTGCGTTCCATGTTCCCAGATCACAGGTGATGCTTTAGGGCAATGTAGCTCGCCGGGAGAAGCTTCGGACGCGCCAGAACGCGTTGAGGCCGAGCTCCCGAGCCGCCCCGCCGGTGCCGACCTGTTTTCGGCCGTTTTCATGCGGGGAAACCTTGCCTGGCAGCTGCTCCACGTTCCAAGGATCGTGTAGGGCAAAATTGGAGCTAATTTTATGGAGAAATGAGGGAGAACAAGCCATGCCACGATCTGAGCTGGTGTGCACGCGCGTTCTCTGGTGGGAGGTTGAAGAAAGACCTGACAAGTGGGCCCCACGTTGAGTGCTCTGTAAAATTCAAACAGAAAGTTAGTGAAAATTGAAAAATCCATAACTTTGGGTAGAAATCTCCAAAATTAGTGAGACAAATTTTGTTGGAATCCTCATGAGGAGACTTCATAGAGGTGAAGATGACCAGGAATTTCTGTAGAATTTTTTAGTAAATCTTTTAGAGATTTATTACAGGAGCAATTCTTTATAAAACATTCCCAAATTTGGGCAGCAAATCGTTTTCATAATAACTGATCTCCAGTAAAAATTTGAGCTTCATTGGAGTTTATTTGCTAGGCTAAATTGCCTTCCAAAGTTCAGCCCTTATTGGAAATTCAAATTTGAGAGGTTAGTAAATCAGCGATAGTGTCCTTGCCCATAAGACTCTAATTCTATGTTCCTCCTAATTTTTAGATAATCAACATGTTTTCTTTTTTTTATTTTAAAGCATATACGTAAAACACAATCCACTAATTTTTTCTTTGATCTATATCTCATCTACTAGTATTTATAATACTTCAGGAGCTAATGAAACTATTTTAGTAAAATTCAATTCTCTCAATTCCTCGGCAATTGCGCCAAAAACTCGAGTTCCTTTTGGATTTCCTTTTTGAGAAACTTTTTCAGAACTTCTATCCAACTTCAAAATTTCATATCTCCCTGTTGGTAGCTCCAAAAATGGTGAACCAAATTTTGTTATAACCATGGAGACTTACCCTAATCAGATCTTCCACTGTTAGCCATGTCAAAACCCCAGATTTGGGCTCAAAATTCACAGAAGCCTTGTACTTGTGGGAATTTTGGAGACCACAAGGTGCAATGAAAATTCTCCAAATTTTGCTCAGATCATCCTTAGAGAGGCTAGTATCCACTGTAAAAATTCCAAAGCCAATTAAGGAACATAAATAGCAGTAGCTATGAAAAGAAGTTCAATTCTTATAAGTCCTTAATACTTACACATATATTTTGTTACATTTCATAATAGTGACCTAAGTTGAGGACGCACCGGAGCCCTTAGACATCCTCCCACCAGAAGCTGAATTCCCATTTAACTCGCAACCAGGCAAGCCCCGGTTTGCACTTAAGTACCTTTTTAAAGTTTTTCATTTGTATCACTTATGTCTAGGTTGAAATGTATGCATTAGGGTTAGGGTGATTGAAACCCCACTTGCATAGCCTTTTTAACTCCTAAAAAGGGTTGGGTAGTTTAAAAACTCGACTAGTAGAGAATGCCATGCTAATGTTTAGGATCTCGGTAGAAGTCGAGTGGTTGGAAGCTATTCACGAGATAGTACTTATCACACGGAATGAAAGGAGGTAGAAAATGGCTTGAGTTGTAAAAATGAGACCCAGCAGGGGGGATAGGATGCAGTGAGCAGAGGTCTCATGTGCGTAGCCCTGTTGGCGTCGGTTGAGGACTGTCCGTGTGCGGCCCTGCTGGACAAGTATCGAACAGTACCGGATCCATACTAGCATATGGGAACCAGGAAACCGATGTAATTGGTTAACCTGGGTGCCGAGGCTTACCCAACCGTAAATAGGAGTGTGTTAATGGTAGCAAGGTGTAAATCTGCCGGTGGGCACAGTCACGGTCCACGGGGGGAACTTCTGCCCGTTACGGATGGACCGGTTCGGCATTGGGTTGCCTTTGAAAGGTTGTCGCATACAACAGAGTAGGAAGGGGTGTGGAATCACGCTTCTAAAAGTGGGTGTATGTGACGTGTTATCCGGGTGTGTCTTGATTGCAATCACCGTCCCTCGCGGTTATTTGAGTACCCGCTTGTTTACTGCGCAGTGACGTAGTAAGAAGTGAAATAAGCGAACTGAATATGCTGCATTGAATTATAATTGTCTTGAAACCTTGTATGCTGTAGTTATAGAGCTAATTAAGTTTATATTCCACTTTGGACATCACCACATCAGAGGAAAGCGTTTCTTGTTTGATTGTGAACTTCCGATGTGAGGGCTGCCTAAGGCTCAATAAACTGTTGCTATAAAACTGACAGTAAGGATTAACATGTAGGCGTGTCTTTATTGCAAAGTCCTTTTCCTATCTTACACATCCTTCCTTGCATGTAGAGTTCCATGCCTAGGGTTGACGGTTAAGACTTGCTGAGCCTTCTTGCTCACGGTTGCAATATTTGAGCTGTGTGCAGGTGAGAGTTATGAGGAAGGTTCCGAGGACGAGGCGATGCCCCCGTTGGGGTACACGGCCGAGCTGGAGCCCTGCACGCCACCGTGATCTCCGGTTACTTGCTGCTAGGGTGTAGCGTCCCCGGGCTGGACGGCTGCACTTTTGCATAGTTAGGATGAGAGGCCATCTATGTATAATACTTCCGCTGTTAATTACGTTTTGTAAAAGACTTCCGCTATTTTATGTCAAATAAAAGTTTGTAGGTTGTTCTTAATTCTTTTTGTGTGTGCTGTTGGGTGCCCCATCGCACGGCACCACCCTATGCGATCCTGGAGTGGGTGAACCACGGGGTGGTCCCCATAAACTCGGCCAACGGCAAGTGATCATCCCAGTTCTTGCCGTGGTTGATAGCGCAAGCTCGTAGCATATCTTCTAAGATAAGATTTACCCGCTCGGTTTGCCCATCCGTCTGCGGGTGGTATGCTGAACTATGGATCAGCTTCGTCCCCAACGCAGCTTGTAGCTGCTCCCAGAAACGGGACATAAATAAAGTGCCCCGATCCGATATGATTGTACGGGATACGCCGTACAAGAATAGGATCCATGAGATGTATAGTTCAGCATACTTCTTAGCATTGTAGTTGGTGTTGACCGGGATAAAATGGGAACCTTGGTGAGCCGGTCGACGATCACCCACACAGAATCATGCTTCTGAAAAGTGGTGGGTAAACTGACGATGAATTCCATGCTCACATCTTCCCACTTCTAGGCAGGAACGCCCAGTGGTTGTAACAGTCCCGGCTTCCTCATGTGGTCTGCCTTCACCCTTCGACATGTATCACACTTGGGCACGTACTTTGCGATCTCCCGCTTCATCAGTGTCCACCAAAACTTGCTTCTGAGTTCTTGATACATTTTTTTGCTTCTGGGGTGAATAGAAAACTTTGACAAGTGAGCCTCATCAAAGATTTTCTTCCATAACTCCGGGTTACGGGGTACGACGATCCGGTCCTTGAACCATAGGACGCCGTCTCCGTCTTTCCGGAAACATTTCAGCTCCCCACTGTCTATACGTCTCCGCAAATGCGACATGCCCTTGTCATGTTTCTGAGCTGCCGCTATCTCTTCACGGATGGTGGGGATTAAAGTTACGTTGTAGAGAGCCCCATGTGAAATCACATGTAAGGGTGGCTCGCTCTCTTCCAACGGTGTGATGGTCAGATTATTGACGTGTGACTTGCGGCTCAGCGCATCCGCCACAACGTTTGCCTTGCCGGGGTGATAATGGATCTCTATTTCGTAATCCTTTATCAACTCTAACCATCTTCGCTGCCTCATGTTCAGCTCCTTCTGGGTGAATATGTACTTGAGGCTTTTGTGGTCGGTATATAAATGTACGAGGTTACCGAGTAGGTAGTGCCTCCACATTTTAAGTGTGAGTACCACGGCAGCGAGCTCCAAGTCGTGAGTTGGATAATTCTGTTCATGGTTCCTGAGCTGCCGTGATCCATACGCGACCACTCTTCAGTCTTGCATCAGCGCACATCCGAGCCCAATGCCGGATGCATCGCAGTACACATCGAACGGTTTTGTTGTGTCTGGCTGCGCCAAAACCGGTGCTGATGTTAGGTGCTTTACTAATACCTTGAACGCTGCTTCACAGGCTAGACTCCAAACATATTTGGTAGCCTTCTTCAGCAGCTCTGTCATAGGCTTGGCAATCTTCGAGAAGTTCGGAATGAACCTCCGATAATATCCCGCGAGCCCGAGGAAACTCCGCACCTCGTGAACAGTTCTCGGGGACTTCCAATTCAGCACTTGTGTTATGTTACTCGGGTCTACAGCGATGCCCTACGCTGAGATAATATGCCCGAGAAAAGGCACTTGCGATATCCAGAACTCGCACTTGCTGAATTTCACGTATAGCTTGTGATCCCGCAGCCGTTGCAAGACTATACGCAGATGCTTTTTGTGCTCTTCCTCCGACTTGGAATACACCAATATGTCATCGATGAAGACCATGACAAACTTTCCCAGCTCCGGCATGAATACCGAGTTCATCAAGTACATGAAATGAGCTGGAGCGTTGGTGAGGCCGAAGGACATGACCAGGTACTAATAAAGTCTGTACCTCGTCGAGAAAGCCGTCTTCGGAATATTCTCAGCCCGTATTTTAATCTGATGGTACCCAGATCTTAAGTCCATCTTGGAAAAGATCTTTGCTTCGACAAACTGATCAAACAACATATCGATCCGTGGCAACGGGTACTTGTTCTTGATGGTTACGGTGTTTAATGGGCGATAGTCCACGCAAAGCCGCAACGTCTCGTCTTTCTTCTTCACAAATAACGCCGAACAGCCCCATGGCGAGGAGCTCGGCCTAATAAAACCCTTCTCCAGCAGATCTGTTAACTGGGTCTTCAGTTTAGCCAACTCCTTCAGCGCCATCTTGTACGGCCTTCGGGATATTGGTATGGTTCCTGGCGCAAGTTTAATCTTGAACTCCACCTCTCTGTTAGGCGGCATCCCCGGTAAATCATCCGGGAACATGTCAGGGAACTCTCGGACCACTGGAATGTCTTCCAATCTGATGGTGGTAGATTGATACACACTTGGAAGTCTTATTTCTGGACTGTCCAGAAATAAGGAATGAGATCCGTGCACTTCTGAGTTCAAGTGCACGATTCGGAGGACGGTGTCTAAAACAGCACCGTGGCGAGTTAACCACGACATCCCTAAGATGACATCGACCTTTTGTCCCTCTAAAATTATGAGTGACGTAGGGTATACTCTACCCGCTAAGCATAATGGTACCTTGGAAACCATCATGCTTGCTGAGATCTTCCTACCCGGTGAACAAATCAAATATGGACTATCGGTGGGTAGTATTTGCAAGCTGTATTTAGCAATGAAAGCTTGGCTAATAAAATTGTGCGTGGCGCCTGAATCAAATAATACTATGGCGGGATGCTGGTAGAGTTGGAACATACCCGCAAGGATTGGTTCACCCTCCGGCACGTCCTCTATGGCAAGTTGGTGGATGGTGCCGGGCCTAGGTTTGCCCGCCGCGCATTAGTAGGGTTCCGGGGTTGATTTCTCCCCGGAAACTGTGGTGTAACTCCGCGCCTTGCCTCTCCGGACAACTGCTGGCGAAGTGTCCTGGACGACCACATTTGTAGCATGTGGCTGCTGCTTGTACAGTGCTTGGGGGACGAAAGCCCGGCATGCGCTGCTGAGGTGCATAAGCACGCGGCATCGCCCGCTGCTGCTGTTGTTGCTGTGGAGGTGGTACTGGCAGTGCCGGCCTGAATGCCGGTGAAGAATATGGCCGACTGCGGAATGACATCGGCCTCTGTGGTGGCTGCCAGCGTGGACCCGATGGTGGGCGATTCACCATCCGATATTTTTGAGAAGGACCACTTCCCTCTCCGCCGCCGCTAACTCCTTGCTGGAGTCCTCCTGAACAATTGTGGCATCAATTATATCGTTGAGGCTGCCGCGATTGAACATCGCCAGTTTGTCCTTCAGGAGCTGATTAAGCCCCTGGTAGAAGTGATCCCGCCGCTTCTCATCGGTATCAGCGTGATACGACACGTAGAGCGCAAGATCATTGAACACCCTGGAGTATTCCAGCGCGTTCTGGCTCCTTTGATGCAGGCGTAGGAACTCCTGCGTCTTCCTCTTCATGATACCCGGCGGTATGTGATAGGCCCTGAAGGCCGTCCTGAATTCCGTCCAGGTCATAACTCGCTCGGTGGGTTGCAAAGCGCAGAAATTCGCCCACGAAGCACTCGCGGATCCCTGAAGCTGTTGAACCGCGAATTGAGTCTTACGCTGCTCACTCACTTGGAGCAGCCCGAACTTCATCTCCATCGTGCGGAGCCAGTTGTCCGCATCGATGGGTTCATCCGCCCTTGAGAATACCGGGGGATGAGTAGCCAGAAAGTCGGAGTAGGAGCTCTGTTGACGCTCCTCACGATCTTGACGTCTCTATGGTCGAGACGTATTCACAATGAGGGTTTGCAGCAACTCCGTGTGCTGCTGATGAGAGCCCGCCATCGCTGCCACAATGTCAGCCAAAGAAACCGTTGGCGGTGGCGATGGCGGTGGCGGCTGTTGCTGTCCCGAGGAGTCCTCGGGAGGTTGTTGGGAGGTTCCCCCCCCCCCCCCTGATTGGAACCCCCAACGTCTGGGTTGGCATGAGTACGAGTCATTCTGAACCACAAAACAGCAGCGATCAGCACATTTCATACTTAAAATTCCATATGAAACACTAGGTATTGAAGTGATGCATGAATAATTTGCAAAACATTCACATATATTGATAAAGCATAAACCTTATACAAGATACATTAGTCTCGGATCCCCGAGAAGTCGTGCTCAT
The DNA here is from genome assembly GCA_030760725.1 of Neostapfia colusana. Classification (NCBI taxonomy): domain Eukaryota; kingdom Viridiplantae; phylum Streptophyta; class Magnoliopsida; order Poales; family Poaceae; genus Neostapfia; species Neostapfia colusana. The sequence goes on along the minus strand of JASWHV010000008.1, from coordinate 40,405,863 downwards.
GTCGTCACTACCTATACATGCACTACTGTCTACACGACATGTTATCGATTACAAAAGTTTGGGTTACATTACCCTTGCTGCCCTACTTGGCAACAGTAACCCCCTACTCGGAGTAGAACTCGACCTCCTGCGGGTCGTCTTCCTCCGGTACCTCTGATAGTGGCTCTGGGTCCACAACCTCCTCTTCCGGCTCGGGTACGAGGTCCTGCAACGTGTGCACCTCGTCCATGGCTTGGTTGTAGTCCTCTTCCCAGCCTTGCCCCTCCTCAATAGCGTCGTCCCGCTCTTGAGTAAGGACCTCGTTATGCTGGGTCAGAGCCTGCACCTGCTGTTGCAAAGCCGTGATGTCGACACGGCTTTTCCTCTTTGCCTTCTTCAGACGATGCAACTGATTATATTGTTCATTCAGTCGCTTGATCATCGGAAGGAGCACATTGCGGAGTGTGCTGTGAGCACTCTCAAAATGGTCTCCACGGCTGTTGCTCTCTTTGAGCTTCCTGGCGAGACACTCCGTATGAACAGCTTGGCTGTCCATCACGGCCTTGCCCGCCTTTATCTGGAGACCAAAGTTCGCCTCTGCGGGGTTGTACCTTGGGCAACCCGGATCTGTTGCCTCTATGTACCTCCCTTCCCACACGTGATTAGCCCGTCCCTCCACCAGAACGAGCGTGTATGGAGTACCCTCCATAGCTCTCACGTGTAGTTGGTAGAAACGCGACATGGTGTCGTGGGCTGCCACTTGCCACATTTCCTCCGGCTGTCTGCCCCTCACCGTAACGGTGAACGGCGCCCAACCGGGTGGCGTAGGTCCTGCAAGAACTTCGACATGGATCTTCCACGTCTTGTTCCCCTCCTCGCCTTCTTCTTTGGCGAAGTACTGAGGCATCTTGTTGTATCCGAAATATTGAAGCATTTGCCTCAAGGCTTCCGGATAGCCGCTGTGGTGAGAACAGTGAGATTCCACCCACCCGTTCTCCAACTGTCTATTTGCTGTCATCTGTAGAAACATATTTGAGAAATGTCAAATATTTATTTCAACAGTAAACCATTTAGTTATAACATAAAACATGTCATTGAACTCATAAGACTTGGAAACATAGTTCAAATTTAAACAAATTTGACTGCTGATCTGCTGTCCAATATGACAGCCCTGACCCGTTTCCATTTCAACCTGATTTAAACCATCCTAAATGCAAAAAAAATTCTGGAGCTCAACATCAAAGTTAAAGTTAACTTCAAAACCTTTCCAGAAAGTATTTGCTTGGCCTAAGATCTGTCCTGGTTCAAAAGTTATGAGATGTCGAAGTTGATAGAATTTCTGGAGAAAATTGGACAGCACCTCCCTGCTTTAGGTACTGTTTGATCGAAGAATTCCAGTTAATTCTTCTACCAATCTGACAAAACTTTCTGTTACAAAGTTGTAACCCATCTCTTAAAATTTTCAGAACTACCTCATTTTCTATTTTTGGATTTTTATGCAGGAAGTTATGCTCAATTTACAGGGAGTTACAGAGAGTGTTTGCTCTGCCCTGTTTTCTGGACAGTTTCAACTCTACTGCATTTTTCGATTGGTTAAGGGATGAAACACCTCTGGACCTAAACAGAAAAGTTGTAAAGCTCTTCCAAAGATTTCCAGAAATGTATCATATGACTCCAACCTCAAAAGAACTCAACCTATAATCTCTGATTAACTTCAGTCTTAATTCGGCTGAAAACAGGGGACTCTGTCCTTAGTATCCTATAAGTTGAAAACTTGTTAACTTTGAATATCAAGTTTTAGTTCTATGGATTAAAACTTTCAAGTTTTACAATGCAGTTTCTCATTTAGTGGGGTGTGACGTCGATGTGTCACCACATCATGTCGGTACTACGTCCTCACAAAGAAAAACCTAGACCGGACTTAGCCGGCTTCGTTAGTTCAGTGGCGCTATGCGTTTCTCGAACACGGATGCTACACATCTACCATTTTGTGGTCATACTACCTGCAAATAACTCAAACAATCGTCAGACTCGGCTGCACACCGAGCCCGGTATCCATACAATTCGTACACCTGGCCGTCATCACTCGCCCGGATGTTCTCAAGCCAAACACGCCTTGAGCTACGTGTTCACGTTACTGACCACGTGACGGGGTCTCCCAAATTTCTTAAAGCACGCCAGGGACAGACGTTGCTCGAATACCCCAAACGACATGAAGAGTCGTAGAGGATATTAAAGCGGGTCGGGTTACCTGTCACCCGTGGGGCTCCACCCTTCAGCTTGTGCGCACTGGTGGACAGCGCTTATGTGCACCCCCAAGACGTAAAGCGTCCCGAGATGCACGATTTTCAGACATAAGCAAATAGGTTAGTATGCCACTTTCTATACACTAATAACATCCTTATATGGGCTACTAACTCGTTCCTCACTGGATTTTTGAAAAAGATAACCTTTGTAGTGCGTTAAACCTCAAGCGAGCTCTGATACCACGCTGACACGACCCCACGGTCTTGTCGAGCCAGGATCACGCTGAGGGGTGCTGCGTTGCACAGCACCAGATAACACACATCAAAGGTACAAAGCGGAAGCAAAGTTTTATTACATAAAGAGGTTTATGAACATTTGCACAACAAAATATGTTCAGTCTACACTCACGGGTGTAGACTACACATCGAGTTCACGTTCAGCCCGTGAATGTGTTCCCGCTAGCACGCACAAACACTAACACGGCAGAGTGCACGACTCCCACTCGACGGAGTTCCCCTCCTGGGGTTCCGTCTTCTCCTCGGGAGTCCCTTCCTCATAGAACCCTGCAAAAGCTGCAAACACAAGCAGTGAGCACGATGTCTCAGCAAGACTGACCCGTCTCTCCTATACATGAAACTTCTACATGAAGGGATTTAGGTTACATGATGTGAAATAAGTTGCAAAGGACTCACCTAATTAGTAGAACCTTACTTAGAAGCAGGTTGTGGAGAACCTTATGCTAAGGCACATGAGAGAGCCGCAATCAAAAAAGAAACGCCTTTCTCTCATGTATTTTGCCCAAAGTTGAAAAGAACTTTAATTAGCTTTGATCTACAACAGTTCATTAACAAGCAATGTACAACTTTCAAATCAACAAACTTTTAACATATCTAGCCTGTTCTTTCTACGTCATGGTACAGTGAACAAGTGGTACTCACTGACCGTGAGGGACGGCAATTATAATCGATTTACACCTGCAGGGTTACCCGAATAACCCGTCACGTACGCCCGTACTTGATGTTGCCTACAGCAACCATCACGGACGTTGTACGCAACCACCTTTCACCCGTCAGCCAAATATTGAACCGGTCCTATCGTCCTGAGCAAGAGGTCTCTGCACGCGCATCTCAGTGCCGCCAGCCGATTTACACCTCAAGCTCTCAACCTACCCTCTGAACGACAGGCAATGCCTCAATACCCAGCTACCCAAGTTACATCGATTTCCCAGTCCCCATATAGCCGGTAGATCTTCGGTACTGTTCTTGCTTGTGCAACAGGCCCGCACACGGCTCGGTCCTCAACCGACACAAGCGGAGCTATAGCACCCAGGCCCCAAAGTACTGCTGCCCTTACTCCCCGCTCGGTCTCATTTTTCTTGCCGTGTGGTTCATTTGCTATCTTTACCCGAGTCGAGTGCCTCTAGCCTATGCTCACGAGTAGTTCTAACTACTCGACTTGTACCGAATCCAACACTATCTTAGCATTGCAGTAGCTAAACGGGGTTTTCAATCCTTATCCCAACCCATGGTTTTCTTGGCTATGCATTTGGGTTTCAATCAAGACTCTAATGCAAGAAGTAAGTGGTACTCAAAATAAGTTCTCAAAACAATAAAGATTTGTAAAAAGGTTAATGCAAACCAGAGCTTGCCTTGCTGCTCTTGGCCGTAGGCTAGCTGCTCTTCCGGAGTAACGAAGTCTAAGACTTTGAGTTCCTCCTCAACCTTAGCGACTACATGAGGGAACATGTGTATGTATCAATTTAAATGCATTTGAATTGAATTTAAACTTGTGAAGACTATAAGTCCCACTAGACAGACCCAATGACTCTGAAATTCTTACTGTGGTTTGGTTACAACCTAAACAGAGACTTGGCCAAGTTTTATTTGCACTAAAGTTCATTTGAGCTCTCCACAAATAATTATGTACTTGACCTTAATTGGAGCTCTTTAGGGTTTTCTAGGAATTTTCATGGAGCAAGCCATGACTTTCTGAAAACTAAATTTTCAGAGGGTTCTAATGGGGTTGGTCTCACTAAATTTGAAGATTCCTAGCTAAAGATATGAGCTAAACAATTTCATAGAAATTCTGAAAATGTTTCTGGACATTTTCTATTTTCTCTGGAACAGTCTTATTACTCACACCATTAGGTGGATCAAATGAGCTCAAATGGATCTGAAATTTTTACGGCGTCTCAGGGATAGTTTGGTGAACATCCCAGCAAAATTTCAGAATTTTCCTCCAAAGGGTTCTCCAGTTAAAATTCTAACCAGTTTGAAATTTGAAGAATTAATTCTCGAGAAATAGTGATTTTCATGAAGTTAAACTTGATTTGTCTGAGCACATCTTTGAATATTGTTCTTTGCATTAGAGTCTTGATTGGAAACCCAACTGCACAGCCAAGAAAACCATGGGTTGGGTTTAGGATTGAAAACCTCGTTAGCCACTACATTGCTAGGATAGAGTAGGATTCGGTACAAGTCGAGTAGTTGGAACTACTCGCGAGAATAGGCTAGAGGCACATTGCTCGGGTAGAGATAGCACATGATACACATGGCAAGAAAATGAGACCGAGCGGAAAGTAAGGGGCAGCAGGACTTTGGGGCCTGTGTGCTGTAGCTCCGCTTGTGTCGGTTGGGGACCGAGCCGTGTGCGGGCCTGTTGAACAAGCTAGAACAGTACCGAAGACCTACCGGCTATATGGGAACCGGGAAACTGATGTAACTCGGGTAGCTGGGTATTGAGGCATTGCCCGTCGTTCAGAGGGTAGGTTGAGAGCTCGAGGTGTAAATCGGCTGGCGACACAGAGATGCGCGTGCAGAGACCTCTTGCTCGGGACGATGGGACCGGTTCAATATTTGGCTAACGGGTGAAAGGTAGTCGCGTACGGCGTCCGTGATGGTTGTTGTAGGCAACATCGAGTACGGGCGTACGTGACGGGTTGTTCGGGTAACCCTGCAGGTGTAAATCGATTATAATCGCCGTCCCTCGCGGTCAGTGAGTACCACTTGTTCACTGTACCGTGACGTAGGAAGAACAGGCTAGTTACATGTTAAAATGTTGCTGATTGAAAGCTGGACATTGATTGTTAATGATATGCTGTAGCTTAGAGCTAATTAAAGTTCTTTTCAACTTTGGGCAAAGTACATGAGAGAAATGCGTTTCTTGTTTGATTGCGGCTCTCTCATGTGCCTTAGCGTAAGGTTCTCCACAACCTGCTGCTAAAACTTGAAAGTAAGGTTCTACTAATTAGGCGAGTCCTTGCAAATGATTTTTACCTCATGCCACCCATTACCCTCATGTAGAAGTTCCATGTTTAGGTGAGATGTAAAAGCCCAAGAAAAGGGACTTGCAAAATTTTTATGCACCTCACAACACAACAGTTTTGTTGTGGGTAGATTGTGAAATAGTGTGAAGAGCAAGTGGCCTCCATCAAAAGAATGATTAGAGGGGAAAGCCTTCACTTTCACAATGTAGGGTTTCTACACATGAGCATGAGAGGTTGAGCTCACCCCTAGAATTTAAAAGGTCTTGGGAAGGTTCAGTCCAAAGCTCATGCAAATTCAACAATTTTTGAGGCACTTTTGGGTTATTTCAAAAAGAGGCCAATTTGAGTGTAAATTCAAATTGCAGCAACTTTCATCATCCAAATTCAAAAGTTAGCTCCATATCTATACTCAGCACATTTTTCTGAGTAAACCCACCAATTTCCATCCCCATTGGAGCTCATCTTGTCAAGAGCTAAATTTGCTAGAATTCAAAACTGAATTTGAATTTCAGTTTAAATATGAAGCAAATTTAACCAAACAAAGTTTGAATTTGAGAATTCAAATTCAAAACAAAGGCTTGGTGACTAAGTCTCACATTAAATTGTGAGTAGCTGAGGATATTTTGGCACAACAGAATTCAGAAAATTGGAAAAAAAAACAAAAGAGTTAGAGGGGAGGCCCACTGGTCAGTAGACTTAGCACAGAAGTCTCCTCAGCCGACTTCCTCGACCGAGCGCGCTCGCCAGCTGCAGCCAGCGGCGGCGACCGACCACCTCGGCCGGCCAGCTCCTGCTTCGGCAGAGGAGGTGGCACAGCAGGTGTCGCGCTCTCCACTGGCCTCAGGGGCCTATAAAAGGCCCGAGACCGCCGGCGAGTTACTGATTTTCGCGAAGTTCTGTAACCAGCAGCCTAGTCGCCCGAGCTCCGATCGTGTGCCACCCCAGCTGTGATCATCTTCCGGCTTCGACCTCCATAGGAAAGTGAAGCGCTAGCTCGTCCTCAAGACCACCGCGCAAACCGTTCCAAGGTTCGACCTTTGTGCGCGGAGAATTTCTCAGTTTAGGACGAGTAGCTCCTTTCGGGACCCGATTAGGTTTAGCAGAAATTCGGGAAGCATAGTGGGTGGGAGGCCGAACGGAGCTGTGAGAGAGCATCTAGAGGTTCTGGCGACCCTCCTCGATCGAAAACCAGAAGGAAATCACCGCCGGAACCCTAAGTTCACCCTAGGACAGTATGGCGGAGGAGGGGGTCGCCGGTGAGGTCTGGGTTGCCGGCCGTTTAGGGCTCAACAGAGCTCATGCCGAGTTTCCCGAGGTTTCCCTGAGTGTGGCGACGCGATTAGCGCACGAAGAAAACGGTCAGAAGGGCGGGAACACATTGCCGAGGTAGCACAGAGGCATAGGGCTCGTCGCCGGCGAGCTATGATGGTTAGCCGGCGGCGACATGGTGTCCAGCGGGTTCAGCACCCGAGATTACGTGGGGGCGGCGAGTCTCGTCGGCTCCGGTGAGCTAGATCGCCGGGAACGCTGACCTCGCCGGAGCTCCGGCGGCTCGGGGCGGCGACGTCGGGAGGTAGACGAAGGGCGCGGCCCCACCTGTCAGCCCCTGTGTTAATCGCGCGCGAGCGCGCGGTTAGTTCAATTTAAATGGGCGGACCCCGCTGTCAGCCTCTGGTTTAGCGCGGGAGGGGATTTTCTGTAGGAAAATAATTCAGGGATTAGCTCAAACTTTAGAAATCCATAACCTTGGCTAGGAAGCTCCAAATTTAGTGATTCAAATTGGGTTGGATTCATCTTGCCTAGCTCTGTCCAGATATACAACCCAATTTGTATGAAACCCATTAATTAATTCTGGAAAATTCTTAAAAGCTTTTGAGCAAAAGAATTTTTGAGGGAGTTTGGTTCATCCAAAAATCCCCAAATTTTGCCAGAATGTTCTTTAGGACATTAGTAAACCCCTGTAAAAGTTTCAGACCATTTGGAGTTGATTTGGTCAGAGCAATTCAAATTGGATGGTGCTGTGTTCATTTGAATGCAGAAACATTTTCAGAGAATTTCCAAAACTTGGAAATTCAATTCTGGGCAAACCTTGACTCCGAAAATGCTAGGAAAATTCATGCAAATTCTATGAGCTATAATAGAAATTGTAGTTCATTAAGTTGAGCATGAAAAGGGGTATTACCTCAGAATTAATTCTTCCTTGCTGATTTGCCAAGAGAATTATTCTGAGCAAACCACTCCATGAAAAGTGCTAATGTTTGGTCCAGAGAGTTTTCTTGTGACAAGGAACTCACACAAAAATTCTCAGCTCCATTGGAGCTCTAGATCACCCCTGTCCTGTTTACCCACTTAAGGGATTAATGTGGAAAAGGGGGGGGGGGGGGAAACCACTTAGCATTTAACCATGTGGTTAAGTCCAAGCCAAACCACCAACACCAGTTCATCTTTAAATTCTTAAACAAAGTTCCAGGTGCTAGAGGCTGGTTATTAGAACCAAAAGTAAAAGTCTTATTCTAAACTCACATTTGCATATAAATTAACATATAGTATTTCATTAACGTGTAGCCGTTGAAGAAGAGACTCCGGAAGTGCTGGACTTCCTTCTTCCGGACGAAGACTTAACTCCTGACCAGCAGCAACAAGGCAAGCCCCGGTTTGCATTAACCCTTTTTAAAAGTTTTACTTTGTTTACAGGTGTCATATGAAGTATGTATGTGCATTAGGTATAGGATGAATGGAACCCCACTTGCATAACCAAAGGTTCCTAAAAGAGTGAGGGTAGTGTCTAAGACCTCGAGTAGACAGGCTATGCTTAATGAGTCATAGGATTTCGGTACAAGTCGAGTAGTTGGAATCTACTCGCGAGATAGGCATGGGGACACACGGGTTCGGTTGAGTGATGTGAGATCACTTTAGTAATGAAAATGAGACTAGGCAGGGGCTAGGGCGCAGCAAGAGAGAGTCTTGTGTGCGCAGCCCTGCCCGTGTCGATTGAGGACCGATCCGTGTGCGGCCCTGCTGAACAAGTATTGAATGTACCGAAGGCATATCGGATATATGGGCCCCGATAAACCGATGTAGCCTAAACCTCCGGGCGTCGAGGCATAGCACACCGATTTATAGGTGTAGGTTGAGGGCAGCAAGGTGGAAATCTGCCAACGGGCATAGAGAGATGCTCCGTGTGGGGAACCTCCTGCTCGTTTCGGTGCGACCGGTTCGACGTTTGGGCTGTTGGGTGAAAGGTTGTCCCGTACGACATCGAGTGAGCGTGCTGTGCAGCTCCACGGGTGGGCGTACGTGACGTGCTCTTTGGGTTTTCCCTGCAGGTGTATATCGAGTCGATTCGCCGTCCCTCGCGGTGACGAGTACTGCTTGTTCACTGCGTCGTAACGTAGACTAATGGATGAAATATGTTGATTCAATGATGCTGATTGATATAATTGTATTGCTACATGTGTGCCACCAAATACTGCTTACTAAATTTCAGATTTCATGAACTGTTAACTTGTTGCTAAAAGCTGAACTAAGGATGAACTTGTAGGCGTGTCGTTTTGCTGAAATGTTACTATCCTATGTCCATTGTACACCTCATGTAGAGTTTCATGCTTAGGTGAGTCGGTTAAGCCTTGCTGAGCCTTCGTGCTCACGGTTGCTGCTTAAGTGTTTTTCAGGTGAGGAGCCACCCACGGACTCGGAGTACGAGTCCACCGGCGAGGGTTACCCTCCGTCGGGGACCACGGCTGAGTGGGAGCCGTACACGCCGCGCTGAGCTGAGACGTGCAGCTAGTGTGGGTTGCCCTAGGGCTGGGCAACCGACTTTTGCTAGATAGGCGGGCGTGAGTTGTGTAGTGTAGACTTCCGCTGTGTAACATAAACAATAGTTGTAACTGAAGTTTGTACCTGTTTGTACAGTTTCAGTTGTTTTCCCATGTAATATATTATGTTCTTATGACGTGTGCTGTCAGGTGTCGCATCGCGTGGCACCACCCTCTGCGATCCTGGATGAGCGGATTCCGGTCCGCCACAGCCTGGTATCAGAGCTGCAGTAGGGATAGCACAGTACTTAAGGACTGCATTATGGGAAAACATAGGTTACGGTGAGGAATCGGTAGTTGCCCAAGTAAGGACTATATTAGCATAGTTACTTAAAGTGGCAAATACTAACCTATGTGTTATAATTCTGAATTTCAATTATGTAACGACGCACCTACGCTCTGGTAAGTATGGTAAGGAACGCCACCGAAAGCGGTTCAAATTCGGTTAGCTCCCCCTGACGAGGAACGTGGTTCAGGGATTGATCTCACAACTTGGTGTGAGATGTCAATATGAACCTCTTGGACTCTCCATGTCCCTGAGTTCATATGAAACGCTGATCCCTAGCGTGCATTAGGCAAGTGAGCGGAGACCCCATCGCGTGGTCAGTAACGCGAGAGTGTGTTCGTCTGGAAATAGCCCAGGAGGACATACGCAGCGCTTGCCATCGGCGTGCCCTGCAGGGCAGTAGGTGGTATCTGTTGGGTTGATAACATTCCCAACCGTGACGACCCGTTCATGACATACTCGGGTTCCCTGTCGTGTGGTGTTGAAACACGATCACGTACCTTGAGACGTGACCTAACTCAAGGACGGCCGTATGACAATGATACGGGCGTTTGTATTTACTTTCAAATATGGAACTGCCTGAAATGAATAACCATTGAGTGCACCATTATTGTGTGGTCTTCTGCAGGTACTAACCACGTATGTATCCGTGTAGAAAACGTGTGCGAGAGACCGTTTAGTGCCACATTTGAGACGTATATGCCGGTATGATCCGGGTAGGATTTTCTTTTGTGAGGAACGTAGTACCGAGATATGGTAGGCATATGCATGAGAATAATGATAACAAAGAATTAAAAATCTATAGGTTCAACATTTAGGACCCTGGTTTGGTATAAGAATGGGATAGTGGAGCAGTATAGCCAAAAGTATGAAAAGCAGAGTGCTCTGTTTTGGGCAGCACGTTGGCTGATCCTCAACAGGGCATAACTCACAGGTCTTTTAGCCCAGGGAGGTGTGCTATATAGTTCTGGAAAGGTATTTAAGTCCTCTACAACTTTGTTGTAGACTTCCAGAGCTGAAACTCGCCTTAAGATGGCTGAAATCCCAGAGGAATGTAAACTGTCCAGAACCAGGGCAGAGTAAAACATCCTCTGAACTGATCTGTTTTTCGAATGTAACTCCCAGTAGAAAAATCTAAAATTGTCATATAATACATCCTTAGAAAGAGTAGAAGATGTGTGACACCTTTGCAATTCAAAGTTCCTGAAATTGCAGCACAGAATTTAGTGGAAATCAGGGTTGAAAACAGCCACTTCCAAAGGAGGTGCTGTTAAAATTCTTCCAGAAATTCTGCTAACTTTGAATCAGCATAACTTTTTAATCAAAGCTGATCTGGGGGCAAATGAGTACTCGTTGGAAAGATACTGAAGTTAACTTGAACTTTGGTATTCAACTTGAGTCATGAAAATGCCCAGAACCAGATCAAAACTTGGAATAGGTAGAAACTGGTCATTCTGACAGAAGAATGACAGTTGAACTCATTGAAAAGGGTGTTGTACCCTAAGGGTGTTCTACGTGATGACAACGCAATAATAATGTCTCGTAGAGACCAAACTCGGTTATGGTGAGCGTCCAAAGAGGGGGTTCATCAAGTTGGATTAAACTAACTTGTGTTTGGTCTGGTAATGGTGTAGCTTGTGCAAAGTTATTACATTATCTACTTACGAGATATTCCGCATGTTTTGTTGTCATAATGTTTTCCGCCCAGTTCTATTGGACTGCATGCAAAATGTTGCGGGACTGATGGTTAATGTCGTATGGTTGCAGATGGTTCGTACTAGGACCACGCACGAGGTTGGTGGCTCTAGCCAAGGTGGAGGCGATGACTCCCAGCCACCGGCCTACGACAGCACCCCGCAGCAGCAGCCACCACCGCCGCCTCCGCTTACTCTAGCGGATGTGATAGCGGCATTGGTGGGAGGTCGTGAGGAGCAGACTGACCTGCTCCACACGATCGTGCAGAATGCGTCCCAGGCGGGAGGACGTCAAGAGCGAGGGCCTCGCGAGCCCCGCGAAGTGTCGTACTCGGATTTCATGAGTACGCACCCTCCAGTGTTCACCGAAGCTGAAGAACCACTGGAGGCGGACAACTGGTTGCGGACTATCGAGTCCAAGTTCGGGCTGCTCCAGTGTACGGAGCGGCAGAAGACGCTGTTCGCAGCACAGCAGCTCCACGGTGCCGCTGGTGCGTGGTGGGCGAATTATGTCGCCTCACGTCCGGCTGGCCATGCCGTGGAATGGCAAGAGTTCCGGGAGGCGTTCCGCGCCTATCACATTCCTCCCGGAATAATGAAGAGGAAGTTCCAAGAATTTTTGGAACTGAAGCAGGGCGGGAGGAGTGCCTTCAACCATCTGGCGCAGTATGCGTCAGACTACATCTCCACGGAGGAGAAGAAGAGGGAGCACTTCTATCGGGGGTTACATCCCGAAATGAAGACCCACCTCGTACAATGGAACCGCGGCACATTCAACGATCTAGTCAATGCCGCCATCATGCAAGAGGACGCTCAGCGGGAGTTAGCAGCTGAGCAGAGGAAGCGTAGCGCTCCACCTAGCAGCGGTGGGAGTGGCGCTCCCCAGAAATACCGTATGGTGTATCGGACACCATCTGGGCAGCAGTGGCGTCCACCGGCGCGACCTCAGCAGTTCGGGGGACGTTCGTTCCAAGCACCCCCGTTCCGTCCGCCGATGCCACCACCAAGACAGCAGCAGCAGCAGACGGTACCCCGGGCGTTTCCACCGCCACAACGCGCCCCAGGTTTCCGTCCACCGATCAGCGGGGGACCGCCCCGTTTCACCTGCTTCACGTGTGGCCAGGCGGGCCACTTTGCCAAGGACTGTCCCCAGGGGCAGCAGAGCAGCGGGCAAGCCCAGCTCCAGGGCGGTGCTCGAGGCCGACCTCCGGCGAAGAAGGTTGGTCAGCGGACTGGAGGCGTCCGCAACCTCGACAATGAGGACACCCCAGAGGGAGACAACGTGCTGGCGGGTACGTTTACTCTCAACCATCAAGCCATCGTCATATTATTTGATTCGGGTGCAACCCACAGCTTTATAAGTGCATCCTATGTGGCTAAACATCAATTGCAAGTCTTCCCAACCGACTGCACTTATATGATATGCTCACCGGGAGGGAAGATTTCAGCTAATATGATGGTTCCAAAGGCACCTCTGTGCTTAGGTGGGAAACTATATCCCACCACCTTGATAATCCTTATGGGACAAAAGATTGATGCAATCTTAGGGATGTCATGGCTGCAATACCATGGCGCTGTCCTAGAGACTCGGACCCGGACGGTCCACTTAAATTCTCCATTCCACCGTCCGCATTCCATGATATTAGACACGCCAATCCGGGAAGTTTTAGCAATTAATAATGCTGAAGTTCTCAAGTTAGAGGACATCCCCGTAGTCCGGGAGTACCCCGACGTGTTTCCGGACGATCTTCCGGGCATGCCACCTGAGCGGGATGTCGAGTTCAAGATTGAACTTGCACCCGGGACTACGCCCATATCACGGAGACCATACAAGATGGCTCCGAATGAGCTGGCTGAACTGAAAGAACAGCTCAATGATCTGTTGAGCAAGGGTTTCATTAGGCCGAGTTCATCGCCTTGGGGATGCTCGGCGCTATTCGTGAAGAAGAAGGATGAGACCCTGAGGCTGTGTGTGGATTACCGGCCGCTCAACGCCGTCACCATCAAGAATAAGTACCCACTGCCCCGTATTGACATCTTGTTTGATCAACTGGTGGGGGCAAGTGTATTCTCAAAGATGGACCTTCGCTCTGGATATCACCAGATCAAGATCCGGGCGGAGGATATCCCGAAGACGGCATTCTCGACGAGATACGGCTTATACGAATATCTCGTCATGTCCTTTGGTCTCACAAATGCTCCAGCCCATTTCATGTATCTCATGAACTCGGTGTTCATGCCGGAGCTGGACAAGTTCGTGGTAGTGTTCATCGACGACATCTTGGTTTACTCCAAGACCGAAGCTGAACATGCCGAACACTTGCGGATCGTTCTTCAACGATTGCGAGACCACAAACTCTATGCCAAGTTCAGTAAATGCGAATTTTGGATCAGCCAAGTGCCGTTCTTGGGACATATCATCTCAGCTGAAGGCATTGCGGTTGACCCAAGTAAAATAGAGCAAGTGTTGAAATGGAAAGCTCCCACTTCAGTTCATGAAGTCAGAAGCTTCCTCGGGTTAGCGGGATACTACCGGAGATTCATTCCAAGTTTCTCCAAGCTCGCTAAGCCGATGACAGAGTTGCTGAAAAAAGGGAAGAAATATGTTTGGAACACGGCGTGTGAAGGAGCGTTCCGAACATTGGTGAAGCATCTCACAACAGCCCCGGTCTTAGCTCAACCGGATACAACAAAGCCCTTCGACGTGTATTGTGACGCGTCCGGTATTGGGCTCGGCTGCGTGTTGATGCAGGAAGGACGTGTGGTCGCTTATGGCTCACGCCAACTTCGGAACCATGAGCAGCACTACCCGACTCACGATCTTGAACTTGCTGCCGTGGTGTTGGCGCTGAAAATGTGGAGGCACTATCTCCTGGGGAACTTGGTGCATCTCTACACCGACCACAAGAGCTTGAAATACATTTTCACCCAGAAGGAGCTGAACATGAGGCAGAGGAGGTGGTTAGAACTGATCAAAGATTATGAAATTGAGATCCATTACCACCCCGGCAAGGCGAATGTGGTTGCCGACGCGCTGAGTCGGAAATCACATGTTCATCACCTCACCATTACACCGGTGGAGGAGGAAGAGCCAAGTTTATACTTGGTTCCTTATGGATCGCTGTACAACCTTGCCCTCATCCCTACTATTAGGGAGGACATCATTGCAGCTCAGAAAACGGATAAAGGCATGGCACATCTCCGGAGACGGATAGACATTGGAGAAATTAAATGTTTCCGGAAGGATGATGAGGGGACGCTGTGGTTCAATGACCGCATAGTCGTACCCCGAGATATGGAGTTGAGGAAAAAGATCCTCGATGAAGCTCACTTGTCCAAATACTCCATTCATCCGGGCAGCAACAAAATGTACCAAGATTTGAAAAAGAAATTTTGGTGGACGCGGATGAAGCGGGAGGTAGCTAAGTACGTATCCGAGTGTGATACGTGTAGACGAGTGAAGGCTGATCATATGAAGAAATCAGGGCTGCTGCAACCCCTGAAGATCCTGGCATGGAAATGGGAAGATGTGAGCATGGATTTCATTGTGGGATTACCCCTAACAGCCAACAAGCATGATTCCATATGGGTAATCGTTGATCGGTTAACCAAGACGGCTCACTTCATTCCGGTGAATACACGTTACAATGCCGGCAAATATGCGGAGCTATACATAGCAAAGATTCTATGCCTATACGGGGTACCCAAGACCATTGTCTCAGATCGAGGTGCATTATTTGTATCTCGCTTTTGGGAGCAGCTACACGCTGCATTGGGTACTAAGCTGATCAGGAGCTCCGCCTATCACCCTCAGACAGATGGCCAGACAGAAAGGGTGAATCAAGTCCTGGAAGACATGTTGAGAGCATGTGCCATCCACCATGGTAGGAATTGGGATGATCACCTACCATTGGCGGAATTCTCGTACAACAACGGTTATCAGGCGAGTATCAAAATGGCACCCTATGAAGCTCTCTACGGTCGTAAATGCCGCACCCCATTAAATTGGTGCGAGTCCGGTGAAAGGGTCACATTCGGGGTTGATGTGGTGAACGACGCCGAGGAGCGCGTTCGGACAATTCAAGCCAATCTGAAGGCCGCTCAATCCCGACAGAAGAGCTACGCTGATAAGAGGCGTAGGCCGTTGCACTTTGACGTTGGGGAATACGTGTACCTCCTCGTGTCTCCAATGAAGGGCGTGCACCGATTCGGTGTGAAGGGGAAGCTCGCTCCCCGCTTCATTGGACCCTACGCTATCACCGAGAAGTGTGGACCAGCAGCGTATCGATTGGAGCTACCGGCATCTCTGGCTGGTGTCCATGATATTTTTCATGTTTCGCAACTGCGAAAATGCTTGAAGCATACAACTGCTGTTCCTACCGAAGATATCGACGAGCTGAAACCGGATTTAACATATGATGAATATCCGGTGGGAATTCTTGATGAGAAAGCCAGAACCACACGCAGCAAAACGTTGTGGTTCTACAAAATACTCTGGAGCAACCACACCGCCGAAGAAGCGACGTGGGAGAGCGAGGAGTTCCTTCGCTCAAATTACCCGGAGTTCTTGGCTTCTCAACATGGGTAAGTCCCTATTACATCGCTATCTCTTCTTTTATAATCTCGGGACGAGATTCTTTTAAGGGGGGAGGGATGTAAAAGCCCAAGAAAAGGGACTTGCAAAATTTTTATGCACCTCACAACACAACAGTTTTGTTGTGGGTAGATTGTGAAATAGTGTGAAGAGCAAGTGGCCTCCATCAAAAGAATGATTAGAGGGGAAAGCCTTCACTTTCACAATGTAGGGTTTCTACACATGAGCATGAGAGGTTGAGCTCACCCCTAGAATTTAAAAGGTCTTGGGAAGGTTCAGTCCAAAGCTCATGCAAATTCAACAATTTTTGAGGCACTTTTGGGTTATTTCAAAAAGAGGCCAATTTGAGTGTAAATTCAAATTGCAGCAACTTTCATCATCCAAATTCAAAAGTTAGCTCCATATCTATACTCAGCACATTTTTCTGAGTAAACCCACCAATTTCCATCCCCATTGGAGCTCATCTTGTCAAGAGCTAAATTTGCTAGAATTCAAAACTGAATTTGAATTTCAGTTTAAATATGAAGCAAATTTAACCAAACAAAGTTTGAATTTGAGAATTCAAATTCAAAACAAAGGCTTGGTGACTAAGTCTCACATTAAATTGTGAGTAGCTGAGGATATTTTGGCACAACAGAATTCAGAAAATTGGAAAAAAAAACAAAAGAGTTAGAGGGGAGGCCCACTGGTCAGTAGACTTAGCACAGAAGTCTCCTCAGCCGACTTCCTCGACCGAGCGCGCTCGCCAGCTGCAGCCAGCGGCGGCGACCGACCACCTCGGCCGGCCAGCTCCTGCTTCGGCAGAGGAGGTGGCACAGCAGGTGTTGCGCTCTCCACTGGCCTCAGGGGCCTATAAAAGGCCCGAGACCGCTGGCGAGTTACTGATTTTCGCGAAGTTCTGTAACCAGCAGCCTAGTCGCCCGAGCTCCGATCGTGTGCCACCCCAGCTGTGATCATCTTCCGGCTTCGACCTCCATAGGAAAGTGAAGCGCTAGCTCGTCCTCAAGACCACCGCGCAAACCGTTCCAAGGTTCGACCTTTGTGCGCGGAGAATTTCTCAGTTTAGGACGAGTAGCTCCTTTCGGGACCCGATTAGGTTTAGCAGAAATTCGGGAAGCATAGTGGGTGGGAGGCCGAACGGAGCTGTGAGAGAGCATCTAGAGGTTCTGGCGACCCTCCTCGATCGAAAACCAGAAGGAAATCACCGCCGGAACCCTAAGTTCACCCTAGGACAGTATGGCGGAGGAGGGGGTCGCCGGTGAGGTCTGGGTTGCCGGCCGTTTAGGGCTCAACAGAGCTCATGCCGAGTTTCCCGAGGTTTCCCTGAGTGTGGCGACGCGATTAGCGCACGAAGAAAACGGTCAGAAGGGCGGGAACACATTGCCGAGGTAGCACAGAGGCATAGGGCTCGTCGCTGGCGAGCTATGACGGTTAGCCGGCGGCGACATGGTGTCCAGCGGGTTCAGCACCCGAGATTACGTGGGGGCGGCGAGTCTCGTCGGCTCCGGTGAGCTAGATCGCCGGGAACGCTGACCTCGCCGGAGCTCCGGCGGCTCGGGGCGGCGACGTCGGGAGGTAGACGAAGGGCGCGGCCCCACCTGTCAGCCCCTGTGTTAATCGCGCGCGAGCGCGCGGTTAGTTCAATTTAAACGGGCGGACCCCGCTGTCAGCCTCTGGTTTAGCGCGGGAGGGGATTTTCTGTAGGAAAATAATTCAGGGATTAGCTCAAACTTTAGAAATCCATAACCTTGGCTAGGAAGCTCCAAATTTAGTGATTCAAATTGGGTTGGATTCATCTTGCCTAGCTCTGTCCAGATATACAACCCAATTTGTATGAAACCCATTAATTAATTCTGGAAAATTCTTAAAAGCTTTTGAGCAAAAGAATTTTTGAGGGAGTTTGGTTCATCCAAAAATCCCCAAATTTTGCCAGAATGTTCTTTAGGACATTAGTAAACCCCTGTAAAAGTTTCAGACCATTTGGAGTTGATTTGGTCAGAGCAATTCAAATTGGATGGTGCTGTGTTCATTTGAATGCAGAAACATTTTCAGAGAATTTCCAAAACTTGGAAATTCAATTCTGGGCAAACCTTGACTCCGAAAATGCTAGGAAAATTCATGCAAATTCTATGAGCTATAATAGAAATTGTAGTTCATTAAGTTGAGCATGAACAGGGGTATTACCTCAGAATTAATTCTTCCTTGCTGATTTGCCAAGAGAATTATTCTGAGCAAACCACTCCATGAAAAGTGCTAATGTTTGGTCCAGAGAGTTTTCTTGTGACAAGGAACTCACACAAAAATTCTCAGCTCCATTGGAGCTCTAGATCACCCCTGTCCTGTTTACCCACTTAAGGGATTAATGTGGAAAAGGGGGGGGGGGAAACCACTTACCATTTAACCATGTGGTTAAGTCCAAGCCAAACCACCAACACCAGTTCATCTTTAAATTCTTAAACAAAGTTCCAGGTGCTAGAGGCTGGTTATTAGAACCAAAAGTAAAAGTCTTATTCTAAACTCACATTTGCATATAAATTAACATATAGTATTTCATTAACGTGTAGCCGTTGAAGAAGAGACTCCGGAAGTGCTGGACTTCCTTTTTCCGGACGAAGACTTAACTCCTGACCAGCAGCAACAAGGCAAGCCCCGGTTTGCATTAACCCTTTTTAAAAGTTTTACTTTGTTTACAGGTGTCATATGAAGTATGTATGTGCATTAGGTATAGGATGAATGGAACCCCACTTGCATAACCAAAGGTTCCTAAAAGAGTGAGGGTAGTGTCTAAGACCTCGAGTAGACAGGCTATGCTTAATGAGTCATAGGATTTCGGTACAAGTCGAGTAGTTGGAATCTACTCGCGAGATAGGCATGGGGACACACGGGTTCGGTTGAGTGATGTGAGATCACTTTAGTAATGAAAATGAGACTAGGCAGGGGCTAGGGCGCAGCAAGAGAGAGTCTTGTGTGCGCAGCCCTGCCCGTGTCGATTGAGGACCGATCCGTGTGCGGCCCTGCTGAACAAGTATTGAATGTACCGAAGGCATATCGGATATATGGGCCCCGATAAACCGATGTAGCCTAAACCTCCGGGCGTCGAGGCATAGCACACCGATTTATAGGTGTAGGTTGAGGGCAGCAAGGTGGAAATCTGCCAACGGGCATAGAGAGATGCTCCGTGTGGGGAACCTCCTGCTCGTTTCGGTGCGACCGGTTCGACGTTTGGGCTGTTGGGTGAAAGGTTGTCCCGTACGACATCGAGTGAGCGTGCTGTGCAGCTCCACGGGTGGGCGTACGTGACGTGCTCTTTGGGTTTTCCCTGCAGGTGTATATCGAGTCGATTCGCCGTCCCTCGCGGTGACGAGTACTGCTTGTTCACTGCGTCGTAACGTAGACTAATGGATGAAATATGTTGATTCAATGATGCTGATTGATATAATTGTATTGCTACATGTGTGCCACCAAATACTGCTTACTAAATTTCAGATTTCATGAACTGTTAACTTGTTGCTAAAAGCTGAACTAAGGATGAACTTGTAGGCGTGTCGTTTTGCTGAAATGTTACTATCCTATGTCCATTGTACACCTCATGTAGAGTTTCATGCTTAGGTGAGTCGGTTAAGCCTTGCTGAGCTTTCGTGCTCACGGTTGCTGCTTAAGTGTTTTTCAGGTGAGGAGCCACCCACGGACTCGGAGTACGAGTCCACCGGCGAGGGTTACCCTCCGTCGGGGACCACGGCTGAGTGGGAGCCGTACACGCCGCGCTGAGCTGAGACGTGCAGCTAGTGTGGGTTGCCCTAGGGCTGGGCAACCGACTTTTGCTAGATAGGCGGGCGTGAGTTGTGTAGTGTAGACTTCCGCTGTGTAACATAAACAATAGTTGTAACTGAAGTTTGTACCTGTTTGTACAGTTTCAGTTGTTTTCCCATGTAATATATTATGTTCTTATGACGTGTGCTGTCGGGTGTCGCATCGCGTGGCACCACCCTCTGCGATCCTGGATGAGCGGATTCCGGTCCGCCACATGAGACGGGTCAGACTTGCTGAGCCTTCGTGCTCACTGCTTGTGTTTGAAGCTTTTGCAGGGTTCTATGAGGAAGGGACTCCCGAAGAGGAGACGGAACCCCAGGAGGGGAACCCCGTCGAGTGGGAGTCGTGCACGCCGCAGAGTTAGTGTGCGTGTGTGCTAGCAAGGACACGTTCGAGGGCTGAACGTGCACTTGATGCTTAGTCTACGCCCGCGAGTGTAGACTGAACTTATTTTGATGTAAACATGTTCATAAACTTGTTTATGTAATAAAACTTCCGCTTCCGCTTTGCACCTTTGACGTGTGTTATACGGTGCTGTGCAACGCAGCACCCCTCAGCGTGATCCTGGCTCGACAGGACCAATGGGGTCGTGTCAGCGTGGTATCAGAGCTCGCTTGAGGTTTAACACAGTACAAAGGTCTTTTTTTTTTCAAAAATCCAGTGAGGAACGAGTTAGTAGCCCGTATAAGGATGTTATTAGTATATAGAAAGTGGCTTATTAACCTATTTGTTATGTCGGAAAATCGTGCATCTCGGGACGTTCATGTCTTGGGGGGTGCACGTAAGCGCTGTCCACCAGTGCGCACAAGCTGAAGGGTGGAGCCCCACGGGTGGCAGGTAACCCGACCCGCTTTAGTATCCTCTACGACTCTTCATGTCGTCTGGGGTATTCGAGCAACGTCTGTCCCTGGCGTGCGTGGTGCAAATTGGGAGACCCCGTCACGTGGTCCGAAACGTGAACACGTAACTCAAGGCGTGGTTGGCTTGAGAACATCCGGGCGAGTGATGACGGCCGGGTGTACAAACTGTATGGATTCCGGGCTCGGTGTGCAGCCGAGTCTGATGATTGTTTGAGTTTCTGTAGGTAGCCTGACCACGAAACGGTAGACGTGTATCATCCGTGTGCGAGTGACGTTTAGTGCCACTGAAATAACGAAGCCGGCTAAGTCCGGTATAGGTTTTTCTTTGTGAGGACGTAGTACCGACAAAATCTGGTGACACATCGACGTCACACCCAACTAAATAAACAACTTCATTGTAAAAACTGGAAGGTTTTAATCCAAAGTAGTAAAACTTGATGTAACTCCTTCCCTTGAACAGGATATTCAAAGTTAACAAGCTTTCAACTTATAGGATGTTAAGGACAGAGCACTCTGTTTTCAGCTGAATCAAGGCTGAAGTTATTCAGAGGTTAGAGGTTGAGTTTTTTTTCGAGGTTGGGGTCGTATGATACATTTCTGGAAAGCGTTGGAAGAGCTTTACAACTCTTCTGTTGAGGTCCAGAGGTGTTTCATCCCTTAACCACTCGAAAAATGCAGTAGAGTTGAAACTGTCCAGAAAACAGGACAGAGCAAAGACTCTCTGTAAACTCTCTGTAAATTAAGCATAACTTCCTGCTTAAAAATCAAAAAATAGGAAATGAGGTACTTTTGGAAAGCTTATGAGATGGGTTACGACTTTGTAACAGAAAGTTTTGTCTGATTGGGAACAGAATTAACTGGGATTCTTGGATCAATTCAGTACCTAAAGCAGGGAGGTGCTGTCCAATTGTTTCCAGAAATTCTGTTAACTTTGACATCTCATAACCTTTGAACCAGGACAGATCTTAGGCCAAGCAAATACTGGCTGGAAAGCTATTGAAGTTAGCTTCAACTTTGATGTTGAGCTCCAGGACTGGTTTTGCTTTTAACCTGGCCTAAATCAGGTTGAAATGGAAACTGGTCAAGGCTGTCATGGGAACAGCAGATCAGCAGTCAAATTTGTTTAAAATTTGAACTATGTTTCCAAGTGTTATGGGTTCAATGACATATCTTATGTTATAACTCAATGGTTTACTGTTTAAATAAATATTTGACATTTCTTAAATATATTTTTACAGATGGTAGCAGATAAACAGTTGGAGAACGGGTGGGTAGTTTCCCACTGTTCTGACCGTAGCGGCTACCCGGAAGCATTGTGGCAAATGCTCCAATATTTCGGGTACAACCAGATGCCGCAATACTTCGCCAAGGAAGAAGGCGAAGAGGGGAACAAGACGTGGACGATCCATGTCGAGGTTCCCGCATGACCTACGCCACCCGGTTGGGTGCCATTCACCGTCACGGTGAGAGGAAGACAACCGGAAGGGATGTGGCAAGTGGCAGCCCGTGACACTATGTCACGTTTCTGCCAACTACACGTGCAGGCTATGGAGGGAACTCCATACGCACTCGTTCCGGTGGAGGGACGAGCTCAGCATGTGTGGGAAGAGAGGTACCTGGAGGCAACAGACCCGAGTTGCCCAAGGTACAACCCCGCGGAGGCAAATCTCAGCCTCCAAATGAGGGCGGGAAACGCTGTGATGGACAGCCAAGCTGTTCATACGGAGCATCTCGCCACCAAGCTCAAGGAGAGCACAAGCCGTGGAGATCATTTCGAGAGTGCTCACAGCGCACTCCGCAATGTGCTCCTTCCGACGATCAAGCGACTGAATGAACAACACAATCAGTTGCGTCGTCTGAAGAAGGCAAAGAAGAAGAGCCGTGTTGACATCGCGGCGTTGCAAGAGCTGGTGCAGACCCTAACCCAGCAGAATGAGGACCTTGCTCAGGAGCGGGACGATGCTATCGAGGAAGGCCAAGGCTGGGAAGAGGACTACAACCAAGCTATGGACGAGGTGCATGCCTTGCAGGACCTCGTCCCCCGGTATTGGGCGTACCGGTAGTCTTGGGTCTTCCAGCCATGGGAGAACCTGGAATGGGAGAAGAGGTGGTAGACCCCGAGCCACCAGCAGAGGTACCGGAGGAGGACGATCCACAGGAGGTCGAGTTCTACTCCGAGTAGGGGGTTACGGTTGCCAAGTAGGGCAGCTAGGGTAGCGTAACCCAACTTTTGTAATCGGTGACATATCGTGTAGACAGTAGCGTATGTATAGGTAGTGACGACATGAGCACGACTTCTCGGAGATCCGAGAATAATGTATCTTGTATAAAGTTTATGCTTTATCAATATATGTGAATGTTGTGCAAATTAATCATGTGTCACTTCAGTACTTACTGTTGCGTATGGAATTTTAAGTAAGACATGTGCTAATTGCTGCTGTTTTGAATTTCAGAATGACGCGTACTCGTGCCAACCCTGACGTTGGGGGTACCAGTCAAGGGGGAGAGACCTCCCAACCCTCTCCCGAGGACTCCTCGGGACAGCAGCAGCAACAGCAACAGCAAACACCACCACCGCCACTACCAACGGTTACATTGGCCGACATTGTCGCGGCAATGGCGGGCTCGCATCAGCAGCACACAGAGTTGCTGCAGATTCTCATCGCCAATACGTCTCGCCCAGAGAGACGTCAAGATCATGAGGAGCGCCAACAGAGCTCCTACTCCGACTTCCTGGCGACTCATCCCCCTGTATTCTCAAGGGCGGATGAACCACTTGACGCGGACAACTGGCTCCGCGCCATAGAGATGAAGTTTGGGCTGCTCCAAATCAGCAAGCAGCGCAAGACTCAGTTCGCGGTCCAGCAGCTCCAAGGATCCGCGAGCGCGTGGTGGGCCAACTTCTGTGCTTCACAGCCCACCGACCGAGTGATGACCTGGGCGGAGTTCCGGACGGCCTTCAGGGCCTATCATATACCGCCCGGTTTGATGAAGAGGAAGACGCAGGAGTTCCTACACCTGCAACAAGGGAGCCGGAACGCGCTGGAATACTCCAGGGCGTTCAACGATCTCGCGCTCTACGCGTCGTATCACGCGGATACAGACGAGAAGCGGCGGGACCATTTTTACCAGGGGCTTAACCCGCTCCTGAAGGACAAGTTGGCGATGTTCAATCGCGGCAGCCTCAACGACATCATTGATGCTGCGATTGTTCAGGAGGACTCCGGCAAGGAGTTGGTGGCGGCAGAGCGAAAGCGAAGCGTGCCGCAGAGCAGCGGAGAAGGAGGCGGTCCTTCTCAGAAGTTTCGGATGGTGAATCGCCCACCATCAGGCCCACGCTGGCAACCACCACAGCGGTCGATGCCGTTCCGCAGTCGGCCGTACTCTTCACCGGCATTCCGGCCGGCACTGCCAGTACCACCGCAACAACAACAGCAGCAGCGGGCGATGCCGCGTGCGTTTGCACCTCCGCAACGCATGCCGGGCTTTCGTCCACCGAGTACTCCACCAGCAGCGGCCACATGTTACAAGTGTGGTCGTCCAGGACACTTCGCGAGCAGTTGTCCGGAGAGGCAAGGCGGCGGAGTGGCACCACAGTTTCCGGGGAGGAATCAACCCCGGAACCCTACTAATGCGCGGCGGGCAAACCCTAGGCCCGGCACTGTCCACCAGCTTGCCATTGAGGACGTGCCGGAGGGCGAGCCAATCCTTGCGGGTATGTTCCAACTCCACCAGCATCCCGCTATAGTACTGTTTGATTCAGGCGCCACGCATAATTTTATTAGCCAAGCTTTCATTGCTAAACACAGTTTGCCAATACTACCCACCGATAGTCCATATTTAATTTGTTCACCGGGTGGGAAGATTTCAGCAAGCGTAATGGTCTCCAAAGCACCATTATGCTTAGCGGGTAGAGTGTACCCCACGTCTCTCATTATCTTAGAGGGACAGAAGGTCGATGTCATCCTAGGGATGTCGTGGTTAACCCGCCACGGCGCTGTTTTAGACACCGTCCTTCGAGTCGTGCACTTAAACTCAGAAGTGCAGGGTTCTCACTCATTATTTCTGGACAGTCCAGAAATAAAACTTCCAAGTGTCTATCAAGCCACAACCATCAGATTGGAAGACATTCCAGTGGTCCGAGAGTTCCCTGGTGTATTCCCGGACGATTGCCGGGGATGCCACCCGATAGAGAGGTGGAGTTCAAGATTGAACTTACACCAGGAACCATGCCAATATCCCGAAGGCCGTACAAGATGGCGCCCAAGGAGTTGGCTGAACTGAAGACTCAGCTCACGGACCTTCTGGAGAAGGGTTTTATTAGGCCGAGCTCCTCGCCATGGGGCTGTTCAGCATTATTTGTCAAGAAGAAGGATGAGACGCTGCGGTTTTGCGTGGACTACCGTCCATTAAATGCCGTAACCATCAAGAACAAGTACCCGTTGCCACGGATCGACATGTTGTTTGATCAGTTGGTCGAAGCAAAGATCTTTTCCAAGATGGATTTAAGATCCGGGTACCATCAGATTAAGATAAGGGCGGAGGACATTCCAAAGACAGCTTTCTCAACAAGGTACGGACTTTATGAGTACCTGGTCATGTCCTTCGGCCTCACCAATGCTCCAGCTCACTTCATGTATTTAATGAACTCGGTGTTCATGCCGGAGCTGGACAAGTTTGTCGTGGTCTTCATCGACGACATCCTGGTATATTCCAAGTCGGAGAAAGATCACAAGAAACGTCTGCGTATAGTCTTGCAACGGCTGCGGGATCACAAGTTATACGCAAAATTCAGTAAATGCGAGTTTTGGATATCGCAAGTGCCTTTCCTCGGGCATATCATCTCAGCAGAGGGTATCGCTGTGGACCCGAGCAAGATCACGCAAGTGCTGAATTGGAAATCCCTGAGAACTGTTCATGAGGTACGGAGTTTCCTCGGGCTCGCGGGATATTATCGGAGGTTCATTCCGAACTTCTCGAAGATTGCCAAGCCAATGACAGAGCTGCTGAAGAAGGCTACCAAATATGTTTGGAGTCCAGCATGTGAAGCAGCATTCAAGGCTTTAGTCAAGCACCTGACATCAGCACCGGTTTTGGCGCAGCCAGACACAACAAAACCGTTCGATGTGTACTGCGATGCATCCGGCATTGGGCTCGGGTGTGTGCTGATGCAAGACCGAAGAGTGGTCGCGTATGGATCACGGCAGCTTAGGAACCATGAGCAGAATTATCCAACTCATGACTTGGAGCTCGCTGCCGTGGTACTTGCACTGAAGATGTGGAGGCACTACCTACTCGGTAACCTCGTACATTTATATACCGACCACAAAAGCCTCAAGTACATATTCACTCAGAAGGAGCTGAATATGAGGCAACGAAGATGGTTAGAACTGATAAAGGATTACGAGATAGAAATCCATTATCATCCGGGCAAGGCAAACGTAGTGGCAGATGCGCTGAGCCGCAAGTCACACGTCAATAATCTGACCATCACACCGTTGGGAGAGAGCGAACCACCACTCCATGTGATTCCACACGGAGCTCTATACAACCTAGCTTTGATCCCCACCATCCGTGAAGAGATAGCGGCAGCCCAGAAGAATGACAAGGGCATGTCACATTTGCGGAGACGTATAGACAGTGGGGAGTTGAAATGTTTCCGGAAGGACGGAGACGGCGTCCTGTGGTTCAAGGACCGGATTGTCGTACCCCGAAACCCGAAGTTACGGAAGAAAATCTTTGATGAGGCTCACTTATCAAAATTTTCTATTCACCCCGGCAGCAACAAAATGTATCAAGAACTCAGAAGAAAGTTTTGGTGGACACGGATGAAGCGAGAGACTGCAAAATACGTGTCCGGGTGTGATACATGTCGAAGAGTGAAGGCAGACCACATGCGGAAACCGGGACTGCTGCAACCACTGGGCATTCCTGCCTGGAAGTGGGAGGACGTGAGCATGGATTTCGTCGTTGGTTTACCCACCACCTTACAGAAACATGATTCGGTGTGGGTGATCGTCGATCGGCTCACCAAAGTTGCCCATTTCATCCCGGTCAACACCAACTACAACGCCAAGAAGTACGCTGAACTGTACATTTCACGGATCCTATGCTTATACGGCGTACCCCGTACCATCATATCGGACCGGGGCACTTTATTTGTGTCCCATTTTTGGGAGCAGCTACACACTGCCTTGGGGACGAAGCTGATCCGTAGTTCAGCCTACCACCCGCAGACGGATGGGCAAACCGAGCGGGTAAATCAAATCCTAGAAGACATGCTACGAGCTTGCGCTATCAACCACGGCAAGAATTGGGATGATCACTTGCCGTTAGCCGAGTTCTCGTACAACAATGGGTACCAAGCCAGCATCAAGATGGCGCCCTACGAGGCGCTATACGGAAGAAAATGCCGCACACCATTGAACTGGTGTGAGTCTGGCAAAAGGGTTACCTTCGGGATTGACCTTGTCAACAACGCGGAAGAAAAGGTTCGACTAATTCAAGCGAACCTAAAAGCCGCTCAATCCCGTCAGAAACAGTATGCGGACCGGAGAAGGCGCCCATTACAATTCGAAGTTGGGGACCACGTATATCTACGGGTGTCTCCGATGAAGGGTGTAAATAGATTTGGGGTGAGGGGAAAGTTAGCACCCCGCTTCATCGGTCCATTCCAGATTACTGAAAGATGTGGATCGGTGGCATACCGGCTGAAATTACCAGAAGCACTTTCCGGTGTGCACGACGTCTTTCACATTTCCCAGCTGAGGAAGTGTCTCAAGCTATCAACTACCGTTCAGCTGGAAGACATTGAAGAACTGCAACCAGATCTCACCTATCGGGAGGAACCGGTGCAGATTATTGATGAAAAGGCCCGAACCACACGCAACCGTACGTTGTGGTTCTACAAGGTTCTATGGAGTAATCACTCCATGGACGAAGCGACATGGGAGAGCGAAGAATTCCTTCACACTAACTACCCCGACTTTTTCACGTCGCATATCCGGTAATTTTCCACCGTCCTCTCTCTCATTTTCACTTTATAATCTCGGGACGAGATTCTTTTAAGGGGGGGAGGAATGTAAGGGCCTCAGTTTTTGACACACATTTGCAGTGTTCATCACCACACCACACACCTCATTTGAGGAAGAATGATGAACACAAATGAAGAGCAAGTAACAATTATCAACATGCTCATTAGAGAACAAACTTACACATTGCAAAAGTGGTATTTCCCACATGTGATATAGATGGGATGGACATATGAAAACTCCTACACTTTACTAAGGATGTCCATGCCAAGTTTCACCCAAATTCAAAACCTTTTTGAGGTCAGTTTGGGTATAGTTAGGAAGAGGGCAGTTTGAAACCATATTCAAATTCAAACTGTTTTTATCCAATGAATTTAAAAGTGGGGGGCATATTCTTACTCAGCACATTTTTGTGAGCTCACACACCAATTTTCACTCCATTTGGAGTTGATCTTGACATGAGCTAAGTGGGAGAAATTCAAACTTTATTTGAATTTCAAACTGAACTTGTGCTGAAATTCATTCAAACCAAACCTCATTTGAACTTTGATCAATTCAAATGGCTCATGGGTGAATAATTTGAATTGCCAAGGGTAGTATGGGGTTCACTGTTTACAACAGTGATTAGGAGTAAATTTCAGAGGTTAAAACTGGAGGTGGGACCCACATGTCAGCCACTGCTCAGATCAAACCGACTTAGACTTTCTCACTCGGGTCGCCGAGCCGCAGCGGTGATCGCCACCGAGGCCAGCCGCCGCGCCACCAGCTGCTTGCCCACGCGCAGGCATGAGGCGGTGCAGAGCCTTCTTAAGGCGCCTGCCCCGTCCTCGGCCGAGGCACCACCGTTCTTCCCCGCAAGAACTCAGCGCCGGCCGAAAACTTCCGCAGCTCGGACTTGATCGGAGGACGCCGATCGCAGCTCCCTCCTTCCACTCCAGAGCCCCAGCAAGGTACTAGAGACCTTCCTCCATCCTCCCCGTTGCTAGAATTCGGTTGAAACCGAGTGATATCGGCTGTGCCGAAAGATCAAAATCGGAACTTGGAACCGCCGCACCTCGGGCTCTCGTGGACAGCCCAACCAGGGCGTTGTCACGCCCAAGCCAAGGCACCCTTGGACGCGCGGGTGACCGGTGCTGCTCATCCCCGAGCCACAGCTCGAGTGGTTGCTCACCGGCGGCGAATTTCCACTTTTCCCCTTTCTGTGTGCAGAATGACCTTCGGGTACAATTCTGTTTAATTCATGCTCTAGAAAGGATTAGAAGGCCTCAAGCCACTCTCACACGAGCTAGGCACGGTAACGCACAAGTTGCCTTCACAACTCTGGGCCGGAGAACCTCTGTGCCCGGCGTAATTTAAGGTCTACTAATGGCGGAACGAACGGGCGGCATCGGGCGCACGGTGAGGACCTATTTCGGGCCTTCCCCGAGCTGCCTCGAGCTCATGTCGACCTTCTCTGAGGTCTACTGATGCTCCCCGACCGATTTCCCAAGTAGCTGAGGTGCTAGGGTGGTCAGCCGACATGGCCGAAATCGTTCTGAGGTGGCGGCTCGTCGCCGACCATGCTCCGGCCATTGTCATGAGCAGCTAACCCTAGAATCCTGTTCCCCGAGTAAAAGTAGGCAGGGGCGGCCAGAATCGAGAAGTTTGGAGCTGTACAGCAGCCGGCGGCGAGCTCTCCGGCGAGATCCCTCGGCGGCGGGGCGCGGGTGTCGCGAGGTTGAAGAAGGGGGTGGACCCCAGCTGTCAGCGGCCGATATTTTGAATCGGGATCCGGCTGCGGCCAGGATCGGGTGTGCTGGCGCGCAAAATCCTTTTGGGCCGCGATGTGCCATCGCCTAGGCGTGCGACGCGTGTCCCCTGGGCCCACGCGCGAGTTTAAATTTTTCCCCGATTTTCAGATTTCCTTCAAACTTCAAATCCTTATAACTTTGGCTAGAAAGCTCCAAATTGAGTGAACCAAATTTTGCTGGATTCAGCTCTCTGAGTACTTTACAGAAAATCAAGTTTCACTTCATGAAATTCCTTATTTCTCCAGAATTAATTCCTTAAATTTAAACCGTTAGGAATTTTAACTGGAGAATCCTTTGGAGGAAAATCCTGAAATTTTGCTGAGATGTTCACCAAAATATCCTTGAACTACCATAAAAATTTCAGATCCATTTGAGCTCATTTAATCCACCTAATGGTGTTATTAGTAAAACTGTTCCAGAGAAAATAGAAAATGTTCAGAAACATTTTCAGAATTTTCTCTGAAATTGTTTAGCTCATATCTTTAGTTAGAGACTTCCAAATTAAGTGAGACCAACTCCATTAGAACCCTCTGAAAATCTAGTTTTCAGAAAGTCATAGTTTGTTTTATGAAAATCCTTAGAACACCCTAAAAGCCTTTAATTAAGGTCAAGGACATAATTAATTGTGGAGGGCTCAAATGAGCTTTGCTGCAACTAAAACTTGACCAGGTCTCTGTTTAAGTTGTAACCAAGCCACAGTAAAAGTTTCACAGTCATTAGGTCTATATAGCAAAGGTTATAGACTTCACAACTTCAAACTTAATACAAATGCATTAAATTAATACATGTATTGTTTCTATCATGTAGTCGCTAAGGTCGAGGAGGAACCCGAAGTCCTAGACTTCGTTACTCCGGAGGAACAGCTAGCCTACGACCAAGAGCAGCAAGGCAAGCCCCGGTTTGCATTAACCTTTTTACAAATGTTTATTGTTCTGAGCACATCTTTGAATATTGTTCTTTGCATTAGAGTCTTGATTGGAAACCCAACTGCACAGCCAAGAAAACCATGGGTTGGGTTTAGGATTGAAAACCTCGTTAGCCACTGCATTGCTAGGATAGAGTAGGATTCGGTACAAATCGAGTAGTTGGAACTACTCGCGAGAATAGGCTAGAGGCACATTGCTCGGGTAGAGATAGCACATGATACACATGGCAAGAAAATGAGACCGAGCGGAGAGTAAGGGCAGCAGGACTTTGGGGCCTGTGTGCTGTAGCTCCGCTTGTGTCGGTTGAGGACCGAGCCGTGTGCGGGCCTGTTGAACAAGCTAGAACAGTACCGAAGACCTACCGGCTATATGGGAACCGGGAAACTGATGTAACTCGGGTAGCTGGGTATTGAGGCATTGCCCGTCGTTCAGAGGGTAGGTTGAGAGCTCGAGGACGATGGGACCGGTTCAATATTTGGCTAACGGGTGAAAGGTAGTCGCGTACGGCGTCCGTGATGGTTGTTGTAGGCAACATCGAGTACGGGCGTACGTGACGGGTTGTTCGGGTAACCCTGCAGGTGTAAATCGATTATAATCGCCGTCCCTCGCGGTCAGTGAGTACCACTTGTTCACTGTACCGTGACGTAGGAAGAACAGGCTAGTTACATGTTAAAATGTTGCTGATTGAAAGCTGGACATTGATTGTTAATGATATGCTGTAGCTTAGAGCTAATTAAAGTTCTTTTCAACTTTGGGCAAAGTACATGAGAGAAATGCGTTTCTTGTTTGATTGCGGCTCTCTCATGTGCCTTAGCGTAAGGTTCTCCACAACCTGCTGCTAAAACTTGAAAGTAAGGTTCTACTAATTAGGCGAGTCCTTGCAAATGATTTTTACCTCATGCCACCCATTACCCTCATGTAGAAGTTCCATGTTTAGGTGAGACGGGTCAGACTTGCTGAGCCTTCGTGCTCACTGCTTGTGTTTGAAGCTTTTGCAGGGTTCTATGAGGAAGGGACTCCCGAAGAGGAGACGGAACCCCAGGAGGGGAACCCCGTCGAGTGGGAGTCGTGCACGCCGCAGAGTTAGTGTGCGTGTGTGCTAGCAAGGACACGTTCGAGGGCTGAACGTGCACTTGATGCTTAGTCTACGCCCGCGAGTGTAGACTGAACTTATTTTGATGTAAACATGTTCATAAACTTGTTTATGTAATAAAACTTCCGCTTCCACTTTGCACCTTTGACGTGTGTTATACGGTGCTGTGCAACGCAGCACCCCTCAGCGTGATCCTGGCTCTACAGGACCAATGGGGTCGTGTCAATTTGCTGGAAAGTACTCAGAGTGCTGAATCCAACAAAATTTGGTTCACTCGATTTGGAGTTTCCTGGCCAAAGTTACGAGGGTTTGAAGTTTGAACAAAATCTAAAAATCGGGAAAAAGTTCAAACCGCTGTGCTTGGGACCGGGCTACGTGTCAACTCCTCATCGGTCTACACACGCGGCTACTGAATCCTTTGCGTGCAGCCGCACCCGATCCGGTGCCACAGCAGATCCCAGTTTAAATTTCCACCGCTGACAGCCGGGACCCACCAGGCTTCTTCTTCCTCCGGCTGCCTTTCGCACGCCAGCGCTCAGCTCGCCGGCGCTAACTGCCACTCGCCGCTTCGCCGGTTCCAGCCACCGATCGATCTTAAGTTCGCCGCCCAGGGGTTTGCGACATCGAGAAACACGGTTGTGGGTTTATCTAGGGCTGCCGGTGACCGGAAGACGGCCGGCGACGTGTGGCGGCCTCGGTTGAGCTTCGGCCGCGTCGGCCGGGGTCCTCAGCCCGTCAAAAGCTCGACCGACTAGCTCTACAGCACCAGGGCATGACTAGGAAGCTTGACACAACCTCAAACTAGCTCGGGAGTGGCTGCAAATATGGTTTCACCGTGCGACCGAATGAGTCCACGAAGAACACCCTCGGAAAAGCTTGGAATACGTCGCCTCGATGTGTTTTCATGCAACGGATGCTAAAGGGATTTTGATCGCCGGCTAGTCTAGCTGCTACATGCAAGATTTGAGGGCCTATGGATAATCAGAGAGGGAGAATCTGAAGAAACCGTACCGGCTGCTCGGGTTGAACTCACCGGAGCCAAATCTTCAAATTCGTAGTCGATGTTGCACGGTTTGCTCCAAAAATTGGAGGAGAGTAGCACCACCGTAGCACGCTCCCATAGCCGTGATCGCTCGGCTGTGAAAACCCCTGTGGAGGGCTGTCCACGAGCGCCCGACCGTCAGCTGAAGCTAGGTCGCGGCGGAGCGGACTGTGGAAGGGCAAAGAAGGCCGAAGCTCATGCGTTTCTGGGTAGGTGACGCGAGCAGCGAGTGCACCATGCCATTTTGCAGCTCAGGGGGGAATGGCGCGGTCATTTCGGCCGGTTTCCCGATCGAGCCAAGGTAGCGGAGGGGAGAGAGCTCCGCTCGGTGTTCGCATGCGAGGAGGAGAAAGCAAACGAGGTTTGCCTCGGTCAGAGGGGTGTGGATCACGTTAAGGGGGCGATCGGAACCGACCTGGCGCTCGCGCGTGGGAGCAAGCAGCTGGTGGCGCGGCAAGCTCCTCGGTGGCGCCCGGCAGCTCTCGGTGGGTTTGAGAAAAGATCAGGGACAGTGCAGATGTTTGCTTCAGTTGCAAGTTTTGATCTACCCCTCTATGACATGTGGGTCCCACCCCTTTTTAACCTCTGAAATTAACTTCCTCTCACTGCTACAAACAGTAATCCCCTTAATAACCTCTAGGATTTGAATTATCTACCACATGCCCATTTGCAATTAGTAGAATTCAAATTGTGAAGTGTTTAACCAAATTTCAGCACATATGCAGTTTGAAATTCAAATAAAGTTTGAATTTGCTAAACCTAGCTCATGTCAAGATCAACTCCAAATGGAGTGAAAATTGGTGTGTGAGCTCATAAAAATGTGCTGAGTAATAATATGCCTCCCACTTTTGAATTCATGGGATGTAAATTGTTCGAATTTGAATTTGAGTTCAAACCACCCTCTTTCTAGCTATACCCAAAAGGACTTCAAAAATGTTTTGAATTTGGGTGAAACATGGCATGGACGTTCCTAGCTAGGTGTAGAGTTTTTCATATGCCCAGCCCCTATATGATGCATGTGGGAAATGCCACTTTTGAACTTGGTGAGTTTAACCTCTAATAAGCATGTTGATGGTGGTTACTTGCTCTTCAAATGTATTTATCAAGTTTCTTCAAATGAGGTGTGTGTGTGCGGTGATGAACACTTTGGATATGTGCCAAAACTTAGGCCCTTACATGAGCTACCTTAGTCAGTCGATCGACTATGACCCATATCGAATCATATCCCGATTGGGTTCTAGGCAGTCCCACTATGAAGTCCATGCTTATTTCTTCCCTTTTCCATTCGGGTACTTTGAGTGGTTGCAACAATCCTGCAGATCGTTGATGTTCTACTTTCACCAACTGGCACGTGTCACACAAGGCAGCGTATTCTGCGACATCTCGTTTCATGCCGTACCACCAGTATCTGCTTTTGAGATCATGATACATCTTCGTACTCCCAGGATGAATGGAGTAGTCAGAATCATGAGCTTCTCTCAGAATCAATTCACGGATCTCCTTTATCTCAGGCACACATATCCTTTTTCCATGCCATATTGTGCCTTGTTCATCCCCGCTAAACCCATGAGCTTTATTCTTTTTGATGAGTTTTTTGATCTGCTGAATTTTCTCATCATCTTTCTGACTGTTGCGTATGTCCTGCTCCAATGTGGAGTTCACTTCCATTGCGATGGCATCACCATTATTCACGAGACAGAAATTGAGTTTCGTGAATTCCTCACGCCATTCTGTAGGTGTGTCATTTAATCTCAACATGTTGACATGTATCTTTCGGCTTAAAGCATCTGCCACGACATTTGCCTTTCCCGGATGACAGTTGATATCCACATCAAAGTCGTTGATCAGCTCTAACCATCGCCTCTGTCTGAGATTAAGATCTGGCTGTGTGAAAATGTATTTCAAACTTTTATGGTCACTATATATCTCTGTCCTCTTTCCCATTAAATAGTGCATCCAAAGTTTCAACGCGTGGACCACTGCGGCTAGCTCTAGGTCATGCGTAGGATAGTTCTTCTCATATTTCTGAAGCTGCCTGGAAGCATATGCCATGACATGTCCATCTTGCATGAGGACACATCCCAATCCGTGTACAGAAGCATCACAATACACTAAAAAATTCTTCTGCATATCTGGCATGACTAGCACTGGGGATGTTGTCAACCTCTTCTTTAACTCCTGGAAACTTTCCTCACACTCTGGTGTCCATGTGATGTGATTCCCTTCTATAACATCTTGGTGAGAGGCCTTGAAATCTTGGATAACCCTTCAATAAATCGTCGGTAGTATCCAGCCAAGCCTAAGAAGCTCCGGATTTCCTCGATATTTTTAGGAATCTTCCACTTTTGCACATCCGCAATCTTGGCGGGATCCACGGATATTCCTCCTTTTGAGACTATGTGTCCTAAGAAGGGGACTCTCTTCAGCCAACTCACATTTACTTAACTTGGCATAGAGTTGGTGTTCTCACAATTTTTGCAACACCAATCTTAAGTTCTTCTCATGTTCATCTTTGTCTTTGGAAAAAATGAGAATGTCATCAATGAAAACCACCACAAACTTGTCCAAGTATTCCATGAATACCTTGTTCATGAGGTACATGAAGTATGCCGGGGCATTGGTTAACCCGAACGGCATGACCGTGTATTCATACAGCCCGTACCGAGAGACGAAAGCTGTCTTGGAAATGTCGGATGGTCTTATCTTCAGTTGGTGATATCCCAATCTGAGATCAATTTTTGAAAACACACATGCCCCTCTCAATTGATTGAACAAGTCTTCAATGCGAGGCAACATATACTTGTTTTTAATCGTTACCTCATTTAGTGCGTGGTAGTCTACGCACAACCTTTGGGTTCCATCCTTCTTGGGCACAAATATCACTGGAGCTCCCCAAGGTGAGGAACTAGGACAAATGTACCCTTTTTCCGTCAATTCCCGGATATGTTCTTTGAGCTCTTCTAGCTGCATGAATCCATCCGATAGGGCCTCTTATGTATCAGGGCTGTTCCAGGCATTAGTTCGATCGCGAATTCCACTTCATGATCTAGGGGCATACCTGGTAAATCCTCAGGAAAAACATTTGGATACTCCTTTATTACTCTTATCTCTTCAAGTTTCACATCCACTTGATTTAGTTTAATGTCCCTCCTAGTTTCTTGGACGGCTATGAATTTAACCTTGGTTCCACTAGTATGAGCTAACTCCACTGTTCTAGTCGAACAATTGATAATGCCCTTATGTTTGGTCAGCCAGTCCATACCCAAATAATATCTATCCCTTGTGAGTTTATCACTATGAGGTTTGCAGAAAATACTACCCCATTAATGTCTAGACTCACCTTAGGGCATACTTGTCTTATTCTTATTTCCCCCTAGATAATTTACCGCTAGCATGTGGTTCATTTGTGTTGTTGCTAGATCATGTTTCTTAACAAATTCTTGAGCAATGAACGAGTGGGTAGCACCAGAATCAAACAAAATGGTCGTTGTGTGGAAATTTGTAGGAAACTTACCAATCACCACATCAGGTGCCTCTTGCGCTTCCTCCATAGTCATGTGGTTCACCCTTCCACGCACCAGGTTCTGCTGCTCTGGCTGTATAGGCTTCTTCTTAGGACACTTGTGGGCATAGTGTCCCACCTCACCACAGTTGAAACACTGCACCCCAACTTTGGGTGTCTTACCTTTGTTGTCCCGGGGTGGGTTTTGTGGCACTTGTCCCGCCGGCCAAGGTGGATATGCAGGACATGGCTGCTGCAGAAACTGGCGCTGCGGCTGTACATGTGCGGATGAAGGCCTGACATTTGGGTTGTATCCTCTCGGTGCTGAGTAGGGTACCAAAGCACGGCTCATCTGTCCTGCAGGCTGCGGTGCAAGACGTGGCCGTGTTTTACTGCTCGAAGCTTGATATGGCCATCCCATCTTTCTCTTGTGTTCATTCTCCCGGGCCTTCATCTTCCTTTTCACAACAAATGCCCTGTCCACCATCTTCTGGAAGCTATCATATTCGTTGGAGGACATGACACATTGCATCTCCATGGTGAGCCCTTCCATAAAACAGTCTTGCTTTTCCTTGTCAGTTTCAATGTCCCTCGGCACATAGCGGGACAGCTGGGTGAACTTGGTGAGGTATTCCCTCACTGTCATGTAGACTTGTTGAAGCCCGAGGAACTCCTTCCACTTGTTCTTTAGCTCTCCCCTTGGTATGTAGTGATTGCGGAAGCTGCATTTGAACTCCTTCCAGGTTATGTTCTCGGGGTCACCGTGGGCTGCTACATAGGCAGTTCACCAGTCAGCCGCGGGTCCGTGCAGTTGGTGAGAGGCAAACAGCACCCTCTCATGCCCTTGACATTGTATGATCCTCATCTTGTTTTCAATGGTTTTTAGTCAATCATCTGCCTCCAAGGGTTCAGCAGCACTGGCAAACTTCGGGGGTTGAGTTCCTAGAAACTCACTCAACTGTAAAGGTCCCAAAATTTGGAATAAAATGGACTGAAGTTGAACACCATTTGGTTTCAAGTTTGTGAAAATGACTTGTTTAAACTTTGTACATGTGATAATACACATGGATGTTCAACCGCACAAGCTCTAATGTTTATTGAGATGCTTGGAACCAAAGTTGATTTTAACACCATGTGTAGTGCCCTCATGTGTAAGAGGAAGTTTAAATTCAGCTTTTGAACTAACTTTGTTCAACTCAAATTTCAAATGGGAAAAACACAATAGGAATGCAAACTGTTGTGCTCGAAACCTCATTTGCAGCAGCCAAAACAAAAAGTAGATTTCATATTTGAAGTCCTTAGGTCCAAATTATTGGGTATGCACAGTTTCATGAATTTTAGAAATGTTTTGCTACCCATTTATCAAATGTACTTTAAATTGCATAGGAATTCGAATTCAAATGTGAATTCGGATGAAACTTGTCCAATTATTCAAATTCAGTTCGGATTCAAACTTCCCACAATTGAATGGAGTCATTTGCCAACTTTAAGAAAATTTGAGGGGATAAAGGTGACTGTGGGGCCCATTGGTCAGTACACTCAAATATCTGAAAAATTGAGTCGGTCTCTGTTTCTACTCGAAGCAACCGAAGACACCGAGACCAACGCGAACTCTCACCGTGAGACACCGAGCGGCAAGCCGGGGGACACCTCCTCACGCCCTCTCTCGCGCTGGCGACCTCCTATTGTGCTTCCTCACGTCTCAGTGTGTTCTCTTTTGCCAACCCACGGAGCTTCGGCTCAGTGTTCCTTCTCGCTCACGTACACGAACAGAGAGCCTCGCCGCCACTCGGTCGATCGCAGGGAACCAACCAAACCTCATGCACCCACCCTGCTGAGCTGCAAAATGGTCCTGAGGGAGCTCCTCCTACTCCCTCGGCACAAAAACAACTCGAGCTACGGCTCCTGAGCCCTAGAATAGCTCTCCTCCGTGGTGACCTAACTCCACGGCGGCTCGGTGTTCACGTGGACAGCCCACACCGTGGAATTTTATGCCCGAGCGAGGACGGCCATGGGAGCGCCAGTGACCCACGCGGCTTCCAACCTAACCTCAAGCCAAGCCGTGGACGGCCGAGCGAGGATTCAAGAAAGTTATTCTGGCGGGCACAAACCGATGTTCCGGTATGAAAATCCAAAATTCTCACTCGTTATCCATTCTTAGATCACCCACTCTTGCACACAGGGGCTGGACTAGCCGGCGATCGTGTGCTCTTCACAACCCAAGCTCGGAAACGCACGTAGGCTGCACAATTTCTATGTTTTCCGAGCTCAAACGTGGCGGAGGTCTCGGGCGCACGGTGACAACCTACTTGGAGCCATTCCCGAGCAATTTTGAGGTCGACATAATGTCGATCTTCCTAGTAGTTCCCTGGTGCTGTAGAGCATGTTGGCCGAGTTGTTGGCGGGCTAGGTCGGTCGGCCAACGCCGCTGAGGGTGAACCGAGCCGCTGCGCTGTAGAGAGAGGGGTTGCGGACCTCGCCGGCTCGGGGAAGATTCACCAGCGTGTTCAGCACGTGATGTTAGGCCCTGCCGGCAAGCAGTAGCTTGGGAGAAGGCCGGGAAGCTGAAATCCGGCGAGCTCTGGCAAGCTTGAGCGGCGCGGTCGCGCGGGAGCGAGAGGAAGACGAAGACCTGCCGGCCCCACACATCAGCCGCACGTTTAAACAGGAGTTGGATCTTTGCGGTCTCGGATCAGTCTGTGGCTGCATGAGAATAACACTGTGGCCCCGTGTGGTTTAACAGAGGGAGTGACACGTAGCCCCTGGGCCCGCTGTCAGGGATTTAAAATTTTCCCGGTTTAATTTTAATTACAGTTTTTGATCAAACTTTAGAAGGCCATAACTTTTGCTAGGAAACTCCAAATTTAGTGATTCAAATTGGGTTATATTCAGATTGAAAAACTCTATCCAAATATGCAACCCAATTTGTATGACAGTCATTATTTAATTCTGAAAAACTCTTTAAACTTTTCAGCAAAAGAATTTTAGAGGTAGTTTGGTTTATCCAAAAATCCACAAAATTTACCAGGATATTCCTAATGATGTTATTGAACTCCTGTAAAAATTGCAGCTCATGTGAGGTTTATTTGATTAGGAAAATTCAGATTTCAATTTGCTGTGTTCAAATGAATACAGAAACTTTTTCAGAGAATTACCAAAACCTGAAAATTCAGTTCTGGGCAATTATTTACTCCAAAAATCCTAGGAAAATTCATGCAGGCTCTATGAACTATAATTAAAATTTTTGTTCACTAAGTTGGGCATGAGCATATGATTTACTTCAGAATTAATTACTTGTTGCTTAATTGCTTAAGGAATTGTTCTGAATAAACCAATCAGTGAAATATTCTAAAATTTGGTTTAGAATCTTTTCATGTGACCAAGAACTCACATGTAAATTTTCAGCTCAAGTTGAGCTTTGTATCTTCCTGTCCTTGTTCTCAAATCTCATGTATGTGAGAAAAACAGAGATATTAATGTGGGAATTATGGGAGACACCATTTCCTTCCACATTAGCTGCAATTTGACAAGTTAAGTCTCTGTGTAGTGTATGACGTCTTGTAAAAATTTCGAAGTCATTGGAGATCAGGATCTGTAGTTATACCTATATCATTTTAGGTCAACTTATATGTTCATTAGGAACTTAGCTAGGGATGTAATGAAACATCTAAGGTAGATTTAGTTCCTTTGATTTCTTTGCACAACACAGGCAACAACATCATTTTAACACCTCCACATAGCCTCTGTTCTTAAGAAGTTTAAATCTTTTAAGTCTTTAAATTGCATTATAAAAGATTATGCATATTCATGTCGATAGTGTTCACGATGAAGGACGTTGACGGAGTCATCCCTTGACGTGTGGATCAGTTGAGCAAGTTCATAGGGATAAAGGGATCGAAGATCACTAACTTCTATTATATACTACTACCCTGCAAAACAGGCAAGCTCCGGTTTGCATTAGCCGTTTTATAAATTTTATTGTTTTGAGCACTTACTTTGAGTATCCACTTTGTTTATGCATTAGAGTCTTGTTTGAAAACCCAAATGCATAGCCATGAAAAGCATGGTTTTTGGGCTTAGGTTTTTAAACCTCGAGTAGCCACTGCAATGCTTAGATAGTGTAGGATTCGGTACAAGTCGAGTAGTCGGAACTGCTCGCGAGAATAGGCTAGAGGCACACCACTCGGTTAGAGATAGCAAATGGAATACATGGCAAGAAAAATGAGACCGAGCGGATGGTAAGGGCAGCAGGACGTTGGGGCCTGAGTGCCGTAGCTCCGCTTGTGTCGATTGAGCACTGAGCCGTGTGCGGGCCTGTTGAACAAGCTAGAACAGTACCAAAGACTTACCGGATATGTGGGAACCGGGAAGCCGATGTAATTCGGGTAGCTAGGTGTTGAGGCATTGCTTGTCATCCAGAGGGTAGGTTGAGAGCTTGAGGTGTAAATCGGCTGGCGGCACTGCGGATGCGTGTGCAGAGACCTCTTGCTCGGGATGATAGGACCGGTTCAACATTTGGCTGACGGATGAAAAGTGGTTGCATACGACGTCCGTGATGGTTTCTGTAGGCAACATCGTGTACGTGCGTACGTGACGGGTTATTCGGGTAACCCTGCAGGTGTAAATCAATTATAATCGCTGTGCCTCACGGTCAGTGAGTACCACTTGTTCACTGTACCGTGACGTAGAAAGAACAGGCTAGTTCCATGTTAAAATGTTGCTGATTGAAAGATGTACTTTGATTGTTAATGACTTGTAGTTTTAGAGCTAATTAAAGTTCTTTTCAACCTTGGGTAAAGCACATGAAAGAAATGTGTTTCTTGTTTGATTGCAGCTCTCTTATGTGTATTAGCTCGAGGTTCTCCACAATTTGCTGCTAAAACTTGAAAGTAAGGTTCAACTCAGTAGGCGTGTTTTTTGCAACTTACTTTCCTATTACATAGTGGAATTCTAGCATGTAGAGTTACATGTTTAGGTGAGGCGGGTCAGTCTTGCTGAGCCTATGTGCTCACGCTTGCTATATGAGTGATTTTGCAGGTTAACATCGGTGCTTATGAGAAGGTTGTCCGGTGAGACTCGGAGACTTCCGAGTCGTTTTACCCATGGAGAACCCAGCCGCTGCCGTATGACTTCCTGTTGCTAGCGAGAAGAGTCTGCGGGCTGGACATCTTCTCGAGTGCTTAGTAGATATGAAACATGAGAATAATTAGTCTTCCGCTGTAGTTATTTGATGTAAAATATTTATAAGAACATTTGTAAGCTTCCGCTTTTGATTTATGTAATACATGTTTCCTTATATGTGTGTTGTTGGGTGCCGCGTATCACGGCACCACCCAATGCGATTCCCGGGCAAGCGGCACGGCCCCATGATCGGGTTGGGCCCTGTCATCAACCTTGGTTGACGTGGTACAGCCTGTGGGGGTGGAGCTTGATGTAAGTTAGCCACTAGTTGTGTCAAATTCTGGATGAGCTGATTTTGGTTGTCGAGCATTTGGTGAATTTTATCAGCTCCTCCTCGGCGACCACCCCTGCCTTGCCCTCCAGGAATTGGAGGGTTGGCGGCCTCATTGTTGTCGTTGTGGTTGGCACCACGGCCTCTTCCTCTTCCGGCCATCTATCATGATTAACCAAATATCAACTTAATCATTACATATTAACTCCCCATGTAGCTTGTGTAAATTTAAAGTTTTGTAACATTAGATATTTAGACAACTCAAGAAAATTTCACACAAACTTTCAATCAAAATGTCTCACACGAAAGCAAATGCAAACATAAAGACGAGGTTGTGGACAAGTGCCCATGGCTTCCACAACTCACGTCACACACCAAACATTAATAAGCAAATGAATATGTTCTTGACAAAACTACTCGATGAAATGCTAGATCAAGGGAAATGACTCTAAACAACTCACATCACTGTGATGGCTCATCGGGATCTTCATCTTCATTGCGGCTGTCCCCCGACTCAGCTCTAGGTGGGGAAGACGCCGGTGGAGAAGTGCGACGACGCTTGTTCGCCCTGCGGTCTGGGGAATCAGGCGTCCAGGAGTCATTCTCTGAAACATACAGCTCGTTATGATCTCCCCTTTCCATTGCTCTCAAGCAAGCACGAAGTGTAGCCTCATTCTTCTTCAGGGTGTCACAGACATCCTGAAGCTCCTACTGCACTCCTGCAGTCTAGTGCTGAGCATAGCTGTGTCCTCCAAGCACATATCCATGTGGTCGTGGGTACTTCCTTCCTGGACCGGCGGGTAAATGTACTCCGAGGTGACACTCTCGTGCTGGAGAACGTACATGTACTCAGTCCTTTCCAGGTGGCCACGGTTGATGTAACTCTGACTGGTAATGGCCTCCCAAGTGACATCCTTCTCAGCATCGGCTTGTGTTGCTCGACAAGCTGGTGAGTGGTAGATCTTGAGCAACCTGTTCTCGTGGAAGATACTCATCTCTGAGCTCCACTCTTCGTGCTCTGCGCGAATGGTCTTGGTAAAGCTGTTTTGTACGATCAGCTTGCTGGTGTTGCCAACGGTGTGGAACATACGTCGAAGACGACGCAGCAAGCTCCCTACACCTAACCCGTGAGAGTGGTACGTCACAGGGTGGTTTTCCTCCCTTAGAACAGGTGCAGCTACAGGGACTCTTCCTTCGGCAGACTTGCGAGCGGTGCGGATCATGCGAACCATCTATAACATAAAACATTTAAAAATCAAGTTATATAATATGTAAATAAATACTCCATCTTGAATAATAGTTAATACGAGGTGAATAAATAGAGGAACAATATTAAATAACGCTTTTACCCCACAAATTTTGTAAAATAGTTTTTAAGAACATAATGTTCTTAAATACATCCATTTCTACCTAGGTTCACATTCCTACGGGAAACCTTAGCTCTGATGCCACTTCTGTCACAC
Source organism: Neostapfia colusana (assembly GCA_030760725.1). Lineage (NCBI taxonomy): Eukaryota > Viridiplantae > Streptophyta > Magnoliopsida > Poales > Poaceae > Neostapfia > Neostapfia colusana. The sequence continues at coordinate 40,363,014 of JASWHV010000008.1, read as the reverse complement.
CCGATTTTTTCGAAGAACAACCAAGTGATTCACACATGTCTGCCAGGATCATTTTCTTATACATGTGACGACAAATAGTGAAACATCATAATATTACAAGTAAGGTGTTCGAATACAAATAAGTCTTACATAGAGTCTCAAGGACGATAAATATGTTCATAACATGAAATTAAACATAGCAGCGGAAATATGGTCTTGTGGGCTCTGACACAAGCGTTGCCCGGGGGACTCCGTGAACCTAGAACCCTTCTTCAGAACCAAAGTCTTCGTTGTTGTACACCACTTCATTTCCTTGGCCTGAGCAGCAAGCAAAACCAACGAAAAGCAAGCTTGATTACCATTGGTACTCAGAAACTGTGGGAAATTAATGTCATGCAAGCTAGAACAAGGAAAGACTGAACATTTGGTTAAAGCACTACGCAATTAATACCTATCTCCTTGGCTCATTAAGCACCTACATTACTACATAAGTGAAGTGGTTCCAATCCCATAATCCCAATCCCATGGTTAAGCTCCCCGCTTAACATCCTTAACTTCTCCATTTATCATCATCTAATCATGAATAAGTCCAAGCCGCTCTTGACCGTGAGCATGGCTGTCATGACAGCTTTGACTCTACAGAGTTTGCACCACTGTACCCACACGTCGTGATTTCATCTCCCGTTGTCGGGTGGACTAAGAACCTCCATTTTGCCCGTGGTAGCCAGCCATATTTTACACTTCCCAGGTGTGTAGCCAGGAGATCACTACGAGGCCTTTACAAAAGGATTCCCGACGAGTATGAGCCCACTGAGGTTTCACCCCTAACAGCATCCAGGAGGCTCCAACCCCAGCTGCAGTGCCCCCCTCTTAAGCCTTGCGGGTCCTATGGTAGTCCAGCTGACACCTATTCCCCGCACCATCCAAACACCCACACTACGTTGAAAATACATCTAACTAATTGGCCAAGCTTCCCCATCTCAGCATGTGGTTGGCACGGTAAAGCCAGGTTATATGCTCCATGAACCGGTCCTTTAACTCAGGCAAGCACTAAACACAAACCCGAGTCTCGTGCACGTAGCACCAACCAAAGCATCCAGCTTGCCTAGATTCCTATGTCTATCATAATTCATGATGTTCCATTCAAGGGTAAATAATTCAATGTGATGATCTCATGTCCCATTTATCCCACTCTAACATGGCTAAGCATGAGTAAATAAATAAAAAGCATAATAAATAACTCCCAACCCAGGCTACAAGGAACAAGATAATGAAAATCTAGGGATACTTCCTAGCATGGGTTTCATAGTTCATTTGACAATGCAAGTAATTCTAGCTACACATCCTAACTTAGGTGCAAAGTGGTCAAGGACACTTGCCTTCTTCCTGCTGCTCCGGAAATGGAAAGTCTTGATCTTGGAAAGTGAGAACCGGCTCTAGGGCTGGTTCTACTCATGCCAACATATCCATAGCAAAAGAAAATAACATTCCATAAGCATTCATCCACACATACACCCATGCAAGTCATACGTACATGCATACATACATACATACATACATACATACATACATACATACATACATACATACATACATACATACATACATACATACATACATACATACATACATACATACATACATACATACATACATACATACATACATACATACATACATACATACATACATACATACATACATACATACATACATACATACATACATACATACATACATACATACATACATACATACATACATACATACATACATACATACATACATACATACATACATACGTACATACATACGTACATACATACGTACATACATACATACATACGTACATACATACATACGTACATACATACATACATACATACATACATACATACATACATACATACATACATACATACATACATACATACATACATACATACATACATACATACATACATACATACATACATACATACATACATACATACATACATACATACATACATACATACATACATACATACATACATACATACATACATACATACATACATACATACATACATACATACATACATACATACATACATACATACATACATACATACATACATACATACATACATACATACATACATACATACATACATACATACATACATACATACATACATACATACATACATACATACATACATACATATTGCTTCGCTTTATTAGTTACAACCTTTGCATAAACATGTATATTCTACCCCTAAACAGGATTTTCAGATCTCCTAATAAACTTTCCAATTGAAACTTTATGTTCAATAATCCTTATACGACATTTCCTAAGTGTATACATATTTTTCTCATATTTTCAGATTTATTCCTATGCCTAAAAGTGAATTTCAGAGTTAAAACAGAAACTAAATTGCCTTTTCAGAACTCATTCTCCATCTAAATCCAAATTGCAAACTGTTCTACAAGTTTTCAAAATGCTAGGGCAATTTAATTTGAGTTTACACACATTTCAAATTTATTTTTATGCCTAAAATAGATTTTTAGCAACCAACAGAAACTAATTTGTCATTTTCAGAATTGATTTACCACCTAAAACCAGTTTTCAGATTACCTTAGTTGTTTTCAATGTACTAGATCAACTCACTATTAATTTACCTAATTATTTGCACTCATAATGAATTTAAATCCTATTCTAAATCCTATTCAAATGTCTAAACGCCTAATCTAAATGTACTACAGGGTCCAAAATTTTATTTTCTTTAGAACTCAGGGGCCTAAACCTCAAATACAGAAAGGGTTCCATAATTTCTATTAAGTCCAGGGGCTAAAACAGCAGTTTAAACGTGTTTGCATATTTTTCAGGAAGTCCAGGGGGTAGAATCAAAATTTCAGGGGTTAGCTCGTGTTTTCCGAAAGCCTCAGGGGGTAGCGCGCTAAATTCCCGGCGGGAATCGGCGATTTAAACGTGGGCCATCGGATTTAAGACAGAGGGCCCAGATTCGTTCGTCAGAGGGGTACGCGCCCTTTTAATTTCTGCTGTGCGATTTAAAATGGACGCGCCACATGTGCCACGTCGCTCCGGCCGGGAAAAACACAGCGCACGGCGGCGCCAGGCAGCGGAGGCGACGATCTCTCCGGCGAGGTCTTGGATCTTCGCCTACACACGCTAAGACTCGGATTTCTTTTACCTGAGGGACTCGGAATCCGGTCTGCGACGAGGACAGGCGGCGGCGACTTGCTGTGCTCGTCGGAGTGGCAGTTGGGACGGTGATTCCTTCGGGCTTTCGGGTCGTGACGGTTCCCTGTGGTCCAGAGATGGCGTACTGATGATTAGGGTGGATCGAAACCGACTAATTTGAAGGTTTCACCGGCGAGCGGCGGCGGCTTCTTACCGGCGAGCTTCGGGATGGTTGTTTCCGGCGGCGTTTCTCCCCTGGGTCGGCGTCTACAGCTTGTGCGCGGTGCTGCGACACCACGAGATCCGTTAGACAAAGGGAAACGGCGACACTCGAGGGGAATTCCAAACTCAGCGGTGGCAGTACTCACCGAGAGAAAAACTGCTCGAGCAAGGCGAGGGTGGCGGGAACTTCTGTTTTTATCGTGGCTGGGGGTGCGGGGGTCGGTTGCGATCGTGCGGGATGGCGCGGGGGTTCAGGGGTGGGACGTGCGCGAGAAATCTGGGAGCGGGGCGCACGGTGCCCGGCACGGGAAAAATGTCGGCGGTGTGGGAGAAGGAACTGACAGCCGGGGCCCATGCGGCAGTGAGAGGAGGAGAGGAGAGAAGGGGCGCGGCGGGTTGGGCCGCTCGGGTGGGTTTCAGCCCAGTAGCTCGTTTTCCTTTTCTTTTTCTTTTCTTTTCTGTTTGCCCTCTTCAATTTTGAATTCCAATTTAAACTTTTGAATTTTTGCCCATGCATCACGTCCAAAATTTCTCTTTTGAGTTTTTGAAACTTTTGGGTGTTACAATTTGGTACAAGTCGAGTAGTTGGAACTACACGCGAGAATGAGCTAGAGGCACACCACTCGGTTAGAAAGATATACAATGAATCACATGGCAAGAAAATGATACCGAGCGGAGAGTAAGGGCAGCAGGAATTTGGGGCCTGGGTGCCATAGCTCTGCTTGTTTTGATTGAGGACCGAGCCGTGTGCGGGTCTGTTGAACAAGCTAGAACAGTACGGAAGACCTACCGGCTATATGGGAACTGGAAAACTGATGTAATTCGGGTTATGATATGTTGAGGCATTGCTTGTCGTCTAGAGGGTAGTTTGAGACCAGCTAGGTGTAAATCTGCTAGCGGGCATCGAGGATGCTCCGCGTAGAGACCTCCTATTCAGGACGATAGGACCGGTTCAACACTTGGCTAATGGATGAAAGGTGGTTGCGTACGACGTCCGTGATGGTTTCTGAAGGCAATATCGAGTACGGGCGTACATGATGGGTTATTCGGGTAACCCTGCAGGTGTAAATAGATTATAATTGCTGTCCCTCACAGTCGGTGAGTGCCACTTGTTCACTATACCGTGATGTAGAAAGAACAGGCTAGTTGTCATGATAAAATGTTGCTGGTTAAAAGCTTTACGTTGATTTGTTAATGACATGCTTTAGTTTAGAGCAAATCAAAGTTATTTTCAACCTTAGGCAAGTTCCATAAGAGGAATGCGTTTCTTGTTTGATTGCGGACTTCTTATGTGTCTTAGCACAAGGTTTTCCACTAACTTGAGGCTAAAACTTGAAAGTAAGGATCACCTAATTAGGTGAGTCTTATGCAAAGTACTTACCTACCCTAAAATGCAAATCCATCATGTAGGGTTACATGTTTAGGTGAGACGGGTTAGTATTGTTGATCCATCATGCTCACTGCTTGTTGTTGAAGCGTTTGCAGGGTTCTATGAGGAGGAGGATCCCGAGGTGGAGACGGACCCCCAAGAGGGAACCACCGTCGAAGGGGAGCTGTGCACGCCGCCGTGTTAGTGTGTGTGTGTGTGTGTGTGTGTGTGTGTGTGTGTGTGTGTGTGTGTGTGTGTGTGTGTGTGTGTGTGTGTGTGTGTGTGTGTGTGTGTGTGTGTGTGTGTGTGTGTGTGTGTGTGTGTGTGTGTGTGTGTGTGTGTGTGTGTGTGTGTGTGTGTGTGTGTGTGTGTGTGTGTGTGTGTGTGTGTGTGTGTGTGTGTGTGTGTGTGTGTGTGTGTGTGTGTGTGTGTGTGTGTGTGTGTTTGTGTGTGTGTGCTAGTAGGAATACGTTCATGGGCTGAACGTAAACCTTTTGCTTAGTCTACGCCTGCGAGTGTAGACTATAACAATATTCTGATGTAACTATGTTGATAAATAAATTTATGTAATAAAATTTAGCTTCCGCTTATCGCCTTTTATGTGTGTTATCCGATGATGTCTATCGCAGCACCCCTCAGCGAGATCCTGGATTGTCGGGACCGTTGGGTCCTCGCAATGTGGCATCAGAGCATCGTTGAGGTTTAACGCACTTAAAAAAGCTAGATTTTCAAATACTCGGTGAGGAACGAATATGTAGCCCATATAAGGATGTTATTAGTGTATAGAAAGTGGCAATACTAACCTATTTGATATGTCGGTAAATCGTGCATCTCGGGACTCTTTATGTATTGGGGGGTGCATGTAAGCGCTGTCCACCAGTGCGCACAAGCTTAATGGTGGAGCCTCACGGGTGGTAGGTAACCCGACCAGCTTTGGTATCCTCTACAATCAAAGTCTTATGTTTTGACCACTGTGTGATATCTTGGCTCCCGGCTTAATAGGATTCATAGAATACTCATACCATCAAGGTATACCTTCTTAATCTGGAAGCCCACCTGCAAAGGACTCCAGGGTTAAGCATGCTTGGTCCAGAGAAATTTGGGGATGGGTCACCGACCGGGAAGTTTTCCCATGTGCGCACGAGTGAGGACAAAGTGCGCAGAAAAAACGAGTGTTGGTCGGTGGGGCTAGTCTATGATCCTAGAGAGATACCACAAATGGTGTAAGAGCCGACCCTCGCAGTTTCACGGGTGCATACGGGTCAGTGAGAAGGATACGGTAGCGTATGGGTCAGCAACGTAGTTACGTACGCATGACGAGTGGGTCCTCTGTGTGGGACACGGTATGGTACATATTCTGTTAACTGGACGTACGATATGCGTATGCAAGTACTGAACGTACGGACGTGGCTAAGAGGGGATATTTCTGTCTTGGCGTTGACCGATGAGGACGTCGGTCTTCTAAGGGGGTGGATTTCGTGATATCCTGTCTCCTGGCTTAATAGGATTGATAGAATACTCATACTGTGACACCCCCGGTTCTGTAGAACACAGGACCGAGGTGATGTGTATGTGTGCCTAGGATGTTCGTCACACTTACACATATATCCACAAACTGAATTCAGAATAATACCGCGAATGAATAAGGTTCAAGTACTTTATTACATCAATCTTTATTGCAGCGGAAGTATCTAATCTATTCTAGCAGCGGAAGTCTTATTCTAGCAGCAGAAGTCTTCTAAACTCTTGCGGAAGCAACTAAGCAGCAGCAGCGGGCTTCATCTTCATATTCCACAAGCAAGGTTGATGGTGGATCATACGCCTAGTACTCCACATGCTCTTCAAAGTACTCCTCTCCAGTTGCTGATGATGTATGATAATGCAAGGGTGAGTACATGACGTACTCAGTAAGTGCGGGAAGTATGACATGTAGCTTACAGCAAGGTAGGTATAAAAAAGCTCATTGCGGAAAGCAAAGTTTATTTCTCAAAACATGATAAAAACAGCAACTAGCTTTAAGTGAATATAATCCCAACATATACTTAAAAACATCGACATACCTCCATAATGTTTCACCAGTTTCCATGTCTCATCCAGACATAAATCTTTCTCAACTTTTTATTCTCATGAATACCATCTCGTATTCACTACCATTTCATCTCATGTTTAATTCCGTCTCATAACCGAGACCAAAGCTCATCGTTTCGACTCAACAGTCCGAAACCATTCTCATTACCAGGACTCAACAGTCCCGAAACCTTTCCTCAGTGACCAAACCAAACCAATAACCAAACCAAATACCATCCCAAAATCCATCCCAACTAATCATGTGAGTTGTCCAGGCGCTTGTGACCGTAAGCTCGGCTATCATGATAGTTTTACACTCTGCAGAGGTGGCACCACTTTACCCACAAGTTTGTGATTTCGTCACCCGTCGGCGACAGCAGAACCTCCATTATACCAGTACACAACCGTCGGTGTATGGCCAAGAGATCACAAAATAGCCTTTACAAAGGGGCTACTAGATGTATGGACTCACTAAGGTTTCACCGGCAGGCTAGAATCACCATTCTCCCACCTATGGGCCCCCTCTTGTGCCATGCAGTTCCCCGGGCAGTCCTCACTCGACTCCCATTCGCCGCGCCTTCCACGGTCCATAACAATCTAGTAACTTACCTAATTAGTCAGCTAAGCCGCACCCATATTTGGCTTTGTAGCGGCACTATTATCCTGGCATAGCTGGCATGAACCGATACTTAGATCTACGGCAAGTAAACCACCATCTCATTCTACCTCATTCACAAACCAGGCTTGCATAGATCTCCCCCGATTCATTTTCATCAAGTTTTCATTATCATTATCCTCATGAGTGCAGTAGCTAGACATAATCTATTTCGCTTCCCATAATCCCGTAGACTCAGCGAAGCATAAACCAAAAACGATCATACCCGACTCATTAACTTTCCCGGCGACAAGGGTGGTTAACAAAACTAGTAAACTCCTATGAAACGGTTTCCCATCAAGTTGACTCAATCATACTCAGTTTTCGCAATCAAAATAGTTTTTCAAAAACATGGGATTAATATGGTCAAGGGGCACTTGCCTTGTTCTTGTGGTTTCTGTTGCTCTTGGATCTCGAAATCTTGGTGCTAAAATCCTTCGCAGATAGCTCCCTGAGCTTGTCCTTATACTTATAATCACGCACATACAAGATTTACAGCAATCACTATCATGCACAAACTTTACTCAAGATGCAATGATGCATATGCATGTTAATTTTATGGTGCAGTTTTATTAGATCAGTTTGTACGTGTTCTTGCATGGCTTGCATGGGTTTGCATGGGGTTTTATGATGAACAGAGGTGTAGGGATCAAGTGCGGACGTGGTGATGATCTCGACTTAAGATCAAACCGATCAACATGTGATCTGTCCTCATGAAAGCTTCTGTTCGAAGGGATCGAAGAAACAGATGCAAAGAAAACCGCGATGAGGTCGTAAGGTGGTAACGAAGACCTACCTCACGTTCTTCTTGGTCTCGGGGTCTTTCTCCTAGCAAGACAGATCGTCAGGGCTCTCTTCAGGCGACGGCGAGCTCGTCGGTGATCTCCGGCGAAGGGGTTTAGCTCGGCGAGTTTTTGGGGCTAGGGCTTCTAAGCTGTCGGCTTGGGAATAGATGTTACGGCCAAGGGGTTGTTTCGGGTTCTATTTATAAAGGGTGAAAGAAGAGTCCTAATATTGTTGAATTTCAAATAAGAGTCCTATTCAAATTGTTTTTGAATCTTAACAACTTATCTCTAGTTGTTTTGGTTACAGTATTCAACCTAGAAGAGTTCGTGTCGGTTTCCTCCATGTCGGGCACTCGTGTACCGAAGAAAAACCGCTTCAGATCTCGTCACCTCCGCGGTGATAAGCTCCGGAGGCCCCACGTGTCCAGCGGAGGCCGGGCTTCCCTTTTCCGCAGAGGCGGGCTCCGGTTGTGCCACGTGTCAGGCGGGCGGGATCTCCCTCTCCTCGGAGGCGAGCTCCGCGTACGCCACGTGTCTTGGCAGGTTGGGACCTCCCTCTCCCTCAGAGGTGAGCTCCACGTGCGCCACGTGTCTGGTGAGTCGGGACCTCCCCTCTATACAGAGACGAGCTCCGTGTACACCATGTGTCACTGCCGGACCTCCCCTCTCTTCGGAGGTGGCTCCGAATGTGCCATGTGTCAATTCCGGACCTCCCTCTCTTCGGAGGTGAGCTCCGAGAGTGCCACGTGTCAGTTCTGGACCTCCCTTCTCTTCGGAGGTGAGCTCCGAGAATGCCACGTGTCAAGCAGCGCCGAATCTTCCTTTCTCCTCAGAGACGAGCTCTGAGGTCGACACGTGTCCAGTAGCGTCGGACCTCTCAGAGGTGAGCTCCGGAGGTGACACGTGTCCATCAGTGTTGGACCTCCCGGAGGTTATCCCCGGAGGTGACACGTGTCTTGTAGTGTCGGACCTCCCGGAGGTAAGCTCCAGAGGTGACACGTGTCCAGTAGGACCGGACCTCTCGGAAGTGAGCTCCGAGAGCGACACGTGTCCTGCGGGTTGGGCCTTGCTTCCCCGCAGCGACTAGCTCCGGTGGTGACACTTGTCCTGCGGGGCTGAAATTCGCTTCTCCACCGAGACAAGCCCCGGAGGCGACACGCGTCCAGTGGGTCAGACCTCACCCCTTCCACAGAGGCTAGCTCCGAGCCTGCCACGTGTCTGGCGGTGCCGGACCTCTCCCCACTACGCAGGGATGAGCTCCAAACACGCCACGTGGCCAGCAGGCCGTGGGAAGTGTCTACAGCTCTCCTTGGCAAACTGGAATTTGCTCCTTTCGGCTTATATTTTTTATTCCTTCTCTGTTTCTACTTATTTTAAAATGTTTCTCTACATGAAATATGAATGCATGCATGATTACAAAATTGAGGGTGTTACAAACCTACCCCCCTTAAATTGAATCTCGCCCTCGAGATTCAGTAGTGGAGAATAGATGAGGGAACTCTGCCTTGAGGTCTTCTTCACGCTCCCATGTAGCTTATGCTTCTGTGTGATAGCTCCATTGTGTCTTGCACCATCGGATCACCTTTTTTCTTGTGACCCTTTCCTTCACATCCAAAATTCAGACAGGGTGCTCTACATAGGTCAGATCCTCGTGAAGTTCAATCTCTTCCATTGGTACTTGCTTTTCCGGTACCCTCAAGCACTTCTTGAGAATTCTTGAACCACCGGAATTCTTCCCAATGTTGCCTCTTTGACGTGATTCATCGTTGCCCTTTCGGTTACTGGTTGGGCTGACTCTAACTCGATATGAGTACCGTGCTCGTTTGTTAACTGCACGCTTCTCTCAGCACATTGCATTACTCCGTTGTGCTTTCTTAACCAATCCATTCCGAGTATTATGTCAAGCCCTTGGGAATCCAAGACAATGAGATTGGCAAGGAAATCTACCCCCCTTATTTTAAGGTTTACTTTCGGACATACTATATTAGTCCTCATCTCTCCACCGGGAGAATTAACCAACTTAGTATATTTCAAGTGTGATATGGGTAGATTGTACTTGGCAACATACTTGGATGATATGAATGAATGTGATGCTCCGGAATCAAATAAAATGGTGGTTGGGTTGGAGTCGGCAAGGAACATACCAATCACGATGTCCTCCGCCTGTTGCGCTTCCTCAGCAGAAACATGGTTCACGTTGCCGCGAGCGTAGTTCTGCTGTCCACGGTTGCTTTGCGTAGCTCCTCCGTTCGGCCGTGGGTTCTGCTTGGGCACGTTGCTTGGCTGTCTAGGACCTCTCCTCGGGCACTGGCTCGCAAAGTTTCCCATCTCTCCGCATGCAAAGCATGCCTTGTTGCCCAAGGCAGCAGGTACGTTGGGTCAGGGGTTTTGAGCAGGGGCGCCCATGTTAGGACGAGGCACCGGAGGCAAAGGCACACGAGGTGCTTGCATAGTAGTACGTTGCTGTGGTGGTTGATTAGGGCGAAAAGCAGAAGTAGACGAGCCATATTGCGGTGCAGCTGGGGGCATGTACCGAGGGCGTACGTTGCTCCCTTGCGGCTGGTATGGCATCTTTCTTTTGCCCTCTTGCTCGATCTCTCAGATCTTGCTCTCATCACTATGGCTTTGTCAACTAGCTTATGGAAGCTCGCATAGTCATTGTTGAGGAGCTGGACTTGGACCTCATTGTTCAACCCTCTCATGAATAGGTACTACTTCCGTTGGTCTGAGTTGACATCTTCAGGGGCATACCGTGATAGTTGCGTGAACTTATTGAGGTACTCATTCACACTTTTCCTGCCCTGGCGGAGACCTTCAAACTCTTGTCTTTTGAGCATCATGACACCAGCAGGGATATAATGAGAGCGGAAACTCTCCTTGAACTCAGTCCAAGTGATATTCTCCTGGTTGACATGAGTGTTGCAAAGGGCGTCCCACCAGTCAGCTGCTGCTCCCTTGAGTTGGTGCGGCACGAAGAGAACTTTCTCTCGGTCATTGCACTGGACGATGGCAAGCTTCTTCTCCATGGACTTCAACCAGTCATCGGCCTCCATGGGGTCATTAGCTTGTGCAAAAGTGGGTGGTCGAGTCCTCATGAACTCTCCCAGTCGGTTGTGAGCCGGTGGTGGTGGCGGGGGTGGCGGCAGTGGTGCAGGAATGGGATTGTTGTTGTTGGCCTGTAGCTGATCTAATGTTTGGATCATGGTTCGCATGAGCTGATTCTGCATGGCCATCAACCGTTCCAGGTTGTTTTCACTAGCTCTGGAGTTAGCAGGAACTTCATCGTGGTCATCCTCTTGGTTGCCACGAATGTTCCTCCTTTGGCGGCCAACGTTTCCTCTCACCATCTATGAGAGAGAGTTGAGTAGAATAGAGGTTGGAAGTTTAGATGGACCCCCCAACTATATGCATCAAGGGTATGAACTATATATCACCCTATATGAGGATGTGAACACATGCCGAAGCATCTCACATCTCCCTACTATGTGTGGATATGGACAACACTTGAGACGTCCCACAACTCACACTAAGCACACAAGTACAAACAATCATCACAAAGTTCACACAACTCCTATTCAAGCTTATTCAATGGGGTCCTATGTGGTTTTGGGGTGATACCAATCTATGACTTCACCCTATGTCAAGGTGGTTTGGGGTGATACCTATGGCACCAATCTGTGATCAATCTGTGATTTCTACCTAGGCTTGCGTCCTATGGCCAAAGTGGTTCCAATGCCAATCTATGCATTCTACCTAGGCTTGCATCCTACGGTCAGCGTGGCTTCTAGCACCAATCTGTTACTAGGCCTGTGTCCTACGGTCAACCGTGGTATCTTGATACCAATCTGTGACCTTATCTAAGCTTGTGACCTACAGTCAACCGTGGTAGCTTGATACCAATCTGTGACTAGGTGTGGCAGCTCTGAAACTAATCTGTGATTTCTATCTAGGCTTGTGACCTACGATCAACCGTGGCTCTGATACCAATCTGTGACACCCCCGGTTCTGTAGAACACAGGACCGAGGTGATGCGTATGTGTGCCCAGGATGTTCATCACACATACACATATATCCACAAACTGAATTCAGAATAATACCATAAATAAATAAGGTTCAAGTACTTTATTACATCAATCTTTATTGCAGTGGAAGTCTCTAATCTATTCTAGCAGCAGAAGTCTTACTCTAGCAGCGGAAGTCTTCTAAACTATTGCGGAAGCAACTAAGCAGCAGCAGCGGGCTTCATCTCCATATTCCACAGGCAAAGTTGATGGTGGATCATACGCCTAGTACTCCACATGCTCTTCAAAGTACTCCTCTCATGTTGTTGATGATGTATGATAATGCAAGGGTGAGTACATGACGTACTCAGCAAGTGCGAGAAGTATGACATGTAGCTTACAACAAGGTAGGTATAAAAAGGTTCATTGCGGAAAGCAAAGTTTATTTCTCAAAACATGATAAAAACAACAACTAGCTTTAAGTGAATATAATCCCAACATATACTTAAATATCAACATACCTCCATCATGTTTCACCAGTTTCCATGTCTCATCCAGACATATATCTATCTCAACTTTTTATGCTCATAAATACCATCTCGTATTCACTACCATCTCATCTCATGTTATCCGTCTCATAACCGATACCAAAGCTCATCATTTTGACTCAATAGTCCGAAACCATTCTCATTACAAGGACTCAACAGTCCCGAAACCTTTCCTCAATGACCAAACCAAACCAATAACCAAACCAAATACCATCCCAAAATCCATCCCAACTAATCATGTGAGTTGTCCAGGCGCTTGTGACCGTAAGATCGACTATCATGATAGTTTTACACTATGTAGAGGTGGCACCACTTTACCCACAAGTTTGTGATTTTGTCACCCATCGGCGACTGCAGAACCTCCATTATACCAGTACACAACCGTCGGTGTGTGGCCAAGAGATCACAAAATAGCCTTTACAAAGGGGTTACTAGATGTATGGACTCACTAAGGTTTCACCGGCAGGCTAGAATCACCATTCTCCCAACTACGGTCCCCCTCTTGTGCCATGCAGTTCCCAGGACTGTCCTCACTCGACTCTCATTTCCCGCGCCTTCCACGGTCCATAACAATCTAGTAACTTACCCAATTAGTCAGCTAAGCCGCACCCATATTTGGCCTTGTGGCGGCACTGTTATCCTGGCATGGCTGGCATGAACTGGTCCTTAGATCTACGGCAAGTAAACCACCATCTCATTCTACCTCATTCACAAACCAAGCTTGCCTAGATCTCCCCTGATTCATGTTCATCAAGTTTTCATTTTCATTATCATTATCCTCATGAGTGCAGTAGCTAGACATAATCTATCTCGCTTCCCATAATCCCGTAGACTCAACGAAGCATAAACCAAAAATGACCATACCCGACTCATTAACTTTCCTGGCGACAAGGGTGGTTAACAAAACTAGTAAACTCCTATGAAACGGTTTCCCATCAAGTTGACTCAATCATACTAAGTTTTCGCAATAAAAACAGTTTTCCAAAAACATGGGATCAATATGGTCAAGGGGCATTTGCCTTGTTCTTGTGGTTTCTGTTGCTCTTGGATCTCGAAATCTTGGTGCTGAAATCCTTCGCAGATAACTCCGTGAGCTTGTCCTTCTACTTACAATCACGCACATACAAGATTTACAGCAATCAATATCATGCACAAACTTTACTCAAGATGCAATGATGCATATGCATGTTGATTTTATGGTGCAGTTTTATTAGATCAGTTTGTACGTGTTCTTGCATGGCTTGCATGGGTTTGCATGGGGTTTTACAATGAACAGAGGTGTAGGGATCAAGTGCGGACGTGGTGATGATCTCGACTTAAGATCAAACCGATCAACACGTGATCTGTCCTCATGAAATCTTCTGTTCGAAGGGATCGAAGAAACAGATGCAAAGAAAACCGCGATGAGGTAGTAAGGTGGTAACGGAGACCTACCTCACGTTCTTCTTGGTCTCGGGGTCTTTCTCCTAGCAAGACAGATCGTCGGGGCTCTCTTCTAGCAACGGCGAGCTCGTCGGCGATCTCCGGCGAAGGGGTTTAGCTCGGCGAGTTTTTGGGGCTAGGGCTTCTAAGCTGTCGGCTTGGGAATAGATGTTACGACCAAGGGGTTGTTTCGGGTTCTATTTATAAAGGGTGAAAGAAGAGTCCTAATCTGATTAAATTTCAAATAAGAGTCCTATTCAAATCGTTTTTGAATCTTAACAACTTATCTCTAGTTGTTTTGGTTACAGTATTCAACGTAGAAGAGTTTGTGTCGGTTTCCTCCGTGTCGGGCACTCGTGTACCAAAGTAAAACTGCTTCAGATGTCGTCACCTCCGTGGTGATGAGCTCCGGAGGCTCCACGTGTCCAGCAGAGGCCGGGCTTCCCTTTTCCGCAGAGGTGGGCTCCGGTTGTGCTGCGTGTCAGGCGGGCGGGACTTCCCTCTCCTCGGAGGCGAGCTCCGCGTGCGCCACGTGTCTTGGCTGGTTGGGACCTCCCTCTCCCTCAGAGGTGAGCTCCGCGTGCGCCACGTGTCTGGTGGGTCAGGACCTCCCCTCTATATAGAGACGAGCTCCGCGTACGCCACGTGTCAGTGTCGGACCTCCCCTCTCTTCGGAGGTGGCTCCGAATGTGCCATGTGTCAATTCCGGACCTCCCTCTCTTTGGAGGTGAGCTCCGAGAGTGCCACGATTCAGTTCTAGACCTCCCTTCTCTTCGGAGGTAAGCTCCGAGAATGCCACATGTCAAGCAGCGCCAAATCTTCCTTTCTCCTCAGAGACGAGCTCCGAGGTCGACACGTGTCCAGTAGCGTCGGACCTCCCGGAGGTGAGCTCCGGAGGTGACACGTGTCCATCAGTGTCGGACCTCCCGGAGGTGACACGTGTCCCGTAGTGTCGGACCTCCCGGAGGTAAGCTCCGGAGGTGACACGTGTCCAATAGGACCGGACCTCTCGAAAGTGAGCTCCGAGAGCGACATGTGTCCCGCGGGTTGGGCCTTGCTTCCCCGCAGCGACTTGCTCCGGTGGCGACATGTGTCCTGCGGGGCTGAACTTCGCTTCTCCGCAGAGACAAGCCCCGGAGGCGACACGCGTCCAGCGGGTTGGACCTCGCCCCTTCCACAGAGGCTAGCTCCGAGCCTGCCACGTGTCTGGTGGTGCCGGACCTCTCTCCACTACGCAGGGATGAGCTCCAAACACGCCACGTGGCCAGTAGGCCGCGGGAAGTGTCTACAGCGCTCCTTGGCGAACTGGAATTTGCTCCTTTCGGCTTATATTTTTTATTCCTTCTCTATTTATACTTATTTTAAAATGTTTCTCTACATGAAATATGAATGCATGCATGATTACGAAATTGAGGGTGTTACACATACCACCAAGGTATACCTTCTTTTCTGGAAGCCCACCTGCAAAGGACTCTAGGGTTAAGCGTTCTTGGTCCGTAGAAATTTGAGGATGGGTGACCGACTGGGAAGTCTTCCCGGGTGCGCACGAGTGACGACAAAGTGCACAGAAAAGACGAGTGTTGGTTGGTGGGGTTAATCTATGATCCTAGAGAGCTGCCACAGCCCGTGGGCCAAAATCCATTACGATGCATGTAGGTCTGATTATGTGAAACCTAATTGTGAGTGTAAAAGTGAGGTTCATGTAAAGTTTTGGTCATACTTGACAAACTTTGACGTGTGACTTGTATGGGTAAACATGATACATGTCAATGGTCTTGAACATGTGGTTTCGATGGGTACTCATGGACTGAATACTGGTGTGTTATAATAGTTTGAATGCATGGAACACACTTGTGTGAAGATATCACGCAAAATGATGGTTTATGGATTGATGAGAGTGAAGTCGTGGACTTGGACTTGCATGGATTTGTTGTTTGCTCATGTGCAGTTGTTGCTTTGGTGCAAGGCATGACTGGTGGTAAGATCGCGGGCTAAGTTCAAGAGGAATTGAGTCTTTGGCAACCAAGTTCAAAGAGGAGCTAGGTTGTAAGGATCAAGAAAGTCACACAGGATGGCTTGGCTGGAGGACAATGCATGTGAAGGTTTGAAACGTATCCAAACGAGATTTGAAATGTATCTAGATATGCTCATACATGTGAATGGCTTGTGCACGAGTACGGGGGTGCAGCATGGCATGTGTTCAACGTGTGAAAATTGAACATGTCTAGAAGTTGCGCACATGTGCAAGGGAGGCATGAATGTGCCATAAGGTTCTAAGGTATGGATAAGAGTTTTTGGCGTGGTGCTAGGGTTGGAAGGCATCCAACCGTGCGGGCGCATAAAAAGAAGATCCAGGTCGGACCAGGTCAGGTGAAGAGAAGAGTCCAATACGGGCACGGTCGGGTGAAGAGAAGAGTTCAGGTTGGACCAGGTCAGGCAGTTCACTAGGTCGGGACTTGGCAGGTCAACCAGCACTAGGTCGAGCAGGTCGGGAAGTTGAGACTTGACAGGTCGGTCAGCTCAGTAGGTCGGGGTTTGGCATGTTGCATGCCTGACACGAACGTGGGTTGGTTTTGGCAAGCCAAAGTGTTTTTGGGAGGTCGGATTTGCTTCTACCTACACATAAAAGAAGTCCAAAACATTTTAATAAAGATTGAATTGAAATCCTAGTCAGTTACTAGACGTGTCCTAGCTGACCAATACTTTTTTGGAGGTGTTCTAGTTAGTTACGTTGGCCTTAGGGTTATGGATATAAATAGTGAGTACTTAACTACGTGTGAAGCATCCCTTGCAGCTGACTTTCGTTTGTTTTGAAGAAGAAGCCACTGTTTGTGCCAAGCTTTTGCATCATAATCAGAAAACTTCGTTTTTGCTAGTTCGGACGCTGTTTTTCTTCATATATATTATGTTTCTCATGTCTATTTAATTTTTGCCACCTTTCTGTAGCACCCTCAATTTCTCCCACATTTGGGGGGATTTGCCCCCAAATTGGCCGCAGCCTTGAGGGGGGGATTTTCCCCCAAATTGGCCAATTAGCCATAGAAGGGGGAAAAACCCTAGGACTCTTTGGTATGCGTCCCATCATGCTACAACTCTTCTTTTCCCACCTTATAAATACAACCCCTCAGCCCCCACTACACCTTTGGCCGCAGCCCCCCCCCCCAACTTGCCGAGTTGCCCCTGCCCTCCCAACTCGCGGAGTTGTCCACCACCACCCCCCTTGGCGGAGTTTGGTCACCGTCAAGCCTCGCCGACGAGCCCCGCCCACGAGCCGCTCTGTTGAGCCCCTCCATCGAGCCCCGCTGTCGAGCCCCGTCGTCAAGCCCTGCCATCGAGACCCGCCGTCGAGCCCCGTCACGCCTCGCCGTCGCCGGAGAAAAAGCCCGACGATCTGCCCTACCATAATTCCCCACAGAGAAATCCCCTGTTGCTGCCGTTTCTAGGAGGAAGGCCCTGCCACAAGGAGGAAGTTAGGTAGGTCTTCATTACCCCTCTTACGACGTCGCCGCTGTTTCTACGCATCCATTTTCTTCGCCTCCTTCGAGCAGAAACTTTTGCGTGTGGACAGATTGTGTTTTGGACGATTTTTGACAGTGGAATTGATCTACGTCTTGTTTAAAGATCATCACCACGTCCACACTTGATCCCAACACCCTTGTTCATCATAAAACCCCTTGAAAGCCCATTAAAACATGCAAGAACACGTACAAACTGGTTTTATAAAACTGTACTATAGGATTTGCATTCATCTACCACATTGCATCTTAAGAAAAATTTGTGCATGATGATTGATTGCCGTAAATTTTGTATGTGTGTGGTCGTAAGTAGAAGGACAAGCTCAAGAGGCCGTCTACGAGGAACTACAGCACCAAGACTTCGAGACGCTTGAGCAACACGAGCCACGGGAGCAAGGCAAGTGCCCCTTGACCATATTGATCCCATGTTTTTAAACTGTTTTGTTTGTGAAAACGCGTATACTTGTGTCAACTTGATGGGACACCCTTTTATAGGAGTTTACTAGTTTTGTTAGACATCCTTGTCGCCGAGAAAGTTGATGAGTCGGGTATGGTTGTTTTTCCTTTTTGCTTTGCTTAACCTATGGGATACGGGAAGCTGAAATAAAACATGGTTAGCTACTGCACTCATAAGATTTAACATGATGAGAACTTGATAATGTTAATGAGCATAGAATCGGGGAGATCTAGGCAATCTTGGTTTGTGGATGTTGCTGAATGAGATGGTGGTTTACTTGCCGTAGATCTAAGGACCGGTTCATGCGAACACATGCCAGGAAAACAGTGCCACCACAAGGCCAAATATGGGTGCGGCTTAGCTGACTAATTAGGTGTGTTGCTAGCTTGTTATGGACCGTTGGATGGCGCAGGGAATGGGAATCGAGAGGGACTGCCCTGGGAACTGCATGGCACAAGAGGGGGCCCGTGGGTGGGAGAATGGAGATTCGAGTCTGCCGGTGAAACCTCAGTTGGTCCGTACATCCTAGTAGCCCCTTTGTAAAGGCTATTTTGTGATCTCTTGGCCATACACCGACGGTTGTGTACTGGTATAATGGAGGTTCTTTCTAGTCGCCGACGGGTAATGAAATCACGAACTTGTGGGTAAAGTGGTGCCACCTCTGCAAAGTGTAAAACTATCATGATAGCCATGCTTCCGGTCACAAGCACCTGTCCAACTTCCAAGATTAGAGGCAAAATTTGGGATGTTTATTTGGTATGGTTATGGTATGGTCATTGGGAATGGTTTCAGGACTGTTTTGAGTCATGAAAATGAGTTTAGTTTCGGTTATATGAATATGAGATGGCTATGAATATTTATGAGTATGAGATGAACTTGAGAAAGATTAATGGCTGGTTGAGACTTGATATATGGTGAAATATGATGAAGGAATGTTGATGATTTAACTTGGTTATGATGGGATTTTAACTCACATAGACTTAGTTGCTGTTTTTACCATGTTTGTGAAATAAAATTTTCTTGCTGCAATAAGCCTTTTTATTTCCTACCTTGTTGTAAGCTACATGTCATCATTTTCCCGCACATGCTGAGTACGCATGTACTCACCCTTGCATTACCACATATACATCAGCTACAAGAGAAGAATATTTCGAGGAACATGTGGAGTACTAGGCGTGCGCACTACCGTTAACATGCCTGTGGAGTTGAAGATTGGAGCCTGCTGTTTTAGTTATTTTCCGCTGTCGTTTAGAGTCTTCCGCTGTAAGAATAAGTTAGATATTCATGAGTGAGAGATTGAGTCATTGTAATAAAGTACTTAAACACTATTTATTCGTGGTTATATTCTGAATTCAGTTTGTGGAGTACATGTGTATATGTGATGAACATCCTGGGCACACATATGCATTCACTTGGTTCTATTTTCGGAACCGGGTGTCACACTTTCGATTATATTTTTAGTTATAAAACCTTCATTCTACCCTTCCAATTATCTTGAATCTTTTTGTATTGGCTTCACAACTTGATTTTCTATCATCTGTGATGATCTCAAAGTCTTTGGGGTCACAGTTTTCACGTCACACATGAGATTGTGCATCATATTAGATTAGTTCTTTGCCTGGGTAGATCAGACTGGTCTTTGCTCACGTTTTTCATCATAATTTGCATTATACTCCATCAATTAGGTGAATTTTGTTTTGTTGGTTTTCTAACCTTATTCTCCTATCACCTCTAGAGTTTTGGTCACGTTGCTAGTCATAAAACACACATACACAAGCTTTTTTACAGTAGAATGTTTTTTCTTGAGGGGTAAACTCTTCCGCTAAATTTTCGTTTCATCTACCATTTCCCCCCTCTGGTAGCTGATCTCGTATCCTTCATTTCTACAATTGGTACTGGAGCCAAGTTGCCATTAATTTAACAATCTTTATCGTTTTTATACTAGATTCAATGTAGAGAAATTCTACAAAATCATGTGTGTTAGATTACATTGATTTTCAAGCCTGTAAGGCTCAGATGGAGGCTTACATTCACGCGCAAGGCTTTGACATCTAGAGAAAGTTTCCAAACCCTTCGTTGTACCGTCAAACAAAGATGTGCGACCACCAATATGAATGAAGTCAACAATAACTACAAGACGCACAACTTGATCATCCAAGGACTGATTCAAGGCGACTTTGATCTTGTTACCAACTTAAAGTCAGCATACCACATGTGGAAGCATTTGTGCCATTACCATGAGGGCTCTAACACAATATAGGAGGTACGCCAAGACATGTACAATAAAGAGTACATGTGATTTGAGATGCAGGCCGATGAGTCACTTGATAATTTCTTTGCACGTTTTAATTAGATATTTAGCAACTTGCATAGTGAAATTGCTAGGTGCTTTGGACATATCTATTTGGGAGATGAATGTTACATCTATTCGAGAATCAACTGTCATGAGTTATTAAGCACTAGATATTCTTTATTCAAGGCTTAAGAACTTGATTTTATAACTTGCAAGAATCCAAATAAATCTATTACTTAGCTTCCACAACGTGACATGCCTACTTCTAAATCATCTACTTCAAGTGTTGCACTTTTTTATTGCCTTCACTAATCAATAAGCAGATTGAAGAATTCCCGGAGTAAAAGTTTGCACTTGTTTCTACTAGGTTCTCAAATGCATTGCAAAACATGAGAATGATGAGAGGAAGTGGTGGCTTTCAACAATGTTTTGGGTGTGGTGAACCTGTCCACTTTCGAGCGAAATTGTACTGAACTTTCGGGTTCTACTCCTC
The DNA here is from genome assembly GCA_030760725.1 of Neostapfia colusana. Classification (NCBI taxonomy): domain Eukaryota; kingdom Viridiplantae; phylum Streptophyta; class Magnoliopsida; order Poales; family Poaceae; genus Neostapfia; species Neostapfia colusana. The sequence goes on along the minus strand of JASWHV010000008.1, from coordinate 40,342,021 downwards.
GGTTGACAAGCCAACAAGGTTCAAGCCCTCCTCAAACATCAACAACAATATGAGAAGGTTTTGTGAACAGTAAGGTGGTGCACCGTGTCCTCTCTGCGCTAGAACAGATCAACATAAGCGATGTGGACAAAGAATGTGATTAAGATAAAGGCACTTCACCGAAGAACAATGGAAAGAAGCAAACATTGGCTAGTTTATGTCTCATAAAAAGCCAAGATAGCTCAAGAACCCTGGCGTACGACGATATCAGCTAGGATAATGAGGTAAACCCTGTCTATAATGACCTTTAATATGCTATTGTTCGTTTTGGCACTTTACATGAGAAAAATGACAAGAAACTTATAAAGAAAGATGCTAAAATTGACTCACTAGAAAGTAAAATTGAACGTTTGAAATCTTTGATTTCTAGTCATGATTCTTATTCTTCTTGTGAGTTGATTTGTGAACAATGGTCTTCCCTCGGAGACATACATGTCTCAACACTTTATATGCTTGAGGTAGAGGTAAAAAGGAATATCTTGTTGTACTTTATAAGAAAAATGTGATTAATGCTAGATATTCTACCGATGACTTGGATTGTTCTAGCTGCTATGATTTGAATATCAATGTAATGCCCCATTTTTTGTAAGCTAATAAATCATAGTTATATAATTAATCACCAGACATATTACGCACACTCCTGGCCTATTTTAGACATTCATCAAACTTTTGCAGCCACCCTTCCTACTTTTGCCTAATTGCAAACCTCCTTTTTATTCTTCCTCCCGACAACACCATGTTCTCTCTGACCAAGCAGCCACCACACGCTTTCGTCTAGCCAGAGCAGGTTGAGCAGCGGCATTCTGCTTGGACATGCCATGGCAGGCAGCCAAGCTAACATCCTCCAACCTTATCCATCCTGCGAGAACCTTCTAGAACCACGCCCACCCACCTCTTCCTCCTCCATCCTTATCCATTCCACGAGAAGCTTGCGGAACCACCCCTCACATATCTCTTCCTCCTCCATCCTTATTCATTCCATGAGAATCTTCCGGAACCACTCCTCACATACCTCCTCCTTATCCATTCCATGAGAAGTTTCCAGAACATGCACTAACCACACCTCATCTACCCCCCTCCTCCATATTATCCCTTCCCCTTCATCTTTAAAAGGGGCTCGGGAGCTCACCTCGCCCCGCCCCGTTGAGCACTGGCGTTCCCGTCTTTCCCCAACATCGATCTTCGATGAGGAACCCTCCCCACTCGAGACGCGACCAAGGTGAGAACCCCAACATCAACTCTTCTTTCCGAGTCACCCCCCTCTCTTCGGGCTTGGCCGTGACCACCCCGCGGCATGGCCGCCCTCCCATGAAGTTGTCCTACTTTCTATATCCCCTACCTAGATCGACGGCTCAGTCGAGCGAGCCGTAGAGTCGGTGTTCAATTCCTTAGTCTCTGGCCAACCTCTCCTCGTTTACCTCCCTGATCCGAGCTCCCAACATCCATCTATGTTGGTTTGAGGGATAGGATATTGAACCAGAGAAGGAATAATGAATACTCTCATGTCTCTATTGGGTAATAGATTAGCTAGTCAAATATTAGTTAGATATTTGATCCACTTGTTGAGCCCAACCCCAAGCAACCACTTGATTGGCCTTAGACCATATCTTACCCATACAAACACAACTTATTTCGATTCTTCTTCAAAATTCATCTAACATTATAATACAGTGAGTGCTAGCAAGTTGAATGATGTATGTTTGCTTTGCTTGTATGTTTGCTTGTGCGCGGCGTTCCTTGATGTAGAACCAATGCCGAAAGAGAACCCAGAGGATCCAGGTGACCAAAAGCACGACGTTGCATACGGTAGCAAAGGCAAGTTCCATCGACCCCTTTTTGATCATATTGCTCCTATATGAGGTTCGTCCACTGTGACCAGCAGATTAGGTCATTGCATCATTGTGCATGAGTTATTCGAGGGATAGAGTGTGACCATACCAGTTTCTCTTTTTGTGGCATATTGATATGATGAGATTATGCATGATAATGTTTCCTTGTGTATGTTGCATGGTTGGGGAGAGCATGAGTTGAGACCAGGGTAGAAGGGTTAGTGTTGGTGTAAGCGCTATTGTGCTGGTAGACTTACAGCGAGTGCTATAAAGGACCAAGTTTTTGGCTTGCTAAGTTGTCCTTAACCCATCACACCACAGCTCACTTTATAGAAATCATATGAACATGATTAAAGAGCAAGTAACAACCATCAATAGGAGACATAAGAGAAGAAGTCACACAATCCAAAAGTTGTGGTTCCAACATGCCATCCTTTATAGGATGAGCTCCCTATTAAGTCCCAAACCTCCTTAGGAATGCTCATGCCAAGTTTCATGCAAATCCAAGCATGTTTGGAGTACTTTTGTATACAATTATTAAAAGGACAGTTTGAATTCAGATTTCAAATTCAAGCTACTTCTATCGGATGGACTCGAAAAATTTCTTTATATTCAAACTCAGCATATTTTCTGAGCTACTCCACCAAATTTCATCTCATTTGGGGTTGATCTTGACGGTAGCTAAAGTTGCACCCATTCAAAACTGAATTTGAATTTCAGATTCAGATTCCCCTCTAATTCAGCCAAACCAGTTTACACTGTGATTCATTCAAAAACCCAAATACCAATTCAGTGGTTGAGGCAAATTAAAAAGGGCATTAGGGTCCCAATTATTTGGAGCAGTAATAATTCAAGTTTTGAGGACAAAAATTTGAAGATGGGGCCCACTAGTCAGCCACACTTGAGTTGAACCGACTCCCATCTGAGCTGCCCGAGTCATCGGCGCCTCACACGTGAGCGCCACACACAGATCATCAACGCCACCACCTCTTTTCGGTTTCTTGCCTGCCGATCAGCGCCGAGCCCCTCTTATCCTTGTGCACCGATCGACCGAGGAGCATTTCACTCGCTCTTTGCTCACCTCGTGCACAGAAACATTGCCGCATTCGACATTCCCTCGCGCCGCACACCTCCATCGCCGCCAACGCGCTCCCAATCGTTTCACACTGAGCTGCAGCCGTAGAAAGGATCTTGAGGTCCTCCTCTACTTCCTCGACCCAGCAACGGTCGTTCCTCCGTGCCTTTGCCATGAACCGACGAGATCCTTCTTTCCAGCGTCCCGTTTTTCCACCACCATGCCAACTCGACGACCGGCCGACTGCGTCCAGCTTCCGATCATCCAAACGGTCTTCGAGGTTCATCTTTGACCCTCCTTGCCGTCCTCCAAGTTTGGAGCTATGCTGTAGACCACATCGGCCAGAATTTGAGGTTTTGCCATGGCGGGTTCTTTTAACCTATGGGAGGAAAACTAGAAATTCATCGTCTACACTCGGTTAGGGTTCAACCGGGTCTAGGGTTAGCTTCTTAAGGTTGATACGATCATCCTTGAGAAAACCGTGATCAAAACCATCAACCATAGCCTCGGTTTACTCCAATTTTCATGACCGCCGGCCAAAACACCTCGGGTCACCGGTGAGGTCTAGGTTGCGATCATTTTCACCGCCGTCTTGATACATTTTTGTGATCTCCGGGTTGCCCTAGTTCTGTAGGAGGCAACCGTCGATCATTTGAGGCTTTCCCGAGCCCTAGCGAGGTAACCGGTGTTCCTCCATTGCGGTTCACCGTCGCGAGCTGGTTTCTGGTCATCCACGGCCACCGTCGATACCTCCAGAATGTTCCCCGTGAAAAACTAGGCCCTAGCGGCGAGTTTCGTGGAGTTTGGCGCCGTGTAACGGTGGGAGACGAGGCTCGCCGGAGTGCGCCGCTGCAGGAAACTCGGGGGAGGGGGGAGGTAGATGAAGGGGGCAGGCCCCAGCGGGCACAGTTAGTTTAAATTAAACGGGTGGGGCCTGAGTGTCAGTGGCAGTTTAGTGTGGGAATGGATTTTCTTTAGGAAAATAAGTAAGATTTCAGCCCATTCTTTAGAAATACATATCTTCTGAAATAATCGTCCAAATTTAGTCAAACAAATTTTGTTGGATTCCTCTCTCTGTGCACTATCTGGCCGTACCAGTTTCATTCCTTGAAAGTCCTTACTTTTCCATAACTATATCCATAAATTTAAACTGTTATAATTAATAACTAGAGATACACTTGGTATAAAATTCTCAAATTTTGTCAGGAAATTCCTTTTAACATCCTAGATTCACATGAAAAATTTCAGATCAATCCGAGTTAATTAAGTCCACTGAATTGTGGAATTAAGTTAACTGCTCTTGGGAAAATAGAAATGTTTAGAAAAACATGGAACCACTTCCATTAGACTCAGTATAAACTCTAGTTCCTAAAAAAGTCTAAATTTGCTTCATGAAAATCCACAGAAATACTTAGAGGCTCTAAAATGACCTTTCATACATTTAATTATACACAGCTCAATTAAGCTTTGATTCAAATTAAATTTAGCCAATCTCCTGTTTAGGTCTTAAACGAGTCACTGTAAAAATTTCAAAGTCAATACTGCTGTCTAGCTTAAGTTATAGTCTTTACATCTCCAATCAATTCAATTGCATGTAATTGACATATGCATTGTTGCTTTCATTACGTGTAGTCGCCGAAATCGATGAAGCTCCGGAGATCCTCGACACCATCCCTCTGGATATTAACTTAGTTGACGACTCGCAGCAAGGCAATCTACGGTTTGCATTAACACCATTTTTATAAAGTTTTATTTTTCACATTGACTAGAGATGGTCTAGGACTTGTGTGCATTAGGTCTTGGTATGAAAACTCCAAATGCATAGCCATAAATCCCAGGGGTCATGTGTCCAGTTTAGAATCCTCGAGTAGACACTGCCATGCTCTAAATTGCATATGATTCGGTACAAGTCGAGTAGCCGGAACTACTCGCAATGGTTAGGATTAATTGGGACAGCACTCGGGTTTAGAGGCCAAATATGAGAATATTACATGAACTTGAGACCAAGCAAAGGGTAGGAGCACCAGGACTTTGGGGGCCTGTGAGCCGTAGCTCTGCTTGAGTTGGTTGAGGACCGAGTCGTGTGTGGCACTGTTGAACAAGTTTGAAATGTACCGAAGACATACCGGGATTATGTGAACCGGTAAACCGATGTAATTCGGGTAGCTAGGTGTTGAGGCATTGCTTGCCGTCCAGAGGGGTTCGTTGAGGGCAGCAAGGTGTAAATCCGCTAGCGGGCACGTGGTTGCTCCGTGTAGGGACCTCCTGCCCGGGACGGTAGGACCGATTCAACAATTGGCTAACGGGTGAAAGGTTGTCCCGTACGACGTCCGGGATATGTCGTGGCAACATGAGTACGGGCGTACGTGACGTGCATTTTGGGTGAACCCTGCAGGTGTAAATCGATTATAATCGCCATCCCTCACGGTCAGTGAGTACCACTTGTTCACTGTATCGTGACATAGATAAAGAGGAATGTTTTCATGGAAATAAACTGCTGTTTGATTAATTACTTGTGATGTTAATTATGTTCTGTAGAGTAGAGCAAATTAAAGTTATTTTCCCACCTTAGGTAAGTAGCATGGGAATGAAGCATTTCTTGCTTGATTGTGGATTTCCCATGTTGCTCGGCACAAGGTTATTAATGTGATGTTAAAATCTGAAAGTAAGATTTATGTAATTAGGCGATTCTTTCTGCAAAACTACCTTCCATTGTAGTTGTAAATTCCATTATATAGAGTTGCATGATCTAGCGGCGTCGGTCAGACTTGCTGAGCCTTCATGCTCACTGCATGTTGTTGAAGTCTTACTGCAGGTGAGGACGTAGACGAAGAGGTTCCCGATGAGGATACGGGACCCCCAGGGGGTTCTACCATCGAATGGGAGCCGTGCACGCCGCCGTACTGATGTTTGTGTCGTGCTGCTAGTAGAATCATGTTCACGGGCTGAACATGAGACTTTTGCTTAGCCTACGCTCGAGGGTGTAGACTATAAACATATGTTATTGCAAATTAAGTTTCAGAAAACGATCGTGTAATAACATTTAAGCTTATGTTGTATAAAATGTCTTTGTCTTTATACGTGTGATATCTGGTGTTGTGTAATACAACACCCCTCAGCGAGATCCTGGTATGTCGGGACCCCGGTCCTCACATCATGGTATCAGAGTCGACCCTTGCAGTTTCACAGGTGCATACGAGTCAGAGAGAAGGATATGTAGCGTACAGGTCACGGACGTAGGTACGTACACATGACGCCTGGGTCCACTATGAGAGACACGGTATGGCGTAATGCTGCTAGCAGAACATACGATATGCGTATGCCAGTAATTGACGTATGGACGTGGCTAAGAGGGGATGTTCCTGTCTTGGCGTTGGCCGACGAGCACGTCGGTCTTCTAAGGGGGATGGATTGTGACATCCTGGCTCCCGGCTTAATAGGATTGATAGAATACTCATACCACCAAGATATACTTTCTTTTCCGGAAGCCTAGCTGCAAAGAACTCCGGAGTTAAGCGTGCTTGGCTTAGAGAAATTAAGGGATGGGTGACCGACCGGGAAGTCTTCCCGAGTGCACACGAGTGAGGATAAAAAGTGCATAGAAAAGACTAGTGTTGGTCTGTGGGGCTAGTCTATGATTCTAGGGAGCTGCCACAAGTACTATCAGGATGATATGCTCGTGGTTTGAGTATGGAGGCTGCCCTGGTGAGTCTTAAGAACCAAGTTGTTTTGACATGTCACTAACTTCTTTCTGTATGACCACATGACCCTATATGGGCGTGGCTTAGCCTAACCCTAGTGGCTAGCCCGACAGTCGTCCACGGTGGAGAGTGAGAGGGATCCATATGAATGAAAACTGAGATGATATTGAGATGAGTCATGACACTGGGTTGGGGATGATTGGTCTGAGTGATGTTTTGACAGGGTGTCAGTTATGACGGGCTGTCTTTGATGGTCCGTGTGTGTGGGTACAACGTATAACCTGTACATAGTGTAGAATCTGTTCAGATGGCCGTGTCCTCATCATTGGATAGGTTATGGTATGGTCCTAACAATTAAAAGCCACCTGTTGTGAAAATGAGATTAGGGATGTCTCTAGATGGGTTAATTTGGTTGCATTAGGTTGCATTCCTCTTTATTTTGTGCATTGCATTTATATCTATTGTATTCCCCTTCCGAAGGGTGAGGTGGAACTTGCTGAGTACGTTTTGTACTCAACCGTTGTTGGTATCTTCAGAGGATCCTAACTTCAAGCTGGAGGACTTTGAATAGGGTCGCATCTGCACCCAAGTCGTTACCGTGGAACCATGTACAAGAAGGATCTAGTCGTCCATGTGCTTATGATGTTAGTTATCATGTGTTAGTTTTTATGATTGTTCTACTAAAGTGTATGTCGTTGTAATAATGCTTTGTATGGTTGTGGTTCCACTTATATTGTAATATTATGTACTAAACTCTGTTTGTGGCATAATATTACATGTTGAGTTCCGATCCTATGGGTCGGGATGGCTTCAAGTGGTATCAGAGTCATATTTGGTTGTAGGATGCAGACCCTAGTATGTAGGTGACCGTAGGAGACCGTAGAATGGTTTGCCTATAGAAAACATGGACCGTAGAGCCTTGGTGATAGGTTTTGCTCTCATCTAATCCTTGTGCTCTGTTCTAAGCCAGATGGCCAACGACCGTATCACCATCTTCTACATAAAAGAAGATGGCTTCCCCAAGGTTCTCTATGTCGCCACCATGTGACTCAGTATTCCAGACCACCCGGAGTACGTGTGTAAAAGTTCCAAAAATGTGAATACAAAGAAATGGATGTTTGAGCATCATTGTGTTTCGGGTTCATGAAAAATGGGACTTACAGAAACTTTCTTACACGGGATGGTGCACATGGGGTTCAACAACATCGGTTCAAGGAGTCATTTGAATGTGTTGGACCATGTTAAGTTAAACTCATGTGTAAATCATACCTGTGTATGAGAAAGAATAAAAAGCAGATCTTTAGACTCAAATGCTCACCTCAAATTGCCACCAAATTTTTAAATACACATGGAACCTCATACATTTGAAATTGAGGAAATAAGGTGGAAACCTTCTGAGTTTAGGGTGAGCTAAAGAGGGGTTAATTAAGATCATTTGCGAATTTGTGCTGAATTAAAATTTGGGAGGCAAGTTCAAGCTGAACTTGTGAAGTTCAGATTAGGACCAAAAGTGATCAAGCATGGGCTATAAGCAAACCAAATTTTTCACTCAAATTCAAATGGGTCATCACAAAAGAGGCTTTAAAACTGATGGTTCAAATTTTATGTTCGCAGCACCCGAATTTGAAATCTGATCCCATCAGTGAGATCCTCAGCTCCAAATTTGTGGGAATATAAATTTTCACCACATTTGGAGGTGTTTGACTAAATATTTGCAAGAGAACGTGAAATGACATTTGAATTCAAATTCAAATTTGAACTTGGATGAAACTTTGCTATATGTCCAAATGAATTCCAAAATTTGATCTCTACATATTGGAATTTATTACCTACCGAATTTGGGAGATATTTGTGAGGATTTTTTGGGAGGATAACAAGAGGGGGGAAAGAAGTGGGCCCCACATGTCATTGAGCCAATTAGACTTGCACCCTAAGTCTCCACTCTCTGTTCCACTCGAACCAACCGAGGAGCACTCGCAGGGCGCCACCGAACTGCAGCCAAGACACGTCCCCATTGTTTTCCCCGCGCTGGCGACCAGCTCGTGTGCTGCCTTACCTCTCAGCGTGATCCCCTCCCCCGTCGACTGAGCCACTGCTGTGTTGCTTCCCCCTCACGCAACCGAACAAAAACTCACGGCCGCCTTTGTGCTTCGATCTGGGATCGGCAAAGCCACCTCACACAGAACCCCTCCAAACCGCAAAACGGCACTAGGTGATCGTCCTCTACCTTCTCGGTGCAAAACCGAGCGGATTCCGGCTGCCACGAACCGGGAACGGCGTTGCTCGCGGTGACCAACCGAAACCGCCGCACGGGGCTCACGTGGACAGCCCAACCGAGGGTCTTTCACAACCGAGCAAGGATACCCAAGGACGCACCATTGATCCGTGCTGCTCATCCCCAAACCTCAAGTCGAGCCATGGACCACTGAGCACCAATTTGGAGTTTTTCCTTCATGGGTGCAACTCGATCTTCTGGTACAAGATGATCGAATTCGATCGCAATTCATGTTTTTAGCCCACCAAATAATGCACACGTGCACTAGATTATCTAGAGGTCGATTTTCCTTCACAACCCTAGATAGAAACCGATTGTACACGAGCTAATTTGAGGTTTTCGGAGCTCAAGCATGGCGGCACGCCTCGGGTGCACGATGAAACCCTATTAGCCACCTCTCCCGAGGGTAGTTGCTTGCTTGTCGATCTTACTCATGGTCTACTGATGCTTTAGAGCTGATCACTCAAGGTTTTGGCGGTCTAGGGTGGCCGGTCATCGGCGCCGAAGCTTCACCGAAGCTGCCGCACGCCGCCGACCTAGTTCTGGCCCTCTAGCGCCCATACCGACCCCACCAACGAGTTCCCTGACCCTGAAAACCCCTGGGCGGTGAGTCTCCGGCTGGGAGACGGCCGGGAACGCGCGGCCAGCGAAGCGCCGCCTCGGTCCAGCGAGGAGGGCGCGCGGGGGAAGAAATTGCCGGAGGTTGAAGAAGGGTGGGGCTGGCCCACCTGTCAGCGGGTGTATTTTGAAACTGGGATCTGTTGTGGCTAGGGATCCTTTGTGGATACACAGTTAGAACCCAGTGGCCCCATGTGTTCTCGCGTCTCACTGGTTGGGACTTAAACAGTGGGACCAGCTCCATTTTCAGTGGGGAAAATAATTCCAGATTTAGCTCCAACTTTAGAAAATCATATCTTTGTGTAGAAACCTCCAAATTGAGTGCTTCAAATTGGTTTGGATTCATTTTGAAAAGATTTATCCATGTATGAACCCCAATTTGTACGAAAGTCAATAATAAATTCTGGTAAATTCTGAAAAAGAACTATTGAGGTTGTTTGGTTCATCCAAAAATCCCCAAATTTTGCCATAATATTCCTTAGGATGTTATTGAACGTCTAGCAAAATTTCAGCTCATTTGGAGTTAATATAATTAGAAATTTCCAGAGTACAATCCGCCGTGCTCAAAGCTGTCCAGAAACTTTTCAGAAAATGATCTTCCTTTGTAAAATCAGTTCTGGGCAATCCTTAGCTCCAAAAATCAGAGGAAAATTCAGGCTTTCTCTATGAGCTATGTTTGAAATGGTAGTTCACTTTATTTATCATTAAAATGCAAATTACTTCAGAATTAATTCCTTTTCGCATAACTGCTTAGAGAATTATTCTGGGGGAAAAACTCAATGAAAAGTCCTAAAATTTGGATCAAAGTAATTTCTTGTGACCAGGAACACACATGTAAATTTTAAGCTCAAGTTGAGTCTTATAACTCCCTGTAATGTGTTTCCATTCTTATGTATATGAGAATTACATAGGAAATCTTGTGGGAATTAATGGAGACCCAATTTCCATTCACTTTAGCTGCAATTTGGCAAGCTAAGTCCCTGTGTAAGATAGGAAGTTCTGTAAAAATTTCAGAGTCATTGGGGCTCAGGTTCTTCAGTTCCTTCAAATTAGTTTAACCCATCTTCCATATTCATTGGAAGCATAGCATCTTAGGAGTGAACTCCCTAGGGACAGATTGAATCTTCCCTGCATTTGCTCTGCACAACAAAGGGAACACCCTCCTTCTTAGCAGTCCTCTGTTCTTAAAAAGTTAAGTTTTTAATTAACTAACTTGCATTATGAAACTTGTGCATATACATGTCGATAGGACTTACGGCGAGGGCGATCAACGGCAGAGTCAAAGGAGTGAGTCCATGGAAAGGGATAAGTTGATCAAGCCTCAAGGGGAAAAAAGTTTCTAACTGAATTATATATTATTAGACCAGCAGCAACAAGGCAAGCCTCGGGTTTGCATTTAACAAGTTTTATAAAGTTTTGATCTATATTCACTTAGCTTGAAGTATGTGCGTGCATTAGGTGTAGGATGGATGAAACCCCAAATGCATAAACAAATTATTCCAAAAGGAGTGAGGGTAGTGTCTAAGTCATCGAGTATATCATGCATTGCTTAATGTTAATAGGCTTCGGTACAAGTCGAGTAGTTGGAATCTACTCGCGAGTATAGGGTTCGCCACATACGGGATTGATTCGAGATGTGAGACAACTTTAGTAAGAAAATTGAGACTAACCAGGGGCTAGTATGCAGCAAAAGGAAGTATTGTGTGCGTAGCCCTGTCCATGTCGATTGAGGACCGATCCGTGTGCAGCCCCGCTGAACAAGTTTGAATGTACCGAAGGCATATCGGATATATGGGGTCCGATAAACTGATGTAACCTATACCTCCGGGCGTCGAGGCATAACGCACTGATTTATAGGTGTAGGTTGAGGGCAGCAAGGTGGAAATCCGCTAACGGGCATAGAGAGATGCTCCGTGTAGGGAACCTCCTGTCCGTTTGGGTGCGACTGGTTGGACGTTTGGGCTGTTTGGTGAAAGGTTGTTCCGTACAACATCGAGTGAGCGTGTTGTGAAGCTCCACGGATGGGTGTACGGGACGTTCTATTCGGGTATCCCTACAGGTGTACAACGAGTCAATTCGCCCTCCCTCACGGTTATGAGTACCGCTTGTTCACTGTGTTGTGACGTTGGTTAACATATGGAATGTTATGATTCAATATTGCTGATATGAATAACTTGTATTGTTACATGTGTGCCAGCAAATATTGCTTACTAAATTTTAGATTCATGAACCGTTAACTTGTGGCTAAAAGATGAACTAAGAATGAACTTGTAGGCATGTCCGTTTGCTGCAAATTATCATTCTATATTTGGTATGACCTGCATGTAGAGTTTCATGTGTAGGAAAGTCGGTTAAGACTTGCTGAGACATCGTGCTCACGGTTGCTGCTATAAGTGTTTGCAGGTGAGGAATACCCCACGGACTCGGAGTACGAGTCCACCGGCGAGGGCTACCCTCCGTCATGGACTACGGCTGAGTGGGAGCAGTACACGTCGCGCTGAGACTGAGTGGAGCTAGTGTGGGTTGTTCGTAGGACTGGACAACCAAGTTTTGCTAGCTAGGTGTTGGCATTAGTTTATAAAAACCTTCTGCTGTAGTAGACTCCGTACAGGAGTTGTGACTGAAGAGTGTACTACTTTTGTACAAATTCAGTAAGTTTCAATGTAATACTATGTTTCTTATCATGTGTGCTGTCGGGTGTCGTATCGTGCGGCACCACCCTCTGTGATCCTGGAATGTACGGATTTCGGTCCGTCGCAGGCTGGCATCAGAGCTGCTTAGGGGATATCACACTAAATAAAAACAGTATTATGGGAAAACTTAGGATTATGGTGAGGAATCGCTAGTATACCCAAGTAAGGACTATATTAGTATAGTTACTTAAAATGGCATGACTAACCTGTTTTTTATAATTCTGAATTTTGATTATGTAACGACGCACCTACGTTCAGATAATCATGGTAAGGAACGCCACCGGAAGCGGTTCAATTTCAGTTAGCTACCCTGACGAGGAAAGTGGTTCAGGGTATAGGCCTCATAGCTTGGTGTGAGACGTCAATATGAAACTCTTGAACTCTTCATGTTCCTTAATTCATATGAAACGCTGGTCCCTAGCGTGCCTTAGGCAAGAAAGTGGAAACCCCATCGTGTGGTCAGTAACGCGATAGTGTGTTCTTCTGGAAATAGCCTAGGAGGACATACACAGTGCTTGCCATCGGACTGCCCTGCAAGGCAGTAGGTGGTATCTGTTGGTTTGATAAAATTCCCAACGATGATGACCCGTTCATGCTCTACTCGGGTTCCCCGTCGTGTGGTGTGAAAACGTGACCATGTACCTTGAGACGTGACTTGACTCAAGAATGGCCCGTATGGAAATGATACGGGGCGTATGTTTTTACTATGATATGGACCTGCCTGTTATGACAACAAACTATGAGTGCATCATTATTGAGTGTTCTTCTGCAGGTGCTAACCACGAACATATCTCGTGTAGTACACGTTTGCGAGAGAGCGTTTTTAGTGCCACAGTTGAGACGTATATGCCGGCATAGTCCGGTTAGGATTTTCCATTTTGTGAGGAACGTAGTACCAACATGTACTAATAATGATTGCAGTAAAAACAATGTTGAAAAAGAAATAAAATAACCAAGTTTTAATCTCTAGAACTCTAGTTTTGTAGAAAAAATCAAAAGTTGATTAGTTCAGCTCAAAGAACTGGAAAACAGAGTGCTCTGTTTTGGGGCAGCAAGTTTGCTGAACTTTAACAGGGCCTAACTCACATGTTATTTAGACAATGGAGGTGTGGGTTATATTTATGGAAAGTGGTTTAAGTGCTCTACAACTTTGTTGTAGATTTCCAGAACAGAATCACACATCAAATTGGTTGAAATTCCAGATGATTGTAAACTGTCCAGAACCAGGACAGATTAAGAACACTTTCTGGACTGTTGTGTTTTTCAAGCATAACATCCTGTAGAGAAATCTAAAATAGTCATAGGATACATTTTTGGAAAGCTTAGGAGATGTGTTATATCTTTGTAATTCAATGTTTTTGCAGTTGCAGCACGCAATTTAGTGGAATGAGGAATTGGAAACAGCAACTTTCAAAGGAGGTGCTGTTGAAATTCTTCCAGAAATTCTGTTGACATTGAATTATCATAACTTTGTAACCAGAGCTGATCTGGGGGCAAATAAATACTCGTTGAAAAGATGCTGAAGTTAACTTTAACTTCGGTGTGCAGCATGAGTTATGAAAATGCTGTTAAATGGATCAAAATCTGGTTTGGGACAGAAGAGTCTGTTCTGTACAGCAAAGAGGACTGGTTAGGCCTACCACACGCAAGGGATTAAACTCGAGGATATTCCGGTCGTATGTGAATACCGATGAGTTTCCCGATGAGTTACCGGCATGCCGCCCGGACAGGACATCGAGTTCAAGATTGAACTGGCGCCGGGAACAACACCAAATTTACGGAGGCCGTACAAAAAGATGGCATCCAATGAACTAGCGGAGTTAAGGGAGCACCTAAGTGGACTCATGAGCAAGGGTTTTATACGACCAAGCTAATCACCTTGCGGTTGGTCTGCACTGTTTGTTAAGAAGAACGACGAGACACTAATATTAAGTGTTGGTTATCGTTTGCTCAATGCTGTCACTATAAAGAACAAGTACCCTGCCCCACATCGATAGTATATTCAAGCAATTAGTTGGTTCAAGGGTATTCTCGAAGATGGTTGGAGCTCATCAAAGATTATGAAATCGAGATCCACTACCATCCGGGAAAAGCGAACGGGGTTGCCGACACGCTTAGTCGGAAACCCCACGTTCACAACTTGGCGATTGCTGAGTTGGCAGCAGAGGAACCAAGTCTCCGTGTCATTCCATATGGAGTACTTTATAACATTGCTCTCATTCAAACAATCTGAGGAAAGATTGCTGAGGTTAAAAGGAGAGACAAGAGTATGTCCCACATACGGAGGAGAATAGACAAACGGAGAGATAAGGTTTTCCGAAAGGACAATGAGGGTACTCTATGGTTTAAAGACCGTATAGTTATACCTCGTAATAAAAGCTCTCTACGGCCGGAAATGTCCTACACTGCTGAAGTGGTCTGAGTATGGCAAAAGAGTATTGTTCGGGGTTGGTTTAGTCAACAAATCCGGCGACTGAATTTGGTTAATACAAGCGAACTTGAAGGCTGCACAATCCCAACAGAAAAAGCTACGCTGATCAAAGGCGTAGACCGTTGCATTTCGACATCGGAGAACACGTTTATCTTCGTGTGTCTCCGATGAAAGGAATTCACCGGATCGATGTAAAGGGGAAATTTGCTCGCTGATTTTTAGGTCATTTGCTATCAAGGAGAAGTGTGGAACCGTAGCCTACCGGCTGAAACTACCGGCAAGCCTTGCTGGTGTTCACGACATATTTCATGTGTCACAGCTGCGGAAGTGCCTCAAATTTACCGATGTTGTCCGCACCAAAAAAATCAACGAGTTGAAGCCAGATCTTGCCTACACCGAGCGACCGGTTCAGACTATCGATGAAAGGATTCGAAACACCTGGAACCGGACATTAAGATTTTACAAGGTGCTGCAGAGTAATCATACCACGGAAGAAACAACGTGGAAAGCGAAGATTACCTCCGCATGAACTATCCGGAAGTTTTATCATCATACAGATTGGAATTACCCTCCCGTCTCATTCTTCTTTTGGAATCTCGGGACGAGATTCTTTTTAAGGGGGAGAAATGTAAAAGTCCCAAAAATGTGAATGCAAAGAAACGGATGTTTGAGCATCATTGTGTTTCGGTTTCATGAAAAATGGGACTTACAAAAACTTTCTTACAGGGGATGGTGTACATGGGGTTCAAGGAGTCATTTGAATGTGTTGGACCAATGTTAAGTTAAACTCATGTGTAAATCATACCTGTGTATGATAAAGAATAAAAAACAGATCTTTAGACTCAAATGTCACCTCAAATTGCCGCCAAATTTTTGAATACGCATGGAACCTCATACATTTGAAATTAAGGAAATAGATGGTGGCAGCCTTCTATGTTTAGGGTGAGCTAAAAAGGGGTTAATTAAGATCATTTGCAAATTTGTGCTGAATTCAAATTTGGGAGGCAAGTTCAAACTGAACTTGTGAAGTTCAGATTAGGACAACGAGTGATCAAGCATGGGCTATAAGCGGACCAAATTTTTAACTCAAATTTAAATGAGTCATCACAAAAGAGGCTTTAAAACTGATGGTTCAAATTTTATGTTTTCGGCATCCGAATTTGAAATCTGATCCCATCAGTGAAATCCTCAGCTCCAAATTTGTGGGAATATAAATTTTCACCACATTTGGAGGTGTTTGACTAAATATTTGCAAGAGAACGTGAAATGGCATTTGAATTCAAATTCAAATTTGAACTTGGATGAAACTTTGCTATATTTCCAAATGAATTCCAAAATTTGAGCTCTACATATTGGAATTTATTACCTACCGAATTTGGGAGATATTTGTGAGGATTTTTGGGAGGATAAGAAGAGGGGGGAAAGAAGTGGGCCCCATATGTCATTGAGCCAATTAGACTTGCACCCTAAGTCTCCACACTACAGGAATCGGGACTATAGACGACGGCTGGAAACCGTCGTCAATAAGGACACTACCGTCGTCAATAACTTATTGACGACGGTAAATGTTTACAGACGACGGTTTCCAGCTGTCGTCAATTATTAGTCGTCAATAAGTTTATTGACGACGGTAACCGTCGTCAATAAATTTATTGACAACAGCTAAATCTAGCTGTCGTCAATAAACTTATTGACGACAGCTAAATCAGGCTGTCGTCAATAAGCTTATTGACGACGGTTCACACTAGGCCGTCGTCAATAACAATGGCTTATTGACGACGGTTTACACTAGGCCGTCGTCAATAACAATTGCTTATTGACGACGGTTTCTGATACCTGGCCGTCGTCAATACTTATGGCTTATTGACGACGGCCAAGTACCAGAAACCGTCGTCAATAAGCTTTTCAATTTTTTTTAAAAAATAGAAAATCCTGCCCTGGCTTCGAGGCCAGCCCTGGCTCGATGGCCAGATCACAGGCAATCAAAATATACATCACAGAATTGCATAAAAACACTATACGCACGCCACACTACCCTACGCTACCCCGACCGCTGCCACCGGAGTCCAGGAAGTCGTCGTGCGCTCGTCCAAACGCTGGTTGCTGAGGGGATGGAGTTTCCTGAGCCCGCGTCGCCGATCCCTATGATGTACATGTATAGTTAGACAAATTAGAAGTTCACAAATGTGTATAAGATTAAATAAACTCATTACAAGTTAAAATTGAGCAAGTTAGCTAGATTTGGCTATGTTTGAGTAAGTTTGCTCATATTTTACTAAGTTTAAGAAGTATGGACTAGTAGTGTTTGTGTTTGAGCTAGTTCAAAAAGTTTTGGCTATGTTTGAGTAAGTTTGGACATATTTGACTATAGTTGAGTAAGTTGTACCATATTTTACTCAGTTTGAGGATGTTTAACTAGTTTTCTCTAAGTTTAAGTAAGTTTGATCAAATTCAACTAAATTTGAGCAAATTTAACTAGTTGCAGCTATTATGAGAAATTTTGTACCTGTGCTCCTGACGTCGGCCCCTGTGGTAGCTGTATCGGTGGCGGCGCCCACTGAGGAAAGACAACGGGTTGTCCTGTGGCCATAGCCTGCAAATATGAAGTAAATTATTATACATGTCATTTATATATTAGAAACATTGAGTACATTGATCTGAACTTACCTGCATGGCAGCTTGCAGCTGTAGCATGTACGAGTGTTGATACTCGTCCCTAGCCCGGAGCTCGGCTGCCTGCCTCTCGTTCGCGAGCCTCAGCGCTTCCTGCGTCCTCTGGAGCTCCTCCTGGACACTCTGGAGCTCCAGATCACGGCTGCCACGCCTGCTGGATCCACCCTGCGATGAAGAGGCCCTCGAGTAAGACCGCGCCTCCCTCGAGTCTACTACTCCATCGAAGATGGCCAACCTACACAACGAAGTAAGAGTATTAAAGTTTCGTATCTCGAAGTTAATGAAAGTAAATGAAAACAACAGAACTCACCGGCCGTGAGGTTTACCGCCACCGCTTGCATAGGCGGCTTCAGGTACGATCGGCGAGTTCTGCCAATCGTAATCGTCGTCTCGAAGCCTCCGCACCTCCTCCCCATACTTTTCCTGAAAATACAAAAAATTAAAGTCATCAGAAGTTTTAAAGATAATACAATTAAGTCAACTAAAGAACTCACCAACGTCTCTGTCGCTGTCTGAGAAGACAGCTGATCAGGCTGCGAGGGGTCACTTCCCATGTGACCCCTCCTCCACACCTGGATAGCGGTCGGCTCCTGACCGATCTCGCGCTCCTATCGATACGTGTTAGCATAATGGTAGCGATAGAAATTAACTAGAATATAATTCGAGTATCACTTACCATCCGTTTAGCAAGGCGTACGTAGCCGTCCCCGCCAAGACGGTGTTTCCCGTCCGTCCCTCGACTCTGTCGGCGGGTCATCGACACGCCTTGGAAGCCCTGGCTCGCCCAACGAGCACACAGGGAACTGTAGGCGTCCGGACAGGACTCAAGCCACGGTACGCTGACCTGCACACATTTGTTGTTGGATGAAAACATTGATGAAAATTGGATAATGAAGCAAAGTAAAATAAAGAATTTACCTCTGCGTACTGTGCCTCCGTCAAGTACTTGTCCGCCACATCCCTAAACTGCCCCGGCTCACCCTCGTCCGGATGCAACTTATAGTACGCCTTCGTAGCCTGAATGCGAGCCGTTGAAATCGACTGCGTCAGGAGCTTCCTAGCGTTGTTGTTGAAGACCAGGCGAGCGTGATCCAGCTGGGCCTCGTCCTCCAAACGGTAATATTTCTACAAGTAGAAATATACAAGTTAATGTATTTAACATATAATAGGTTCGCATTTAACAAATAGACGATTTACTTACCATGAATTCATGCCACACATGCTCCTGGTGGTTGCCGTAGGTAATGTCCTGGGCCGTAGCGTAATTGTCCCAAGACGTAGCAGCCCGTCCGTTCACTAGACCGGGGTAGTGACAACGGATGAGCTGGCCCAGGACAGCGTTGACCTGGCGGTGGCGTCCTTGACCCGTGAACGAGTCATCGGCCCAAGACCTAATACACGATTCTCAATTAGTACATATATAAGTGTTAAAATATCTAAATTGATTTGTTATAGATTTACTTACCTATCGCCAACCGGACGAATAACGACCCGATCTTCTGGCCGTGTAGGAACCGGAGGAGGAGCCACGTAGTGGCTCCTCCTGTAACGCCGCTGTGGAGCCGGCTCCACATCAGGCTCTGTGGAAGGCTCTGAAGCAGGGTCTGAATCCTGCGGTGCCGGAATCTGAAGAGGATCCGAAGCAGGATCTGTAACAGGCTCCGAAACCTGTGGTGTCTGAAGAGGACCCCTGGCCTCTATCTCCTCAGACGTAGAGTCGTCCTAAAAATTTGAAGATTGGTAATATAGATTTAAGAAAGTTATTTATATAATTTATGTAATTAATTATTCTTTACCTGTCGTGACCGCTCTCGTGACCCCTGGCCTCTGTCGAGGCCCAACAGCTGAGACAGTCTACCATTGCTAGACTGACAGCCCTGGAAAACGGAGTCTGCTCTCGGGGGCAGAAAGCCCCGCGTCCCCCGTCGTCTACTGCTCGATGACATCCTGATGAAAGGAAATTTGATAATGAATTTAAAGGAAAATATAGAAGACGAAAGAAGAGATGAAAGAAACGATACTTGTACTTAATTTCAAAATTCATCAGTATCACGATCATGTACTCTACTTCGTAAACCGGACCATCAATCTTTTGTCATGGTTGTTCGCCGTTTTCGTTTTTTCACATTATGAGTCTGTACATCTTGTGCATCTCCAACTAATTCATCGAGTCGTAGACCAGGCTCAACGACAAAAGAATCCGGCAACTCTTCTTCTTGGTAAACAACATCTGCCTCATCAATGTAACCAGTATTGTCCGGTGTATATAACCGCTCACGAGGATTCACCTTTTGTACAACCCACCATGCACTAAGTTTTTCGCATGGATATTGTAGATAGTACACTTGTTCGACTTGGTGTGCAAGGACAAAGGTGTCGTAGCCTCGTAGTCGGTCCTTGTGTTTGACTTCTACCATGCCAAATTGGTTTTGTCGAGTTCCATTCTTATTATCAAACCAATCACAGTCAAAGAAGACTACTTTAAGGTCTTTACTCCCGGCAAAACTAAATTCTAGGATTTTGTTTATGATCCCATAGAAATTAGTTTCATGTTCTTCGGCATCAGCGGCCCTTGTCACAACTCCGGTGTTTGATGTTGCCCTTAGAGGACGTTGAGCTTCAAATTGAGTTGAACGGAATCGGAACCCATTGACATCATATCGACCGAAGAGTTTAACTTTAATGGATCCGTTGGACAGTTGTCGCAAATCTTCATGAACACTGACTTGTGTCTTGCACTGTCCAACATATGAAGTAAGAAGACTATTTTATGCTATGAACATAATTACTAAGAGGAACAAGACAAGGAAAACGTTACATGATTTCGAAACCACGTTTGGAAGTTAGGTCCTCCATTTACTCCATAGTGTCGCATTGTTTGTATTTGCTTGCTAGTAGGTTGCTGCTTAGACTTCCAATTTTGTCGATCGAACTCACTAAATCAGGACAAAAAAGAATTATTGGTGTAGATGTATAACACACCACACAAATTAGTATAGATGTTGAACTACCACTTACTGAAAAAAATTGTCCATCCCATCTATGTTAGCGTACATGTATAACAAAGCAGCTGTCTTTTCATCTGCTGAAGCATCATAGCTCGTGCCACTACCAACAGTGGTGCCTCTCGTATGAAAAAGTGAGAGTTCGCTACAAGAGGTTGCTTCAGCCATATTATACCGTAACACCGATGCATTAACATTGTGTTCTTCTGCAAAGTAGACACTTGAAAAGTATCCTATCTCCTGAAGTGTAAATGCTTCGGCGATGCATCCTTCAACCCTTGCCCTATTACGAACCATCGGTTTTAGACATCTGAGTGCTCTTTCAATGTGGTACATCCACTTATATTGAACAGGGCCACCTACTTTAGCTTCATATGGAAGATGGATTAGAAGGTGTTGCATTGGATTGAAGAACCCTAGAGGAAATACTTTTTCCATCTTACATAAAAGCACGGGTATCTCTTTTTCCAACTTCTCCATCATCTCCCTTTTGATTTCTTTAGCACAAAGCTGTCTATAAAAATAGCTAAGCTCGGCTAACACTTCCAAACCTCATCGTCAAGATAGCCTCAAAACATAACCGGCATAAGTCTTTCCATGATTATGTGATAATCATGGCTCTTCAAACCAGTAAGATTTCCAGTCTTAACATTAACGGCTCTTCTCAGGCTAGCAGCAAAACCGTCTGGGAACTTCAACTGTTTCAACCACTTGAAGACTTCTTTCTTTTCTTTTGGTCGAAGGCAGAAAGAAGCTCGTGGTTTGCCACCAGCTTCGGAGAGCTCAAGACTTGGTCGGTTACAAACCTCTGCCAAATCCTTCCGAGCTTTTATATTGTCTTTTGTTTTTCCCGTCATATCCAAGCACGTGCTTATGATGCATTCGCCCATGTTACGTTCCTGGTGCATGACATCAATGTTATGCATTAGAATTAAAGACTTCATATACGGTAACTCCCATAGTGCACATATATGAGTCCAATTGTGATCCTCTCCGTAACCAACAAAATATCCAGGACGACCTTCATCTGGCACTAGATTGTTGAGCTGTTTAACAATTTCCGACCCGTTCAGACGTTGTGGTGGTCCCTTTTTTACAATGGTACCCTTCCTGAAGGCATTTCTCTGTTGCCTAAACACGTGATTTGGCGGTAACCAACGTCTATGACAATCAAAGTAGCATATCTTGCCACCATGACTTAGACGAAAACAATCCGTGTCCGAAGCACATATTGGACATGTCAATCGACCATGAGTGCTCTAGCCAGAAAACATGCCGTAAGCTGGAAAATCATGAACAGACCACAAGTACGCAGCTCGAAGGTTGAATTTCTGTTTTCTATAACAGTCGTACGCTTCGACTCCTGTCCATAACATTTTGAACTCTTCAATCAATGGCTGCATCATCACGTTCAGTCGTGAACCAGGATGATCCGGTCCAGGTACAATAAGGCATAGGAACATGAACTCATACTTCATACAAAGCGATGGTGGTAAGTTGTACGGAATAGCGAACACGGGCCAACAAGAGTATGGTGTGGCGTTTGTACTAAACGGTGAGAAGCCATCTGTCGCCAACCCAAAGCGAATATTTCTCGCGTCATTGGCGAAATCTAGATCGAAGTGGTCAAGCGCCTTCCATGCCTCACCGTCCGACGGGTGCACCATCATGCTGTTGTTCTCACGTACACCTTCTTTATGCCACCTCATGTGTCTAGCTGTTTTTTTAGATAGAAACAAACGCTTGAATCTAGGTGTGACAGGCAAGTAGCGAAGGTGCTTCTGTGCGACTTGAGTCATTACTTTTGAACCGTCGTCATTAACAACTTCGACAAATCTCACTTTACCACATTTTAAGCACTTGTTCTCGTTGGCATGCTCTCTCCAAAAAAGCATGCAATTGTCTAGACACATATCAATCTTCTCATATTTCATACCTAGACCAGAAATCAACTTCTTAGACTGATACATATCTTTAGGCACTTTATGTGGTTGTGGAAGGATATCGCTGATCAATTTGATAAGATCGTTGTAGCAGTTATTGGAGAAGAAATACTTAGACTTAATGGCCATAAATCTAGTCATGAAAGTAAGGAGCGTCACTTCAGTGTGTTCATGCAACGGCTCTTCTGAAGCTTTGAGAAGCGTGAAAAACGCTTCAACCTCCGTTGGAGGAGGATCCTCCATCAATTCAGGATTTATGGCATCAAGCATCTCGTCCATCCTATCGACCCCCGTGTTGTCATCCTCATCTGAAACTTGTAAGGGTTGAGAAGATGTCTCACCGTGAAAGGTCCACACTTCATAATCTTGCATGAAACCGTATCGACATAAGTGAAACGCCAAATTCACTTTGTCCCAACACTTTGCACCTTGACATTTCGTACATGGGCACCGCACCTTATCGATCTTTGACAATGAAAAAGCTCGATCTACAAAAGCATCTGTCTTTGCGAACCACTCATCTGAGTGACCACCAGAACTGTTCTTCCAACCGGTATACATCCAACTACGATCCTCACCCATGTTTGAATCTGCAGTTTAATGTCAAGGAAATTATAGTTACTTTATAATTTATTTATGTCACGGCCCTACATCTATTGAAAAGGATAGGTCCTAAACCCACCCAAGAGTGATCGAGCGGAGCGTGCTCATGACGAGACGCGTGGTATGGATCCAAACGAAATTTCAGCAGTATAACCCCGCTGTTCTCCACTGCACGCCCGAAAATGGTGCAGCAGAGAACAACAGGGGTATGCCGTCGAAATCTTGTCTAGATCTAAACCCGCGTTTCATCACATGCCACGCCCCCTCGGTCACTCCCAGGCTGTCCAAAAAGGGACAATTCCGAACGTACACGCCTCACATGCGTAACACATGTGAGACGGGCCCGTTCGAAACGGGTGACGCATGTTGTATAGGTTTACGTCAATCTTTCGTTTTTGAGTCATTTAAAAGAGAGAGAGGAAAGAACGAGAGAGAAGGAAAGAACGAGAGACAAAGAAGTGGGTCAGCCGTCCTAAGTTATGTCCCGTTGGGGCCTGCCATTATCTTACGACGCCTTTAGGGTTAGCCGTCGTACGTTATGCCCCGTCGTAAGTGGGTCAAAGATGAAACCGCACCGTCTGGGCCCGCCGTCCACGCGCGGGAGCTTGCCGTCCTCCGTGCCTGTCTCGACTAATACATTACCACTAAATGAGCCGTGACAGACCCTAAATGGGTCGTGTCAGGCCGGACCGGGCCGAAACCCATTTATTTACATATAGTAACTAATCACACAATCAATCAAAGTATTAATTAAACAATAATCAATTACAATACTAATTAAACAATTAATCAACTAAGGTCGGACAGCGCGGCAGGGCGGGGCTTGGGGCGGGGCCGGGCGGCACAGCAAGGCGGGGCTCGGGGCGGGGCGCATCGAGCGGCGGTAGTGTCAACTCCTTGTGATCCGTCTAGATCTACTTCTTGTTGTTGGGACATGCATGACTGAGACACTCAATCATGCATTTACAGAAGATTACCGCATTGTATAATAACTATCTTGTGATGTGATTGATTAGTAATTGATGGGAAGTGCTTCATACTCGCTAATTCATACCGCTGCTGATATTCTCACAGAATTTGACGAGTACTAGGGCTGACAAATGCATCAAGCAAAATCTAGCTGTGCTAAAGGGGGTGTTAAAGGAACTGAATACTGGAGCTGTTATGGAACATGGGCGACAGAATAATACTAGTCTTACAGCACGTAGTACTACCATTATCACTAACGCAGCCAAGGTAAAATATATGTTAAGTGTCGCGCGCCAGATTAATAATCTAGAAGAAGAAAAAAACCATGGCACTGCGGCCAAACTGAAGGGACAGAAGTTCAGAGTTCCAGACGATTCGAAATTCAAACAGCCACAATGCAAATGCACCACCATAATGTTTGGTTTCTAGCTTTTGTATCAAACTCAGACCCAAGTTGCCTCATCGCTACTATAGCTGTAGCACCCGCAAATGGGTAATCGAACGAAGTACAGACAGTAGGCTTCCAATGGACCCCTGTTTGGCCTTTCGAAAAAAAAAATGCACACCTGTTTCATGGCAGTAGAAGGGTGTAGTTTCACCATGCAAACTGGAACAAGCAAATGATGACACCCTCTTTGACAGATATGAGGGAGAGTTGGTGCAGCCAGCGACCAAAGAAATCGAAGTAATTATTTTCTCCCATCAGGAACATCCTTTCGCAGATGACGACTTTTGTCCACCACGACACTCTCGAAGCTAGGAGCCTCGTCATCGTCAGAACAGGCCAAATGCCTGAGACCATGCTCATTTTGAGGTTAAGCGCAATGAGTGTGTTCGTGTGTATCAAAAAGATATCGAAGGTTGATAGATGGTTTACTAGCTAAGTTGATGATGGCACACCAAGTTGATGATGGAGGACATGCATCTCGTTGGGACCTAACACCACGACGACACACCAAGTTTACTTTCTTTGATTAAGAGCAACACGAACAAACTATAGATATCGACGTGCTAGCTCATGATCAATCCAGATCGATCGAATAATTCTACACACTGCACACATCTACAGTAAGACCATGCACACCTTAAACTCCTTTAGACTACTCATAAGGGCCCCAGCTGAGCAGACGATTCTTCAAGCAGTGCGAATTGAAACAATGGAGAAGGGAATATCTATCTATCTATCAACCAATCAACCAATCAACAACAGGCCATGGCACCCCCACTACTGGATGCATAAACAACAGGGATCATATGAAGCCCCGGCCGGCGTGATGCATGCCCTCATTGCGCTTATTGCGGTATCAAACTCGGGGAGAGGCCGGAGGGGAGGGGAGGGGACTTACCTCGGCCGGAGACGGGCGGCGGCGGTGGCGGGGACGGGCGGCGGCGACCGGGGGACGGCGGCGGCGGCGACCGGTGCGAGTTGGGAGGCGGCGACCGGCGGCGGGGACCGGCGGCGGCGGCGACCGGCGGCGACCGGCGGCAGCGGCGGGGAACGGCGGGGAGGGCGATCGCGCGGCGCGAGTCGGGAGGCGGCACTGTGGCCGCCTCCCGGCTCGCGCACGGGTTATATGTCCGGTAATTGACGACGGTGCCAGGTCACCGTCGTCAATAACTGGGTTTTTGACGACTGTGCTAGGTCACCGTCGTCAATAATAGTTAAAGACGACGGGCACCGTCTTCAATTATTTATTGACGATGGTGCTCGCTCAGCTGTCGTCAATAACTGTGTTATTGACGACGGTGCTAGGTCACCGTCGTCAATAACTCCTCAGGTGGGCCCGAATTAAGTTGAAGACGACGGGCACCGTCGTCAATTATTTATTGACGACGGTACTCGCTCAGCTGTCGTCAATAACTGTGTTATTGACGACGGCTTTTCCTAGCCGTCGTCAATAAAATTAAAGACGACGGCCCCGTCGACAATAAATCTGGCCGTCGTCAATGATCGTTTTTCCTGTAGTGCCACTCTCTGTTCCACTCGAACCAACCGAGGAGCACTCACAGGGTGCCACCGAGCTGCAGCCGAGACACGTCCCCGTTGTTTTCCCCGCGCTGGCAACCAGCTCGTGTGCTGCCTTACCTCTCGGCGTGATCCCCTCCCCCATCGACCGAGCCACTGCTGCGTTGCTTCCCCCTCGCGCAACCGAACAGAAACTCGCGGCCACCTCTGTGCTTCGATCGGGGATCGGCAAAGACACCTCACACAGCACCCCTCCAAACCGCAAAATGGCACTAGGTGATCGTTCTCTACCTTCTCGGAGAAAAACCGAGCAGATTCCGGCTGCCACGAACCGGGAATGGTGTTGCTCGCGGTGACCAACCGAAACCGCCACACGGGGCTCACGTGGACAGCCCAACCGAGGGACTTTCAGACCCGAGCAAGGACACCTAAGGACGCACCGTTGATCCGTGCTGTTCATCCCTAAACCTCAAGTCGAGCCATGGACCATCGAGCGCCAATTTGGAGTTTTTCCTTCGGAGGGCGCAACTCGATCTTCCGGTACGAGATGATCAAATTCGATCGCAATTCATGTTTTTAGCCCACCAAATCATGCACGCGTGCACTAGATTGGCTAGCGGTCGATTTTCCTTCATTACCCTAGCTAGAAACCGATTGTACACGAGCTAATTTGAGGTTTTCGGAGCTCAAGCATGGCGGCACGTCTCGGGCGCACGATGAAACCCTATTATCTGCCTCTCCCGAGGGTAGCTGCTTGCTTGTCGATCTTCCTAAAGGTCTACTGATGCTTTAGAGCCGATCACTTGAGGTTTTGGCGGGCTAGGGCGACCGGTCATCGGCGCCGAAGCTTCACCGAAGCCGCCGCACGCCGCCGACCTAGTTCTGGCCCTCTAGCGCCCATACCGACCCCAATAATGTGTTCCCCGACCCTGAAAACCCCCGGGCGGCGAGTCTCCGGCCGGGAGACGGCCGGGAATGCGCAGCCACGAAGCGCCGCCTCGGTCCGGCGAGGAGGGCGCGCGCGGGAAGAAATCGTCGGAGGTTGAAGAAGTGGGGCTGGCCCACCTGTCAGTGGATGTATTTTAAAACCGGGATCGGTTGTGGCTAGGGATCCTTTGTGACTACACAGTTAGAACCCAGTGGCCCCGTGTGTTCTCGCTTCTCACTGGTTGGGACTTAAACAGTGGGACCAGCTCCATTTTCAGTAGGGAAATTAATTCCAGATTTAGCTCCAACTTTAGAAAATCATATATTTGCGTAGGAACCTCCAAATTGAGTGCTTTAAATGGGGTTGGATTCATTTTGCAAAGATAAATCCAAGTATGAAGCCCAATTTGTATGAAAGTCAATGATAAAATCTTTTAAAATTCTTTGAAGGTTTTGTGAAAAAGAATTATTGAGTGAGTATGGTTCATCCAAAACTCCCAAATTTTGCCAGAGTATTCCTTAGGATGTAATTGAACTTCTAGCAAAATTTCAGATCATTTGGAGTTAATCTAAGCAGGAATTTCCAGAGTACAATCCGCTGTGCTCAAAGCTGTCCAGAAACTTTTCAGAAAATGATCTTCCTTTGTAAAATCAGTTCTGGGCAATCCTTAGCTCCAAAAATCATAGGGAAATTCAGTATTTCTCTATGATCTATGTTTGAAATGGTAGTTCACTTTATTTATCATGAAAATGCAAATTACTTCAGAATTAATTCCTTTTTGCATAACTGCTTAGAGAATTATTCTGGGGGAACAACTCAATGAAAAGTCCTGAAATTTGGATCAAAGTAATTTCTTGTGACCAGGAACACACATGTAAATTTTAAGCTCAAGTTGAGTCTTATAACTCCCTGTAATGGGTTTCCATTCTTATGTATATGAGAATTGCATAGGAAATCTTGAGGGAATTAATGGAGACCCAGTTTCCATTCACTTTAGCTGCAATTTGGCAAGCTAAGTCCTTGTGTAATATAGGAAGTTCTGTAAAAATTTCAGAGTCATTGGGGCTCAGTTTCTTCAGTTCCTTCAAAATAGTTTAACCCATCTTCCATGTTCATTAGGAAGCATAGCATCTTAGGAGTGAACTCCCTAGGGACAGATTGAATCTTCCCTGTATTTGCTCTGCAAAACAAAGGGAACACCCTCCCTCTTAGCACTCCCCCATGTTCCTATGTTCTTAACAAGTCAAGTTTTTAATTAACTAACTTGCATTATGAAACTTGTGCATATACATGCGATAGAACTTACGACGATGGCGATCAATGGCGGAGTCGGAGGAGTGAATCCATGGAAATGGATAAGTTAATCAAGCCTCAAGGGAAAAAAAGACTCTAACTGAATTATATACTATTTGGCCAGCAGAAACAAGGCAAGCCCCGGTTTGCATTTAACAAGTTTTATAAAGTTTTGCTTTATATTCACTTAGCTTGAAATATGTGTGTGCATTAGGTGTAGGATGGATGAAACCCCAAATGCATAACCAGATTATTCTAAAAGGAGTGAGGGTAGCGTCTACGTAATCGAGTAGATCATGCATTGCTTATTGTTAATAGGCTTCGGTACAAGTCGAGTAGTTGGAATCTACTCGCGAGTATAGGGTTCGCCACATACAGGATTGGTTCTAGATGTGAGACAACTTTAGTAAGAAAATTGAGACTGGGCAGGGGCTAGGACGCAGCAATAGGAAGTCTTGTGTGCGTAGCCCTGTCCATGTCAATTGAGGACCGATCCGTGTGTGGCCCCTCTGAACAAGTTTGAATGTACCGAAGGCATATCGGATATATGGGGTCCGATAAACTGATGTAACCTATACCTCCGAGCATCGAGGCATAATGCACCGATTTACAGGTGTAAGTTGAGGGCAGCAAGATGAAAATCCGCTAACGTGCATAGAGAGATGCTCCGTGTAGGGAACCTCCTGTCCGTTTGGGTGCGACCGGTTTGACGTTTGGGCTGTTTGGTGAAAGGTTGTGCCGTATGACATCGAGTGAGCGTGCTGTGCAGCTCCACTGATGGGCGTACGGGACGTGCTATTCTGGTATCCTTGCAGGTGTACAACGAGTCGATTCACCATCCCTCGCGGTTATAAGTACTGCTTGTTCACTGTGTCATGACGTAGGTTAACATATGGAATGTTATGATTCTATATTGCTGATATGAATAACTTGTACTGTTACATGTATGCCACCAAATATTGTTTACTAAATTTCAGCTTCATGAATATTTAACTTGTGGCTAAAAGATGAACTAAGGATGAACTTGTAGGCATGTCCGTTTGCTACAAATTATCATCCTATATTTGGTATGACCTGCATGTAGAGTTTCATGTGTAGGAGAGTCAGTTAAGACATGCTGAGCCATCGTGCTCACGGTTGCTGCTATAAGTGTTTGCAGGTGAGGAGTACCCCAAGGACTAGGACTACGAGTCCACCCGCGAGGGCTACCCTCCGTCGGGTACTACGGCTGAGTGGGAGCCGTACACGCCGCGCTGAGGCTGAGTGGAGCTAGTGTGGGTTGTCCGTAGGGCCGGACAACCAACCTTCCGCTGTAATAGACTCTGTACAGAAGTTGTGAATGAAGAGTGTACTACTTTTGTACAAATTCATTAAGTTTCAATGTAATAGTTTCTTATCGTGTGTGCTGTCGGGTGTCACATCGTGCGGCTCCACCCTCTGTGATCTTGGAATGTACGGATTTCGGTCCGTCACAACGTGGGTCATGAGTTCGTGGAGCATGGAACCAAAAGCTGCAAGGTCAGGGCGCACATCGGCACCAGTGAGAGGTTTCTGGATATGAAGCCATGGAATGTCTCCGCTACTGGATGCCACATGAAGGATACTTGCCAACTGGTGGCCCGAAAAACCTTGAAGTAACTCTGCCACATGTTTGACTGGTATATGGGTTCCATACCCAGGAAGTATTTCCTACCACTGGATCGTAGTCGCCCTGTATGGATGGCAAGGATCCGCAACTTGGAAGGCCTTGGGTCAACTGAAGATGACCCCACCATTGTGGCCATGTCCGGCTATTTATTGAACCTGGACGACTTGTGTGACTAGCTGAGCCAGCACGTGAAGACCTTCATCAAGCGCGTCAAGACATTGGAGACCGCTCGCGAAAGACTAAGCAAGCGCTAGCGCAAGCTGAAGCCCGGGTTGCCAGTGCCAAAAGTCATGTCGCCTTAACTGAGGAGAATCTTAGAGAGCAGGCCGACCGCCACAGCCAGCTACTTAAGGGTGCCTACCTCATACACCAAGCCAAGCGGAAGGACCGTCAAGCATGTGCAATGACCGAGCCACTTGTTCTGCAACGAACTCCAACATATCACCTATGCAACCCCTGTAGGAGGATTTGTGAGCCCGTGCCACCTACTCCTCCGACCTCACCTCATATGATCAAAGAAGACCCCAAAGATCAGGATGTCAGCCTCAGTAGTCAGGCAGAGGTCCCAGCCAATCCTTAAGGGGACGGACCTAGGGATGGCATGCCCAATGTATCTTGTACCCGCTTTCATGAATGAATGAGTGCTTGGTGTGTTGCTTGCAATGTTTGATGTTTGCATGACTTGTGTGGTATAAAAATACATTAATATGTGTATTTACATACACATAATAAAATAGTAATAATAATAATAACAGTAATTATAAACTATTTATGTTCACACCTTACTACACCATAATAGAAAAATAATAATAAAAAATCTAAACCCCATGATTTCCTTGTCACAGATGCCCTGCCGCTTGAGACGATCCACGAATGGACACGAGGCGGACCAAGGACTACGAGAGATTCCGCTTGCACTTCACGAGCATGAGACAACGGAGCCCGTCTGGCCACTTTCCCAAACACCTGCCTAGGACCTGACTGCCATTTTGGACCGCCAGACTCGACTTCTCGAGATGTTGGTGAACGCACTTGCTACTGACAGCAACAATGGCCTCAACAACCATCAACCAGCGCCACAGAACAATCACCAGATCGTAGACTTTAACAGGATGAACCCTCCCAGGTTTGCTGGATATGAGGACCCCATTGAGGTAGATGACTGGCTGAGAGAGATCGAGATGGAACTCGAGGTTGTCCATGCAAATGAGCTGGATAAGGTTCTACTTGCAGTCCAAAAACTGAGAGGATCTACTTTATCTTGGTGGCACAACTACAGAGATATGCATGCACATGTCAAGACCATGATATGTGATAAATTCGTGAAGTTGTTTAGAGAGCACCACATCCCAAGTAGCATTGTGAAGTTAAAGAGGGAAGAGTTCATGAACCTTAAACAAAAGGGTCTAACTGTGAACGAGTATCTACAAAAGTTCACTAGGTTATTGTAAAAGTCCCAAATATATGTATGAATAAAAACGAAGGTTTGAGTTCATATGTGTGGCAAAGACAAGAAAAATGGGACTTGCTAAAACTTTGCTTCATGCAAAGTGATACATGGATGACCGTCCAAAATGAGGCTCACATTTTTATTTAAAAGTGTTGAACCAATAAGGAGTTAAATGCCTCTTTGCATGTAAGTTTAAAAATCAGATTTGAAATTCAAAGTTCACACATGTGGTGACCCAAAAACTTTGAATAAACATGCAGCCATATAGTTTGGTTTATAGGGAAAAGTTTTATCACCAACTTTTTAGTTGTAGGGTGGGCTCAAAAGGAGTAAAGAGAAGAATTTGCAAACTTCACCAAATTCAAGTTTGGCAAGCAAATTCAAACTGAATTTGAAGAATTCGAATTCCAGCCCACCTTTTTAAACTTAGAATTCTGGGAATTAAGGAGATCAGCTTGAGAAGATATTTGGGAAGATAAATGTGGAGTGGGACCCACAGGTCATAGAGCTAAAGAGGGTTGCCTTACACCCTAAGTCTCAGCTTCGGTTGGGGATTCCACCGAATAGAACCCGAGCGCCACCGAGCAGCTTGCCGGCAACAGCTCCTGCTGCCTGCCTCCCTGCGCTGGCGCCCCGGGGTCGGTCCTGACCGCGTCCTCAACATGATCACAGGCCCTCAGACCGAACAAAAGCTCATTTGCCTTCCTCTCTCGCGAGAACGCCGAGCAAACCGAGCTCTCCCCCTCCGCCCTCTCGGTCGGTCAGAAACCGAAGGCACACTCGCGTCCTTCCCTTCCCGAGCTGCTAAACATCGCCGCGAGCTCGGCCTCCACCTCCCCGACCCAAAAACTCGCAAGCTCCGGCCTCCTTCCACGAGAACGACCTCAACCGCGGCAACCCAACGAAAATAGGTGATCGGCTTCACGTGGACAGCTCTCCACAGGAGCTTTCACGGCCAAGTGAGGGCGGCAACGAGAGCGCACGGCCACTGTGCTGCTCTCACCCAAAGATCAAGCCGTGCCGTGAGCTAGTGATGGCAAATTTCGGGATTTGGTTCCGGCGGCTTCAACCCGAGCATCCGGTACGGGAATCCAAAATTCTCCACTTCTATTCGTTCTTAGCTCGTCAAACGTTGCACGAAGGAGCTGGACTAGCCGGCGATCATATTCTATTTAGCATCCGTTGCATGAAAACCCTTTGGAGCGACGTATTTTGAGGTCTACCGAGCACTTCTCCGGCGGACTAATCGGGCGCACGGTGACGACCGGCTTGCGGCTGTTCCAGAGCCATTTGGGGGCCATACCGAGCCTTGCGATCATCCACTGATGCTGTAGAGCTCATTGGTTGAGTGTTTGGCGGGATAAAACCCACGGCCGACAGTGCCGAAGGGCAACCGAGGCCGCCACACGTCGCGAGCTATCTTCCGGTCGCCGGCAGCCCTAGAACGCCCCACCATCGTGTTCCTTGACGTCAAACACCCCCTGGCGGCGAGTTTTGGCTCAGGCGGTGGCCGGAAATGGCAAGCCGGCGAGCTCCGACGTCGGGCCGGCGAGCTGGGCGGCGGGCGCGCGAAGGGGAGCCGGAGGAAGAAGACGAAGCATGGGCCCCGGCTGTCAGCAGCTCAGAATTCAAATCCAGGATCGGGTGTGGCCGGGATCACGTGTGCTGGCGCGCAAAACCCCGTGGCCCCGGTGTGGCTTCGTTTCTATTGGCTGGGATTCAAAACAGTGGGTCCAGCCGGATTTTCTGTAGGAAAACAATTCCAGAGTTGGCTAAATCTTTGGAAATTCATAGCTCCTGGTAGAAACCTCCAATTTGAGTGATTCCACTTGGGTTGGATTCATCTCTCTGAGTTCTATCCAAATATGAACTCAGATTTGTATGAAAGTTAATTTTATATTCTGGAGAATTCTTTGAAGGTTTTCTGAAAAGGAATTATTGAGGGAGTTTGGTTTATCCAAAAATCCCCAAATTTTGCCAGAATATTCTTTAGCATAGTATTGACCTTCTAGCAAAAGTTCAGCTCTTTTGAAGATCATTTGTGTAGGAATTTGCTAAATGCAAACTACTGTGTTCAAAAGAGTCCAGAAACATTTTAAAAAAATGTTTCCCACTTCAAAAATCGATTTTGAGCAATCCATAGCTCCAAAAATCATAGGACAATTTAGGCAAGCTCTCTGAGACATACTTGAAATTTTAGTTCCCTTGAATGAGCATGAAAATGCACATTACCTCAGAATTAATTCTTTTGAGTAGGAATGCTTAAAGAATTGTTCTGGGAGAACTACTCAAGTAAAAGGGCTGAATTTTGGACCAGATTACTCTCATGTGATCAAGAACTCACATGTAAATTATCAGCCCAAGATGAGTCCTTGAACTCCCTGTTCTTATTCTCCCTACTTATGTATAGGGCAAAATACATAAGAGATATTGTGAGAATTATGGAGGACACAATATGACTCCACATTAGCTGCAATTTGGCAAGCTAAATCATTAGGTAGTATAGAACCTGCTGTAAAAGTTTTGAGGCCATTGGAGTTCTTGTTCTTCAGTTGCACTCAAATATTTTCAGTTTATCTATTATGTTCATTAGGGGAAATGATTAGTGTATAGCTAAGGCCTTAAGGTCATTCTTGGCTTTCCACACAACCTCTGTACCTAAGAAATGAATTCTATAACTTCTTTCCATTACAGTCTATAAAACATATGCATATGCATTTCAATAGGAACCACAACGAAGGGGATTCAAAGGAGTGATTCATTGAAGTGGATCAAGCTCCGGAGAGTCAAGGGTGGATCAACAAGGACACTAACTGATTATATACGACTACCCTGCAAAACAAGCAAGCTTCGGTTTGCATTTAACAGCTGTTAAGTTTTTGTTTTGTATTCACTTTGGGTCAGGATATGAAATATGCATTAGGTCTAGTGTTTGATACTCCTCTTGCATAGCCAAATGACCCATGGAGTATTGGGTAGGTATCTTTCACCGTGTAGAACTGCCATGCTTAAGTACGGTTTGGTAGAAATCTAGTGGTGAGATGCTACTCGCAGTTTCAGGAACAACAGGGGCATACGGGATTGGTTCATAATTGAATTAGCAAGTTAAAGTTGAGACCGGAAGGTTGTAGGGGCAGCAGGACATAGGGGCCTGGGTGCTGTAGACCTGTCCGTGTCGGTCAAGGACCGATCCGTATGCGGCCCTGTTGAACAAGTTTGAGTTGTGTACCGGACTCATGCTGGCTATATGGGACCCAGTAAACCGATGTACCTCGGGAAGCTGTCGTTGGGACTTTTCGGGTCGCCTCAGGTGGATGACCGGTGTGCAGTATGTGGGGAATATTCTCATGACATCTCATGTCGGTAGGTGCACCATGAGAGTAGCTACTGTACGGGGCGACTTGATCGACTCAGCGGGGGTGAAACGGGGGAAAGGCTGCCACGTACGACGTCAGTGATGGTTGTTGTAGGCAACGTCGAGTACGGGCGTACGTGTCGTGTAGTCCGGGTGTTATTGATTCGAATCACCGTCGCTCGCGGAATGGACCGAGCATACTTGTTCTCACAGTCGTGACGTAGTAAGAACTTGCATGAGAAAGGAACTAATCATATTGGAGTGAAGTATCATACTAGCTTTGTATTGGATCTTGATGAATAGGCTAGTGTAAACTCGATTCTTTTATGCCATGAGCAATTTACATCGGGGGAAAGCGTTTCTTGTTTGATTGTGGACTCCCGATGTGGCATGCCCAGGGTTACTTAAAATGCTGCAATTAATACCTGAAAGTAAGGATTCACTTTTAGTCGAGTTTAATTATGCTTATGCCATCCTACTTTAGGTTCATAACCCCACATAGAGTTTCATGTTTAGGGTGACGGTTAAGTCTTGCTGAGCGTTATGCTCGTGGATGCTATCCGAGTTGTTTTGCAGGTATTTGACTTCGTGCTTAAGAGAAGGGATGTCGATGAGACTCGGGAACCTCCGAGTGCTTACTCAAAGAGCATCCTCGCCGCTGCAGATTGTCCTTCGTGTTGCTAGTAAGAAACGTCCGCGGGCTGGACCGTTTCTTTCTTGCTAGTTTAGATATGAGTCATGAGAGTGATAGTATTCCACTGTAGCTTACTCTGATATACTTATCTGTAAAAACAATCTTGTACGCTTCCACAAACTATTTGTGTAATATGATGTGTGTACATCGACCGTGTGCTATTGGGTGCCGCATAACACGGCACCACCCAACGAGGTCCTGTCCCTCACAGCGTGGCATCGGAGCCGTTACACATGGTATCAGAGCTGCGTTGGGAACAGAGCACGGATTGAGCATCATATTATGTCAAAAACTTAGGATACGGTGAGATAACGATACTAGGCCCACATAAGGACTACTATTAGCATATTATGAAGGTGGCAAGCTAACCTATTTGTTATGTCGGAAAACCGTGCATCTCGGTACGTCTATGTCTTGGGGGGTGCACATATGTGCTGTCCACCAGTGCGCACAAGCTGAAGGGTGGAGCCCCACGGGTGGCAGGTAACCCGACTCGCTTTAGTATCCTCTACGACTCTTCATGTCGTTTGGGGTATTCGAGCAACGTCTGTCCCGAGCGTGCGTGGTGCAATTTGGGAGACCCAGTCACGTGGTCAGTAACAGGAACACGTAGCTCAAGGCATGTTTGGCTTGAGAACATCTGGGCGAGTGATGACGGCCGGGTGTATGAACTGTATGGATACCGGGTTCGGTGTGCAGCTGAACCTGATGATTGAGTGTGTTTTACGCAGGAACTAACCACGAAAACTCTAGTACATGTAGAACATGTTTGCGAGTGATCGTTTTAGTGCCACCTAAGGATACGTTTATGCCGGTGTAATCCGGTTAGGTTTTCTTTGGTGAGGTAACGTAGTACCGTCATATGTCTTACGGTGCATCGCCACCGTACTACACTTGATAGTTTTCTTTCCTAAGAAGAAATCATTCATGGCTAACTTCCAAATTAAAAATGGATGTGATAAAGCACATATTAGTTACTGAGCTCTTCATTTGAACTAAGTTTCAAAGAAGAGACTTGTTAGGTTTCTTTTGATCTCAAAGACAGAGTGCTCTGTTCAGACAGAATTTTTTCTGGGCTTTAACAGAGCGTAACTCTGATTAGCTTGACCCAATGGAGGTGTTTGATACAGTTCTGGAAAGGTTATTAAGTGCTCTACAACTTTTCTTTAGACCTCCAGAGCAAAATCAGACGCCAACTTGGTTGAATCTCCAGATGAAGGCAAACTGTTCAGAAAACAGAGCAGCTGCAAACTTCTCTGGATGTTTCTGTAAATTGGCCATAACAATCTGTAGAAAACTTTCTAAGGGTCATATGATACACCGTTGGAAAGTTTATGAAACTTTCAACGATTTTGTAGTTTATAGTTTGTTCAGAATTGTACCCCATTTGTATGTAAAACTGTGATGAAAACAGCCACATACAAAGGAGGTGCTGGCAAAATTTATCCAGAAAATTATGTCAACTTTGGACGATCATAACTTCCGATTAAGGGATGATCCATAGGCATGTGAGTACTCGTTGGAAAGATACTGAAGTTAACTTTAACTTTGGTATTCAACTTGAGTTATGAAAATGCTAGTAACTGGATCAAATTCTGGGTTAAGTACAGAAAGGTCTGTTCTGTACAGAATGAGGGACTGAATATGTTAGCTTTAGAAAGATGTGTAAACATGAAATTTTGTTATGCTTTCATAAAGTTTTAGCATGTTCATGTTTTACATACTTTCACATACTGCTGAGGTCAAGTTTTGACTCCCTTCAAAAATGATTATTTTGCAGTATGGTGCGTACTCATTCACCGAGTAGGGCTGAAGGTTCTCGCCGAGACGATAATGACTCGACTCCACCACGGGCACCGCCATCAACGGTATGGGCGGATGTCATGGCTCAGATGGTCGAGTCAAGTCAAGAGAACACAAGATTACTCCAAGCCTTGGTACAACAGGGCTTACTCCAACGCGCACAACAGGACGTTCCACCTCGGAACACCTATCTGGACTTCTTGGCGACACAACCGCCAATTTTCACAGAAGCCAATGAACCAGTGGAAGCTGATCAGTGGCTTCGAGTTATGGAGTCCAAGTTTGGAGTATTTGAGTGCGATGAATATCAGAAGACTTCGTTTGCAGCTCAACAGCTCCATGGAGCCGCCGGAAATTGGTGGTTCGCTTATCTTGCCACCGTTCCGGAATGCCATCAAGTGGAATGGACGGAATTTCGTGAAGCATTCCGTGCTCGTCACATTCCTATGGGTTCTATCAAGGCTCAACAGCAAGAATTCAGAAACTTGAAGCAGGGGGACATGAGTGTCCTCGATTATGTCAGACGATTCAACCTTCTGGCACAATATGCTCCTGCTTATGCGACGAGCGAAGCTGCAATGTGTGACTACTTCTTCTATGGCCTGAGTGCCATATTAAAAGACAAGTTGGCTTTGTTCAATCAAGGCAGTTACACCGAGTTGATCAGTGCTGCCCTGCTGCAAGAACAAGCGACACTTGAGTGTCAAGCAGAGAAGAGGGACCGGGATGATGTGCAAGAAGACACGCCAGTTGTTCCTCATAAATACCGTGTGGTGTATCACACACCATCCGATGAATTATGGCAGGCACCAGTGAGATCAACGTCGTACAGATTTCCTGCTCAAGAATCATGTATTGAAGCAACACCTTTGCCGCAGCAACGAATGACACCTGTTGCATCACTGCTGCAGCCAAGTACGTCAACTTCTCAACCACAAGTCAACGAAGAACCGGGGAAACCTCCGTGTTCTTATTGCCACCGTTTTGGGCATTTTAGGCAAGAATGCCGGGAGAAGTTGGGGAACACCAGAGAGCCATCATCATCAGGTGGTATGCCGCCACCTGCTCAAGTCAAGATAACAGCATTGCAATCCGGGAGTGTGCAACATCTTGCTATTGAGGATGTCCCGAAGGGAGCACCGGTATTAGCAGGCATGTTTACTCTCAAAAACGTGCCCGTGCTGGTACTTTTTGATTCCGGTGCAACCCACAATTTTATCAGCAAAACCTGCGTGGATCAGCACCAACTATCCACCAATACTCCCACAACGAGTTTTCGTATACGTTCACCGGGAGGTAATATCTCTGCCAATCAGATTGTGTCTCGAGCAGCTTTGTGTTTGGGAGGAAAAATATACCCAACATCGCTGATTATGTTGGATAGGCAGAAGATAGACATCATATTGGGGATGTCTTGGTTAAATCGTCACGGTGCCATTCTCAATATCGGTAACCGGACTGTCCAGATTGACTCGCCGATTCATGGACAGCACATGCTGTTGTTAGACAGTGAAGATCCAGATATGTTAGAGGCCTACAACACGGAAGCGCTTAGCTTGAAGATATTCCGGTGGTACGTGATTATCCCGACGTATTTCCCGATGACTTACCGGGCATGCCGCCCGAACGGGACGTCGAGTTCAAGATTGAACTGGCGCTGGGAATGACAC
Source organism: Neostapfia colusana (assembly GCA_030760725.1). Lineage (NCBI taxonomy): Eukaryota > Viridiplantae > Streptophyta > Magnoliopsida > Poales > Poaceae > Neostapfia > Neostapfia colusana. Next base: position 40,303,360 of record JASWHV010000008.1, on the reverse strand, counting down.
CTATCTCACGAAGGCCTTACAAGATGTCACCTAACGAGCTAGCGGAGTTGAAAGAGCAACTGAATGAACTCATGAGCAAGGGTTTCATACGACCAAGTTCTTCACCTTGGGGTTGCTCAGCGATGTTCGTTAAGAAGAAGGATGAAACACTACGGTTATGTGTTGATTACCGTCCTCTAAATGCTGTTACGATCAAGAATAAGTATCCTTTGCCCCGTATCGACATCCTGTTCGATCAACTTGTGGGTGCAAAGGTATTTTCGAAGATGGATCTTCGGTCGGGGTATCACCAAATCAAGATCCGACCGGAGGACGTACTGAAGACAGCTTTCTCGACGAGATACGGACTCTATGAGTACCTCGTCATGTCATTTGGGTTAACCAACGCTCCGGCACACTTCATGTACTTGATGAATTCTGTGTTCATGCCGGAGTTAGACAAGTTCGTCGTGGTATTCATCGACGACATATTGGTTTACTCCAAATCTAAAAAAGAGCATGCTGAACATCTACGCATTGTGCTACAACGGTTGCGGGAGCACCAACTATATGCAAAGTTCAGCAAGTGCGAATTTTGGATTGATCAAGTGCCTTTCCTAGGCCATATTATTTCAGCAGAAGGTATTGCCGTGGACCCCAGCAAGATTGAACAAGTGCTGAAGTGGGCATCTCCCAAATCAGTCCACGAGGTCTGAAGTTTCCTAGGTTTAGCAGGATATTATCGTAGGTTTATTCTGAGCTTCTCAAAGATTGCTAAACCAATGACGGAGCTGCTGAAGAAGGGCACTAAATACATGTGGAATGCAGCATGTGAAGCCGCATTCAAAACTTTGGTGAAACATCTCACAACAGCTCCAGTTCTTGCTCAGCCAGACACGACGAAGCCATTTGATGTATACTGTGATGCATCCGGCATCGGTCTCGGCTGTGTTCTGATGCAAGAAGGGCGTGTAGTCGCCTATGGGTCTCGTCAACTGCGAAACCACGAGCAGGAGGCATTACCTACTTAGTAATCTTGTTCACCTCTACACCGATCATAAAAGCTTGAAGTATATCTTCATGCAGAAGGAGCTGAATATGAGACAACGGAGATGGTTGGAGCTCATAAAAGATTATGAAATTGAGATCCACTATCATCCAGTAAAAGAAAACGTGGTTGCTGACGCGCTTAGTCGGAAAGCCCATGTTCACAACTTAGCGGTTGCTGAGTTGGAAGAAGAAGAACCAAGTCTCCGTGTCATTCCGTATGGCGCGCTTTATAATCTCGCGCTCATTCCAACAATCCGTGAAGAGATTGTTGAGGCTCAAAGAAGAGACAAGGGTATGTCTCACATACGGAGAAGGCTAGACAACGGAGAGGGGAAATGTTTCCGGAAGGATGAAAACGGTACGATATGGTTTAACGACCGTATAGTGGTACCGCGTAATATGAAACTCCGGAAGAAGATATTGGATGAAGCCCACCTGTCTAAGTTTTCCATTCATCCTGGAAGTAACAAGATGTACCAAGATTTGAAACAGAAATTTGGTGGACGAGGATGAAGAGGGAGATTGCTAAATACGTATCCGAATGCGATACGTGTAGACGGGTCAAGGCTGATCATATGCGGAAAGCCGGACCACTACAACCTTTGAAGATACCGGCATGGAAATGGGAGGATGTGAGTATGGACTTCATCGTCGGATTACCGCTCACATCCAGGAAGCATGACTCGATATGGGTGATCGTCGACCGGTTGACAAAGTCAGCTCATTTCATACCGGTGAACACTCATTATCGAGCAAGGCAATATGCGGAGTTATTCATCTCCAGAATTATTTGCTCACATGGTGTCCCGAAGACCATCATCTCACATCGAGGTGCGCTGTTTGTCGCTTGTTTTTGGGAGCAGCTGCATGCCTCGTTGGGCACCAAGCTAATTAGAAGCTTCGCATATCACCCTAAAACCGATGGACAAACTGAGAGGTTGAATCAAGTACTTGAGGATATGTTGAGAGCGTGTGCCATCCACCACGGTAGGAATTGGGACGATCACCTACCGCTGGCGGAGTTTTCATATAACAACGGTTATCAAGCGAGTATTAAAATGGCACCATATGAAGCTCTCTACGGCCGGAAGTGTCGCACACCGTTGAATTGGTGTGAGTCCGGCGAAAGAGTTCTGTTTGGGATTGATCTTGTGAACGAAGCCGAAGACCGAGTTCGGTTGATACAAGAAAACTTGAAGGCTGCACAATCCCGACAGAAGAGCTACGCTGATCAACGGTGTAGGCCTTTACATTTTGACGTCGGAGATCACGTGTATCTTCATGTATCTCCGGTGAAGGGAATACACCGGTTCGGTGTAAAGGGGAAACTCGCTCCCCGTTTTATTGGTCCTTTTGCTATCACAGAGAAGTGCAGACCCGTAGCCTACCGGCTGGAATTACCTGCAAGTCTAATGGGTGTTCATGATGTATTTCACGTGTCCCAGCTGCGGAAGTGCCTCAAATTCACTGCTGCTGTCCGCACCGAGGAAATCGATGAATTGAAACCGGACCTGACCTACACCGAGCGACCGATTCAGATTTTGGATGAAAAGACCCGGGTAACCCGGAACCAGACGATCAGATTTTTCAAGGTGCTGTGGAGTAATCACACCGCGGAAGAGGCGACGTGGGAAAGTGAAGATTACCTCCGCACCAACTCTCCGGAACTTTTATCTTTGTACAGTTTGTAATAACCTCTCCCGTCTCGTTCCTCTTTTGTAATCTCGGGATGAGATTCTTTTAAGGGGGGAGGAATGTAAAAGTCCCAAATATGTGTATGAATAAAAACCAAGGTTTAAGTTCATATGTGTGGCAAAGACATGAAAAATGGGACTTGCTAAAACTTTTCTTCATGCAAAGTGATACATGGATGACCGTCCAAAATGAGACTCACATTTTTATTTAAAAGTGTTGAACCAATAAGGAGTTAAATGCCTCTTTGCATGTAAGTTTAAAAATCAGATTTGAAATTCAAAGTTCACACATGTGGTGACCCAAAAACTTTGAATAAACATGCAGCCATAGAGTTGGGTTTATAGGGAAAAGTTTTATCACCAACTTTTCAGTTGTAGGATGGGCTCAAAAAGAGTAAAGAGAAGAATTTGCAAACTTCACCAAATTCAAGTTTGGCAAGCAAATTCAAACTGAATTTGAAGAATTCAAATTCCAGCCCACCTTTTTAAACTTAGAGTTCTGGGAATTAAGGAGATCAGCTTGAGAAGATATTTGGGAAGATAAATGTGGAGTGGGACCCACAGGTCATAGAGCTAAAGAGGGTTGCCTTACACCCTAAGTCTCAGCTTTGGTGGGGGATTCCACCGAACAGAACCCGAGCGCCACCGAGCAGCTTGCCGGCGACAGCTCCTGCTGCCTGCCTCCCTGCGCTGGCGCCCCGGGGTCGGTCCTGACCGCGTCCTCAACGTGATCACAGGCCCTCAGACCGAACAAAAGCTCATTTGCCTTCCTCTCTCGCGAGAACGCCGAGCAAACCAAGCTCTCCCCCTCCGCCCTCTCGGTTGGTCGGAAACCAAAGGCACACTTGCGTCCTTCCCTCCCCGAGCTGCTAAACATCGCCGTGAGCTCGGCCTCCACCTCCCCGACCCAAAAACTCGCAAGCTCCGGCCTCCTTCCATGAGAACGACCTCAACCGCGGCAACCCAACAAAAATAGGTGATCGGCTTCATGTGGACAGCTCTCCACAGGAGCTTTCACGGCTAAGTGAGGGCGGCAACGAGAGCGCACGGCCACTGTGCTGTTCTCAACCAAAGCTCAAGCCGTGCCGTGAGCTAGTGACGGCGAATTTCGGGATTTGGCTCCGGCGGATTCAACCCGAGCATCCGGTACGGGAATCCAAAATTCTCCACTTCTATTCGTTCTTAGCTCGTCAAACGTTGCACGTAGGAGCTGGACTAACCGGCGATCATATTCTCTTTAGCATCCGTCGCATGAAAACCCTTTGGAGCGACGTATTTTGAGGTCTACCGAGCACTTCTCCGGTGGACCGAATCGGGCACACGGTGACGACCGGCATGCGGCTGTTCCAGAGCCATTTGTGGGTCATGCCGAGCCTTGCGATCATCCGCTGATGCTGTAGAGCTAGAACCCACGGCCGACAGTGCCGAAGGGCAACCGAGGCCGCCACACGTCGCGAGCTATCTTCCGGTCGCCGGCAGCCCTAGAACGCCCCACCATCATGTTCCTTGACGTCAATAACCCTCTGGCGGCGAGTTTTGGCTCAGGCGGTGGCCAGAAACGGCAAGCCGGCGAGCTGGGCGGCGGGCGCGCGAAGGGGAGCCGGAGGAAGAAGACGAAGCGTGGGCCCCGGCTGTCAGCAGCTCAGAATTCAAATCCGGGATCGGGTGTGGCCGGGATCCCGTGTGCTGGTGCGCAAAACCCCATGGCCCCGGTGTGGCTTGATTTCTATTGGCTGGGATTCAAAACAGTGGGTCCAGCCGGATTTTCTGTAGGAAAACAATTCCAGATTTGGCTAAATCTTTGGAAATTCATAGCTCCTGGTAGAAACCTCCAATTTGAGTGATTCCTCTTGGGTTGGATTCATCTCTCTGAGTTCTATCCAAATATGAACTCAGATTTGTATGAAATTTAATTTTATATTCTGGAGAATTCTTTGAAGGTTTTCTGAAAAAGAATTATTGAGGGAGTTTGGTTTATCCGAAAATCCCCAAATTTTGCCAGAATATTCTTTAGCATAGTACAGACATTCTAGAAAAATTTCAGCACTTTTGAAGGTCATTTGAGTAGGAATTTGCTAAATGCAAACTACTGTGTTCAAAAGAGTCCAGAAACATTTTAAAAAAATGTTTCCCACTTCAAAAATCGATTCTGAGCAATCCATAGCTCCAAAAATCATAGGGCAATTTAGGCAAGCTCTCTTAGACATACTCGAAATTGTAGTTCCCTTAAATGAGCATGAAAATGCACATTACCTCAGAATTAATTCTTTTGAGTAGGAATGCTTAAAGAATTGTTCTGGGAGAACTACTCAAGTAAAAGGGCTGAATTTTGGACCAGATTACTCTCATGTGATCAAGAACTGACATGTAAATTATCAGCCCAAGATGAGTCCTTGAACTCCCTGTTCTTATTCTCCCTACTTATGTATAGGAAAAATACATAAGAGATATTGTGAGAATTATGGAGGACAGAATATGACTCCACATTAGCTGCAATTTGGCAAGCTAAATCCTTAGGTAGTATATAACCTGCTGTAAAAGTTTTGAGGCCATTGGAGTTCTTGTTCTTCAGTTGCACTCAAATCTTTTCAGTTTATCTATTATGTTCATTAGGGGAAATGATTAGTGTATAGCTAAGGCCTTAAGGTCAATTTAGTTTAAGTCTGTTTCTTTGCACAACAGAGGCAACCAAGCCATTCTTGGCTTTTCCACACAACCTCTGTACCTAAGAAATGAATTCTATAACTTCTTTCCATTACAGTCTATAAAACATATGCATATGCATTTCAATAGGAACCACAACGAAGGGGATTCAAAGGAGTGATTCATTGAAGTGGATCAAGCTCCGGAGAGTCAATGGTGGATCAAAAAGGACACTAACTGATTATATACGACTACCCTGCAAAACAGGCAAGCTCCGGTTTGCATTTAACAGCTGTTAAGTTTTTGTTTTGTATTCACTTTCGGTCAGGATATGAATTATGCATTAGGTCTAGTGTTTGATACTCCTCTTGCATAGCAAAATGACCCATGGAGTATTGGGTAGGTGTCTTTCACCGTGTAGAACTTCCATGCTTAAGTACGGTTCGGTAGAAGTCGAGTGGTGAGATGCTACTCACAGTTTCAGGAGCAACAGGGGCATACGGGATTGGTTCATAATTGAATTAGCAAGTTAAAGTTGAGACCGGAAGGTTGTAGGGGCAGCAGGACATAGGGGCCTGGGTGCTGTAGACCTGTCCATGTCGGTCAAGGACCGATCCGTATGCAGCCCTGTTGAACAAGTTTGAGTTGTGTACCGGACTCATGCTGGCTATATGGGACCCAGTAAACCGATGTACCTCGGGAAGCTGTCGTTGGGACTTTTCGGGTCGCCTCAGGCGGACGGCCGGTGTGCAGTATGTGGGGAATATTCTCATGACATCTCATGTCGGTAGGTGTACCATGAGAGTAGCTACTGTACGGGGCGACTTGATCGATTCAGCGGGGGTGAAACGGGGGAAAGGCTGCCACGTACGACGTCAGTGATGGTTGTTGTAGGCAACGTCGAGTACGGGCGTACGTGTCGTGTAGTCCGGGTGTTATTGATTCGAATCACCGTCGCTCGCGGAATGGACCGAGCATACTTGTTCTCACAGTCGTGACGTAGTAAGAACTTGCGTGAGAAAGGAACTAATCATATTGGAGTGAAGTATCATACTAGCTTTGTATTGGATCTTGATGAATAGTCTAGTGCAAACTCGATTCTTTTATGCCATGAGCAATTTACATCGGGGGAAAGCGTTTCTTGTTTGATTGTGCACTCCCGATGTGGCATGCCCAGGGTTACTTAAAATGCTGCAATTAATACCTGAAAGTAAGGATTCACTTTTAGGCGAGTTTAATTATGCTTATGCCATCCTATTTTAGGTTCATAACCTCACATAGAGTTTCATGTTTAGGGTGACAGTTAAGTCGTGCTGAGCGTTATGCTCACGGATGCTATCCGAGTTGTTTTGCAGGTATTTGACTTCGTGCTTAAGAGAAGGGATGTCGATGAGACTCGGGAACCTCCGAGTGCTTACTCAAAGAGCATCCTTGCCGCTGCAGATTGTCCTTCGTGTTGCTAGTAAGAAACGTCCGCGGGCTGGACCGTTTCTTTGTTGCTAGTTTAGATATGAGTCGTGAGAGTGATAGTCTTCCGCTGTAGCTTACTCTGATATACTTATTTGTAAAAACAATCTTGTACGATTCCGCAAACTATTTATGTAATATGATGTGTGTACATCGAACGTGTGCTGTTGGATGCCGCATAACACGGCACCACCCAACGAGGTCCTGTCCCTCACAGCGTGGCATCGGAGCCGTTACAGTTATCCCACCATGACCCCCACGCAAAGGATACAGAAGAGAAAAGGCGGGAAGCCTTTCTGCGTGGCTTAAACACCGAGATTAGAATTTTCCTTGAAGCATCTGTTTATCAAGATTTCAGTACCATGGTCAACAAGGCTATCACCACAGAAAAGAATATAGAGGATGAGCTACAAGAGAAGCAAAGGAAATTTGAGGGCAAGAAGATGTTCCAGCAGGCGAAGCTTCAGATGACTAATCAACCTGCTTATTGAAGACAGAGGATCCAGCAGCCAGCTTACTTTGTGCAGAAAACCCAACAACCTACTTACTCTGGGCAAATCACTCATAGTGGTGTGTCTTACAAAGCACCAACTACTTCCTTCAAGCAACCGGTACAGCCTGCTAAGTCACATGGCTCATTCCGTCCTCAACAGTCTGGAGTCAATCAGACTGGTGGCTAGAGGATCTGCTTCAGCTATCGTGAGCCTGGACACATTGCTTTTAAATGCCCTTACAAGAACAAGCCAGCGCCATCTGTCATCTCCAACTAAGTTAACGAACCAAGGCAAACAGCCGGAGGTAACCGTGGAGCGCCATCAAGGACTCAGCGATCCTTGGGAAAGGCCACAGTGAATCACGTATACGTTGAAGAGGCGGATGCAGCATCAGGGAGTTCTACTTGGTGAGTTCTTAGTTCAGTCAGTTTTGGCTTCAGTACTATTTGAATCTGGTGCATCACATTCTTTTATATCATCACACATCGTAGGGGCACATGATATATTTACGGTAGCCCTTAAGAGGCACTTAATAACTCGATCACAGGGAGGTTATATACCCTGCTGCCTAGGAGTTAACAACATCCCTTTAAACCTAAGTGGGGTAGTGTTCTTGGTTAATCTAGTAGTGCTTGACTCCCATGGGATAGATGTGATCCTCAGTATGGATTGGTTAGCCAAGTGAAATTAGAGCATTGCTTGTGCACAGAGGATTGTGACAATGACAAACAATGAAGGGAAGACTGTCACATGTCATGTCAAGTCTAGCCTGTCTGAGGTAGTAGTAAATCACTTGAAGGCGGAAACACCCCAGGAAGTGACAGTGATTAGGGAGTATGTTGATGTGTTCCCTGAGGAGTTGCCGGGCATTGTGACACCCGTCTGTGACTAGGGAGAACCTCCATTATACCAGTATACAACCATCGGTGTATGGCCAAGAGATCACAAAATAGCCTTTACAAAGGGGCTACTAGAATGTACGGACCCACTAAGGTTTCACCAGTAGGCTCGAATCTCCATTCTCCCACCCACGGGCCCCCTCTTGTGCCTTGCAGTTCCCAGGGCAGTCCCTCTCGACTATCATTCCCCACGCCATCCAGGTTCATAACAAGCTAGCAACATACCTAATTAGTCAGCTAAGCCGCACCCATATTTGGCCTTGTAGTGGCACAGTTTTTCTGGCATGTGCTCGCATGAACCGGTCCTTAGATCTAAGGCAAGCAAACCACCATCTCATTCAGAAACATCCGAGAACCAAGCTTGCCTAGATCTCCCCGACTCCATGCTCATCAACATCATCAAGTTATCATCATCTTTAATATCATGAGTGCAGTAGCTAACAAGTTTTTATTTCAGCTTCCCGTATCCCGTAAGTTAAATGAAGCAAAAAGAATAAACGATCATACCTGACTCATCAACTTTCCCGGCGACATGGATGGTTAACAAAACTAGTAAACTCCTATAAAAAGGGTGTCCCATCAAGTTGTGACACCCGGTTCCGAAAATAGAACCAAGTGAATGCATATGTATGCCAAGGATGTTCATCACACATACACATGTAATCCATAAACGAAATTCAGAATATAACCACGAATAAATAGTGTTTAAGTACTTTATTACATTGACTCATTGTCTCACTCATGAATCTCTAACTTATTCTCACAGCGGAAGACTCTAACGACAGCGGAAATAACTAAACAGCAGGCTCCAACTTCAACTCCACAGGCATGTTGACAGTAGTGCGCACGCCTAGTACTCCACATGGTCCTCGAAGTACTCATATCCTGTAGCTGATGTTTCTGTGGTAATGCAAGGGTGAGTACATGTCGTACTCAGCAAGTGCGAGAAAAGTATGACATGTAGCTTACAACAAGGCAGGGAATAAAAAGGCTCATTGCAGCAAGCAATTTTATTTCACAAAACATGGTAAAAACAGCAACTAAGTCTAGATTAGTTAAATCCCAATATATCAAAGTAAATCAGCAACATTCTTTCATCAATATTCCTTCACCATAATTCACCATTTATCAAGTCTCAATCAGCCATTAATCTTTCTCAAGTTCATCTCATGCTCATAAATATTCATAACCATCTCATATTAATATAACCGAAACCAAACTCAATGTCATGACTCAAAACAGTCCCAAAGCCAATCCCAATGACCATACCATAACCATACCAAATAATCATCCCATGTTTTCCCTCTAATCATGGAAGTTGGCCAGGTGCTTGTGACCAGAAGCACGGCTATCATGATAGTTTTACACTCTGTAGAGGTGGCACCACTTTACCCACAAGTTCGTAATTTTGTCACCCGTCGGCGACTACAGAACCTCCATTATACCAGTACACAACCATCGGTGTATGGCCAAGAGATCACAAAATAGCCTTTACAAAGGGGCTACTAGATGTATGGACCCACTGAGGTTTCACCGGCAGGCTCGAATCACCATTCTCCCACCTATGGGCCCCCTCTTGTACCATGCAGTTCCCAGGGTAGTCCTCCTTGACTCCCATTCCCGGCGCCATCCACGGTCCATAACAAGCTAGCAACACACCTAATTAATCAGCTAAGTCGCACCCATACTTGGCCTTGTGGTGGCACTGTTTTCCTGGCATATTCTCGCATGAACCGGTCCTTAGATCTATGGAAAGTACCACCATTTAATCCAGCAACATTCACGAACCAAGCTTGCCTATATCTCCATGATTCCATGCCCATTGACATCATCAAGATCTCATAATCATTATTCATTTGAGTGCAGTAGCTAGACATGTTTTATTTCAGCTTCCCGTATTCCGTGAATTAAGCGAAGCAAAAAAGGAAAAACGACCATACCCGATTCATCAACTTTCCCGGCGACAAGGTGACACGACCCCAACGGTCTTGTCGAGCCAGGATCACGCTGAGGGGTGCTGCGTTGAACAGCACCGGATAACACACGTCAAAGGTACAAAGCGGAAGCGGAATTTTATTACATAAACAAGTTTATGAACATGTGTACACCAAAATAGTTCCAGTCTACACTCACAGGCGTAGACTACGCATCAAGTCCACGTTCAGCCCTTGAATGTGTCCTTGCTAGCACACACGCACACTAACTCTGCGGCGTGCACGACTCCCACTCGACGGGGTTCCCCTCCTGGAGTTCCGTCTCCTCTTCGGGAGTCCCTTCCTCATAGAACCCTGCAAAAGCTTCAAACACAAGCAGTGAGCATGAAGGCTCAGCAAGTCTGACCCGTCTGACCTAAACATGGAACTTCTACATGAGGGGTAATGGGTATTAATTTAAATGCAGTTGTATTAACTTTTAAACTTGTGAAGTCTATAACTCTTACTAGACAAGCCCAATGACTGGGAAACTTTTACTGTGGCTTGGTTACAACCTAGGTACAGACTTGGTCAAGTTTTAGTTGCAGTAAAGCTCATTTGAGCCCTCCACAATTAATTATGCACTTGACCTTAATTGAAGGCTTTTAGGGTGTTCTAAGGATTTTCATGAAACAAACTATGACTTTCTGAAAACTAGATTTTCATAGGGTTCTAATGGAGTTGGTCTCACTTAATTTGAAGGTTCCTAGCTAAGGATATGAGCTAAACAATTTCAGAGAAAATTCTGAAAAATGTTTCTGAACATTTTCTATTTTCTCTGGAACAGTTTCACTAATCACACCATTAGGTGGATCAAATGAGCTCAAATGGATCTGAAATTTTTATGGTAGTTCAAGCATATTTTGGTGAACATTCCATAAAAATTTCAGCATTTTCCTCCAAAGTACTCTCCAGTTAAAATTCCTAACAGTTTAGACTTTGAGGAATTAATTCTAGAGAATTAAGGGTTTTCATGAAGTGAAACTTGATTTGCTGAAAAGTACTCAGAGAGCTGAATCCAACAAAATTTGGTTCACTCGATTTGGAGCTTTCTAGCCAAAGTTATGAGGATTTGAAGTTTGGAAGAATTCTGAAAATCGGGGAAAAAGTTTAAACTCTCGGGGGCCCATGGGGACACGTGTCGAGCGCGGAGGTGTCCGGCACACCGGAGCTCACAGGGTATTTGCGCGCCAGCACAGCCGATCCCGGCCACACCCGATCCCGATTTAAATTCTTCAGCCGCTGACACGTGGGCCAGCCGGCTTCGTCTTCCTCCCGCCGTTCTCTTGCGCCCGCGCCGCCGACCTCGCCGGAGCAGACTCGGGGCTCGCCGGCTCGCCGCTGCTGGACCTCCCATGGTCTGAAACTCGCCGCCAGGGGGTTGTCGACATCGAGGAACACGTCGGTGGTGTCAGGTCGGGCTGGGGGTGACCAGAAATATCTCGGCGACGTGCCGCGGCCTCGGTTGAGGTTCGGTGCTGTCGACCGTGGGTGCTAATCCGCCAACACCTCGAACAAACTGTCCTACAGCATCAGTGTACCTCTAGGAAGCTTGACAAGGTGTCAAAAGGGTTCAGGGATGGCGGCAAGTCGGTCGGCACCGTGTGACCGATCGTGCCCGCCATGACCGTGTGACCGGTGCTGGACCGTGAAAACTCCTGTGGTACGCTGTCCACGGGCGCCTGACTCTCGGCTGAGGCTAGGTCGCCGCGATGGCGATCGTTTTCGGGTAAAGGAGGTCGGAGCTCGGGGTTTCTGGCGTTGGGGAGGTGAAGTGCGACCTCAGGTGGCTGTCTAGCAGCTCAGGGACGAAGGAGGAGACGGTTTTGTTTGTTTTCCCGATTGAGCAGAGAGCTGCGGCGAGAAACAATGCCGCTGCTCGGGTTTGCCCGCGAGAAGATAAAGCCGGCCGACTCCTGCTCGGCTGAGGCGGTGCCGGTCGCATGGGGGCGCGAGCAAGCCGCTCTGGGCGCCAGCGCGCGGAGAGGGGAAGCAGCTGGTGGCGCCGGTAGCTGCTCGGTGGCACAGCCGACAGCTGCTCGGTGGAATTTCCCACTGAGGCTGTGACTTTGTGTGCAAGTTTTGCCTCCTTATCTCTATGACATGTGGGTCCCACCCAGGGTTTTAACCTCTGAAATTTATTCCTAATCACTGTTGTAAACAGTGAGCCCCATAATACCCTTGGTGATTCAATTTATTCACCCATGAGCCATTTGAATTGAGTGGAATTCAAATTGGGTTTGGTTTGAATGAATTTCAGCACAAGTTCAGTTTGAAAATTCAAATAAAGTTTGAATTTGCCCCACTTAGCTCATGTCAAGATCAACTCCAAATGGAGTGAAAATTGGTGTGTGAGCTCACAAAAATGTGGTGAGTAAGAATATGCCTCCCACTTTTAAATTCATGGGATAAAAACAGTTTGAATTTGAATGTAGTTTCAAACTGCCCTCTTTCTATCTATACCCAAAATAACCTCAAAAAGGTTTTGAATTTGGGTGAAATTTGGCATGGACATCCTTAGCAATGTGTAGGAGTTTTCATATGTCCAGCCCACCTATATGTGGGAAATACCACTTTTGCAATATGTGAGTTTGTTCTATAATAAGCATGTTGATGGTGGTTACTTGCTCTTCATTTGTGTTCATCAACTTTCCTCAAGTGAGGTGTGTGGTGTGGTGATGAACACTTCGGTTATGTGTCAAAAACTGAGGCCCTTACATTCCTCCCCCCTTAAAAGAATCTCGTCCCGAGATTATAAGGTAAAAATGAGAGAGAGGACGGTGGAAAATTACCGGATATGCGACGTGAAAAAGTCGGGGTAGTTAGCGCGAAGAAATTCGTCGCTCTCCCATGTCGCTTCGTCCATGGAGTGATTACTCCATAGAACCTTGTAGAACCACAACGTACGGTTGCGTGTGGTTCGGGCCTTTTCATCAATAATCTGCACCAGTTCCTCCCGATAGGTGAGATCCGGTTGCAGTTCTTCAATATCTTCCAGCTGAACGGTAGTTGATAGCTTAAGACACTTCCTCAGCTGGGCAATGTGAAAGACGTCGTGTACACCGGAAAGTGCTTCTGGTAATTTCAGCCGGTATGCCACTGATCCACATCTTTCGGTAATCTGGAATGGACCGATGAATCGGGGTGCCAACTTTCCTCTCACCCCAAATCTGTTTACGCCCTTCATTGGAGACACCCGTAGATATACGTGATCTCCAACTTCAAATTGTAATGGGCGCCTTCTCCGGTCCGCATACTGTTTCTGACGGGATTGAGCGGCTTTTAGGTTCACTTGAATCAGTCGAACCTTTTCTTCCGCATTGTTGACAAGGTCAATCCCGAAGGTAACCCTTTCGCCAGATTCACACCAATTCAGTGGTGTGCGGAATTTCCGCCCATATAGCGCCTCGTAGAGGCGCCATATTGATGTTGGCTTGGTACCCATTATTGTACGAGAACTCGGCTAATGGCAAGTGATCATCCCAATTCTTGCCGTGGTTGATAGCGCAAGCTCGTAGCATGTCTTCTAAGATCTGATTTACCCGCTCGGTTTGTCCATCCGTCTGCGGTTGGTAGGCTGAACTACGGATCAGCTTCGTCTCCAAGGAAGCGTGCAGCTGCTCCCAAAAACGGGACACAAATAAAGTGCCCCGATCCGATATGATAGTACGGGGTACGCCGTACAAGCATAGGATCCGTTAGATGTACAGTTCAGCGTACTTCTTGGCGTTGTAGTTGGTGTTGACCGGGATGAAATGGGCAACTTTGGTGAGTCGATCGACGATCACCCACACAGAATCATGTTTCTGCAAGGTGGTGGGTAAACCGACGATGAAATCCATGCTCACGTCCTCCCACTTCCAGGCAGGAATGCCCAGTGGTTGCAGCAGTCCCGGTTTCCGCATATGGTCTGCCTTCACCCTTCGACATGTATCACACTCGGACACGTATTTTGCAGTCTCCCATTTCATCCGTGTCCACCAAAACTTGCTTCTAAGTTCTTGATACATCTTGTTGCTGCCGGGGTGAATAGAAAATTTTTATAAGTGAGCCTCATCAAAGATTTTCTTCCGTAATTCCGGGTTACGGGGTACGACGATCCGGTCCATGAACCATAGGACGCCGTCTCCATCCTTCCGGAAACATTTCAGCTCCCCACTGTCTACACGTCTCTGCAAATGTGACATGCCCTTGTCATTCTTCTGGGCTGCCGCTATCTCTTCACGGATGGCGGGGATCAAAGCTAGGTTGTAGAGAGCTCCATGTGGAATCACATGTAGTGGTGGTTCGCTCTCTTCCAACGGTGTGATGGTCAGGTTGTTGACGTGTGACTTGCGGCTCAGCGCATTTGTCACTACGTTTGCCTTGCCCAGATGATAATGGATCTCTATTTCGTAATCCTTTATCAATTCTAACCATCTTCGTTGCCTCATGTTCAGCTCCTTCTGAGTGAATATGTACTTGAGGCTTTTTTGGTCGGTATATAGATGTACGAGGTTACCGAGTAGGTAGTGCCTCCACATCTTCAGTGCAAGTACCATGGCAGCGAGCTCCAAGTCGTGAGTTGGATAATTTTGCTCATGGTTTCTAAGCTGCCGTGATCCATACGCGACCACTCTTCGGTCTTGCATCAGCACACATCCGAGCCCAATGCCGGATGCATCGCAGTACACATCGAACGGTTTTGTTGTGTCTGGCTGCGCCAAAACCGGTGCTGATGTCAGGTGCTTGACTAAAGCCTTGAATGCTGCTTCACATGTTGGGCTCCAAACATATTTGGTAGCCTTCTTTAGCAGCTCTGTCATAGGCTTGGCAATCTTCGAGAAGTTCGGAATGAACCTCCGATAATATCCCGAGAGCTTGAGGAAACTCCGTACCTCGTGAACAGTTCTCGGGAATTTCCAATTCAGCACTTGAGTGATCTTGCTCGGGTCTACAGCGATACCCTCCGCTGAGATGATATGCCCGAGGAAAGGCACTTGCGATATCCAAAACTCGCATTTGCTGAATTTTGCGTATAACCTGTGGTCCCGCAGCAGTTGCAAGACTATACGCAGATGCTTCTTGTGATCTTCTTCCGACTTGGAATATACCAGGATGTCGTCGATGAAGACCACGACAAACTTGTCCAGCTCCGGCATGAATACCGAGTTCATCAAGTACATGAAGTGAGCTGGAGCATTGGTGAGGCCGAAGGACATGACCAGGTACTCATAAAGTCCGTACCTTGTCGAGAAAGCTGTCTTTGGAATGTCCTCAACCCTTATTTTAATCTGATGGTAACCGGATCTTAAATTCATCTTGGAAAAGATCTTTGCTTCGACCAACTGATCAAACAACATGTCGATCCGTGGCAACGGGTACTTGTTCTTGATGGTTATGGCATTTAATGGACGATAGTCCAGGCAAAGCCGCAACGTCTCATCCTTCTTCTTGACAAATAATGCCGAACAACCCCATGGCGAGGAGCTCGGCCTAATAAAACCCTTCTCCAGGAGGTCCGTGAGCTGAGTCTTCAGTTCAGCCAACTCCTTGGGCGCCATCTTGTACGGCCTTCAGGATATTGGCATGGTTCCCGGTGCAAATTCAATCTTGAACTCCACCTCTCTATCAGGTGGCATCCCCGGCAAATCGTCCGAGAATACGTCAGGGAACTCTCGGACCACTGGAATATCTTCCAATCTGATGGTTGTGGCTTGATAGACACATGGAAGATTTATTTCTGGACTGTCCAGAAATAAGGAGTGAGACCCGTGCATTACTGAGTTTAAGTGCACGACTCGAAGGACGGTGTCTAAAACAGCGCCGTGGTGGGATAACCACGACATCCCTAGGATCACATCGACCTTCTGTCCCTCTAATATAATGGGAGACGTGGGGTACACTCTACCCGCTAAGCATAATGGTGCTTTGGAGACCATTACGCTTGCTGAAATCTTCCCACCCGGTGAACAAATTAAATATGGACTATCGGTGGGTAGTATCGGCAAGCTGTGTTTAGCAATGAAAGCTTGGCTAATAAAATTATGCGTGGTGCCTGAATCAAACAGTACTATAGCGGGATGCTGGTGGAGTTGGAACATACCCGCAAGGATTGGCTCGCCCTCCGGCACGTCAACAATGGCAAGCTGGTGGATGGTGCCGGGCCTAGGGTTTGCCCGCCGTGCGTTAGTAGGGTTCCGGGGTTGATTCCTCCCCGGAAACTGCGGTGCCACTCCGCTGCCTTGCCTCTCCCGGCAACTGCTCGCGAAGTGTCCTGGACGACCACACTTGTAACATGTGGCCGCTGCTGGTGTAGTGCTCGGGGGACGAAAGCCCGGCATGCGTTGCTGAGGTGCATACGCACGCGGCATCGCCCGCTGCTGTTGTTGTTGTTGTGGTGGTGGTACTGGCAGTGCCGGCCTGAATGCTGGTGAAAAATACGGCCGACTGCGGAACGGCATCGACCTCTGGGGTGGCTGCCAGCGTGGACCTGATGGTGGGCGATTCACCATCCGAAACTTTTGAGAAGGACCGCCTACTTCTCCGCTGCTCTGCGGGGCACTTCGCTTTCGCTCCGCCGCTGCTAACTCCTTGCCGGAGTCTTCTTGAACAATCGCAGCATCAATGATGTCGTTGAGGCTGCCACGATTGAACATCGCCAACTTGTCCTTCAGGAGCGGGTTAAGCCCCTGGTAAAAGTGGTCCCGCCGCTTCTCGTCCGTATCTGCGTGATACGACGCGTAGAGCGCGAGATCGTTGAACGCCCTGGAATATTCCAGCGCGTTCCGGATCCCTTGCTGCAGGTGCAGGAACTCCTGCGTCTTCCTCTTCATCAAACCTGGCGGTATGTGATAGGCCCTGAAGGCCGTCCGGAACTCCGTCCAGGTCATCACTCGGTCGGTGGGCTGTGAAGCACAGAAGTTGGCCCACCACGCGCTCGCGGATCCTTGGAGCTGCTGGACCGTGAACTGAGTCTTGCGCTGCTCACTTATCTGGAGCAGCCCGAACTTCATCTCTATGGCGCGGAGCCAGTTGTCCGCGTCAAGTGGTTCATCCGCCCTTGAGAATACTGGGGGATGAGTCGCCAGGAAGTCGGAGTAGGAGCTCTGTTGACGCTCCTCACGGTCTTGACGTCTCTCTGGGGAGACGTATTGGCAATAAGAGTTTGCAGCAACTCCGTGTGCTGCTGATGTGAACCCGCCATTGCCGCGACGATGTCGGCCAATGTAACCGTTGGCAGTGGCGGTGGCGGTGTTTGCTGTTGCTGTTGCTGCTGCGGTCCCGAGGAGTCCTCGGGAGGCTGTTGGGAGGTCTCTCCCCCTTGACTGGTACCCCCAACGTCAGGGTTGGCACGAGTACGCGTCATTCTGAAATTCAAAACAGCAGCGATTAGCACATGTCTTACTTAAAATTCCATATGTAACAGTAGGTATAGAAGTGACACATGATTAATTTGCACAACATTCACATATATTGATAAAGATAAACTTTATACAAGATACATTATTCTTGGTTCTCCGAGAAGTCGTGCTCATGTCGTCACTACCTATACATACGCTACTGTCTACACGACATGTCACCGATTACAAAATTTGGGCTACACTACCCTGGCTGCCCTACATGGCAACTGTAACCCCCTACTCGGAGTAGAACTCGGCCTTCTGTGGGTCGTCCTCCTCCGGTACCTCTGCTGGTGGCTCTGGATCTACCACCTCTTCTCCCATTCCGGGTTATCCCATTGCTGGAAGACCCAAGACCACCGGTATGCCCAATACCGGAGGTACGAGGTCCTGCAAAGCATGCACCTCGTCCATAGCCTGGTTGTAATCCTCTTCCCAGCCCTGGCCTTCCTCAATAGCGTCGTCCCACTCTTGAGTAAGTTCCTCGTTCTGCTGGGTCAGATTTTGTACCAGTTCTTGTAACGCCGCGATGTCGACACGGCCCTTCTTCTTTGCCTTTTTCAGACGACGCAACTGATTGTGTTGTTCATTCAGTCGCTTGATCGTCGGAAGGAGCACATTGCGGAGTGCGCTGTGAGCACTCTCGAAATGGTCTCCACGGCTTGTGCTCTCCTTGAGCTTTGTGGCGAGATGCTCCGTATGAACAGCTTGGCTGTCCATCACGGCGTTTCTCGCCCTCATCTGGAGGCTAAGGTTTGCCTCCGCGGGGTTGTACCTTGGGCAACTTGGGTCCGTTGCCTCCAGGTACCTCTCTTCCCACACATGCTGAGCCCGTCCCTCCACCGGAACGAGCGCATATGGGGTTCCCTCCATAGCCTGCACGTGTAGTTGGCAGAAACGTGACATGGTGTCACGGGCTGCCACCTGCCACATCCCTTCCAGTTGTCTTCCTCTCACCGTGACGGTGAACGGCACCCAACCGGGTGGCGTAGGTCCTGCAGGGACTTCGACATGGATCGTCCACGTCTTGTTCCCCTCTTCGCCTTCTTCCTTGGCGAAGTACTGCGGCATCTGGTTGTACCCGAAATATTGGAGCATTTGTCGCAATGCTTCCGGGTAGCCGCTACGGTGAGAACAGTGGGACACCACCCACCCGTTCTCCAATTGCTTATATGCTGTCATCTGTAAAAATATATTTGAGAAATATCAAATATTTATTTAAACAGTAACCCACTGAGTTATAACATAAGACATGTCATTGAACCCATAAAGCTTGGAAATATAGTTCAAATTTTTAAGCAAATTTGACTGCTGATCTGCTGTTCAACATGACAGCCCTGACCAGTTTCCATATCAACCTGATTTAGGCCATGCTAAAGGCCAAACCAGTTCTGGAGCTCCACATAAAAGTTAAAGCTAACTTGAATAGATTTCCAGAAAGTATTTGCTTGGCCTAAGATCTGTCCTGGTTCAAAAGTTATGAGATGTCAAAGTTAACAGAATTTCTGGAGAAAATTGGACAGCACCTCCCTGCTTTAGGTACTGATTCGATCCAAGAATCCCAGTTAATTATGTTCCTAGTCTGACAAAACTTTCTGTTACAAAGTTGTAACCCATCTCATAAGCTTTCCAGAACTACCTCATTTTCTATTTTTGGATTTTTAAGCAGGAAGTTATGCTTAATTTACAGAGAGTTTACAGAGAGTCTTTGCTCTGTCCTGTTTTCGTGACAGTTTCAACTCTACTGCATTTTTCGAGTGGTTAAGGGATGAAACACCTCTGTACCTCAACAGAAGAGTTATAAATCTCTTCCAAAGCTTTCCAGAAATGTATCAGATGACCCCAACCTCGAAAGAACTCAACCTCTGATCAACTTCAGCCCTAATTCAGCTGAAAACAGAGTGCTCTGTCCTTAACAACCTATAAGTTGAAAACTTGTTAACTTTGAATATCCTGTTCAAGGGAAGGAGTTACATCAAGTTTTACTACTTTGGATCAAAACCTTCAAGTTTTTACAATGAAGTTGTTCATTTAGTTGGGGTGTGACGTCGATGCGTCACCAGATTATGTCGGTACTACGTCCTCACAAAGAAAAACCTATACCGGACTTAGCCGGCTTCGCTAATTCAGTGGCACTAAACGTCACTCGCACACAGATGCTACACATCTACCGTTTCGTGGTCAGGCTACCTGGAGAAACTCAAGCAATCGTCAGACTCGTCTGCACACCGAGCCCGGAATCCATACAGTTCGTACAACCGACCGTCATCACTCGCCCGGATGTTCTCAAGCCAAACACGCCTTGAGTTACGTGTTCATGTTTCAGACCACGTGACGGGGTCTCCCAAGTTGCACCACACACGCCAGGGATAGACGTTGCTCGAATACCCCAAACAACATGAAGAGTCGTAGAGGATACCAAAGCGGGTCGGGTTACCTGCCACCCGTGGGGCTCCACCCTTCAGCTTGTGCGCACTGGTGGACAGCGCTTACGTGTACCCCCCAAGACATAAACGTCCCGAGATACACGATTTTCCAACATAAGCAAATAAGTTAATATGCCACTTTCTATATGCTAATAACATCCTTATACGGGCTGAACACCCTAAATGCGATCTAGAACTTGCAGCCGTGGTACATGCCTTAAAGAATTATAGGCATTGTATACTCGATCGCTGATGTGACATCTACACTGATCACAAAAGCCTCAAGTATATATTCACACATATGGATTTGAATTTGAGGCAACGTCGATGGTTGGAACTCATCAAGGATTATAATGTTGAAATCAACTATCACCCCAGAATGGCCAATGTAGTAGCAGATGCATTGAGCCGAAAGGGAGCATGTCACCAACTCACAGTTTGGGAGCTGCCACCCGAGCTGCGTAAGGAGTTCGAACGATTACATCTCGGGTTCTTGAACGAGATGGAGGTGACAGAACTGAACTCAACACTGGAACAAGAGATACGAGATGGCCAAGCAACGGATGAGGAAATAAAGGAAATCAAGGAAAGAATCCGACAAGGGATAGAGAAGGATTTCAAGGAAGACGAGAATGGCACGCTTTGGTTAGGGAAAGGGATTTGTGTGCCTAACGTGAAGCACATCCGCGATACGATACTAAAGGAGACACATGACTCGCCTTATTCCATACACCCCGGCTGTACAAAGATGTACAAGGATCTGAAAACTTGCTATTGGTGTTATAGTATGAAAAGGTATATCGCTGAATATGTTGCCTTATGCGACACGTGCCAACAAGTGAAGGCTGAACATCAAAGACCCGCTGGATTATTGCAGCAATTGAAAGTACCCGAGTGGAAGTGGAAAGACATCAGTATGGATTTAATAGTCGGGTTGCCACGTACTCAGTCGGGCTACGACTCTATTTGGGTTATCGTTGACCGATTGACGAAATCAGCCCACTTTATTCCTTTTAGGACTAAGTACACCGTGGAACAATTAGCCGAGCTGTATATAGAGCAAATCCTATGTCGTCATGGAGTTCTGAAGAGGATAGTTTCAGATCGAGGTTCTCAATTTACCTCTAGGTTCTGGAAGAAGCTGCATGAAGTCATGGGTACACGGTTGAATTTCAGTTCTGCATATCACCCACAAACGGACAGGCAAACTGAGAGGACAAATCAGATTTTGGAAGACATGCTGAGAGCTTGCGCCTTGAAACATGGGCATAGTTGGGATAAAAGCTTGCCGTATGCTGAACTCTCATACAACAATAGTTATCAAGCCAGCTTGAAAATGTCACCTTTCGAGGCACTGTACGGCAGACGGTGTAGAACACCGCTGTTCCGGAATGAGACCAGAGAAAGCCAAGTATTTGGACTCGAAGTGCTGCAAAACGCAGAAAAGCAAGTCCAAACGATACGTGAAAACTTGAAGGCCTCTCAGTCACGTCAAAAGGGCTATGCAGACAATAGGTGAAAGAGTTTGACCTTCGAAGTTGGAGACTTTGTGTATCTTAAGGTGTCACCTATTCGAGGCCAACGACGGTTCAACATCAAAGCCAAGTTAGCACCTCGCTACATCGGACCATTCAAGATTTTGGGCAAGCGAGGAGAGGTAGCCTATCAACTAGAGCTGCCAACGCACCTCTCTGACGTGCACGACGTATTTCACATATCCCAACTCAAAAAGTGTCTAAGAGTGCTGGAAGAACAAGTACTGATGGATGAGCTAGAACTTCAGGAGGACCTGACCTACACGGAACGTCCCATCGAAATCTTAGACATAAAGGAAAGAGTCACGAGGAACAAGTAACCCGATGGTGCAAAATGCAATGGAGCCATCACACGGAAGCCGAAGCTACATGGGAGCGTGAAGAATACCTCAAGACAGAATTTCCATATCTTCTCTCCACTCTATTGAATCTTGAGGGCGAGATTCATGTTAAGGGGGGTAGGTTTGTAACACCCTCATTTCCATCATCATGCATTGCGTCCATTCTCATGTAGGGATCACTTAAAAAGAGAAGAGAAATGGGATAAAACCCTGGCCGCACCTTAGAGATAATGCTTCTAGAAGAATTTTAGAGATAAAGCTTCTAGAAGAATTTTAGAGATAAAGCTTCTAGAAGAATCTTGGGGATAAAGCTTCTAGAAGAATATTGGATATAAAGCTTCTAGAAGAATCTTGGAGATAAAGCTTCTAGAAGAATACTGGAGATAAACCTTAGAGATAAAGCTTCTAGAAGAATCTTGGAGATAAAGCTTCTAGAAGAATCCTGGAGATAAACCTTAGAGATAAAGCTTCTAGTAGAATCTTGGAGATAAACCTTAGAGATAAAGCTTCTAGATTAATCTTAGAGATAAAGATTCTAGATAACCTTAGAGATAGAGCTTAGAGATAAAGTTTTGGAGATAAAACACCCTGCTGGCCGCACCTCTTAGGGATAGAGTCCATCTCCTCCTCCAGACTGAGTAGAAGATTGCATCTCTTGGAGATAGAGTCCTTCTTTTCCTCCAAACTGAGTATGAGATTTTCTGCCTTATAAATATAACTCTCCCCCCTGGCCGCACCCCTCATTCTTTTGGTCGCCACCCCTTTGCTGCTGCCTTGGCCGTCGTCGAAACTTTGCCCCGCCTCGCCGTCGCCGGAGAAGAAGACCCCTGCTGCCACGTCCTGGCTGCAGCCCTATTCTTCTCCAAAGTAAAACCCCAGCTGCTGCCATTGCAAGGGAAAAAGTCCAGCTGCAAGGAGGAGAGGAGGAAGAAGAGAGGTAGGTCCCCGTTACCCCTCTTACGACATCGCCGCTGTTTCTATGCACCCATTTTCTTCGCCCCCTTCGAGCAGAAACTTCTGCGTGTGGACATGCCATGTTTTGGTCAAATTTTGAAGGTGAAATTGATCTACATCTTGTGTCAAGATCATCACCACGTCCACACTTGATCCCAGCAACCTTGATCACCATAAAATCCCATGGAAGCCCATTAAAACATGCAAGAACACGTACAAACTGGTTCTATAAAACTGCACTATAGGATTTGCATTCATCTACCCCATTGCATATTGAGTAAAGTTTGTGCATGATAACTGATTGCTTTAAATTTTATATGTGTGTGGTCTGAGTAGAAGGACAAGCTCAAGGGGGCATCTACGAGGAACTACAGCACCAAGACTTCGAGACGCTTGAGCAACATGAACCACGGGAGCAAGGCAAGTGCCCCTTGACTATATTGATCCTATGTTTTCGAAACTGTTTTGCTTGCGAAAACTCGTATGCTTGAGTCAACTTGTGTAACACTCTCAAATTCATTTCCATGCATTGCATACATTTTTCATGTAGAGAAGCATTATAAAAGTAGTAGAAATGGAGAAAGAACCCTAGAAATGGAGAAAGAACTATAGAAATGGAGAAAGAACCATAGAAATGGAGAAAGGACCATAGAAATGGAGAAGGGAATATAGAAATGGAGAATGGGGCATAGAAATGGAGAAGGGAAATATAGAAATGGAGAATGGAGCATAGAAATGGAGAGGGGAATGTAGAAATGGAGAATGGGACATAGAAATAGAGAGGGGAATGTAGAATGCAGAATGGTACATAGAAATGGAGAGGGGGATGTAGAAATGGAACAAGTGACATAGAAATGGTGAGGAATGGGAAAAAGATAGCTGAAATGAGCCATTCCCAAATTTCCCCAAATTTTTTCCAAAAAATTCCCGATTCCCCAATTCCACAAAAGGGGAATTTTCCCCACATTTTGGGGATAAAATCCCTAAGGCTGCCACACCACAAGAGACAAGTTTGTTAAGATCCAAAAAAATTGAATAGGACCCTTTTTTGAGCTCCAATTAGAGTATGGCTCTCCATATTTCCTCCTTATAAATATAACCCTCACCCCTGGCCGAAATCCTCTCTATTTTGGACGTCCCCCCCTGCTGCCAAGCCCCCTTCCTTGCTGCCAAGTCGCCAAGTTCCCACCTTGCCGGAATTTGGGCGCCGTCGAGCCCCGTCACGCCTCGCCGTCGCCGTAGAAGAAGCCAGACGATCTGTCCTGCCCTAATCTTCCATAGAAAAATTTCCCGCTGCTGCCATTGCTAGGAGAAGGGCCCTGCCACAAGGAGGAAGTGAGGTAGGTCTCCATTACCCATCTTACGACGTTACCACTGTTTCTACGCATCCGTTTTCTTCGCCCCCTTCGAGCAGAAACTTTTACGTGTGGACATATCAGGTTTTGATTGATTTCTGACGGTGGAATTGATCTAGATCTTGAGTCAAGATCATCACCACGTCCACACTTGATCTCTACACCCTTGTTCATCATAAAACCCCAAGAAAGCCCATCAAAACATGCAAGAACACGTACAAACTGGTTTAATAAAACAGCACCATAGGATTTGCATTCATCTACCCCGTTGCATCTTGAGTAAAGTTTGTGCATGATGATTGATTGTTGTAAATTTTATATGTGCATGGTCGTGAGTAGAAGGACAAGCTCAAGAAGCCATCTACGAGGAACTACAACACCAAGACTTTGAGACGCTCGAACAGAAAGAACCACGGGAGCAAGGCAAGTGCCCCTTGACCATATTGATCCCATGTTTTGAAACTGTTTTGTTTTTGAAAACTCGTATGCTTGAGTCAACTTGATGGGACACCATTTTTATAGGAGTTTACTAGTTTTGTTAACCATCCTTGTGTAAGGGCCTCAGTTTTTGACACATAACCGAAGTGTTCATCACCACACCACACACCTCATTTGAGGAAAGTTGATGAACACAAATGAAGAGCATGTAACCACCATCAACATGCTCATTAGAGAACAAACTCACATATTGCAAAAGTGGTATTTCCCACATATAGGTGGGTTGGACAAATGAAAACTCCTACACATTGCTAAGGATGTCCATGCCAAATTTGACCCAAATTCAAAACCTTTTTGAGGTTATTTTGGGTATAGCTAGAAAGAGGGCAGTTTGAAACTACATTCAAATTCAAACTGTTTTTATCCCATGAATTTAAAAGTGGGAGGCATATTCTTACTCACCACATTTTTGTGAGCTCACACACCAATTTTCACTCCATTTGGAGTTGATCTTGACATGAGCTAAGTGGGGCAAATTCAAACTTTATTTGAATTTTCAAACTGAACTTGTGCTGAAATTCATTCAAACCAAACCCAATTTGAATTCCACTCAATTCAAATGGCTCATGGGTGAATAAATTGAATCACCAGGGGTATTATGGGGCTCACTGTTTACAACAGTGATTAGGAATAAATTTCAGAGGTTAAAACCCCGGGTGGGACCCACATGTCATAGAGAGAAGGAGGCAAAACTTGCACACAAAGTCACAGCCTCGGTGGGAAATTCCACCGAGCAGCTGTCGGCTGTGCCACCGAGCAGCTACCGGCGCCACAAGCTGCTTCCCCTCTCCGCGTGCTGGCGCCCAGGGCGGCTTGCTCGCACCCCCATGCGACCGGCACCGCCTCAGCCGAGCAGGAGTCGGCCGGCTTTATCTTCTCGCGGGCAAACCCGAGCAGCGGCATTGTTTCTCGCCGCAGCTCTCTGCTCAATCGGAAAAACCAACAAAACCATCTCCTCCTTCGTCCCTGAGCTGCTAGACAGCCACCTGAGGTCGCACTTCACCTCCCCAACGCCAGAAACCCCGAGCTCCGACCTCCTTTGCCTGAAAACGATCGCCACCGCGGCGACCTAGCCTCAGCCGAGAGTCAGGCGCCCGTGGACAGCGTTCCACAGGCGTTTTCACGGTCCAGCAAGAGAGGCAACAGGAGCGCGCGACCATCGTGCTGCTCTCCTCCAAGTTTGGAAGCAAATCGTGAAGAATCCACAGAGAATTTCCAGTTGTTGCTCCGGCGACCGTAAACCGAGCTTCCGGTACGGTTTCTTTAAATTCTCGCTCTATGATCTTTCGGAGGTTATCAAATCCTGCACATAGACGCTGGACTAGCCGGCGATCAGGTTCTTTTCTGCATCTGTGGCGTGAAACTGTCTAGGAGTGATGAATTTCGAGCTCGATCGAGGGCGGTCATGGCGGGCACGATCGGTCACACGGTGCCGACCGACTTGCCGCCATCCCTGAGCCCTTTTGACACCTTGTCGAGCTTCCTAGAGGTACACTGATGCTGTAGGACCGTTTGTTCTAGGTGTTGGCGGGTTAGGACCCACGGTCGACAGCGCCGAACCTCAACCGAGGCCGCGGCACGTCGCCGAGATATTTCTGGTCACCCCCAGCCCGACCTGACACCACCGACGTGTTCCTCGACGTCGACAACCCCCTGGCAGCGAGTTTCAGACCATGGGAGGTCCGGCAGAGGCGAGCCGGCGAGCCCCGAGTCTGCTCCGGCAAGGTCGGCGGCGCGGGCGCAAGAGAACGGCGGGAGGAAGACGAAGCCGGCTGGCCCACGTGTTAGCGGCTGAAGAATTTAAATCAGGATCGGGTGTGGCCGGGATCGGCTGTGCTGGCGCGCAAATACCCTGTGAGCTCCGGTGTGCCGGACACCTCCGCGCTCGACACGTGTCCCCACGGGCCCCCGAGAGTTTAAACTTTTTCCCTGATTTTCAGAATTCTTCCAAACTTCAAATCCTCATAACTTTGTCTAAAAGCTCCAAATCGAGTGAACCAAATTTTGTTGGATTCAGCTCTCTGAGCACTTTTCAGAAAATCAAGTTTCACTTCATGAAAACCCTTAATTCTCCAGAATTAATTCCTCAAACTCTAAATTGTTAGGAATTTTAACTGGAGAATACTTTGGAGGAAAATGCTGAAATTTTGATGGAATGTTCACCAAAATATCCTTGAAATACCATAAAAATGTCAGATCCATTTGAGCTCATTTGATCCACCTAATGGTGTGATTAGTGAAACTGTTCCAGAGAAAATAGAAAATGTTCAGAAACATTTTTCAGAATTTTCTCTGAAATTGTTTAGCTCATATCCTTAGCTAGGAACCTTCAAATTAAGTGAGACCAACTCCATTAGAACCCTCTGAAAATCTAGTTTTCAGAAAGTCATAGTTTGTTTCATGAAAATCCTTAGAACACCCTAAAAGCCTTCAATTAAGGTCAAGTGCATAATTAATTGTGGAGGGCTCAAATGAGCTTTACTGCAACTATAACTTGACCAAGTCTGTACCTAGGTTGTAACCAAGCCACAGTAAAAGTTTCTCAGTCATTGGGCTTGTCTAGTAAGAGTTATAGACTTCACAAGTTTAAAAGTTAATACAACTGCATTTAAATTAATACATATATTGCTTCTATCATGTAGTCGCTAAGGTCGAGGAGGAACCTGAAGTCCTAGACTTCGTTACTCCGGAGGAACAGCTAGCCTACGACCAAGAGCAGCAAGGAAAGCTTCGGTTTGCATTAACCTTTTTACAATTTTTTATTGTTTTGAGCACATACTTGAATACTATTGTTTCTTGCATTAGAGTCTTGTTTGGAAACGCAAATGCATAGCCAAGAAAACCATGGGTAGGGTTTAGGATTGCAAAACCCCGTTAGCTATTGCAAAGCTAAGATAGGGTAGGATTCGGTACAAGTCGAGTAGTTGGAACAACTCGCGAGCATAGGCTAGAGGCACTCGACTCGGGTAGAGATAGCACATGATCCACATGGCAAGAAAAATGAGACCGAGCGGAGAGTAAGGGCAGCAGGACTTTGGGGCCTGTGTGTTATAGCTCCGCTTGTGTCGATTGAGGACCGAGCCGTGTGCGGGCCTGTTGAACAAGCTAGAACAGTACCGAAGACCTACCGGATATATGGGAACCGGGAAACTGATGTAACTCGGGTAGCTGGGTATTGAGGCATTGCCCGTCGTTCAGAGGGTAGGTTGAGAGCTCGAGGTGTAAATCGGCTGGCGGCACTGAGATGCGCGTGCAGAGACCTCTTGCTCAGGACGATGGGACCGGTTCAATATTTGGCTGACGGGCGAAAGGTGGTTGCGTACGGCGTCCGTGATGGTTGTTGTAGGCAACATCGAGTACGGGCGTACGTGACGGGTTGTTCGGGTAACCCTGCAGGTGTAAATCGATTATAATCGCCGTCCCTCGCGGTCAGTGAGTACCACTTGTTCACTATACCATGACGTAGAAAGAACAGGCTAGTTACATGTTAAAATGTTGCTGATTGAAAGATGGACTTGATTGCTAATGACTTGCTGTAGTTTAGAGCTAACTAAAGTTCATTTCAACTTTGGGCAAAGTACATGAGAGAAATACGTTTCTTGTTTGATTGCGGCTCTCTCATGTGCCTTAGCGTAAGGTTCTCCACAACCTGCTGCTAAAACCTGAAAATAACGTTCTACTAATTAGGCGAGTCCTTGCAAATGATTTTTACCTCATGTAACCCATTACCCCTCTTGTAGAAGTTCCATGTTTAGGTGAGACGGGTCAGACTTGCTGAGCCTTCATGCTCACTGCTTGTGTTTGAAGCTTTTGCAGGGTTCTATGAGGAAGGGACTCCCGAAGAGGAGACGGAACCCCAGGAGGGGAACCCCGTCGAGTGGGAGTCGTGCACGCCGCAGAGTTAGTGTGCGTGTGTTCTAGCAAGGACACGTTCAAGGGCTGTACGTGGACTTGATGCGTCACAATATATATCGAAGCTCTTGCTTACGTCTAGCAATACTACAACCGGTGCTGTTATCAATTGTAACACCCCAAAATCCTGTTAAGAGGGGAATTTAAAAATTTTTGGACGTGTTGCATGGGCTGCAGAAATTCAAATTTAGTTGGAATTCAAATTCAAATTCAAACCAGAAAAGAAATGGAAAAAGAAAACAGAAAAAACCGGCCAGTGGGCCGAAACACACCCGCCGGCCCACCCCACCCCGCGCCAGCCCGCAGTCGCGCGCCCCGTTCCCTTTCTCGCTGACTTGTGGGGCCCACCATCCTTCTTCCTCCTCGCGCCCGCGCTCGGCCGGCCGGGACTCTTCTCTCCTCCAAATCAAAACCGCCCCGGATACTCGCGTATCACAGCCGAATTTCGGTTCTGGACGACGCAAACTCGATCACAACCGAACGCCGCCCCTCCCCGGCTATATAAACACCGGCATCTCCCCGATTTTCACCAACGATCAGCCGTTTTCCTTCCGGTGAGAACCCGAGTTTCTCCGGCCAATTTCGCTCGATCTTTGCTCGAGATTTCTGATCTAACGCGCTGATCTTGATCCACCGCCTCCGGGGAATCACGCAGGTGCAGAAAACTCGGTGGTTTGCGCCTCAAACACAGCGCCAACGAGCCTCGCCGTGAATTCATCTCGGACCTCGTCGCCGACCGCTTTCCAGGACCTCCGAGCTCAAGAAAACCCCCGAGGTGAGATCCCCGACCTCCCCTCTACCGATCTATGCCATGAAATCCCAGTTTTAGGAAGAATTGACGAAGATCCGAAGCTCTCCGGCGAGATCGCTGCCTCCCACCGCCGCGCGCCGCCGGGCAGCGCCGCCCGCGCTCGATCAGAGCGACGTGGCCGCTTGTGCGCCGTCTATTTTAAATCGCACGGTAGAATTTAAATCCCCGCGTACCGGTTCGACGTTATAATCTCAGCCGTCTGTTTTAAATCGGACAGTCCACGTCAGCCCCGCATTATAAAGGCCAGGATTCTTACGTACTACCCCATGGGGATCTCGGAAAATACGAGCTAGCCCCGGAAACTTCTGATCTAGCCCCTGGAACTTCAGAAATTCATGAAAATTCAATTAAAAATCAGTTTTAGCCCCTGGACTAAATAAAAATTAGCAATAACCCTCTGATATGCATAGTTAGGCCCCTGGAAATTCTTAAAATAATATAATAGGCCCTGTAGTGGGGTGGGTTTACCTTTTTAACCCTATATGATATTAAATTTAGGAATTTGAATATGTGATTAGTATTTGAAATTCAAAAGATGGGACAAACACATTGTAAATTCAAATTTGAACTCTCCTAGCACATGGAAAACTTTGGAGTGAGCTAAAAATAAATTTTAAGTTGAAATGAATCTGTCTAATTGATTATTCACATTTATTATTTATAGGGACATATTTTTAGGTTAGAAAATAATTCTGAAAATTGGTAAAATAAATGTAAATTAGTTCACATCAGAGGAGAAGTTCAAAAATATATTATTTAATATTTTAGCTCAGAACCTATTCTGTTTAGATGATGTGTCTTATTATTTTCATAATAAACTTCACAATTAGGTATAGAAAATAAATCTTAAAATATAGGAAAGTAGGTATGCATAACTATAAAAGGATAAATGAAGTCTCCAAATCCAAAGATTTCAGTTTAGGGTTTGGTAGAAGGTCTGAAAACCCATTTGCAGTAGGAAAATACTTTCCATGCATACTTGGTAGCTAAGATGTGTATCAATTGAATATAAAGAATTTGTTCAAATGGGAAACTCATATATAGTTGGATGAATTGGTTGGTGCTGGGTGCACGAGACTCGGGTTTGTATTTAGTACTTGCCTGGATCCTAAGGACCGGTTCATGAAGCATGTAACCTGGCTTTACCGTGCCAACCACATGCTGAGATGGGGCAGCTTGGCCAATTAATTAGGTGTATCCCCGGCGTAGTATTGGGTGTGTTGGATGGTGCCGGGAGTAGGTGTCAGCTGGACTACCATATGAACCGCAAGGCTCAAGAGGGGGCCACTGCAGTGGGGTTGGAGCCTCTTGTATGCTGTTAGG
The DNA here is from genome assembly GCA_030760725.1 of Neostapfia colusana. Lineage (NCBI taxonomy): Eukaryota > Viridiplantae > Streptophyta > Magnoliopsida > Poales > Poaceae > Neostapfia > Neostapfia colusana. Next base: position 40,272,624 of record JASWHV010000008.1, on the reverse strand, counting down.
GGTGAAACCTCAGTAGGCCCACGCTCGTCGGGAATCCCTTTGTAAAGGCTTCGTAGTGATCTCCTAGCTACACACCTGGGAAGTGTGAATGTGGTTCGTAGCCACTGGCATAATGGAGGTTCTTTTAGTCCACCCGGCAACGGGGGATGAAATCACTACATGTGGGTACAGTGGTGCAAACTCTGCAGAGTCAAAACTGTCATGACAGCCGCGCTCACGGTCAAGAGCGGCTTGGACTTATTCATGATTAGAGGATTGATGGCTTTGGAAGTTTAGGATGTTAAGCGGGGATCTTAACATTGGAAATGATGTTATGGTTATTTAATCATGATGATGGGTTGGGAGATTGGGACATTTCACCTACGTAGTAATGTAGGTGCTTAATAAGCTAAGGTGATAGGTATTAATTGCGTAGTGCTTTAACCATGAGTTCAACCTCTCCTTGTTCTAGCCATGCATGATATAACTTTCCCACACTTGCTGAGTACCATCGGTACTCAAACTTGCATATTTGTTGGTTTATATTGCTGCTCAGGTCAAGAGAATGATGTGGTGTTTAATGATCAAGATTTCGTACCCGAAGAAGGTTTCTAGGTTCACGGAGTCCCCCGGGCAACGCCTGTGATGGAGCCCACAAGAATAATATTTCCGCTGCTATTTTATTTACTTGTTATGAACTTATTATCGTCCATTGAGACATATGCTATGTAAGACTTATTTATATTCGATACCTGGCTTGTAATAAATGATGCTTCACTATTTGTCATCACATGTATGAGAAAATAATGCTGGCATACATGTGATATTCACTTGGTTGTTCTTCGGAAAAACCGGGTGTGACAGAAGTGGTATCAGAGCCAAGGTTGCCCGTAGGAATATGGACCTACGTAGAAATGGACGTATTTAAGGACCCTATTTTCTTAAAAACTATTTTACAAGGTGTGGGCTGAAAAGTGTTATTTAATGGGCCACTTTATTCATCTTACCCCATCTTTTATTCAAAATAGGATTTTTGTTTAAAATCTTATTTAACTTAATTTTAAATGCTTTATGTTTTAGATGGTTCGCATGATCCGCACCGTCCGCAAGTCCGCCGGAGGGAGAGTTCCCGTAGTTGCCCTTGCCCTGAGAGAGGAGAACCGTCCAGTGACGTATCTCTCCTACGGATTGGCAGTAGGAGGCTTGTTGCGCCGTCTTCGACGCATGCTCCAAGTCGCCGGCAATACGGGCAAGCTAATCATACACTATAGCTCCACTAGGACCATCCGTGAGAAGAGGGAAGAATGGAGTTCAGAGATGAGGATTATCCACGAAAATCAGCTGCTCAAGATCCACCGTTCTCCAGCTTGTCGAGCGACACAGGTCGATGCGGAGAAGGATGTCACCTGGGAGGCAATCACCTGTTAGAGTCACATCTATCATCGTCACCTGGACAGGACTGAGTACATGTATGTACTCCAGCGCGAGAGTGGTACAACGGAGTATAAGTACCCGCCAGTGCAGCAGGGGACTTCCCATGAGCACATGGACTTGTGCTTGGAGGATGCTGCTATGCTCAGCACTCGACTGCAGGAGTGTCAGCAGGAACTTCAGGATGTTCGTGACACCCTGAAGGAAACCGAGGCGTTACTTCGAGCCTGCTTGAGGGCGAGAGAAAGAGGAGATGGGAATGAACTGTGTGTCACCGTGAATGACACATGGACTTCTGACTCCCTAGATCGCCGGGCGATCAGGTGTCGTCGCACTTCTCCACCAGCAGCCTCCCCACCCAAAGCGGAGTCAGAAGGCAGCCGCAATAATGAGGAAGATCCTGAGGAGCCAGCTCAGTGATACGAGTAGTGTAGAGTCCTTCCCTTAGTTTAGGAGGACGTCGAGTAGTCGAGTCGTTACCTTAGTTAATGGTGTGTTAATGCTTGGTGTGTGACGTGAGTTGTGGAAGCCATGGGCGTTTGTCCACAACCTCGTCTTCAGGTTGTGGACAAGTGCAATATTGGAATGTTTAGCCTGAGGGCTGGCTATAAAAGCAAGGGAGGCCAGAGATCTCATGGGTAGAGAACTTTGGGCTGTTCCTCTTGTGTTTCTATTGAATAAAGTTCAGAGTTTTGAGGAGCTTTTGTGCCTTGTTCGTCCGACTTGTTTTTCGTCAAGTCTTTCTCGCCGAGTTTCTGGACAGACCGACGTTGCTTCGGTGTTTCGTTCATAACTCGGGTTTTACAGATCCGATTGACGTGATTCTTTTTTGGTTGTCTTCACAACTCAATTATCTATCATCTATGAAATTTTCACGAGCTTCAGATCTGTAGTTTTTGAGATACACGAGTTTCTTTGCAGTGTTGCAGATCTGTTTTATATCGGGTAGAACAGATTGATCTTCGTTTAATGTTTTGATCGTATCTCAAGTTTTACTTCGTGTTTTCAAGTGATTCTTGTTGGATAAGATCTGGGACTTGATTCTCTACCTCCCTACTTGATTTGTCACGGTTGAACACGTTTGAAAACACTTGCACACATGGTTTCTTTAACCGATTGATTTTTTGCTGAGGGGTTTTTGTTGTTTCCGCTGCAAAAAGTTTTAATCTACCATTCACCCCCCCCTCTGGTAGCTTTTCACGTGCTCTTCGATCCTACATTGGGATTGCAGCAAGGAAACATGACTGTGAGTGAATACCTCACAAAATTCACTCAACTACCCCGTTATGCCCCACAGGACATAGAGACTGATGAGCAGAAACAGGACTATTTCGTGGAAGGACTTACCGCAGAAATGCAGTGTGCAATGTCCTCCAACGAGTATGAAAGCTTCCAAAAGATGGTGGACAGAGCATTTGTTGTAGAAAGGAAGCTGAAGGCCTTGGAAAATGAAAACAAGAGGAAGGCCGGATGGTCACACCAAGCCTCGGGTAGCAACACCCGCCCACGTCTGATGCAGCAACCCGCAGGGCAGACGAGCCGTGCTGCGGTACCCTACTCAGCACCGAGAGGGTACAACCCGAACTTCAGGCCTCCGGCAGCACCAGCACCGCCACAGCGTCAGTTTGGACAGCAGCCTCGCCCTACATACCAACCTCGACCAGCAGTACAAGGACCCACAAACCAACCCCAAGACAACAAAGGCCAGGCATCTAAGGTTGGGGTGCAATGCTTTAACTGTGGTGAAGTGGGGCACTACGCCCATAAGTGCCCAAAGAAGAAGCCCGTGCAGCTGCAACAGCAGAATATAATGCGAGGACGGGTGAACCACGTCACCATGGAGGAGGCGCAAGAGGCACCCGACGTGGTAGTTGGTAAGTTTCCTGCCAATTTACACATTGCAACCCTGCTGTTTGATTCTGGTGCTACCCACTCGTTCATCGCTCAAGGGTTTGTTAAGAAGCATGACTTAGCAACAACACAAATGAACCATATGCTAGCAGTAAATTCTCTAGGTGGAGAAATAAGGACAAGACAAGTGTGTCCCAAGGTGAACCTAGACATTAATGGGATAGTATTTACTGCTAACCTCATAGTGATAGATTCACAAGGGATAGATATTATTTTGGGTATGGATTGGTTGACCAAACATAAGTGAATCATCCATTGTTCGACCAAAACGGTGGAACTAACTCACCCTGTGGCACAAGAGTAAAGTTCATAACAATACAAGAGCCTAGGAGGGACATTAAATTAAATCAAGTTGAGGTGAAGGTGGAAGAGATCAGGATCATCAGGGAATATCCAGATGTTTTTCCCGAGGAGTTACCAGGTATGCCTCCCGATCGTGAAGTGGAATTCGCGATTGAGCTAGTGCCTGGAACAGCTCCGATATACAAGAGACCTTATCGGATGGACTCTAAGCAGCTGGGAGAACTCAAGGATAATTTAAGAGAATTGACGGAGAAGGGGTATATTCGTCCTAGTTCCTCACCATGGGGAGCTCTAGTGATATTTGTGCCCAAGAAGGACGGAACCCAAAGGTTATGCGTAGACTACCGTGCCTTGAATGAAGTAACCATCAAGAACAAGTACCCATTACCCCGCATTGAGGACTTGTTTGATCAGTTGAGGGGAGCTTGTGTGTTCTTGAAAATTGACCTCAGGTCGGGATACCACCAACTTAAGATAAGGCAAACTGATATTCCAAAGACAGCTTTCGTATCTCGGTACAGACTGTATGAATACACCGTCATGCCTTTCGGGCTAACTAATGCCCCGGCATACTTCATGTATCTCATGAACAAGGTATTCATGGAATATCTGGACAAATTTGTGGTGGTTTTCATAGATGACATTCTCGTCTTCTCCAAAGATGAAGAGGAACATGAGAAACATCTATGGTTGGTGTTGCAGAAGCTGAGGGAACACCAACTATATGCCAAGTTGAGCAAGTGTGAGTTTTGGCTGAAGAGAGTTCCCTTCTTAGGACATATAATCTCGGAGGGAGGAATCTCCGTGGATCCCGCCAAGATCGAGGATATACAGAAGTGGAAGACCCCTGAGAATGTCGGGGACGTTCGAAGCTTCTTGGGATTGGCTGGATACTATCGACGGTTCATTGAGGGATTCTCCAAGATCTCGAGACCCCTCACCAAACTATTGGAGAAGGGAATCATATTCACGTGGACGCCGCAGTGTGAGACGAGTTTCAGGAGCTAAAGAAAAGATTGACAACAGCCCCAGTGTTAGTTATGCCGGATATGCAGAAGAACTTTTTGGTGTACTGCGATGCCTCTGGAAACGGGTTGGGATGTGTTCTCATGCAAGAAGGGCATGTCGTGGATTATGCATCCCGGCAGCTCCAGAAACACGAGAAGAATTATCCTACACATGACCTAGAACTAGCCGCGGTGGTACACGCGTTGAAAATTTGGCGGCACTACTTGATGGGGAAGAGGACAGAGATATATACGGATCATAAGAGTTTAAAGTACATTTTCACACAGCCAGATCTCAACCTCAGACAAAGGAGATGGTTAGAGCTAATCAATGACTTTGATGTGGGCATCAACTATCATCCTGGGAAAGCAAACGTTGTGACAGATGCTTTAAGTCGGAAAGTGCAGGTCAATAAGTTGAGCTTGAAGGACATGCCTGCAGAATTGAAGGACGAGGTTATAAAGCTCAATTTATGCCTGGTGAATAGTGGTGAAGCCATCGCCATAGAAGTGGACTCCACACTAGAGCGAGACATACGCGAGGGTCAAAAGAATGACGAGAAGATACAAGAAATCAGACAACTCATCAAGGAAAATAAAGCCCCTGGTTTTAGAGAGGATGAACAAAGTACGGTGTGGCACGGGAAAAGAATCTGTGTGCCTGAAGTAAAGGAGATCCATGAATTGATTTTGAAGGAGGCTCACGATTCCGACTATTCCATTCATCCTGGGAGTACGAAGATGTACCAGGACCTCAAGAGCAGGTATTGGTGGTATGGCATGAAGCGAGATGTCGCGGAACATGTTGCCCTATGTGACAGTTGGTGAAAGCAGAACATCAACGACCCGCGAGATTATTGCAACCACTCAATGTGCCTGAATGGAAATGGGAAGAAATCGATATGGATTTCATAGTGGGACTACCCAGGACCCAATCAGGATATGATTCGATATGTGTCATCATCGACAGGCTAACCAAAGTAGCTCATTTCATCCCCGTGAAAGAAAGCTACAGCGGATCCAAATTGGCGGATTTGTACATGTCAAGGATCGTGTGTTACCATGGAGTGCCCAAGAAGATAGTGTCGGATCGAGGGACACAGTTCACCTCAAGGTTCTGGCAAAAGTTGCATGAAACCATGGGAACCCATCTGAATTTTAGCTCTGCCTATCATCCCCAAACTGACGGACAGACGGAAAGAACCAATCAGATTCTTGAGGATATGCTGAGAGCGTGTGCACTCAAAAACAATCGGAGTTGGGATAAGAACTTACCCTATGCGGAGTTCTCCTACAACAACGGCTATCAGGCTAGTATGAAGATGTCACCGTTTGAAGCTTTATATGGGAGAAAGTGCAGAACTCCCCTATTTTGGAACCAAACGGGGGAAAGTAAAGTGTTTGGGCCCGAGGTACTACAAGAAGCCGAGGCGAAAGTGAGGGAAATCCGCAACAACTTGAGGATAGCACAGACACGACAAAAGAGCTATGCCGATGTACGAAGAAGAGAGCTCGTTTTTAACGTGGGGGACTATGTCTATCTCAAGGTGTCCCCTATCCGAGGACTTCGTCGGTTCTAGGTGAAAGGGAAGTTATCACCTCGATACATCAGACCCTTTCAAGTTCTGGAGAGGAAAGGCGAAGTGGCATATCAACTAGATTACCGGCTCGCCTATCGGATGTGCATGACGTATTTCATGTGTCACAGCTCAAGAAATGTCTGAGAACACCTGAAGAGATGTTACCCATGAATGAGGTTGACGTAGCTGAGGATCTGTCTTACGCCGAGCAACCATCCAAGATTTTGGAGACAATGGAACGCCTCACAAGAAATAAAAGAATCCAGATGTGCAAGGTGCAGTGGAAGCATCACTCGGAAGAGGAGGCCACATGGGAGCGAGAAGACGAACTTAAGGCACAGTTTCCGGAATTGTTTTCTTAGAACCACCAATCTCGAGGACGAGATTTCTTTTAAGGGGGGTAGAGCTGTAACACCCCAAAATCCTGTTAAGAGGGGAATTTAAAAAATTTTGGACGTGTTGCATGGGCTGCAGAAATTCAAATTTAGTTGGAATTCAAATTCAAATTCAAACCAGAAAAGAAATGGAGAAATAAAAAGAAAAACAGAAAAAAAACCGGCCAGTGGGCCGAAACCCACCAGCCGGCCCACCCCACCCCGCGCCAGCCCGTAGTCGCGCGCCCGTTCCCTTTCTCGCTAACGTGTGGGGCCCGCCATCCTTCTTCCTCCTCGCGCCCGTGCTCGGCCGGTCGGGACTCTTCTCTCCTCCGAATCAAAACCGCCCCGGATACTCGCGTATCCCAGCCGAATTTTTGTTCTGGATGACGCAAACTCGATCACAACCGAACGCCGCCCCTCCCCGGCTATATAAACACCGGCATCTCCCCGATTTTCACCCACGATCAGCCATTTTCCTTCCGGTGAGAACCCGAGTTTCTCCGGCCAATTTCGCTTGATCTTCGCTCGGGATTTCTGATCTAATGCGTTGATCTTGATCCACCGCCTCCGGGGAATCACGCAGGTGCAGAAAACTCGGTGGTTTGCGCCTCAAACACAGCGCCAACGAGCCTCGCCGTGAATTCATCTCGGACCTCGTCGCCGACCGCTTTCCAGGACCTCCGAGCTCAAGAAAACCCCCGAGGTGAGATCCCTGACCTCCCCTCTACCGATCTATGCCATGAAATCCCAGTTTTAGGAAGAATTGACGAAGATCCGAAGCTCTCCGGAGAGATCGCTGCCTCCCGCCACCGCGCGCCGCCGGGCAGCGCCGCCCGCGCTCGATCAGAGCGACGTGGCCGCTTGTGCGCCGTCTATTTTAAATCGCACGGTAGAATTTAAATCCCCACGTACTGGTTCGACGTTATAATCTCAGCCGTCTGTTTTAAATCGGACGATCCACGTCAGCCCCGCATTATAAAGGCCGGGATTCTTACGTGCTACCCCCTGGGGATCTCGGAAAATACGAGCTAGCCCTGGAAACTTCTGATCTAGCCCCTGGAACTTCAGAAATTCATGAAAATTCAATTAAAAATCAGTTTTAGCCCCTGGACTAAATAAAAATTAGCAATAACCCTCTGATATGCATAGTTAGGCCCCTGGAAATTCTTAAAATAATATAATAGGCCCTGTAGTGGGGTGGTTTTACCTTTTTAACCCTATATGATATTAAATTTAGGAATTTGAATATGTGATTAGTATTTAAAATTCAAAAGATGGGACAAACACATTGTAAATTTAAATTTGAACTCTCCTAGCACTTGGAAAACTTTGGAGTGAGTTAAAAATAAATTTTAAGTTGAAATGAATCTGTCTAATTGATTATTCACATTTATTAGTTATAGGGACACATTTTTAGGTTAGAAAATAATTCTGAAAATTGGTAAAATAAATGTAAATTAGTTCACATCAGAGGAGAAGTTCAAAAATATATTATTTAATATTTTAGCTTAGAACCTATTCTGTTTAGATGATGTGTCTTATTATTTTCATAATAAACTTCACAATTAGGTATAGAAAATAAATCTTAAAATATAGGAAAGTAGGTATGCATAACTATAAAAGGATAAATGAAGTCTCCAAATCCAAAGATTTCAGTTTAGGGTTTGGTAGAAGGTCTGGAAACCCATTTGCAGTAGGAAAATACCTTCCAAGCATACTTGGTAGCTAAGATGTGTATCAATTGAATATAAAGAATTTGTTCAAATGGGAAACTCATATATAGTGTGCAAACATAAATCTGAATACAAAAGTTAGAAAACATATGAACATGTTTAAAAGTGCATGTAAGCCAAAAATCAACACACATAGAGTAACCACAACACAAAGAAATGTGAATGACTTTCATAAATGTGAATGTGTGGTTTGTATGAAGTGGAAGTGTGAGCTATGTCTTATGGATTGTGTTTTCTTTTGCTATGTGTATTGGCATGAGTAGAACCTACCCCAGAGCAAGTTCTCCCCTTCCAAGACCAAGACTTTCAATTCTCTGAGCAGCAAGAAGAAGGCAAGTGTCCTTTATCACTTTGATCCTATGCTAGGATCTGTAGATAGAATTATTTGCATTGTCAATTGAAATATGAAACCCATGCTAGGAAGTTTCCCTAGAATTGCATTACCTTGTTTTCCTTGTAGCTTGGGATGGGATTTTGCTTTATTATGTCATTCATTCATATTACTTCTGCTTAGCCATGCTTAGAATGGGATAAGTGGGATATCATATCATCAACTTGTTTACCTTACTCTTGCATGAGACATTATGAGTTATGTAGAGGTAGGGATCGAGGCAAGTTGGATGAATTGGTTGGTGCTGGGTGCACAAGACTCGGGTTTGTATTTAGTACTTGCCTGGATCCTAAGGACCGGTTCATGAAGCATGTAACCTGGCTTTACCGTGCCAACCACATGCTGAGATGGGGCAGCTTGGCCAATTAATTAGGTGTATCCCCGGCGTAGTATGGGTGTGTTGGATGGTGCGGGGAGTAGGTGTCAGCTGGACTACCATATGAACCGCAAGGCTCAAGAGGGGGCCACTGCAGCGGGGTTGGAGCCTCTTGTATGCTGTTAGGGGGTGAAACCTCAGTGGGCCCACGCTCGTCGGGAATCCCTTTGTAAAGGCTTCGTAGTGATCTCCTGGCTACACACCTGGGAAGTGTGAATGTGGTTCATAGCCACTGGCATAATGGAGGTTCTTTTAGTCCACCCGGCAACGGGGGATGAAATCACTACATGCGGGTACAGTGGTGCAAACTCTGCAGAGTCAAAACTGTCATGACAGCTGCGCTCACGGTCAAGAGCGGCTTGGACTTATTCATGATTAGAGGATTGATGGCTTTGGAAGTTTAGGATGTTAAGCGGGGAGCTTAACATTGGAAATGATGTTATGGTTATTTAATTATGATGATGGGTTGGGAGATTGGGACATTTCACCTACGTAGTAATGTAGGTGCTTAATAAGCTAAGGTGATAGGTATTAATTGCGTAGTGCTTTAACCATGAGTTCAACCTCTCCTTGTTCTAGCCATGCATGATATAACTTTCCCACACTTGCTGAGTACCATCGGTACTCAAACTTGCATATTTGTTGGTTTATATTGCTGCTCAGGTCAAGAGAATGATGTGGTGTTTAATGATCAAGATTTCGTACCCGAAGAAGGTTTCCAGGTTCACGGAGTCCCCCGGGCAACGCCTGTGACAGAGCCCACAAGAATAATATTTCCGCTGCTATTTTATTTACTTGTTATGAACTTATTATCGTCCATCGAGACATATGCTATGTAAGACTTATTTATATTCGACACCTGGCTTGTAATAAATGATGCTTCACTATTTGTCATCACATGTATGAGAAAATGATCCTGGCATACATGTGATATTCACTTGGTTGTTCTTCGGAAAAACCGGGTGTGACATCAATCTCTTCTTTAACTCCTCAAAGCTGTCTTGACACGCTTGTGTCCACTGATATGCTTTCCCTTTCATCAGCAATTCAGTCATAGGCTTCGCTATTTTGGATAAATTCTTGATGAACCGGCGGTAGTATCCAGCCATCCGAAGGAAACTCCGAATATCCCTCACATTCTGAGGTTGGTTCCACTTCAAAACATCCCTCACTTTTCTGGGATCAACCGATACTCCTCCTTCGGAGATGATGTGGCCTAGGAACGATATCTCCTTTAGCCAAAACTGGCAGTTGCTGAATTTAGCATACAATTGATGCTCTCGCAGTTTCTGCAATGTTAATCTCAAGTGTTCCTCATGTTCTTCCTCGCTTTTTGAATACACCATGATATGTTTGATGAAAACCACGATGATCTTGTCCAAGTACTTCATGAAGACCTTATTCATGAGGTACAAAAAGTATGCAAGTGCATTCGTGTGACACCCGGTTCCGAAAATGAACCAAGTGAATGCATATGTGTGCCCAGGATGTTCATCACACATACACAAGTATTCCACAAACAGAAACTCAGAATATAACCATGTACGAATAGTGTTTAAGTACTTTATTACAATGACTCAATGTCTCACTAATGAATATCCAACTTATTTTGCAGCGGAAGACTCTAAATGACAGCGGAAAGTGGCTAAGACAGCAGGCTCCAACTTCAACTCCACAGGCATGTTGACGGTAGTGCACACGCCTAGTACTCTACCTGTTCCTCGAAGTACTCTTCTCATGTAGCTGATGTATATGTGGGAATGCAAGGGTGAGTACATGTCGTACTCAGCAAGTGCCGGAAAAGTATGACATGTAGCTTACAACAAGGTAAGGAATAAAAAGGCTCATTGCAGCAAGTAAATTTTATTTCACAAACATGGCAAAAACAGCAACTATTTCTAAGTGATTTTAATCCCATCATAACCAAATTAATCATCAACATTCCTTCATCATAATTCACCACTTATCAAGTCTTAACCAGCCAATAATGTTTCTCAAGTTCATCTCATATTCATAAATATTCATAACCATACCAAACTCATTTTCATGACTCAAATCAGTCCCAAAACCAGTCCCAATGACCATACCATAACCATACCGAATCAACATCCCAAGTTTTGCCTCTAATCATGGAAGTTGGCCAGGTGCTTGTGACCGGAAGCACGGCTATCATGATAGTTTTACACTCTGCACAGGTGGCACCACTTTACCCACAAGTTCATGATTTCGTCACCCGTCGGAGACTAAAGAGAACCTCCATTATATCAGTACACAACCGTCGGTGTATGGCCAAGAGATCACAAAATAGCCTTTACAAAGGGGCTACTAGGATGTACGGACCCACTGAGGTTTCACAGGAAGGCTCGAATCTCCATTCTCCCACCCATGGGCCCCCTCTTGTGCCATGCAGTTCCCAGGGCAATCCCTCTCGACTCCCATTCCCCGCGCCATCCAACGGTCCATAACAAGCTAGCAACACACCTAATTAGTCAGCTAAGCCGCACCCATATTTGGCCTTGTGGTGGCACTGTTTTCCTGGCATGTGCTCGCATGAACCGGTCCTTAGATCTATGGCAAGTAAATCACCATCTCATTCAGCAACATCCACGAACCAAGCTTGCCTAGATCTCCTCGATTCCATGCTTATTAACATCATCAAGTTCTCATCATCATTATTCATATGAGTGCAGTAACTAACCATGTTTTATTTCAGCTTCCCGTATCCCGTAACTTAAGCGAAGCAAAAAGGAAAAACGACCATACCCGACTCATCAACTTTCCCGGCGACAAGGATGGTTAAGAAAACTAGTAAACTCCAATAAAAAGGGTGTCCCATCAAGTTGACTCAAGCATACGGGTTTTCGCAAGCAAAACAGTTTCGAAAACATAGGATCAATATGGTCAAGGGGCACTTGTCTTGCTCCCGTGGTTCGTGTTGCTCAAGCGTTTCAAAGTCTTGGTGCTGTAGCTCCTTGTAAATGGCCTCGTGAGCTTGTCCTTCTACTCACGACCACGCACATACAAAATTTACATCAATCAATTATCATGCACAAACTTTGCTCAAGATGCAATGGCGTAGATGAATGCAAATCCTATAGTGCAGTGTTATAAACCAGTTTGTACGTGTTCTTGCATGTTTTAATGGGCTTTCATGGGGTTTTATGATGAACAATGGTGTAGAGATCAAGTGTGGACGTGGTAATGATCTTGACACAAGATGTAGATCAATTCCACCGTCAATAATCATACAAAACACGATCTGTACACATGCAAAAGTTTCTGCTCAAAGGGGGCGAAGAAAACAGATGTGTAGAAACAGCAGCGACGTCATAAGAGGAGTAATGAAGACCTACCTCACTTCTTCCTTGCGGCAGGGCATCCCTCCTAGCAATGGCAGCAGTGGGAGATTTTCGGTGGAGAATTATGGCTAGGGCAGAACGTCGGGCTTCTTCTCCAGCGACGGTGAGTCGTGACGGAGCTCGACGGCGGGGCTCGACGGTGGGGCTCGACGGCGGGGCTTGACGGCGGGGTTCGTCGGCGGGGCTCTACGGTGACCAAATTCCAGCAAGGGGGGGGGGCAAGTCGGCTAGTTCGGGGGCAGGGGGCAACTCAGTGAGTTGGGGGGCAGGGGACGGCCAAAGGAATAGGGGGGTGGGGGTTGTATTTATAAGGGGGAAAAGGAGAGTCCTAGCAAGATGGGACTCAACCAAAGAGTCCTAGGGGTGGGGGATAGGGTCCCCCCCCCCTCAAGGTTGCAGCCAATTTGGGGGAAAATTCCCCCCAAATGTGGGGGAAATTCCCCCTAGGGGAATTTTAGGGAATTTGAGAAAATTTGGGGATGGCTCAATTTCGCTATCTTATTTACATTTCTCTCCATTTCTATGTTCCTTTCTCCATTTCTATATTCCTTTCTCCATGTCTATATTCCTTTCTCCAATTCTATGGTTGTTTCTCAATTTCTATGGTTCTTTCTCCATTTCTATGGTTCCTATTTCTACTTCTTTTTAAATGCTTCTCTACATGAAAAATGTATGCAATGCATGGTAGTGAAATTGAGGGTGTTACAAACCTACCCCCCTTAAAATGAATCTCGCCCTTGAGATTCGATAGAGTGGAGAAAAGATGAGTGAATTCTGCCTTGATATCTTCCTCACGTTCCCATGTAGTTTCGGCTTCCATGTGATGGCTCCATTGTACCTTGCACCAACGGATCACTTTGTTTCTCGTGACCCTTTCCTTTACGTCCAAGATTTTGACGGGTGTTCCGCGTAGGTCAGATCCTCCTTAAGCTCTAGCTCATCCATTGGTACTTGTTTTTCCGGTACTCGTAGACATTTCTTGAGCTGAGATACGTGAAACACATCGTGCACATCGGAGAGGTGCGTTGGCAGCTCCAGCTGATAGGCCACTTCTCCCCGCTTGCCCAAAATCATGAATGGCCTGATGTAGTGAGGTGCTAACTTGCCTTTGACGTTGAACCGTCATTGGTCTCGGAGAGGCAGCACCTTAATATACACGAAGTCTCCCACTTCGAAGGTCAATCTTCTTTGCCTATTATCCGCATAGCCTTTTTGCCGTGACTGAGCAGCCTTCAAGTTTTCACGTGTCGTTTGGACTTGCTTTTCAGCGTTTTGCAGCACTTCAGGTCCGAATACTTGGCTTTCTCCAGTCTCACTCCAGAACAGCGGTGTTCTACACTGTCTACCATACAATGCTTCCAAGGGTGACATCTTCAAGCTGGCTTGGTAGCTGTTGTACGAGAATTCAGCATACGGCAAGATCTTATCCCAACTTCGACCATGTTTCAAGGCACAAGCTCTCAACATGTCTTCCAAAATCTGATTTTTTTCGCTAAGTTTGCCCGTCGGTTTGCGGGTGATATGCGGAGCTAAATTCAATCGCGTACCCATGGCTTCATGCAGCTTCTTCCAGAACCTAGAGGTAAATTGAGAACCTCGATCTGAAACTATCCTCTTCGGAACTCCATGGCGACACACGATTTGCTCCATATACAGCTCGGCTAGTTGTGCGACGGTGTGCTTGGTTCCAACAGGAAGGAAGTGGGCTGTTTTTGTCAATCGGTCCATGATAACCCAAATAGAGTCGTAGCCGGACTGAGTACGCGGCAATCCGACTAAGAAATCCATGCTGATATCTTCCCACTTCCACTCGAGTGCTTTTAATAGCTGCAACAATCCAGTGGGTCTTTGATGTTTGGTCTTCACTCGTTCGCACGTGTCGCATAGGGCAACATATTCAGCAATATCCATTTTCATGCCATCCCACCAATAGCAAGTTTTCAGATCCTTGTATATCTTTGTACAGCCGGGATGTATGGAATAAGGTGAGTCATGTGCCTCCTTTAGTATCATGTCACGGATGTGCTTCATGTTAGGCACACAAATCCTATTCCCTAACCAAAGCGTACCACTCTCGTCTTCCTTAAAATCCCTTTCTATGCCTTGTTGGATTCTTTCCTTGATTTCCTCATCCGTTGCTTGGCCATCCCGTATCTCTTGCTCCAGCGTTGAGTTAAGTTTGATCACCTCCATATCGTTCAAGAATCCAAGATGCAACTGTTCAAACTCCTTACGCGGCTCGGGTGGCAGCTCCCGAACCGTGAGTTGATGACATGCTCCTTTTTGGCTCAATGCATCAGCTACTACATTGGCCTTTCCGGGGTGATAGTTGATTCCAACATCATAATCCTTGATGAGTTCCAATCATCGACGTTGCCTCAAATTCAGATCCGTTTGCATGAATATGTACTTGAGGCTTTTGTGATCCATTTATATCTCACATCGGTGACCAAGGATATAATGCCTCCAAATCTTCAAGGCATGTACCACGGCTGCAAGTTCCAGGTCGTGTGTGGGGTAATTCAGCTCATGTTTCTTTAGTTGTCTCGATGCATAGGCTACCACTTGGCCTCCTTGCATGAGCACACATCCAAGCCCTTGTCTTGATGCGTCACAATATATTGAAACTCTTGCTCACGTCCGGCAATACCAAAACCGGCGTTGTTGTTAATCTCTTCTTTAGCTCCTCAAAGCTGTCTTGACACGCTTGTGTCCACTGAAATGATTTCCCTTTCATGAGCAACTCAGTCATAGGCTTCACTATTTTGGAGAAATCTTTGATGAACCGGCGGTAGTATCCAGCCATCCCAAGGAAACTCCAAATATCCCTCACATTCTGTGGTTGGTTCCACTTCAAAATATCTCCCACTTTTCCGGGATCAACCGACACTTCTCCTTCAGATATGATGTGGTCTAGGAACGATATCTCCTTTAGCCAAAATTGACACTTGCTGAACTTAGCATACAATTGATGCTCTCGCAGTTTCTGCAATGTCAATCTCAAGTGTTCTTCATGTTCTTCGCTTTTTGAATACACCATGATATCATCAATGAAAACCACGACAAACTTGTCCAAGTACTCCATGAAGACCTTATTCATGAGGTACATAAAGTATGTGGGTGCATTCGTCAACTCAAAAAACATAACGGTATATTCATACGAACCATACCGTGTTCGAAATGCAGTCTTGGGTATGTTGGAGGGCTTAATCTTCAGCTGGAAGTATCCTGACCGAAGATCAATCTTGGAGAAAATTCAGGCACCTTTCATTTGATTGAACGAGTCCTCTATACGGGGCAGCGGGTATTTATTTTTGATCGTCACCTCGTTGAGAGACCTATAGTCCACACACGTCCTTTGGGTCCCATCCTTCTTGTCCACGAAGAGCACGGGGGCTCCCCACAGTGACGAGCTTGGGCGTATGAAACCCTTTTCTAGCTGCTCCTGAATTTGCTTCTTGAGCTCCACTAATTCATTAGCAAGCATCTATATGGCCTCTTTGCTATAGGTGCAGTTTCCGGGTACTAAATCAATGGCAAATTCAATGTCCCGGTCAGGTGGCATACCTGGAATTCTTCCGAGAACACATCTGAATATTCTTGAACCACCAGAATGCTTTCCACTGTCGCTTCTTCGATGTGGTTCAGCACTGCTTTCTCCGTTGTAGGTTGGGCTACCTCGAACTCAATACGAGTACCGTGCTCACTCGTTAACTGCACGATCCTCTGAGCACATTGAGTCACTCCTTTGTGCTTGCTTAACCAGTCCATTCCAAGCTGTATTATGTCAATCCCTTCGGAATCCAAGACGATAAGGTTGGCGAGAAAATCTACCCCCCTTATTTTAATGCTTTCTCTCAGAATAGAATTCAGAATTGAAAGAAGAGATTTCCCAACTATATGCATCAAGGTATATGAGACTAAGCAACTCCTTTTATTAATTTCAGCCTATATTAGGATGTGAACACATGCCGAAGCATCTCACATCTCTCCACTATGTGTGGATGTGGACATTCGCCGAAGCGTTCTACAACTCACATCAGCACACAAACACAAGCAATCATCACAAAAACTTCTTGACACCACTCTTATTTGACTTACTACAATCTAAACGTTCCTATTACAGCTTTATTCAATGGAAACCTAAACTTTATCGTGAGAACCGGTGCTGTTCTCGCCGTGTGATGGGGGTGGTCCATATATGGGCACACGCCATGGTGAGTCGGCAGTCCATGTAGGGATAGATGACGCCGGTGCTCCATTTGCTCCCGTGTTGGCAGGAGTCTCCTCATGTTTTTCAAACAAGTACAGCTTCTTGCGGAGGTAACGGATCTCTTCTTGTGCTCTTGCATAGTGGTTTCCTAACTCCACGAGCAACCTCTGAGACTTATCAGCAGCTTGTGGGTTGGAAAGAGCTCCTTGATGGGTTCCAATGATCTCCTGTGTACCACTCTTCCGATACGGTGCAGCTCAAAGGTAGTGTTCTCAAGCTGCTCACGGAAGGCGTGGCACAGTCCAGTGAGTGCATCCCATGCGGCATCATCAGTAGCTTCTGCCCTTGTAGCTCTCCATGTGGGTGCAAAGTGCCGAGTGACAACCCTACCATTAGATAGGATGGTTACCTCAGCCTTCCACTCTTCATGTCCGAGGCGAGGGACTTTCTTGAGAAGATATTCCGGCTATAGGCTGCAGCAATCCAGAAATTCTTTGAGCTCCTTGGATATGTGTCCTCTTTCCATTCCGTCGGACCAGAATTCTTGAACTGAACAATTGGCCCGTTCATCACCTTCATTCTCGGCCTCAGCAAGGGGTGGCTCCTCTTCGGATTAATCCCTTCCCGACATAGCTTCATGAGACTCCACGGGGTGTAAGCCCGCATGAAAGTCCTCCTAAAAGGTCTTGGAGAAAATTCGGGCACCTTTCATTTGATCGAATAAGTCCTCTATGCGGGGCAGCGGGTATTTATTCTTGATCGTTGAGACACCTATAGTCCACACACATCTTTTGGGTTCCATCTTTCTTGTCTACGAAGAGCACTGGGGCTCCCCACGGTGACGAGCTTGGGCGTATAAAACTTTATCTAGCTGCTCCTTAATTTGTTTCTTGAGCTCCACTAATTCATTAGCAGGCATCCTATACGACCTCTTCACTATAGGTGCAGTTCCGGGTACTAAATCAATGGAAAATTTAATGTCCCGGTCAGGTGGCATACCTGGAAGTTCTTCCGTGAACACATCTGAATATTCTCGAACCACTGGAATGATTTACAATGTCGCTTCTTCGATGTGGTTCAGCACTGCTTTCTCCGTTGTAGGTTGGGATGCCTCAAACTCGATACGAGTACCGTGCTAACTCGTCAACTGCACGATCCTATGAGCGCATTGAATTACTCCGTTGTACTTGCTTAACCATTCCATTCCAAGTATTATGTCAATCCCTTGGGAATCCAAGACGATAAGGTTGGCAAGAAAGTCTACCTTCTTATTTTAAGGCTTACTTTCGGACATACTATATTAGTCCTCATCTCTCCACCGGGAGACTTAACCAACATAGTTTGTTTCATGTGGGATATGGGCAGGTTATACTTGGCAACATACATGGATGAGATGAATGAATGCGATGCTCTGGAATTAAATAAAACAGTGGCTGGGTTGGAGTTGACGAGAAACATACCAATCACGACGTCCTCAGCTTGTTGTGCTTCCTCAGCGGAGATGTGATTCACATTGCCACGAGCATAGTTCTGCTGTGCACGGTTACCTTGCATAGCTCCTCCATTCAGCCGTGGGTTCTGTTTAGGTGCGTTGCTCGGCTGTCCAAGGCCTTTCTTCGGCCACTGATTTGCAAAGTGTCCCGCCTCTCCGCATGAAAAGCATGCCTTGTTTCCCATAACAGCAGGAATGTTGGGGCGAGGCTAGTTTTGAGCATAGGCGCCCATGTTGGGACGGGGCGCAGGAGGCATAGGCATACGAGGTGCTTGCATAACAGGACGTTGTTGTGGTGGCTGATTAGAGCGAGGTGAATTTGCAGGGTGGAAAGTAGAAACGGGCGAGCCATAATATGGTGCGGCTGGTGGCATAAAAAGGGGACGTACATTGCTCCCTTGTGGCTGTCCTTGATATGGCATCTTTCTCTTTCTCTCTTGTTCAATCTCACGGATCTTGCTCTCCACCACTATAGCTTTGTCAACAAGCTTTTGGAAGTTTGCATAATTATTGTTGAGCAGCTGAACTTGAATTTCATTGTTCAATCCCCTCATGAAAAAGTACTGCTTTCTATGATCCGAGTTGACATCTTCTGGAGCATACCATGACAGCTGCATGAACTTGTTGAGGTACTCATTCACGCTCTTCCTTACTTAATAGAGACCTTCAAACTCTTGCCTTTTAAGCATCATGACTCCTTCAGGGACATAGTGAGAGCAGAAACTCTCCTTGAATTCAGCCCATGTAATAGTCTCCTGGTTGACATGAGCATTGCAAAGAGCGTCCCACCAATCAGCGGCTGCTCCCATAAGATGGTGTGATGTGAAGAGAACTTTCTCCCAATCATTACACTGAACAATAGCAAGCTTATTTTCCATGGACTTCAGCCAATCATTAGCCTCCATAGGATCATTGGCTTGTGCAAAAGTAGGCGGCCTAGTCCTCATGAACTCTCTCAATCTGTTGTGAGCCGATGGTGGTGGCGGTGATGGCGGTGGGGGTGCAGGAACAGGGTTAGGGTTGTTGTTGTTGTTGGCCTGCATCTGACCCAATGTTTGTATCATATTTTGCATGAGCTGGTTCCGCATAGCCATCAACTGTTCAAGGTTGCTTGCATCAACCCCGGGGTTGGCATTTTCAGGAACCTCCACATTGCCATCCTCCTGTGGTTCGTTGTTACCACAAGCGTTCCTTCGTTGGCGGTTGGAGTTTTCCCTTACCATCTGTGAGAGAGTAGAGTAGGAAATAGAAATTTAGATTGATCCCCCAACTATATGCATCAAGGTGTATGAACCAAGCAACTTATTTTATTAATTTGGTCTATATGAGGATGTGCACACGTGCCGAAGCATCTCACATCTCTCCACTATGTTTGGATGTGGACATTCGCCGAAGCATCCCACAACTGACACCAGCACACAAACACAAGCAATCATCATAAAATTCTGCACACCACTCTTATTTCAGCCTACTACGTCTAAGCGGTCCTATTACAACTTTATTCAATGGGAAACCTAAACTTAATCGTGAGAAACGGTGCTGTTATCGCCGTGTGACGGGGGTGGTCCATACATGGGCGCACACCATGGTGAGTCGGCAGTCCATGTAGGGATAAATGACGCTGGTGCTCCAATTGTTCCCACGTTGACATGAGTCTCCTCTTGTTTTTCTAGCATGTACAGCTTATTGCGGAGGTAACGAATCTCTTCTTGTGTGCTTGCATAGCGGTTTACTAACTCCATGAGCAATCTCTGAGACTTGTCAGCAGCTTGTGGGTTGGGAAGAGATCCTTCATGGGGTCCAATAATCTCCCTTGTACCACTCTTCCAATACGGGTGCAGCTCAAAGGTAGTGTTCTCGAGCTGCTCACGAAAAGTGTAGCACAATCCGGTGAGTGCATCCCATGCAGCATCATCAACAGCTTCTGCCCTTGTAGCTCTCCATGTGGGTCTGAAGTGCCGAGTGATAACCCTACCGTTAGATAGGATGGTTACCTCAGCCTTCCACTATTCATGTCCGAGACGAGGGACTTTCTTGAGGAGATACTCCGGGTATAGGCTGCAGCAATCCAGGAACTCTCTAAGCTCCTTGGATATGTGTCCTCCTTCCATCCTGTTGGACCAAAATTCTTGAACTGAACAGGTTTCCCATTCATCACCTTCATTCTCAGCCTCAGCAGGGGGTGGCTCCTCCTCGGATTCATCTCCTTCCAACATAGCTTCATGAGGCTCCGCTGGGTGTAATCCCGCGTGAAACTCCTCCTGAGGTGCGTACCAATGCTGCTGTTCTTGTGGATCGCCTTCCATGTCATCTTCAATTGGTTCCACCTCTTTTGGATCTTCTTCCTCATGCATAGAGCTACTGACTTCATCATCATCATGAGGTTCCATCTTCACCTCCTCCCAATATGGTTCATCGGACACCTCGATGGGGTTAAGTGCACTTCCAAGTGGTGGTGGACGAGTCCTTATGTGTGTTGTGGTGTTCCTATGTGTTTTAGAGTGTCCATTCTACCTAGGCTTACGTCCTACGGTCAACGTGGCTCTGATACCAATTTGTGACACCCGTCGGTGACTAGAGAGAACCTCCATTATACCAGTACACAACCGTCGGTGTATGGCCAAGATATCACAAAATAGCCTTTACAAAGGGGCTACTAGAATGTACGGAGCCACTGAGGTTTCACCGGCAGGCTCGAATCTCCATTCTCCCACCCACTGGCCCCCTCTTGTGCCTTGCAGTTCCCAGGGCAGTCCCTCTCGACTCCCATTCCCCGCACCATCTAACGGTCCATAACAACCTAGCAGCACACCTAATTAGTCAGCTAAGCCGCACCCATATTTGGCCTTGTGGTGGCACTGTTTTCATGGCATGTGCTCGCATGAACCGGTCCTTAGATCTACGGCAAGCAAACCACCATCTCATTCAGCAACATCCACGAACCAAGCTTGCCTAGATCTCCCCGACTCCATGCTCATCAACATCATCAAGTTATCATCATCTTTAATATCATGAGTGCAGTAGCTAACAAGTTTTTATTTAAGCTTCCCGTATCTTGTAAGTTAAGCGAAGCAAAAAGGAAAAACAACCATACCCGACTCATAAACTTTACCGGCGACAAGGATAGTTAACAAAACTAGTAGACTCCTATAAAAAGGGTGTCTCACCAAGTTGACCCAAGCATATGAGTTTTCGCAAGAAAAACAGTTTCGAAAACATAGGATCAATATGGTCAAGGGGCACTTGCCTTGCTCCCGTGGTTTCTGTTGCTCAAGCGTCTCGAAGTCTTGATGCTGTAGTTCCTCGTAGACGGCCTCTTGAGCTTGTCCTTCTACTCACGACCACGCACATACAAAATTTACAGCAATCAATTATCATGCACAAACTTTACTTAAGATGCAATGGGGTAGATGAATGCAAATCCTATAGTGCAGTTTTATAGAACCAGTTTGTACGTGTTCTTGCATGTTTTAATGGGCTTCCATGGGGTTTTATGGTGATCAAAGTTGCTGGGATCAAGTGTGGATGTGGTGATGATCTTGACACAAGATGTAGATCAATTTCACCGTCAAAATTTGACCAAAACATGGTTTGTTCACACGCAGAAGTTTCTGCTTGAAGGGGGCGAAGAAAACGGGTGCGTAGAAACAACGGCGATGTCGTAAGAGGGGTAACGGGGACCTACCTCTCTTCTTCCTCCTCTCCTCCTTGCAGCTGGACTTTTTCCCTTGCAATGGCAGCAGCTGGGGTTTTACTTTGGAGAAGAATAGGGCTGCGGCCAGGGCTTGGCAGCAGGGGTCTTCTTCTCCGGCGACGGTAAGGTGGGGCAGAGTTTCGACGGCGGCCAAGGCAGCAGCAAAGGGATGGCGACCAAAAGAGTGAGGGCTGCGGCCAGGGGAGGGAGTTATATTTATAAGGAGGGAAATCTCCTACTCAGTTTGGAGGAGGAGAAGGACTCTATCTCCAAGAGATGCAATCTTCTACTCAGTCTGGAGGAGGAGAAGGACTCTATCCCTAAGAGGTGCGGCCAGCAGGGTGTTTTATCTCCAAAACTTATCTCTAAGCTCTATCTCTAAGGTTATCTAGAATCTTTATCTCTAAGGTTCATCTAGATGCTTTATCTCTATGGTTTATCTCCAAGATTCTTCTAGAAGCTTTATCTCTAAGGTTTATCTCCAAGATTCTTCTAGAAGCTTTATCTCCAAGATTCTTCTAGAAGCTTTATATACAAGATTCTTCTAGAAGCTTTATCCCCAAGATTCTTCTAGATGCTTTATCTCTAAAATTCTTCTATAAGCTTTATCTCTAAAATTCTTCTAGAAGCATTATCTCTAAGGTGCTACCAGGGTTTTATCCCATTTCTCTTCTCTTTTTAAGTGATCTCTACATGAGAATGGACGCAATGCATGATGATGGAAAATGAGGGTGTTACAGACATGACGCTTGGAAGAGCAGTGGAGTTCTCCATTGATCTAGTTCCCGGAACTGCCCCAATAGCCAAGAGGCCTTACAGAATGGCAGCGCCGGAGCTAGCCGAGTTAAAGAAACAATTAGATGAGTTGCAAGATAAAGGGTACATAAGGCCTAGCGCATCACCATGAGGTGCACCAGTTCTCTTCGTAGAGAAGAAGGATGGAAGTAAGAGGCTCTGTGTAGATTATCGAGCTCTTAAGCGGTGACCATCAAGAACAAGTACCCTCTACCCCGGATATATGATCTGCTTGACCAACTAAAGGGATCCAAGTTTTTCTCAAAGATCGACTTGAGGTCTGGATACCATTAACTAAGGATTAAGCCTGAAGATATACCTAAGACAGCATTTGTGACTCGCTACAGTCAGTTCGAGTTCGCTACGATGTATTTTGGGTTAATCGATGCCCCTACCTACTTCATGAACCGGGTGTTCATGCAAGAGTTGGACAAGTTTGTCGTTATCTTCATCGACGACATTCTAGTCTATTGATGAAGTGAAGGAGAGCACGTGCAACACATGCGTGTTGTTCTAGACCAGCTCAGGAGCCATAAGCTTTATGCCAAGTTCAGCAAATGTGAGTTTTGGTTACAGAAAGTTAGTTTCCTTGGACATGTGCTGACATCCGAGGGAGTTGCAGTTGATCCGGAGAAGGTTAAAGCAGTATCATCTAGGAAGCAACCAACATTAGTCTCAGAGATTTATAGTTTTCTTGGTATGGCTGGTTATTATCGGAGGTTTATCGAAGGATTTTCCAAGCTAGCTCAACCAATGACGGAACTACTTAGAAAGGATAAAAAATTTGTGTGGACTGAGGCCTGTGAGCGGAGTTTTCACGAGTTAAATGAACACGGCTCTAGTCTTAGTCCTACCAGATATTCACAAAAGTTTTATCATTTATTGTGGTGCTTCCATACATGGCCTAGGTTGTGTTCTAATGCAAGAAGGACGAGGTGTTGTCCTATGCCTCTCGTCAGTTAAGGCCACATGAGCAGAACTACCCAACACATGACCTGGAATTGGCTATGGTAGTGCATGGTCTTAAGATTTGGAGACACTACCTGATCCGTAACAAGTGTGAGATCACCTGGACCAAAAGAGCCTTAAGTATATGTTTACCCAGCATGATCTCAACCTAAGATAACCGAAGACTGTTGGAACTTGACGGGGTTCCCGACCTGACCCCCTAAGGAAGGGCGGTGAGCCTCCCCACGAGGGGCGCCGAAGGAGTGAGCCTGAGCCCGAGCTCAGAAGAATATGGAGCGGATAGGATAAGGGTCCCGGTCCCGACCCCTGAGAAGAGTTGCAAGCCTCGCCCTCGACACTCATGTGAAGGGAGAACCCTAAGGAGGAGGCCCGAGCCCGACGTCGGGTAGGCGAGGGCCAGGTGGCCTTCAATGGGAGCAGACGCCGTCCTGGTTGTGACACCCAGTTTCGAAAGTGAACCTAGTGAATCGTAGGTGTGCCCAGGACGTTCATCACACATACACGAGTGCATCACAAATGGTATTTAAAATTTAACCACGTCACAAATAGTAATTAAGTACCTTATTACAATAGTTCAATGGTCTCAAATGACAGTCTCTAATTTATTGCAGCGGAAAGAACTAGGTAGTAGGACTCCGACTCCATAGGCAGTTGACGGTAACACACACGCCTAGTACTAAACGTGATCCTCAGGGTATTTCCAAGCGTCTCCTGTAGCTGAATTGATGTGGGAATAGCAAGGGTGAGTACATGTCGTACTCAACAAGTGTGGGAAAGTATGACATGTAGCTTAAACAAGTGTGAAAATAATGGTTCATTGCAACAAGCTAGTTTTATTTTACAATCACAAAACAAAGAAACCTACAAAGTCTAGGTGAGTCTAAATCCCAACATAACCAAGTAATCGATATGCCTCATGTCCAATATCATCATAACCAATATAACCAAGTTTAGCATCTAATCATGGAAGCTGTTTAGGTGCTCATAACTAATAGCACGACTATTATGATAGTTTTTACACTCTGCAAAGGTGGCACCACTTAACCCACAAGTTTGTGATTTCGTCACCCTTCGTCGAGTAGAGAACCTCCATTATGCCAAAATACACTACCGTTGGTGTATAGCCAAGAGATCACAAAATAGCTTTTACAAAGGGACTACTAGTATGTACGGACCCACTCAGGTTTAACCGGCAGGTTTGAATCCACATTCTCCCACCCACGGGCCCCCTCGTGTGCCATGCAGATCCCAGGGCAGTCCTCATCGACTCCCATTCCCCACGCCATCCAAAGGTCCATACAGTGCTAGTAGCACACCTAATTATTCAGCTATGCCGCGTCCATACTTGGCGCTGTGGTGGTATTGTTGTCCTGGCATAGTCTCACATGAACCAGTTCTTAGATTTAAGGCAAGCAAAACCACCATACCATCCGGCCAAACCACAAAACAATGCTTGCTTAGATCACCTAAGTTCCATGTTGCTAAAAAGTCACCATTGTCTCATCATCATTGATCCACATGATTATGGTCGTTAAGCAAATTTATTTAGTTTCCCATAACCCCGTAAAGCGATGCGACGCAAAATAGAAACACCCATACCCGACTCATCATGTACCCGGCGACAAGGAGTGGCAAGCAATACTAGTAAACTCCTACGCATGGGTTTCCCATCAAGTTGACACAAGCATGCAGTTTCATAAAACAAAATATTTAAAATATGGGATCAATATGTTCAAGGGCACTTGCCTTGCTCCAACGGGTTAGGTTGCTCAAGTGCTTCAAAGTCTTGGTCTTGGAGATCCTCGTACACGGCCTGTTGAGCATGTCCCTCTACTAGCGATCACACACAACAAGACAAATACATTTTGTCAAAGTGTAACCTGCGACACTTCCCCCGGTACCGCTACTGGAGCAGTTCGCAGAGGTTTGTTGTTTGGAGGGTCTAACGTCCCTAGATCGATCGAGCTTGAAGAACAGGGATGGACACCAGGATTTACGTGGTTTGGGTCGCCAGAGTATGAAACCCTACGTCCATAGGAGTGTGTGTTGGATTGCTTGAGCTTGCGCATGTGTGAGTATGAGGGTTTCGAATCCAGAGATCAAAGATCCCTTTCTAGGAGGCTGCATGGTCCTTTTATGTCTCAAGGACGGGCAGTTACACTATGGCCTGGGGCCCGACATGTGGCCCCGTAGCTGTCCGTACCCTATACACGATCTAGGGTATTTACAACTACTTGTAGTGCTCGTTGTCAGAGGAGTTAAGGCGTGCTGCCTAGCACGCCGGGCGTTTCTGTCCGAGTAGCGGTTGATGATGGCGGGATAAGGCTCCGTATCGTTGCTGCATCCTACTCGGTCAGCTGTGCAACACTGTGTTGTTGTCACGCCGTACCGCCCTGTTCTGTCACTGTAATGACTGCCAATAGTGAGTGGAGGCGTGCACTATGCGCAATGCTTCTGGGGAACGCGTGAGTCTTGAATGTGTGAGTGGACTGCGCATGTCTTGCTTGACTCCTGAAGCCCAAATCCCACTGCGGATTGTGGGACATGTGGTGGCCCTGGAGTCCGCATCTGCAGGGAGGCTGGGCTCAGAGCCGGAGTACATGTGGCAGCAACTGACCTCGCCTCAGTGGGGAGGCCAGGTCCTTGGCCGAGGACACGTGGCAGCTCCGGAGCCCTCATCGGCAGGGAGGTCAGGCCTGGACCCCGGGGACACGTGGCAGCACTGGACCTTGCCTCAGCGGGGAGGCCAGGTCCGGGGACGAGGACACGTGGAATCTCCGGAGCCCTCCTCAGCGGGGAGGTCAGGCTCGGAGCCCGGGGACACGTGGCAGCATCGGACCTTGCCTCAGCGCGGAGGCCAGGTGTAAAGGTCCCAAAATTATGAATACAAATGAACTGAAGTTTGAACACCATTTGGTTTCAAGTTTGTGAAAATCGGGACTTACTAAAACTTTTTCACATGTGATGATGCACATGAGAGCTCTCTCCACTCAAGATCAAATGTTTAATTGCATGCTTGGAACCAAGGTGGATTTAAAACCACAGATGTGAAGTATCATGTGCAAGAGAAAGTTTTAAATCAGATTTTGAACAAAATTTGTTCAACTCAAATTCAAATGGGGTAACACAATTGTAATGCAAACTGTTGTGGTAGAAGTCCCATTTGCAGTAGAAAATTTAAAAATTAGATTTCATATTTGAATTCCTCATGTTCAAATTAGTGTGGATGCAAAGTTTCATGAATTTTGGAGATACTTTGCTAGCCAATTAAAAGAGGACTTTAAATTGCATAAGAATTCAAATACAATCTTGAATTTGGATGAAATATGACCAATTATCCAAATGAGTTCCAGATTGTAGCTCCATACAATTGAATTTGTTCATTTGACAAATTTGGAGTTATTTTGGGGATAAGGAGGAGAAAAAGGGGTGGACCCCACCTGTCATTGAGGTAACAAGACTTGCAACCGAAGTCTCTGCTCCTCTGTTTCTCACTCGAGCCAGACTGAAGCCCCCCGGGCAACACCGAGACACGCCGAATACACCTCCACGCCGTTTTTCTCATGCTGACGACCTGCTCGGCGACTTATCAAATCTCAGCGTGTTCCTTTTGCCCACAACCCCGAAGCCTCGGTCCTGTTTTATCCCTCGCACCAGAACAGAGCAGAAACACTGCCACCACTCCTCGGTCGATCGGGGACCAGCGATTTTGCTTGCGAACAGCACCCGGTGAAGAGAAAAACGGCACCGAGGATCCTTCCTCAACCTCCTCGGCACACCATTGGGGGTGATCATCATCTCCAACCCTAGAACCCTGTGTTCATGAGGCGGTCGAAAGAAACCGATACGAGGTGCTCCCGTGGACAGCTCAACCCAGCGCCTGTCACGGCCAAAAAGAGGCACCCAGAGATGTGCGAGACCTCGTGCTGCTCACCTCCAAAGATCAAGTCGAACCATTGATCGTCGACGACGAATTTTGAACTTTTCTTCCAGCCGGTGCAAAACGACCCACGGGTAAGAGTTCATTAAATTCTCGATCGATACTCATTTAGAGCTCATTAAATTAGGCACACACGAGCTAGACTAGGTAGGCAACCTTTCCCCTTTGCGACCCTAGCACGAAACTGCACGTAGCCGACCTATTTTGAAGTTTTTTCATCGGTGACTGTAGCAAACCGCCTCGGGCGCATGGTGATGGCACATTTAGCGACCTCTCCGGTCAAGTTTGCATGCACGTCAATGATCTACAAGCTCCACGGGTGCTGTAGGGCACATGTTCATCGAGTTTGAGGGGTTAGGGTGTCGGGCCGACGTCGCCGGAGTCAGTTTATTACCGCCGCGAGCTAGGTGAGAGGCCTCGCCGGTCTGGTGGAGTTGCTCCAACGTGTTCCTCACGTCGGAATAGTGGTTGACGGTGAGTGGGAGCACAGGAGGAGGCCGGGAGAGCGAGCTCCGATGAGCTCCGGCGATGGGGCGGCGCGGGCGTGCGCGGGAGCCAGAGGTAGAAGGAGAGCCGGCCCCACACATCAGCCACTAGTTCAAACTGAGCCGGATCTTCTGTGACCTTGGATCGAATTGTGGCTGTACGATTTAAGTCAGTAACCACGTGTGGCTTTGTCTTAGGAAGCGCCACGCAGCACCAGACCCCACTGTCAGAGTTTTGAAAATTCCCGGATTAATTTGAATTGCAGATTTTGTGCAAACATTAGAAGAGCATAAATTTTACTAGGAAACTCCAAATTTGGTTATTCAAATTGGTTTAGGTTCAGATTGAAAAAACTCTATCCAAATGTGTAACCCAATTTGTATGAAAGTCAATAATAAATTTTGGAAAATTCTTTAAGTTTTTTGATGGAAGAATTTTAGAAGGAGTTTGGTTCATCCAAAATTCCCCAAATTTTTCCAGAATATTCCTTAGGATATTTTTGAAGTCCTGTAAAATTTTCATCTCATTCAGAGTTGATTTCAGTAGGAGAATTCAGATTACAATTAGCTGTATTCAAATTCATACAGAAACTTTTCAGAAAAAGTCCCAAATTTGTAAAATCATTTATGGGCAACCCTTAGCTCCAAAAATCCTAGTAAAATTGATACATGCTCTATGAACTATAATTGAAATTTTAGTTCACTAAGTTTGGAATGAACATGTGAGTTAATACAGAATTAAATCCTTTTTTCTTAATTGCTTATGAAATTGTTCTGAATAAACTACTCAGTGAAAAGTGCTAGTTTTTTATCCAGAATACTTTCTTGTGACAAGGAACTCACATGAAAATTTTCAGATCCATTTGAGCTATGGATCAGTACTTTTCAGTACACTTTGCTTAGGTAGAAATATACTAAGTAGGAAAAGAACTTAGTACTTGATCACTTGCCTAAACCCAACTCCACCCCCCAGACCCAGTTCAATTTCAAATTATTAAACAGAGTTCCATTTTTTAAATTGTCAGTAGACTTAGATAGCAAAAGCTTTACAACTAAATACATGTGCATCCCATATCGTATAGTCATCGACGTGAAAGATTGTGAAGCAAGAGGGAGTGATCAAGAAGTAAGGTGATAAAGTGATCAAGTATCAAGTGATCGACAACCCTAACTGATTGTATAATCTAGTTACCTGCAAAACAGGCAAGCCCCGGTTTGCATTCAAGCAATTTTATAGAGTCTTTTATTTATAGAGATCATAGCTATGAGATTTTGATTGCATTAGGTCTAGATGATATTTAAACCCAATTGCATGACCAGATTTCACCCAAGAGAGAATGGGTAGATTAGCCCCCCGTCAAGTGGAAGTAGGCTACACTATTACTTGGAAGGACCGGTAGAAGTCGGGTAGTTGGAATCTATTTGCGAGTTTAGGGCTTGGTTTCATCGGAACGGGTTATGAATAGAGCCATTGAAGAAAAGTCACGAGTGAGAAATTGAGACCGGACAGGGAGATAGAGATACAGCAGGCTGAGGAACGTGCGTGCATAGCCTTGGCTTGTGTCATTTAAGGCCCGTCTGTACTTGTCCCTGTTGGTCAAGTTTGAGTTGTGTACCAGGCGCATATTGGCTATATGGGACCTAGGAAACCGATGTACCTTGTGAGATCCATATTTGAACTTTTCCGATTGGCTTAGGATTTCGGCATTAGTACAGCAGGAGATAACTCGCTCAAGAACATATCACTACGGGTATGTACCTTGAGGGATCTTGCTGTTCGTGTCGATGGGACCGCGTCCGGTGTGGATAGACTTGGGAAAGGTGGTTGCGTATGACATTGGTCGAGTTCGCTTCCGGCAACTCGGAGATGGGTGTACGTGTCGTGCAGTCCGGGCATGTCCTGGTTCGAATCACATGGGTGTATGTGTCGTGCAGTCCGGGCATGTCCTGGTTCGAAGCACCGTCGCTCGGGGTTATATGAGCATACTTGGACACTGAGTCTTGACGTAGTAAGAACTGAAGTGAATTACTATGAATTGGTTAGGCTTGTGATCTAAATTTTATTGCGACCATGTTTGAATTATAGATAGTGCCAATTATGTTTACTTCACCTTGTGCAAGAAGCATCGTAACAAAGCGTTTCTTTTTTGATTGTGGAGTTGCCATTCTGCTCGGCTCAAGGTCGTTAAAATGAGGCTATAAATCTGAAAGTTAAGGATCAACTGTAGGTGAGTCTTTTATGCAAATTCAGCTACCATGTTTCAATCTGTCGTGCATGTAGAGTTTCTTGTTTAGAGGAGACGGATCAGTCTTGCTGAGCCTATGTGCTCACGCTTGCTATATGAGTGGTTTTGCAGGTTAACATCGAGGCTTATGAAGAGGTTGTCCGGTGAGACTCGGAGACTTCCGAGTCTTGTAACACATGGAGAACCCGGCCGCTGCCGTATGTCTTCGTGTTGGTAGTGAGAAGAGTCTGCGGGCTGGACATATTCTTGAGTGCTTAGTAGGTATGAAAAGTGAGATGATTATAGTCTTCCGCTGTAGTTTATTTGATATAAATTATTTACAAAGTATATTGTAAGCTTCCGCATTTGTTTTATGTTATACGTGTTCCTTATGTGTGTGCGGTTGGGTGCCGCATTGCACGACACCACCCAATGCGGTTCCCAGGCGAGCGGCACGGTCTCGTGGAGGGTCGGGTCCTCACAGCGTGGTATCAGAGCCGCATTGGGAATAGCACACGGAATAAGGATCGTATTACGCAAAAACTTAAGATACGGTGAGAATACGGTACTAGGCCCACATAAGGAATACTATATTAGCATAATATGAAGGTGGCAACCTAACTTATGTGCATATGTCAGAAAATCATGCATCTCGGAACTTTCCATGTCTTGGGTGGTTCATGTATGTGCTGTCCACCAGTGCGCACAGGCTGAAAGGTGGAGCCTCATGGGTGGCAGGTAACCCGACCCGCTTGTGTATTCTCTACGACTCTTCATGTTGTTTGGGGTACGTACGCAACGCCAGTCCCCAGGGTGCTGCAAGCAAATAGGTGGAGACCCTGTCACGTGGTTGGTAAGGTGGACACGTAGCTCAAGGTGTGTTTGGCTTGAGAACACCCGTGCGGCTGACGACATATGGGTGTATGAAACTGTATGGAGCCGGGTTCGGTGTGCAGCAGAACCAGATGATTGTGTGTGACTTATGCAGGTACTTAACCACAGAACCGTATTATGAGTAGAACACGTTTGCGAGTGATCGTCTTAGTGCCACCTACGGATACGGATACGCCGGTATAAGCCGGTTAGGATTTTCTTTTGGTGAGGCAACGTAGTACCGACATGTGATTCTTACGGTGCATCGACACCGTACTAAACTTAATAATCTTCTCCCCTATGAATAAATGACTCATTAACTAACTTTCAACTAAAAATGGAAGTTTTTAAACAAATATTAGTTACTGAACTCTTATTTCGAGCTAAGATTCAAATGAGAGAATGACTAGGCTTCAAAAGTTCCAAAAACAGAGTGCTCTATTTCTGGCAGGAGTTCTTGCGTGATTTTGACAGACTGGCTTTACCCAATGGAAGTGTATGATATAGTTCTGGAAATATTTTTAAGTTCTCTACAACATCTCTGTAGACATCCAGAGAAAAATCCCACGCCAAATTGGTGGAAAGTCCAGTTGAAGGCAAACTGTCCAGAAACAGGACAGGAGCAAAACTCTCTGAACATTTCTGTGTTGCAACCATAACTCTCTGTAGAAAAATCCCTAAGGATCATATGGTACACCGTTGGAAAGGTTATGGGATGTGCAACAATTTTTCAATTCAAAGTTTGTCCAGATTCATATTGGATTTTCAGATACAACTGTGATAAAAACAGCCACATTCAAAGGAGATGCTGGCAAATTTTATCAAGGAATTCTGTCAAGTTTGGATAATCATAAATTTTTATCCAGAAAAGATATGGAGGCATATGAATGCCCAATGGAAATATATTGAAGTTAAATTTAACTTTGGTATTCCACTTAATTTATGAAAATGCTTTTAACTGGATCAGAATCTGGATTTACTGCATAAAGGTCTGTTCTCTACCGAAAAGACGACTGTTTATGCCTACTTTAAGGATTTGAGTAAACATGAATTTTGTTACTGCTTTCATAAAGTTTTGACATATTCATGTTTTCTTTATATTCACGTACTGTTGAGTTCATGTTTGACTCATTTTGAAATGTATTTATGCAGTATGGTTCGTATGCGTTCTTCAAGTAAGGCCGGAAGTTCTCGCCGAGGCGGTGATGATTCTATTCCACCGCCGGAACACCATCCACAGGATGGATGGATCTCATGACTCGGGTTGTCGAGTCTAACCAATAGAACACCAGACTACTCCAAGAAGCAACTCAAGAGAACACACGATTACTCCAAGCCTTGGTATAGCAAGGCATACTTCAAAACACGCAACAAGTTGTTCCACCTCGGAACGCTTATCTAGATTTCTTGGTGACTCAACCGCCAATCTTTACGGAAGCTACCGAACCTATGGAAGCAGATCAGTGTCTTCGTGTCATGGAGTCCAATTTTGGAGTATTTGAGGTGATGAATTTCAGAAGACCTTATTTGTCGCTCATCAACTTCATGGAGCCACCGGAAATTGGTGGGTCGAACATCTCGCCACCATTCCGGAAGGTCATCAAGTGACATGGAGAGAATTCCGTGAAGCCTTTCGTGCTCATCACATACCGATATGTATTATCAAGACAAAGCTGGAGGAATTTTTGAATTTGAAGCGAGGGGCTTGAGTATGTCAAAAGGTTTAACCATTTGGCACAATATGCTCCCGAATATGTGGCGATAGAAGAGGCACAGTGTGATTTCTTCTTTAATGGCCTGAGTGATATACTACAGGAGAAATTGGCCGTGTTGAATAAAGGAAATTACACCGACATGGTCAGTGCGGCTCTCATACAAGAAAATCCGACACTCGAGTGCCAAACAGAGAAGAGGAAAATGAGTGACATCGTGCAGGCCAGCATAAGTTATGTGCCCCAAAAGTACCGTTTGGTGTACCGAACGCCATCCAGTGAGATATGGAGGCCACCTGTACAAGCAACTCCTCACAGATTTATTTCTGGTCAAGTATCACAACTTTCACCACCTCCACAGCAGCAGCATCAGACGGTGGTTTGTGCTCCATCGCTGCAGCCACGTATACCTAGTTTCCAACCACAAGTCAGCGAAGAACTGGAGACATATCCGTGCTTTACTTGTGGTCGTATGGGCCATTATGCTAGGTATTGTCCGGAGGGAAATCTAGGCTGCGGGTCATCATATTTCCAATATTCAGACCCGCATCTAAATCTGCAGAAAAGAGGGCAGACAAGGGGCAGCATTCACTACACAGTGATTGATGATGTTCCGAAAGGAGAAGCCACGTTAGCATGGATATTTTCTTTAAATCAGCTACTGGTATTAATTCTCTTTGACTCCGGTGCAACACACAACTTTATTAGTCAATCTTTTGTGGCTCAACATCAGCTCCAAACCACTTTTACAAAGACACAATACCTCATATCTTCACCCGAGGGCAGCATTACCACAAGCGATGTTGTCTCCCGAGCACCTCTTTGTTTGGGGGGTAGAATATACCCCACCACCCTCTATTATTCTCGGGGGTCTAAAGATCAACATTATTTTGGGGATGTCGTGGTTGAGTAATCACGATGCAGTTCTCAACATCAGCTCTAGGACCGTCGAGCTCAACTCCCAACAGCACGGTCTTCATACATTACTTCTGGGCGCCAGTCGGCAACAGATTGCAGCATTGAACCACTCGTAAACTGTGAAGATAGAGGACATTCTGGTGGTACGTGACTATATGGATGTGTTTCCCGATGATTTACCAGGCATGCTGCCCGAACGGGACATAGAGTTAAAGATTGATCTTGCGCCGGAATAAACACCCATTTCACGAAGGCCGTACAAAATGGCACCCAATGAACTGGCGGAATTGAAAACACAGCTGAATGTTTTAATGAGCAAGGGCTTTATATGATCCAGTTTGTCACCTTAGGGTTTTTCAACATTGTTTGTCAAGAAGAAGGACGAAACACTACGGTTTTGTGTTGATTATCGTCCTCTTAGTGTCGTGACAATCAAGAACAAGTATCCACTACCTTGCATTGATATGCTCTTCAATCAATTAGTGGGTGCTAAAGTATTATCGAAGATGGATCTTCGGTCCGGATATCATCAGATTAAGATCCAGGCAGAAGATATTCCAAAGACGGCATTCTTGACGAGATACGGTTTATACGAATATCTCGTCATGTCTTTTGGGTTGACCAACGCCCCGGCTCATTTTATGTACCTGATGAATTCAGTGTTCATGCCGGAGTTGGATAAATTCGTTGTTGTATTTATCGACGACATCTTGGTGTACTCCAAGTCAGAAGAAGAACATGTTGAACATTTGCATATTGTGCTGCAAAGATTGCGAGATCACAAGCTCTATGCAAAATTCAGCAAGTGCGAATTTTGGATTAATCAAGTACCTTTTCTCGGACACATTATTTCAGCGGAGGGCATCGCTTTTTATCCGAGTAAGATTATCCAAGTGCAGAAATGGGAGTCACCAAAGCCTGTTCATGAAATCTGAAGCTTCCTCGGTTTAGCGGGTTATTACCGGAGGTTCATCCCGAGCTTCTCCAAAATCGCTAAACCGATGACAGAATTATTGAAAAAGAGTACCAGATTTGTTTGGGTTGCTGCGTGTGAACAAGCTTTCAATACTTTAGTGAAGCATCTCACAATAGCACCAGTTCTTGCTCAGCTGGATACGACAAAGCCATTCGATGTTTATTGCGATGCATCTGGCGTCGGTCTTGGCTGCATGTTGATGCAAGAGGGACGAGTGGTCGCATATGGATCTCGTCAACTCCTAAACCATGAGCAGCATTATCTAACTCATAATCTTGATTAGCTGCCATGGTCCTTGCTTTAAAGATGTGGAGGCATTACTTGCTCGGAAATCTTGTACACCTTTACACCGACCACAAGAGCTTGAAATACATCTTCACTCAGAAAGAATTGAACATGAGGCAACGAATATGGCTAGAGCTCATTGAATATTATGAACTTGAGATTCATTATCATGGGAAGGCGAATGTGGTC
Source organism: Neostapfia colusana (assembly GCA_030760725.1). Lineage (NCBI taxonomy): Eukaryota > Viridiplantae > Streptophyta > Magnoliopsida > Poales > Poaceae > Neostapfia > Neostapfia colusana. Next base: position 40,237,411 of record JASWHV010000008.1, on the reverse strand, counting down.
GCGGATGCGCTTAGTCGTAAGGCGCATGTACATCACTTGACAATTGCTGAAATGGATGACAAAGAACCAAGCCTCCGTGTCATTCCGTATGGAGCGCTTTATAATATTGCTCTCATCCCTACAATCCGAGAGGAGATTATTGAGGCTCAAAGCAAAGACAAGGGTATGTCTCACATACGGCGGAAAATATACAACGAAGAAATTAAATGCTTCTGGAAGGACGAACAGGGTACGTTGTGGTTTAAAGACCGGATAGTAGTACCCAGGGATATGGGATTACGGAAGAAAATTTTGGATGAAGCTCATGTGATACCCGGTTCTGAAAATGAACCAAGTGAATGCATATGTCTGCCCAGGATGTTCATCACACATACACATGTATCCCACAAACTGAAATTCAGAATATAACCACGTACAAATAATGTTTAAGTACTTTATTACATTGACTCATTGCCTCACTCATGAATATCTAACTTATTCTTGCAACAGAAGACTCTATACGACAGCGGAAAAAGACTAAGACAGTAGGCTCCAACTTCAACTCCACAGGCATGTTGACGGTAGTGCGCACGCCTAGTACTCCACTTGTTCTTTGAAGTATTCTTCTCCTGTAGCTTATGTATATGTGGGAATACAAGGGTGAGTACATGTCATACTCAGCAAGTGCGGGAAAAGTATGACATGTAGCTTACAACAAGGTAGAGGATAAAGAGGTTCATTGCAGCAAGCAAATTTTATTTCACAAACATGGTAAAAATAGCAACTATTTCTAGGTGAATTTAATCCCATCATAACCAAGTAATTTATCAACATTCCTTCATCATAATTCATCATTTATCAAGACTCAACCAGCCAATACTCTTTCTCAAGTTCATCTCATACTCATAATTATTCATGATCAACACATATTCATATAATCAAGTCCAATCTCATGTTCATGACCACAACCAGTCCCAAAACCAATCCCAATAACCATACCATAACCATAACCGAATAAGCATCCCAAGTTTTGCCTCTAATCATAGAAGTTGGCCAGGTGCTTGTGACCGGAAGCACGGCTATCATGATAGTTTTATACTCTGCAGAGGTGGCACCACTTTACCCACAAGTTCGTGATTTCTTCACCCGTCGGCACTAGAAAGAACCACCATTATACCAGTACACAACCGTCGTTGTATGGCCAAGAGATCACAAAATAGCCTTTACAAAGGGGCTACTAGGATGTACGGACCCACTGAGGTTTCATTGGCAGGCTTGAATCTCCATTCTCCCACCCACGGGCCCCCTCTTGTGCCATGCAGTTCCCAGGGCAGTCCTCCTCGACTCCCATTATCAGCACCATCCAAAGGTCCATAACAAGCTATCAACTCACCTAATTAGTCAGCTAAGCCGCACCCATATTTGTCCTTGTGGTGGCACTGTTTTCCTGGCATGTGCTCGCATGAAACGGTCCTTAGATCTACGGCAAGCAAACCACCATCTCATTTAGCAACATCAACAAATCAAGCTCACCAAGATCTCCCTGATTCCATGCTCATTGACATCATCAAGTTCTCATTGTCTTTATTCTCATGCGTGCAGTAGCTAACAAGTTTTATTTCAGCTTCCCGTATCCCGTAAATTAAGCGAATCAAAAAGGAAAAACGACCATACCCGACTCTTCAACTTTCCCGGCGGTAAGGATGGTCAAAAAAACTAGTAAACTACTATAAAAGGGTGTCCTATCAAGTTGACACAAGCATACGAGTTTTCGCAAGCAAAACAGTTTCGAAAACATAGGACCAATATGGTCAAGGGGTACTTGCCTTGCTCCCATGGCTCGTGTTGCTCAAGCGTCTTGAAGTCTTGGTGCTGTAGCTCCTCGTAGACGGCCTCTTGAGCTTGCCCTTCTTCTCACGACCACACACATACAAAATTTACAGCAATGAATTATCATGCACAAACTTTACTCAAGATGCAATGAGGTGAATGAATGCAATTCCTATGGTGTAGTTTTATAAAACCAGTTTGCATGTGTTCTTGAATATTTTAGTAGGCTTTCATGGGGTTTTATGATGATCAATATTGCTGGGATCAAGTGTGGACGTGGTGATGATCTTGACCCACTTTGTAGATCAATTCCACTGTCAAAAATTGACCAAAACATGGTCTGTACACACGCATAATTTTTCTGCTCGCAGGGGTTGAAGAAAACAGCGGCGACGTTGTAAGAGGGGTAACGAAGACCTACCTCACTTCTTCCTTGCGGTAGGACCTCCCTCCTTGCAATGGCAGCAGCGGGAGATTTTCTAGGGAGAATTATGGGGCTGCGGCTAGGGCAGAACGTCAGGGGCTTCTTCTCCGACGACGGCGAGGCGTGACGGAGCTCGACGGCGGCCAAATTCCGGCAAGGGGGGTCGGCGACTTGGCAGCAAGGGGGCATGACTTGGCAGCAGGGGGGCGGCCAAAAAAAGAGAAGGGGTGGGGCGGCTAGGGGGGAGAGTTATATTTATAAGGGGAAAAAGAGCTAGGGTGGCTAGGATTTTAGCAAATCAAATATCCAATGGCTGAGATTTAATTTTAAAAGAGGTGGGAGCTAGGGACTGGGATTTTATTATTTATTTTCATCCAATGGCTAGGATTTAATTAGAAAATAAAAGCCCACAAAAGTCAAAAGGGTGGGCTAGGGTTTCCCACCCTAATGGGCTGCAGCCAAGGAGGGTGGGGCCCAATTAGCCCCCCCCCCCCTAATTTGGTGCGGCCAAATTGGGGTAAAAATCCCCCCAAATGTGGGAGAAAATTCTAGGGTAATTTTGGGTAATTTGGGGAAAATCAGGGAATTTGGGAAAAATTGGGGAAATTAGGGGAATTTGGGGGAAAATTGGGATGGCCCAATTTGGCTATTTTATTTATTTATTTTTCTTTTTCTTTTTATTTCTTTTCCTTTTCTATTTTATTTCATTATTTTCCATTTCTATTCCCTTTTACTATTTTATGTGCTTCTATATTCCTTTCTTTATTTCCTCTTCTTTTTAAATGCTTCTCTACATGAAAAATGTATGCAATGCATGGTAGTGAAATTGAGGGTGTTACAAACCTACCCCCCTTAAAATGAATCTCGCCCTCGAGATTCGATAGAGTGGATAAAAGATGAGGGAATTCCGCCTTGAGATCTTCCTCACGTTACCATGTAGTTTTGGCTTCCGTATGATGACTCCATTGTACCTTGCACCAACGGATCACTTTATTCCTCGTGACCCTTTCCTTTACATCCAAGATTTTGACGGGGTGTTCCGTGTAGGTCAGATCCTCTCTAAGCTCTAGCTCATCCATCGGTACTTGTTCTTCTGGTACTCTTAAGCACTTCTTGAGTTGGGATACGTGGAACACGTCATGCACGTCGGAGAGGGAGCCTAGGGAGGCGGCTTTGAGCCCAGGGCATGTGTTAGCTTCGGAGCTAACCTCAGTAGGGAGGTGGCTCTGAGCCAGGATACACGTGGCTGCTCCGGACCTCACCTCAGCGGGGAGGCTCGGACCGGAGCCCAGGGCACGTGTCAGCTCCGGAGGACCTCCTTAGCAAGGCGGGGGTTCTAAGCCTAGGGACACGTGGCAGCTCCAGACCTCACCACAACGGGGAGGCTCCGATCGGAGCCCAGGGCACGTGTCGGATCTGGAACCCAAGTACACGTGGCAGCCCTAGGGCTGACCTCAGGGCCAAGGGCACGTGGCTACGCCAGGACCCGCCTCAGCAGGGTGGCAGGGCCCAGGCTGTCTTTTACCCCCTACGTGGGGGTACCCGGTCTACAGGGTACCGACAGTGGCCCCCGGGCCCATCTCGGGGGAGGCTACGAGCCCGCAGGTGGGGCCTCCATCTCTCCCACGTGGAGGTTTTGAACCTGCACTTTGGAAACCAAAGTGGTGGCGAGATTCTTGCGTAGTGGACGAGTGGTTGTACCTGGGAGACGAAAAGGCTGCACGTCCTTGGCATAGCGGGCGTGTTTGTCGGTCAAAGCAGTAGTGTGTCATCGTGTCTATTCTTAATTGACGGGTTACGACGACGCACCCGAGGGGTTGCCTCGGTGTAATTACTGCGGCAGCCCATGGGTCGCAGGTCCACCACGCTGCTATCCTCTGAAACCGCCGGACATTCCCAAGAAGTTACTCGACTGGCCACCAGTGTCTGACGGGTGGACCTGGGTTCTACCCGTCATTGGGAGGGGCAAGTACCGAGGTGATGTGCTCGAGGGGTTGCCTCGGGGCTCTTACTGCGGCAACCAACGGGTTGGTCGCCACAGCTCCACTGCGCCGCTCTCCTCGGGAACCGCCAGACGTTCCTAAGAAGTTACCCGCCCGGCCTCCAGTGTCTGACGGGTGGACCTGGGTCCTACCCGTCGTTGGGGGGCGAGTGTTGAGACGACGTGCTCGAGGGGTTGCTTGGGGCTCTTACTGCGACAACCAATGGGTTGGTCACCACAGCTCCACCGCGTCGCTCTCCTCGGGAACCGCCGGACATTCCAGAGAAGTTACCCGCCTGTGTTTCTTCATCCTCTATTTAATCTATTGATAGTGGATACATTCTATTCAATCATGTTCATGTGATTGCTACAAAGTGAACTGAGGTGTGTGAAGTGATGAACATGCAGCAAGCCAAAAACTTGGTCCTTTTCAGCCTCGGGGGCTCGCGCTGGTCAGTGTTGCCAGCTGGGAGGCATTAGCCATTTCGGCAATATGGCACTCGCAGGAGGGGTGCTTGCTGCCTTCAGAGTCATCGTTGGATCTGGGGTCAAACTCTAGGATATGGTGAAGGGACGTCGGGACGTGTTCGATTACCCACACGAAGATTAACTTTGGAGCGTCATACACGGCACCCGAGTAGGCGGAGATCCAGAGGGTGCCAAAGCTGCTGGTGAAGAAGTCCAAGCTTTGAAAAGGAAGGGCTTGGTGGGTGAGGGCCCCCTCGTCGCCTGCGGTGGATGTGAACTCAAAATCGTCGAAGGACATTGTCACACCGGGTGCGAGGGTCGATCATGGGGAAGCCATCAAGGTGGTGAAAAGAAAAAACGGAATGCGCGGTAGTCCCCCTACCTGGCGCACCAACTGTCGGCGTTCGGATTTCCGACTAGTATTCAAATGTACAGAGAATTCTACCTTGAGGTGGCCTAGATAAGAACACGAAGGGCTTATCCTGGTTTGGGCAAAGTGCCCTACGTCCAGCAAGGGTGTCTCGCTTGTTCTTACTCAACAACAAGGGTGGTTCTTGCAAGTGCGAGAGCCTATCCCTTGGGGATCGATAGGTCCCTCTGTTTATACTCTCTCTTTCTCTCTATTGGCGCCCGCATTATAGAGTGGAAATAAGTCATGGGTACAGTGACGGCCTGTCTTGCCGTACGCTCAGGAGGGCACTTGATGGAGTAGTTGTATTCATAGCCTGTAGCTATGCCTGCTCCCGTCCCTACGTCAGGGTAGTCCATGCCGAGACGCATGCACACCCCGCGCTCCACTTCTCTAGCCCTATAGACAGTCCACACTAGCGGCATGCATAGATCTTCATGGTAGCGTGCAGGGTTGAAAGTTGCCTAGAGGGGGGTGAATAGGCTAATAAAACCTGAAACTATAGCAAACAGCGGATTAAACTTGAAGGAGGACGGACTTTTCCGGTCTGAGGGCGGACTAGCCCGGTCTAGGTATAAAGTTTTGCTTTTAGGTTTTCCTTTTAAGTTTGTTTAAGCATAAGATATATAGTAGTCAAAAAATCTCACTAATAAGTTGTGAATGATTAGATTGCAGGACAGCGGAACAATTCACAAGTGTTAACAAGACGAAAGCTTAACAAGTAATTCTAGTGAGCGAGCGAGAAGGTAAAGGAACCAACAAACACGATTTATCCCGAGGTTCGATTCCACACAGGAATCTACGTCCTCGTTGAGGAGTCCACAAAGGACCGGGTCTTTTCCAATCCTTCCCTCACCGAGTGATCACCAAGATCAAGCCTGAGCTCTTTCACTATTAATCAAATGTTAATACAATGCTCTTAGGGGCTACTCACAACTTAAGGCTCTCTTCAACAACCTAGCAGTTCTAGGAATCAAAATACAACAATCAAGAACTCAAATTATGAATCAGAGTGCAAGAGAGTCAAACCGAGAGCTCAAACGTCGATCACCACGTCTTTCCTCTCACAAAACCACAAACTCCATAAGATCCAATCTTAGGGGTCTAGAAGGTGAGTAAAGAGGCTTAGAAGAGCTCTAGGAATGAGTTTTCAGCGCTTGGGTTGTTCTTTTTCCAATTCTCAGCCGGGGGGTCTCCTTTTATAGAAATCCCGGCATCTAGCCGTTACCAACTAAAGTCCGGACAAGTCCGGTCCAAACCCCGGACTAGTCCGTTCTTAAGAAACCACCCACGTCACAAGGCTACCAACTAAAGTCTAGTGACCTTTGGATTCAAACGTGTAACACCCCAAAATCCTGTTAAGAGGGGAATTTAAAATTTTTTGGACGTAATGCATGTATTGCAAAAATTCAAATTCAAACAGGAATTCAAATTAAACTCAAAACAGAAATGAAAAAGAAAAAGAAAAGGAAAAAAAATAAACCTCCCCGGCCAGTGGGCCGAAACCCACCAGCCGGCCCACTCAAACCCCGCGCCAAGCCCGCAGCCGCGCGCCCGCGTTCCTCTCACAGACAGGCGGGACCCACCTGTCATCCCCAACCCCCGCTCGCGCCGACCCCGGACTGTTCCCCGCGCGCGCGATCGTAACCGACCGGATTTCCGCGTCCTTCAGCCCGACTCCCGATCCCAGAAGGCTCCAACTCGATCTAAACGAACCCGCCGCCCTTCCCCGGCTATATAAACCCCGGCCTCTCCCCGTTTTTCCCCACGATCCGCCGTTTTTCCTCCCGGTGAGAACCCGAGCTTCTCCGGCCAATCTCGCTCGATCTTCGCTCGGGATTTCTCATCTAGCGCGCTGATCTTGATCCACCGCCTCCGGGGAACCGCGCAGGTGCAGAAAACCCGGTGGTTTGCGCTTCAAAAACAGCGCCGACGAGCCTCGCCGTGAATTCACCTCGGACCTCGTCGCCGACCGCTTTCCAGGACCTCCGAGCTCAAGAAAACCCCCGAGGTGAGATCCCCGACCTCCCCTCTACCGGTATATGCCATAAAATCACAGTTATAGGAAGAATTGACGAAGATCCGAAACTCTCCGGCGAGATCGCCGCCTCTCGCCACCGTGTGCCGCCGGGCAGCGCCGCCCGCGCTCGATCAGAGCGACGTGGCCGCTTGTGCGCCGTCTATTTTAAATCGCACGATAGAATTTAAATCCCCGCGTACCGGTTCGACGTTATAATCTCAGCCGTCTGTTTTAAATCGGACGGTCCACGTCAGCCCCGCGTTATAAAGGCCGGAATTCTTACCCGCTACCCCCTGGGGTTCTCGGAAAATACGAGGCCCCGGAAACTTCTGATCTAGCCCCTGGAACTTCAGAAAATCATGTAAATTCATTTAAAAATCAGTTTTAGCCCCTGGACTTAATAAAAATTAGGAAAACCCCTCTGTTATGTGTAGTTAGACCCCTGGAAATTCTTAAAATAATATAATAGACCCTGTAGTGGGGTGAGTTTACCTTTTTAACCCTATGTGATATTAAATTTAGGAATTTGAATATGTGATTAGTATTTAAATTTTAAAAAGATGGGACAAACACATTGTAAATTCAAATTAAAAACTTTCCTAGTACATGGAAAACTTTGGAGTGAGGTAAAAATAGATTTTTGGCTGAAATAAATCTGTTTAATTGATTATTTACATTTATTAGTTATAGGGACACATTTTTAAGTAGAGAATAATTCTGAAAATTGATAAAATAAATTTAAATTAGTTCACATCAGAGGAGAAGTTCAAAATATATTATTTAATATTTTAGAACCAAAACTTATTCTGTTTAGATGAGGTGTCTTACTATTTTCATAATAAAGTTCACATTTAGGCATAGGAAATAAATCTGAAAATATAGCAAGCTAGGTATGAATAACTAGAAAATGATAAGTGAAATCTCCAAAATCCAAAGATTTCAGTTTTGGATTTGGTAGAAGGTCTCAGAACACATTTGGAGTAGGAAAATACCTTCCATGCATACTTGGTAGCTAAAATGTGTATCAATTGAATATAAGGAATTTATTTAAATTGGAAATTCATATATAGTATGCAAACATAAATATGAATACAAAAGTAGAAATCATATGCACATGTTTAAAAGTGCATGTAAGCCCAAAATCAACACACATAGAGTAACCACAACACATAGAAATGTGAATGGTTTTCATAAATGTGAATGTGTGGTTTGTATGAAGTGGAAGTGTGAACTATGTCTTATGGATTGTTGTTTTCTTTGCTATGTGTGATGGTATGAGTAGAACCTGCTCCAGAGCAATTTTTTCCCTTCCAAGAACAAGACTTTCCATTCCCAGAGCAGCAGAAAGAAGGCAAGTGTCCTTGACCACTTTGATCCTATGCTAGGTTGTGTAGATAGAATTATTTGCATTGTCAATTGAAATATGAAACCCATGCTAGGAAGTTTCCCTAGAATTGCATTACCATGTATCATTGTAGCTTGGGTTGGGATTTATTTTATCATGTCATTTATTTATATGCTTGTGCTTAGCCATGCTTAGAATGGGATAATTGGGATATGAGATCATCAATTTATTTACCTTACTCTTGAATGAGATATTATGAGTTATGTAGAGGTAGGGATCGAGGCAAGTTGGATGATTTGGTTGGTGCTGGGTGCACAAGACTCGGGTTTGTGTTTAGTACTTGCCTGGATCCTAAGGACCGATTCATGGAGCATGTAACCTGGCTTTACTGTGCCAACCACATGCTGAGATGGGGCAGCTTGGCCAATTAATTAGGTGTATCCCCGGCGTAGTATGGGCGTGTTGGATGGTGCGGGGAATAGGTGTCAGCTGGACTACCATATGAACCGCAAGGCTCAAGAGGGGGCCACTGCAGCGGGGTTGGAGCCTCTTGTATGCTGTTAGGGGTGAAACCTCAGTGGGCCCACGCTCGTCGGGAATCCCTTTGTAAAGGCTTCGTAGTGATCTCCTGGCTACACACCTGGGAAGTGTGAATGTGGTTCGCGACCACTGGCATAATGGAGGTTCTTTTAGTCCACCCGGCAACGGGGTATGAAATCACTACATGTGGGTACAGTGGTGCAAACTCCGCAGTCAAAACTGTCATGACAGCCGTGCTCACGGTCAAGAGCGGCTTGGACTTATTCATGATTAGAGGAGTGATGGTTTTGGAAGTTAAGGATGTTAAGCGGGGAGTTTAACATTGAAAATGATGTTATGGTTATTTGATTATGATGATGGGATGGAAGATTGGGACCATTTCACCTGTGTAGTAATGTAGGTGCTTAATAAGCTAAGGTGATAGGTATTAATTGCATAGTGCTTTAACCATGAGTTCAACCTCTCCTTGCTCTAGCCATGCATGACATAACCTTCCCACACTTGCTGAGTACCATCGGTACTCAACCTTGCATATTTGTTGGTTTATATTGCTTCTCAGGTCAAGATAATGAAGTGGTGTTTAATGATCAAGACTTGGACCCGAAGATGGTTTCTAGGTTCATGGAGTCCCCCGGGCAACGCCTGTGACGGAGCCCACAAGAATAATATTCCGCTGCTATTTTATTTACTTGTTATGAACTTATTATCGTCCATCGAGACATATGCTATGTAAAACTTATTTATATTCGACACCTGGCTTGTAATAAATGATGCTTCACTATTTGTCATCACATGTATGAGAAAATGATCCTGGCATACATGTGATATTCACTCGGTTGTTCTTCGGAGAAACCGGGTGTGACAGAGGTGGTATCAGAGCCAAGGTTGCCCATAGGAACGTGGACCTAGGTAGAAATGGACGTATTTAAGGGCCCTATTTTCTTAAAAACTATTTTACAAGGTGTGTGTTGAAAAGTGTTATTTAATGGAGTCACTTTCTTCATCTTACCCCAACTTTCATTCAAAATAGGATTTTTGTTTAAAAGTTTATCTAACCTAAGTTTAAATGCTTTCTGTTTTAGATGGTTCGCATGATTTGCACCGCTCACAAGTCCACAGGAGGGAGAGTTTCCGTAGTTGCCCTTGACCAAAGAGAGGAGAGTCGTCCGGTGACGTACCTTTCCTACGGATTGGCAGTAGGAGGCTTGTTGCGCCGTCTTCGACGTATGCTCCAAGCCGCCGGCAATACGGGCAAGCTAATCATACACTATAGCTCCACCAGGACCATCCGTGAGAAGAGGGAAGAATGGAGTTCAGAGATGAAGATTATCGACGAAAATCAGCTGCTCAAGATCCACCGCTCTCCAGCTTGTCGAGCAACATAGGTCGATGCGGAGAAGGATGTCATCTGGGAGGCCATCACCTGCCAGAGTCACATCTATCATCGACACCTGGACAGGACTGAGTACATGTATGTCCTCCAGCACGAGAGTGGTACAACGGAGTACAAGTACCCGCCAGTACAGCAAGGGACTTCCCATGAGCACATGGACCTGTGCTTGGAGGATGCTGCTATGCTCAACACTCGACTGCAGGAGTGTCAGCAGGAGCTTCAGGATGTTCATGACACCCTGAAGGAAACCGAGGCGTTGCTTCGAGCCTGCTTGAGGGCGAGAGAAAGAGGAGATGGGAATGAACTGTGTGTCACCGTGAATGACACATGGACTCCGGACTCCCCAGATCGCCGGGCGATCAGGCGTCGTCGCACTTCTCCACCAGCAGCCTCCCCACCCAAAGCTAAGTCAGAAGGCAGCCGCAATAATGAGAAAGATCCCGAGGAGCCAGCTCAGGGATATGAGTAGTGTAGAGTCTTTCCTTTAGTTAGCAAGATGTCGAATAGTCGAGTCGTTACCTTAGTTAATGGTGTGTTAATGCTTGGTGTGTGACGTGAGTTGTGGAAGACATGAGCAATTGTCCATAGCCTCGTCTTCAGATTGTTTTGCTTTGGTGTGTGAACCCACATGAAATAATAGTGTATTTATTTTTGTGTGAGACATGAACCCTCAGAAAGTATAACAAAGCCTCAACACTTCAAAGTAAAAACAAGTGAAAGTAGTAAGATAATACGTAATGCTTTAAATTAACATTTGGTTGATCATGCTAGATGGCCGGAAGAGGAAAGGGTCGTGCTGCCAACCCTACCAACAACAACGATGAGGCCTGCAACCCTCATCTTTCTGGGAGCCAAGACAGGGGTGGACGCTGTGAGGGAGTTGATCCCATCCACCAAATGCTTGAAAATCAAAATCAGCTCATCCAGAACCTGACTCAAGTGGTGGCCAACTTGCATCAAGTTCCACCTCCACAAGCTGCACCACGCCAACCAAGGTTGAGTGAGTTTCTAGGAACTCAACCTCCGAAGTTTGCAAGTGCTGCTGAACCTCTCGAGGCAGATGACTGGCTAACGACCATTGAGAGCAAGATAAGGATCATACAGTGCCAAGGGTATGAGAGGGTGTTGTTTGCCTCTCATCAATTGCATGGACCTGCTGCTGATTGGTGGACCGCCTACGTGGCCGCCCATCATGACCCTGAGAACATCACTTGGGAAGAGTTCAAGCGTAGCTTCCGCAACCATTACATACCAAGGGGTGAACTCAAAAACAAGAGGAAGGAGTTCTTGGGGTTGCAGCAAGGAAACATGACTGTGAGGGAATACCTCACTAAATTTACTCAACTCTCCCGTTATGCCCCACGGGACATAGAGACTGATGAGCAGAAACAGGATTGTTTCGTGGAAGGACTTACCGCAGAAATGCAGTGTGCAATGTCCTCCAACGAGGATGAAAGCTTCCAAAAGATGGTGGACAGAGCATTTGTTGTAGAAAGGAAGCTTAAGGCCTTGGAAAATGAAAACAAGAGGAAGGCGGGATGGTCACACCAAGCCTCGGGCAGCAACACCCGCCCACGTCTAATGCAGCAACCTGCCGGGCAGACGAACCGTGCTGCGGTACCCTACTCAGCACCACGAGGGTACAACCCGAACTACAGGCCTCCGGCAGCACCAATACATCCACAACGTCAGATCATACAGCAGCCTCGCCCTACATATCAACCTCGATCAGCAGTACAAGGACCCCCAAACCAACCCCAAGACAACAAAGGCCAGGCACCTAAGGTTGGGGTGCAATGTTTTAACTGTGGTGAAGTGGGGCACTACGCCCATAAGTTCCCAAAGAAGAAGCCCGCGCAGCCGCAACAGCAGAATGTAATGAGAGGACGGGTGAACCACGTCACCATGGAGGAGGCGCAAGAGGCACCCGACGTGGTAGTTGGTAAGTTTCCTGCCAATTTACACATTGCAACCCTGTTGTTTGATTCTGGTGCTACCCACTCGTTCATTGCCCAAGGGTTTGTTAAGAAGCATGACCTAGCAACAACACAAATGAACCATATGCTAGCAGTAAACTCTCCAGGTGGAGAAATAAGGACAAGACAAGTGTGTCCCAAAGTGAACCTAGACATTAATGGGGTAGTATTTACTCCTAACCTCATAGTGATAGATTCACAAGGGATAGATATTATCTTGGGTATGGATTGGTTGACCAAACATAAAGGAATCATCCATTGTTCGACCAGAACGGTGGAACTAACTCACCCTAGTGGCACAAGAGTAAAGTTGATAACAGTACCAGAACCTAGGAGGGACATTAAATTAAATCAAGTTGAGGTGAAAGTGGAGGAGATCAGGACCATCAGGGAATATCCAGATGTTTTTCCGGAGGAGTTGCCAGGTATGCCTCCTGATCGTGAAGTGGAATTGGCAATTGAGCTAGTGCCTGGAACAGCCCCGATATACAAGAGACCTTATCGGATGGACTCCAAGCAGCTGGGAGAACTCAAGGATCATTTGAGAGAATTGACGGAGAAGGGGTATATTCGTCCTAGTTCCTCACCTTGGGGAGCTCCAGTGATATTTGTGCCCAAGAAAGACGGAACCCAAAGGTTATGCGTGGACTACCGTGCCTTGAATGAGGTAACCATCAAGAACAAGTACCCATTACCCCGCATTGAAGACTTGTTTGATCAGTTGAGGGGAGCTTGTGTGTTCTTGAAAATTGATCTCAGGTCGGGATACCACCAACTTAAGATAAGGCAAGCCGATATTCCAAAGACAGCTTTCGTATCTCGGTACGGATTGTATGAATACACCGTCATGCCTTTCGGGCTAACTAATGCCCCGACATACTTCATGTATCTCATGAACAAGGTATTCATGGAATATCTGGACAAATTTGTGGTGGTTTTCATAGATGGCATTCTCGTTTTCTCCAAAGATGAAGAGGAACATGAGAAACATCTAAGGTTGGTGTTGCAGAGGCTGAGAGAACACCAACTATATGCCAAGTTGAGCAAGTGTGAGTTTTGGCTGAAGAGAGTTCCCTTCTTAGGACATATCATCTCGGAGGGAGGAATCTCCGTGGATCTCGCCAAAATTGAGGATATACAGAAGTGGAAGACCCCTGAAAATGTCGGGGAAGTTCGAACTTCTTGGGATTGGCAGGATACTATCGACGGTTTATTGAGGGATTCTCTAAGATCTCGAGGCCCCTCACCAAACTATTGGAGAAGGGAGTCACATTCACATGGACGCCGCAGTGCGAGATGAGTTTTCAGGAGTTAAAGAAAAGATTGACAACAGCCCCAGTGCTAGTTATGCCAGATATGCAGAAGAACTTTACGGTGTACTGCGATGCCTCTGGAAACGGGTTGGGATGTGTTCTCATGCAAGAAGGGCATGTTGTGGCTTATGCATCTCGGCAGCTCAGGAAGCACGAGAAGAACTATCCTACACATGACCTAGAACTAGCCGCAGTGGTACACCCGTTGAAAATTTGGCGACACTACTTGATGGGGAAGATGACAGAGATATATACGGATCATAAGAGTTTAAAGTACATTTTCACACAGCTAGATCTCAACCTCAGACAAAGGAGATGGTTAGAGCTAATCAATGACTTTGATGTGGGCATCAACTATCATCCTGGGAAAGCAAACGTCGTGGCAGATGCTTTAAGTCGGAAAGTGCAGGTCAATAAGTTGAGCTTGAAGGACATGCCTGCAGGATTGAAGGACGAGGTTATAAGGCTCAATCTATGCCTTGTGAATAGTGGTGAAGCCATCGCCATGGAAGTGGACTCCACACTAGAGCGAGAAATACGCGAGGGTCAAAGGAATGACGAGAAGATACAAGAAACCAGGCAACTCATCAAGGAAAATAAAGCCCCTGGTTTCAGAGAGGATGAACAGGGAACGGTGTGGCACGGGAAAAGAATTTGTGTGCCAGAAGTAAAGAAGATCCGTGAATTGATTTTGAAGGAGGCTCATGATTCCGACTATTCCATTCATCCTGGGAGTACGAAGATGTACCAGGACCTCAAGAGCAGGTATTGGTGGTATGGCATGAAGCGAGATGTCGCGGAACATGTTGCCCTATGTGACACATGCCAGTTGCTGAAAGCAGAACATCAACGACCCGCGGGATTATTGCAACCACTCAAAGTGCCTGAATGGAAATGGGAAGAAATCGGTATGGATTTCATAGTGGGATTGCCTAGGACCCAATCAGGATATGATTCAATATGGGTCATCATCGACAGGCTAACCAAGGTAGCTCATTTCATCCCTGTGAAAGAAAGCTACAGCGGATCCAAATTGGCAGAATTGTACATGTCAAAGATCGTGTGTTACCATGGAGTGCCGAAGAAGATAGTGTCGGATCGAGGGACACAGTTCACCTTGAGGTTCTGGCAGAAGTTGCACGAAACCATGGGAACCCATCTGAACTTTAGTTCTGCCTATCATACCCAAACTGACGGGCAGACGGAAAGAACCAATCAGATTCTTGAGGATATGCTGAGGGCGTGTGCACTCAGAAACAATCGGAGTTGGGACAAGAACTTACCGTATGCGGAATTCTCCTATAACAACAGCTATCAAGCTAGTATGAAGATGTCACCGTTCGAAGCTTTGTATGGGAGGAAGTGCAGAACTCCCCAATTTTGGAGCCAAACAGGGGAAAGTAAAGTGTTTGGTCCCGAAGTACTACAAGAAGCCGAGGCGAAAGTGAGGGAAATTCGCAACAACTTGAGGATAGCACAGACACGACAAAAGAGCTATGCCGATGTACGGAGAAGAGAGCTCATTTTCAACGTGGGAGACTATGTCTATCTCAAGGTGTCCCCTATCCGAGGACTTCGTCGGTTCAAGGTGAAAGGGAAGTTGTCACCTCGATACATCGGACCCTTTCAAGTTCTGGAGAGGAAAGGCGATGTGGCGTATCAACTAGAATTACCGGCTCGCCTGTCGGATGTGCACGATGTATTCCATGTGTCACAGCTCAAGAAATGTCTGAGAACGCCTGAAGAGGTGTTACCCATGAATGAGGTTGACGTAGCTGAGGATTTGTCTTATGCTGAGCAACCATCCAAGATTTTGGAAACAATGGAACGCCTCACAAGAAATAAAAGAATCTGGATGTGCAAGGTGCAGTGGAAGCATCACTCGGAAGAGGAAGCCACCTGGGAGCGAGAAGATGAGCTTAAGGCATAATTTCCGGAATTGTTTTCTTAGAACCACCAATCTCGGGACGAGATTTCTTTTAAGGGGCGTAGAGCTGTAACACCCCAAAATCCTGTTAAGAGGGGAATTTAAAAATTTTTGGACGTATTGCATGTATTGCAAAAATTCAAATTCAAACAGGAATTCAAATTAAACTCAAAACAGAAATGAAAAAGAAAAAGAAAAGGAAAAAAATAAACCCCCCGGCCAGTGGGCCGAAACCCACCAGCCGGCCCACTCAAACCCCGCGCCAAGCCCGCAGCCGCGCGCCCGCGTACCTCTCACAGTCAGGCGGGACCCACCTGTCATCCCCAACCCCCGCTCGCGCCGACCCCGGACTGTTCCCCGCGCGCGCGCGATCGTAATCGACCGGATTTCCGCGTCCTTCAGCCGGACTCCCGGTCCCAGAAGGCTCCAACTCGATCTAAACGAACCCGCCGCCCTTCCCCGGCTATATAAACCCCGACCTCTCCCCGTTTTTCCCCACGCTCCGCCGTTTTTCCTCCCGGTGAGAACCCGAGCTTCTCCGGCCAATTTCGCTCGATCTTCGCTCGAGATTTCTCATCTAACGTGCTGATCTTGATCCACCGCCTCCGGGGAACCGCGCAGGTGCAGAAAACCCGGTGGTTTGCGCTTCAAACACAGCGCCGACGAGCCTCGCCGTGAATTCACCTCGGACCTCGTCGCCGACCGCTTTCCAGGACCTCCGAGCTCAAGAAAACCCCCGAGGTGAGATCCCCGACCTCCCCTCTACCGATCTATGCCATAAAACCACAGTTCTAGGAAGAATTGACAAAGATCCGAAACTCTCCGGCAAGATCGCCGCCTCTGGCCGCCGTGCGCCGCCGGGCAGCGCCGCCCGCGCTCGATCAAAGCGACGTGGCCGCTTGTGCGCCGTCTATTTTAAATCGCACGGTAGAATTTAAATCCCCGCGTACCGGTTCGACGTTATAATCTCAGCCGTCTGTTTTAATCGGACGGTCCACGTCAGCCCCGCGTTATAAAGGCTGGAATTCTTATGCGCTACCCCCTGGGGTTCTCGGAATATACGAGCTAGCCCCGGAAACTTCTGATCTAGCCCCTGGAACTTCAGAAAATCATGTAAATTCATTTAAAAATCAGTTTTAGCCCCTGGACTTAATAAAAATTAGGAAAACACCTCTGTTATGTGTAGTTAGACCCCTGGAAATTCTTAAAATAATATAATAGACCCTGTAGTGGGGTGAGTTTACCTTTTTAACCCTATGTGATATTAAATTTAGGAATTTGAATATGTGATTAGTATTTAAATTTTAAAAAGATGGGACAAACACATTGTAAATTCAAATTAAAAACTTTCCTAGTACATGGAAAACTTTGGAGTGAGGTAAAAATAGATTTTTGGCTGAAATAAATCTGTTTAATTGATTATTTACATTTATTAGTTATAGGGACACATTTTTAAGTAGAGAATAATTCTGAAAATTGATAAAATAAATTTAAATTAGTTCACATCAGAGGAGAAGTTCAAAATATATTATTTAATATTTTAGAACCAAAACTTATTCTGTTTAGATGAGGTGTCTTACTATTTTCATAATGAAGTTCACATTTAGGCATAGGAAATAAATCTGAAAATATAGCAAGCTAGGTATGAATAACTAGAAAATGATAAATGAAATCTCCAAAATCCAAAGATTTCAGTTTAGGATTTGGTAGAAGGTCTGAGAACACATTTGGAGTAGGAAAATACCTTCCATGCATACTTGGTAGCTAAAATGTGTATCAATTGAATATAAGGAATTTATTTAAATTGGAAATTCATATATAGTATGCAAACATAAATATGAATACAAAAGTAGAAATCATATGCACATGTTTAAAAGTGCATGTAACCCCAAAATCAACACACACAGAGTAACCACAACACATAGAAATGTGAATGGTTTTCATAAATGTGAATGTGTGGTTTGTATGAAGTGGAAGTGTGAAGTATGTCTTATGGATTGTTGTTTTCTTTGCTATGTGTGATGGTATGAGTAGAACCTGCTCCAGAGCAAGTTTTTCCCTTCCAAGAACAAGACTTTCCATTCCCAGAGCAGCAGGAAGAAGGCAAGTGTCCTTGACCACTTTGATCCTATGCTAGGTTGTGTAGATAGAATTATTTGCATTGTCAATTGAAATATGAAACCCATGCTAGGAAGTTTCCCTAGAATTGCATTACCATGTATCCTTGTAGCTTGGGTTGGGATTTATTTTATCATGTCATTTATTTATATGCTTATGCTTAGCCATGCTTAGAATGGGATAATTGGGATATGAGATCATCAATTTATTTACCTTACTCTTGAATGAGATATTATGAGTTATGTAGAGGTGGGGATCGAGGCAAGTTGGATGATTTGGTTGGTGTTGGGTGCACGAGACTCGGGTTTGTGTTTAGTACTTGCCTGGATCCTAAGGACCGGTTCATGGAGCATGTAACCTGGCTTTACCGTGCCAACCACATGCTGAGATGGGGCAGCTTGGCCAATTAATTAGGTGTATCCCCGGCGTAGTATGGGCGTGTTGGATGGTGCGGGGAATAGGTGTCAGCTGGACTACCATATGAACCGCAAGGCTCAAGAGGGGGCCACTGCAGCAGGATTGGAGCCTCTTGTATGCTGTTAGGGGTGAAACCTCAGTGGGCCCATGCTCGTCGAGAATCCCTTTGTAAAGGCTTCGTAGTGATCTCCTGGCTACACACCTGGGAAGTGTGAATGTGGTTCGCGGCCACTGGCATAATAGAGGTTCTTTTAGTCCACCCGGCAACGGGGGATGAAATCACTACATGTGGGTACAGTGGTGCAAACTCTGCAGAGTCAAAACTGTCATGACAGCCGTGCTCACGGTCAAGAGCGGCTTGGACTTATTCATGATTAGAGGAGTGATGGTTTTGGAAGTTAAGGATGTTAAGAGGGGAGCTTAACATTGAAAATGATGTTATGGTTATTTGATTATGATGATGGGATGGGAGATTGGGACCATTTCACCTGTGTAGTAATGTAGGTGCTTAATAAGCTAAGGTGATAGGTATTAATTGCGTAGTGCTTTAACCATGAGTTCAACCTCTCCTTGCTCTAGCCATGCATGACATAACCTTCCCACACTTGCTGAGTACCATCGGTACTCAACCTTGCATATTTGTTGGTTTATATTGCTGCTCAGGTCAAGATAATGAAGTGGTGTTTAATGATCAAGACTTTGGACCCGAAGATGGTTTCTAGGTTCATGGAGTCCCCCGGGCAACGCCTGTGACGGAGCCCACAAGAATAATATTCCGCTGCTATTTTATTTACTTGTTATGAACTTATTATCGTTCATCGAGACATATGCTATGTAAGACTTATTTATATTCGACACCTGGCTTGTAATAAATGATGCTTCACTATTTGTCATCACATGTATGAGAAAATGATCCTGGCATACATGTGATATTCACTCGGTTGTTCTTCGGAGAAACCGGGTGTGACAAAACGGTCATAAAACCCCAGACTAGTCCGTCCAAGAGCGGACTAGTCCGATCTCAGTCAGGAACCTTTGTTCCGTATGAGAACGGACTAGTTAGGTAAGGGCGGACTAGTCCGGCCCCAAGGGTGGACAAGTCCGGTCTTACCAGACTTAGTCTAATAAACTCTCTATTCTGGGGCTGCCGAACTAGTCCAGCCAACTTCGGACTAGTCGAGCTCACACAGGAACCTTTGTTCCGTCCTAAACCGGACTAGTCTGAAGGGACCGGACTAGTCCGTCCTATGGAGCGGACTAGTCCGAAGTCACTCAGATACTCCTTCTCCGGACCCAAACGGCTTAGTCCGCTTAGCGGACTAGTCCGGCCTTCCAAGACTTAGTCTCATAAAGGCTCAGACTCACTCGACAACGGACTAGTCCGGCCTAAAACAGACAAGTCCAAACTCACTTAGAGACTTCTTGTCCGTTCTAAAACGGACTAGTCCGTTCTGGAACGGACTAGTCCGACCCTTAGTCCGGACAAGTCTGGTCTTCCCTTTTTCAGCCATACCTATGACTACTTTTTCTCACAATTCTAACTTTCTAACTTTAGTTTGAGCTCTCTAATGATTCTCAAGCACTCTAAAAGAGAAGATCCTTTACACAACTCAAAGATGTAAATCTCAATAGAAAAATTCTATTTTCTACTCTTTCAAGTCTTCTTCTTTTCATTTTTGCTTCTTGAGAGACTCCACATGCATTCCTTTGATAAGCACCTGTGCTCATACTCAGTAAAATTCATTAGTATCTTAATTGTCGTCATCAATCATCCAAAACCCACAGGGATTACCTAGATGCACTTTCAATCTCCCCCTTTTTGGTGATTGATGACAACACATTAGGATTCTCAATAAATAGATATGATAGATTGTTTTCATAACACATGTGTATGGTTCACTCCCCCTAAATGTGTGCACAAAAGATTGTCAAGGAAAAACTATGCACAAGAGTGAGTTCTTTGGGGATTTCATACATACATGTGTTATGGTGGGGTTGCTAAGTGTGATGTTTGAAGTGAGCATTAACCGCATTAAGAAAGATATAAAATTTACGAACAAACACATTTCAATATGGCATAATATGAAGACATAAAATAGCATAGTCATAACGTGGCATAGTCATTACAAATCAACATAAAATGAGTGTTTAAAGAGCAACACTAAAGACTATAACGTGGCATAGTCATTACACACCAACATAAAATGAGTGTTTAAAGAGCAAGACTAAAGACTACGACTAGACTACTCCTCCTTATTCTCTCCCCCTTTGGCATCAAGGCACCAAAAAGGGAAAGAAAAGAGAGAAAGACCTAATCGCTATCATCTCCATATTGATCTTCGTCTTGGTCACTTTGAGTCTCCTCGTCCTCATCTTCATCTTCGTCTTCATTGTCATCCTCTTGATGAGTGTGGGAGGTAGGAGCAGCAGCTGAGGAGGATCCAAAGTAGGCAAGCTCGTCCTCGGTGAGAGTGGGAAACCCTGTCACTGCGTCATCGTCTGATGATGGTGGAGACATAGGTATCTCCATTTTGTCGCACATTTCCTTGAGATACTTCTCTTGGCGTTTCTTCATGTTCTGCGTGCGAATTTCCACTTTCCGGCACGAGGAGAATATAGCCTTGAATATTTTGAGCAGCCCACTAGAGGAGCCACTCGATGATGAAGGGACGGATGGTCCAGCTGAGGAGGATGGAGCTGCAGAAGAGATCCTGCCCAAAGACGCAGGAGGGCGAGGAAGAGGAATCGGCATCTGGGGACATAGCTTCCTGTGCTTCACACCCTTTGCAAATTCTAGGCCTGTGACTTTTTCGATCATGCACATGATGTACGGTGCATATCCATAGGACCTATTCGGGGTGTGGGAGATGTTGAAGATATCATTGTATATGTAGTCGAAGACATTGAATCTCTCTTCTTCATTGAGCAGCTTAAACAAGTTCTTGAGGTACCCCTGTATCATCCCCGCATCCCCATCTTTTGGAGCTAGAGTCTTCCTCAGAATTCTGTTTAGCACTCCAAAGACGGGTTTGATGTTGTGGGTTGAGGATGGCTCATAAGTGAGATATGAGGGATACATGAAATCCAAGTCATCCTTTCCCAAGGTCTTCTCATTGTGAACTATGATCTCATAGTTTGAATGCTCCTCAAGTCCAAGGATCCTAGCAAATTCATCATACAAAACTGAGTAGACCACACCATTTGTCATCCAAGTGATTTTTCTGTCTCCATAGGTGTGGAAGTAGCAGGTGGTGTAGAATTGGACTATCACCTCGATGTTCCAATCATACTGAAAAGCCATTAGATCCTTGATCCCATGGCGTTCTGCTGCTTCAATTACTGCATCAAAAGCTTGATGCCTCTTGTTTTCTATGTATGGCCAATCCACCCACTGAGCATCAACTACCGGTGTCTTCAATTGGGAGATAGACGAGTCGGTAGTAGTCACAATGGAAGTCGCACCAGAAACGAGGGTCTGGTGTGGACTTCTCGTACTTGTAGACTTCCTCTTCTCTGAACCTTCGGGCTTTGTCAGCTCCTTTCCCTTTGATAGTTGCGCTCGCTAAATTGGGTTGGCGGTTTGGATTGTGCATAGGAGGTGCCCTCTCAAGGGGCCCAATAGGTCCTTGTGGGGGATTCTCCCTTCCCCGTCTAGGGTTGTCACGAATGATGAGTCCCCTGTTGGCCAAGACCTTTTTTCTGGAAGGATTAGCTGATTTGCCTTTTCCTTTATCTTGGGTTGAACTTTGGGACTCGGCATGTTGTTTTTCTTTCAGGGTCACTAGCCTCTTCCTCCTTGGAGGATCAATGGACTGAGAGGCTTGTGCTTCCCTGTCAGCCTGTTTCTTTGTCCGAGCCTCCCTTGCTGCAGCCTCTCCTTCCTCTGCCTCGGCTGCCGCACGATAAGCGGCTTGTGTAACACCCCAAATTTTTAGTCAAAACTCAAATTTTGATTTAGAACCATAAACCATGTTCAGAGGGGAATTTAGAAATTTTTGGACGTGTTGCATGTTTTGCAAAAATTTAAATTCAAACTGCAATTCAAATTAGACTCAAAACAGAAAAGAAATGGAAAAAGAAAAAGGAAAACCGGAAAAAAACTGGCCAGTGGGCCGAAACCCCAGCCGGCGCAGCAAACCCCCGCGCAGCCCGCCCCCGCGCGCGCCGCGCTGCCCCTCGCTGAAGGGTGGGACCCGCCTGTCATCCCTAACCCCGCGACCCCGGGCTTCTCCCCCGCGCGCGCGATCGCAACCGATCGGGAAACCGCGTCCCGCAGCCGAATTCTGGACCCTGAGGACTCTAACTCGATCACAACAGAACCACCGCCCTCCCCCGGCTATAAAAACAACCGATCCGATCAGTTTTTCTCACGCGATCGCCGATTTTCACTCCGGTGAGCACCGAGACTTCGCCGGTGAATTCTGGCCGATCTAAGCTCGGAAACTCTGATCTAACTCGTTGGTCTTGATCCACCGCCTCCGGGGAACTTTGCAGGTGCAGAAAACCCGAAGACTTACGGTGCAAATCCAGCTCCGACGAGCTTCGCCGTGGTTTTGCCTCGGACCTCGCCGCCGAGCACTTTCCAGGACCCCCGAGCTCGAGAAAACCCCCGAGGTGAGATCCCTGACCTCCCCTCTACCGATCTAGGCCATAAGATCACAGTTCTAGGCAGAATTCTCGAGGATCCGAAAGTTTCCGGCGAGATCGCCGCTTCCCGCCGCCGTGCGCCGCCGGCAGCGCCGCCCGCGCTCGATCAGAGCGACGTGGCCGCTTGTGCATCGTTTATTTTAAATCGCACGGTAGACTTTAAAACCCCGCGTACCGGTTCGATGTTATAATCTCAGCCGTCGGTTTAAAATCAGACGGTCCACGTCAGCCCCGCGTTATAAAGACTGGAATTCTTACGTGCTACCCCCTGGGGTTCTCTGGAATTGAGAGCTAGCCCCGGAAACTTCAGATCTAGCCCCTGGAACTCCAGAAAATCATGTAAATTCATTTAAAAATCAGTTTTAGCCCCTAGACTTAATAGAAATTAAGAAAAACACCTCTGAAAAGTGTAGCTAGACCCCTGGAAATTATGAAAATAATATTATAGACCCTGTAATGGGGTGAATTCATTATTTTAGCCCTGTTTAGTATTTAATTTAGAAAATTGAATATGTAACTAGTGTTTAAATATTAAAAAGGGGGACAAACCTAATTGTCAAAATTATTAAAAACTTTCTCAGTACTTAGAAAACTTTGGAGTGAGATAAAAATATATTTTTGGGCTGAAATAAATCTGTTTCATCTATTATTCACATTTAATAGTATAGGGACACATTTTTAAGTAAAGAATAGTTAAAGAAAAATAGGGAAAATAATTATGAAATAGTATACAACAGAAGCCAAGGTCAAAATATGATCTTAAATTATTTAGGACCAGAACCTAATCTGTTTAGGTAGTGTGTATTACTAATTTAATAATAAAATGCACAATTATGCATAAGAATATAAATCTGAAAATATAGAAACTAGTAAATGATAAATGGAGTTTCTAAAATACAAAGAATTCAGTTTAGGGTTGATAGAAATTATGAAGGCACATATGGAGAAGAAAAATACTTTTCATACATACTTGGTAGTTTAATATATAAGGAATTTATTTAAAACTGAAACACACATATATACATATATATATATATATATATATAGTATGTGAGTATAAATATGAACACCAAAGTAGGAATCATACACATGTAAATAAAAGTGTATGCAAGCCCCAAATCAACACACATAGAGTATCCACAACACATAAAATGGTAAAGAAACTTTCATAAATGTGAATGTGTGGTTTGTATGAAGTAGAAGTGTGAACTATGTCTTATGATTGTTGTTTTTCTTTTGCTATGTGTGATGGTATGAAGTAGAACCTGTTCAAGAGCAAGCTATCAGTTTCCAAGATCAGGACTACCCATTTCAAGAGCAGCAAGGAGGCAAGTGTCCTTGACCACTTTGATCCTATACTAGGATGTGTAGTTAGAACTGTTTGCATTGTCAATTGAAATATGAAACCCATGTTAGGAAGTTTCCCTAGAATTGCATTACCTTGTTTCCTTGTAGCTTGGGTTGGGATTTATTTTATCATGTCATTTATTATTATGCATATGCTTAGCCATGCTTAGAATGGGATAATTGGGATATGAGATCATCAGTTTATTTTACCATACTCTTGAATGAGATATTGTGAGTTATGTAGAGGTAGGGATCAAGGCAAGTTGGATGTTTTGGTTGTGTGCTGGGTGCACGAGACTTGGGTTTGTGTTTAGTACTTGCCTGGATCCTAAGGACCGGTTCATGGAGCATGTAACCCGGCTTTACAGTGCCAACCACATGCTGAGATGGGGCAGCTTGGCCAATTAATTAGGTGTATCCCCGGCGTAGTATGGGTGTGTTGGATGGTGCGGGGAGTAGGTGTCAGCTGGACTACCATATGAACCGCAAGGCTCAAGAGGGGGCCACTGCAGCGGGGTTGGAGCCTCTTGTATGCTGTTAGGGGTGAAACCTCAGTGGGCCCACGCTCGTCGGGAATCCCTTTGTAAAGGCTTCGTAGTGATCTCTTGGCCACACACCTGGGAAGTGTGAATGTGGTTCGTAGCCACTGGCATAATGGAGGTTCTTTTAGTCCACCCGGCAACGGGGGATGAAATCACTACTTGTGGGTACAGTGGTACAAACTCTGCAGAGTCAAAACTGTCTTGACAGCCGTGCTCACGGTTAAGAGCGGCCTGGACTTATTCATGGTTAGAGGATTGATGGTTTTGGAAGTTAAGCGGGGAGCTTAACATTGGAAATGATGGTTATGGTTATTGGATTATGATGATGGGATGGGAGATTGGGACCATTTCACCTGTGTAGTAATGTAGGTGCTTCATAAGCTAAGGTGATAGGTATTAATTGCGTAGTGCTTTAACCATGAGTTCAACCTCTCCTTGTTCTAGCCATGCATGATATGATTTTCCCACACTTGCTGAGTACCATTGGTACTCAACCTTGCATATTTGTTGGTTTATATTGCTGCTCAGGTCAAGATAATGAGGTGGTGTATAATGACCAAGATTTTGGACCCGAGGAAGGCTTTTAGGTTCATGAAGACCCCCGGGCAACGCCTGTGATGGAGCCCTAAAGAATAATATTCCGCTGCTAGTTTATTTACTTGTGATGAAGCATTAGTGTCCATTGAGACATTTGTGATGTAAGACTTATTTATATTCGACACCTGGCTTGTAATAAATGATGCTTCACTATTTGTCGTCACATGTATGAGAAAATGATCCTGGCATACATGTGATATTCACTTGGTTGTTCTTCGGAAAAACCGGGTGTGACAGAGGTGGTATCAGAGCCAAGGTTGCCCGTAGGAACGTGGACCTAGGTAGGAATGGACGTATTTAAGGGCCCTATTTTCTTAAAAACTATTTTCCAAGGTGTGGGTGAAAAAGTGTTATCAAAAGAGTCATTTTCTTCATCTTACCCCAACTTTCATTCAAAAATAGGATTTTTGTTTGAAATTTTATCTAACCTAATTTTAAATTCTTTTGTTTTAGATGGTTCGCATGATTCGCACCGCTCGTAAATCCACGGGAGGGAGAGTTCCCGTAGTTGCCCTTGCTGAAAGAGAGGAGAGTCGTCCAGTGACGTACCTTTCCTACGGATTGGCAGTGGGAGATTTGTTGCGCCGTCTTCGACGTATGCTCGAAGCCGCCGGCAATACGGGCAAGCTCATCATCCACTATAACTCCACCAGGACCATCCGTGAGAAAAGGGAAGAATGGAGTTCGGAGATGAGGATTATACACGAGAATCAGCTGCTTAAGATCCACCACTCTCCAGCTTGTCGAGCAACACAAGTTGATGCGGAGAGAGATGTCACTTGGGAGGCCATCACCTGCCAGAGCCACATCTATCGTCGCCACTTGGACAAAACTGAGTACATGTATGTCCTCCAACGTGAGAGTGGTACCACGGAGTACAAGTACCCACCGGTGCAGCAAGGGACTTCCCATGAGCACATGGACTTGTGCTTGGAGGATGCTGCTATGCTCAGCACTCGACTGCAGGAGTGTCAACAAGAGCTTCAGGATGTCCGAGATACTCTGAAGGAGACGGAGGCATTGCTGCGAGCTTGCTTAAAGGCGAGAGAAAGAGGAGATGGGAATGAACTGTGTGTCACCGTAAGTGATCCATGGACCCCTGACTCCCCGGATCGCCGAGCGATCAGGCGTCGTCGCACTTCTCCACCAGCAGCCTCCCCACCCAAAGCAGAGTCAGAAGGTAGCCGAAATGAGGAGGAAGATCCCGAGGAGCCAGCTCAAGAGGATGAGTAGTGTAGAGTCTTTCCCCTAGCTAGCAAGAGGTCGAGTAGTCGAGTCGTTACGTAGTTAATGGTGTGATAATGCTTGGTGTGTGACGTGAGTTGTGGAAGCCATGAGCAAGTGTCCACAGCCTCGTCTTCAGATTGTTTTGCTTTGGTGTGTGAACCCACAGGAAATAATAGTGCATTTATTGGGTGTGAGATATAAAACCCTCGTAAGATTTTAACAAAACTTCAACACTTCAAAGTACAAACAAGTGAAAGTAGTAAGATGATACTAAAATGCTTTCAAATTAACATTTGTTGATTCTACCATATGGCCGGAAGAGGAAAAGGACGTGCTGCCAACCCCGCCAACAACAATGATGAGGCATGCAACTCTCATCTTTCTGGAGGCCAGAACCGGGGTGGTCGCCGTGAAGAAGTTGATCCTCTCCACCAAATGCTGGAGAATCAAAATCAGCTCATCCAGAACTTGACTCAAGTAGTGGCCAACTTGCATCAAGTTCCACCTCCACAAGCTGCACCACGCCAACCAAGGTTGAGTGAGTTTCTAGGAACTCAACCTCCAAAGTTTGCAAGTGCTGCTGAACCTCTGGAGGCAGATGATTGGCTGAAGACCATTGAAAGTAAGATGAGGATCATACAATGCCAAGGGTATGAGAGGGTGCTGTTTGCCTCTCATCAATTGCATGGACCTGCTGCTGATTGGTGGACCGCCTACGTGGCAGCCCATCATGACCCTGAGAGCATCACTTGGGAAGAGTTCAAGCGTAGCTTCCGCAACCATTACATCCCAAGAGGTGAACTCAAAAACAAGAGGAAAGAGTTTTTGGGACTGCAGCAGGGAAACATGACGGTGAGGGAATACCTCACTAAATTCACTCAACTATCCCGTTATGCTCCACGAGACATAGAGACAGATGAGCAGAAACAAGATTGTTTCGTGGAAGGACTTACCGCAGAGATGCAGTGTGCAATGTCCTCCAATGAGTATGAAAGCTTTCAAAAGATGGTGGACAGAGCGTTTGTGGTGGAAAGGAAGCTAAAGGCCCTGGAAAATGAGAATAAGAGGAAGGCTGGGTGGTCACATCAAGCCTCGGGGAGCAACACCCGCCCACGTATGATGCAGCAACCTACGGGGCAGACGAGCCGTGCTGCGGTACCCTATTCAGCACCAAGAGGGTACAACCCAAACTACAGGCCCCCCGCAGCACCAGCACAGCCGCAACGTCAGTTTATGCAGCAGCCTCGCCCTGCATATCCACCTCGACCAGCAGTGCAAGGACCCCCAAACCAACCCCAAGACAACAAGGGCCAAGCATCTAAGATTGGGGTGCAATGTTTCAGCTGTGGTGAAGTGGGGCACTACGCCCATAAGTGTCCAAAGAAGAAGCCCACGCAGCCACAGCAGCAGAACGTAATGAAAGGACGGGTGAACCACGTCACTATGGAGGAAGCACAAGAGGCACCCGACGTGGTAGTTGGTAAGTTTCCCGCCAATTTACACCTTGCAACTCTGCTGTTTGATTCTGGTGCTACCCATTCGTTCATTGCTCAAGGGTTTGTTAAGAAGCATGACCTAGCAACCACACAAATGAACCATATGCTAGCGGTAAACTCTCCAGGTGGAGAAATAAGGACAAGACAAGTGTGTCCCAAAGTGAACCTAGACATTAATGGGGTAGTATTTACCGCTAACCTCGTAGTGATCGATTCACAAGGGATAGATATTATTTTGGGTATGGATTGGTTGACCAAACATAAAGGAATCATCCATTGTTCGACCAGAACGGTGGAACTAACTCACCCTAGTGGCACAAGAGTAAAGTTCATAACGATACACGACCCTAGGAGGGACATTAAATTAAATCAAGTGGAGGTGAAAGTTGAGGAAATCAGGACTATCAGGGAATATCCAGATGTTTTTCCGGAGGAGTTGCCAGGAATGCCTCCCGACCGTGACGTGGAATTCGCAATCGAACTAGTACCGGGAACAGCCCCGATATACAAGAGACCTTATTGAATGGACTCCAAGCAGCTAGAAGAGCTCAAGGATCATTTGAGAGAATTGACGGAAAAGGGGTATGTTCGCCCTAGTTCCTCACCATGGGGAGCTCCGGTAATATTTGTGCCTAAGAAAGATGGAACTCAAAGGTTATGCGTGGATTATCATGCCTTGAATGAGGTGACCATCAAGAACAAGTACCCATTACCCCGCATTGAAGACTTGTTTGATCAGTTGAGGGGAGCTTGCGTGTTCTCGAAAATTGATCTCAGGTCGGGATACCACCAACTCAAGATAAGGCAATCTGATATTCCCAAGACAGCTTTCGTATCTCGGTACGGACTGTATGAATACACTGTCATGCCTTTCGGGCTAACCAATGCCCCGGCATATTTCATGTACCTCATGAACAAGGTATTCATGGAATATCTGGACAAATTTGTGGTGGTTTTCATAGATGATATTCTCGTCTTCTCCAAAGATGAAGAAGAACATGAGAAACATCTAAGGTTGGTGTTACAGAGGCTGAGAGAACACCAACTATATGCCAAGTTGAGCAAGTGTGAGTTTTGGCTAAAGAGAGTTCCCTTTTTAGGACATATAATCTCGGAGGGAGGAATCTCCGTAAATCCCGCCAAAATCGAAGATATCCAGAAATGGAAAACCCCTGAAAATGTCGGGGAAGTTCGAAGCTTTTTGGGATTGGCTGGATACTATCGACGGTTTATTGAGGGATTCTCCAAGATCTCGAGACCTCTCACCAAACTGTTGGAAAAGGGAATCACATTCACCTGGACGCCACAGTGCGATACGAGCTTTCAGGAGCTAAAGAAGAGATTGACAACAGCCCCCGTGTTGGTTATGCCAGATATGCAGAAGAATTTCACGGTGTACTGCGATGCCTCTGGAAACGGGTTGGGATGTGTTCTCATGCAAGAGGGACATGTCGTGGCATATGCATCCCGGCAGCTTCGGAAGCACGAGAAGAACTATCCTACACATGACTTAGAACTAACTGCAGTGGTACACGCGTTGAAAATTTGGCGGCACTA
This sequence comes from Neostapfia colusana, assembly GCA_030760725.1. NCBI lineage: Eukaryota > Viridiplantae > Streptophyta > Magnoliopsida > Poales > Poaceae > Neostapfia > Neostapfia colusana. The sequence continues at coordinate 40,207,858 of JASWHV010000008.1, read as the reverse complement.
TTTGATGGGGAAGAGGACAGAGATATATACGGATCATAAGAGTTTGAAGTACATATTCACACAGCCAGATCTCAACCTTAGACAAAGGAGATGGTTAGAGCTAATCAATGACTTTGATGTAGGCATCAACTATCATCCCGGGAAAGCAAACGTCGTGGCCGATGCCTTGAGTCGGAAAGTGCAGGTCAATAAGTTGAGCTTGAAGGATATGCCTGCAGAATTGAAGGACGAGGTTATAAGGCTCAATCTATGTCTAGTAAATAGTGGTGAAGCCATCGCCATGGAAGTGGACTCCACACTTGAGCGAGACATACGCGAGGGACAAAAGAATGATGAGAAGATACAAGAGATCAGACAGCTCATCAAGGAAAATAAAGCTCCTGGTTTTAGAGAGGATGAACAAGGAACGGTGTGGCACGGGAAAAGGATCTGTGTGCCAGAAGTAAAGGAGATTCGTAAATTAATTTTGAAGGAGGCTCACGATTCCGACTATTCCATTCATCCTGGGAGTACGAAGATGTATCAGGACCTCAAAAGCAGGTATTGGTGGTATGGCATGAAGCGAGATGTCGCGGAACATGTTGCCCTATGTGACACATGTCAGTTGGTGAAAGCAGAACATCAACGACCCGCGGGATTGCTGCAACCACTCAAAGTGCCTGAATGGAAATGGGAAGAGATCAGCATGGATTTTGTCGTGGGATTGCCTAGGACCCAGTCCGGGTATGATTCAATATGGGTTATTATTGATAGGCTAACCAAGGTAGCTCATTTCATTCCGGTGAAGGAAAGCTACAGCGGAACCAAATTGGCAGAATTGTACATGTCAAGGATTGTGTGTTACCATGGAGTGCCAAAGAAGATAGTGTCGGACCGAGGGACACAGTTCACCTCGAGGTTTTGGCAAAAGTTGCATGAAACCATGGGAACCCATCTGAATTTCAGTTCTGCCTATCATCCCCAAACTGACGGACAGACGGAGAGAACCAATCAGATCCTTGAAGATATGTTAAGGGCATGTGCACTCAAAAACAATAGGAGTTGGGACAAGAACCTACCGTATGCGGAGTTTTCCTATAACAACAGTTATCAATCTAGTATGAAGATGTCACCGTTTGAAGCTTTGTATGGAAGGAAATGCAGAACTCCCCTATTTTGGAACCAAACAGGAGAAAGTAAAGTGTTTGGTCCAGAAGTGCTACAAGAAGCCGAGGCAAAGGTGAGGGAGATTCGCAACAACTTGAGGATAGCACAGACACGCCAGAAGAGTTATGCTGATGTACGAAGAAGAGAGCTCGTTTTCAACGTGGGAGACTATGTTTATCTCAAGGTGTCCCCTATCAGAGGACTTCGTCGGTTCAAGGTGAAAGGGAAGTTGTCACCTCGATACATCGGACCCTTTCAAGTTTTGGAAAGAAAAGGCGAAGTGGCGTACCAACTAGAGTTGCCGGTTCATCTGTCGGACGTGCACGATGTGTTCCATGTGTCGCAACTCAAGAAATGTCTGAGGACGCCTGAGGAGGTGTTACCCATGAATGAAGTGGATGTAGCTGAGGATTTGTCTTATGCCGAGCAACCATACAAGATTTTGGAGACAATGGAACGCCTCACCAGAAATAAGAGAATCAGGATGTGCAAGGTGCAGTGGAAGCATCACTCAGAAGAGGAAGCCACCTGGGAACGGGAAGATGAGCTTAAGGCACAATTTCCGGAATTGTTTTCTTAGAAACACCAATCTCGAGGACGAGATTTCTTTTAAGGGGGGTAGAGCTGTAACACCCCAAATTTTTAGTCAAAACTCAAATTTTGATTTAGAACCATAAACCATGTTCAGAGGGGAATTTAGAAATTTTTGGACGTGTTGCATGTTTTGCAAAAATTTAAATTCAAACTGGAATTCAAATTAGACTCAAAACAGAAAAGAAATGGAAAAAGAAAAAGGAAAACCGGAAAAAAACTGGCCAGTGGGCCGAAACCCCAGCCGGCCCAGCAAACCCCCGCGCAGCCCGCCCCCGCGCGCGCCGCGCTGCCCCTCGCTGACGGGTGGGACCCGCCTGTCATCCCTAACCCCGCGACCCCGGACTTCTCCCCCGCGCGCGCGATCGCAATTGATCGGGAAACCGCGTCCCGCAGCCGAATTCTGGACCCTGAGGACTCTAACTCGATCACAACAGAACCACCGCCCTCCCCCGGCTATAAAAACAACCGATCCGATCAGTTTTTCTCACGCGATCGCCGATTTTCACTCCGGTGAGCACCGAGACTTCGCCGGTGAATTCTGGCCGATCTAAGCTCGGAAACTCTGATCTAACTCGTTGGTCTTGATCCACCGCCTCCGGGGAACTTTGCAGGTGCAGAAAACCCGAAGACTTACGGTGCAAATCCAGCTCCGACGAGCTTCGCCGTGGTTTTGCCTCGGACCTCGCCGCCGAGCACTTTCCAGGACCCCCGAGCTCGAGAAAACCCCCGAGGTGAGATCCCTGACCTCCCCTCTACCGATCTAGGCCATAAGATCACAGTTCTAGGTAGAATTCTCGAGGATCCGAAAGTTTCCGGCGAGATCGCCGCTTCCCACCGCCGTGCGCCGCCGGCAGCGCCGCCCGCGCTCGATCAGAGCGACGTGGCCGCTTGTGCGCCGTTTATTTTAAATCGCACGGTAGACTTTAAAACCCCGCGTACCGGTTCGATGTTATAATCTCAGCCGTCGGTTTAAAATCAGACGGTCCACGTCAGCCCCGCGTTATAAAGACTGGAATTCTTACGTGCTACCCCCTGGGGTTCTCTGGAATTGAGAGCTAGCCCCGGAAACTTCAGATCTAGCCCCTGGAACTCCAGAAAATCATGTAAATTCATTTAAAAATCAGTTTTAGCCCCTAGACTTAATAGAAATTAAGAAAAACACCTCTGAAAAGTGTAGCTAGACCCCTGGAAATTATGAAAATAATATTATAGACCCTGTAATGGGGTGAATTCATTATTTTAGCCCTGTTTAGTATTTAATTTAGAAAATTGAATATGTAACTAGTGTTTAAATATTAAAAAGGGGGACAAACCTAATTGTCAAAATTATTAAAAACTTTCTCAGTACTTAGAAAACTTTGGAGTGAGATAAAAATATATTTTTGGGCTGAAATAAATCTGTTTCATCTATTATTCACATTTAATAGTATAGGGACACATTTTTAAGTAAAGAATAGTTAAAGAAAAATAGGGAAAATAATTATGAAATAGTATACAACAGAAGCCAAGGTCAAAATATGATCTTAAATTATTTAGGACCAGAACCTAATCTGTTTAGGTAGTGTGTATTACTAATTTAATAATAAAATGCACAATTATGCATAAGAATATAAATCTGAAAATATAGAAACTAGTAAATGATAAATGGAGTTTCTAAAATACAAAGAATTCAGTTTAGGGTTGATAGAAATTATGAAGGCACATATGGAGAAGAAAAATACTTTTCATACATACTTGGTAGTTTAATATATAAGGAATTTATTTAAAACTGAAACACACATATATACATATATATATATATAGTATGTGAGTATAAATATGAACACCAAAGTAGGAATCATACACATGTAAATAAAAGTGTATGCAAGCCCCAAATCAACACACATAGAGTATCCACAACACATAAAATGGTAAAGAAACTTTCATAAATGTGAATGTGTGGTTTGTATGAAGTAGAAGTGTGAACTATGTCTTATGATTGTTGTTTTTCTTTTGCTATGTGTGATGGTATGAAGTAGAACCTGTTCAAGAGCAAGCTATCAGTTTCCAAGATCAGGACTACCCATTTCAAGAGCAGCAAGAAGGAGGCAAGTGTCCTTGACCACTTTGATCCTATACTAGGATGTGTAGTTAGAACTGTTTGCATTGTCAATTGAAATATGAAACCCATGTTAGGAAGTTTCCCTAGAATTGCATTACCTTGTTTCCTTGTAGCTTGGGTTGGGATTTATTTTATCATGTCATTTATTATTATGCATATGCTTAGCCATGCTTAGAATGGGATAATTGGGATATGAGATCATCAGTTTATTTTACCATACTCTTGAATGAGATATTGTGAGTTATGTAGAGGTAGGGATCAAGGCAAGTTGGATGTTTTGGTTGTGTGCTGGGTGCACGAGACTTGGGTTTGTGTTTAGTACTTGCCTGGATCCTAAGGACCGGTTCATGGAGCATGTAACCCGGCTTTACAGTGCCAACCACATGCTGAGATGGGGCAGCTTGGCCAATTAATTAGGTGTATCCCCGGCGTAGTATGGGTGTGTTGGATGGTGCGGGGAGTAGGTGTCAGCTGGACTACCATATGAACCGCAAGGCTCAAGAGGGGGCCACTGCAGCGGGGTTGGAGCCTCTTGTATGCTGTTAGGGGTGAAACCTCAGTGGGCCCACGCTCGTCGGGAATCCCTTTGTAAAGGCTTCGTAGTGATCTCTTGGCCACACACCTGGGAAGTGTCAATGTGGTTCGTAGCCACTGGCATAATGGAGGTTCTTTTAGTCCACCCGGCAACGGGGGATGAAATCACTACTTGTGGGTACAGTGGTACAAACTCTGCAGAGTCAAAACTGTCTTGACAGCCGTGCTCACGGTTAAGAGCGGCCTGGACTTATTCATGATTAGAGGATTGATGGTTTTGGAAGTTAAGCGGGGAGCTTAACATTGGAAATGATGGTTATGGTTATTGGATTATGATGATGGGATGGGAGATTGGGACCATTTCACCTGTGTAGTAATGTAGGTGCTTCATAAGCTAAGGTGATAGGTATTAATTGCGTAGTGCTTTAACCATGAGTTCAACCTCTCCTTGTTCTAGCCATGCATGATATGATTTTCCCACACTTGCTGAGTACCATTGGTACTCAACCTTGCATATTTGTTGGTTTATATTGCTGCTCAGGTCAAGATAATGAGGTGGTGTATAATGACCAAGATTTTGGACCCGAGAAAGGCTTTTAGGTTCATGAAGACCCCCGGGCAACGCCTGTGATGGAGCCCTAAAGAATAATATTCCGCTGCTAGTTTATTTACTTGTGATGAAGCATTAGTGTCCATTGAGACATTTGCGATGTAAGACTTATTTATATTCGACACCTGGCTTGTAATAAATGATGCTTCACTATTTGTCGTCACATGTATGAGAAAATGATCCTGGCATACATGTGATATTCACTTGGTTGTTCTTCGGAAAAACCGGGTGTGACAGCTTGGCGAGCCGCTTCAGCCTTGGGGTTTGGAAGAGGACTGTCTCCGGGTCCTGACATGATCTGGTGAGAAAAGAAGGACTTAGATGCTAGAGCATTGCGTTTGAACTAGTTTACAGCTCCAAAGTTAGGGGCTAAGACTATATCAGCCGGACTTGTCCGGGCCAGGGGCGGACTAGTCCGCTCCGGCCAGACTTATTCGGTCCGGACTCTACAGTTTTAAACCCTAACTTAGGTGATTTGATCACTAATTCAGTAAAGTAGTCGCAATACTATGAGGGATTGCAACAATATGGCATAGGAACATCAGAGAAGGCCTAAGGCACTAAAGTTATGACCTAGAAATAAGATTTTCGTGAAAAGTCAAGGCTAGGTCAAAAAATACCTTAGAGTGAAGAAATTTGATGAAATCCGCGGATCGAAGGAGCGGAGATGGTCGGAGAAGGATTCCCCGCACTCCACAAGCCTTGAATTAGGGATTCCTTCGAGGGATTTGAGGGAGGACTTCAAAATCGCCAATGGGGGCGAGTTTTGGAGGAGAGGAGTGGAGTGGAGGTGAATGAGAGAGAGGGAAGGGGTCAGCCCGACCCTTGCAGGTTAAGTCTCTAGGCGCCGGACTAGTCCGGTCCTCAGTCCGGACTAGTCCGGTCTGTCGGACTAGGTCCGGACTAGTCTGCTGTCCGGACTTGTCCGGATGCAGTCCGGACTAGTCCGTTGTGGACTTGTCTGCTGCATCCCGGACTATTCAAGATACCCGGACTTGTCCGTCCTCCAGGGCGGAATAGTCCGACTCTTAGAGGCTGAGAAGTTCGTATATATTAGGATTTTGCCCGTGATTGCGGTGAATTTACTTGCACCTTCTATCAGGTAGCTATGGTCTATATATATATATATATATATATATATATATATATATATATATATATATATATATATATATATATATATATCAAAACACACAACTACATGATGACTGCAATATAGCCAAAAATAAAATGATAGAAGAATTAGAGAGGGAACAAGCTTTTCACAATCGTGCACATTTTTGAAATTTATGAAAAAAATTTAAAGACTTCTAATTGTTAGCATTCAGATGCACAACTTTTCAACTCACATTCCTAGAGTCTATAAGTTCACAAAATCATTTTTCATCTAGTGGTTTGGTGAAAATATCGGCTAGTTGTTTTTTGGTTCTTATATGTGAGATAGCTATGTCCCCCTTTATAGAATGATCTCTCAAAAAGTGATGTCAGATGTCTATATGTTTGGTCCTAGAGTGCTCAACGGGATTATGGGCTATCTTAATGGCACTCTCATTGTCACATAGGAGTGGAATGTGGTTCATATTGTAACCATAATCCCTTAGAGTTTGTCGCATCCAAAGAAGTTGAGCACAGCAACTTCCGGCTGCAACATACTCCGCCTCGACTGTGGAGAGAGCAATGGAGTTATGTTTCTTGGATGACCATGATACTAGGGACCTACCCAAAAATTGACAAGTCGCTGAGGTGTTTTTTCTATCTATTTTACATCCGGCGTAATCCGCATTGGAGTATCCGATGAGATTAAACTTAGATCCCTTTGGATACCATAATCCTAGGTTAGGTGTGTGAACTAGATATCTTAGGATCCTTTTAACGGCTGTTAAATGACATTCTTTAGGTGATGCTTGAAATCTTGCACAGAAACATACACTAAGCATGATATCGGGCCTAGATGCACAAAGATAAAGCAATGAACCAATCATAGAGCGATATACCTTTTGGTCCACGCTTGGTCCATCTTCAATGAGGTCAAGGTGCCCGTTTGTTGCCATTGGCATCTTGATGGGTTTGGCTTTGTCCATGTAAAACTTCTTGAGTATGTCTTGTATGTACTTTGTTTGACTAATGAATGTGCCTCCCTTGAGTTGCTTGACTTGAAATCCTAGGAAGAACTTCAACTCTCCCATCACAGACACCTCAAACCTATCCGTCATTATCTTACTAAACTCATTACAAAAAGATTTGTTAGTAGAACCAAATATAATGTCATCGACATATATTTGGCACACAAAGAGATCATTATCTACATTCTTTGTGAAGAGTGTATAATCTGCCTTGCCTATCTTAAAGCCACTATCAATGAGAAAGTCTCTAAGACACTCATACCAAGCTCTAGGAGCTTGTTTGAGGCCATAGAGAGCCTTATGCAATTTAAACACATAGTTAGGATATTCTTGATCTTCAAAGCCGGGTGGTTGCTCCACGTACACCTCCTCCTTGATTGGAGCGTTTAGGAAGGCACTTTTCACATCCATTTGATAGAGTTTAAAATCATGGTGAGTAGCATAGGCTAATAGAATTCGAATGGACTCAAGCCTAGCTACAGGAGCAAAGGTTTCATCGAAATCCAAATGTTCGACTTGAGCATATCCCTTTGCCACAAGTCGGGCCTTGTTTCTTGTCACCACTCCATGTTTGTCTTGCTTGTTGCGGAATACCCACTTGGTGCCTACCACATTTGCATTTGATCTTTTCACTAGCTCCCATACTTGGTTTCTTGTGAAGTTGTTCAACTCCTCTTGCATGGCCATCACCCAGTACGGATCTTTGAGTGCATCTTCCACCCTAAATGATTCCAAGGACGACACAAAAGAGTAATGTGCACAAAAGTTAGGTATTCGAGAACATGTTGTTACCCCTTTTGTGATATCTCCAAGGATGTTGTCAACGGGGTGATTCCGTTGAATACTTTGATGAACCCTTGGGTGAGGCACTTGATTTCTTGAGTGGTCTTCTTCTTCTTATTCTTCTTCTTCTCCCCCTTGATCAACATCATGGTTTCGATTTTCTCCTTCTTGAAATTGACCTTCTTGATCTTGGGGTTCTTGAGTTTGATCTTGAATGAGAGGTGTCAATTGTGATGATCTTGTAGCATCTTGTCCTACATTTTCTTGGGGACGGACTTCTCCAAGCCCCATTCTTCTTAGTGCTTCACATGGTGCTTCTTCTTCATCTAGCACACATTGATCAACTTGCTCCACTTGGGAGCCATTAGTTTCATCAAACACCACGTCACGTGCAATTTCAACACACCCGGAGGTCTTGTTGAAAACACGATAAGCGTAGGTGTTTGAGTCATAACTAAGTAGGAAACCTTCATCGGATTTTGAAGCGAACTTCGAAGTCCTAGGCTTCTTGTTGAGAATGTAGCATTTACTACCAAAAACTCGAAAGTAAGAGATTTGGATTTGTTACCAGTTAGGAGCTCTTATGGGGTTTTCTTCAAAAGTCGATGGAGGTAGAGGCGGTTTGTAGCATGACAAGCGGTGTTGACCGCCTCCGCCCAAAATCGATCCGAGGTCTTGTATTCATCGAGCATGGTTCTTGCCATCTCTATGAGTGTTCAGTTCTTCCTTTCAGCCACCCCATTTTGTTCGGGAGAATAGGGGGCCGAAAAACATGCTTGATGCCCTCTTCATCCAAATATTCTTCTACTTGAGTGTTCTTGAATTCGAAGCCGTTGTCGCTCCTTATCTTCTTGATTTTTGAGGAAAACTTGTTTTGAGTCTCCTCAAGAACTTCTTGAGGACACTTTGAGTTTCTCCTTTATCATGCAAGAAAAACATCCAAGTGAAACGAGAATAGTCATCAACAATTACTAGACCATATTTGTTACCGCCAATGCTTATGTAGGTGACAGGGCCAAAGAGGTCCATGTGAAGCATCTCCAAATGGTCTTGTTGTCGTCATCACATTCTTGGCGGTATGAGCTGCTCCATTTTTTTTCCTGCTTGGCACGCGCTACATGGCCTATCTTTTTCAAAAACAATATCTTTTAGTCCACGGATGTGATCCCCCTTTAGAAGTTTTTGTAAGTTCCTCATTCCAACATGGGCTAGTCTTCTATGCCACAACCATCCCATGTTGGTTTTTGCGATTAAGGATGTGTCAAGTTGAGCTTTATCTATGGAAAAGTCCACTAAGTAAAGCTTTCCCTTTAACACACCCTTAAAGGCAATTGAGTTGTCACTTCTTCTAGAGATGGTCACACCCTCGTTAGTAAACAAGCAATTATAACCTTTCTCACATAGTAGTGATATGGACAATAGGTTATGATCTAGTGATTCAACATGTAGAACATGTGAAAGAAAGTGTTGAGAAGAGATTGCAATTTTACCAATACTGAGTACCCTTCCTTGGTTGTTGTCGCTGAAGTAGATGCCTTCACTTGGATCATCATTTTCTTCATACTCGACAAACATTTTTCTCTCTCTAGTCATATGGTTAGTGCACCCACTATCTAGCACCCATTTAGTGCCACCAGAGGAGTATGGCTGCAAAACAATTTAAACTTTGGTCTTAGGTACCCAAACTTGGTTGGGTCCTTTGAGGTTAGTTACAAGGCATTTGGGCACCCACACACAAGTTTTTGGACTCTTGTGGAGTGGTCCAACATATTTTGCATAAACTTTACCGTACTTGCTTTTCATAAGAACATAAGATGCATCAAAATTATGAAATACTATAGATTTTACATTTTTGGTAATTTCATGTGAGGTAGATGCAAGGTTGTCACTCTTGTCTTGGCTTGAGTTTTCTTTCACAAAGGCTACGCATTTGCTATTGTTTTTAAGGATTCTAGCATTTTGCTTTCCTCCCCTAGTATAACCAAGTCCATCTTTGATGAAGGGAGATCTTGTGATTGAGTATGCACTACGTGCATATTTGATCTTTTCCTTATCAAAGATCCCACTCTTGTGTGTATTCTTGCTTTGTGTCTCTTTGAGCTCATTTTTTAAGTTTAAGACAATGCTAGCACATTTACAAGTTTTAGTGTTGGATTCTATATTTGTTGAGAGAGAGTTTTTGGAGGATGAATTAGTTGAGACACTTGACCTAAGCGAGTTAAGTTGTGTTTCAAGATTCTTGTGAGTTTTGGTTAAACTCAAAAGTTCATCTTGAAGTACTAAATTCTTACTCTTAAGCTCAACACAAGTCTCCTTGCTCATGGCAAGTTCGCTTTCGAGTGCTCTACTCTTCTCTCTCTCAAGTTCAAGGAGCTTCTCAATCTCAAGGTTTCTTTCCTTTTCAAGGATAAGCAATTCTTCTTGTTGATTGAGAAGCTCTTCTTGCTCAAATATTTCGTCCGATAACATTTTCATTTTAGCTATAGCCTTTTTGTTTAATCCTTTAAACATGAAAAATTTTCATTACTACTATCAAAGTCACTATCATCTACAATATGAAACTTGGAAGGTTTAGACATTACCTTGCGCTTTCCTTCCTTTGCCATGAGGCATGTGTGGCTTGGGCTCTTCCAATCACCCTTGTTTGGCAAGAGTGATTTCTTCATGGTTGGCCTCTTGATGGTGACGGTTGCCATCTTTTCTTCATCTTCGGAGGAGGATTCTTCGTTTGACTCCAATTCTTCTCCAATGTGATCTTGTCCATAAGCCTTCTTGTTTGTGAAGATTTTCTTGTCTTGAGGCTTCCCATCCTTCTTCTTTCTCTTGTCATCTTCCTTGCTATGGGGGCAGTTCACAATAAAATGCCCATGTTCACCACAGTTGTAGCAAGTCTTCTTTGTTCTTGACTTGCCCTTGTCTTTGCTCTTGTTTTCATAGTCATGGCTTCTCCTTCTCCTCATCAAACTTTTGAATCTTTTGATGAATAATGCCATTTCTTCATCATCCATGTCCGTGCTCTCATCATCACTTTCTTCATCTTCACTTGTGAGTTGTGTTTCTTTTGCCTTGGACTTGGATGTGGCCTTGAGAGCAATGCCCTTCTTCTTGGATGAAGTGATCTTGGCCAGGTCGTTGACGTATTGGGCTTCCTTCTCCATCATCTCGTGGTTAATGATCTTCCCTAGCACTTCATCCGGAGTCATCAAGTGAAAGTTTGGACTTTCCCAGATTAAGGTGCATAGGGTCACATTGCGAGGCATAAATGCTCTTATCATTCTCTTGACCACCTCATGGTCATTCCATTTCTTGCATTCATACGCTCGACTCTTGTTGATAAGAGTTTTGAGTCGGTTGTACATTTCTTGAGGTGTTTCGACTTCTTCCATGGCGAACCTTCCAAGCTCTCCTTCTATCATCTCAATCTTGGCTTCCCTCACGGATCGGTTTCCTTCATGTGCAATCTTGAGGGTGTCCCGAATATCTTTGGCGAGCTCCAACCAATCTACCTTGTTGAATTCTTCAATGCTTAGATATGAGTTGAGCACGATCGCCGCTTGTGCATTGCGATGGATTTGTTGTTCTTGTTCTTGGGTGAGTTCATCCTTGTCTTCGGGGATATCTATAGCTGTACACACCACATTCCAAACACTTGGGTTCAAGGAAATTAGATGCAACTTCATGTTGTGTTTCCACATTGTGTAGTTAGTTCCATCAAAGTGAGGTGGTTTGCCTAGAGGAATTGATAAATAACTAGAGTGAGAATTTAGACATTCATAATTAAAAGGATATCGCGAGTAGTCTTGTTGACTACTCTTGAGCTTCTTCTCCAACTTCTCCTTCTTTTTCTTCTTAGCTTCCTCCTTCTTCTTTTTGAGGAGTGCCATGAGACGAAGAACTTCTTCATCTTCTTCTGAGCTTGAAATGTCTTGTGGAGGAGTAATCGCTGGAGGCGGGTTAGAACCTTGTTATTCAAAGTTGCTTGTACTTGCTCCTTTTCCCTTGATGAGATCAATTTGGCTACCGGCCTTGTCCCCCATCTCCTCTCCAAGCGGTTAAGCTTTTGTGGAGAGTTAGCCTCTGATACCAATTAAAAGTTGCCTAGAGGGGGTGAATAGGCTAATAAAACCTAAAACTATAGCAAACAGCGGATTAAACTTGAAGGAGGTCGGACTTGTCCGGTCTGAGGGCGGACTAGTCCGGTCTAGGTATAAAGTTTCGCTTTTAGGTTTTCCTTTTTAAGTTTGTTTAAGCGTAAGATGTATAGTAGTCAAACAATCTCACTAATAAGTTGTGAATGATTAGATTGCTGAAAGTGCATCTAGGGTATCCCTTGTGGGTTTTGGAGAATTGATGACAAGCATATGAGATCCTAATGAAATGATTGCAGGACAAACAAAGTGAACTAGCTCGGTGCACACAAAAATGTGAAAAATAGAGTGGTGCCCGAAAAGGAAGACTTTAGTGGAATTTAGAAGAGCAAAGTAGATTTAAATGTATAGGGTGTGTGTGAGAGACATATCCCAAGAGCTCATGACTTTGCGTAAGGGAAAAGGGTTTAAAAATCAACTAAAATCCACTGGACATCGGACTAGTCCGTTCATGGATCGGACTAGTCTGGTCAGCTTACTGGAATGCAACCGGACAAGTCCGGTTTTAGACCGGACTAGTCCGGTCATGTTTCTGTTGTCCTCTTTAGAGGACTGCGGACTAGTCCATCCATGCGACAGGACTAGTCCTCTGAACTTTGTCGAACCCCACTTCACATAGCACCGGACAAGTCTGGTTTTAGACCGGACTAGTCCGCTTTGCCCACTGGAAGTAGACCGAACAAGTCCGATCATATACTGGACTAGTCCGGTATTAGGTTTCACAACGATAACTTTTTTGGAAACCATATAAATTGGTGATCCACGGCCTTCCAATGGATACACACGACTCATACTGCTAGAAACAAAAACCCTAGCGCCGCCACCTGTCTCAAGGGCCAAAAACACATCTCCCCACACATCTAAGGTGCGAAAAAGGTGAAAATCAATCAAACACTTGGATTTGGGATTGGGAGATCGTCGTTCCTTCGTTGTGAGCTCTTGGGGTTTGATCTCTCTACACTCATATTCTGCATTGTAATCTTTTTGAGTGTATTTGATCGCTTTCTCATTGTAATTCTTGTGGGAGCCCTCAACGTGTGACGTTGCCCCACAAACTCGGTGATTACCCGTGCTAGTGGAGTCAAGTCGGCCTTGTGTGGTGACTTGAAGAGGGAAAGGGTTAGAGACCCGGCTCTGTGTGAGCTTCCTCAACGAGGACGTAGATCTCTTGGTGAGATCGAACCTCGGTAAAATTTGTGTCTCGCATGCCTCCTTGTTTTTGTTGATTAGAACATCTAGTTGCTAAATTTCATATTTTAAATTGCTAAGTCTCATTCACGGGCATAATCACACCTCACATTGTAAACTCAAAATAAAATAACTGTTGTTCTTATTTCCGCTGCTAAACATGTTAATTCTCCTGCACAACATTTAATACAATCTACACACTTCAGGCACACCGGACTAGTCCGCTCACACAACCGGACTAGTCCGGTTAAGCAAGTTTTTTATAATTACTTTAAATGTGCAGGAAACTCTGTAAGGCCTATTCACCCCCCCCTCTAGGCCACATTCAATTGCAGGACAGCGGAACAATTCACAAGTGTTAACAAGACGAAAGCTTAACAAGTAATTCTAGTGAGCGAGCGAGAAGGTAAAAAGGAACCAAGAGACACGATTTATCCCCGAGGTTCGATTCTACACAGGAATCTACGTCCTCATTGAGGAGTCCACAAAGGACCGGGTCTTTTCCAACCCTTCCCTCACCGAGCGATCACCAAGATCAAGCCCGGGCTCTTTCACTATTAATCAAATGTGAATACGATGCTCTTAGGGGCTACTCACAACTTGAGGCTCCCTTCAACAACCTAGCAGTTCTAGGAATCAAAATATAACAATCAAGAACTCAAATTATCAATCAGAGTGCAAGAGAGTCAAACCGAAAGCTCAAACATCGATCACCACGTCTTTCCTCTCACAAAACCACAAACTCCTTAAGATCCAATCTTAGGGGTCTAGAAGGTGAGGAAAGAGGCTTAGAAGAGCTCTAGGAATGAGTTTTCAGCGCTTGGGTTGTTCTTTTTCCAATTCTCAGCCGGGGGGTCTCCTTTTATAGAAATCCCGGCATCTAGCTGTTACCAACTAATGTCCGGATTAGTGCGGTCCAAACCTCGGACTAGTCTGTTCTTAAGAGACCACCCACATCACAAGGCTACCAACTAAAGTCTAGTGACCTTTGGATTCAAATGGTCATAAAACCATGGACTAGTCCGGCCAAGAGCGGACTAGTCCGATCTCAGTCAGGAACCTTTGTTCCGTATGAGAACGGACTAGTCAGGTAAGGGCGGACTAGTCCGGCCCCAAGGGCGGACTAGTCCGGTCTTACCAGAATTAGTCTAAAAAACTCTCTAATCTGGGGCTGCTAGCCAACTTTGGACTAGTCCGAGCTCACACAGGAATCTTTGTTCCGTCCTAATCCAAACTAGTCTGAAGGGACCGGACTAGTCCGGCCTATGGAGCGGACTAGTCCGAAGTCACTCAGATACTCCTTCTCCGGACCCAAACGGCTTAGTCCGCTTAGCGGACTAGTCCGGCCAACTAGGCGGACTAGTCCGGCCTTCCGAGACTAAGTCTCATAAAGGCTCAGACTCACTCGACAACGGACTAGTCCGGCCTAAAACGGACAAGTCCGAACTCACTCAGAGACTTCTTGTCCGGTCTAAAACGGACTAGTCCATGCTGGAATGGACTAGTCCGGCCCTTAGTCCGGACAAGTCCGGTCTTCACTTTTTCAGCCATACCTATGACTACTTTCTCTCACGATTCTAACTTTCTAACTTTAGTTTGAGCTCTCTAATGATTCTCAAGCACTCTAAAAGAGAATATCCTTTACACAACTCAAAGATGTAAATCTTAATAGAAAAATTCAATTTTCTACTCATTCAAGTCTTCTTCTTTTCCTTTTTGCTTCTTGAGAGACTCCACATGCATTCCTTTGATAAGCACATGTGCTCATACTCAGTAAAGTTCATTAGTATATTAATTGTCATCATCAATCATCCAAAACCCACGGGGATTACCTAGATGCACTTTCAAGGGTGTAAAATCTCTATTCTCAGCATGCCTAGCTTCGTAGTGGAATTTCATCCGCACGGTCAAATTCAATTGTAATTAGGGTTTCAAATCCGAAAGTTGGCAACATGAAATAATGGAAATTTTGACAAGGAATTAACCCCACAAAATTCAAATTGGGGCACGAGAGAGGGTTGATCCACTAGATCCAAATTCGACTTTCAGAAATTTGCAGCAACTTTTGAATTCGAATTTTTGAGCCACTGTTATTCAGGAGGGGGGGAGACTGCTGGTGGGACCCGCATGTCATTGGAACGGAGAACCCTCAACTTTTGCTTCTGCGTGAGCTTGCCACCGAGGGACATGCAAAATTGCCACCGATCTGCTTGTGTCTTGCTCCCGAAGGCAATTCAGTCCACTGCACGGTTGTTCAATGAACATCGCAGCTGCACAACCTTAAGGTTTCTTCTCTGCTCACACAATCACCCGAAGAGTTCCTCCTTGCTTTGTTATTCACACGCTCGCACAGAAGAAAGAACACGTGCCCGCGCCCTCGGTTGCTCATCGCCGATCGCCTCCCAGTGGTTGTGGCGCCAAGCTGAGCTGTCAAGCCGCGGCGTCGGTGCCTCCTCGACGTCCTCGATCCCTCCTCAGCTTGTCCCCGGACTTCGTCCGACGTGGCCGAGCCGTTCATTCCTTCGAAAAATAGAGCAAGTTGCGCCATCACGGTTCCTCGTCGCTCGGCCATTTCTGTGGCGTTCCCGACCAAGCACACCCTCACAGAGGTTCATCATGGAGCCTAGCTCCTTCTTCAAAACCCCTCTTGCTATTTCCTGGCGATGGCTAACCGGAATTTGACGTTTTGTGGTGGTAGACTTGACTATGGGGGGAGGGGTTCTTGTTTGATTTTCAAAGGGGGAGAACTTCCTTTTGGATGTTTTTATTGAAAACTTTTTATTAAATGTGAATGAGCCAATGTTCGGTTCTAGATGGTCTTTCCAATTCATTCATAAAGTGGTATATCGTGAAACCTAGGTGCTAAATATATCGGCAAAGGAGTGTTAAAGTTAAATTTCATGTAAAGTTTTGGGCATAAATGACATGGTTTTGACGTGTAGACTTGTGTGGCTCAACATAGAACTGAGTTATAGTGTGTTTTGGTGGTACATGGCTGGTTGAGGTGTATAACATGCTTGTGTGAGGTGCTCACACAAGTTGTTGTGAGTTTGAACTAACAAGAGTCAAGTTGTGTACTTGTGCTCAAAAAGAATTGGTTGTTCGCTCATGTGCATGTGTTGCTTCAGGTCAACACATCGCTGCTGATTGTGATCATTGAACTAAACTTAGAGAAAAGTTGAAATTCAACAACCAAATTTAGGAGGACTTGTGGTTGAGGCGATTAAAGGTGTAACGCAGCATGTTTGGATCAAGAACGTTGCGACCAAAAAGTTTTGAAAGGTTAGGGTTCTGATCTATATGCCAATAGATATAGTACAAGTAGATTAGGAGTTCTTCTAGTTGAACAAGACTGCTTTGGAGGTGTACTAGTTGGTTATGTTGGCCTAAGTGATGTGGATATAAATAGAGAGGACTTGGTTGTATGGCAGGCATCGTTTGCAGGTGGCTTTCATGTGTTTTGAAGAAAAACTCATCATTTGTGCGAAGCTTTTGCATCGTGATCCAAAAACTTCATTTTTTGTCGTTTGGACGCTGTTCCCTTCATATGTATTATGTTTCTCGCGTCTGTTTAATTTAAGCAAACCTTCGATCACGTTTTTAGTCATAACCTTCATTCTACCCATCCAATTGCCGTGAATCTTTTTGTGTTGTCTTCACAACTTTTTTCTATCATATATGAAGATCTCAAAGTCATTGGAGTCACGATTTTCACATCACATATGAGTTTGTGCACCATATCACATTGCTTTTTTTCATCATTTGCTCACCTTTTTATCATAACTTGAGTTATACTACATCAATTGAGGTGATTCTTGTTGTGTTGTTTTTTATCTTGATTCTCTATCACCTCTGAAGTTTTGATCACGTTGGTAGTCACGGAAAAAACATGCACAAGCTTGTTTTGTAGTATATCTTTTTTTTATTGAGGGTTAAAGTCTTCCATTGAATTTTTGTTTAATCTACCTATAACACCCTCAATTTTATTACCATGCATTACATACATTTTTCATATAGAGTAGCATTTAAAAAGAAGAAGAAATAAAGAGAGAAATATAGAAGCAAATAAAATAGTAAAAGGGAATAAAAATAAAAATAATGAAAATAAATAGAAAAGAAAAAGAAATAAAAAAGAAAAAGAAAAAGAAAAAATAAATAAAATAACCATATTTGGCCACCCCTATTTTTCCCCCAAAATTCCCCAATTTTCCCCCAAATTCCCCTCTCCCCTAATTTTCCCAATTTTTCCCAATTTTCCTGATTTTCCCCAAATTTCCCAAAATTCCCTAGGGAATTTTCCCCCACATTTGGGGGGGAATTTCCTCCAACCTTGGCCGCAGCCCATTAAGGGAGGACCCTAGCCGCCGCCCCCCCCCCTTTGTGGATTTTTGTGGGCTTTTATTTCTCAGTTAATCTCAGCCATTGGTGGAAAATAGATAATAAAATCCCAACCCCTAGCTCCCACCTCTTTTAAAATTAAATCTCAGCTATTGGATAATTGAGTTGCTAAAATCCTAGCCACCCTAGCTCTCTTTTCCCCTTATAAATAATCCCCCTAGCCGCCACCCCCACCCCTCTATTTTGGCCGCCGCCCTCCCTTGCTGCCAGCCAAGTCGCCGCCCCCCCTCCCCTAGCTGGAGTTTGGCCACCGTCGAGCTCCGTCACGCCTCGCCGTCGCTGGAAAAGAAGCCCCCGACGTTCTGACCTAGCCGCAGCCTCGTAATTCTCCATAGAAAATCTCCCGCTGCTGCCATTGCAAGGAAGAAGGTTCCTGCCGCCAGGAAGAGAGGAGGAAGAAGTGAGGTAGGTTTCCTTTACCCCTCTTACCACGCCGCTGCTGTTTCGATGCACCCGTTTTCTTCACCCCCTGCGAGCAGAAATTTTTGCGTGTGGACAGACCATGTTTTGGTCGATTTTTGACGGTGGAATTGATCTATAAAGTGTGTCAAGATCATAACCACGTCCACACTTGATCCCAGCAGCCTTGTTCATCATAAAACCCCATGGAAGCCTACTAAAAGATGCAAGAACACGTGCAAACTGATTTTTATAAACTGCACCATAGGAATTGCAATCATCCACCTCATTGCATCTTGAGTAAAGTGATAATTGATTGCTGTAAATTTTGTATGTATGTGGTCGTGAGTAGAAGGGCACGCTCAAGAGGCCGTCTACGAGGAACTACGGCATCAAGACTTCGAGACGCTTGAGCAACACGAACCGCGGGAGCAAGGCAAGTGTCACTTGACCATATTGATCCCATGTTTTCGAAACTGTTTTGTTTGCGAAAACTTGTATGCTTGTGTCAACTTGATGGGACACCCTTTTATGAGAGTTTATTGGTTTTGTTAACCATCCTTGTCGTTGGGAAAGTTGATTACTCGGGTATAGTCGTTTTTCTTTTTTGCTTCGCTTAATTTACGGGATATGAGAAACTGAAATAAAACATGGTTAGCTAATGCACTCATAAGATTAAAGATGATGATAACTTGATGATGTTAATGAGCATGGAATCGGGGGGATCTAGGCGAGCTTGGTTCGTGGATGTTTCTAATTGAGATGGTGGTTTGCTTGTCGTAGATCTAAGGACCGGTTCATGCGAGCACATATCAGGAAAACAGTGCCGCCACAAGGACAAATATAGGTGCGGGTTAGCTGACTAATTAGGTGTGTTGCTAGCCTGTTATGGACCATTGGATGGTGCGGGGAATGGGAGTCGATGAGGACTGCTCTGGGGACTGTATGGCACAATAGGGGGCCCGTGGCTGGGAGAATGGAGATTCGAGTCTGCTGGTGAAACCTCAGTGGGTCCATACATCCTAGTAGCCCCTTTGTAAAGGCTATTTTGTGATGTCTTGGCCATGCACCGATGGTTCTGTACTGGTATAATGGAGGTTCTCTCTAGTCGCCGACGGGTGACAAAATCATAAACTTGTGGGTAAAGTGGTGCCATCTCTGCAGAGTGTAAAACTATCATGATAGCCGTGCTTTCCGTTACAAGCACCTGGACAACTTCTCTGATTAGAGGCAGAGCTTGGTATGGTTATTCGGGTATGGTCATTGGGATTGGTTTTTGGACTGTTTTGGGTCATGAAAATGAGTTTGGTTTCGGTTCTATGAAAATGAGATGGTTAAGAATATTTATGAGTATGAATAGAACTTGAGAAAGAGTATTGGCTGGTTGAGACTTGATTAATGATAAATAATGATGGAGGGATGATGATTTACTTGGATATGTTGGGATTTAACTCACCTAGAAATAGTTTCTGTTTTTACCATGTTTGTGAAATAAAATTTGCTTGCTGCAATGAACCTTTTTATTTTCCTACCTTGTTGCAAGCTACATGTCAAACTTTTCCCGCACTTGCTGACGACATGTACTCACCCTTGCATTCTCATATATACATCAGCTACAGGAGAAGAATATTTCGAGGAACATGTGGAGTACTAGGCGTGCGCACTACCGTCAACATGCCTGTGGAGTTGAAGTTGGAGCATGCTGTGTTAGCCATTTTCCGTTGTCGTTTAGAGTCTTCCGCTGCAAGAATAAGTTAGATATTCATGAGTGAGACAATGAGTCAATGTAATAAAGTACTTAAATACTATTTGTACGTGGTTATATTCTGAATTTCAGTTTGTGAAGTACATGTGTATGTGTGATGAACATCCTGGGCACACATATGCGTTCACTTGGTTCATTTTCGGAACTGGGTGTCATAAATTGGCATCAGATCCACGTTGACCATATGACGCAAGACTCGGTAGAATGGACACTCTAAAACACAAAGGAACACCCCTCTAGATTTCTATTTTCGAAAATTTCTTGATGCTGCACTTTATTTGACAACTCAGCCACCGCAAAGTGCTATTTTCAGCCCTTATTTTTGTCTTCTTTTGGACAGCAACACTTTTGTTTTCTTGATTCATAGCCTCTCAAATTTTGGAGGTATTTCCTTCTTCTCTAAACTTTCTCATATCTTATTTATAGATGCCAGTGACTAGGAGCACAGCACACATAAGGACTCGTCCACCACCACTTGGGAGTGCACTTAACCCCATTGATGTGTCCGATGGACCATATTGGTAGGAGGTGAAGATAGAACCTCATGAGGAAGATGAAGTCAGTAGCTCCATGCATGAGGAAGAGGACCCAGAATAGGTGGAACCAATCGAAGACGACATGGAGGATGATCCACAAAAACCGCAGCATTGGTACGGACCTCAGGAGGAGTTTCACGTGGGATTACACCCAGCGGAGCCTCATGAAGCTATGACAGAAGGAGATGAATTCGAAGAGGAGCCACTCCCTGTTGAGGCCGAGAATGAAGGTGATGAACGGTCCATCCGTTTAGTTCAAGAATTCTGGTCCGACGGGATGGAGGGAGGACACATATTCAAGGAGCTTAGAGAGTTCCTGGATTGCTGCAGCCTATACCCGGAGTATCTCCTCAAGAAAGTCCCTCGTCTCGGACATGAAGAGTGGAAGGCTGAAGTAACCATCCTATCTAACGGTAGGGTTGTCACACTGCACTTCACACCCACATGGACAACTACAAGGGCGGAATCTATTGATGATGCTGCAAGGGATGCACTCACCGGACTGTGCCTTCCGTGAGCAGCTTGAGAACACTACCTTTGAGCTGCACCTGTATCGGAAGAGTGGTACAAGGGAGATTATTGGACCCCATGGAGGAGCTCTTTCCAACCCACAAGCTGCTGACAAGTCTCAGAGGTTGCTTGTGGAGTTAGGAAACCGCTATGCAAGCGCACAAGAAGAGATCCGTTACCTCCACAAAAAGTTGTACTTGCTGGACAAACAAGAGGAGGCTCGTGCCAATGTGAGAACAAATGGAGCACCAGCATCATCTATCCCTACATGGATTGCTAACTCACCATGGCGTGCGCCCATGTATGGACCACCCCCATCGCACGGCGAGAACAGCACCGGTTCTCAAGATTAAGTTTAGGTTTTCCATTGAATAAAGTTGTAATAGGAACGTTTAGATCGCAGTAGCTTGAATAAGATTGGTGTGCTGAATTTCATGATGATTCCTTGTGTTCTTGGTGTGAGTTGTGGGATGCTTCGGCGGATGTCCACATCCACACATAGTGGAGAGATGTGAGATGCTTCGGCACTTGTTCACATCCTCATATAGGCTGAAATTAATAAAAGAAGTTGCTTAATTCATACACCTTGATGCATATATGTAACATCCTCAAATTCATTTCCATGCATTGCATACATTTTTCATGTAGAGAAACATTATAAAAGAAGTATAAATGGAGAAAGAACCATAGAAATGGAGAAAAGAACCATAGAAATGGAGAAAGGACCATAGAAATAGAGGAAGGAACCATAGAAATGGAGAAAGAACCATAGAAATGGAGGAAGGAACCATAGAAATGGAGGAAAAACCATAGAAATGGAGAAGGTAATGTAGAAATGGAGAATGGGGCATAGAAATGGAGAAGGGCAATGTAGAAATAGTGAATGGGACATAGAAATGGAGGAGGGAATGTAGAAATAGAGAATGGGACATAGAAATGGAGAGGGGAATGTAGAAATGGAGACTGGGACATAGAAATGGAGAGGGGAATGTAGAAATGGAGCAAGTGACATAGAAATGGTGAGGAATGGGAAAAAGATAGCTGAAATAAGTCATTCCCAAATTTCCCCCAAAATTTCCAAATTCCCTAATTCCACAAAAGAGGAATTTTCCCCACATTTGGGGGGTGGGGGGGGGGGATAAAATCCCCAAGGCTGCCGCACCTAACTGAAAAGATAAGTTTGTTGAGATCCAAAATTGACTAGGACTCTTATTTGAGCTCCAATTGGAGTAGGACTCCTCTTTTTCCTCTTATAAATATAACTCCCCCCTTATAAATAGAACCCAACCCCCCCCCCTTGGCCACAACCCCCTTCCTTTTTTTCCCCTCCCAAGTCGGCGACTTGGAGGCCCTAGCCCCCAACTCACCGAGTTGGACCCCCCCTCGCCGGAGTTCAGTCGCCGGTGAGCCCCACCGGTGAGCCCGCCGACGAGCCGCGTCACGCCTCACCGTCGCCGGAAAAGAGCCGACGATCTGTCCTGCCCTAATCTTCCATAGAAAAATTCCCTGCTGCTGCCATTGCTAGGAGGATCTAGATCTTGAGTCAAGATCATCACCACGTCCACACTTGATCCCAGCACCTTTGTTCATCATAAAACCCCATGAAAGCCCGTTAAAACATGCAAGAACACGTACAAACTGGTTTAATAAAACAGCACCTTAGGATTTGCATTCATCTACCCCATTGCATCTTGAGTAAAGTTTGTGCATGATGATTGATTGCTGTAAATCTTGTATGTATGTGATCGTGAGTAGAAGAACAAGCTCAAGACGCCATCTACAAGGAACTACAGCACCAAGACTTCGAGACGGTTGAACAACAAGAACCACGGGAGCAAGGCAAGTGCCCCTTGACCATATTGATCCCATGTTTTGAAACTGTTTTGTTTGTGAAAACATGTACGCTTAGGTCAACTTGATGGGACACCCTTTTATAGGAGTTTTCTAGTTTTGTTAATCATCCTTGTCGCCGGGAAAGTTGATGAGTCGGGTATGGTCGTTTTTCCCTTTTGCTTCGCTTAATCCACGGGATACGGGAAGCTGAATTAAAACATGGTTAGCTACTGCACTCATATGAATAATGATGATGAGAACTTGATGATGTTAATGAGCATGGAATCGGGGGAGATCTAGGCAAGCTTGGTTCGTGGATGTTGTTGAATGATATGGTGGTTTACTTGCCGTAGATCTAAGGACCGGTTCATGCGAGCACATGCCAGGAAAACAGTGCCACCTCAAGGCCAAATATGTGTGCGGCTTAAAAGACTAATTAGGTGTGTTGCTAGCTTGTTATGGACCATGGATGGCGCGGGGAATGGGAGTCGAGAGGGACTGCCATGGGAACTGCATGGCACAAGAGGGGGCCCGTGGGTGGGAGAATGGTGATTCGAGCCTGCCGGTGAAACCTCAGTGAGTCCATACATCTAGTAGCCCCTTTGTAAAGGCTATTTTGTGATCTCTTGGCCATACACCAACGGTTTTGTACTGGTATAATGGAGGTTTTGCAGTCGCCGACGGGTGACGAAATCACAAACTTGTGGGTAAAGTGGTGCCACCTCTGCAGAGTGTAAAGCTATCATGATAGTCGTGCTTCTGGTCACAAGCACCTGGCCAACTCACATGATTAGAGGGAAAACTTGGGATAGATGTTCTGTATGGTTATGGTATGGTCATTGGAATTGGTTTTGGGACTGTTTGAGTCATGACATTGAGTTTGGTTTCAGTTATACGAATATGAGATGGTTCTGAATGTTTATGAGTATGAGATGAACTTGAGAAAGATTAATGGCTGGTTGAGACTTGATAAATGGTGAATTATGATGGAGAAATTGATGCTGAATTACTTGGTCATGTTGGGATAAATATCACTTAGAAATAGTTGCTGTTTTATCATGTTGTGAAATAAAATTTGCTTGCTGCAATGAGCCCTTTTTATTCCTACCTTGTTGTAAGCTACATGTCATATTTTTCCCGCACTTGCTGAGTACGACATGTACTCACCCTTGCATTATCACATAAACATCAGCAACAGGAGAAGAGTACTTTGAGGACCAAGTGGAGTACTAGGCGTGCGAACTACTGTCAACATGCCTGTGAAGTTGAAGATGGAGCCTGCTGCTATTTAGTTATTTCCGCTGTCGTTTAAAGACTTCCTCTGCAAGAATAAGTTAGAGATTCATGAGTGAGATAATGAGTCGATGTAATAAAGTACTTAAACCCTATTTATTCGTGGTTATATTCTGAATTCAGTTTGTGGATTACATGTGTATGTATGATGAACATCCTGGGCACACATATGCATTAACTTGGTTATGTTTTCGGAACCGGGTGTCACAATATAGTTCGGGGATCAATATAAATTTCTATTTCCTACTCTACTCTCATAGATGGTGAGGGAAAACTCCAACCGTTAATGAAGGAACGTTCGTGGTAACAACGAACCACAGGAGAATGGCAATGTGGAAGTTCCTGAAAATGCCAACCCCGAGGCTGATGCAAACAACCTTGAACGGTTGATGGCTATGCAGAATCAGCTCATGCAAACTATGATACAAACATTGGGACAGCTGCAGGCCAACAAAAACAACCCTAACCCCATTCCTGCACCGCCACTGCCGCCACCACCACCAGCTCACAACAGATTGGGAGAGTTCATGAGAACTAGGCCACCCACTTTTGCGCAAGCCAATGATCCTATGGAGGCTGATGATTGGCTGAAGTCCATGGAAAAGAAGCTTGCTATTGTTCAGTGTAATGATCAGGAGAAAGTTCTCTTCGCATCACACCATCTTATGGGAGCAGCCGCTGATTGGTGGGACGCTCATTGCAGTGCTCATGTCAACCAGGAGAATATCATTTGGGCTGAATTCAAGGAGAGTTTATGCTCTCACTATGTCTCTGAAGGTGTCATAATGCTTTAAAGGCAAGAGTTTGAAGGTCTCCGTCTAGGAAGGGAGAGCGTTAATGAATATCTCAACAAGTTCACACAGCTGTCAAGGTATGCTCCAGAAGATGTCAACTTGGATCATAGGAAGCAGTACTTTATCATGAGAGGATTGAACAATGAAATTCAAGTTCAGCTGCTCAACAATGATTATGCAAACTTTCAAAAGCTTGTTGACAAAGCTATAGTGGTGGAGAGCAAGATCCGGGAGATTGAACAAGAGCGAAAGAGAAAGATGCCATATCTAGGACAGCCACAAGGGAGCAATGTACGTCCCCGCTTCATGCCACCAGTTGCACCACACTATGGCTCGTCAGCTTCTACTTTCCGCCCTGCAAATCCACCTCGCTCTAATCAGCCACCGCAGCAACATCCGGTTATGCAAGCACCTCATATGCCTATGCCTCCTGCGCCCCGTCCAACATGAGCGCCTATGCTCAAAACCAGCCTCGCCCCAACATTCCTGCTGTTATGGGAAACAAGGCATGTTTTTCATGCGGAGAGGCGAGACATTTTGCAAATCAGTGCCCGAAGAAAGGCCTTGGACAGCCGAGCAACGCATCTAAGCAGAACCCACGGCCGAATGGAGGAGCTATGCATGGTAACCGTGGACAGCAGAACTATGCTCGTGGCAATGTGAATCACATCTCCGCTGGGGAAGCACAACAAGCTGAGGACGTCGTGATTGGCATGTTTCTCGCCAACTCCAACCCAGCCACTGTTTTATTTGATTCCGGAGCATCGCATTCATTCATCTCATCCAAGTATGTTGCCAAGTATAACCTGCCCATATCTCACATGGAACAAACTACGTTGGTTAATTCTCCTGGTGGAGAGATGAGGACTAATATAGTATGTCCGAAAGTAACCCTTAAAATAAAGGGGTAGACTTTCTTGCCAACCTTATCATCTTGGATTCCCAAGTGATTGACATAATACTTGGAATGGACTAGTTAAGCAAGTACAATAGAGTAATTCAATACGCTCAAAGGATCGTGCAGTTGACGAGTGAGCACGGTACGTGTATTGAGTTTGAGGCATCCCAACCTACAACCGAGAAGGCAGTGCTGAACCACATCAAAGAAGCGACATTGGAAAACAATCCGATGGTTCGAGAATATTCAGATGTGTTCCTAGAAGAACTTCTAGGTATGCCACCTGACTGGGACATTGAATTTTCCATTGATTTAGTACCCGGAACTGCACCTGTAGCAAAGAGGCCATACAAGATGCCTGCTAATAAATTAGTGGAGCTCAAGAAGCAAATTCAGGAGCAGCTAGATAGGGGTTTTATACGCCCAAGCTCGTCACCTTCGGGAGCCCCCGTGCTCTTCATGGACAAGAAAGATGGGACCCAAAGGATGTGTGTGGACTATAGGTCTCTCAACGAAGTGACGATCAAGAATAAGTACCTGCTGCCCCATATAGAGGACTTGTTCGATCAAATGAAAGGCGCACGAATTTTCTCCAAGATTGATCTTCAGTCGGGATACTTCTATCTGAAAATTAAGCCCTTCAACATACCCAAGTCTGCATTTCGAATGTGGTATGATTCTTATGAATATACCGTTATGTCATTTGAGTTGACGAATGCACCTGCATACTTTATGTACCTCATGAATAAGGTCTTCATAGAATACTTGGACAAGTTCATCGTGGTTTTCATCGATGACATCATGGCATATTCAAAAAGCGAGGAAGAACATGAAGAACACTTGAAATTGATGTTGCAAAAACTATGAGAGCATCAATTGTATGTTAAGTTCTGCAAGTGTCAATTTTGGCTAAAGGAGATATCGTTCCTAGACCACATCATCTCTGAGGGAGGAGTATCGTTTGATCCCGAAAAATGAGGGATGTTTTGAAGTGGAACCAACCGCAGAATGTGAGAGATATTTGGAGTTTCCTTGGGATGGCTGGATACTACCACCGGTTCATCAAGGATTTCTCCAAAATAGCGAAGCCTATGACCGAGCTGCTGATGAAAGGGAAGGCATTTCAGTGGACACAAGCGTGTCAAGACAGCTTTGAGGAG
Organism: Neostapfia colusana; assembly: GCA_030760725.1. Taxonomy (NCBI): domain Eukaryota; kingdom Viridiplantae; phylum Streptophyta; class Magnoliopsida; order Poales; family Poaceae; genus Neostapfia; species Neostapfia colusana. Next base: position 40,181,045 of record JASWHV010000008.1, on the reverse strand, counting down.
CTAAAGAAGAGATTAACAACAACGTCGGTTTTGATATTGCCGGACTTGAGCAAGAGTTTTTCTATATATTGTGACGCATCAAAACAAGGGCTTGGATGTGTGCTTATGCAAGGAGGACAAGTGGTAGCCTATGCATCGAGGCAATTAAAGAAACATGAGCTGAATTACCCCACACATAACCTGGAACTTGCAGCTGTGGTACATGCCTTGAAGATTTGGAGGCATTATATCTTGGTCACCGATGGGAGATCTATACGGATCACAAGTCTCAAGTATATATTTGTAACACCCTCAATTTTCACTACCATGCATTGCATACATTTTCCATGTAGAGAAGCATTTAGAAAGAAGAGGAAATGAAGAAAAGAATATAGAAGCAAATAAAATAGTAAAAGGGAATAGAAATGGAAAATAATGAAATATAATAGAAAAGGAAAAGAAATAAAAAATAAAAATAAAGAAATAAAATAGCCAAATTGGGCCACCCCAATTTTTCCCCAAATTCCCCTAATTTCCCAAAAAATTTCCCAATTTCCTAATTTTCCCCAAATTCCCCAAAATTCCCCAAGGGGGAATTTCCCCACATTTGAAGGGAAGTTCCCCACATTTGGGGGGAATTTCCCCCTTATTTTGGCCACACCAAATTAGGGAGGAACCCTAATTGGGCCCCACCTCCTTGGCCGCAGCCCATTAGGGGGCACCCTAGCCGCCCCCCCCCTTTTGGACTCTTGTGGGATTTTATTTTCTAATTAAATCCTAGCCATTGGATGAAAATAAATAATAAAAACCCATCCCCTAGCTCCCACCTCTTTTAAAATTAAATCTCAGCCATTGGATATTTGATTTGCTAAAATCCTAGCCACCCTAGCTCTTTTCCCCCTTATAAATATAACTCTCTCCCCCCTAGCCTGTGACACTCTCATTTCTGGTTTCTGCATGTATTCATGTTTCATGTAGAGAAAACATTTTAAAAGAAGTGGGAACAGAGAAAATATCAAAAAGATAGGCAAAAAGAACAAGAATCCAGTTCACAGAGAGCACCGAAGACAACTCCCGCGGCTCGCTCTCCACGTGGCGTATTCGGAGCTCATCCCTGCGAAGCGGGGAGAGGTCCGCTGCTAAACTGGCTACGTGGCAGGCTCGGGACTCATCTCCACAAAGGGGGAGAGGTCCGACCCTGTGAGACACGTGTTGCCCCCGGAGCTAGCCTCTGCGGAGAAGCGAAGGCAGTCCCGCGGGACACGTGTCACCTTCGGAGCTAGTCACTGCGGAAATCAGAGGACCAGTCGACCTCGGAGCTCACCTCCGAGAGGTCCGGTTCTATTGGACACATGTCGCCACCGGAGCTTATCTCCGGGAGGTCCGTCACTGTTGGACACGTGTTAACCTCGGAGCTCGTCTCTGTGAAGAAAGGAAGTCTAGCGCTGTTAGGATACGTGGCACACCCGGAGCCACCTCCGAAGAGAGGGAAGGTCCGGCACTGACACGTGGTGTGCGCGGAGCCACCTCCGAATAAGAGAGGAGGTCCCGACCGCCAGGATACGTGGCACACGCGGAGCTCACCTCCGAAGGAGAGGGAGGTCTCGCTCGCTTGACACGCGGCACAACCGGAGCTCGTCTCTACGGAAAAGGGGAGACCAGGCCCCAGTGGACACGTGGAGCTTCCAGAGCTCATCACCGCGGAGGTAACGAGTTCTAGAGCGGTTTTTGGATTCTGTACGCGTAGAAATATCGGTACGGAGAGGAAACCGACCTGAATTCCACAATGTTACCGCACCAAATCAACTAAAGATAAGTTGTTAAGATTCAACGACAATCTGAATAGGACTCTTATTTGAAATACAATCAGATTAGGACTCTTCTTCTCCAGTTTATAAATAGAACCCAGAACCTTTGGCCAAAACCACAAACCTCTTTTCGAACTCCTGAGCCGACGACTTAGAGCTCTAGCCCCCAACTCGCCGAAGTAAACCCATCGCCGGAGTTCAGTCGAGGAAGATCACCGGAAGAGAGCCCCAACGATTTGTCTGGCCAGAGAAGGACCCCGAGACCCAGAAAAGCGTAAGGTAGGTCTCCAATATCATCTTACGACATCATCATGTTTTCTTTGCATCTGTTCTCCGATTCCTTTCGAACGGAAGCTTTCTCGTGGACAGATCACTTGTTGATCGGGTTGATCTAAAAGACAAGATCATCGCCACGTCCATATTTGATCCGAACACCTCTGTTCATCATAAAGCCATGCAAGAACGCGTACAAACTAAACTGCATCATAGGATAGCATGTATATGCATCATCGCATGTAGTTAAAGTTTGTGCATGGTATTGATTGTTATGAATCTTGTATGTACGTGATCCTGTATTGAAGGACAAGCTCAGGGAGCTGTCTACGACGAGCTGCAACAACAAGGTTTTGAGATCCAAGAGCAACCGGAACTGCAAGAACAAGGCAAGTGCCCCTTGACCATATTGATCCTATGTTTTGGGGAAAACTATTTTGTTTTGAGAAAAGGTGTGTGTGCTGAGTCAAACATGATGGGAAACCCTTTTATAGGAGTTTACTAGTTTTGGTTAAACCACCCTTGTCGCTAGGGAAGTTTATGAGTCGGGTATGGTTTTTTACTTTTATGCTTCGCTGAGTCCATGGGATTGGGAAGCGAGATAGATGTGTATAGCTAACTGCACTCGTAATGATAATGAGAAAACTGATGTTGTTAATGAACATGGATCGGAGGGAGATTAGGTAAGACTGGGTTTGTGAATGAGGTAGCATGAGATGGTGGTTTACTTGCCGTATATCTAAGGACCGGTTCATGCGAGCACATGCCGGGATAACAGTGCCACCACAAGGCCAAGTATGGGTGCGGCTTAGCTGACTAATTAGGTAAGTTGCTAGATTGTTATGGACCATGGAAGGCGTGGGGAATAGGAGTCGAGTGAGGACTGCCCTGGGAACTGCATGGCACAAGAGGGGGCCCATGGGTGGGAGTAGCCTGCCGGTGAAACCTTAGTGAGTCCATACATCTAGTAGCCCCTTTGTAAAGGCTATTTTGTGGTCTCTTGGCCATACACCGACGGTTGTGTACTGGTATAATGGAGGTTCTGCAGTCGCCGACGGGTGACAAAATCACAAACTTGTGGGTAAAGAGGTGCAAAATCTGCAGAGTCTTAAAACTATCATGATAGCCGAGCTTACGGTCACGAGCACCTAGCCAACTTCCATGATTAGTTGGGATGGTTATTGGATATGGTTATTGGTTATGGTTTGGTTTTGGTTTTGGTTTTGTTTTCGGGACTGTTGAGTCCGGGTGATAAGATGAGTTGCATGACTGTTGAGTCATGGCAACGAGATTGGTCTCAGTGTGAGACGAAGTTGTTTATGAGATGAAATGGTAGTGAATACGAGATGGTATTCCTGAGATGGTAGCGAATACGAGGAGGTATTCGTGAGCAAGAATGAGGTTGATTAATGTCTGGATGGGACATGGAAGGTAATGAACATAATGGAGGTATGATCGGTATTTTAATACATGTTGGGATTACATTCACTTAAAGATAAGTTGCTGTTTTATCGTGGTTTTTGATAAATAACTTTGCTTTCTGCAATGAGCCTTTTTATACCTACCTTGTTATGAGCTACATATCATATTTTCCCACACTTGCTGAGTACATCATTGTACTCAAACTTGCATTATTATTTCATCATCAGCAACAGGAGAAGATTTCTATGAAGATCAAGTGGAGCATTAGGCGTGTAATCTGTTCTCAACCTTGCCTGTGGGGATGGAGTAGAGATGGAGCCGCTACTGCTTAGGTTTGCTTCCGCACTAGTTAGAAGACTTTCGCTACATAGAAATAAGACTTCCGCTGTTAGATTAAGACTTCCGGTGTGAGCATGAGTCCAAGACTCATGATACATTGTAATAAACTCTGTTATTCGTGGTCATATATATTCTGAAATTCAGTTTGTGGATGATGTGTATATGTGTGACGAACATCCTGGGCACACATATGCATCAGTTCTCGGTTCCCTAGTTTTCCACAGAATTGAGGGCGTCACAGATTGGTATCAGAGCCACGGTTGACGGTGGGTTACACGCCTAAATAGGAAACACAGACTGGTATCAAAAGTCATGGGTTGACGGTAGGTTACACGCTTAGATAGAGGTCACAGATTGGTATCAGGCACAGATTGGTATCAACCTGCCACGGATAGATCACACAACCTAGATAGACACAGATTGGTAGCCAAGCCACGCTGACCATAGGATGCAAGCCTAGGATGCATAGATTGGTCTTGAAATTGCCTTGACATAGGGTAAAAGCCTAGGAAAGGCCATAGTTGGATCACAGATTGGCAACACCCTAAGTCATATAGGACCCTCATTGAACAAGCCTTGAATAGGAGTTGTGTGAGCCCTTGTGATGATTGTTTGTGAATTGTGTGCTTAGTGTGAGTCGTGGGATGTCTCAAAACGTTGTCCATATCCACACATAAGTAGAAAGAGGTGTGAGATGCTTCGGCACTTGTTCACATCCTCATATGGGCTAATATATATATAGTCCAACCCACCTTGATGCATATAGTTAAGGGGATCTATCTAGCCTTCTAACCTTCTATTCTATTTCGTTCTCCCTCACAGATAGTGAGAGGAAACGCCGGCCGAAGGAACGTCCGTGACAACCAAGAGGATGGCCACCATGAAGTTCCTATTAACCCCGGAGCTGGTGAGAACAACCTGGAACGGTTGATGGCCATGCAGAATCAACTTATGCAAACCATGATCTAAACTTTGGTTCAGTTGCAGGCCAACAACAACAAACCCATTCCGGCACCACCGCCACCACCACTGTCGGCTCATAACAGACTGGGAGAGTTCATGAGGACTCGACCACCCACCTTTGCTCAAGCTAACGACCCCATGGAGGCTGACGACTGGTTGAAATCCATGGAGAAGAAGCTTGCCATAGTGTAGTGCAATGACCGAGAGAAGGTTCTTTTAGCGTCGCACCAACTTATGGGAGCTGCCGCTGACTGGTGGGATGCCCTATGTAACGCTCATGTCGACCCGGAGACGATCACTTGGACTGAGTTCAAGGAGAGTTTCTGATCTCATTACATCCCTGCTAGTGTAATGATTCTCAAGAGATAGGAGTTTGAAGGTCTCCGCCAAGGACAGAGAAGTGTGAATGAGTATATCAACAAGTTCACACAACTGTCCCGGTATGCCCCCGAAGATGTCAACTCAGACCAGAGGAAGCAATACCTGTTCATGAGAGGGTTGAACAATGAAATCCAGGTTCAGCTCCTCAACAATGACTACGCGAGTTTCGAAAAGCTGGTTGACAAGGCTATAGTGGTTGAGAGCAAGATCCGAGAGATCGAGCGAGAGTGCAAGAGGAAGATGCCATACCAGCCTCAAGGGAGCAACGTACGACCTCGGTACATGCCCCCAGCTGCACCGCAGTATGGATCGACCGCTCCTGCATACCGCCCTAGTCAGCCACCACAGCAACGACCCGTTGCACAAGCACCTCGTGTGCCTTTGCCTCCTGTGCCCCGGCCCAACATGGGCGCTCCTGCTCAAAACCCCCGCCCCAACGTACCTGCTGCCGTAGGCAACAGGGCATGCTTTGCATGCGGGGAAACAGGACACTTCACGAGCCAGTGCCCAAGGAGAGGCCCTGGATAGCAAGGCAACATGCCCAAGCAGAACCCGCGACTGAACCGAGGGGACAATCAAGGAAACCGTGGACAGTAGAACTATGCTCGCGGCAACGTGAACCATGTCTCTGTTGAGGAAGCACAACAGGCTGAGGACGTCGTAATTGGTATGTTCCTTGCCAACTCCAACCCAGCCACCATCTTATTTGATTCTGGAGCATCACATTCCTTCATATCATCCAAGTATATTGCCAAGCATAATCTACCCATATCACATTTAAAAGGTGCTATGTTAGTTAATTCTCCCGGTGGAGAGATGAGGACTAATATAGTATGTCTGAAAGTAAGCCTTAAAATAAGGGGGTAGACTTCCTTGCCAACCTCATTGTCTTGGATTCCCAAGGGCTTGACATAATACTCGAAATGGATTGGCTAAGTAAGCACAACAGAGTAATCCAATGTGCCGAAAGGAGCGTGCAGTTGACAAACGAGCACGGAACCTGTATCGAGTTTGAGTCAGCCCAACCAACAGCCGAGAAGGCAGAATTTCCTCATCTACTCTCTACTAACAAATCTCGAGGGCGAGATTCAATTTAAGGGGGGTAGATTTGTGACACCCTCATTTCTGGTTTCTGCATGTATTCATGTTTCATGTAGAGAAAACATTTTAAAAGAAGTGGGAACAGAGAAAATATCAAAAAGATAGCCAAAAAGAACAAGAATCCAGTTCACAGAGAGCACCGAAGACAACTCCCGTGGCTCGCTGGCCACGTGGCATGTTCAGAGCTCATCCCTGCGAAGTGGAAAGAGGTCCGCCGCTAAACTGGCTACGTGGCAGGCTCGGGGCTCATCTCCGCAAAGGGGGAGAGGTCCGACCCTGTGAGACACGTGTTGCCCCCGGAGCCAGCCTCTGCGGAGAAGCAAAGGCAGTCCCGCAGGACACATGTCACCTTCGGAGCTAGTCACTGCAGAAATCAGAGGACCAGTCGACCTCGGAGCTCACCTCCGAGAGGTCCGGTTCTATTGGACACGTGTGGCCACCGGAGCTTATCTCCGGGAGGTCCGTCACTGTTGGACACGTCTTAACCTCGGAGCTCGTCTCTGTGAAGAAAGGAAGTCTAGCACTGTTAGGATACGTGGCACACCCGGAGCCACCTCCGAAGAGAGGGAAGGTCCAGCACTGACACGTGGCGTGCGCGGAGCCACCTCCAAATAATAGAGGAGGTCCCGACCGCCAGGATACATGGCGCACGCGGAGCTCACCTCCGAAGGAGAGGGAGGTCTCGCTCGCTTGACACGCGGCACAACCGGAGCTCGTCTCTGAGGAAAAGGGGAGACCAGGCCCCAGTGGACACGTGGAGCTTCCGGAGCTCATCACCGCGGAGGTAATGAGTTCTGGAGCGGTTTTTTGATTCTGTACGCGTAGAAATATCGGTACGGAGAGGAAACCGACCTGAATTCCACAATGTTACCGCACCAAATCAACTAAAGATAAGTTGTTAAGATTCAACGACAATCTGAATAGGACTCTTATTCAAAATACAATCAGATTAGGACTCTTCTTCTCCCGATTATAAATAGAACCCAGAACCTTTGGCCAAAACCACGAACTTCTTTTCCAACTCTTGAGTCGACGACTTAGAGCCCTATCCCCCAACTCGCCGAAGTAAAACCATCGCCGGAGTTCAGTCGAGGAAGATCGCCGGAAGAGAGCCCCAACGATCTGTCTGGTCAGAGAAGGACCCCAAGACCCAGAAAAGCATAAGGTAGGTCTCCAATATCACCTTATGACATCATCGTGTTTTCTTTGCATCTGTTCTCCGATTCCTTTCAAACGGAAGCTTTCTCGTGGACAGATCACTTGTTGATCGGGTTGATCTAAAAGACAAGATCATCACCACGTCCATATTTGATCCGAACACCTCTGTTCATCATAAAGCCATGCAAGAACGCGTACAAACTAAACTGCACCATAGGATAGCATGCATATGCATCATCGCATCTAGTTAAAGTTTGTGCATGGTATTGATTGTTATGAATCTTGTATGTGCGTGATCCTGTATTGAAGGACAAGCTCAGGGAGCTGTCTACGACGAGCTGCAACAACAAGGTTTCAAGATCAAAGAGCAACCGGAACTGCAAGAACAAGGCAAGTGCCCCTTGACCATATTGATCCTATGTTTTGGGGAAAACTATTTTGTTTTGAGAAAAGGTGTGTGTGCTGAGTCAAACATGATGGGAAACCCTTTTATAGGAGTTTACTAGTTTTGGTTAAACCACCCTTGTCGCCAGGGAAGTTTATGAGTCGGGTATGGTTTTTTTACTTTTATGCTTCGCTGAGTCCATGGGATTGGGAAGCGAGATAGATGTGTATAGCTAACTGCACTCGTAATGATAATGAGAAAACTGATGTTGTTAATGAACATGGATCGGAGGGAGATTAGGCAAGACTGGGTTTGTGAATGAGGTAGCATGAGATGGTGGTTTACTTGCCGTAGATCTAAGGACCGGTTCATGCGAGCACATGTCAGGATAACAGTGCCACCACAAGGCCAAGTATGGGTGCGGCTTAGCTGACTAATTAGGTAAGTTGCTAGATTGTTATGGACCGTGGAAGGCGCGGGGAATGGGACTCGAGTGAGGACTGCCCTGGGAACTGCATGGCACAAGAAGGGGCCTGTGGGTGGGAGAATTGGAGATTATAGCCTGCCGGTGAAACCTTAGTGAGTCCATACATCTAGTAGCCCCTTTGTAAAGGCTATTTTGTGATCTCTTGGCCATACATCGACGGTTGTGTACTGGTATAATGGAGGTTCTGCAGTCGCCGACGGGTGACGAAATCACAAACTTGTGGGTAAAGAGGTGCAAACTCTGCAGAGTCTTAAAACTATCATGATAGCCGAGCTTATGGTCACGAGCGCCTGGCCAACTTCCATGATTAGTTGGGATGGTTGTTGGATATGGTTATTGCTGATGGTTTGGTTTTGGTTTTGTTTTCGGGACTGTTGAGTCCGGGTGATAAGATGAGTTGCATGACTGTTGAGTCATGGCAACGAGATTGGTCTCGGTGTGAGACGAAGTTGTTTATGAGATGAAATGGTAGCGAATACGAGATGGTATTCCTGAGATGGTAGCGAATACAAGGAGGTATTCGTGAGCAAGAATGAGGTTGATTAATGTCTGGATGGGACATGGAAGGTAATGAACATAATGGAGGTATGATCGGTATTTTAATACATGTTGGGATTACATTCACTTAAAGATAAGTTGCTGTTTTATCGTGGTTTTTGATAAATAACTTTGCTTTCTGCAATGAGCCTTTTTATACCTACCTTGTTATGAGCTACATATCATATTTTCCCGCACTTGCTGAGTACATCATTGTACTCAAACTTGCATTATTATTTCATCATCAGCAACAGGAGAAGATTTCTATGAAGATCAAGTGGAGCATTAGGCGTGTAATCTGTTCTCAACCTTGCCTGTGGGGATGGAGTAGAGATGGAGCCGCTACTGCTTAGATTTGCTTCCGCACTAGTTAGAAGACTTCCGCTGCATAGAAATAAGACTTCCGCTGTTAGATTAAGACTTCCGGTGTGAGCATGAGTCCAAGACTCATGAGACATTGTAATAAACTCTGTTATTCATGGTCATATATATTCTGAAATTCAGTTTGTGGATGATGTGTATATGTGTGACGAACATCCTGGGCACACATATGCATCAGTTCTCGGTTCCCTGGTTTTCCACAGAATTGAGGGTGTCACATAGCCGCCCCACCCCTTCTCTTTTTTGGCCGCCGCCCCCCTGCTGCCAAGTCACGCCCCCTTGCTGCCAAGTCGCCGACCACCCCCTTGCAGGAATTTGGCCACCGTCGAGCTCCGTGACGCCTCGCTGTCGCCGGAGAAGAAGCCCCCAACATTCTTCCCTAGCCACAGCCCCATAATTCTCCCTAGAAAATCTCCCGCTGCTGCCATTGCAAGGAGGGAGGCCCTGCCGCAAGGAAGAAGTGAGATAGGTATTCGTTACCCCTCTTACAATGTCGCCGCTGTTTCTATGCACCGTTTTCTTCAACCCCTGCGAGCAGAAAAATTCTGCGTGTGGACAGACCATGTTTTGGTCAATTGTTTACGGTGGAATTGATCTACAAAGTGGGTCAAGATCATCACCACGTCCACACTTGATCCCAGCAATCTTGATCATCATAAAACCCCATGAAAGCCTACTAAAACATGCAAGAACAAGTGCAAACTGGTTTTATAAAACTGCACCATAGGAATTGCATTCATTCATCTCATTGCATCTTGTGTAAAGTTTGTGCATGATAATTGATTGGTGTAAATTTTGTATGTGTGTGGTCGTGAGTAGAAGGACAAGCTCAAGAGGCCGTCTACGAGGAGCTACAGCACCAAGACTTTGAGACGCTTGAGCTACACGAGCCACGGGAGCAAGGCAAGTGCCCCTTGACCATATTGATCCCATGTTTTGAAACTGTTTTGCTTGCAAAAACTTGTATGCTTGTGTCAAATTGATGGGACACCCTTTTATAGGAGTTTACTAGTTTTATTAACCATCCTTGTCACCGGGAAAGTTGATGAGTCAGGTACGATCATTTTTTTTGCTTCGCTTAATTTATGGAATACGGGAAGCTGAAATAAAACTTGTTTAGCTACTGCACTCATATGAATAATGATGATGAGAACTTGATGATGTTAATGAGCATGGAATCGGGGATATCTAGGCAAGCTTGGTTCGTGGATGTTGCTGAATGATATGGTGCTTTGCTTGCCGTAGATCTAAGGACCGGTTCATGCGAGCACATGCTAGGAAAACAGTGCCACCACAAGGCCAAATATGGGTGCGGCTTAGCTGACTAATTAGGTGTGTTGCTAGCTTGTTATGGAACGTTGTATGGCGCGGGGAATGGGAGTCGAGTAGGACTGCCCTGGGAACTGCATGGCACAAGAGGGGGCCCGTGGGTGGGAGAATGGAGATTCGAGCCTGCCGGTGAAACCTCAGTGGGTCCGTACATCCTAGTAGCCCCATTGTAAAGGCAATTTTGTGATCTCTTGTTCATACACCGACGGTTGTGTACTGGTATAATGGAGGTTCTTTCTAGTCGCTGACGGTGACGAAATCACGAACTTGTGGGCAAAGTGGTGCCACCTCTGCAGAATGTAAAACTATCATGATAGCCGTGCTTCCGGTCACAAGCACCTGGCCAACTTCCATGATTAGATGCAAAACTTGGGATGGTTATTCGGTATGGTTATGGTTTGGTCATAGGGATTGGTTTTGGGGCTATTTTGAGTTAAGTCAATGAGTTTGGTTTCGGTTATACGAACATGAGATGGTTATGAATATACATGAGTATGAGATGAACTTGAGAAAGATTATTGGCTTGTTGAGGCTTGATAAATGGTGAATTATGATGAAAGAATGTTGCTGATTTACTGTGTTATATTGGGATTTAAACTCACCTAGAAATAGTTGCTTTTACCATGTTTGTGAAATAAAATTTGTTTGCTGCAATGATCCTCTTTATTCACTACCTTGTTGTAAGCTACATGTCATACATTTCCCACAATTGCTGAGTACGACATGTACTCACCCTTGCATTCCCACATATACATCAGATACAGGAGAAGAGTACTTGGAGGAACATGTGGAGTACTAGGTGTGCGCACTACCGTCAACATGCCTGTGGAGTTGAAGTTGGAGCCTGCTGTCTTAGCCATTTTCCGCTGCCGTTTACAATCTTCCGCTGCAAGAATAAGTTAGATATTCATGAGTGAGACATTGAGTCAATGTAATAAAGTACTTAAACATTATTCGTACGTGGTTATATTCTGAATTTCAGTTTGTGGAATACATGTGTATGTGTGATGAACATCCTGGGCACACATATGCATTCACTTGGTTCATTTTCCGAACCGGGTGTCAAAAATTTGTACCAGAGCCACGTCGACCATAGGACGCAAGACTAGGTAGAATGGACACTCTAAAACACATAGGAACACCTCTCTAGACTATTATTTTTGAAAATTGTTTGCTGCTGCACTTTACTTGTCAATTCAGCCACCGCAAAGTGCTATTTTCAGCCCTTCTTTTTCTCTTCTTTTGGACAGCAACACTTTGTTTCCTTGCTTCGTAGCTTCTGAAGTTTTTGAGTTATTTTCTTCTTCTCTAAAGTTTCTCATGTCTTATTTATTGATGCCGGTGACTAGGAGCACAGCACGCATAAGGACTCGTCCACCACCACTTGGAAGTGCACTTAACCCCATTGAGGTATCCAATGGACCATATTGGGAGGAGGTGAAGATGGAACCTGATAGTAGAATGAGTACCGATATTCCGAGAGGTATGGTAAACTTGATTGGGTGGAGATCTCGACGTTGATGATCCAAGGCTCCGAATGAACGGAACCCCACAATCACTACACCACTGCTCCATTGGTTATCACCCATGTCACATGAATGACCTTGCCATGAAGGCTTATCCCTGCAAGCGCAATCAAGAACACAAGCAAGAACCAGGAAATTGCAATCAAAACTGAATTTATCATGAAGTGGGGTCTCACAAACCGATGAACGGTGACACTGTTCAATGGCAGATTGAAACTAAGCAAAACCCAACCCTAACGTGGTGACGGCTGCTGAATAAAAAGGAGTTAGGGGCGTGAAAGACCCCTGGACGCAACCCTAATGGGCTTCCACAGGATACACGGGCCAGCGGCCCAAAGGACGGTGATGCAGCACACTGACATATTATGGATGTCCACTTGTTTCACCGATTCCTGTCAACTCAGAAGGAATTTTGAGGTGGGACCAGTTCCATTGGAAGCTTTATTTAATTCTGGTTCCAACCATATATAGAACGTCCAAATCCGACTCCGTATGTGTCCAGGGCGTCAATTTTTGTGAAGGCAGCTCCTGGAATCCGATGTGGAGTCGAAGTCGAGTTGGGCTTGGACTCCTCCTTGGTGTGGACGTCCTATCTCCTCCTCCTTGACTCCTTGGACTTCTCCAAGCCCTTTTAGGTCCTCTCCATTGTTCCTAATCAATAAAATAAGCATGGAAACAAACGTAAATTCTAAAAAACAATTGACAAGGTTAGAACATACCTGGAGATCCAACTATCGCGCACGTGCTATAGTGATCGGTCCTTGTATTGTATGCAAAGGAGAGATGTCCTCATCAGAACCCCATGAGGAAGATGAAGTCAGTAGCTCAATGCATGAGGAAGAGGATCCGGAAGAGTTGGAACCAATCGAAGATGACATTGAATATGATCCACAAGAACAACAATTGTACACACCTCAGGAGGAATTTCACGCGGGCTTACAACCAGTGGAGCCCCATGAAGCTATGTCGGAAGGAGATGAATCCGAAGAGGAGCCACCCCCTTCTAAGGCCGAGAATGAAGATGATGAACGAGCCAACGATTCAGTTTAGGAATTCCAGTCCGACGTGATGGAGGGAGGACACATATCCAAGGAGATTAAAGAGTTTCTAGATTGCTGCAGCCTATACCGGAGTATCTCCTCAAGAAAGTCCCTCGTCTCGGACATGAAGAGTGGAAGGCTGAGGTAACCATCCTATCTAACGGTAGGGTTGTCACACGGCACTTCACACCCACATGAAGAGCTAAAGAAGAGATTAACTGTAAAATCCCCAAAAAGTGCTAACAAAGAATTTAGCACATTTTAAGGGAATTAAAACTTAGAATTATAATGGTGTGATTTCAAAGTGATGATTCAAACTTCCCAAAAACTTCCAAACATGGAGATCTAAATTCATAACTTGGGTCTTCATATTTCAAATATTTTACCTCCCAAATTTCAGCTCATTTGGAGGGGTTCTACTATTTGTTTGGGATTAAAAGAGGAAGCCCTCGAATCTGAATTTAAATTTCAGTTTCAAATCCCAACGTCCTCAATTTGCAAATTTGATTCCACAAATGTATTCCCCACATTTGAATTAGCATCCATGTCAAAATTCAGAATTATTTGAGTTGGTTTGCTATGATTTTGGAACAATGCAAAAGGGAAGATTCAAATTCCAATTCAAATTCAAAAAACCAAAATCAGTTCAAATTCCACACTAGAATTCAAATCATTTGAATTCAAAGATTTCAAACCATGACTTTGGGAGGAAGCAAAGGATTTCATTTGGAGGAAAATATCAGGGCTATGAGGTGGGGTGGGACCCACATGGCAGTGACACATGAACAACAGTGGCGATTTGCTTCTGTGCGAGTGAACAACCGAGCTGCCACCGAGCTGTGCCTTTTCTTTCACCGAGCAGCTTGCAACAACTTTATCCCGAAGGCAGCATGTCATGCGTGGTTGATGGCTATCCACAGCAGCTGCCCAAATCAAATTCTACTCTCTGTCTCAACGTTACACCTAAGTTTTCGTCCGTGCTCGAGCGCCCACCGAAGAAAAACACCCCGCCGCCTCTGTGATCGTCGTTGAGCAGCCTACGATCACCCTAGTGCCAGTTGATCCCCCTAGGAGCTGCGTCCGGTGACTCCTCGACGATTTTCATCGCTCCTCAGATCGTCCTCAACCTTCCTCTCTCGTGCCCGAGCCGTTCCTCGCCGGAAGAAAACAGAGCACGCCGCCTTCTCGGTTCCACGTCGCCCAGCCGCTCCAGTGCCTCTCCGGTGCCACAAACTTCGCTCTAAGGTGTGCGACAAGGTGTAGATGCTTCTCCCGTGGTCCTTTTGCTCGCTTCCACCGCCAGCTCGCCGGAGTTTGCATGTTTAGCACCGGTACACGTGAAAACCGAGCGAGTTCAATCCAGGAAATTCTTCCAACACACATGATCATTCGTTCTTCGATTCAAGCCATAGCAACTACAGCCCCTAACGACCTCCCATGCCAAAAACTGAAGCATCCTGGCCACCTACAAGCGGGGCGATGAGGAATCGCCGCCGCCGGCCCAAAACGGGTCGGTCCACCGGCCCTTTCCGGACGTTCCTCGCTAGAATGGAGGATAGGGTCACCTTACCCGAACCCTAGGAATGCTTTCCGGCAGATTTGTTCGTGGATTCCAGCTCGGGACACACTCGAACGCGTCGAAGCCGCGCCACCGAGCGCCGCCGTCGGTACCGTCCTATTTCCGATTGTTGCCATGGGTGGGAACCTTGCCCGGCCGCTAGAGGACGGCGTGAGGATCACGTAGCACAAAACCGGAGGGAAAATGGTCGAGAAACGGCAGAGAACGGGGTGCGCCACGATCGGATTCGGTGTGCGTGGTGCTCTGGCGCGAGGTGGGAGAAGAATCTGACTGGCGGGCCCCACTGTCAGCCGGTAAAGGACTTTTCTGTGGAGAATTAAATCCAGAAATTGGCCAATATTTGCAAGCCCATAACTTTGTGTAGAAAACTCCAAAAAGGGTGAGACAAATTTTGTTGGAATCCTCATAAGGAGTACTTCACAGAGGAACAAAGTTCTTGCCATGAAAATGCACAGTGTTTCCTGTGGAATTCATTTTAGTAAATCCTTTAGGGATTAATTCCAGGAAGGATTCTCTATGAAAAATTCCCAAATTTGGGGAGGAAATCGTTTTCGTAGTTCCTGAGCTCCAGTAAATATCTTAGGATTTTTAGAGCTGATTAAGATGGCTTAATCAGTAGGTTATCTCAGGGTTAAATAAATTAGCTAAAAATCATAGAATAAATTTCCAGAAAATGGTTCCAATTTCAAATGACCATAACTTTTAGTAGGAATGTCCAAAATTTGTGAAACAAATTTTTTTGGATTCCTCTCAGTCAGTACTTTGCAGAAATGCAAAGAATTTGATCTGAAGATCTCTGGAATCTTCTTTAAAATTCATCAAATTTAAATCTTAGGGAATTAATTCCAGAAGGTCCCTATTATGGAATTTCCTCAAATTTGGCCATAAGAGTCCTCATGATATTAGTGATCTCCTGTAAAAGTTTGAGCTTCATTGGAGTTCATTTGCTAGGCTAAATTGTCTTCCCAAGTGCAGCCTTCATTTGCAATTTCCAATTCTAAACAGAAGCTTTTCAGAAATTTTGCCCAACTTCAAAATTCCATTTCTCCCGTAGACAACTCGAAAAAAATTGTGAAATAAATTTTGTTAGAACCAGGGCAACCTCCTCTAATTAGATCTCCCACTGTTAGACATGTCAAAACTTCAGATTTGGGATCAAAATTCAGAGAAGTCTTGTACTTGTGGGGATTTTGGAGACCACAAGGTTCAATGAAATTTCTCCAAATTTTGCTCAGATCATCCTTATAGAATCTAGTGTTCACTGGAAAATCCCAAAGCCAATTAAGAAACCTAAATAGCAGTAGCTATGAATAGAAGTATAATTATTATACTTCATTAGCACTTATACATATATTTTGCTACATTTCATATAGTGACCGAAGTTGAGGACACACCGGAGCCGTTGGACGTCCTCCCACCATAAGCTAACTTCCCATTTAACTCGCAACCAGGCAAGCCCCGGTTTACATTTAATTACCTTTTGCCAAGTTTTCATTTGTATCACTTATGTCTAGGTTGAAATTGTTGCATTAGAGTTAGGGTGATTGAAACCCCACTTGCATGACTTCAAATCCTATGAGGGGTTGGGTAGTTTACAAACACGACGAGTAGAGAATGCCATGCTAATGTTCTTAGGATCTCGGTAGAAGTCGAGTAGTTGGAATCTACTCGCGAGGTCAGATTTTATCATACGGGATGGAAAAGAGTAGAGAATGGCTTAGGAATGTGAAACTGAGACTCAGCAGGGGGATATGATGCAGTGAGCGGAGGTCTCACGTGTGTAGCGCTGTTGGTGTCGATTGAGGACCGAGTCGTGTAAGGGCCTGATGGACAAGTTTTGAACAGTACCGAATGGCATACTAACATAAGCAGGAAACCGATGTAATTGGTTAACCTGGGTGCCGAGGCTTACCCGACTATTTTATAGGAGTGGGTTGAGGGTAGCAAGGTGTAAGTCTGCCGGTGGGCATAGTCACGCTCCACGCGGGGACCTCCTGGCCGTTACGGATGGACCGGTTCGGCATTTGGGTTTCCTTTGAAAGGTTGTTGCATACAACAGGGTAGGAAGGTGTGAAGCACCACACTTCTGGAAGTGGGTGTATGTGGCGTGTTGTCTGGGTGTCTCCTGATTGCAATCACCGTCCCTCGCGGTTATTTGAGTACCGCTTGTTCACTATTCTGTGACGTAGTAAGAAGTGAAAGAAGCCAGATGAATATGTTGCATTGAACTATTAATGTCTTGAAACCATGTATGCTGTAGATGTAGAGCTCATTAAGTTTATCTTCCTCTTTGGGCATAACCACATTGGAGGAAAGCGTTTCTTGTTTGATTGTGGACTTCTGATGTGAGGGCTGCCTAAGGCACATTAAACTGCTGCTATAAAACTGAAAGTAAGGATTAACATGTAGGTGTGTCTTTATTATAATGTCTTTTTCCTATATTACACATCCCTGCATGTAGAGTTTCATGATTAGGGTTGTCGGTTAAGCCTTGCTCAGCCATCGTGCTCACAGTTGCAATATTTGAGTTGTGTGCAGGTGAGAGTTATGAGGAAGGGTCCGAGGACGAGGCGATGCCCCCATCGGGGTACACGGCCGAGTTGGAGCCCTGCATGCCGCCGTGACCTTCGTTTGAGTGCTGCTAGTGTGTAGCGTCCCCGGGCTGGACGGCTACACTTTTTGATTAGTTAGTAGGAGAGTGTAGTATGTATAATACTTCCACTGTACAGTAAGTTTGTAAAATACTTCCGCTGTTTTTATGTAAAATAAAAGTTTGTATGTTGTTCATATTCTTTTCTTGTGTGCTGTTGGATTCCGCATCGCACGGCACCACCCTCTACGATCCCGGAGGGGTGAACCACGGGGTGGTCCCCAAAGTCGTGGTATCAGAGCCGCATTGGGAATAGCACGCTCGAAAAGAGCCTATTTTGAAAACTTAGAAGTAGTCGAGTGAGGATTAGTCACTATGCCCACATAAGGTATATGATAGTAGTAGATATTATGGTGGAAAAGCTAACTTATGTGTTATACATTCTGTAACGACGCTCTGACGTCAGGTAAGAGGTAAGGTACACCACCGCAGGCGGATCAATTGCGGTAAGCTTGCCGTACGAGCAGTAGTATGGAATGGTTTGCCGTGGCTTGGCGCGGTAGTTAATATGAGTCTCTAAACCTTCTCATGGTTCTGAGAGCATATGAAAACGCTGATCTCCAGTGCTCTTTAGGCAAAAGTGAGAATACCCCATCGTGTGGTAAGCAACACAATAGTATGCAACTCTTGAACGTTCAATGTTCAAAGGGCCATACGCAGCGTTCGCTATCGGTGTGCCTCAACGGTGATGAGGCAGTAGGTGGTATCCATTGGGTTGATAAAATTCCCAACCGTGATGACCTGTTCACGCTCTACTCGGGTTCCCCGTCGTGTGGTGTGAAAACACGACCATGTACCTTGAGACGTGGCTTGACTCAAGGACGATCCGTATGGCAATGATATGGGTCGTATGTTTTTACTATGATATGGACTGGCCTGAAATGTCAAAACCTTTGTGTGCACCATTATTGTGTGGTCTTCTGCAGGTACCTTAACCACGTTAGAGCATAACATGTGAAATCGTTTGTGAGTGACACCTTTAGTTCCACCATTTGACACGTATATGCCGGAATACCGGCTTAGGATTTTTCTTTGGTGAGGAAACGTAGTACCGAGGTAAGTTATTAGCTGCATAAAAAGATATTTTCAAAGAAAAGAGTCAAATTGGAGTTTAGGATTCCATTTGGGGGTGAGTGAACTCTCATACTGAACTAAGAGTCAATTGGGAGTGTAGATTCATTTCCAAAGACTTAGGAACAACTTCCCCTGTTTTAAGCAGAATTTTTGCTGAACTTAAACAGGGCATAACATAGGATTGGTTAAACCAATAGAGGTGTGCGATACCATTATGGAAAGGTTTTGAAGTCTTCTACACCTTTTCTGTAGAACTCCAGAACAAAATCTCCCTCTAAATGGGTGAAAATCTCAGATGAGTATGCACTGTCCAGAAACAGGGCAGCCCAAAAAAATGCTCTCTGGAATTTTCTGTATTTCGACCACAACGTCTTGTATAAAAATTTATAAGGGTCAAGTAATATACGGTTGGAAGGTGTAGGGAATGTGCTACAACTTTGTAGTTCAGTGTTTTCTTAGATTGAGGGCAGAAATAGTTGGAATTTTGTGAACAAAACACCCACTTGCAAAGGAGGTGCTGTCAAAATTCCTGAGAAAATTCTGTCAACTTGTAAAAATCATAACTCATAAACTAGGAAGGCTATGGAGGCAAATAAATACAATATGGATTCATTTTTGAGTCTCCTACAACTTTGCTGTTGAACTCTAGTACAGATTGTGCCTCCAAGGTGGCCAAAACAGTTGAATTCTTCCTACTGGTCTGCTGGACCAGAAGCTGGACAGAGAAGACCATGGTTGAAGTTTTCAATCAAAACATTTGGTTTCACATATCGATATCCAGCGGCTGTTGTAAAACAGCGAGTTGGAGTCAAAAACTTTATGCATTCAACATATCATTTCGAGCGAGGACATGTTTGGGTCCAGTACAATAGCGAGGTTTTACGCATGCTAACGCATTTAACATCCCGTGGTGACCCACGATGGTCGAAATGAACTTTTAATCCATAAAGTTCATTACTTTGGAACTCGATTGTGGTGACATGGTCCAGGGATGTATATGTCGTATAAAGTTTATACTTTATCCATATGTGTGAATGTTATGCGTATTATTTGTTCTATTCTCGCACTACTATTGTATAGACTGGATGAAGTAATTGAACATGTGCTGATCGTTTGAATGGTATGAATGCAGAATAGTGCGTACATGGTCCACACAAGAGGAGGGAGGTCCAAGTCAGGTTCGTGGTGACGAGTCTCCACCTACGGAGCAAACCACGACACAGCAGCAACCACCTCCTCCACCGCCAGAACTTCCAAGAAATCTTGTGGAGGTTCTCGCCACAGTACTCGGCTCGCGCGACGAGCAAACCGAGCTGCTGCAGATGCTGGTGCAGCAGAATGTGTACCGCCCAGAAGGATGCCAAGGCAATGGGCAATGCCAGCCCCAACAGAGTTCATATTTGGACTTCCTGGCGACCCAACCACCGGTCTTTACAGAGGCCGAAGAGCCTTTGGAGGCGGACAGCTTCATCCGCACTCTTGAGGCAAAGTTCGGTTTACTTCGGTGCGCCGAACACCAGAAGACGCTGTACGCAGCGCAAACGCTTCAAGGGGAAGCCGGTACATGGTGGGCGAACTACATCGCCTCATTACCGGCTGGCCATGCCGTCACATGGACGGAGTTCCGGGAGGCGTTCCGCGCCTATCATATACCTCTCGGGGTTATGGAGAGGAAGCTCCAGGAGTTTTTGGAGCTGAAACAAGGCGAGAGGAGTTCTCAAGAGTACTCCAGATCATTCAACCGGCTGGTGCAGTATGCGCCAGAATTTGTGGGAACGGAGGAGCAGAAGCGAAAAACATTCTTCTGGGGCCTGAATTCCAAAATGAAGGTCCATCTCGCCCAATGTAACCACGGCACATTCAACGACCTTGTTAATGCCGCGATTTTACAAGAAAATGCTCAGCACGAGTGCAGTTCTGATAAGAGGAAACGCAGCACGCTGGCAAGCTGCAGTAGTGGGGCGCCACAAAAATATCGCGTGGTGTATCACTCACCATCCGGTCAGATATGGCAGCCACCAGCGCGACCTCCTCAGTTTCGCGGTCGACAATTTAATGCGCCAAGTTTTCGACTGTCGTATCCACCACAGCAACAGCAGCAGCAAAGGATGGTCCCGCATGCGCCTCCGTTTCAACCGCGTGCACCGGGATTCCATCCTCAATTCGGAGGGACCTCGACACCCTACGCGTGCTTCACGTGTGGCCGTGTCGGGGATATCTGCAAGGACTGCCCCAAGCAGCGACAGGGCAGGGGTGCCGCACCGTATCAGGGTGCAAACCAGCCCCGCGACCAGCCCAAGAAACCAGCACAAAAACCCGGCAACGTCAACCACTTAGCAATCGAAGACGTGCCAGAAGGCGAACCCGTCCTCGCAGGTATGTTTTTTCTTATTTAGATCATCCCGTAGTCATATTTTTTAACTCCGGTGCCACCCATAATTTCATAAGTCAATATTATGTTATTAAATATCAATTGCCTATCATTCCCACAAATAGTTCATATTTGATTTGCTCTCCGGGTGGGAAAATAACAGCTGATAGGATGGTCTATAGAGCATCATTACAATTGGGTGGAAATCTATACCCGACTTCTCTAATCATGTTAGAGAGTCAAAAACTCGATGTCATTTTAGGAATGTCATGGCTACATCGCCATGGTGTCGTTCTTGACATCATTCCACGTGTGGTTCGTTTAAACTCTCCACTTCATGAACCACGTGTTCTTATTCTTGACCGTTCGGTTCAAGAAGTTCCAGCCACATATAACCCGGAAGCCACAAAACTTGAGGATATTCGTGTGGTCCATGAATATCCGGACGTATTTCCGGATGATCTCCCGGGCATGCCACCCGAAAGCGATGTCGAGTTCAAGATTGAACTTATTCCCGGGATGACACCGATATCACGGGGACCGTACAAAATGGCTCTGAATGAGCTAGCTAAATTGACGGAGCAGCTTAATGATGTGATGAGTAAGGGTTTCATACGACCGAGTTCTTCGCCATGGGAATGCTCGACGCTATTTGTGAAAAAGAAGGATGAAACCTTGACGTTGTGTGTGGATTACCGACCTCTCAATGCCGTCACCATCAAGAATAAATATCCACTGCCCCGCATCGATATTCTATTCGATCAACTTGTGGGTGCGAGTGTATTTTCAAAGATGGATCTTAGCTCCGGATATCACCAAATTAAGATCCGAGCGGAGTACATTCCGAAGACGGCCTTCTCGACAAGATATGGGTTGTATGAATATCTCGTCATGTCTTTTGGTCTCACCAACGCCCCGGCACATTTCATGTATATCATGAACTCAGTGTTCATGCCGGAGTTGGACAAGTTCGTGATGGTGTTTATTAACGACATCTTGGTTTATTCCAAGTCTGAAGAAGAACACGCCGAACACTTGCATATCATGCTCCAATGATTGCGGGATCATAAGGTTTATGCCAAGTTCAGCTAGTGCGAGTTTTGGATCAGCCAAGTGCCATTTCTTGGTCATATTATTTCTGCGTAAGGCATTGCAATTGATCCAAGCAAAATCGAACAAGTGCTGAAATGGAAGTCCCCCACATCTGTCCATGAACTCAGGAGCTTTCTCGGTTTAGCGGGATATTATCGGAGATTCATACCGAACTTCTCCAAGCTTGCTAAGCCGATGACGGAATTGTTGAAGAAGGGGATCAAATATGATTGGTGCTCAGCATGTGAAGGAGCTTTCCAAGCATTGGTGAAGCTTCTTACAACAGCCCAGGTATTAGCTCAACCGGATACGACCAAGCCCTTTGACTTATATTGTGATGCGTACGGTATAGGGCTTGGTTGTGTATTGATGCAAGGAGGAAGATTGGTCACCTATGGTTCATGTCAACTTCGTAACCACAAGCAGCACTATCCGACTCATGATCTTGAGCTTGCTGTTGTGGTGTTGGCATTGAAAATGTGGAGGCAATATTTACTTGGGAACTTAATGCACCTCTACACCGACCACAAGAGTCTAAAATGTATATTCACTCAAAAGGAGTTGAATATGCGGCAACGGAGATGGCTAGAGCTGATCAAAGACTATGAGATCGAGATTCACTAACATCCCGGTAAGGCAAACGTGGTTGTCGACACCTTAAGCCGCAAATCTCATGTCAACAATCTGTCATCACCCCACTTGAAGAGGAGGAACCGAGTCTATACTTGATTCCATATGAGGCAATATATAATCTTGCTCTCGTCCCTACCATACGAGAGGAGATTATGGAAGCACAGAAGGAAGACATGGGAATGTCGCACATTTGGATAAGAATGAAGAATGGCGAATTGAAATGTTTCCGAAGGGACGAACACGGTACTCTATGGTTTAAAGATCGTATAGTGGTACCCCGTGACATGAAGCTTCGAAAGAAAATCTTGGATGAAGCCATCTGTCCAAGTATTCTATTCATCCGGGCAGAAACAAGATGTACCAGGATCTGAAAACCAGGTTTTGGTGGATGCGGATGAAAAGATAAATCACAAAGTACGTATCCGAATGCAATACGTGTCGGCAGGTGAAAGCTGACCATATGCGTAAAGTCGGACAGCTGCAACCATTGAACATTCCGGTGTGGAAGTGGGAGGATATCAGCATGGACTTCATAGTCGGGTTACCTCTCACCTCCCACAACCATGATTCTATTTGGGTGATAGTCGATCGACTAACCAAGTCAGCTCATTTTATTCCCATACATACAGGTTACGTGGCCAAAAAATATGTGGAGCTGTATATTGCAAGAATCTTGTGTTTGCACGGTGTTCACCGCATGATTATTTCAGATCGCGGTGTGCTGTTCGTCGCTCGGTTTTGGGAACAGTTGCACGCGTCATTGGGGACCAAACTGATCCAAAGCTTCCCATATCAACCACAAACGGATGGTCAAACTAAACGGGTAAATTAAGTAATTGAAGACATGCTACGCGCTTGTGCCATCCACCATGGAAAAACTGGGATGATCATTTGCCGTTGGCGGAGTTTTCATATAACAATGGCTATCAAGCTAGCATCAAGATGGCGCCGTATGAAGCTCTCTACGGCCGGAAATGTCACACACCACTCAACTGGTGTAAGTCCGGCGAACGAGTTATATACGGCATTGAACTTGTGAATGAAACTGAAGAACAAGTGCGAGTAATACAAGCTAACCTCAAGTCTGCTCAATCTCGTCAGCGAAAGTGCATCTAGGTAATCCCCATGGGTTTTGGAAGATTGATGATGACAATTAAGATACTAATGAGCTTTAATGAGTATGAGCACAGGTCTTTGAGATGAGAATGAATGTGGAGTCCCTCAAAAAGCAAAAAGAAAAAGAAGAAGACTTGCAATATTAGAAAATAGGATTTTATTCTTGAGTTTCACATCTTCTAGTTGTGTAGAGGGTCTTCTCTTTTAGAGTGCTTGAGAATCATTAGAGAGCTCAAATTTTTAGTTAGAATTTTGGGAGGGAGTAGTCCTAGGCATAGCTTAGAATGTAGACCGGACTTGTCCAGACTTGGGGCCAGACTAGTCCGATCCAACCGGACTATTCCATTTTGGACCGGACTAAAAGTCTTTGAGTGAGTTAGGACTTGTTCGTTTTATGCCGGACTAGTCCGTTCTTGTGTAAGTCTGAGCCTTTCTGAGACCAAGTCCCATAAGGCCGGACTAGTCAACCCATGGGGCCAGACTAGTCCGCCTGTCCAGACTAAGACGCTTAGATCCGGAGGAAATTCCTCTAAGTGACCTCGGACTAGTCCGATCAACTGGTCGGACTAGTCCGGTTTCTTCAGACTAGTCCGGTTTAGAACAGAAATTTGTTCCTGTGTGAGCTCGGACTAGTCCGGGCATGGTCAGACTAGTCCGTAATGTGAGTTTAGAGAGTTTTGAGACTAAGTCTGTTAAGGCCGGACTAGTCCGCTACTAGCCAGATGACACGACCCCACGGTCTTGTCGAGCCAGGATCACGCTGAGAGGTGCTGCGTTGCACAGCACCAGATAACACACATCAAAGGTACAAAGCGGAAGCAAAATTTTATTACATAAACTGGTTTATGAACATGTTTACATCAAAATAAGTCCAGTCTACACTCACGGGCGTAGACTACGCATCAAGTCCACGTTCAGCCCTTGAACGTTTCCTTGCTAGCACACACGCACACTAGCTCTGCGGCGTGCACGACTCCCACTCGACAGGGTTCCCCTCCTGGGGTTCCGTCTCCTCTTCGGGAGTCCCTTCCTCATAGAACCCTGCAAAAGCTTCAAACACAAGCAGTGAGCACGGAGGCTCAGCAAGTCTGACCCGTCTCACCTAAACATGGAACTTCTACATGAGGGGTGATGGGTTACATGAGGTAAAAATCAATTGCAAGGACTCGCCTAATTAGTGGAACCTTACTTTCAAGTTTTAGCAGCAGGTTGTGGAGAACCTTACGCTAAGGCACATGAGAGAGCCGCAATCAAACAAGAAACGCATTTCTCTCATGTACTTTGCCCAAAGTTGAAAAGAACTTTAGTTAGCTCTAGACTACAGCAAATCATTAGCAATCAAGTCCATCTTTTAATCAGCAACATTTTAACATGCAACTAGCCTGTTCTTTCTACGTCACGGTACAGTGAACAAGTGGTACTCACTGACCGCGAGGGACGGCGATTATAATCGATTTACACCTGCAGGGTTACCCGAACAACCCGTCACGTACGCCCGTACTCAATGTTGCCTACAACAACCATCACGGACGCCGTACGCAACCACCTTTCGCCCGTCAGCCAAATATTGAACCGGTCCCATCGTCCCGGGCAAGAGGTCTCTGCATGCGCATCTCCGTGCCGCCAGCCGATTTACACCTCGAGCTCTCAACCTACCCTCTGAACGACGGGCAATGCCTCAATACCCAGCTACCCTAGTTACATCAGTTTCCCGGTTCCCATATAGCCGTTAGGTCTTCGGTACTGTTCTAGCTTGTTGAACAGGCCCGCACATGGCTCGGTCCTCAATTGACAGAAGCGGAGCTACAGCACACAGGCCCCAAAGTCCTGCTGCCCTTACTCTCCGCTCGGTCTCATCTTTCTTGCCATGTGTATCATGTGCTATCACTACCCAAGTCGAGTGCCTCTAGCCTATGCTCACGAGTAGTTCCAACTACTCGACTTGTACCGAATCCTACTCTATCTTAGCATTGCAGTAGCTAACGGGGTCTGCCATCCTAAACCCAAACCCATGGTTTTATTGGCTATGCAATTGGGTTTCCAAACAAGACTCTAATGCAAAGAATCATAATACTCAAGTAAGTGCTCAAAACAATAAAAATTTGTAAAAGGTTAATGCAAACCGGAGCTTGCCTTGCTGCTCTTGGTCGTAGGCTAGCTGTTCCTCTGGAGTAACTAAGTCTAGGACTTCGGGTTCCTCCTCGACCTTAGCGACTACATGATAGAAGCAATACTTGTATCAATTTAAATGCATTTGTATTAAGTTTGAAGTTGTGAAGTCTATAACTCTCACTAGACAGACCCAATGACTGTGAAACTTTACTGTGGCTTGGTTACAACCTAAACAGAGACTTGGTCAAGTTTTAGTTGCAGTAAAGCTCATTTGAGCCCTCCACAATTAATTATGCACTTGACCTTAATTGAAGGCTTTTAGGGTGTTCTAAGGATTTTCATGAAACAAACTATGACTTTCTGAAAACTAGGTTTTCAGAGGGTTCTAATGGAGTTGGTCTCACTTAATTTGAAGGTTCCTAGCTAAAGATATGAGCTAAACAATTTCAGAGAAAATTCTGAAAATGTTTCTGAACATTTTCTATTTTCTCTGGAACAGTTTCACTAATCACACCATTAGGCGGATCAAATGAGCTCAAATGGATCTAAAATTTTTATGGTAGTTCAGGAATATTTTGGTGAACATCGCAGCAAAATTTCAGGATTTTCCTCCAAGGAATTCTCCAGTTAAAATTCCTAACAGTTTAAATTTTGAGGAATTAATTCTGGAGAAATAAGAATTTTCATGAAGTGAAACTTGATTTGCTGGAAAGTGCTCGGAAAGCTGAATCCAACAAAATTTGGTTCACTCAATTTGGAGCTTTCTAGCCAAAGTTATGAGGAATTGAAATTTGGAAGAATTCTGAAAATCGGGGAAAAAGATTAAACTCTCGAGGGCCCGCGGGGACACGTGTCGAGCGCGGAGGTGTCCGGCACACCGGAGCTCACAGGGTATTTGCGCATCAGCACAGCCGATCCCCGGCCACACCCGATCCCAATTTACATTCTTCAGCCGCTGACACGTGGGCCAGCCGGCTTCGTCTTCCTCCTGCCGTTCTCCCGCACCCGCGCCGCCGACCTCGCCGGAGCAGACTCAGAGCTCGCCGGCTCGCCGCTGCCGGACCTCCCATGGTCTGAAACTCTCCGCCAGGGGGTTGTCGACGTCAAGGAACACGCCGATGGTGTCAGGTCGGGCTGGGGGTGACCAGAAATATCTCGGCGACGTGCCGCGGCCTCGGTTGAGGTTCGGCGCCGTCGACTGTGGGTTCTAACCCGCCAACTGTAAGGATCCAAACGCCCAAGAGGGGGGTGAATTGGGCTTTTTCCAAATTTTAGAGCAATTTAAAACTTAATGGTTGAAGCCCAATTCCCTATGCGAACTAACTACGCAAGCAAGAGTGTTAAGTGCGGAATAGTAAATGCGTCATAGTAAGGGGGTGAGGAGAGAGATGCAAACTCCCGCGGAGACTCGGAGACACGGCAATTTTTCCCGTGGTTCGGTAAGATCACAAAGATCTACCTACGTCCACGTTGTGGCACCCACCAAAGGGTATAGCCACTCCCAAGTCACCAAGACAAGGGAATCTACTATCTTTCTCCGTTCGCCATCTCCGGCAAGGTGGAGCTCAAGCCTTGTACAATGGTGATCCTCCGGGCTTCCACAAACGCCTTGGTAAGCTCCGGAGCGATCTCTTCTTCCTCCAACTTTTACAAGGTGGGAGAAGTCACCAAGACACTCTCTCACTAGCCTAGAGATTCCAATCACCAAGAATGGACGCACACAAGCTTCTCTCTAGCTAGATCTAACCTATAGTTGGAGTACAAGAGGTTTTGAAGTGTGGAAGTGGTAGCTCTTGGTCTTGAATGCTTGAGGATGTGTAGTGAGGCTCTAGTGATCAAGACTTGTCGAAATGGCCGGTTAGAGGGGTATTTATAGCCAGCCCACATGAGATAGCCGTTGGAAAAGTAGGCAGACTTTTTCAGTGAACATCGGATCCTCCGATGCACCCCTTTATATGAGCATCGGTCGAATTCCAAATTAGCTGATGTCATGTGTCAGATGTGACCGTTGGATATAACCGTTGGATCTGACTGTTTAATCGACCGATGTTACTTCAATTCATCATCGGATGATCCGGTGAGTTGATCTTCAGAATTGGTTCAGAAATAATGTCTCGGTTGAAATTGACCGATGTACACTTACTTCATCATCGGATGATCCGGTGTGTACTTCTTCAGAATAACTCAGAAATCATCCTTCTGTTGAAGTCAACCGATGTGTCACTTCCTTCACATCGGATGATCCGGTGTGTACTGGACTCTGAGGTCTTCTTCTTCTGCCAACTCAAACTTGACCGATGTAGTCATTTTGCAAGACATCGGATGATCCGGTGAGTGCAACTTGTTTGCTTCGAGTTGTTTTGAGTTGATCTTTTGGAATCTTCTTGAGTGACCTCTTTGACACTTGTTTGAAATGATATTATGATGAAGTGTAAGCTTCTTGTGTTGCCAATTTTGATAGAATAGAGTCGTTGTATGAGTTCTTCATTTAGTCTTCATGAGTATCGAATAACCCCTTAGAATAGATCGTTGAGGGGTCTCCATTTGTATCCAATGAGCAGTAGATGGTGTGAATAGATAGTTCATTAACGTTTGATGTGATATACGTGAAACCTCGCATCCACAAACTCATTAGTAATAACGAACAGTTATCATTAATCACCGAAACCATACTTCACGGGGGCCTAGATGCTTTCAATCTCCCCCTTTTTGGTGATTGATGACAACACAACGAGTAGAGCATAGAATTAATGGAATTAAAACGCAATGCTCAAAAAGGAAATATAACAAGTACAAATTGCAACACAAGTGGCTCGAAGGCTCAAATAATAAACAATAAAGCGTAAGAGCACAAAGTAGCACCCGGAGTACAATAATAGCAAATAATAATAACAGACAATCTCAAATAAAGTAGCAAAAAAAGGATAGACAGTCCCCCTAAAACTGAGCTAACCCTCCCCCTGACTCTAACTCTTCTCCCCCTTTGGCATCAAGACACCAAAAAGGGAAGTCGAGTGCCTACGACTCAGGCACGCTTCTGGCGATGGTGAAGCGGTCGGCGTCGACGGTGCTGTCGCCGGAGCTGCTGGAGGTGGAGGTCGCTGGCGCTGGAGCTGGAGCGGGGGGAGCTGGAGCTGGAGCTGGAGCTGCTGGGGGATCCGCTGAGACTGTTGGCGCCGGTGGAGAAGGTACTGCCGGAAGGGGTGAGGACTGGAACGACGTCGGCGGCAGTACTGGAGCTGGTGCCAGTGGGGGTGCACCTGGAGCCTGACTGAGTCCCAAGTGCTGAGGTGGAAGGGCGACTCCCGTCTGCTGGTAGAGGTTGGTGACCAACCCCAGGATGCCCAACAACATCTGCTGAGTCTGCTGCTGCTGGTCCAGAGTGCGTCTCGTCATCTGGTCGACAAGGTTGGTGAACCTGTCGGTGTCCTCTTGCCTCTGACGAGCGATCTCCAGCTGCATCTCCTGCTGCTGCCTCTGAAGTTGCTCCTGTCGAGCTGCCTGCTGCTCCTGCTGCTGAGCCATCCGCTGAAGTAAAGCAGTAAGCTCTGACGGCTGAGTCACCTGAGCCTCTGACACTGGAGGAGGTGTAGGTGGTGGAGCTGCTGAGCCTCCTGCCTCTGCGTCGTGCTGCCTCGGTGAAGGAGGAGCAGGAGGGAAGTACTCCTCGACACTGTCGCTGGTGTCGCTGTCCGACCATATGTGCTGTAGGTCTCCTCCCTGAGCCTCTGCCTGTGCCAGCTCTGCGTCCTCCTGAGTCAGCTCTGCCCAGTCCTCCTCTGACAGTCTGGCTCGAACCTCACGCTCGACGGGACGGCCAAGGCAGCGGTCTCCCGGAGTGGGGACTCGGTAGTGGCTGAACCGGGTCACGTGCATCTCCGTCAGCTGAGAAACTCCTGGAGTGTCCTCTGGATCCAGCTGGTGGAGAAGGTGACAGATCCAGTGACCGAAGA
This sequence comes from Neostapfia colusana, assembly GCA_030760725.1. Classification (NCBI taxonomy): domain Eukaryota; kingdom Viridiplantae; phylum Streptophyta; class Magnoliopsida; order Poales; family Poaceae; genus Neostapfia; species Neostapfia colusana. The sequence goes on along the minus strand of JASWHV010000008.1, from coordinate 40,151,356 downwards.
CCAACTGTCGAAGCATCCCAACTCCGTCGGTGATCACGTCCTCCATCTCGCAGATCAGAATATCTACGATGTCGAACTCCATCCCGTTCATCACATAGAACAGGATGGTCTGCTGAAGGCTCGTGAAGCCCTCCAAGTAGCCAGACCTCGGTAGTAGAGTACGCCTGAGGACGTGGTGAACTGTCCGAGCTGCTGGGGTGAGAAGCGCTGGTACCCTCGGCTGGTCAGGAGTGAACGGCTGAGTGAACAGACCTCTGATCTCCTCGAAAGGCGGTGCCACTCCTCCAGTCAGTGGCCTCCTTGGCGGGTCTGCGTCTCCGTAGACTATCTGGTGCAGGCACGTAGTAGAGAGCTCCACACCAAGCAGTCTGCCTAACAAGTCTCGAGACACGTCGTGGATCCGCCCCATGAACATGAAGTGAATCGAGCGACGGCCCTCAGAGACGTAGAGTGTCGCGTAGAACACACTGACCCACTTCTCGACGTAGGCACTCCTCTGGTGCGAGAGCAAGTCCACCAGTCCTCTGTATCTCTCAAAAAGTGGCCTGATCCCGTGTCCTGCTGCCACTGCAAGCTGATCCCAGTCGATGCTGTTATGCTGGAAGAGCTTGTGGCCCCGATGCTTGTAAGTCTCGTACAGGGATGCCTGTGTCAGGGTCCAGAAGCGGGAGTCAACTCGAGCGTCCCTAGCCCGCGGGAACCACTCCTCAAGCAACGCTGACCATCTGAGCTTCTTCAGTTGTCTTGCCTTCATCTTCCTGTAGTCGGTGAGTCTGACATCCTCGGCAACACGGACTGCTGTGTCCATCAGGTGGATGGCCCTTTCGGCCTCTCTGTCCTCGGCGCGGTCAGCCGCAGAGGGGCGCCGACTCGCCGTAGGAGTCTGTCCACCCCCACGAGTCCTCGGGGTGCGCCGGCGGATGAGAGGCGGCACCTCGGTCTCCTCCTCGTCGGAGCCCTCGGGAGGCACCGGCTGGACCGGAGGCTGCTCCTGCCTCTGCCATGACTCGCGGATCCGTAAGGAACCGCGATGGCCGCGCTCACGCTCCTCGGCGGCGCGAGCGGCCAACTCCGCACGACGAGCGTCCTTGGACATCTTGCGCTTCTTTGCGGCGGGCTCCTCAATAGCCTTGCCCTTTCCTTTGCGATCGCGACCCATCTTGATGCAATTGAGAGCTAGGGTTAGCGACGGTGAAGATGAACGATGAAAACAACGAAGGATGTCGCGCGGCACGGAGCAAACCTTAGCGACGAACGGCGAAGCACGGCGAAACCCTAGCGGAGAGGGTGATGCGCGGTGGGGGAGGGGAGACGGCGAGGGAGGCGCGGCGGAGGAGGGAACTGCTGCGGCGCGGTGGAACGGCGGCGGCGCTCGCGGGAGAGGCGGTGGCGCGGGCACGGGCGGCGCCTAGGAGGCGGTGGCCGAAGGGCGGCGGCGGCGGCTCCTGGGAGGCGGCGGCGGCGGCGCCTGGGAGGCGGCGGCGGCTGCGCCTGGGAGGCGGCGGCGACGGCTGGGAGGCGGCGCGCGTGGGAGAGGCGGCGGCGAGGGCGTCGGGCGGCGGTGGAGGTCGGGAAAGAAAAGAAAAAAACGAAAGGCGGTCGAGCCGCTATTTAAACTGTACGGGCAAACCCTAGCCGCGCACAAAACACCGGATGAACCGATGATCATCGGAGGATGCATCGGTCGAGTTCAACAGAGAGTTGTTCCAAAAACTCTCTTTGAACACCGGATGAGCCGACGTTGAGGTGTCGATCATCGGTCGATTTCTGCAGGGCACCAGAAAACTGAACACCGGATGCTCCGATGTCTTCTGAAATAAACTCATCGGTTGATTTGTGACATCTGACTTGATCTGAGCACTGAACTGAAGCACCAATTGATCCGATGATCTGCTGGCCCTAGCATCGGATAATCCGATGACTACAGAAAACCTAAGACTGCCCATATGTGTCCTTGGACTTAAACACACAAAGATAAGGATGGGTCCTAGGACTTTTTGGGCAACTCCTAACCTCTAACACAAGGCTTCAAATATAGTGCCACATATTGGCTAAGCCCTTAAGCAAAGAGAACACACAAGATTAGGAGGGAAACCACGAAAATGTAAGGCCCATGCTTTGTGAGCTAGAGTATGGAAAACTTCTATCTCTTTAAAGCATGTACCTTTAGAATTTTGCTCTATCCACATCCTATGAGTTGAGATATTGCATTTTGAACAAGTCTCCTTCTCATGATGTGGGTTCCCCTTTGTGACAATCTACCGTATGCAATGCCAAACAAATAATGCAAGATATTAAATGAGTGCAAGTCTATATGGCAGGAATCATGCAAAGCATAATGTAAATCTATCTTGCCAAGTTTAAACCTTCCAAAGGCTTCCTCAGGGAAAACTATTTCTAGCTCGCCCCTATCCTTTGGGAGTTAGACAAGACCTATTTGATATGCAACCTTACATGAACATGGCAACTTACATGACGTTAGATGCATCTAGAACATTTAATTCACTTCTAAGTCTAGAAAAAGTTTTCTCATCAAGTGGTTTAGTGAAGATATCCGCCAATTGTTCTTCGGACCTAACACCTTGCAAAGAGATGTCTCCTTTAGCCTCATGGTCCCGCAAGAAGTGATGGCGAATATCAATGTGCTTAGTGCGGGAGTGTTGAACGGGGTTTCTAGCTATCTTAACCGCACTTTCATTGTCACAAAGGAGAGGCACACAATCAAATTTAATTCCAAAGTCCAAAAGGGTTTGCTTCATATATAGAATTTGGGCACAACATGCACCGGCCGCTATATACTCTGCCTCCGCGGTGGACAAAGCCACGGAGTTTTGCTTTTTGCTCGACCAAGATACTAGGGAACGCCCAAGTAGGTGGCACCCACCGGAGGTACTCTTGCGATCCACACGGCATCCGGCAAAGTCCGAATCCGAGTAACCCAAGAGATGGAAACTAGCGTTCTTGGGGTACCACAAACCTACACTTGGGGTATGCTTGAGATACCTAAGTATCCTAAAGACCGCCTTACGATGCGATTCTTTAGGTGCTGCTTGAAAGCGAGCACAGAAGCACACACTAAACATGATATCGGGCCTAGATGCGGTAAGATATAACAATGAACCAATCATGGAACGGTAATGAGATTGATCAATAGGTTTACCGTCCATGTCCGCGTCGAGATGACAATTTGTCGCCATTGGAGTACTTCTTGAGCTACAATCTTCCATTTCAAACTTCTTCAAGAGGTCCTTGGTGTACTTCTCTTGGTAGAGGAAGGTCCCCTCTTGAAGTTGTTTGATTTGAAATCCTAGGAAGAAATTGAGTTCTCCAATCATTGACATCTCGAACTCCCTAGACATCATGGTGCCAAACTCAAGGCTAAGAGATTTGTTAATTGAGCCAAAAATAATGTCATCAACTTAAATTTGACAAAGAAATAAATCCCCGTTGATGTCCTTGGTGAAAAGTGTGTTATCCACCCTCCCGATCTTGAATCCTTGCATGACTAGGAAATCCCTTAGACGTTCATACCATGCCCTAGGTGCTTGCTTGAGCCCGTAGAGCGCCTTGTGTAACCTATACACATGGTTAGGATTCCTCGGATCTTCAAACCCGGGAGGTTGCTCAACAAAAACAAGTTCGTTAATATAACCATTGAGGAAGGCACTTTTAACATCCATTTGATAAAGCATAATATTGTGATGCGAAGCAAAAGCAAGGAGTATGCGAATAGCTTCTAACCGTGCGACCGGGGCGAATGTCTCTCCAAAATTTAGTCCTTCAACTTGTGAAAAACCCTTGGCCACAAGCCTTGCCTTGTTGCGGACCACCACGCCATTCTCGTCTTGCTTGTTGCGGTACACCCACTTCGTTCCGATGACGTTCTTGTCCTTAGGTCGCTCCTCCAATACCCAAACTTCATTGCGGGTGAAGTTGTTGAGTTCTTCTTGCATAGCCATCATCCAATTGGGATCTGGAGTGCTTCCTCAATATTTGTGGGTTTTACACACGAAACAAAAGAGTAGTGCTCACAAAATGAAGCAACATGGCGAGAACGAGTACTTACTCCCCGTGACGGACTTCCGATGATTTGATCCATCGGATGTGCCTTGGAGATGCGCCCATGCCTCATAAGAGGTTGTGAGGCACTTGGCGGTGGTGAGGCATCTCGCTCGTCTTGTGGTTGGACTTGACCTTGGACTTCTTCTTCTTCTTGGTGTTGTGTGGCATGTGAATCTTGCATTGGCAATGGATCATCTTTCTCTTCTTCTTCATCAATTTGAGGCACCATGGAGGTGTTTATGTTGGAACTTGAGGCTCCCCCTTGATCATGGCTCTCCTCAACTTCGGGCTTGATGTCTCCTATGGTCATGTTCTTCATAGCTTCTCGTAGAGGCTCATCATCTATATCATCATGACCAAAACTCTCCTCTTGGGAGCCATTAGTCTCATCAAACTCAACATCACAACTTTCTTCAACTAACCCAGAGGTTTGGTTGAATACTCGATATGCTTTTGAGTTTGACGCATAACCAAGAAAGATACCAACATCACACCTTCTTTCAAACTTACCGAGCCTTTTCTTGCGGTAGATGTAGCACTTGCACCCGAAGACTCGGAAGTAGGAGATGTTGGGCTTTCTCCCAATGAGGAGCTCATATGGGGTCTTTTGAAGTAGTCGGTGAAGATAGACCCTATTTGCGGCATGGCACGCTGTGTTGATTGCTTCGGCCCAAAACTTCTCCGACGTGCCATAGTCATCAAGCATTGCTCTTGCAAGGGTGATGAGAGTCTTGTTCTTCCTTTCAACGACACCATTTTGTTGAGGGGTGTATGTGGCCGAAAACTCGTGCTTCACGCTGGTCACCATCCCAAGCTTGAATGACTTCTTGAGCTTGCTCATCCCAATGTGAGCAATGCGCCGATGCCATAGCCATCCCAAACTTGTCTTGGTGAAAAGACAAGTGGTCAAGCTAGCATCCTTGTTGGAGAAGTCCACCAAGTAAAGATGTCCATGCTGAAAACCTTTGAATATTAGTTCTTTGCTTGATTCACTAGTCACCACAACACCATTCTTGTCAAATGTGCACGTTAGTCCAAGATCACATAGTTGTGCAATAGAAAGTAAATTGAAACTAAGAGACTTAACGTAAAGCACATTAGAGATAGACAAATCATGAGAAATAGCGATTTTACCAAAACCAATTACCTTCCCCTTTGAGTTATCACCAAAGGTGACTTGTTCATGATTGTCGGGGTTCTCTATGGAGGTGAACATACCATCATTGCCGGTCATATGTTGAGTGCACCCACTATCGAGTACCCAATGCTTTCCTCCGGCTTTGTAGTTCACCTACACACATGAAGTTAGTTTTTGTGTTTAGGAACCCAAGCCAACTTAGGTCCTTGTATGTGTGATACAAGTGATTTTGGGACCCAAAGTTGCTTGGGGAGCTTCCCCTTCATGCCCTTGATGTCTTTGTCGATGAACCTTGCCTTCACCTTTCCACCTACTTTGCTCAATAGATAGTGATAATCATTGAAAGTAGATTTGTAGTTAGGAGGCAATTTGGGAGAAGGACGGTTGGGAAGAGGACACTCCCTCGTGTGATGTCCGGTGACCTCACAATGTTGGCAATAGGAGCCAACTTCCTTGATGAAGCTCGTCCTAAGCTTCGGTGAGGGCACCTTTCCTTTGTTGGGCACCGGGAAGGATCCAAGTCCCTTCTTGTTGAAGCTTTTAGCTTGTTGGTAGAGGATTTCCTTGTGCTTGTCCTCCCCCTTAGAGAGTCTTGCCACACTAGTGCAAAGACTTTCAATTTCGTCCATTAGCTCCTTCTCCCTAGGGCTTGCTTTCAAAGGCAAAGACTTATCCAAAATATTTGTGGCATGTGAATTAGATGATATTTTGCCATCAAGGGTTTCTTTCTTTGTGTTTTTCAATTTAAGTTCAATCGCTTCACAAGCAAGGTTAAGCACTTCATGTTCTTGAACCAACTCATTGTGCTTTGCCAAGAGTGCTAAGTTAGCTAAGTCAAGCTCATGATATTTAAGCTTGATTTGAGCATTCTCCTCCTCGATTTGCTTGACATTTGATTTGAGCGTGTCATGCTCTTTAAGTATGGTTACATACTTGTCATGGAAATCGAGGTTAGCACTTTCAAGCTTAGCACGAGCTAGCTCAAGAGCCTTAACCTTAGCCTTTTCCCTTTTTATAATGGCATGATATTCATTAATCATAGATGCTAATTCATCGGGTGAAAGCTCATCATCATCATCGCTAGAATCTTCACATACCTTTGAGTTACCTTTCGCCATTAGGCACATAGGAGGTGGACGAAGAGGTGAGTCATCCTTGTTGACGATGGCGAGGCCCGCCAAGTTTTCTTCATCTTCACTATCTTCGTCGCTTGACTCTTCATCCGTGATCCACTCATTGGCTTCACACATGAAGACCTTTTAAGGCCCTCTTCTCTTCTTTGGAAAGAGCTTGGTTTTCTTGCCTTTGTCAAATTTCTTATTTCCAAAAGAGCGCTTGGGCTTGACCTCCTCTTCATCATCACTTTCTTCTAGCTTGTGATGCTTGCCATTGTCCTTCCTTTTGTCCGGTCTTGGACAATCATATGATATGTGGACTAGATCACCACAATTGTAGCACGTCTTGTTTTCATCTTTTCTTGGCAAGAAGGCTTTCTTCTTGGGATCATAAGAGTATCCCTTCTTTGCAATCTTGGAGTTGAGGCGTGAGAATTTCCTCATCATCAAAGCAAGCTCATCATCATCATCTTCGATTGTTTCTTGCTCTTCTTCACTTGAGCTAGGCTCAACCACTTTCTTATTCTTGGGAGTTGTCTTCTTGGTTGAAGCCTTGAGAGCAATGGTTTTTTATGATGACTCCTCCATCATTCCATGTACGCTCATCTCATGAGCATGGATTTCTCCAATGAGCTCCGAAACTTCAATGTTGTCTAGTGACTCTTTTTGGAGCATTGAATTGATAATGTTGTACTTGGGCTTGGGTAGAAGCATGAGGATCTTGCGATTGATAAGTTCCTTGCCAAGAGGCGCAATGTCAAGCGCGTTAATTTCCTCAATGAGCACATTTAAACGAGAAAACATTTGGTTAACATTCTCATGAGGGAACATCTTAAATTCATCATATTTTGATTTAAGCATGTGATATTTGAGTTCTTTAACACGAGATGAGCCCTCATGTATTTCAATTAGACATGTCCAAATTTCACATGCTTTTTCCTTACTAGCAATCCTAGCAAAGACATCTTGAATAATGCATTCATATATGGCATTTCTAGCCTTAGCATCCCATTTTAATTGGTCACCAACATAGTCAAGATTTCCAAACCCCGCATGGGTCGCTTCCCACACTTCGGGAGCAATCGCCTCAAGGTAAGCGCGCATGCGTGCTTTCCAATAAGCAAAATTCTTGCCCTCGAAGGTAGGAACCGAACCCCCATTCTTGGCCATTTTCGCTCTCTAGCGGTGAAGCTAGAATGATCCAATGAGCAACCTCGCTCTGATACCAATTGTAAGGATCGAAACGCCTAAGAGGGGGGGTGAATTGGGCTTTTTCCAAATTTTAGAGCAATTTAAAACTTAATGGTTGAAGCCCAATTCCCTATGCGAACTAACTACGCAAGCAAGAGTGTTAAGTGCGGAATAGTAAATGCGTAATAGTAAGGGGGTGAGGAGAGAGATGCAAACTCCCGCGGAGACTCGGAGACACGGCGATTTTTCCCGTGATTCGGTAAGATCACAAAAATCTACCTACGTCCACGTTGTGGCACCCACCAAAGGGTATAGCCACTCCCAAGTCACCAAGATAAGGGAATCCACTATCTTTCTCCGTTCGCCTTCTCCGGCAAAGTGGAGCTCAAGCCTTGTACAATGGTGATCCTCCGGGCTTCCATAAACGTCTTGGTAAGCTCCGGAGCGATCTCTTCTTCCTCCAACTTTTACAAGGTGAGAGAAGTCACCTAGACACTCTCTCTCACTAGCCTAGAGATTCCAATCACCAAGAATGGACGCACACAAGCTTCTCTCTAGCTAGATATAACCTATAGTTGGAGTACAAGAGGTTTTGAAGTGTGGAAGTGGTAGCTCTTGGTCTTGAATGCTTGAGGATGTGTAGTGAGGCTCTAGTGATCAAGACTTGTCAAAATGGCCGGTTAGAGGGGTATTTATAGCCAGCCCACACGAGATAGCCGTTGGAAAAGTAGGCAGACTTTTTCAGTGAACATCGGATCCTCCGATGCACCCCTTTATATGAGCATCGGTCGAATTCCAAATTAGCTGATGTCATGTGTCAGATGTGACCGTTGGATATAACCGTTGGATCTGACTGTTTAATCAACCGATGTTACTTCAATTCATCATCGGATGATCCGGTGAGTTGATCTTCAGAATTGGTTCAGAAATAATGTCTCGGTTGAAATTGACCGATGTACACTTACTTCATCATCGGATGATCCGGTGTGTACTTCTTCAGAATAACTCAGAAATCATCCTTCTGTTGAAGTCAACCGATGTGCCACTTCCTTCACATCGGATGATCCGGTGTGTACTGGACTCTAAGGTCTTCTTCTTCTGCCAACTCAAACTTGACCGATGTAGTCATTTTGCAAGACATCGGATGATCCGGTGAGTGCAACTTGTTTGCTTCGAGTTGTTTTGAGTTGATCTTTTGGAATCTTCTTGAGTGACCTCTTTGACACTTGTTTGAAATGATATTATGATGAAGTGTAAGCTTCTTGTGTTGCCAATTTTGATAGAATAGAGTCGTTGTATGAGTTCTTCATTTAGTCTTCATGAGTATCAAATAACCCCTTAGAATAGATCGTTGAGGGGTCTCCATTTGTATCCAGTAAGCAGTAGATGGTGTGAATAGATAGTTCATTAACGTTTGATGTGATATACGTGAAACCTCGCATCCACAAACTCATTAGTAATAACGAACAGTTGTCATTAATCACCGAAACCATACCTCACGGGGGCCTAGATGCTTTCACCAACACCTCGAACAAACGGTCCTACAGCATCATTATACCTCTAGGAAGCTCGACAGGGTGTCAAAAGGGTTCAGGGATGGCGGCAAGTCGGTCGGCACCGTGTGACCGATCGCGCCCGCCATGACCGCCCTCGATCGAGCTCGAAATTCGTTACTCCTAGACAGTTTCACGCCACGGATGCAGAAAAGAACTTGATCGCCGGCTAGTCCAGCATCTATGTGCAAGATTTGATAACCTCCGAAAGATCATAGAGCGAGAATTTAAAGAAACCGTACCGGACGCTCGGTTTACGGTCGCCGGAGCAAAAACTGGAAATTCTCTGTGGATTCTTCACGGTTTGCTTCCAAACTTGGAGGAGAGCAGCACGGTGGTCGCGCACTCCTGTTGCCTCTCTTGCTGGACTGTGGAAACGCCTGTGGAATGCTGTCCACGGGCGCCTGATTCTCGGCTGAGGCTAGGTCGCCGCGGTGGCGATCGTTTTCGGGCAAAGGAGGTCGGAGCTCGGGGTTTCTGGCGTTGGGAAGGTGGAGTGCAACCTCAGGTGGCTGTCTACCAGCTCAGGAACGAAGGAGGAGATTGTTTTGCTGGTTTTCCCGATTGAGCAGAGAGCTGCGGCGAGAAACAATGCCGCTGCTCGGGTTTGCCCGCGAGAAGATAAAGACGGCCGACTCCTGCTCAGTGGAGGCGGTGCCGGTCACGTGGGGGCGCCAGCAAGCCGCCCTGGGCACCAGCGCGCGGAGAGGGGAAGCAGCTGGAGGCGCCGGTAGCTGCTCGGTGGCACAGCCGACAGCTGCTCGGTGGAATTTCCCACCGAGGCTGTGACTTTGTGTGCAAGTTTTGCCTCCTTCTCTCTATGACATGTGGGTCCCACCCAGGGTTTTAACCTCTGAAATTTACTCCTAATCACTGTTGTAAACAGTGAGCCCCATAATACCCCTGGTGATTCAAATTATTCACCCATGAGCCATTTGAATTGATTAGAATTCAAATTGGGTTTTATTTGAATGAATTTCAGCACAAGTTCAGTTTTGAATTCAAATAAAGTTTGAATTTGTCCCACTTAGCTCATGTCAAGATCAACTCCAAATGGAGTGAAAATTGGTGTGTGAGCTCACAAAAATGTTCTGAATAAGAATATGCCTCCCACTTTTAAATTCATGGGATAAAAATAGTTTGAATTTGAATATGGTTTCAAACTGCCCTCTTTCTAACTATACCCAAAATGACCTCAAAAAGGTTTTGAATTTGGGTGAAACTTGGCATGGACATCCTTAGCAATGTGTAGGAGTTTTCATATGTCCAGCCCACCTATATCACATATGGGAAATACCACTTTTGCAATATGTGAGTTTGTTCTCTAATGAGCATGTTGATGGTGGTTACTTGTTCTTCATTTGTGTTCATCAACTTACTTCAAATGAGGTGTGTGGTGTGGTGATGAACACTTCAAGTAGGTGTCAAAAATTGAGGCCCTTACATTCCTCCCCCCTTAAAAGAATCTCGTCCCGAGATTATAAGGTGAAAATGAGAGAGAAGATGGTGGAAAATTACCGGATATGCGACGTGAAAAAGTCGGGGTAGTTGGCGCGAAGAAATCCTTCGCTCTCCCATGTCGCTTCGTCCACGGAGTGATTACTCCATAGAACTTTGTATAACCACATCGTACGGTTGCGTGTGGTTCGGGCCTTTTCATCAATAATCTGCACCGGTTCCTCCCGATAGGTGAGATCTGGTTGCAGTGCTTCAATGTCTTCCAGCTGAACGGTAGTTGATAGCTTAAGACACTTTCTCAGCTGGGCAATGTGAAAGACGTCGTGGACACCGGAAAGTGCTTCTGGTAATTTCAGCCGGTATCCTACCGATCCACATCTTTCGGTAATCTGGAATGGACCGATGAATCGGGGTGCCAACTTTCCTCTCACCCCAAATCTGTTTACGCCCTTCATTGGAGACACCCGTAGATATACGTGATCTCCAACTTCGAATTGTAATGGGCGCCTTCTCCGGTCCGCATACTGTTTCTGAAAGGATTGAGCGGCTTTTAGGTTCGCTTGAATCAGTCGAACCTTTTCTTCCGCGTTGTTGACGAGGTCAATCCCGAAGGTAACCCTTTCGCCAGATTCACACCAATTCAATGGTGTGCGGCATTTTCTCCTGTATAGCGCCTCGTAGGGTGCCATCTTGATGCTGGCTTGGTACCCATTATTGTATGAGAACTCGGCTAACGGCAAGTGATCATCCCAATTCTTGCCGTGGTTGATAGCGCAAGCTCGTAGCATGTCTTCTAGGATCTGATTTACCCGCTCGGTTTGTCCATCCGTCTGCGGGTGGTAGGCTGAACTACGGATCAGCTTCGTCCCCAAGGCAGCGTGTAGCTGCTCCAAAAAACGGGACACAATTAAAGTGCCCCGATCCGATATGATGGTACGGGGTATGCCGTACAAGCATAGGATCCGTGAGATGTACAGTTCAGCGTACTTCTTGGCGTTGTAGTTTGTGTTAACCGGGATGAAATGGGCAACTTTGGTGAGCTGATCGACGATCACCTACACAGAATCATGTTTTTGGCAAGGTGGTGTGTAAACCGACGATGAAGTCCATGCTCACATCCTCCCATTTCCAGGCAGGAATGCCCAGTGGTTGCAGCAGTCCCGGTTTCCGCATGTGGTATGCCTTCACCCTTCGACATGTATCACACTCGGACACGTATTTTGCAGTCTCTCGCTTCATCCGTGTCCACCAAAACTTGCTTCTGAGTTCTTGATACATCTTGTTGCTGCCGGGGTGAATAGAAAACTTTGATAAGTGAGCCTCATCAAAAAATTTCTTCCGTAATTCTGGGTTACGGGGTACGACGATCCGGTCCTTGAACCATAGGACGCCGTCTCCGTCCTTCCGGAAACATTTCAGCTCCCCACTATCTACACGTCTCCGCAAATGCGAGATGCCCTTGTCATGTTTCTGAGCTGTCGCTATTTCTTCACGGATGGTGGGGATCAAAGCTAGGTTGTAGAGAGCTCCGTGTGGAATCACATGTAGTGGTGGTTCGCTCTCTTCCAACGGTGTGATGATCAGATTGTTGACGTGTGACTTGCGGCTCAGCGCATCTGCCACTACGTTTGCCTTGCCCGGATGATAATGGATCTCTATTTCGTAATCCTTTATCAATTCTAACCATCTTCGTTGCCTCATGTTCAGCTCCTTCTGAGTGAATATGTACTTGAGGCTTTTATGGTCGGTATATAAATGTACGAGGTTACCGAGTAGGTAGTGCCTCCACATTTTTAGTGCAAGTACCACGGCAGCGAGCTCCAAATCGTGGGTTGGATAATTCTGCTCATGGTTTCTAAGCTGCCGTGATCCATACGCGACCACTCTTCGGTCTTGCATCAGCACACATCCGAGCCCAATGCCGGATGCATTGCAGTACACATCGAACGGTTTTGTTGTGTCTGGCTGCGCCAAAACCGGTGCTGATGTCAGGTGCTTGACTAAAGCCTTGAATGCTGCTTCACACGTTGGACTCCAAACATATTTGGTAGCCTTCTTTAGCAGCTCTGTCATAGGCTTGGCAATCTTCGAGAAGTTCGGAATGAACCTCCGATAATATCCCGCGAGCCGGAGGAAACTCCGTACCTCGTGAACAGTTCTCGGGGATTTCCAATTCAGCACTTGAGTGATCTTGCTCGGGTCCACAGCGATACCCTCCGCTGAGATGATATGCCCGAGAAAAGGCACTTGCGATATCCAAAACTCGCATTTGCTGAATTTCGCGTATAACTTGTGATCCCGCAGCCGTTGCAAGACTATACGCAGATGCTTCTTGTGATCTTCCTCCGACTTGGAATATACCAGGATGTCGTCGATGAAGACCAAGACAAACTTGTCCAGCTCCGGCATGAATACCGAGTTCATTAAGTACATGAAGTGAGCTGGAGCATTGGTGAGGCCGAAGGACATGACCAGGTACTCATAAAGTCCGTACCTCGTCCATAGCCTGGTTGTAGTCCTCTTCCCAGCCTTGCCCTTCCTCAATAGCGTCGTCTCGCTCTTGAGTAAGTTCCTCGTTCTGCTGGGTCAGATTCTGTACCAGTTCTTGCAACGCCGCGATGTCAACACGGCTCTTTTTCCTTGCCTTCTTCAGACGACGCAACTGATTGTGTTGTTCATTCAGTCGCTTGATCGTCGGAAGGAGCACATTGCGGAGTGCGCTGTGAGCACTCTCGAAATGGTCTCCACGGCTTGTGCTCTCCTTGAGCTTTGTGGTGAGATGCTCCGTATGAACAGCTTGGCTGTCCATCACGGCGTTTCCCGCCCTCATCTGGAGGCTGAGATTTGCCTCCGCGGGGTTGTACCTTGGGCAACTCGGGTCCGTTGCCTCCAGGTACCTCTCTTCCCACACATGCTGAGCCCGTCCCTCCACCGGAACGAGCGCATATGGAGTGCCCTCCATAGCCTGCACGTGTAGTTGGCAGAAACGTGACATGGTGTCACGGGCTGCCACCTGCCACATCCCTTCCGGTTGTCTTCCTCTCACCGTGACGGTGAACGGCACCCAACCGGGTGGCGTAGGTCCTGCAGGGACTTCGACATGGATCATCCATGTTTTGTTCCCCTCTTCGCCTTCTTCCTTGGCGAAGTACTGCGGCATCTGGTTGTACCCGAAATATTGGAGCATTTGGCACAATGCTTCCGGGTAGCCACTGCGGTGAGAACAGTGGGACATCACCCACCCATTCTTCAATTGCTTATCTGCTGTCATCTGTAAAAATATATTTGAGAAATGTCAAATATTTATTTAAACAGTAAACCTCTGAGTTATAACATAATACATGTCATTGAACCCATAAAATTTGGAAACATAGTTCAAATTTTAAACAAATTTGACTGCTGATCTGCTGTTCCCATGACAGCCCTGACCAGTTTCCATTTCAACCTGATTTAGGCCATGTTGAAGGCAAAACCAATTCTGGATCTCAACATCAAAGTTAAATATAACTTCAATATCTTTCCAGAAAGTATTTTCTTGTCCTAAGATCTGTCCTGGTTCAAAAGTTATGAGATGCCAAAGTTAACAGAATTTCTGGAGAAAATTGGACAGCACCTCCCTGCTTTAGGTACTGATTTGATCCAAGAATTCCAGTTAATTCTGATCCTAATATGACAAAACTTTCTGTTACAAAGTTGTAACCCATCTCATAAGCTTTCCAGAACTACCTCATTTTCTATTTTTGGATTTTTATGCAGGAAGTTATGCTTAATTTACAGAGAGTTTACAGAGAGTGTTTGCTCTGCCCTGTTTTCTGGACAATTTCAACTCTACTGCATTTTTCGATTGGTTAAGGGATGAAACACCTCTGGACCTCAACAGAAAAGTTGTAGCTCTTCCAAAGCTTTCCAGAAATGTATCATATGACCCCAACCTCGAAAGAACTCAACCTCTAACCTCTGATCAACTTCAGCCCTACTTCAGCTGAAACCAGAGTACTTTGTCCTTAACGACCTATAAGTTGAAAACTTGTTAACTTTGAATATCCTGTTCAAGGGAAGGAGTTACATCAAGTTTTACTACTTTGGATCAAAACTTTCAAGTTTTTAAATGAAGTTGTTCATTTAGTGGGGTGTGACGTCGATGCGTCACCAGATCATGTCGGTACTACGTCCTCACAAAGAAAAACCTATACCGGACTTAGCCGGCTTCGTTAATTCAGTGGCACTAAACGTCACTCGCACACGGATGCTACACGTCTACCGTTTCGTAGTCAGGCTACCTGCAGAAACTCAAACAATCATCAGACTCGGCTGCACACCGAGCCCGGAATCCATACAGTTAGTACAACCGGCCGTCATCACTCGCCCGGATGTTCTCAAGCCAACCACGCCTTGAGCTACGTGTTCACGTTTCAGACCACGTGACGGGGTCTCCCAAGTTGCACCACGCACGCCAGGGACAGACGTTGCTCGAATACCCCAAACGACATGAAGAGTCGTAGAGGATATCAAAGCGGGTCGGGTTACCTGCCACCCGTGGGGCTCCACCCTTCAGCTTGTGCGCACTGGTGGACAGCGCTTACGTGCACCCCCCAAGACATACACGTCCCGAGATGCACGATTTTCCGACATAATCAAATAAGTTAATATGCCACTTTCTATGTGCTAATAACATCCTTATACGGGCTACTAACTCGTTCCTCACTAGATTTTTGAAAAAGATGACCTTTGTAGTGCGTTAAACCTCAAGCGAGCTCTGATACCAGCGCTGACACGACCCCACGGTCTTGTCGAGGCAGGATCACGCTGAGGGGTGCTGCGTTGCACAGCACCAGATAACACACATCAAAGGTACAAAGCGGAAGCAAAATTTTATTACATAAACTGGTTTATGAACATGTTTACATCAAAATAAGTCCAGTCTACACTCACGGGCGTAGACTACGCATCAAGTCCACGTGCAGCCCTTGAACGTGTCCTTGCTAGCACACACGCACACTAACTCTGCGGCGTGCACAACTCCCACTCGACGGGGTTCCCCTCCTGGCGTTCCGTCTCCTCTTCGGGAGTCCCTTCCTCATAGAACCCTGCAAAAGCTTCAAACACAAGCAGTGAGCACGAAGGCTCAGCAAGTCTGACCCGTCTCACCTAAACATGGAACTTCTACATGAGGGGTGATGGGTTACATGAGGTAAAAATCAATTGCAAGGACTCGCCTAATTAGTGGAACCTTACTTTCAAGTTTTAGCAGCAGGATGTGGAGAACCTTACGCTAAGGCACATGAGAGAGCCGCAATCAAACAAGAAAAGCATTTCTCTCATGTACTTTGCCCAAAGTTGAAAAGAACTTTAGTTAGCTCTAGACTACAGCAAATCATTAGCAATCAAGTCCATCTTTCAATCAGCAACATTTTAACATGCAACTAGCCTGTTCTTTCTACGTCACGGTACAGTGAACAAGTGGTACTCACTGACCGCGAGGGACGGCGATTATAATTGATTTACACCTGCAGGGTTACCCGAACAACCCGTCACGTACGCCCGTACTCGATGTTGCCTACAACAACCATCACGGACGCCGTACGCAACCACCTTTCGCCCGTCAGCCAAATATTGAACCGGTCCCATCGTCCCGAGCAAGAGGTCTCTGCACACGCATCTCCGTGCCGCCAGCCGATTTACACCTCGAGCTCTCAACCTACCCTCTGAACGACGGGCAATGCCTCAATACCCAGCTATCCGAGTTACATCAGTTTCCCGGTTCCCATATAGCCGGTAGGTCTTCGGTACTGTTCTAGCTTGTTCAACAGGCCCGCACACGGCTCGGTCCTCAATCGACACAAGCGGAGCTACAGCACACAGGCCCCAAAGTCCTGCTGCCCTTACTCTCCTCTTGGTCTCATCTTTCTTGCCATGTGTATCATGTGCTATCACTACCCGAGTCGAGTGCCTCTAGCCTATGCTCGCGAGTAGTTCCAACTACTCGACTTGTACCGAATCCTACTCTATCTTAGCATTGCAGTAGCTAACGGGGTCTGCCATCCTAAACCCAACCCATGGTTTTCTTGGCTATGCAATTGGGTTTCCAAACAAGACTCTAATGCAAAGAATCATAATACTCAAGTAAGTGCTCAAAACAATAAAAATTTGTAAAAGGTTAATGCAAACCGGAGCTTGCCTTGCTGCTCTTGGTCATAGGCTAGCTGTTCCTCCGGAGTAACGAAGTCTAGGACTTCGGGTTCCTCCTCGACCTTAGCGACTACATAATAGAAGCAATACGTGTATCAATTTAAATGCATTTGTATTAAGTTTGAAGTTGTGAAGTCTATAACTCTCACTGGACAGACCCAATGACTGTGAAACTTTTAATGTGGCTTGGTTACAACATAAACAGAGACTTGGTCAAGTTTTAGTTGCAGTAAAGCTCATTTGAGCCCTCCACAATTAATTATGCACTTGACCTTAATTGAAGGCTTTTAGGGTGTTCTAAGGATTTTCATGAAACAAACTATGACTTTCTGAAAACTAGGTTTTCAGAGAGTTCTAATGGAGTTGGTCTCACTTAGTTTGAAGGTTCCTAGCTAAAGATATGAGCTAAACAATTTCAGAGAAAATTCTGAAAATGTTTCTGAACATTTTCTATTTTCTCTGGAACAGTTTCACTAATCACACCATTAGGTGGATCAAATGAGCTCAAATGGATCTGAAATTTTTATGGTAGTTCAGGGATATTTTGGTAAACATCCCAGCAAAATTTCAGGATTTTCCCCCAAGGAATTCTCCAGTTAAAATTCCTAACACTTTAAAATTTGAGGAATTAATTCTGGAGAAATAAGGATTTTCATGAAGTGAAACTTGATTTGCTGGAAAGTTCTCGGAAAGCTGAATCCAACAAAATTTGGTTCACTCGATTTGGACCTTTCTAGCCAAAGTTATGAGGATTTGAAGTTTGGAAGAATTCTGAAAATCGGGGAAAAAGTTTAAACTCTCGGGGGCCTATGGGGACACGTGTCGAGCGCGGAGGTGTCCGGCACACCGGAGCTCACAGGGTATTTGCGCGCCAGCACAGCCGATCCCCGGCCACACCCGATCCCGATTTAAATTCTTCAGCCGCTGACACGTGGGCCAGCTGGCTTCGTCTTCCTCCCGCCGTTCTCTCGCGCCCGCGCCGCCGACCTCGCCGGAGCAGACTCGGAGCTCGCCGGCTCGCCGCTGCCGGACCTCCCATGGTTTGAAACTCGCCACCAGGGGGTTGTCGACGTCGAGGAACACACCGGTGGTGTCAGGTCGGGCAGGGGGTGACCGGAAATAGCTCGGCGACGTGCCGCGGCCTCGGTTGAGGTTCGGCGCCGTCGACCGTGGGTTCTAACCCGCCAACACCTCGAACAAACGGTCCTACAGCATCAGTGTACCTCTAGGAAGCTCGACAAGGTGTCAAAAGGGTTCAGGGATGGCGGCAAGTCGGTCGGCACCGTGTGACCAATCGCGCCCGCCATGACCGCCCTCGATCGAGCTCGAAATTCGTTACTCCTAGACAGTTTCACGCCACGGATACAGAAAATAACTTGATCGCCGGCTAGTCCAGCGTCTATGTGCAGGATTTGATAACCTCCGAAAGATCATAGAGCGAGAATTTAAAGAAACCATACCGGAAGCTCGGTTTACGGTCGCCGGAGCAAAAACTGGAAATTCTCTGTGGATTCTTCACGGTTTGCTTCCAAACTTGGAGGAGAGCAGCACGGTGGTCGCGCGCTCCTGTTGCCTCTCTTGCTGACCGTGGAAACGCCTGTGGAATGCTGTCCACGGGCGCCTGACTCTCGGCTGAGGCTAGGTCACCGCGGTGGCGATCGTTTTCGGGCAAAGGAGGTCAGAGCTCGGGGTTTCTAGCATCGGGAAGGTGGAGTGCGACCTCAGGTGGCTGTCTAGCAGCTCAGGAACGAAGGAGGAGATTGTTTTGCTGGTTTTCCCGATTGAGCAGAGAGCTGCGGCGAGAAACAATGCCGCTGCTCGGGTTTGCCCGCGAGAAGATAAAGCCGGCCGACTCCTGCTCAGTGGAGGCGGTGCCGGTCGCGTGGGGGCGCCAGCAAGCCGCCCTGGGCGCCAGCGCGCGGAGAGGGGAAGCAGCTGGTGGCGCCGGTAGCTGCTCGGTGGCACAGCCGACAGCTGCTCGGTGGAATTTCCCACCGAGGCTGTGACTTTGTGTGCAAGTTTTGCCTCCTTCTCTCTATGACATGTGGGTCCCACCCAGGGTTTTAACCTCTTAAATTTACTCCTAGTCACTGTTGTAAACAGTGGGCCCCATAATACCCCTGGTGATTCAAATTATTCACCCATGAGCCATTTGAATTGATTAGAATTCAAATTGGGTTTGATTTGAATGAATTTCAGCACAAGTTCAGTTTTGAATTCAAATAAAGTTTGAATTTGTCCCACTTAGCTCATGTCAAGATCAACTCCAAATGGAGTGAAAATTGGTGTGTGAGCTCACAAAAAGGTGCTGAATAAGAATATGCCTCCCACTTTTAAATTCATGGGATAAAAACAGTTTGAATTTGAATATGGTTTCAAACTGCCCTCTTTCTAACTATACCCAGAATGACCTCAAAAAGGTTTTGAATTTGGGTGAAACTTGGCATGGACATCCTTAGCAATGTGTAGGAGTTTTCATATGTCCAGCCCACCTATATCACATATGGGAAATACCATTTTTGCAATATGTGAGTTTCTTCTCTAATGAGCATGTTGATGGTGGTTACTTGCTCTTCATTTGTGTTCATCAACTTACTTCAAATGAGGTGTGTGGTGTGGTGATGAACACTTCAAGTAGGTGTCAAAAATTGAGGCCCTTACACCAGACTAGTCCGTTCTCACCCGGAGCAAAGGCTTCTATGTCGGATCGGACTAGTCCGTTGAGGACTAGTCCGTTCTTCAAAGGACTAGTCCGGGGTTTTATGACCGTTTGAATTCAAAAGTCGCGGGGACTTTATTGTTAGCTTTTGTGACGTAAGTGGTCCCCCAAGGCCGGACTAGTCCGGGGTTCTGGCCGGACTAGTCCGGACTTTAGCAGGTGTAACGGTTAGATGTCGGGATCCCTAGAAAAAAGGGATGCCCCCAATTTCAAATGAGCATCTCTGCAACCCTAGCGCCGAAAACTCTTTCCTTGAGCTCTTCTAAGCCTATTTCCTCACCTTATTGACCCCTAAGATTGGATCTTGAGGGGTTTGTGGATTTGTGAGAGGAGAGACGTGGTGATCAATGTTTGAGCTCTCGGTTTGAAGCTCTTGCACTCTAATCGTTAATTTGAGTTCGTGGCTGTTGTATTTTGTTTCCTAGAACTTCTAGGTTGTTGTAGGGAGCCTCAAGTTATGAGTAGCCCCTAAAATCTTGTATTCACGCTTTGATTGATAGTGAAGAACCCGGGCTTGATCTTGGTGATCGCTCGGTGTGGGTAGGGTTGTAAGAGACCTGGTCCTTTGTGGACTCCTCAACGGGGACATAGATTCCTGTGTGGAATCGAAACTCGGGATAAATCAAGTCTCTTGAATCCCTTACTTTCTCGCTTAATCACTAGAGTTGCTTGTTAGGATTTGTCTCGCTCAAAACTTGTTGATTGCCTTATAGTTGTGAATCTTGCGGTTCCAATCTGTTTCTCTTTCACAAACTAGTTGATTAGATTGTTAGACAACTCAAGTATCTTCCGCTTGAACAAACTTGAAAAGAAATTCATAAAAACGCAACCTTTACCTAACTTTTATACCTAGACCGGACTAGTCCGCCCCCAGACCAGACTAGTCTGCCCCTTCAGGTTTAATCCGTTGTTTTTCAGTAGTTTCAGGTTTTATTAGCCTATTCACCCCCCTCTAGGCAACTTTCAGTCAGAAGAGCTATGCAGATAAAAGATGTCGTCCTCTCCACTTCGACATCGGGGATCATGTTTATGTAAGTGTGTCTCCGATGAAGGGAGTTCATCGTTTCGAAGTGAAGGGCAAACTTGCGCCATGATTCATTGGTCCGTTTGCCATCATTGAAAAATGAGGACCAGTGGCCTATCGCCTAGAGTTACCGGCGTCACTCGCGGGAATTCACAACGTATTCCACATATCTCAGCTGAGGAAATTCCTCAAACCCTCGGCTGAAATCCGCACCGAGGACAGAGAAGTTATTCAACCGGACCTCACCTACGCAGAGTATCCAATCCGGATTATCGATGAAAAGACTAGCGCCACAAGAAACTGGACCTTATGGTTTTACAAGGTCTTGTGGAGTAACCATACCGCTGATGAGGCGACATGGGAAAGCGAGGACTATCTACAAGCAAATTATCCGGACTTGCTATCATCGTATACCCGATAAAGTTTTCCCACCTTTCCTTTTCTTTTGGAATCTCGGGACTAGATTCGTTTTAAGGGGGGATGTAAAATCCCCAAAAAGTGCTAACAAAGAATTTAGCACATTTACACTTAGGAAAAATGAGGGGAATCAAAACTTTGAATTATAACGGTGTGATTTCAAAGTGATGATTCAAACTTCCCAAAAACATTCAAACATGGAGATCTAAATTCATAACTTGGGTCTTCATATTTCAAATATTCTACCTCCCAAATTTCAGCTCATTTGGAGGGGTTCTACTATTTGTTTGGTATTAAAGGGGAAGCCCTCCAATCTGAATTTAAATTTCAGTTTCAAATCCCAACTTCCTCAATTTGGAAATTTGGTTCCACAAATGTGTTCCCCACATTTGAATTAGCATCCATGCCAAAATTCAGAACTATTTGAGTTGGTTTGCTATGCTTTTGGAACAATGCAAAAGGGAAGATTCAAATTCCAATTCAAATTCAAATAACCAAAATCAGTTAAAATTCCACACTAGAATTCAAATCATTTGAATTCTAAGATTTCAAACCATGACTTTGGGAGAAGCAAAGGATTTAATTTGGAGGAAAATATCAGAGCTATTAGGTGGGGTGGGACCCACATGGCAGTGACACATGAACAACAGTGGCAATTTGCTTCTGTGCGAGTGAACAACCGAGCTGCCACCGAGCTGTGCCTTTCCTTCCACCGAGCAACTTGCAACAACTTGCTCCCGAAGGCAGAACGTCGTGCATGGTTGATGGCTATCCACAGCAGCTGCCCAAATCAAATTCTACTCTCTGTCTCCACGTTACACCGAAGTTTTCCTCCGTGCTCGAGCGCCCACCGAAGAAAAACACCCCGCCACCTCTGTGATCGTCGTTGAGCAGCCTCCGATCACCCTAGCGCTGGTTGATACCCCTAGGAGCTGCACCGGTGACTCCTCGATGATTTTCATCGCTCCTCAGCTCGTCCTCGACCTTCCTCCGTCATGCCCGAGTCGTTCCTCGCCGGAAGAAAACAGAGCATGCCGCCTTCTCGGTTCCACGTCGCCCGGCCGCTCTAGTGCCTCTCCGGGGCCACAAATTTCGCTCTAAGGTGCGCCACAAGGTGTAGATGCTTCTCCCGTGGTCCTTTTGCTTGCTTCCACCGTCATCTCGCCGGAATTTGCATGTTTAGCACCGGTACAGATGAAAAGCGAGCGAGTTCCACCCAGGAAATTCTTCCGACACACATGATCATTAGTTCTTCGGTTCAAGCCATAGCAACTACAGACCCTAACGACCTCCCGTGCCAAAAACCAAAGCATCCCGGCCACCCTACAAGCGGGGCGATGAGGAATCGCCGCCGCCGGCGGCCCAAAACAGGTTGGTCCACCGGTGACAGCCCCTTTCCAGCCGTTCCGCGCTAGAATGGAGGATAGGGTCACCTTCCCCGAACCCTAGGGGTGATTTTCGGCAGCTTTGTTCGTGGATTCCGGCTCGGGACACGCCGGAACGCGTCGAAGCCACGCCGCCGTCGGTGCCGACCTATTTCCGGTTGTTGTCATGCGTAGGAACCTTGCCCGGCTGCTAGAGGATGGCGTGAGGATCACGTAGCACAAAACCGGAGGGAAAATGGTCGAGAAATGTGGGGACCACCCCGTGGTTCACCCACTCCAGGATCGCATAGGGTGGTGCCGTGCGATGCGGCACCCAAAAGCACACACGAAAAGAATAAAGAACAACATACAAACTTTTATTTGATATAAAACAGCGGAAGTCTTTTACAAAATATAACTATACAGCGGAAGTAATGTACAATAGTAGCCTCTCATCCTAACTATGCAAAGTACAGCCGTCCAGCCCGGGGACGCTACACGCTAGCAGCATGAAACCGGAGATCACGGCGGCGTGCAGGGCTCCATCTCGGCCGTGTACCCTGACGGGGGCATCGCCTCGTCCTCGGAACCCTCCTCATAGCTCTCACCTGCATACAGCTCAAATATTGCAACCGTGAGCATGATGGCTCAGCAAGTCTTAACCGTCAACCCTAGGCATGGAACTCTACGTGCAAGGATGTGTAAGGTAGGAAAGGGCTTTGCAATAAAGACACGCCTATAAGTTGATCCTTACTTTCAGTTTTTATAGCAGCAGATTCATGTGCCTTAGGCAGCCCTCACATCGGAAGTCAACAATCAAACAAGAAATGCTTCCCTCCGATGTGGTGATGCCCAAAGCGGAAAGTAAACTTAATTAGCTCTACATCTACAGCAAACATGGTTTCCAAAACATTAATATATCATCACAGCATATTATCATTCCACTGGATTACTTTACTTCTTACTACGTCACGAAACAGTGAACAAGCGGTACTCAAATAACCGCGAGGGACGGTGATTGCAATCAGGAGACACCCGGACAACACGTTGCATACACCCACTTTCAGAAGCGTGATTCCACACCCCTTCCTACTCTGTTGTATGCAACCACCTTTCAAAGGCAATCCAAATGCCGAACCGGTCCATCCGTAACGGGTAGGAGGTCTCCGCGTGAAGCGTGACTGTGCCCACCGGCAGATTTACACCTTGCTACCCTCAACCCACTCCTGTTTACGGTTGGGTAAGCCTCGGCACCCAGGTTAACCATTTACATCGGTTTCCTGCTTATGTCAGTATGCCATCCGGTACTGTTCGATACTTGTTCAGCAGGCCTGCACACGACTCGGTCCTCAATCGACACCAACAGGGCTACGCACGTGAGACCTCCGCTCACTACTTCCTATCCCCCCTGCTGGGTCTCATTTTCACCACTCTTAAGCCATTTTCTATTCTGACCAAACCGTGAGATAAACCTTACCTCGCGAGTAGATTCCAACTACTCGACTTCTACCGAGGTCCTAAGCATATTAGCAGGGCCTTGTCTACTTGTAGGCTCTGTAAGCTACCCAACCCTTCATAGGATTTAAAAGGTTATGCAAGTGGGGTTTCAATCACCTTAACTCTAATGCAAACATTCACCCTAGACATAAGTGATACAAATAAAAACTTTATAAAAGGTACTTAAGTGCAAACCGGGGCTTGCCTGGTTGCGAGTCAAACGGGAAGTTAGCTTCAGGTGGGAGGACGTCCAAGGGCTCCGGTGCGTCCTCGACTTCGGTCACTAAATGGAATATAGCAAAATAGATGTATAAGTATTAAGGATTTATAAGAATTGAACTACTATTCATATCTATTGATATTTAGAATCCTTAATTGGCCTTGGGATTTTTACAGTAGATACTAGACTCTCTAAGGATGATTTGAGCCAAATTTGGAGACATGTCATTGCACAATGTAGTCTTTAAAATTCCTACAAGTACAATGCTTCTCTGAATTTTGAGCCCAAATCAGGAGCTTTGACATAGCTAATAGTGGAAGATCTGATTAGGGTAAGTATCCATGGTTCTAACAAAATTTGTTTCACCATTTTTGGAGCTACCAACAGAGAGATATGAATTTTTGAAGTTGGACAGGAGTTCTGAAAAAGCTTCTGTTTAAACTGGAATTTCCAATTAAAGGCTGAACTTGGGAAGGCAGTTTAGCCTAGCAAATGATATCCAATGAAGCCCAAATTTTTACTGGAGATCAGTAACTATGGAAAGGATTTTCTGCCCAATTTGGGACTATTTCATAAAGAATTGCTCATGTAATAAATCCCTAAAGGATTTACTATAAACAATTCTACAGAAATTCCTGGGCATTTTCATAGCCAAAAAATGGTTTCTCTGTGAAGTACTCCTCATGAGGAATCCAACAAAATTGGTCTCACTCTTTTTGGAGTTTTCTACACAAAGTTATGGGCTTGTAAAGATCAGCTAATTCCTGGAATTATTTATCTAATAGAAACTTAAATAATTGGGCTGGGCCCATGGTTATAAATCGGACCAGTGAGATTTCGGCAACACTGGGGGATACGGAGTTAACCCGCGCAGCCACAGCCGATCCCGAGCTGCACAGGCCGATCCCCACGCGTATATGGAGGCTGACCAGTGGGACCCGGCGCTCCTTCGTCTTCCTCACGCTGCTCGCGCCTCCCGCGGCGGCGCACGCCGGCGAGGCTCGCCGGGACAGGGTTCCCGTGGTCCAAACTTCATCAAACTCACCGCCTGTGAGTTCTACACCGTGCTGAACACGATGGTGGGGTCGGGAGTCGATGACAACGGCCGGAAAGGTGCTTGCACCGACGACCATGTCGGCCCTTACTTCGGCGACCTCGTTCTCCCTCAACAACGGGTATCTTGGGCTAGGGTATGTTCTAAAAGCACCAGTGTCACCTGGACAGCATCGACCCGTAGCCCGTTCTCCATGAAAACCACTGGAGAGGGGACCTCACCGGCGACCTGAGCCCGCAAAACGCCAGCGGCGATAAAAACTCGAAGAACTCCTTCAGTCCTTGATGGTTTCCGGCGCTGTTTGAGCGAGAAGGATCGCAGGGAGCTAACAGAACTTCTCCTAGACCATAATGAGCTCTAGCTATCGCAGCACGAAGAATTTGATTGTAGACCGAGAGGTGTTGCTATGAACTAGGGTTTGGTAAAACCCAAAATTCTCACTACCCGATTGATCAATCGTCCTGAGGCTTTCGGTAGCACGATCTACAGACAACAACGCACCTTTCTTGTGCAGGGAAGGGGCGGTGAAGCTGGCCGTAGTGCGCTGTCCACGGTGAACCGAACGGGGTTCCGCCGAGCACCTCCGATCGCCGGCGCCAATCTCTGGTTTGTGCGTAGCACAAGCTAGGAAGCTTTGGGGAAAGAACGGTGGAGGCTGGAGCACTCTCTTGTGCTTCTTTTTGCTGTTTGGGGCTCGATCGTCCGAGCTCGGGTGAGCGTGGGCGAGGGAAGAACAGCAATGGTGCCGGGCGGTTCCCTTGCGGAAGAAACCGAGCAGCGGTGAGCGCGCGAGGGGGCAAAAGAATGTTTCGGTGCTTCAGATGGGGAGAGCGCGGAGGTGATCACACAGCCGAGAAGCAGGAGCTGGCGTGGTTGCGTCCTCGGGAGAGGGTCACGCCGAGAGCTGGCGGCCTCTCGGCGATCAGCTGATGAAAACAGAGGCGGTAGCTCTGTTGGGAGGCTGACTGTTGGGCCCCACCTCCCTCTCTTTTAATCAATTTTTTCTCTGATATTTTTACCCCAGCAACTCAACATTAAAGGCTTTACTTCACACCAAAGTTAAGTTTGAATTTACTGAATTCAAATGGTTTGAATTCTGGTGTGAAATTTGGATGTGG
This sequence comes from Neostapfia colusana, assembly GCA_030760725.1. Taxonomy (NCBI): domain Eukaryota; kingdom Viridiplantae; phylum Streptophyta; class Magnoliopsida; order Poales; family Poaceae; genus Neostapfia; species Neostapfia colusana. Next base: position 40,125,237 of record JASWHV010000008.1, on the reverse strand, counting down.
TTTGATCAATTGAATTTGAAAAGGAGTTTGAATTCTCCACTTTGTATTGCCTCCAAAATATAGCAAACCAGCTCCAAAATTTCCAATTTTTGGCATGGCTGCTCATTCAAAGGTGGAGAACACAATTGTGAAACCAAATTTTCAAATTGAGGGAACTGGAATTTGAAATTCAGATTAGAGGGCTTCTCCTTTTAATCCCAAACAAATATAAAAATTCCTCCAAATGAGCTGAAATTTGGAAGGGTGAATATTTGGAATATGAAGATCCAAGCTGTGCATTTAGATCTCCATGTTTGGAAGTTTTGGGAAGTCTAAACCCTCACTTTGAACTCACCCCATTATAATTCAAAGTTTTAATTCCCCTCATTTTTCATAAGTGTACATGAGCTGACTTTTCTTGCTACCACTTTTGGGGATTTTACATCCCTCCCCCCATAAAAACAATCTCGTCCCGAGATTCCAAAGGAAAAGCAAAGTGGGGAAAACTTTACCGGGTATATGATGATAGCAAGTCCGGATAATATGTTCGTAGATAATCCTCGCTTTCCCATGTCGCTTCATCAGCGGTATGGTTGCTCAACAAGACCTTGTAGAACCATAAGGTCCATTTTCTTGTGGCACGAGTCTTTTCATCGATGATCCAGATTGGATACTCCGTGTACATGAGGTCCGGTTGGAGAACTTCTAGGTCTTCTGTGCGGATTTCAGCAGAGGGTTTGAGACACTTCCTCAGCTGAGAGATGTGGAAGACGTTGTGAACACCTGCGAGCGACGCCGGTAAATCCAAGCGATAGGCCACGGGTCCGCATTTTTCAATGACGGTGAACGGACCAATGAACCGCAGCGCAAGTTTACCCTTCACTCCGAAACGGTGAACTCCCTTCATCGGAGACACACGGACATACACATGGTCCCTGATGTCGAAGTGGAGAGGGCGGCGTCTTTTATCCGCATAGCTCTTCTGATGAGATTGAGCAGCCTTAAGATTGGCTTGTATTACTCGCACTCGTTCTTCAGCTTCATTCACCAGTTCAATGCCGTAGATGACTCGCTCGCCGGACTCGCACCAGTTGAGAGGTGTGTGACATTTCCGGCCGTAGAGAGCTTCATACGGCGCCATCTTGATGCTAGCTTGATAGCCATTGTTGTAACAAAACTCCGCCAACGGCAAATGATCGTCCCAATTCTTGCCGTGGTGGATGGCACAAGCGCATAGCATGTCTTCAAGCACTTGATTCACCCGTTCAGTTTGACCATCTGTCTGCGGGTGATACGCGGAGCTTCGGATCAATTTGGTCCCCAATGATGCGTGCAGCTGTTCCCAAAACCGAGAGACGAACAGCGCACCGCGATCTGAAATAATGGAGCGGGGAACACCGTGCAAGCATAAAATTCTTGCAATATAAAGTTCCGCATATTGCTTGACCACGTAACTAGTATGTACGGGAATGAAATGAGCCGACTTGGTTAGTCGATCGACTATCACCCAAATCGAGTCATGTTTGTGAGACGTCAGAGGTAATCCGACTATGAAGTCCATGCTGATATCCTCCCACTTCCACACCGGAATGTTCAATGGTTGCAGCTGTCCGGCTTTACGCCTTTGGTCGGCCTTCACCCGCCGACACGTATCACACTCAGATACGTACTTTGCGATTTCTCTTTTCATCCGTGTCCACCAAAACCTTGTTTTCAGATATTGGTACATCTTGTTGCTGCCCGGATGAATAGAATACTTGGACAAATGAGCCTCGTCCAAGATCTTCTTCCGAAGCTTCATGTCCCGGGGTACCACTATCCGGTCTTTAAACCATAGTGTGCTGTTATCATCTCTTCAGAAGCATTTCATTTCGCCTTTCTTCATCCTTCTCCGAATGTGCGACATTCCCACGTCTTTCTTCTGCGTTTCCATAATCTCCTCTCTTATGGTTGGGACGAGAGCAAGATTATATAATGCCCCATATGGAACCAAGTACAGACTCGGCTCCTCTTCAAGTGGGGTGATCGAAAGACTGTGGACATGGGATTTGCGGCTTAAGGCATCGGCAACCACGTTTGCCTTTCCGGGATGGTAGTGAATCTCGATCTCATAGTCTTTGATCAGTTCTAGCCATCTCCGTTGCCGCATATTCAACTCCTTTTGAGTGAATATATATTTCAGAATTTTGTGGTCGGTGTAGAGGTGCACTAAGTTCCCAAGCAAATAGTGCCTCCACATCTTCAAGGCCAATACCACAGCAGCAAGCTCGACATCATGAGTCGGATAGTGCTGCTTGTGGTTACGAAGTTGACGTGAGCCATAGGCGACCACTCTTCCTCCTTGCATCAATACACAACCAAGCCCGATACCGGACGCATCACAATATACGTCGAAGGGCTTGGTTGTATCCGGTTGAGCTAACACCAGGGCTGTTGTAAGATGCTTCACTAATGCTTGGAAAGCTTCTTCGCAAGCTGAGCTCCAAACATATTTGATCCCCTTATTCAAAAGTTCAGTCATCGGCTTAGCAAGCTTGGAGAAATTTGGTATGAATCTCCGATAATATCCTGCTAACCCGAGGAAACTCCTGACTTCATGGACTGATGTGGGGGACTTCCATTTCAGCACTTGTTCAATCTTGCTTGGATCAACTGCAATGCCTTCTGCAGAAATAATGTGACCAAGGAACGGCACTTGGCTGATCCAAAACTCGCACTTGCTGAACTTGGCATAAAGCTTATGGTCTCGCAATCGTTGAAGTACGATATGCAAGTGTTTGGCGTGTCCTTCTTCAGACTTGGAGTAAACCAAGATGTCGTCTATGAACACCACCACAAACGTGTCCAACTCCGGCATGAATACTGAGTTCATGAGATACATGAAGTGTGCCAGGGCGTTGGTGAGACCAAAGGACATGACGAGGTATTCATACAACCCATATCTCGTCGAGAAGGCCGTCTTCGGAATATCTTCCACTCGGATCTTGATTTGGTGATATCCGGAGCGAAGATCCATCTTCAAAAATACACTCGCACCCACAAGTTGATCGAATAATATATCGATGTGGGGTAGTGGATATTTATTCTTGATGGTGACAGCGTTGAGAGGCTAGTAGTCCACACACTACCTCAAGGTTTCATCCTTCTTCTTCACAAACAGTGCCGAGCATCCCCATGGCGAGGAACTCGGTTGAATGAAACCCTTCTTCAGTAAATCATTGAGTTGCTCCTTCAATTCAGCTAGCTCATTCGGAGCCATCTTTTATGGTCTCCGTGAGATTGGTGTCGTCCCAGGTACAAGTTCGATCTTGAACTCGACATCTCTTTCAGGTGGCATGCCCGGAAGATCATCCGGAAAGACATCCGGGTATTCACGGACCACACGAATATCCTCAAGTTTCGTGGCTTCCGTGTTATAGGTGGCTGGAGCTTCTTGAACCGAACGGTCAAGAATAAGAACATGTGGTTCATGAAGTGGAGAGTTCAAATGAACCACACGTGGAATGATGTCAAGAACAGCACCATGGCGATGTCGCCATGGCATTCCTAAAATGACATCAAGTTTTTGACTCTCTAACATGATTAGAGAAGTCGGATATAGATTCCCACCCAACTTTAATGGTGCTCTATAGACCATTCTATCAGCTGTTATTTTCCCACCCGGAGAACTTATTAAATATGAATTATTTTGTGGGAATGATAGGCAGTTGATATTTAAGAACATAAGACTGACTTATGAAATTATGGGTGGCACTGGAGTCAAAAAGTATGACTACGGGGTGATCTAAATAGGAGAACGTACCCGCGAGGACGGGTTCGCCTTCCGGCACGTCTTCGATGGCTAAGTGGTGGACGTTGCCGGGTTTTGGTGCAGGTTTCTTGGGCTGATTATGGGGCTGATTAGCACCCTGATACAGTGCTGCACCCCTGCCCTGTCGCGGCTCGGGGCAGTCTCTCGAAATGTGCCCGACACGGCCACACGTGTAGCACGTGTAAGGTGTCGGGGTCCCGCTGACTTGAGGACGGAATCCCGGTGCAGGCTGCTGAAACTGCGGCGCACGTGGGACCATCCTTTGCTACTGCTGCTGCTGTTGTGGATACGTCGGTCGGAAGCCCGGCGCATTATATTGTCGACTGCGGAACTGAGGCGGTCGCGCCGGTGGCTGCCATCTCTGACCGGATGGTGAGCGATATACCACGCGGTATTTCTGTGGCGTTCCACCACTGCTGCTCGTCAGCGCGCTGCGTTTCCTCTTGTCAGAACCGCGCTCGCGCTGAGCATTCTCCTATAGAATCGCGGCATTAACTAGGTCGTTGAATGTGCCGCGATTGCTCTGGGCGAGATGGACCTTCATCTTGGAATTCAGGCCCCGGAAGAACGCATTGCGCTTGTTGTATTCTGTCCCCACAAATCCTGGCGCATACTGCGCCAGCCGGTTGAATAACCTGGAGTACTCATGAGCACTCCTCTCGCCTTGCCGTAACGCCAGGAACTCCTGGAGCTTTATTTCCATCACACCGGGAGGTATGTGATAGGCGCGGAACGCCTCCCGGAACTCCGTCCATGTGACGGCATGGCCAGCCGGTAAGGAGGCGGTGTAGTTCGCCCACCAGGTACCGGCTTCTCCTTGAAGCTGTTGCGCTGCATACAGCGCCTTCTGGTGTTCGGTGCATCGTAGCAGCCTGAACTTCGCCTCTAGAGTGCGGATAAAGCTGTCCGCCTCCAAAGGTTCTTCGGCCTCCGTGAAGACCGGTGGATGGGTCGCCAAGAATTCTGAATATGAACTTTGTTGGGGCTGGCGTTGCCCATTGTCTTGGCGTCCTCCCTGATGGGACGCATTTTGCTGGACTAGCATCTGCAGCAACTCGGTTTGCTCGTCGCGCGAGCCAAGCACTGCAGCGAGAACCTCCGCAAGATTCCTTGGAAGTTCTGGCGGTGGAGGAGGTGGTTGCTGCTGCGTCGTGGTCTGCTCCGGAGGTGGAGACTCATCACCATGAACTTGACTCGGACCTCCCTCCCCTTGCATTGAACGTGTCCGCACCATTCTGCATTCAGATCATTCAAATGATCAGCACATGTTTGTTTACTTCATCCAGACTATACAATAGTAGTGCGAGAATGGAATAAACAGTACACATAACAGTCACACATGTGGATAAAGTATAAACTTTATGCAACATATACATCCCTGGACTGTGTCTGTCGGTACCCTCGATATGGGGTACCCCCGCGCACAGGGGAAAATGCCTAAGGATCTCGCCCTTCTCCGCAGGGATAGCTACGAAGGCGCCACGCGTCCAGCGGGGCCGGACCTCCCTCTCCTCAGAGGAGAGCTCCGGGCCCACCACGTGGCATACAGAAGCCGGACCTCCCCCTCCGCGGGAGAGAGGTCCGAAGGTGCCGCGTGTCCGGAGAGGCCGGACCCCCCTCTCCTCAGAGAGGAGCTCCGGGCTCGCCACGTGGCCAACAGAAGCCGAACCTCCCCCTCCGTGGGGAGAGGTCCGAAGGCGCCACGCGTCCAGCGGGGCCGGACCTCCCTCTCCTCAAAGGAGAGCTCCGGGCCCGCCGCGTGGCCAGAAGAACGGCGCTGCCTGCCCCCAAGAGAAAGGCAGCGGGCGTAAAGACGCCCCATACCTTGCCCGTACAAGGTATTCAAGGCCCGCGTCTTCCCAAGACGCGGAGACGCGGAGCACGCCTCTGTCAGGTGCCGTTGCGACCAGTCGCATCACAGACTGGCGCGCGGTGTCAGAACCTGCCAGCCAATAAACAACGCGACAAGACATCCCATGCCGCCTGCGCCGTCATCAACCACTACGACTAGCATGCGGCATGGGCAGGACGGCAAGTTGAAGACTCGGAAGCCTTCGCCAGAGACAACTACCGGCATAACTGCAGATACGGTAGATAATAGACAATCTTCTCGGGACCACCTGTCGAGTCCCGGCTCCCCTTGTAAGCCGCCCGAGTCTTGGACTATAAAAGGCTCGGGTAGGCGTCGATAGCAAGGGTTCGCACTTTGCAACTCATACGCTAGCCATACACTCAAGCTGTAACTCACCCCCAAGCTCAGGCCTTCGGCCCTGAGCAGCAAGCAATACAGCGAGCTCCATAGCTCGCCGTGGACGTAGGGTTTTACGCTCCGGCGGCCTGAGCCACGTAAAACTCGCAGTGTCAAGCTCCTACTAACTCGTCCATCTGCGCAAGCTCTCCGCTAGGGACTAGCCCCTCCGAAAAAAGAACCTCCGCGGGCTGCCCAGTGCAGGCCCGGGGGAAGTGTCGATCGCACACTTCGACATTTGGCGCGCCAGGTAGGGGGCTTTTCTCCTAGCGCGACGAGTTTCCGCAGGCGAAGATGACCAAGCTTCCTTCAGCGGCAAACTCTCCCCCCCTGCGCCCGCGGCAAACCGTGACCAGGGGAGAGTACATGATGACACACTCAGGACGGAGTGTGTCAGGGCAAGCTGGGAGCCAGTAACCGGCTCTGGCAGCGCCGACCCCGGCAATGCAGGCTCCATCCAGCGTCAGGCCTTCAGTAGCGCCGGGCGTACCCGGTGGGGGTGCGCTAGCCGCAGCAAGGGCGCTACTGCACAATCTGCCTGCTGGGGACGCGCCTCAGGCAGCGACCCAGCAGTGGATTCACGAGGTAGACCGTCTTGTCGTTGCCGCCGCAAACCATTGACTTCGGCGGGGACGACGCTCCGACCAACCGGCTGTGTCGCTGACGCGCACGCCAACGGTTGACGGGCAGACGGCGGGTTCCAGCTCCACCAAGCTTCCGTCGACGGGCCTGAGGACAGAGCTGGAACGGTGCCACTTGGGCCAAGATGCCCGAGTGTTCCTCGAGCGACGTCGAGAAAGGCGTCGCACTCAAGAGGCTGGCGACAACATGACGTCGGCCTCGACCCAGCCTGGAGGGCAGACCTTCGCTACGTGAGCTCTGCCCCAGGCGTACGTCGCACAGCATAAGTCACAACCATGTGCTCTGCAAGCGGCGTCCCCGGCCTATGGCGCAACCTTGCCCATACCGGGGAACACTGTGTCAGGCGCAACCAAGCGTTCGCGACACCAGTACCTGCACTGGGAGCCAGCAACCGGCTCTGGCAGCGCCGACCCCGGCAATGCAGGCTCCAACCAGCGTCAGATCTTCAGTAGCGCTGGGCGTACCCGGCGGGGGTGCGCCAGCCGCAGCCAGAGCGCTACTGCGCAATCTGCCTGCTGGGGACGCGCCTCAGGCAGCGACCCAGCAGTGGATTCGAGAGATAGACCGTCTCGTCGTCGATGCCGCAAACCTTCGACTTCGGCGGGGACTACGCTCCGGCCAACCGGTCGTGCCGCTGACGCGCACGCCAATGGTTGACGAGCAGACGGCGGACTCCAGCTCCACCAGGCTTCCGTCGACGGGCCTGGGGGCAGAGCCGGAGCGATGCCACTTGGGTCAAGATGCCCGAGTGTTCTTCGAGCGACGTCGAGAAAGGGTTGGCAACTAAGAGGCTGGCGACAGTATGACGTCGGCCTCGACCCAGCCTGAAGGGCAGATCTTTGCCACGCGAGCTCTGCCCCAGGCATACGCCGCGCAGCATATGCCACAACCATATGCCCCGCAAACGGCGTCCCCGGTCTATGGAGCAGCCTTGCCCATACCGGGGCACACTGTGCCAGCGGCGAACCAAGCGTTCGCGGCACCAATACCTGCACTGGGAGCCAGCAACCGGCTCTGGCAGCGCCGACCCCGGCAATGCAGGCTCCGACCAGCGTCAGGTCTTCAGTAGCGCTGGGCGTACCCGGCGGGGGTGCGCTAGCCGCAGCAAGAGCGCTGCTACTCAATCCGCCTGCTGGGGACGCGCTTCAGGCAGCGACCCAGCAGCGGATTCGTGAGGTAGACCGTCTCGTCGTCGCCGCCGCAAACCCTTGACCTCGGCGGGGACAACGCTCCGGCCAACCGGCCGTGTCGCTGATGCGCACGCCAATGGTTGGTGAGCACACGGCAGATTCCAGCTACACTAGGCTCCGGTTTTGGCCGCACCTGCCCGAAAAGTTCGACAGCAGCGTCAACTCGGTGGAGTTCCTTCAGATCTACTCCACCGCCGTACTTGCCGCAGGAGGGGATGAGGCCGTCATGGCCAACTAATTCCCCGTCGCCTTGACCGACCCGACCCGGTCTTGGCTCATGAACCTCCCTCGGGGTTCCATAACTTCCTGGGGAGAGCTCTGCCGGCAGTTCATCGCCAACTTCGGCAGCTCCTACACCCGTCCCGGCACGGAGCTTGACCTCCAAGACATCAAGTAATAACTTGGGGAGTCGCTGCGCTCCTTCATCCAGCGTTTCTCCCAGGTACGCAACACCATCCTGCATATTCAAAGTGCTTCTATGGTGGTGGCACTTCGACAGTGTCCGAGACGAGAAGATGCTTGAGAAGCTTGCGACCAAAGAGGTTTGCGATGCCTCTGAGCACTTCAGCCTGGCGGACAAGTGCGCCAAAGCAGCCGGTGGGAGGAGCTGGCACTCACTGCCAGCTTCCGAAGCCGGAAGACAGCCCGAAGACGGCGGAGTTCAAGCTGAGCTCCCGACCACGTCAGACAGCCAAGAGCCAAGCACTGGCTGACTTCGTGGCTGAGTGGACGCCAACGAAGGCTGACCCAGGGGGCCGCAAAGACGGTGAACCAATATACCGAGCTCCGGTCTTCACCGGGCCTCACTGGACGCTCTTCTTCGACGGCTCCTCGCAAAAGCAGGGGGCCGGTGCCGGCGTACTGCTTCTCATGCCATCGGGGGAGCAGTCTGGGTACATGGTGCGTTTCAATTCCAAGGCAACCAACAACTTGGCAGAGTATGAAGCACTCATCTTCGGCCTAAAAGACAGTCCTGTCTTTGGGCGCTCGCCAGTTGTTGGCACAGGGCGACTACCAGCTAGTTATCAAGCAAGTTAAGGGTGAATGCCCTTGCAATGACCCACAGCTAGCTGCTTATCTGCTTCACGTGCGGATGTTGGAGAAAGAATTCCTCGCCTTGGACCTGCGCCATGAACCGCGCGCTGGCACGGCCGCAGCTGACAACTTCTCAACGAAGACCTCCATCGGAGCCCCCGTGCACGGAGGAGTCTTCGAGAGGACGTTGCTGCGGTCCACAGCCCGGCCCGCTGAGCCAGGCGAAGGGGGCTGAACCAGTGCCACGAAGCTAGGCAGTCCCGGCGGCCCTGGATGCCACCAAAGGATCGTAAGAGTCACTGGGGACTCCGTGCAACCCAGCGCTCAAGATCCAGAAGCTCAAGTAGTCCCGATGCATGGACCACGGAGATCCGGGACTCCTTGAAGGACATCCTTCCTGATGAACGTGCATCCGCTGAACGGGTGGTGCGGATGGCTAAGTGCTACGTGTTGGTATCTTTACTGGCGTGGCGCCTCGACATCCTATTGCGGTGCATAACCCAGGAGGAAGGCTGCGACTAGCTCGCAGTAGTCCAAGGAGGCGAGTGCTGGGAACGCTCATCGTCCCGCGCGTTGGTCAGATAAGCCACCCGGCATGGCTCCTACTGACCGAGAGCCACCTGGACGCCGTCAAACCGGTTAGGGATGCAATGCGTGCCAAGTCCACGCCAAGCAGATCCACACAACCGGTGTAGACGCGCACCCAGAGCCGTCGGGGGATACCGGCTCCTCCATGTCGAGGGCCAGCCGGACTTCCCAGGGCCGGGTCACGGGAACTACCCTTCCACATGGTATGCAGGGCCGAAGCCATGTGTCCCCCTGATGTAGCCATGGGGGTCCCCCCGTGTCCGGCGTACGACGAAGCCACGCATGACCCGCTCTGCGTGAAGACAGGCGCTCCGACGCCACCCCAGTAAGTTCACCATGCTTACTTAGGTGTTTATTTAAATTACGCATTAATTTATATGAACACCTCCCCACGCTCTAGACAGTGTGCGTCCATTATACACTCGGTTCCTCTTTCCTGCTCTCATGCATAGTCGATATTTGCCGTCCTGCCGAAGGCGGTAGGGCTTGGGGTACCTGCCAGAGGCCCGGTGGCCTTTTGGATCTCCCTCTATAAGGGTATTGCACCGCCAGTTGGTCTCCTCCGAGAAAAGACCTACGCTAGAACGGGGGGTCAGGAGCCTTGCTTTGCCCGGTCTTGCACCAAAAGCATGCGCACTCTGCCTCCCGGCGCTACGGTCTGAGTACCAGGGGGCCGGGCGGTTACACCCTGACTGGGGCTGGGGCCAGACCTCCGGGACCAAGTGCACTGGATTACCCAAGCCCCGTATTCCGGCCTGGGACAGTAAGCCAAATGAGACTAAGGGATAGGAAAGGGGGGACCACTGAGCAGTACCGGACCTCCGCCCCCACAGCTGGGCCGAGCTCCGAGGCCAGCCCTCGCCCTCCTTTCAGAGGCAAGCGCTGATGCCGGACCTCACGCCCTTCGCTGGCCTGAGCTCCGATGACTTCCGGACCTCCGCCCCCACAGCCGGGCCGAGCTCTGATGCCAGGCTTCACCCTCTCTTAAAAGGCTGAACATCGAAGCCGTCAAGACCCTGCCAGCACAGGGAGTACTCAAGACAAGAAAGTGCGCGGATCAGAAGAGACGAAGGTCCCACCTCGGGCTCGCTATCTCCCCCGAGATGGGCCCGGGAGCCACTGTCGGTACCCTCGATATGGGGTACCCCCGCGCACAGGGGAAAATGCCTAAGGATCTCGCCCTTCTCCGCAGGGAGAGCTCCGAAGGCGCCACGCGTCCAGCGGGGCCGGACCTCCCTCTCCTCAGAGGAGAGCTCCGGGCCCACCACGTGTCATACAGAAGCCGGACCTCCCCCTCCGCGGGAGAGAGGTCCGAAGGTGCCGCGTGTCCGGAGAGGCCGGACCCCCCTCTCCTCAGAGAGGAGCTCCGGGCTCGCCACGTGGCCAACAGAAGCCGAACCTCCCCCTCCGTGGGGAGAGGTCCGAAGGCGCCACGCGTCCAGCGGGGCCGGACCTCCCTCTCCTCAAAGGAGAGTTCCGGGCCCGCCGCGTGGCCAGAAGAACGGTGCTGCCTGCCCCCAAGAGAAAGGCAGCGGGCGTAAAGACGCCCCATACCTTGTCCGTACAAGGTATTCAAGGCCCGCGTCTTCCCAAGACGCGGAGACGCGGAGCACGCCTCTGTCAGGTGCCGTTGCGACCAGTCGCATCACAGACTGGCGCGCGGTGTCAGAACCTGCCAGCCAATAAACACCGCGACAAGACATCCCATGCCGCCTGCGCCGTCATCAACCACTACGACTAGCATGCAGCATGGGCAGGACGGCAAGTTGAAGACTGGAAGCCTTCGCCAGAGACAACTACCGGCATAACTGCAGATACGGTAGATAATAGACAATCTTCCTGGGACCACCTGTCGGGTCCCGGCTCTCCTTGTAAGCCGCCCGAGTCTTGGACTATAAAAGGCTCGGGTAGGCGTTGATAGCAAGGGTTCGCACTTTGCAACTCATACGCTAGCCATACACTCAAGCTGTAACTCACCCCCAAGCTCAGGCCTCCGGCCCTGAGCAGCAAGCAATACAGCGAGCTCCATAGCTCGCCGTGGACGTAGGGTTTTACGCTCCGGCGGCCTGAACCACGTAAAACTCGCCGTGTCAAGCTCCTACTAACTCGTCCATCTGCGCAAGCTCTCCGCTAGGGACTAGCCCCTCCCAAAAAAGAACCTCCGCGGGCTGCCCAGTGCAGGCCCGGGGGAAGTGTCGATCGCACACTTCGACAGTGTCGATCCAAAGTCTTGAACTTTATGGGTTCAAAGTTCATTTCGACCATCGGGGTCACCATGGGATGTTAAGTGTGTTAGCATGCTTAATTCCTCGCTATTGTATTGGACCCAAACATGTCCTAACTCGAAATGATATGTCAAATGCATAAACTTTGCGACTCCACTCGTTGCTTTACAACAGCCGTTGGACGTCGAACGGTGAAACTAAGTGTTTTACTGAAACACTTTAACATGGTGTTCACTGTTCAGCTTCTAGTCCAGCTGACCAGTCTAGATAATTCAACAGTTTTGACCACCTTAGGGGCAGAATCTGGACTAGTGTTCAACAACAAAGTTGTAGCACATTTCATGCACTTTCCAACAGTGTCTTACTTGACCCTTAGAAATTTTTCTACAGGAAGTTGTGGTTGAAATACAAAAAAATCCAGAGAGCATTTTTGGTCTGCCCTGTTTCTGGACAGTACCTACTCATCTGAGATTTTCATCCATTTGGAGGGAGATTTTGTTTTGGATCTCTACAGAAAAGTTGTAGAGGACTTCAAAACCTTTCCAGAATGGTATTACACACCTCCATTGGTTCAACCAATCTTAAGTTATGCCCTGTTCATGTTCAGCAAAAATTTCTGCTGAAAACAGGGGAGATTATTCCTAAGTTTTTGAGACTGAATCTATACTCCCAATTGACTCTTAGTTCAATATAGGAGTTTACTAACCCTTAAATGGATTCCTAAAATTCATTTTGACTCTTTTCTTTGAAAATAAACTTTTATGCAGTCCGTACTACGTTTCCTCACCAAAGAAAAATCCTAAACCGGTATTCCGGCTTATACGTGTCAAACGGTGGAACTAAAGACGTCACTCACAAACGGTTTCTACACGTCATGCGCTAACGTGGTTAATGTACCTGCAGAAGAACACACAATAATTGTGCAAACAAGGGTTTTTGACATTTTAGGCAGTTCCATATCATAATAAAAACATACGGTCCGTATCATTGCCATATGGATCGTCCTTGAGTCAAGCCACGTCTCAAGGTACATGGTCGTGTTTTCACACCACACGACGGGGAACCCGAGTAGAGCGCGAACGGGTCGTCACGGTTGGGAATTTTATCAACCCAATGGGTACCACCTACTGCCTCATGAACGTTGAGGCACGCCGATGGCGAGCGCTGCGTATGGCCCTTTGAACATTGAACGTTCAAGAGTTGCATACTATCGTGTTGCTTACCACACGATGGGGTATTCTCACTTTTGCTTAAAGCACGCTGGAGATCAGCGTTTTTATATGCTCTCAGAACCATGAAGAGGTTCAGAGACTCATATTAACTACCGTGCGAGGCCACGGTATAACCTTCCATACCATTACTCGTATGGCGAGCTACCGCAATTGATCCACCTGCGGTGGCGTACCTTACCTCTTACCTGACGTCGGAGCGTCGTTACAGAATATATAACAAGTAAGTTAGCTTTTTCATCTTAGTAACTACTACTATCATAGACCTTATGTGGGCTTAATGACTAATCCTCACTCGACTACTTCTAAATTTTTAAAATATGCTCTTTTCGAGCGTGCTATTCCCAATGCGGCTCTGATACCATGACTGTGGGGACCACCCCGTGGTTCACCCACTCCAGGATCGCATAGGGTGGTGCCGTGCGATGTGGCACCCAACAGCACACACGAAAAGAATAAAGAACAACATACAAACTTTTATTTGATATAAAACAGCGGAAGTCTTTTACAAAATATAACTATACAGCGGAAGTAATGTACAATAGTAGCCTCTCATCCTAACTATGCAAAGTGCAGTCGTCCAGCCCGGGGACGCTACACGCTAGCAGCATGAAACCGGAGATCACAGCGGCGTGCAGGGCTCCATCTCGGCCGTGTACCCTGACGGGGGCATCGCCTCATCCTCGGAACCCTCCTCATAGCTCTCACCTACATACAGCTCAAATATTGCAACCGTGAGCACAATGGCTCAGCAAGTCTTAACCGTCAACCCTAGGCATTGAACTCTACGTGCAAGGATGTGTAAGGTAGGAAAGGACTTTGCAATAAAGACACGCCTATAAGTTGATCCGTACTTTCAGTTTTTATAGCAGCAGATTCATGTGCCTTAGGCAGCCCTCACATCGGAAGTCCACAATCAAACAAGAAACGCTTCCCTCCGATGTGGTGATGCCCAAAGCGGAAAGTAAACTTAATTAGCTCTACATCTACAGCAAACATGGTTTCCAAAACATTAATATATCATCACAGCATATTATCATTCCAATGGCTTACTTTACTTCTTACTACGTCACGAAAAGTGAACAAGCGGTACTCAAATAACCGCGAGGGACGGTGATTGCAATCAGGAGACACCCGGACAACCCGTTGTGTCGAAGTGTGTGGTCGACACTTCCCCCGGACCTGCTCTGGGCAGCCCGCGGAGGTTCTTTTTCGGAGGGGCTAGTCGCTTGCGGAGAGCTTCAGCGTAAGGGACGAGTGAGGGAGAAGCTTGACACGGCGAGTTTTACATGGTTCGGGCCGCCGGAGCGTAAAACCCTACGTCCACGGTAAGTAGAGGTGCTCGCTGTATTGCTTGTTGCTCAGAACCGGAGTCCTGAGCTTGAGGGTGAGTTATGCCTAGGGTGTGAGTTGCTGGAGTGCGAACCCTTGCTAACGTTGCCTACCCGAGCCTTTTATAGTCCAAGGCTCGTGTGGCTTACAAGGGGGGCCCAGGACCCGACAGGTGGTCCCGGGGAGATTTCCTGCCGACTATCGTATCCGCAGTTATGTCAGTAGTTGTCTCTGGTGAAGGCTTCCGAGTCTTCGTTCTGCCGCCCTACCCATGCCACATGCTAGTCGTAGTGGTTGATGACGGCGGGGGCGGCAGGGGATGTCTTGTCGCTGTGTTTATTGGCTGGCAGGTTCTGACACTGCACGCCAGTCTGCGATGCGACTGGGCGCAACGGCACCTGACAGAGGCGTGCTCCGCGTCTCCGCGTCTTGGGAAGGTGCGGGCCTTGAATACCTTGTTCGGACAAGGTATGGTGCGTCTTTACGCCTGCTGCCTACCGCACGGGGGCAGGCAGCGCTGTCCTGCTGGACACGTGGCGGGCCCGGAGCTCTCCTCTGAGGAGAGGGAGGTCCGGCCCCGCGGGACACGTGGAGCCTTCGGACCTCCCCCCGCGGAGGGGGGGGGGTCCGGCTTCTGTCGGCCACGTGGCGGGGCCGGAGCTCTCCTCTGTGGGGGGGAGGTCCGGTCCCGCGGGACACGTGGCGCCTTCAGAGCTCTCCCAACGGAGGGGGGAGGTCTGGCTGCTGCTGGCCACGTGGCGGTACCAGAGCTCTCCTCTGAGGAGAGGGAGGCCCGGCCCCGCTGGACACGTGGCGCCTTTGGAGCTCTCCCTACGGAGAAGGACGAGATCCTTAGGCATTTTCACCTGTGCCCGGGGGTACCCCATATCGCGGGTACCGACAGTGGCCCCCGGGCCCATCTCGGGGGAGATAGCGAGCCCGAGGTGGGGCCTCCGTCTCTTCAGTTCTGCGCTCTTTCTCTAAGTCCCGCATTGACCGCTGCCGGAGCACGAACAGTCGTGATATCGTGGGAGCGTGCGCCCACTTGATGGTTGCTTTTACTGCGGCGGTTCCCAAGGCTGCCACTTCTACATGTTGCAGATCTTTCTTCGGGAACTGCCGAAGCGCCTTGCCGGCTCGTCTTCTTGGGAGACTGACTCCTTGACCCACCGCTTCAGCTGGGCGGCTCGGGTCCACCTGTCATCGGCGCTCGGTCTTGGAGCCGAAGCGGTTGCCCATGGGGTGTATTCGAAGAGTTTCGAATCGCTTTGAATCGTACCTGGAAAGTGTGAAAGGAAGTCGCAACGTGGGTAGGCTCCCCTTATAAGGCTTCCAGCACTTGCACCTTCCTTGAGTCTCTGCGACCTTGTCTTCTCCCATGGCTTCTAACCCGCCTTCGGAGGGGGATCGCGCTCGATTTCCTCCGGCGGCGGTGTCTGCACCAAGTCAGGGATCCAGGGAGCCTGCATGCGTTGCCTCTGGAGGTGGCGCCTCCAAGAGGCCTCGGGTTTATCATCCCGGCGGGACTCTTGTTGAGCGACGACAGGCTGAAAGTTCCCTGGCGTTGCGTCCTTTCTCCTCAGGCGGTGGAGACTCCAAAGAAACTGCTGACACGCCGAGGAGGCTTTAGGCGGAGGAGTCTCCAAGGAAACTGCTGAGGCACAAAGGAGGACTCCAGGCGGCAGAGTCTCCAAGGAAACTGCTGAAGCAGCGGAGGGGGCTTCAGAAGCATCCTTGATGACACCGGCCCTTGCGCTGGTGATGGTCGAGGTGGTCCCCGCGCTCGGGTCAGAGGAGTCTTCAAGGAGACTGCTGAAGGGTGGAGGGGGCTTCAGAAGCATCCTTGATGACAGCGGCCCTTGCGCTAGTGGTGGCCGAGGTGATCCCTGCGCTCGGGTCACGGAGCGGGAGAACGCCGCTAGGGCTGAAGTCGGGGACGTGGCCACTCTTGCAGCTTCTAGGTTCTGGACAACCAGGGGAACCCTAGGTTTTTTTTGAGTCTGTAGTCCAGCTCATGGAGCCTTGTATGAATAGACTCTTGTTATCTTTTGCGTCTGCGTGCTTTAGTCTTCTTCTTGGTTTTATCTGGCCAAGCCCTTAGCTCCGCAAGGTACTCAGAGGCCTTGACCAATCTCGAAGCTCTGCACAGACACCTTCCCTGGGTCCTTACTGTATTAAGGGCCCCGGAGGTCTCCAGGACCCGCCCCATGAGAATGGGGAGGTCCGGGCCTGCTAGCCACGTGGCGGGCCCGGAGCTCTCCTCTAAGGAGAGGGAGGTCCGGCCCCGCGGGACACGGGGAGCCTTCGGACCTCTCCCCGCAGAGGGGGGGAGGTCCGGCTTCTGTCGGCCACGTGGCGGACTCGAAGCTCCCCCCTGAGGAGGCCCTGCTGGACACGTGGGACCTTCAGGTCTTTCCCCTGCGGAGGTGGCAAGGTCCGGATTCTTCGGTCTTACCTTGGAGTTCCGGTCTTGCGTGATCCCGTAGCGGCCCCCTGGTAGGTGTGTCCCATTGGTTGGGTGCACCTACCATACTCCTGCGGGGAGCTGAGGCCGAGAGGTCCTGCACACAAGTAAGGGAAACGTAATTCTCCTTGGGGGCTCCCCCTCCTCTATCTCATAGTCTTATTTGGCTTACGGTCCCCATCCACTTGTACGGTGCTTGGGGCCTATAGTGCGCGAAGTGCCGGGAGCTCGGGGCCCCCCTGGCCATCGGCATGTACCTCCAACGCAACCGCCTTTGGTAGGGCAGCAAATGCCGACTATAGGTGAGAATGAGAAGAGGGAGCTGAGCGCATGGTGAGCATACGCCGGAAGTGCAGTCATAAAAATTTAATACGTAATTTAAATGAGCACAAGGGAAGAGCAAAGTAGGATAGGTTTCTTTTCATATAAATTTCCAGAGGAGGAAGGAAGGCTAAACATGGAGGCCACGACCCGCCCCATTAAGAAGGGAAGCAAGACTCTACGCGCTTGGGGTCAGAACCAGGCAAAGCTGAACGTAGTCCTGGACCGTCCCCTGAGACTTAGCTGCTCCGAGCGTTGTTTCTGGACTCTATGGAATCTATTACAAAAAGAAGAGAATGTCCTATCATTGCTCTAGGGGTAGAACTTACGGAGGTGTTCTATGTTCCAAGGGTTCGGGAGTGGGTCCCCATCCTCGGTGGAAAGGTGTACGCACCCAGGACGGCACACTTTTGTGACTCGGAAGGGACCTTCCCAACTAGGGGAGAGTTTGTGGGTCCCTTCGCGAGGAAGTATGCGCCGCAGCACCAGGTCGCCCTCCTGCAGCTCCCGGGCACGCACAGACCTGTGGTGGTAGCGACGGAGCGCTTGTCTGTACCGTGCGTTATGGAGTGCTGCATGCAATCGGACCTCGTCGACGAGGTCGATTTCTCCACGTCGGAGGTTATCCTGCACAGCTTCATCGTAAGCTCGGACCCGGTGAGACTTCATGGTGATCTCTGGGGGAAGCACAACTTCGGCCCCATACACCATGAAGAAGGGTGTCTCTCCGGTGGCCCGGCTCTAGGATGTCCGGTTAGCCCATAGTGTGCTCGGAAGCTATCCACCCAATTGGCACCATGTTTCTTCAGGCTGGCATAGGTGCGAGTCTTGAGGCCCCGAAGAATCTCGGCGTTGGCCCTCTCGACTTGCCCATTGCTCTTTGGGTGAGCAACAGAGACGTAGCACACCTGGATGCCAAGGTCTTCGCAGTAGTCTTGGAACGCTGCGCTGGTGAACTGGGTCCTATTGTCGGTGATGATTCTGTTCGGGACCCCGAACCGGCAGACAATCGACTTGATGAACTTTACTGCGGATTGCTTGTTGATGGTGACGACTGGTGTGGCTTCCGGCCACTTGGTGAACTTGTCAAAGGCGACATAGAGGTACCAGAATCCCCCGACGGCTCTGGGGAATGGTCCCAGGATGTCCAACCCCCATACGGCAAACGGCCATGAGGGCGGAATCATCTGTACCGCCTGAGCCGGTGTATGGATCTGCTTGGCGTGGAACTGGCACGCCTTGCAACTCTCGACCAGCTTGACGGCATCCTGGAGTGCTGTCGGCCAGTAGAAGCCATGCCGGAAGGCTTTACCAACAAGCGTGCGTGAGGAAGAGTGACTCCCACATTCGCCTCCATGGATCTCAGCGAGCAAGTCGCAGCCTTCCCCCTGGGTTATGCACCGCAATAGGACGTGGTTGGCGCCACGCCGGTAGAGATCCCCTTCAACCAGCGCGTATCTCTTAGCCATGCGCACGATCCGTTCAGCGGATACACGTTCATCAGGGAGGATGTTGTCTTTCAAGTAGTCCCGGATCTCCGTGATCCATGCATCGGGTCTGACTTGAGCTTCTGGATCTTGAGCGCTGGGTTGCACGGAGTCCCCAGTGACACTTATGATCCTTGGCGGCGTCCATGGCTGCAGGGCCGCCGGGACCGCCAGCTTCGAGGTGCTGGTCCAGCCCCCTTCGCCCGGCTCGGTGGGCCGGGCTGTGGGCCACAGCAACGTCCTCTCGAAGACTCCTTCGGGCATACGGGCTCCGGTGGAGGCCTTCGTTGAAAGGTCGTCAGCTGCGGCATTGCCAGCACGCGGTACGTGGCGCAGGTCCAAGGCGAGGAAGTCTTTCTCCAACATCTGCACGTGGAGCAGATAAGCAGCTAGCTGCGGGTCATTGCAGAAGCATTCACCCTTAACTTGCTTGATAACCAGCTGGGAGTCACCCTGTGCCAACAACTGGCGAGCGCCCAGAGACAGGGTTGTCTGTAGGCCAAAGATGAGTGCTTCATACTATGCCATGTTGTTGGTTGCCTTGAAATTGAGACGCACCATGTACCCAAACTGCTCCCCCGATGGCATGAGAAGCAGTACGCCGGCACCGGCCCCCTGCTTTCGTGAGGAGCCATCGAAGAAGAGCGTCCAGTAGGGCTCGGTGAAGACTGGAGCTCGGTGCTTTGGTTCACTGTCTTCTTGGCCCCCTGGGTCAGCCTTCGTTGGTGTCCACTCTGCCACGAAGTCAGCCAGCACTTGGCTTTTGACTGCATGGCGAGGAAGGAAGTCCAGCTCGAACTCCGCCAGCTCCGCTGCCCATTTAGCGACGTTTCCAGTCGCATGGGGACTGTGAAGGATCGTCTTCAGCGGATAGGAGGTGACTACCGAGACCCGGTGGGCCTGAAAGTAGTGGCGGAGCTTTCTGGACGCCACGAGCACTGCATACAGCAGCTTGTGGACCTCTAGGTACCTTGTCTTGGCGTCGTGGAGGACTTTGCTGATGTAGTAGACAAGCCTCTGGATGGTTCGGACCCTCTCTCTTAGGTCAGAGAGGTCTTCATCCACGGGCTCTTGCCTGCCGGAGGTGAGTGGGTCCAGGGGGGCTTCTGGGAGTTGGAACTCGAAGGCTCCTAAGCCACCTTAGCACTCCGGGAGGTCCCGCTGGTTTTCTGGGAGCTCCAGGAGGTCCCGTTGGACCCCCGGGAGGTCATCTTGGAGGTCCGGGAGGCCGCCCTGGACCTCCGGAAGGTTGTCTTGGAGGTTCGGGAGGCCGTCTTGGACCTCCAGGGTTTTCTGGCATCTGTCTCCTGCTACCGGAGCAGGCTGTGATGACGAGAGGTCCGGCCGCTCTGCGACGAGGACCATACTCACCACTTCAGTTGTCTCCGCGATGTAGAGCAACAGATGCTCTCCGAGCTCGGGGGCTACCATGATAGGTAGGGTCGTCAGGAGTCGCTTCAACTCCTGGAAAGCTTCTTCTACTTCATCAGTTCAGGCAAATGGACCGGATCTGCGCAGGAGCTTAAAGAAGGGGAGCGCCCGCTCTGCTAGTCTCGGTATAAACCGACTCAGCGCGGCTAGGCATCCCGTGAGTTTCTGGACTTCTTTGACACGGGCAGGAGGCCGCATCAAGTCGATGGCCTTGATCTTCTCTGGGTTGGCCTCAATTCCCCGGTGCGAGACTAGGAATCCTAAGAGTTTCCCAGAGGATACACCGAACACACATTTGTCGGGGTTCAGCTTGGTGCGCGTGGAGCGCAATTTGTCAAAGACTAAGGCTAGGTTATCTAACAAGGATGAACTCTGCCTGACCTTGACAACGATGTCATCGACATACACCTCAACTAAGTCTCTTATTAACTCTCCAAAGGTTTTGTGCATTGCACGTACAAAGGTGGGGAGAGCATTCTTTAGGCCATAAGGCATAGAGACATAACAATACATGCCATCTACTATGATGAAGGAGGTGTGCTCTTCATCTTCTCTAGACATGGGGATCTGATGGAAACCCGAGTAGGCGTCTAGGAAGCACAGCATATCACAGCCTGATGTCGAGTCTACTATTTGATCTATTCTGGGGAGAGGGAATGGATCTTTGGGACATGCCTTATTGAGACTGGTGTAGTCGATGCACATCCGGAGCTTCCCACCGGCCTTCGGGACAACGACGGGGTTCGCCAACCACCGGGGGTGGTGGACTTCCCGTATGAAGCCAACATCTAGCAGCTTCTTGATCTCTTCTCGGATGAAGTTCTGCCGCTCGATGGACTGCTTGCGAGGCTTCTGTTAGACTGGCCGGGCTTCGGGGAAGATCTTCAAGTGGTGCTCAATCACCTCCCTAGGGATCCCGGGCATCTGCGACGGCTGCCATGCAAACACGTCGACGTTGTGCCGGAGGAAGGTGATGAGTGCGCCTTCCTATTTACTACTCGGGTGGTCTGGGAAGCGTCGGCGCCGACTTGGACGACCTTCAGGGGGACGTCGCCCTCGTCGAGGGTTGCACACGGGGTGCAGCAGCAGAGGCACGGTGGCGTGCACTCGGGCGGAGCCAGTCTGGATCCGCACTGCCAGGGGCTGGTGCTCGTGCTGTCGCGAGTGCCTGGAGCTTTTCTAAGGCCGACACCGCAGCAGTGCGGTCCCCACGAATCCTGAGGATGCCTGTTGGTGTAGGCATCTTTAGGACGAGGTAGCCGTAGTGAGCTGCTGCCATGAACCGGTACAGGGCTGGCCTGCCGATTATGGCGTTGAAGGGGAGGTCGATCTCCGCTACGTCGAACAGAATGTACTCTGTCCGATAGCTGTCCGGTGCCCCAAAGGTCACCGGAAGGCTGATGTTACCATAGGGGACGACTTGTCTCGGCCCTACCCCTGAGAACGGGCTCAACGGGGTGAGCTTGGCCATCGGGATCTGCAGCTTCTAGAAAGCTGCACGGCTGATGAGGTTCAGCCCAGCTCCGCCATCTACCAAAACGTGGTACATCCTCATGTTGGCGATGGTGGGCGCTACCAAGAGCGGTAGTTGGCCGGCCCCAGCCATGTTCCTGGGGCAGTCGGTGGCATCAAAGCTGATGGGGGTTCCCATCCACTTGAGGTGCGGTGCGGCACCTGGGAGTGGAGCCACCGACGCTACCGCTCGGCGCAGAGTCTTAACCGCGCTTCAGGACGAGGGGTCGGCGGACCCGCCGTATATAACGTAGAGCTTCTTTCGACGCTCATCATCGCCGGAGCTGGAGTCCTCATGGTTGTGCACCGCCTTCACGGCGCGCTGAGGCTCCTGGAACCCCACTTGGTGGTCGACGCTGTCTGGGGCGTCGACCTTCTGCTTGCCCTCCCTTTGGCGGAAGGGTGGGGCATCAGTCCGCTGTTGCTTCCCTTTGTGGAAGCGCTCCGCGAGCTTCCGAATCTCCCGGTACTCGGCAGTAGTATGGCAACAGCTGCCGTGCACAGGGCACAGCTTGTCTTGGTCACCTTCTGGGGCTGGTGACTGGCGCTGCCTTTTGTTGGGGCGCGGCCCCCGAGCTCCACTGGGTGTCGCTGCTGCGGCAACGGGAGCCGCGACCGGTGACTTCATCTTGCTACTGCCCCGGTTCTTGGCCTTCTTGCCGTCTCCATAGGAAGTAGCGCCAGATCCGGGTTGTCCTCCCGACTCGAAGGCTGGCAGTGAGTGCCAGTTCCGCCCTTCTGCTGCTCTAGCGCACTTGTCCGCCAGGCTGAAGAGCTCGGAGACATCGCGGACCTCTCTGGTCGCGAGCTTCTAAAGCATCTTCTCGTCCCGGACACCCTGCCGGAACGCCACCACCACCGAAGCACATTGAATGTGCGGGATGGTGTTGCGTACCTGAGAGAACCGTTGGATGAAAGAGCGCAGCGACTCCCCAGGTTGTTGCTGGATGGCGTGGAGGTCGAGCTCCGTGCCAGGCCGGGTGTAGGAGCTGCTGAAGTTAGCGATGAACTGCCGGCAGAGCTCTCCTCAGGAAGTTATGGAACCCTGGGGGAGGTTCATGAGCCAAGACCAGGCTGGGCCGGTCAAGGCGACAGGGAAGTAGTTGGCCATGATGGCCTCATCCCCTCCTGCGGCAAGTACGGCGGTGGAGTAGATCTGGAGGAACTCCGTCGGGTTGATGCTGCCGTCGTACTTCTCCGGCAGGTGCGGCCGAAACTTGCGCGGCCACCTCGCGAAGCGAAGGTGGGGTGCTAGGGCCGCACATCCTGCTCCTGTTGCTGCAGGCGTTGGTGCCTTGAACACTTGGTTCGCTGCAGGCACTGTGTACCCCGGTATGGGCAAGGTTGCGCCATAGACCGGG
This sequence comes from Neostapfia colusana, assembly GCA_030760725.1. Lineage (NCBI taxonomy): Eukaryota > Viridiplantae > Streptophyta > Magnoliopsida > Poales > Poaceae > Neostapfia > Neostapfia colusana. Next base: position 40,102,382 of record JASWHV010000008.1, on the reverse strand, counting down.
GGCGCCGTTTGTAGGGCATATGGTTGTGGCATATGCTGCGTGGCGTATGCCTGGGGCAGAGATCGCGTGGTGAAGGTCTGCGCCTCAGGCAGGGTCGAGGCTGACATCATGCTGTCGCCGGCCTCTTGGTTGCGACGCCTTTCTCGTTGTCGCTCGAGGAACACTCGTGCATCTTGGCCCAAGTGGCATCGCTCCAGCTCTGTCCTCAGGTCCGTCGATGGGAGCCTGATGGAGCTGGAATCCGCCGTCTGCCCGTCAACAGTTGGCGTGCGCGTCAGCGACACGGCCGGTTGGCCGGGGCGTCGTCCCTGCCGAAGTCGAGGGTTTGCGGCGGCGACGACAAAACGGTCTACATCACAAATCCACTGCTGGGTCGCTGCCTGAGGCGCGTCCCCAGCAGGTGTATTGCGCAGTAGCGCTCTTGCTGCAGCTAGCACACCCCCGTGGGGAACGCTCAGCGCTGCAGAAGATCTCACGCTAGCTGGAGCCTGCATTGCCGGAGTCGCTGTTGCCGGAGTCGGCTGCTGGCTTCCAGCTTGCGCTGACACACTCCGTCCTGAGTGTGTCGACATGTATTCCCCGCTAGTCACGGTCCATCATGAACGCGGGAGATGAGAGCTTGCCGCTGAAGGAAGCTTCGTCATCTTCGTCGGCAGAAACTCATCGCACGAGGGAAAAGGCCCCTACCTGGCACGCCAAATGTCGAAGTGTGTGGTCGACACATCCCCGGACCTGCTCTGGGAAGCCCGCGGAGGTTCTTTTTCGGAGGGGCTAGTCGCTTGCGGAGAGCTTCAGCGTAAGGGACGAGTGAGGGAGAAGCTTGACACGGCGAGTTTTACATGGTTCGGGCCGCCGGAGCGTAAAACCCTACGTCCACGGTGAGCAGAGGTGCTCGCTGTATTGCTTGTTGCTCAGAACCGGAGTCCTGAGCTTGAGGGTGAGTTATGCCTAGGGTGTGAGTTGCTGGAGTGCGAACCCTTGCTAACGTTGCCTACCCGAGCCTTTTATAGTCCAAGGCCCGTATGGCTTACAAGGGGGGCCCGGGACCCGACAGGTGGTCCCGGGGAGATTTCCTGCCAACTATCGTATCCGCAGTTATGTCGGTAGTTGTCTCTAGCGAAGGCTTCCGAGTCTTCGTTCTGCCGCCCTGCCCATGCCGAATGCTAGTCGTAGTGGTTGATGACGGCGGGGGCGGCACGGGATGTCTTGTCGCTATGTTTATTGGCTGGCAAGTTCTGACACTGCGCGCCAGTCTGCGATGCGACTGGGCGCAACGGCACCTGACAGAGGTGTGCTCCGCGTCTCCGCGTCTTGGGAAGGCGCGGGCCTTGAATACCTTGTACGGGCAAGGTATGGTGCGTCTTTACGCCTGCTGCCTACCGCGCGGGGGCAGGCAGCGCTGTCCTGCTGGACACATGGCGGGCCCGGAGATCTCCTCTGAGGAGAGGGAGGTCCGGCCCCGCGGGACACGTGGAGCCTTCGGACCTCTCCCCTCGGAGGGGGGAGGTCCGGCTTCTGTCGGCCACGTGGCGGGCCCGGAGCTCTCCTCTGTGGAGGGGGAGGTCCGGTCCCGCGGGACACGTGGCGCCTTCGGAGCTCTCCCCACGGAGGGGGGAGGTCTGGCTGCTGCTGGCCACGTGGAAGGCCCGGAGCTCTCCTCTGAGGAGAGGGAGGCCCGGCCCCGCTGGACAAGTGGCGCCTTCGGAGCTCTCCCTGCGGAGAAGGGCGAGATCCTTAGGCATTTTCCCCTGTGCACGGGGGTACCCCATATCACGGGTACCGACACGTTGCATACACCCACTTTCAGAAGCGTGATTCCACACCCCTTCCTACTCTGTTGTATGCAACCACCTTTCAAAGGCAATCCAAATGTCGAACCGGTCCATCCGTAACGGGTAGGAGGTCCCCGCGTGGAGCGTGACTGTGCCCACCGGCAGATTTACACCTTGCTACCCTCAACCCACTCCTGTTTACGGTTGGGTAAGCCTCGGCACCTAGGTTAACCATTTACATCGGTTTCCTGCTTATGTCAGTATGCCATCTGGTACTGTTTGATACTTGTTCAGCAGGCCTGCACACGACTCGGTCCTCAATCGACACCAACAGGGCTACGCACGTGAGACCTCCGCTCACTACTTCCTATCCCCCCTGCTGGGTCTCATTTTCACCACTCTTATGCCATTTTCTATTCTGACCAAACCGTGAGATAAACCTTACCTCGCGAGTAGATTCCAACTACTCGACTTCTACCGAGGTCCGAAGCATATTAGCAGGGCCTTGTCTACTCGTAGGCTCTGTAAGCTACCCAACCCTTCATAGAATTTAAAAGGTTATGCAAGTGGGGTTTCAATCACCTTAACTCTCATGCAAACATTCACCCTATACATAAGTGATACAAATAAAAACTTTATAAAAGGTACTTAAGTGCAAACCGGGGCTTGCCTGGTTGCGAGTCAAACGGGAAGTTAGCTTCAGGTGGGAGGACGTCCAAGGGCTCCGGTGCGTCCTCGATTTCGGTCACTAAATGAAATATAGCAAAATAGATGTATAAGTATTAAGGATTTATAAGAATTGAACTACTGTTCATAGCTATTGATATTTAGGATCCTTAATTGGCCTTGGTATTTTTACAGTAGATACTAGACTCTCTAAGGATGATTTGAGCCAAATTTGGAGACATGTTATTGCACAATGTAGTCTTTAAAATTCCTACAAGTACAATGCTTCTCTGAATTTTGAGCCCAAATCAGGAGCTTTGACATAGCTAATAGTGGAAGATCTGATTAGGGTAAGTATCCATGGTTCTAACAAAATTTGTTTCACCATTTTTGGAGCTACCAACAGAGAGATATGAATTTTTGAAGTTAGACAGGAGTTCTAAAAAAGCTTCTGTTTAAACTGGAATTTCCAATTAAAGGCTGAACTTGGGAAGGCAGTTTAGCCTAGCAAATGATCTCCAATGAAGCCCAAATTTTTACTGGAGATCAGTAACTATGGAAAGGATTTTCTGCCCAAATTTGGGACTATTTCATAAAGAATTGCTCCTGTAATAAATCCCTAAAATATTTACTAAAAACAATTCTACAGAAATTCCTGGGCATTTTCATAGCCAAAAATTGGTTTCTCTGTGAAGTACTCCTCATGAGGAATCCAACAAAATTGTTCTCACTCCTTTTGGAGTTTTCGACACAAAGTTATGGGCTTGTAAAGATCAGCTAATTCCTGGAATTATTTCTCTAATAGAAACTTCAAATAATTGGGCTGGGCCCACGGTTTTAAATCGGACCAGTGAGATTTCGGCAACATTGGGGGCTACGGAGTTAACCCGTGCAGCCACAGCCGATCCCGAGCCGCACAGGCCGATCCCCGCGCGTATAAGGAGGCTGACCGGTGGGACCCGGCCCTCCTTCGTCTTCCTCGCGCTGCCCGCGCCTCCCACGGCGGCGCACGCCGACGAGGCTCACCGGGACGGGGTTCCCATGGTCCAAACTTCATCAAACTCGCCGCCTGTGGGTTATACACCGTGCTGAACACGATGGTGGGGTCGGGAGTCGATGACAACGGTCGGAAAGGTGCTTGCACCGGCGACCATGTCGGCCCTTACTTCGGCGACCTCGTTCTCCCTCAACAACGGGTCTCTTGGGCTAGGGTCTGCTCTAAAAGCACTAGTGTCACCTGGACAGCATCGACCCATAGCCCGTTCTCCATGAAAACCACCGGAGAGGGGACCTCACCGGCGACCCGAGCCCGCGAAACGCCGACGGCGATAAAAACTCGAAGAACTCCTTCAGTCCATGATGGTTTCCGGCGCTGTTTGAGCGAGAAGGATCGCAGGGAGCTAACAAAACTTCTCCTAGACCAGAATGAGCTCTAGCTATCGCAGCACGAAGAATTTGATTGTAGACCAAGAGGTGTTGCTATGAACTAGGGTTTGGTAAAACCCAAAATTCTCACTACCCGATTGATCAATCGTCCTGAGGCTTTCGGTAGCACGATCTACAGACAACAACGCAGCTTTCTTGTGCAGGGAAGGGGCGGTTAAGCTGGCCGTAGTGCGCTGTCCACGGTGAACCGAACGGGGTTCCGCCGAGCACCTCCGATCGCCGGCGCCAATCTCTGGTTTGTGCGTAGCACGAACTAGGAAGCTTAGGGGAAAGAACGGTGGAGGCTGGAGCACTCTCTTGCGCTTCTTTTTGCTGTTTGGGGCTCGATCGTCCGAGCTCGGGTGAGCGTGGGTGAGGGAGGAACAGCAATGGCGCTGGGCGGTTCCCTTGCGGAAGAAACCGAGCAGCGGTGAACACGCGAGGGGGCAAAAGAACGTTTCGGTGCTTCAGCTGGGGAGAGCGCGGAGGTGATCACGCGGCCGAGAAGCAGGAGCTGGCGCGGTGCCGTCCTCGAGAGAGGGTCGCGCCGGGAGCTGGCGGCCTCTCGGCGATCAGCCGATGAAAACAGAGGCGGTAGCTCTGTTGGGAGGTTGACTGTTGGGCCCCACCTCCCTCTCTTTTAATCAAAATTTTCTCTGATATTTTTACCCCAGCAACTCAACATTAAAGGTTTTACTTCACACCAAATTTCAGTTTGAATTTACTGAATTCAAATGGTTTGAATTCTGGTGTGAAATTTGGATGTGGTTTGATCAATTGAATTTGAAAAGGAGTTTGAATTCTCCACTTTGTATTGCCTCCAAAATATAGCAAACCAGCTCCAAAATTTCCAATTTTTGGCATGGCTGCTCATTCAAAGGTGGAGAACACAATTGTGAAACCAAATTTTCAAATTGAGGGAATTGGAATTTGAAACTGAATTTGAAATTCAGATTAGAGGGCTTCTCCTTTTAATCCCAAACAAATATAAAAATTCCTCCAAATGAGCTGAAATTTGGAAGGGTGAATATTTGGAATATGAAGATCCAAGCTGTGCATTTAGATCTCCATGTTTGGAAGTTTTGGGAAGTCTAAACCCTCACTTTGAACTCACCCCATTATAATTCAAAGTTTTAATTCCCCTCATTTTTCATAAGTGTACATGAGCTGACTTTTCTTGCTACCACTTTTGGGGATTTTACAAGAAACGGCGGAGAACGGGGTGCGCCACGATCGGGTTCAGTGTGCGCGGTGCCCTGGCGCGAGTTGGAAGAAGAATCTAACGGGTGGGCCCCACTGTCAGCCGGTGAAGGACTTTTCTGTGGAGAATTAAATCTAGAAATTGGTCAATCTTTGCAAGCCCATAACTTTCTGTAGAAAACTCTAAAAAGAGTGAGACAAATTTTGTTGGAGTTCATATAAGGAGTACTTCACAGAAGAACATAATGCTTGCCATGAAAATGCTCAGTATTTCCTGTGCAATTCATTTTAGTAAATCTTTTAGGGATTAATTACAGAAAGGATTCTCTATGAAAAATTCCCAAATTTGTGCTGCAAATCCTTTTACTAGTTCCTGATCTCCAGTAAAAATCTTAGGATTTTTGGAGCTGATTAAGAGGGCTTAATCAGTAGGTTATCTTAGGGTTAAATAAATTAGCTAAAAATCATAGAATAAATTTCCAGAAAATTGGTTCCAATTCCAAATGACCATAACTTTTAGTAGGAATGTCCAAAATGTTTGAAACAAATTTTATATTCCTCTCGGTTAGTACATTGCATAAATGCAAAGAATTTGATCTGAAGATCTCCGGAATTTTCTCCAAAATTCATCAAAGTTAAATATCTGGGAATTAATTCTAGAAGATCCCTGTTATTGAATTTCCTCAAATTCGGCCAGAAGATTTCACATGATATTAGTAATATGCTGTAAAAATTTTAGCTTAATTGGAGTTCATTTGCTAGGCTAAATTGTCTTCTCAAGTTCAGCCTTCATTTGGAATTTTCAATTCTAAACAGAAACTTTTCAGAAATTTTGCCCAACTTCAAAATTCCATTTCTCCCTGTAGACAACTCGAAAAATATTATGAAACAAATTTTGTTAGAACCAGGGCAAAACTTCAGATTTGGGATCAAAATTCAGAGAAGCCTTGTACTTGTCGGAATTTTGGAGACCACAAGGTTCAATGAAATTTCTCCAAATTTTGCTCAGATCATCCTTATAGAATCTAGTGTTCACTGGAAAAATCTCAAAGCCAATTAAGGAAACTAAATAGAAATAGCTATGAATAGAAGTGTAATTCTTATACTTCATTAGCACTTATACATATATTTTGCTATATTTCATATAGTGACCGAAGTTGAGGACACACCGGAGACGTTGGACGTCCTCCCACCAGACGCTAACTTTCCGTTTAACTCACAACCAGGCAAGCCCCGGTTTGCATTTAATTACCTTTTGAAAAGTTTTCATTTATATCACTTATGTCTAGGTTGAAATTGTTGCATTAGAGTTAGGGTGATTGAAACCACACTTGCATGACTTTAAATCCTATGAGGGGTTGGGTAGTTTAAAAACTCGACGAGTAGAGAATGTCATGCTAATGTTCTTGGAATCTATGTAGAAGTCGAGTAGTTGGAATCTACTCGCGAGGTCAGATTTTATGACACGGGGTGGAAAAAGAGTAGAGAATGGCTTAAGAATGTGAAAATGAGACCCAGCGGGGGGATAGGATGCAGTGAGCGGAGATCTCACGTGCGTAGCGCTGTTGGTGTCGATTGAGAACCGAGTCGTGTGCGGGCCTGATGGACAGGTTTCAAATAGTACCGGATGGCATACTGACATAAACAGGAAACTGATGTAATTAGTTAACCTAGGTGTCGAGGCTTACCCAACCATTTTATAGGAGTGGGTTGAGGGTAGCAAGGTGTAAATCTACCGGTGGGCACAGTCACGCTCCACGTGGGGACCACCTAGCCGTTATGGATGGACCGGTTCGGTATTTGGGTTTCCATTAAAAGGTTGTTGCATACAACAGAGTAGGAAGGTGTGAAGCACCACACTTCTGAAAGTGGGTGTATGTGACGTGTTGTACGGGTGTCTCCTGATTGCAATCACCGTCCCTCGCGGTTATTTGAGTACCGCTTGTTCACTATTCTGTGACGTAGTAAGAAGTGAAAGAAGCCAGATGAATATGCTGCATTGAACTATTAATGTCTTGAAACCATGTATGCTGTAGATGTAGAGCTCATTAAGTTTATCTTCCTCTTTGGGCATAACCACATCGGAGGAAAGTGTTTCTTGTTTGATTATGGACTTACGATGTGAGGCCTGCCTAAGGCACATTAAATTGATGCTATAAAACTGAAAGTAAGGATTAACATGTAGGCATGCCTTTATTGTAATGTTGTTTTCCTATATTACACATCCCTGCATGTAGAGTTCCATGATTAGGGTTGTCGGTTAAGCCTTGCTGAGCTATCGTGCTCACGGTTGCAATATTTGAGCTGTGTGCAGATGAGAGTTATGAGGAAGGGTCCGAGGACGATGTGATGCCCCTGTCGGGGTACACGGCTGAGCTGGAGCCCTGCACGCCGCTGTGACCTTTATTTGAGTGCTGCTAGTGTGTAGCGTCCCCGGGCTGGACGGCTACACTTTTTCCTTAGTTAGTAGGAGAGTGTAGTATGTATAATACTTCCGCTGTAAAGTAAGTTTGTAAAAGACTTCCGCAGTTTTTATGTAAAATAAAAGTTTGTATATTGTTCATATTCTTTTCTTGTGTGTTGTTGGGTGCCGCATCGCACGACACCACCCTCTACGATCCCGGAGTGGGTGAACCACGGGGTGGTCCCCACATTAACAACAGCGTCGATTTTGGTATTGCCGGACGTGAGCAAGAGTTTCGATATATATTGTGACGCATCAAGAAAAGGGCTTGGATGTGTGCTCATGCAAGGAGGCCAAGTGGTAGCCTATGCATCAAGACTATTAAAGAAACATAAGTTAAATTATCCCACACATGACCTGGAACTTGCAGCCGTGGTACATGGCTTTAAGATTTGGAGCATTACATCCTCGGTCACCGATGTGTGATCTATACGGATCACAAAAGCATCAAGTATATATTTTCACGCAAACAGATCTGAATTTGAGGCACGTCGATGGTTGGAACTCATCAAGGATTATGATGTTGGAATCAGCTATCACCCCAGAAAGGCCAATGTAGTAGCTGATGCACTGAGCCAAAAACGAGCATGTCACCAACTCACGGTTCGGAAGCTGCCACCCGAGCTGCGTAAGGAGTTTGAACGGTTACATCTCGGGTTCTTGAACGAGATGGAGGTGATAGAACTGAACTCAATGCTGGAACAAGAGATACGAGATGACAAAGCACCGGATGAGGAAATAAAGGAAATCAAGGAAAGAATCCGACAAGGGAAAGAGAAGGATTCCAAGGAAGACGAGAATGGTATGCTTTGGTTAGAGAAAAGTATTTGTGTGTCTAACGTGAAGCACATCTGTGACAAGATACTAAAGGAGGCACACGACTCGCCTTATTCCATACACCCCGGCTGTACAAATATGTACAAGGACCTGAAAACATGCTATTGGTGGGATGGCATGAAAAGGGATATCGTTGAATATGTTGCCCTATGCGACACGTGCCAACGAGTGAAGGCCGAACATCAAAGACCCGCTGGATTATTGCAACCATTAAAAGTACCCGAGTGGAACTAGGTGGGTGAATGGAGATTCGAGCCTGCCGGTGAAACCTCAGTGGGTCCGTATATCCTAGTAGCCCCTTTGCAAAGGCTATTTTATGATCTTTTGGCCATACATCGATGGTTGTGTACTGGTATAATGGAGGTTCTCTCTAGTCGCCCACTGGTGACGAAATGATAAACTTGTGGGTAAAGTGGTGCCACCTCTGCAGAGTGTAAAACTATCATGATAGTCGTGCTTCCGGTTACAAGCACCTGGCTAACTCCATGATTAAAGGCAAAACTTGGGATGGTTATTCGGGTATGGTTATTGGGATTGGTTTTAGGACTGTTTTGTGTCATGAAAATGAGTTTGATTTCGGTTCTATGAAAATGAGATGGTTAAAAATATTTATAAGTATGAGAAGAACTTGAGAAAGAGTATTGGTTGGTTGAGACTTGATTAATGATGAATAATGATGGAGGGATGATGATTTACTTGGATATGTTGGGATTTAACTCACCTACAAACAGTTATTGTTTTTACCATGTTTGTTAAATAAAATTTGTTTGTTGCATTGAAACTTTTTATTTCTCTACCTTGTTGTAAGCTACATGTCATATTTTTTCCGCACTTGCTGAGTACGACATGTACTCACACTTGCATTCCCACATATACATCATCTACAGGAGAAGAATACTTCGAGAAACATTTGAAGTACTAGGCGTGCGCACTACCGTCAACATGCCTGTGGAGTTGAAGTTGAAGCCTGCTGTCTTAGCCATTTTCCGCTGTCGTTTAGAGTCTTGCGCTGCAAGAATAAGTTAGATATTAATGAGTGAGACAATGAGTCAATGTAATAAAGTACTTAAACACTATTTGTACGTGGTTATTTCTAAATTTCAGTTTTTAAATACATGTTTATGTGATGAAAATTTTGGGCACGCATATGCATTCACTTGATTCAATTTTGAAACCGGGTGTCTCTACCATTCACCCCCGCCTGGTAGCTGATCTCGTATCATTCAATTATACAATCACCTAAGGGTTTTTGGCACGTTAGCACTCTTGAAACCTGCTGGCACACAAGGATTTGCATAACAGATCAATTTATTGTTGAGAAGTCAAGTCTTACAAGAAAATTTTAGTATCATATATCATTCACCCACTGTGATAGTTGATCTTGTGTATTTGGATCCTACGTATTAATTTGTGGGGGGTGAGCTGAGCGGGGTTAATGCAATGATAAATTTTACACTGCCGTGGTCGGAAGTGTATCATTACATACTATAGTATAGTGTAAGCATCTATTTGTTTCTACTCTTTTGAGACTCCGTTTATCTAAGAAGCAAGACTTTTTAAAAAACTGTTATCAGTATAGGGTGTTTGGCAATTGGAATTTTGGTCCTATACGTAAAATGACTTATATGCTCTTTTATTCCATTTTACTGTCTTATTTTATAGTAGATACAGTATTACTCACAAATATTTTATTACAATAATACGTAGTAAATATGAGTACATGAAGTAAAACAACATGGGCTAAAGACCGCTGCAGAACATGGACTAAAGCACTGCAAAGCATGAAGTCAAATGAATTGTTATATTATCCAGTCGGAGGAAATCATTAAAGAACATTAAAACAGTATCACCACTATTTCCGTCTGTTATAATTGCAGATTAGTCTGTAAATGCATTTGTTTTCCTTGCTAAAAGATGGAACACCAGAATCCAATAAGTGGAACAGATATGAGATGAAATCCCACCTTGGCCATACTGAATTTGTCACTAGCAAGCAACCTCGGCAACCCCACCGATCACAGAAATTTGTTGGCATTCCGTCATATTATATTCCACCAGCTCATGTCGCCGGCGGTTATGGCACTCCGTCGAACAATTTGCATGCCTCGCACCGCGTCACCCTGTGCTGCTGCGCCGAGCCATTCCATCACCCCCGGCTCTTTGTTACGTCCCGTGGCGGAGAGTCGTCGAGCCCTCCCGCATGAGTACGCCCAGCGACGGCGGCGTGGCGAGCGCCCAGCGACGACAGCGCGGCGAGCGTTCGCGCGGAGCGATAAGTCAAAACGCAAATGAGTTCTCGATTCTTCGATACCTCCCCACCGACAAACAGGTCTTTACATATCGGGTCCCTTTCCGGTGGGCCCACCACACCCACACTGCTCTTTATTCTATTTTTTCTCTACACGCACGCCACGCGACACACGCACCCCACTTTCCTCTTCGTCTTCTTCCCTCGGCGACTCCGCTCGTCTTCTTCCCTTGGCGACTCCGCTTCCTCCCGGTCACAGCTCCGCTCCCTCTGCATCAACTGCACCTATCGCCCGTGACTCCCTCAGCTTCTCCGCCGTTGACGCCCCATCAGGACTGCCGCCTACCTCTGGCCTTCCGCCATCGACTCCCCTCAGATCTGCAGCCGTAACATCTTCCCCTCCCCAAGAATCGGCTTGACCCCAAGCCGCTATCTCCGGAAACTTCTAGATGAGCACATACCAGTCTTCCCAACTCTCGGCTTCCTCCGGCAAGGACCATGCCACGCGAACTTGTGGTACGCCTTTACTCCCTTTCTTCACCAGCCTCCTCTCCAGAATCTTTAGTGGCTTGAGGTTCCAGGTCGTAAAGTCGACGACTTTTGGCAGATCCGTGAAAACCGACGCATAGTTGGGTGTGAATGGCTTCAGTTGCGAAGTATGGAACACCGGGTGCACCAGCGCCCCATCTGGTAATTCCAAGCGGTATGCCTCTCTCCCAACCCTCTCCAATACCTTGCAAGGCCCGTAGAACTTGTATGACAGTTTGGGATAGGGTTGGTTAACCACTAAAGATTGCGCGTACGGTTGTAACTTCAATAATACCAACTCGCCCACCGCAAAAGTTCTGTTTTTGCGCCCTTTGTTCGCTTGTTGTTTCATCCTGTTTTGTGCCTGAGCTAGCTTTTCCTTCAACATGTGCATATGTGCCTCCCTTTGTATTAACATCTCCTATACTGTTGTATCCTCTATTTGTTGTATGATTGGCGCCAAGAGCGGATTTGGGGTATAGCCATATGTAAGGATCGAAACGCCCAAGAGGGGGGGAGAATAGGGTTTTTTCAAATTTTAGAGCATTTTAAAACTTAATGGTTGAAGCCCAATTCCCTATGCGAACTAACTACGCAAGCAAGAGTATTAAGTGCGGAATAGTAAATGCGTAATAGTAAGAGGGTGAGGAGAGAGATGCAAACTCCCGCGGAGACTCGGAGACACGGCGATTTTTTCCGTGGTTCGGTAAGATCACAAAGATCTACCTACGTCCACGTTGTGGCACCCACCAAAGGGTATAGCCACTCCCAAGTCACCAAGACAAGGGAATCCACTATCTTTCTCCGTTCGCCATCTCCGGCAAGGTGGAGCTCAAGCCTTGTACAATGGTGATCCTCCGGGCTTCCACAAACGCCTTGGTAAGCTCCGGAGCGATCTCTTCTTCCTCCAACTTTTACAAGGTGGGAGAAGTCACCAAGACACTCTCTCTCACTAGCCTAGAGATTCCAATCACCAAGAATAGATGCACACAAGCTTCTCTCTAGCTAGATCTAGCCTATAGTTGGAGTACAAGAGGTTTTGAGGTGTGGAAGTGGTAGCTCTTGGTCTTGAATGCTTGAGGATGTGTAGTGAGGCTCTGGTGATCAAGACTTTTCGAAATGGCCGGTTGGAGGGGTATTTATAGCCAGCCCACACGAGATAGCCGTTGGAAAAGTAGGCAGACTTTTTCTGTGAACATCGGATCATCCGATGCACCCCTTTATTTGAGCATCGGTCGAATTCCAAATTAGCTGATGTCATGTGTCAGATGTGACCGTTGGATATAACCGTTGGATCTGACTGTTTAATCGACCGATGTTACTTCAACTTCATCATCGGATGATCCGGTGAGTTGATCTTTAGAATTGGTTCAGAAATAATGTCTGTGTTGAAATTGACCGATGTACACTTACTTCATCATCGGATGATCCGGTGTGTACTTCTTCAGAATAACTCAGAAATCATCCTTCTGTTGAAATCAACCGATGTGCCACTTCCTTCACATCGGATGATCCGGTGTGTACTGGGCTCTGAGGTCTTCTTCTTCTGCTAACTCAAACTCGACCGATGTAGTCATTTTGCAAGACATCGGATGATCCGGTGAGTGCAACTTTGTTTGCTTCGAGTTGTTTTGAGTTGATCTTTTGGAATCTTCTTGAGTGACCTCTTTGACACTTGTTTGAAATGATATTTTGATGAAGTGTAAGCTTCTTGTGTTGCCAATTTTGATAGAATAGAGTCGTTGTATGAGTTCTTCATTTAGTCTTCATGAGTATCGAATAACCCCTTAGAATAGATCGTTGAGGGGTCTCCATTTGTATCCAATGAGCAGTAGATGGTGTGAATAGATAGTTCATTAACGTTTGATGTGATATACGTGAAACCTCGCATCCACAAACTCATTAGTAATAACGAACGGTTGTCATTAATCACCGAAACCATACCTCACGGGGGCCTAGATGCTTTCAATCTCCCCCTTTTTGGTGATTGATGACAACACAACGAGTAGAGCATAGAATTAATGGAATTAAAACGCAATGCTCAAAAAAGAAATATAACAAGTACAAATTGCAACACAAGTGGCTCGAAGGCTCAAATAATAAACAATAAAGCGCAAGAGCACAAAGTAGCACCCGGAGTACAATAATAGCAAATAATAATAACAGGCAATCTCAAATAGATAACAATAAGTAGCAAAAGGATAGACACTCCCCCTAAAACCAAGAACTCCCCCTAGAACTGAGCTAACCCTCCCCCTGACTCTAACTCTTCTCCCCCTTTGGCATCAAGACACCAAAAAGGGAAGTCGAGTGCCTACGACTCAGGCGCGCTCCTGGCGATGGTGAAGCGGTTGGCGTCGACGGTGCTGTCGCCGGAGCTGCTGGAGGTGGAGGTCGCTGGCGCTGGAGCTGGAGCGGGGGGAGCTGGAGCTGGTGCCAGTGGGGGTGCACCTGGAGCCTGACTGAGTCCTGAGTGCTGAGGTGGAAGGGCGACTCCCGTCTGCTGGTAGAGGTTGGTGACCAACCCCAGGACGCCCAACAACATCTGCTGAGTCTGCTGCTGCTGGTCCAGAGTGCGTCTCGTCATCTGGTCGACAAGGCTGGTGTACCTGCCGATATCCTCTCGCCTCTGACGGGCGATCTCCAGCTGCATCTCCTGCTGGTGCCTCTGAAGCTGCTCCTGTCGAGCTGCCTGCTGCTCCTGCTGCTGAGCCATCCGCTGAAGTAAAGCAGTGAGCTCTGACGGCTGAGTCACGTGAGCCTCTGAGACTGGAGGAGGTGTAGGTGGTGGAGCTGTTGAGCCTCCTGCGTCGTGCTGCCTCGGTGAAGGAGGAGCGGGAGGGAAGTACTCCTCGACACTGTCGCTGGTGTCGCTGTTCGACCATATATGCTGTAGGTCTCCTCCCTGAGCCTCTGCCTGTGCCATCTCTGCGTCCTCCTGAGTCAGCTCTGCCCAGTCCTCCTCTGAGAGTCTGGCTCGAACCTCACGCTCGATGGGACGGCCAAGGCGGCGGTCTCCCGGAGTGGGGACTCGGTAGTGGCTGAACCGGGCCACATGCATCTCCGTCAGCTGAGAAACTCCTGGAGTGTCCTCTGGAACCAACTGGTGGAGAAGGTGACAGATCCAGTGACCGAAGACCAACTGTCGAAGCATCCCAACTCCGTCGGTGATCACGTCCTCCATCTCGCAGATCAGAATATCCACGATGTCGAACTCCATCCCGTTCATCACATAGAACAGGATGGTCTGCTGAAGGCTCGTGAAGCCCTCCAAGTAGCCAGACCTCGGTAGTAGGGTACGCCTGAGGATGTGGTGAACTGTCCGAGCTGCTGGGGTGAGAAGCGCTGGCACCCTCGGCTGGTCAGGAGTGAACGGCTGAGTGAACAGACCTCTGATCTCCTCGAAAGGCGGTGCCACTCCTCCAGTCAGTGGCCTCCTCGGCGGATCTGCGTCTCCGTAGACTATCTGGTGCAGGCACGTAGTAGAGAGCTCCACACCAAGCAGTCTGCCCAACAAGTCTCGAGACACGTCGTGGATCTGCCCCATGAACATGAAGTGAATCGAGCGACGGCCCTCAGAGACGTAGAGTGTCACGTAGAACACCCTGACCCACTCCTCGACGTAGGCACTCCTCTGGTGCGAGAGCAAGTCCACAAGTCCTCTGTATCTCTCAAAGAGTGGCCTGATCCCGTGTCCTGCTGCCACTGCAAGCTGATCCCAGTCGATGCTGTTATGCTGGAAGAGCTTGTGGCCCCGACGCCTGTAAGTCTCGTACAGGGACGCCTGTGTCAGGGTCCAGAAGCGGGAGTCAACTCGAGCGTCCCTAGGCCGCGGGAACCACTCCTCAGGCATCGCTGACCATCTGAGCTTCTTCAGTTGTCTTGCCTTCATCTTCCTGTAGTCGGTGAGTCTGACATCCTCGGCAACACGGACTGCTGTGTCCATCAGGTGGATGGCCCTTTGGGCCTCTCTGTCCTCGGCGCGGTCAGCCGCAGAGGGGCGCTGACTCGCCGTAGGAGTCTGTCCACCCCCACGAGTCCTCGGGGTGCGCCGGCGGATAAGAGGCGGCACCTCGGTCTCCTCCTCGTCGGAGCCCTCGGGAGGCACCGGCTGGACCGGAGGCTGCTCCTGCCTCTGCCGGGACTCGCGGATCCGTAAGGAACCGCGATGGCCGCGCTCACGCTCCTCGGCGGCGCGAGCAGCCAATTCCGCACGACGAGCGTCCTTGGACATCTTGCGCTTCTTCGCGGCAGGCTCCTCAATAGCCTTGCCCTTTCCTTTGCGATCGCGACCCATCTTGATGCAATTGAGAGCTAGGGTTAGCGACGATGAAGATGAACGACGAAAAACAACGAAGGACGTCGCACGGCACGGAGCAAACCTTAGCGACGAACGGCGAAGCACGACGAAACCCTAGCGGAGAGGGTGATGCACGGTGGTGGAAGCCGGCGGCGAGTGGTGGTGCGGCTGGTGGTGGAGGGGAGACGGCGAGGGAGGCGCGGCAGAGGAGGGAGCTGCGGCGGCGCGGTGGAACGGCGGCGGCGCACGCGGGAGAGGCGGCGGCGCAGGCACGGGCGGTGCCTAGGCGGCGGCGGCCGAAGGGCGGCGGCGGCGGCGCCTGGGAGGCGGCGGCGGCGGCGCCTGGGAGGCGGCGGCAGCGACCGGAGGTGGCCGGAGGGCGCGAGGATGGCGGCGAGGGCGACGGGCGGCGAGAGAAGCGGGCGGCGGCGGAGGTCGGGGAAGAAAAACGAAAGAGGCGGCCGAACCGCTATTTAAACCGTACGGGCAAACCCTAGCCGCACACAAAACACCGGATGGACCGATGATCATCGGAGGATGCATCGGTCGAGTTCAACAGAGAGTTGTTCCAAAAACTCTCTTTGAACACCGGATGAGCCGACGTGGAGGTGTCGATCATCGGTCGATTTCTGCAGGGCACCAGAAAACTGAACACCGGATGCTCCGATGTCTTCTGAAATGAACTCATCGGTTGATTTGTGACATCTGACTTGATCTGAGCACTGAACTGAAGCACCAATTGATCCGATGATCTGCTGGCCCTAGCATCGGATAATCCGATGACTACAGAAAACCTAAGACTGCCCATATGTGTCCTTGGACTTAAACACACAAAGATAAGGATGGGTCCTATGACTTTTTGGGCAACTCCTAACCTCTAATAGAAGGCTTCAAATATAGTGCCACATATTGGCTAAGCACTTAAGCAAAGAGAACACACAAGGTTAGGAGGGAAACCACGAAAATGTAAGGCCCATGCTTTGTGAGCTAGAGTATGGAAAACTTCTATCTCTTTAAAGCATGTACCTTTAGAATTTTGCTCTATCCACATCATATGAGTTGAGATATTGCATTTTGAACAAGTCTCCTTCTCATGATGTGGGTTCCCTTTTGTGACAATCTACCGTATGCAATGCCAAACAAAATAATGCAAGATATTAAATGAGTGCAAGTCTATATGGCAGGAATCATGCAAAGCATAATGTAAATCTATCTTGCCAAGTTTAAACCTTCCAAAGGCTTCCTCAGGGAAAACTATTTCTAGCTCGCCCCTATCCTTTGGGAGTTAGACAAGACCTATTTGATATGCAACCTTACATGAACATGGCAACTTACATGACGTTAGATGTATCTAGCACATTTAATTCACTTCTAAGTCTAGAAAAAGCTTTCTCATCAAGTGGTTTAGTGAAGATATCCGCCAATTGTTCTTCGGACCTAACACCTTGCAAAGAGATGTCTCCTTTAGCCTCATGGTCCCGCAAGAAGTGATGGCGAATATCAATGTGCTTAGTGCGTGAGTGTTGAACGGAGTTTCTGGCTATCTTAACCGCACTTTCATTGTCACAAAGGAGAGGCACACAATCAAATTTAATTCCAAAGTCCAAAAGGGTTTGCTTCATATATAGAATTTGGGCACAACATGCACCGGCCGCTATATACTCTGCCTCCGCGGTGGACAAAGCCACGGAGTTTTGCTTTTTGCTCGACCAAGATACTAGGGAACGCCCAAGTAAGTGGCACCCACCGGAGGTACTCTTGCGATCCACACGGCATCCGGCAAAGTCCGAATCCGAGTAACCCATGAGATGGAAACTAGCGTTCTTGGGGTACCACAAACCTACACTTGGGGTATGCTTGAGATACCTAAGTATCCTAAAGACCGCCTTACGATGCGATTCTTTAGGTGCCGCTTGAAAGCGAGCACACAAGCACACACTAAACATGATATCGGGCCTAGATGCGGTAAGATATAACAATGAACCAATCATGGAACGGTAATGAGATTGATCAATAGGTTTACCGTCCATGTTCGCGTCGAGATGACAATTTGTCGCCATTGGAGTACTTCTTGAGCTACAATCTTCCATTTCAAACTTCTTCAAGAGGTCCTTGGTGTACTTCTCTTGGTAGATGAAAGTCCCCTCTTGAAGTTGCTTGATTTGAAATCCTAGGAAGAAATTGAGTTCTCCAATCATTGACATCTCGAACTCCCTAGACATCATGGTGCCAAACTCAAGGCTAAGAGATTTGTTAGTTGAGCCAAAAATAATGTCATCAACGTAAATTTGACAAAGAAATAAATCCCCAGGCATTTGAGAATATTAGCATTGGGCACTCTAACTCGAAGGAAGAAGCGTTGATGTCCTTGGTGAAAAGTGTGGTATCCACCCTCCCGATCTTGAATCCTTGCATGACTAGGAAATCCCTTAGACGTTCATACCATGCCCTAGGTGCTTGCTTGAGCCCGTAGAGCGCCTTGTGTAACCTATACACATGGTTAGGATTCCTCGGATCTTCAAACCCGGGAGGTTGCTCAACGAAAACAAGTTCGTTAATATAACCATTGAGGAAGGCACTTTTAACATCCATTTGATAAAGCATAATATTGTGATGCGAAGCAAAAGCAAGGAGTATGCGAATAGCTTCTAACCGTGCGACAGGGGCGAATGTCTCTCCAAAATCTAGTCCTTCAACTTGTGAAAAACCCTTGGCCACAAGCCTTGCCTTGTTGCGGACCACCACGCCATTCTCGTCTTGCTTGTTGCGGTACACCCACTTCGTTCCGATGACGTTCTTGTCCTTAGGTCGCTCCTCCAATACCCAAACTTCATTGCGGGTGAAGTTGTTGAGTTCTTCTTGCATAGCCATCACCCAATTGGGATCTTGGAGTGCTTCCTCAATATTTGTGGGTTCTACACACGAAACAAAAGAGTAGTGCTCACAAAATGAAGCAACATGGCGAGAACGAGTACTTACTCCCCGTGACGGACTTCCGATGATTTGATCCATCGGATGTGCCTTGGAGATGCGCCCATGCCTCATAAGAGGTTGTGAGGCACTTGGCGGTGGTGAGGCATCTCGCTCGTCTTGTGGTTGGACTTGACCTTGGACTTCTTCTTCTTCTTGGTGTTGTGTGGCATGTGAATTTTGCATTGGCAATGGATCATCTTTCTCTTCTTCTTCATCAATTTGAGGCGCCATGGAGGTGTTGATGTTGGAACTTGAGGCTCCCCCTTGATCATGGCTCTCCTCAACTTCGGGCTTGATGTCTCCTATGGTCATGTTCTTCATAGCTTCTCGTAGAGGCTCATCATCTATATCATCATGACCAAAACTCTCCTCTTGGGAGCCATTAGTCTCATCAAACTCAACATCACAACTTTCTTCAACTAACCCGGAGGTTTGGTTGAATACTCGATATGCTTTTGAGTTTGACGAATAACCAAGAAAGATACCAACATCACACCTTCTTTCAAACTTACCGAGCCTTTTCTTGCGGTAGATGTAGCACTTGCACCCGAAGACTCGGAAGTAGGAGATGTTGGGCTTTCTCCCAATGAGGAGCTCATATGGGGTCTTTTGAAGTAGTCGATGAAGATAGACCCTATTTGCGGCATGGCACGTTGTGTTGATTACTTCGGCCCAAAACTTCTCTGATGTGCCATAGTCATCAAGCATTGCTCTTGCAAGGGTGATGAGAGTCTTGTTCTTCCTTTCAACGACACCATTTTGTTGAGGGGTGTATGTGGCCGAAAACTCGTGCTTCACGCCTTCACGATCACACCACTCCCCAATGTTGTAGTTCTTGAACTCGGTGCCGTTGTCACTCCGGACCTTGATGATGGGAAATTGAAATTCCCTTTGAGCTCGTTTAGCGAAGGTCTTGAAGATTTCCGGAGTTTCACCCTTGTCACCTAGAAACAATGTCCAAGCATAGCGAGAGTAGTCATCAACAATAACAGGACAATAGAGGTTACCGCCAAGCCTTTGGTATGTGGACGGTCCGAAGAGGTCCATGTGAAGTAGTTCAAGTGGCTTGGAGGTTGACACCATTGTCTTCATCGGATGGTGTGAGGCAACTTGCTTCCCGGCTTGACACGCGCTACAAAACTTGTTCTTCTCAAATGTGACATCCTTCACGCCGGTCACCATCCCAAGCTTGAACGACTTCTTGAGCTTGCTCATCCCAATGTGAGCAATGCGCCGATGCCATAGCCATCCCAAACTTGTCTTGGTGAAAAGACAAGTGGTCAAGCTAGCATCCTTGTTGGAGAAGTTCACCAAGTAAAGATGTCCATGCCGAAAACCTTTGAATATTAGTTCTTTGCTTGATTCACTAGTCACCACAACACCATTCTTGTCAAATGTGCACGTTAGTCCAAGATCACATAATTGTGCAATAGAAAGTAAATTGAAACTAAGAGACTTAACGTAAAGCACATTAGAGATAGACAAATCATGAGAAATAGAAATTTTACCCAAACCAATTACCTTCCCCTTTGAGTTATCACCAAAGGTGACTTGTTCATGATTGCCGGGGTTCTCTATGGAGGTGAACATACCATCATTGCCGGTCATATGTTGAGTGCACCCACTATCGAGTACCCAATGCTTTCCTCCGGCTTTGTAGTTCACCTACACACATGAAGTTAGTTTTTGAGTTTAGGAACCCAAGCCAACTTAGGTCCTTGTATGTGTGATACAAGTGATTTTGGGACCCAAAGTTGCTTGGGGAGCTTCCCCTTCATGCTCTTGATGTCTTTGCCGATGAACCTTGCCTTCACCTTTCCACCTACTTTGCTCAATAGATAGTGATAATCATTGAAAGTAGATTTGTAGTTAGGAGGCAATTTGGGAGAAGGACGGTTGGGAAGAGGACACTCCCTCGTGTGATGTCCGGTGACCTCACAATGTTGGCAATAGGAACCAACTTCCTTGATGAAGCTTGTCCTAAGCTCCGGTGAGGGCACCTTTCCTTTGTTGGACACCGGGAAGGATCCAAGTCCCCTCTTGTTGAAGCCTTTAGCTTGTTGGTAGAGGATCTCCTTGTGCTTGTCCTCCCCCTTAGAGAGTCTTGCCACACTAGTGCGAAGACTTTCAATTTCGTCCATTAGCTCCTTCTCCCTAGGGCTTGCTTTCAAAGGCAAAGACTTATCCAAAATATTAGTGGCATGTGAATTAGATGATATTTTGCCATCAAGGGTTTCTTTCTTTGTGTTTTTCAATTTAAGTTCAATCGCTTCATAAGCAAGGTTAAGCACTTCATGTTCTTGAACCAACTCATTGTGCTTTGCCAAGAGTGCTAAGTTAGCTAAGTCAAGCTCATGATACTCAAGCTTGATTTGAGCATTCTCCTCCTCGATTTGCTTGACATTTGATTTGAGCGTGTCATGCTCTTTAAGTATGGTTACATACTTGTCATGCAAATCGAGGTTAGCACTTTCAAGCTTAGCACGAGCTAGCTCAAGAGCCTTAACCTTAGCCTTTTCCCTTTTTATAATGGCATGATATTCATTAATCATAGATGCTAATTCATCGGGTGAAAGCTCATCATCATCATCGCTAGAATCTTCACATACCTTTGAGTTACCTTTCGCCATTAGGCACATAGGAGGTGGACGAAGAGGTGAGTCATCCTTGTTGACGATGGCGAGGCCCGCCAAGTTTTCTTCATCTTCACTATCTTCGTCGCTTGACTCTTCATCCGTGATCCACTCATTGGCTTCACACATGAAGACCTTTTGAGGCCCTCTTCTCTTCTTTGGAAAGAGCTTGGTTTTCTTGCCTTTGTCAAATTTCTTCTTTCCAAAAGAGCGCTTGGGCTTGACCTCCTCTTCATCATCACTTTCTTCTAGCTTGTGATGCTTGCCATTGTCCTTCTTTTTGATCGGTCTTGGACAATCATATGATATGTGGCCTAGATCACTACAATTGTAGCACGTCTTGTTTTCATCTTTTCTTGGCAAGAAGGCTTTCTTCTTGGGATCATAAGAGTATCCCTTCTTTGCAATCTTGGAGTTGAGTCATGAGAATTTCCTCATCATCAAAGCAAGCTCATCATCATCATCTTCGCTTGTTTCTTGCTCTTCTTCACTTGAGCTAGGCTCAACCACTTTCTTCTTCTTGGGAGTTGTCTTCTTGGTTGAAGCCTTAAGAGCAATGGTTTTTGATGATGACTTCTCCATCATTCCAAGTACGCTCATCTCATGAGCATGGATTTCTACAATGAGCTCCGAAACTTCAATGTTGTCAAGTGACTCTTTTTGGAGCATTGAATTGATAATGTTGTACTTGGGCTTGGGTAGAAGCATGAGAATCTTGCGATTGATAAGTCCCTTGCCAAGAGAAGCAATGTCAAGTGCGTTAATTTCCTCAATGAGCATATTTAAACGAGAAAACATTTGGTTAACATTCTCATGAGGAAACATCTTAAATTCATCATATTTTGATTTAAGCATGTGATATTTGAGTTCTTTAACACGAGATGAGCCCTCATGTATTTCAATTAGACATGCCCAAATTTCACATGCTTTTTCCTTACTAGCAATCCTAGCAAAGACATCTTGACTAATGCATTCATATATGGCGTTTCTAGCCTTAGCATCCCATTTTAATTGGTCACCAACATAGTCAAGATTTCCAAACCACGCATGGGTCGCTTCCCACACTTCGGGAGCAATTGCCTCAAGGTAAGCGCGCATGCGTGCTTTCCAATAAGCAAAATTCTTGCCCTCGAAGGTAGGAACCGAACCCCCATTCTTGGCCATTTTCGCTCTCTAGCGGTGAAGCTAGAATGATCCAATGAGCAACCTGGCTCTGATACCAATTGTAAGGATCGAAACGCCCAAGAGGGGGGGTGAATTGGGCTTTTTCAAATTTTAGAGCATTTTAAAACTTAATGGTTGAAGCCCAATTCCCTATGCGAACTAACTACGCAAGCAAGAGTATTAAGTGCGGAATAGTAAATGCGTAATAGTAAGAGGGTGAGGAGAGAGATGCAAACTCCCGCGGAGACTCGGAGACACGGCGATTTTTCCCGTGGTTCGGTAAGATCACAAAGATCTACCTACATCCACGTTGTGGCACCCACCAAAGGGTATAGCCACTCCCAAGTCACCAAGACAAGGGAATCTACTATCTTTCTCCGTTCGCCATCTCCGGCAAGGTGGAGCTCAAGCCTTGTACAATGGTGATCCTCCGGGCTTCCACAAACGCCTTGGTAAGCTCCGGAGCGATCTCTTCTTCCTCCAACTTTTACAAGGTGGGAGAAGTCACCAAGACACTCTCTCTCAGTAGCCTAGAGATTCCAATCACCAAGAATAGACGCACACAAGCTTCTCTCTAGCTAGATCTAGCCTATAGTTGGAGTACAAGAGGTTTTGAGGTGTGGAAGTGGTAGCTCTTGGTCTTGAATGCTTGAGGATGTGTAGTGAGGCTCTGGTGATCAAGACTTTTCGAAATGGCCGGTTGGAGGGGTATTTATAGCCAGCCCACACGAGATAGCCGTTGGAAAAGTAGGCAGACTTTTTTTGTGAACATCGGATCATCCGATGCACCCCTTTATTTGAGCATCGGTCGAATTCCAAATTAGCTGATGTCATGTTTCAGATGTGACCGTTGGATATAACCGTTGGATCTGACTGTTTAATCGACCGATGTTACTTCAACTTCATCATCGGATGATCCGGTGAGTTGATCTTTAGAATTGGTTCAAAAATAATGTCTCTGTTGAAATTGACCGATGTACACTTACTTCATCATCGGATGATCCGGTGTGTACTTCTTCAGAATAACTCAGAAATCATCCTTCTGTTGAAATCAACCGATGTGCCACTTCCTTCACATCGGATGATCCGGTGTGTACTGGGCTCTGAGGTCTTCTTCTTCTGCCAACTCAAACTCGACCAATGTAGTCATTTTGCAAGACATCGGATGATCCGGTGAGTGCAACTTTGTTTGCTTCGAGTTGTTTTGAGTTGATCTTTTGGAATCTTCTTGAGTGACCTCTTTGACACTTGTTTGAAATGATATTTTGATGAAGTGTAAGCTTCTTGTGTTGCCAATTTTGATAGAATAGAGTCGTTGTATGAGTTCTTCATTTAGTCTTCATGAGTATCGAATAATAGAATAGATCGTTGAGGGGTCTCCATTTGTATCCAATGAGCAGTAGATGGTGTGAATAGATAGTTCATTAACGTTTGATGTGATATACGTGAAACCTCGCATCCACAAACTCATTAGTAATAACGAACGGTTGTCATTAATCACCGAAACCATACCTCACGGGGGCCTAGATGCTTTCACCATACAAAGCCTGAAAGGGTGAACAGTCGAGCGTAGAATGGTGAGAAGTATTGTACCAATACTCCGCTAATGGGAGCCATGATTTCCACCTGGTAGGAGTCTCGTGCACAGCACAGCGCAGGTATGCTTCTAAACACTGATTGACACGTACTTGAAAATGTGTTTCCATACTGTACTTGAAAAAATTATGTCTCTGTCTGAGAGCATTGTCTTTGGAAGCCCATGTAGCTTTATCACTTGATCCATCAGCGCAGTGGCCACTTGTGCTGTTGTATAGGGGTGTTTGATTGGTATAAAGTGGCTGTATTTTGAGAGTCGGTCCACCACTACTAGAATAGTATTGTATCCATCCGATTTAGGCAGACCTTCTACAAAATCCATTGTGATGTCCTGCCAGGGTGCTTGTGGAACTTCCAATGGCTGCAGTAAGCCTGTTGGGCGACTCCTTTCATTCTTTGCTTGCTGACACACTTGGCACTGCTTCACCCAGTCTCCAACCTCCCTTTTCAGCCCCTCCCAAGCAAATAATTGCTTCACCCTCTGATACGTGTTTTGTATTCCTGAATGACCCCCCATTGCACTATTATGGCACGCAGCAATCAGCTTAGCTCTCAAAGTCGAGTTCTCACCTACCCAAATCCTGCCCTTCTTCCTGATCACCCCATTCTGCACTGTCAACCCTTGTTCATTAGGGCTAGTCACCATCAGCTCGGACAAGAGTTCCTGAGCGGCCTTGTCCGTCACATATGAATTCTTCACCTCTTGAACCCATAGGGGAGTTATCTCAAGAATTTCTCTGACTTCCATAACCTGCTCCACCCTGGACAGTGCATCCGCCACCACATTCTCCCTCCCCTTTTTGTATACAATCTTGAAGTCTAGCCCCATGAGCTTTGCCATCGCTTTACGCTGAAGATCCGACTGAAGTACCTGCTCATCCAAAAATGTCAGACTCCTATGATCGGTCCTGATTTCAAAGGTGGTGCGCTCCAGATATTGTCTCCATCTGCTAACTGCCATAATAAGGGCCAAAAACTCCTTTTCATAAATTGACCAGTGGCGGTGCTGCTCCGCAATCGCCTTGCTTAGAAAAGCCATTGGTCTCTCCTTCTACATCAGCACCGCCCCAACACCAGTATCGCACGCATCAGTCTCCACCACAAAAGGCTCGTTAAAGTTCGGTAACGCCAACACTGGGGTACTACCCATAGCCTCCTTCAGTTTGGTGAATGCCTCTTGCGCCTCCGTGGTCCATCCAAATACCTTGTGCCTCAGAAGGTTAGTTAACGGTTTTGCTATAATTCTGTAACCTTTAACGAACCTGAGGTAGTAGCCTGTGAGCCCAAGAAAAGCCCGCGGTTGAGTGAATGAACCTGGTATAGGATAGTCCTTCATAGCTTGGATTTTCTGTTCCTCCGTTCTAATCCAAATGAGGTGTCCCAGATAGCTCAACTCCTCCTGAGCAAAGCTGCACTTGGACCTCTTAATGAAAAACTGATGCTTCTTCAGTACCTCCATTACCACCCGCAGATGTTTAAGATGTGTCTCCCAGTCTGGACTATACACTAAAATATCATCTATAAATAGGTATGGCCCCAAGACTGAATTCATGGCACACTGGAATAAGGCGGGCGCATTAGTCAGCCCAAAAGGCATGACTTTGAACTGATAGTGCCCACAATGTGTCTTGAAGGCAGTTTTATACTCCTCCCCTTCTTTCATCCTCAACTGATGGTATCCGGCCTTAAGATCCAAACTGGTAAAAAACTGCGCCCGAGACAACTCATCTAGAATTTCCTCCACCATGGGCATGGGGAACCGGTTCTTGATGGTGAGGTCATTGAGTCGTCGGTAATCGATACAAAACATCCAACTCCGATCCTTTTTTTTTACCAACAACACCGGCGAGGCAAACGGGCTAACACTATGCTCAATCATCCCTGAATCCAATAGTTCGGCTACCTGTCTCTCTATTTCCGTCTTGTGCAGAGGGGAATACCTGTAGGGTCTGGCATTCACTGGCACGGCTCCAGGGACAAGAGGAATGGCGTGGTCAAAAGGTCTTTGTGGTGGTAGGTCCATTGGACTGCCAAACACATCTTGAAATTCATCCAGCAACCTCTGTAGATCTTTGCGTGTGTCCTCCTTCCCCTTTGACCTCTGTTTTCCCTCCTGCGCTTCCAACAACACCATACTCCACACCTCCTCCCCACGTAACCACTTACCCAACTGACTGAATGACATGGCGGATATATCTTGGTCTCCTCTTTCCTGGTCTCCCCTCAATTCCACCTCTCTTCCATCAACCGTGAACTGTATACACTTTCTCCTCCAGTCACATTTCATTGGACTATATCTCTCCAACCAGTCATACCCAAGTAGTACATCATATGCCCCTAACGTCAATACATGTATATCACCTCGAAAAGTTTGACCCCCATTCCACCATTTAAAATTTTTCACCATCCTCTCACTGCTCATTACCTCCCCTGAAGCCACTTGCACTGTAATAGGATCGCAGGGATCAGTTGGTAGATTCAGCTTCTCCACGAACGCCGAGTTCACGAAAGACTGTGAACTACCTGAATCCACCAGCATCACACACACCTTATTTTTCACCAGCCCCCTTAACCTCATACTGTTTTGTCCTTGGGTTCCCGCTACCGCATGCACTGAGATATTCATACACTGCTCGGCCTCCTCGTCCTCCCTTTCCAACTTTAACAACACCTCGTCAGTCAGCTCCACCTCCTCTTTCTCCAGGATTACTGCGTTAGCCTGTGCTACTGTCCTTTTGGGACACCTTAGCGCATGCCCAGGCTCATACCGCTCTCCACAAGCATAACATAATCCATTCAGCCTCCTAAAGTCACGCAATTGCCTTTCCTCGGTCAGGTCACTACTTCCTTGCCCTATCCTCCCTTCATTCTTCCATCCTCCAATTCTGCTTCCTCCAGCGCCCCTGATCGCCTTCCACCTTTCCTTCTCCTGAATATCCCTCTGTATCTTAGCCAGTGTGATCGCTCGGTTCACCGTGGCGGGCAACTGGGACTGAACTGGCCCCTGCAACTCCAACTTCAGGCCCTTCATAAATTGGGTGACAAAGAACACTTCATCCAACTCCGGGTTGTGCATTGTTGTGGTGTACCTCGCTTCTTCAAACCCGGTGATGTAGTCTTCCAACCCTGCTGTTTGTCTCAAATGAAGCAAGTCATGCATCGCCTGGGGATACTCGTAGTCTCCAAATTTCTCCTTCACTGCTCCTGTGAATTCCCTCCAGGTTCTCAGCCCTTCCACTGTCTTGTACATTTGCAACCACTTGGTCGCCTTCCCCTCCATGTGGATTCCATCCGCCCTCACCCAAATCATCTCCGGTACATTGAAGATGGTGAAGTAGTCTTCACATTTGTTTGTCCAGATAGTAGGATTCTCCCCATCGAACCTGGGGAACGACAGCTTCAGGAGAGATCTATCGCCCCCAGCACCTCTCTGCCCCTGACCGCCATCATGGGCTTCTCTCCTCCATGTCTCCCTCTTTGGCCCACCTTCCATTCTCCTCCCCGGAATTACAGCCGCACCCTCCACTTTCAGGGCCTCGATCTTCCTTTCCGCTTCCTCCAACTGCTTCGCTAGACGATCTCTCTCTTGGGCAGCTTGATCCACCATCGTGGTAGTCAGCAGTTGTTGTCCCTGCAACTCCTTCTGCCCTTGCGTCAGCGTCTCCAACAACTCAAACACCTTCTCCCACGTTCCTCCTCCACCTTTGCCGTTGCCTCCATGGCCTGCAACACAAATTTCGTCTGCACCGAAGGCTTCGGAGCGGGCGCCGTCGTGGACCCTCTCCAATCTCCCGACTCCACTCGTCTCAAGCCGCACCAATCGGCCTTCCTATCCAACCTCCCAACTCCACCAGCCAACGAAATAGGAGAGCGACCAACCTAGCTCTGATACCAGCTGTTACGTCTCGTGGCGAAGAGTCGTCGAGCCTCCCGCGTGAGTACGCCCAGCGACGGCGGCGCGGCGAGCGTTCGCGCGGAGCGACGAGTCAAAACACAAATGAGTTCTCGATTCTTCGATACCTCCCCACCGACAAACAGGTCTTTACATATCGGGTCCCTTCCCGATGGGACCCCCACACCCACATTGCTCTTTATTCTAATTTTTCTCTACACTCACGCCACGCGACACACGCACCCCACTTTCCTCTTCGTCTTCTTCCCTCGGCGATTCCGCTCGTATTCTTCCCTTGGCGACTCCGCTTCCTCCCGATCACAGCTCCGCTCCCTCTGCATCAACTGCACCTATCGCCCGGGACTCCCTTAGCTTCTCCGCCGTTGACGCCCCATCAGGACTGCCGCCTACCTCTGGCCTTCCGCCGTCGACTCCCCTCAGATCTGCAGCCGTGACACTCTTCCTTGCCGGGACACGCCGTGCTGCCCCGCCTCTCCCGACCACACCGTATCCCCTGAGTTCCACCCATAGATTTTGATCTCAATTGCATCGTCAAGTTGCATAGCCTGTCTGATAAATTAAACGCATGAATCACGCATCAACATCTCAATTAACTAGAGAACTGTCATCTTGTCAAATTGTCAAGACGGGCGTGCACAATAAAACAGTGAGGGGTACTAGACCTGCCTGGCCCCGTGCCACGCGAGGCGCTGGAAGAGCTGCCTCACCGAGAGCAGCAGCCGGTCGCTGAGCGTCCGGACAAGCACCTCCGCGGACACCACCGTGTTGGGCGCTACCAGTGTCCTGCTCCCGCGCTTCTGCTTCCGTCCGCCTCCTCGCTCACGGCGGGGACCCCTACGATGCCCACGCTCCCCCGCCACGGCAGAGGCCGCAGAGCCGCCTGCTCTACGGGGTCAGCGCCGGCACGGCCGAGCGGGAGGAGCTCCCTGGCAAGCAACGTGGTGAGCCAGTCTGCGCCGACGGCGATGTCGAGGCTCGCCTCCGTGCCACAGACCAGGACCCCAACGGCGAAGTGCCCCGGCTTGGGGTCGTAGAGCCTGCTTATTACTCGCTTGGATTTATTGTACCTGCGACGACGGGAGGGCCGCAGTGTCGACCGAGTCGGAAGGAGGGCGACAGAGCAGACAACATCGGGAGTACAGATAATTTTTGTCAGACTAACGGATAAAATTTAATGGATAATTTTTGTCAGAGTAAGAAAATGTTATATTCATATCCGTTTACTCTGAATATTAACATGTGGTTTCCATATAACATGTGTATTAATAAGAAACTAAATTTTCATTATCATAGGAAAAAATAAACTATTTTATGGGCACAAGTTTCTGAACATTTTAGAGATAGAAAGATTATATATATTTTACTAATTGATTATAAAAATTGGTTACTTAATTGGACTAATTAGATGAGAAAGACTTGAAGAGCGGGTAATAAATATACCTGCGGGTAAAAAATAACCGCGGGTAACGGATATGGGTAGCATTTCTTACCCGTTTCGGATAACGGATATGGATTCGGGTATGGATTTGTCTAACGGGTACGTGTAGAAGAGGATAATATCCGCAGATATTTTATCCGTTGCCATCTCTAATCGGGAGGGAGGCATGTGAAAGAGGAAGGGCAGCAGAGGAAACATTATTTTGCCTATGAGCAACGCGGGGTTCAAGAGCAGTTGAGAAATTAAGTATTAGGTGGTTTCTAAATTCTCTAAGGCTATCTCTAACAAGAATATAAAAAATAAAGTCCTATTATAAATGAGAATGACTAGAATGTAAACAACTCTTGATATAATCCTGCAGAAGTCCCTCTTATACCACACGATCTTCATTCTATAGTGATTGTATTTTTAAACTTAAACTCTCTCACGGGACAACATAAGTTACAAATAAATATAAAGACGGGAGGGTTTAAGTGTAAAAATAAAATTACTATAGGATAACAATCGTGTGATCTAGGAGTGATTTTTACATGGTTGCATCAAATGACTGTCTGCATTCTAGTTGTTCTCATTACAAGTTTGGGTCTTTATGTGATGTATTTAATGTGACTCGTATATAATCTTCTCCACAGCTAACTTCTCCATTTAGAGAATCCCTATTTTTCAACATCAGGTGCAACTCAAAATGGGTTTGGAGAACAAGTCACCTATTGAGGAGTTTGAGTAGGGGTGGGTGTGGTTAACCAAAAACCGCGAATCCGAACCGAAATTTACGGTTAATCAAAAATCTTTGTTAAATTAGGTTTTCATTTCAGGGTATTTCGGTTAACCGAATTTAACTCGGTTTTCACATCATATTAACCGAATTAACTAAATATTTAACCTACACTACCCCATAACCCATAAAAACAAACCTTAATAGTATTAATTTCTATACTAATAAAAAAATTCCACGTAGTCCAACCTAGTTTTAATAATTTTCTCCCATCACCGGTGCATACATACCATATATATATATTGCTATTTTTATATGTTTTTATTACCAGTTTTGTGTAATAAATTTACCCTCCGTCGGGGACCACGGCTGAGTGGGAGTCGTACACGCCGCGCTAAGCTGAGGAGTGCAGCTAGTGTGGGTTGCCCTAGGGCTGGGCAACCGACTTTTGCTAGATAGGCGGGCGTGAGTTGTACAAATTTAACTTCCGCTGTGTAATATAAATACTAGTTTGTAACTGAGTAGTGTACTACTTTGTATATTTCAGTTGATTTTCAATGTACAATGTATCCTTATGATGTGTGTTGTCGGGTGTCGCATCATGCGGCACCACCCTCTGCGATCCTGGATGAGCGGATTCCTTCTTCCGGATACACATCATAAGAATACATTGTATTACATTGAAAACCAACACACATCATAAGGATACATTGTATTACATTGAAAACCAACTGAAATGTACAAAGTAGTACACTACTAAGTTATAAACTAGTGTTTATATTACACAGCAGAAGTTGAATTTGTACAACTCACGCCCGCCTATCTAGCAAAAATCAGGTGCCCAGCCCTAGGACAACCCACACTAGCGGCACTCCTCAGCTTAGCGCGGCGTGTACGGCTCCCACTCAGTCGTGGTCCCGGACGGAGGGTAACCCTCGCCGGTGGACTCGTAACCCGAGTTCGTGGATGGCTCCTCACCTGAAAAACACTTAAGCAGCAACCATGAGCACGATGGCTCAACAAGACTTAACTGACTCACCTAGGCATGAAACCCTACATGTAGGTTACAATGGACATGGGACGGTAAAAATTCAGCAAACGGACACGCCTACAAGTTCGTTCTTAGTTCATCTTTTAGCCACAAGTTAACAGTTCATGAATATGAAATTTAGTAAGCAATATTTAGTGGCACACATGTAGCAATATAATTATATCATGACAGCAATATTGAATCATCACATTTCATATATTAACCTACGTCACGACTCAGTGACCAAGTGGTACTCTTCACCGTGAGGGACGGTGAATCGACTCGATATACACCTGCAGAGATACCCAAAGAGCACGTCACGTACGCTCACCCGTGGAGCTGCACAACACGCTCACTCGATGTCGTACGGGATAACCTTTCACCCAACAGCCCAAACGTCGAACCGGTCGCACCGAAACGAGCA
The DNA here is from genome assembly GCA_030760725.1 of Neostapfia colusana. Taxonomy (NCBI): domain Eukaryota; kingdom Viridiplantae; phylum Streptophyta; class Magnoliopsida; order Poales; family Poaceae; genus Neostapfia; species Neostapfia colusana. The sequence goes on along the minus strand of JASWHV010000008.1, from coordinate 40,071,056 downwards.
CGAGGTTCCCTATACGGAGCATCTCTCTATGCCCGTTAGCAGATTTCCACCTTGCTGCCCTCAGCCTACACCTATAAATCGGTGCGTTATGCCTCAACACCCGGAGGTTTAGAATACATCGGTTTACCGGGGCCCATATATCCAATATGTCTTCGGTACGTTCAAACTTGATCAGCGTGGGCCGCACACGGATCGATCCTCAATCGACACGGACAGGGCCGCGCACACAAGACTTCCTCTTCTGCGCCGTAGCCCCTGCCTAGTCTCATTTTCATTACTAAAGTGATCTCACATCACTCGAACCAATCCCGTGTGTGCCAAACCTAAACTCGCGAGTAGATTCCAACTACTCGACTTGTACCGAAGTTCTATGAATCATTAAGCATAGCCCGTCTACTCAAGCTCTTAGACACTACCCTCACTCTTATAGGAAAATCTGGTTATGCATTTGGGGTCTCATCCATCCTACACCTAATGCACAAAAATATACCTCACACTCAGTATGTACACAAAGCAAAGCTTTATAAAATGGGTTAATGCAAACTGGGGCTTGCCTTGTTGCTGTTGGTCAGTTGTTAGGGCTTCATCCGGAAGAAGGAAGTCGAGCACTTCTGGAGTTTCCTCGCTTTTAGTGACTACACGTAAACGATATACTATATGTCAATTTAAATGCAATATTTGAACTTGAATATGTAAAGATCATAATGCTAGCTAGCCCTCCCCTTTGGCTGTGAAATTTTTATGTTAACTTGGTAGGGTCCTAACCAAAGTCTTGATCAAGTTTCATTGGAAACAAAGTTCATGTGATCTTTGTACCAATAAAAGCCTATTTCGTCAATATTAGAGCATGTAAGGAATTCCAAGGGTTTTTATAGCTCCAACCATTACTTTCTGGAAACTAGAATTTAAGATGGTTCTAATGGAATTGGTTTCATGTCATTTGAAGAATTCTAGAGGAAGTTATGCCCTTAACAAGATTTGAGAAAATCTGGAAAATGTTTCTCTACATTTTTCTATTTTCTTAGAGCAGTTCACTTAATCATCCCATTAGGGGGACTAAATAAACTCAGATGGGTCTGAAAATTTTTCTGTGGCTCAAGGATTTTTCCGATGAACCTCCGAGCCAAATTTTAGAATTTTTCATAAAGTAGTTCTCCTGATAAAATTCCCAACATTTTCAAATTTAGGGAATTAATTATGGAAAACTATTAAGTTTCATGAGCTGAAATTGGTATTGCTGGAAAGTACTCAAAATTTTGAGTTCAACAAAAATTGGTTCCCTGAATTTGGAGCTTGCTACACAAAGTTATGAATTTCTAAAGTTTGAGCTAAATCTGGAATTGTTTTCTATTGGAAATTCTTGTCGGGCCCACTGTTTAAACTGCAGCCAATAGGATTTACGGACACACGAGGCTACGGGATTTTTATCTGTGTAGCCGCACCGGATCTTAAGCCACAACCAATCCCAGTTTTCAAATACACCCGCTGGCGGGTGGGCCAGCCCCACCCTTCTTCAACCTCCGGCGTTTCTTCCCGTGCGCGCGCCCTCTTCGCCGGACCGAGGCAGCGCCTCGCCGGAGTGAGGTTCCCGACTGTTTCCCGGCCTAAGACTTGCCGCCCTAGGGTTTTTGGAGTTGGGGAGCTCGGTTGTGGGATCGGTGTGGGTGCTAGGGAACCGGAAATGTGCCGGCGACGTGCGGCGGCCTCGGGAGAGGTTCGACGTCGTCGGCTGGTGGCCCTAGCCCGCCAAAACCTCGAGTGATCGGCTCTAGAGCATCCTTGGATGCTACGGAAGCTCGACAAAGACACAAATGAGCGCGGAAACGACGGCTACTATGATTTCACCGTGCACCCGAGAGTTGTGATGACGATTGAGCTCGGGAAGACATGAAATACCTCGCACCCTGTCGGTTTCTAGCTAGGGTTGTGAAGGAAAATCGACCGCTAGCCAGTCTAGATCACGTGTGCGCGGTTTGGTGGCCCACAAACAAGAATTTCGATCGAATTTTGAGGATTCCTCACCCGGGGTCACTTTGCACGCGCAGGGAACAAATCATCGAATTGGAGCTCGATGATTCACGGTGTGCTCTGAGGTTTGGGGAGGAGTAGCACGGTTAGATGGCGCGTCCGTGGGTGTCCTTACTCGGGCATAGAAATCCCTCGGTTGGGCTGTCACCGTGAGCCGAGGTACGGCAGTTTTCTCGACCGTCACCAAGAACCGCCGAGCTAGGGTTAGGAGGGCTGAAACTCGAATGTTTTTGTGCTGAGGAGGCAGAGAACGAGCAACCGGTGTGGTTTTGCCGCTCGGACGGCGCTGTGCGCGGGGGTTTTGCCGAGTTCTCGATCGAGTGCAAGCGGCGGCGTGAGCTCGGTTCTTTTCTCGTGCAGGTGGGAACAGAACCTCGGTTTGGCGGTGCTGTGAGCGGTGATCGAGTCGGGAGCAACTGGCCAGCTTGAGGGAGGAAGCAGGAGGTGGGCTCTGTGGCATCACGCGGTGGCGTCCGGAGAATTACCTCGGTGGCGCGCTGCGTGCGATTGCTTCAGCGAGAAACAGAGCCCGTTCAGTTGTGAGTAGCTCTCCCACTAACCTGTGGGCCCATCTCTCCCCTAATCCTTTCTCCAAATTCTTCTGAAAATATTCCAGCAACTCTCCATTGAATGAGAGACTTAAGCACCAAGTCACAGTTTGAATTTGGTTCCTTCAGTTTGAAACTGGTTTGGCTAAATTTGTTGGCCATTTGAATTTGAAATTCAAATTCAGTTTGAATTATTGCAAATTTGGCTCCCGACAAGACAAAGTCCAATGGGGATGAAAATTGGTGGACTAACTCAGAAAAATGTGCTGAGTTTGAATATGAAGCCAACCTTTAAATTTAAGTGCTGAAAGTTGCTGCAATTTGAATTTACATTCAAATTAGCCTATTTTCAAATGTCTCCAAAAGTGCCTAAAAAAGTATTGAATTTGCATGAACTTTGGCCTGAGCCTTTCCAAGACTATTTAAGGTCTAGGGGTGAGCTTAACCTTGCATGTTCATGTGTAGAAATTCTACTTTTTGGAAGTTAGGGCTTTCCCCTCTAATCACTTTTTTTATGGTGGTTACTTGCTCTTCACAAGTGTTCATAAGATATCCACAAGATGAGCTGTGGTGTTGTGAGGTGATGAACAATTTTTGCAAGTCTTGCAAACTAAAATGCGGTTAACCGTAAAGTTGAACTGAATTAACCGCAATCGAATTGTGCGATTATGACTCTTTTGAGATCAAATTTGGTTATCAATTCTCCATAGCCGAATTTTCCATACCAAATTAACCGAACCGAATTAACCGAACGTTCACCCCTAAGATTGAGTTACTACTCAGAACAAAAAGTAGGTTTGGACTACCATGGCATGCCGTGTAAGTAAAATTTAAACGTCATATTTGGATAGAATTATTGTTTACTTTCATCGATAAACTAATTATATTTGAAATTAATACAGGGTCTAAGATATAAATAAAACAAAAGGAGTATCATCAAAGCTCAGAATCATGATGTCTACAGTCGCTAGAGTTTAGAAAAATACCAATTAAATTTTGAGTGTTTTAATCTAGAATTATGTACATAAAAAAGATTTAGCTATAGAAGTCTGCAGCATGAAAGGATAAATTTTCATTTTATGCACATTAATTAGTTGCCGTATTTTCATAGGTAAAAAACTTTCTTTTCTTTCCCTATAAGTTCTCTAGTGCACCTCACTATTTTTTCCTTTTGCATTAGGTGATAGAAGGATCGATAATTTATTTTAATTTTAAGACTCTGTTTGGATCCTATAGGATTCGAACTATCTCATGGATTACATGGGCTGACTAAATATACCCTGATTAATCTAAATCAGAGGTAAAAATAGGTCTTTAATTATAATTTAGCTAGCTATTAACCTTGACTTCACACAGGCCAACAGATAATTATTAATCAGGACAGTTCATCAGATTTAAACAAGGCCTAAGATCCGAGCAAGTCAAGATTCACTTTTTTTTTCTTTGGATCGCAAGATTCCATTTTCTTGAGCAGCCAATTTGGATTAGGAAATGCACTACACTACACCCTGTCACGTCAAATCTCCCACGCCTGGTCATCGACTCATCGTCCTGTACTCCACTCACGCCGCCGCCCCTCCATCCCGCTCTCGGCACCGACGACTCGATCCTTCCTCCGGTGGCAGTCTGATTGCCTCCGCCTGAAAAGTCTTCCTCCGGAGGCTACTCGTCTCTAGACTGCGGCAGCGGAGCGAGGGGAGGAGATGCCAAAACGGACGACGCACACGTACTCGAGCGAGGATGCGCTGCCGGAGGGCCCCGAGTCCGATCTCTTCGTCTACTACTGCAAGCACTGCGCCTCCCACGTCCTCATCACCGGTCAGCCACTGCCCTCCACTTTCTGATTTCTTTACAAGCGTTCACTTCGTCTAATTTCGCCAGATCTGCATAATCCACTAGGGAAGCGTAAGAGGATACGCTACTGATTTGTCTAATGAAGTACTGTTCGGGGATCCTCGAGTGGCGTGTTATAGAAATATTCTCCGGTGGTAGTCTACATGCATGCGGATTTGTGGAATTATGCATAAGATACTTCTCCCTGCGCAGAGTGTGTTTTGTTTAAGAATCTTAGTGTCTACAATTTTTTCTCTTGTAGACTGCTGATATAGTTTGAATATTCAATCACGGCAATGGCCTCCAAATGATGATCATTTGACCCTATGAAGCTAGACTTTGCTTCATCATTTGAAAGACGTGCCAGGTGCATGCTGGATATGCCAAAACCAGAAGACATTTATAGCCAAGAATTTATGGTCACAACTAAACATGAACCTTAAGATGTTTCCAATGAAAGTTGAGTATTGATGTTCAACCGTGAGGGGTTAGGAGTTAGGACCAACATAGGTTTCATCACTCTTATTAATCTTTGGGCATGTTTTGTTGCAATTTTGGGCTCGGGGTTAGCAATTTATCCCAAAGTGACTAATCCTAGAGTTACAATCCAACTCAAACAGGACTCCCCAAGCACTTCCCTGTTGGCCGCGGCCTACAGCCCGAACCAGGCCCCCAGCCCATGCGCTCAATCCAATTCGCTTAACCCAGGCTCATTCAACAATCTCCTGCTGATCCTGGCACTTACGCTTGTCTCATTTTTAGCGTGTCCTGTCGTATCTGCCAAGTCCTTGCTATATGTAGTCGCCACAATCTCGTCATCGGTCCCCTACATGCGGAGTCTCTCTTGCACCAAGGCTTCTACGCACGTCAAAGTCATCGTGGAAGATGGTTGCCAGGTCTTGCCGTTGTTGCAATTCTAGCCCCCAAAACTTCTCTGTTCTTGCTGTAAGAACTGATCTGCCCTTAGCAGATCAATGTGACCAGCCTTTGATGGTGGATGAACCAAGCCTGGTGGCGGCTAGGGTTGAGGAGGGAGGCAGCAGCTTGAGGAAGATGATGTCCTAGGTAGCGGCTGGAGCAGCAGCAGTCCTGGGAGGCGGCTGCAACAGCAGCAATACTGGGCAGCGGCTGGAACAGCAGGCGGCTGCTGGAGACCTGGGCGGTGGCTAGGGTTCTTGAGAGAGAGGCGCCGACCTGGGAGAGAAGAGAGGGGGTGGCGGTGGCAGCAAGGGGGAGAGAGGCGGCTAGGGCAAGAAAAGTGGAGGAAAATTTTCTGTATTGATCTCTCTCAACTTTTGGGGTGTTTTGGCTTGTTTATATAGCCCCCCTCCCCCCCCTACAAGAGTCTTAATCTATTACAAAAGGAGAAGGAAAAACAGATTAATATCTAAACTAGGGCTGCCACCTTGATTATGGTGCAGCCGCACCAAGTCGGGCTGACCAGCCCTGACCTGGGGGCGCACACAACAGGGGGGAACCAGGGTTCGAACCCCCCTGTCCTGGCCGCCCAGGCCCAGCGGCAGGGTCATCCCACATTCTCCTCCTGATCCTAACGTTGGTCCACGTCCAGGATCCCGATCCTTCTCCTCATCTTCACGAACTTCTGTCTTCCAAGGGCCTTGGTCAAGATGTCTGCCATCTGGTCTTGAGTGGAGATTTGCTCAAGCACAATAGTACCGCTGTCCACACACTCCCGTATGTAGTGGTACTTGACGTCGATGTGCTTGCTTCTGTCATGGTGTACCGGGTTCTTGCTCAAGTCTATAGCTGACTTGTTATCAACTCGCATCACCGACGCATCACCACGTGGCTACTCCGACTGGAGCCACTACCTACCTTCGAGAAGGTATGGTCTGATCTTGAACTTGAGGAGATCACTGCAGGAGGCTCTACTGGCTCCGGACCTGCCACAACCTTCTATGGCTTCGGGCAGTCCCCCCGTCCACCCTTACCAGCTGCTGGTGGACCATCGTCACGACCACCTTCTACTCCTACCAGTACAGGAGGTGGAAACCGTCGTCGCCGAGGAAAGAACGGCGACCGTGGTGGCAGCAGTGCAGGCAGCAACCCCACGGCTTCGACTACTGGTGGTAGTGGTGGTACCGGCCAGGGAGGCGCACCTTGGCCCACACCCTACAACCCGTGGACTGGCCAGATCTACATGTGGCCTGGACCGTCCCGGGTTCTCAGCCTCCACAACCACCACGTCCCTAGCCAGCGTTCGCGGCTACCCCGGACTACAGTGGACCAGCCCACAGTGCTGGTGCTCCGCCAGCTCAGGCATATGGTGGGCCTGGATACTCTTCTGGCGGACAGTTAGTCCCGACCTACGGAGGCACTGACTACCCTGTTGGGAACTCGGAGCCATCGGCACCTCTTCAGGAGCCACCGTCGACGTGGTATCGACAGTCCCTTGCTTCCTCCTTCAGCACCATGCACCTTACTCCACCAGGTGCCGACTGGGTAGTTGATTCCGGAGCATCATATCATACCACTCCTGTCGGTACCCTCAATAAGGGGTACCCCCGCGCACAGGGGAAACTGCCTAAGGGCCTCGCCCTTCTCCGCAGGGAGAGCTCCGAAGGCGCCATGTGTCCAGCGGGGCCGGACCTCCCTCTCCTCAGAGGAGAGCTCCGGGCCCGTCACGTGGCCAACTGAGCCGGACCTCCCCCCTCCACGGGGAGAGCTCCGAAGGCTCCACGTGTCCAGCGGGGGCGGACCTCCCTCTCCTCACAGGAGAGCTCCGAGCCCGCCACGTGGACAACAGAGCCGGACCTCCCCCCTCCACGGGGAGAGCTCCGAAGGCTCCACGTGTCCCGCGGGGCCGGACCTCCCTCTCCTCAGAGGAGAGCTCCAGACCCGCCACGTGGCCAGCAGAGCAGCGCTGCCTGCCCCCGCGCGGTAGGCAGCAGGAGTAAAGACGCGCCATACCTTGCCAGTATAAGGTATTCAAGACCCGCGCCTTCCCAAGGCGCGGAGACGCGGAGCACGCCTCTGTCAGGTGCCGTTGCGCCCAGTCACATCGCAGACTGGCGCGCCGCGTCAGAGCCTGCCCGCCAATAAACACAGCGACAAGACATCCCCTGCCGCCCTTGCCAACCACTACGACTAGCTTGCGGCATGGGCAGGGCGGTAGAACGACGACTCGGAAGCCCTCGCCAGAGATAACCACCGACATAACTGCAGATATGGTAGATGGCAGGCAATCTCCCCGGGACCACCTGTCTGGTCTCGGGCCCACCTTGTAAGCCGCTCGATCCTTGGACTATAAAAGGCTCGTGTAGGCAACGCTAGCAGGGGTTCAACTCTTTGCACACTTACGCTCCAGCATCCGAGCACTTAGGTCATCCTCAAGCTCAGGACTCCGGTTCTGAGCAACAAGCAATACAACGAGCAACTCAGCTCACCGTGGACGTAGGGTATTACGCTCCGGCGGTCTGAACCACGTAAAAATCCCTGTGTCAAGCTTCTCCCTCCATCGTCCCTAACGCGTGAGCTCTCTGTGAGTGACTAGCCCCTCCGAAAAAGAACCTCCGCGGGCTGCCCAGAGCAGGCCCGGGGGAAGTGTCGGCTACACACTTCGACATTTGGCGCGCCAGGAAGGGGGCTTTTCCCTTGCGCGACGAGCTTCTGCCGACGAAGATGACGAAGCTTCCTTCAGCGGCAAGCTCTCCCCGCCCACGTTCGCGACGAACGGTGACCAGCGGGGACTACGTCTCGATACACTCAGGACGGAGTGTGTCAGCGCAAGCTAGGTGCCAGCAGCCGACTCCGGCAGCGCAGGCTCCAGCGAGCGTGAGATCTGCTGCAGCGTTGAGTGTCTCCCACGGGGGCGCACTAGCTGCAGCACGAGCGCTACTGCGCAATCCACCTACTGGGGACACGCCTCAGTCAACGACCCAACAGTGGATTCGCGACGTAGACCGTCTCGTCGTCGCCGCCGCCAACCCTCGACTCCGGCGGGGACGACGTTCCAGTCAACCGACTGTGTCGCTGACGCGCACACCAATGGTTGACGGGCAGACGACAGAGTCCCGCTCCACCAGGCTCCCATCGGCGGACTTGAGGTCGGAGCTGGAACGACGCCACTTGGGTGACGATGCCCGAATGGTCATCGAGCGACGACGAGAAAGGCGTCGCAACCAAGAGGCCAGCGACAGCATGTCGACCGCCTCAACCCAGCCTGGGCCGCAGACGTTCGCCATGCAATCTCTGCCCCAGGCATACGCCACGCAGCATGTGCCCCAGCCATATGCCCTGCAAATGGTGCCCCCGGTCTATGGCGCAGCCTTGCCCATACCGGGGTATACGGTGCCGGCAGCGAACCAAGCGTTTGCGGTACCAACACCTGCAGCAACAGGAGTAGGATGTGCGGCCCTAGCGCCACACCTTCGCTTCGCGAAGTGGCCGCGCAAGTTTCGGCCGCACCTGCTCGAGAAGTACGATGGCAGCGTCAACCCGGCGGAGTTCCTCCAGATCTACTCCACCGCTATCCTTGCTGCAGGAGGGGACGAGGCCGTCATGTCCAACTACTTCCCCGTCGCCTTGACCGGCCCAGCCCGGTCTTGGCTCATGAATCTCCCCCAGGGTTCCATAACCTCCGAGGAGAGCTCTGCCGGCAGTTCACTGCTAACTTCGGCAGCTCCTACACCCGGCCTGGCATGGAGCTCGACCTCCACGCCATCCAGCAACAACCTGGAGAGACGCTGCGCTCCTTCATCTAGCGGTTCTCCCAGGTACGGAACACCATCCCGCATATCCAAAATGCTTCTGTGGTGGTGGCGTTCCGGCAGGGTGTACGGGACAAGAAGATGCTTAAGAAGCTCGTGACCAGAGAGGTTCGCGACGTCTCAGAGCTCTTCAGCCTGGCGGACAAGTGCGCCAGGGCAGCAGAAGGGCTGAACTGGCACTCACTGCCAGCCTCCGAGTCAGGAGGACAGCCTGGATCTGGCGCTGCTTCCCATGGAAGCGACAAGAAGATCAAGAACCGGGGCGGTGACAAGATGAAGCCACCGACCTCAGCTCCCGTTGCTGCAGCAGCAGCACCCAGCGGAGCTCGGGGGCCACGCCCCGACAAGAGGCAGCGACAGTCACCAGCTCCAGATGGTGACCAAGGCGAGCCATGCCCCGTGCACGACACCAGCAGCCATACTGCTGCTGAGTGCCAGGAGATTCAGAAGCTCGCGGAGCGCTTCCGCAAGGGGAAGCAACCACGTGCTGACGCCCCTCCCTTCCGTCAAAGGGAGGGCAAGCAGAAGGTGACACCCAAGACAACGTCGACCACCAGGTGGGGTTCCAGGAGCCTCGGCGCGCCGTGAAGGCAGTACACAACTATGAGGACTCCAGCTCCAGCGATGACGAGTCAGGGCGGTAGCCCACTACGACTGCCCCAAAGATCTGTGGAGACTGCACTGCTGCAGTATCAGCCTTGGAAAAGCTCCAAGCAATTGCAACAGCCCAAGCACCAGCCCCCGGCGGTGCAGAACCGGGCCAGCTCCACCCGAGCGCATGTCTCCGTGCCTCGGCCTCACCTCCCGGGGGCCGCCCAGGATCCGTCAACCTCCTGTTGGCCTGAGCCAATGGAAGAGGACATCCTAGGACCCCCAAGAAGAGTCCGGGTCCGCCTACCTCTTGTCGGCCTGAGCCAATAGAGAAAGGTACCCCGGGGCTCCCGGGAGAAGCCGCGCAGGACCAGCTCCGGCGTGAAGATATCGACCTCGTCGACGAGGCACGATTACAAGCAACACTCCGCAACGCACGGTCCCGGCTGGCGTTACCGCCAAAGGACCAAGCGCGTCTGGGAGCTACAAGAAGGCGACCTGGTGCCACGGCGCACACTTTCCCGCGAAGGACCTGTAAACTCTGTGGGCTGATCTGCCCCTGGCCCAGGCCGGCCCCTCCCTGGCCCAGGGCGGCCAGAACTGGGCCAAGTGGGCTGGTCAGCCCTGGCCCAGGCCGGGCCCCCTTTCTAGAAGGTTTTTGAGTTTAATCTTCTTAGAGATAGATTAAAAGATCCTTTGTAACAGATTAGTACTCTTGTAAGGGGGGCTATATATACAAGCCAAAAACACCCCAAATTGATAGAGATCAATACAGAAAAATTTCCTCCACTTTTCTAACCCTAGCCGCCTCTCTCCCCCTTGCTGTAGCCGCCGGCCTAGCCTCTGCCCTAGCCGCCGCCTCCTCTGCAGCCCTAGCCGCCACCAGGGGCTAGAACCAGCCGCCATCCCTGTTTCCCCCTCTGTTTTGCGTCTCTTCAAAACCAGAACAGATTGGCGGCTTACCGATCTCTCCCCTGATCTGTTCTCCCAAGAACAGAATCAATCTGCTCAGTTTTCTGCACCAGAACTGTTCTTCTCCTTGCTGTTATTCCTCTGTTGTTGGCTGAAGAATTTTTCTGGTCTGTCTTCAAGGAAGACAGATCGATCTGCTAGGGCAGATCGGTTTATTCAGCAAGAACAGGGACAGTTTCAGCGCCGGAATTGCAACATTCGTGGTATCAGAGCCGGTTTCAACCCTAGGCTGAATTCTGCAAGATGTCGTCTACACCTACAAGCAGCGGCAGCGCCATCAGCCATGGCACACCCTCACCGGCAGCTCGTGAGGTGAACACCGGGACGGGGTTCCCCGTGCTCACCAAGACCAACTACGCGGAGTGGGCTGTCATGATGAAGATCAAACTGAAGGCACGGCTGCTTTGGAAGGCCGTGGAGGAGGGGAACGTGAGCGAGCAGGAAGACATGATGGCGCTTGACATCTTGGTCAGCGTTGTCCCGCCGGAGATGATCACGACGATCGGAGAAAAGAGGACGGCGAAGGAGGCATGGGACACGATCGCCATCATGCGGGTCGGGGCCGACCGCGTGAAGAAGACGACGGCGCAGCAACTCCGGAAGGAGTTTGAAGACGCTGTCTTCAAGGATGGCGAAAGTGTGGAGGACTTCTACCTCCGCCTGAGCGGCATGCTATCACGGCTTGCGTCGCTAGGGGAGGAGATAGGAGAAGAGAGGGCCGTGGAGAAGCTCCTGCGAAGCGTTCCAGAACGCTTCCAACAGATCGTGGTGGCGATCACGACACTGCTGGACGTGTCGACCCTCACCTTGTCGGAGGTGACGGGGCGTCTCAGGGCGGCTGAGAACGCTTTCGACTCGACGCAGCGGAAGGGAGGAGTACACAACGGCCAGCTGTACCTCACTCGGGAGGAGTGGGAGGCACAACGGAAGGAGGAGCGGTCTACCCAGTCCGCGGGTTCTTCTAAGAGGGGCGGCCGAAAGGGCCCGCCCAAGAAGAACGGAGGCAAGAAGGGAGGTTCCGGAAAGGATATTCCGCGGGACCAGTGCAGGAAGTGCGGGAAGAAGGGCCACTGGGCCAGGGAGTGTCGGTCGAAGCCTAAGGAGGAGCCGCAGCAGCAGGCTTTCGTGGCAAAGGCGGAGGAGGAGGGCGCCTTGTTTATGACAAGGGTGGCCTCAGTACAGGAGGAGCCTGTACAGGAACGTCCTATGCGCCCACTGGAGATAGTGGAGGGACGTGTCTTCGCTCACCGCAGCAACGACGATGACTTTGATGACACTCGTTGGTACCTCGACACGGGCGCGACCAACCACATGACGGGTTCGCGCGCCGTCTTCTCCGAGCTCGACGAAAACATCGTCGGAACCATCAAGTTCGGTGATAATTCCGTCGTGCGTATCCAGGGGAAGGGTACGGTCCTATTCGCCGCCAAGACGGGTGAGCACAGGAGGCTCACCGGCGTCTACCTCATCCCACGCCTCACCACCAACCTCATCAGCGTCGGCCAGCTGGATGAGGATGGCTACAGCATCACGGTGCAAGGAGGAGTGATGCACATACGGGATGAGCAGTAGCGTCTCCTCACACGAGTTCAGCGCGACGACAACAAGCTGTACTCCATCAGGCTCAACATCACACGTCCGGTTTGCCTAACCGCGAGGCGTGATGATGTTGCGTGGCATTGGCACGAACGCTACGGACACGTCGGCTTCCAGGCGCTTCGGAAGTTGGCACGAGAGGAGATGGTGCTCGGGCTTCCGAAAATTGATCATGTCGATCAATTGTGCGAAGCTTGCTTGGTCGGGAAGCAGAGGTGCTCCAGCTTCCCCAAGCAAGCTCGGCGGCGCGCGGAGGGCGCGCTCGACCTTGTCCACGGCGACATCTGCGGGACTATCACGCCGACGACTCCAGGTGGCAAGAAGATGTTCTTGTTGCTTGTGGATGACATGAGCCGCTATATGTGGCTCTATCTTCTAGCAACCAAGGACAAGGCACCCGACTTAATTCAGCAATTCAAGGTGACAGCTGAATTAGAGTCCGGGAGGAGGCTGAAGCTACTCCGTACTGATCGCGGAGGGGAGTTCACCTCACAGGAGTTCGGCGAGTACTGCGCTCAGCACGGAGTACAACGTCAGCTCACAGCCCCGTATACACCGCAGCAAAACGGGGTTGTGGAGCGGCGCAACTAGACGGTGGTCGGCATGGCGAGGAGCATGTTGAAGGCGAAGGGTATGCCCGGGATATTTTGGGGTGAGGCAGTTATCACGGCTGTCTATATCCTGAATCGGTCCCCTACCCGCGGCCTCGACGGGAAGACGCCATATGAAGCTTGGCATGGTGAGCGACCAGCCGTCAATTATTTCCGAACTTTTGGGTGCGTGGGGCATGTCAAGAACACGCGCCCCCACCTGAAAAAGTTGGAAGACCGGAGTACTCCGATGATTTTTCTTGGCTATGCTGCAGGGACGAAGGGATATCGGATGTATAATCCGACTGATGGGCGCACACACATATCACGTGACGTGATATTCGACGAGGCGGCCAAGTGGGACTGGGGAGAAGGAGCAGGAGAAGAGGACTACACCGCCTTCCACGTCGACTCCTTAGGTCCAGCAGGTGCTGGACCTGCTGTTTCAGCACCCGAAGAGGTGCTGCAGGGTCCGGAGGGGCCGAACAGCACCCCTGCAGTGCCCAGGAGGGGCACAGAAGGGTCTGTACAGACCCTAGGAGTTCCTACGCCAGCCTCCAGACCTGCTGGAGAGAGTCCAGCACCTGCTGCGTCACCCCAAGGGTCCCTGCAGGGGCTGTCCAGCACAAATCAGGGCGGGGACAGTCCTGCACAGGGGTCAGCAGCAGCGGGGGATTCCGGACTTGAAGATTCCAGCACCTTCGTCACGCCCCGGAATCCTCCACGGCACATCTGCTTCGCCTCACCGCTGTCGGACCCCGGCAGCAATGTTGTCAACGCCTACTATGACGACGACGCGAAACTATGGTTCCGCACAATGCGCAACATACTCGGAACCCTCACCCCTCCTGGTCGGGCTGAGCGCCCACCAAGCTTGGAGGAGGGGGAGCTTATGTTCACCACCGCGGAGGAGCCTACGTCCTTCACCGACGCCGAGGAACACCCTTGCTGGAGACGGGCCATGGTTGAGGAGATGGAGTCCATTGAAGAAAACAAGACGTGGCAGCTTATTGACCTTCCTGCAGGACACAAACCATTGGCCTCAAATGGGTGTTCAAGGTGAAGAGGGACGAGCATGGAGAGGTGGTGAAGCACAAGGCTCGTTTGGTGGCGAAAGGCTATGTCCAGCGGCAAGGAATAGACTTTGACGAGGTATTTGCTTCTGTTGCTCGTCTAGAGTCTGTTCGCTTGCTTCTTGCAATTGCAGCACATAAGGGGTGGGAGGTACACCACATGGACGTAAAGAGCGCCTTCCTAAACGGCAATCTACTGGAGGAGGTGTACATCTCCCAACCCGCTGGCTTCATCATCGACGGAGCCGAACACAAGGTGTATCGGCTCAAGAAAGCTTTATATGGACTTCGTCAAGCGCCCAGGGCCTGGAATGCCAAGCTCAACGATAGCTTGCTATCACTTGGTTTCCAGAAGAGTACGAGCGAGCACGGGATCTACTTCCGTGGAGCTGCAGAGGAGAAGCTCATCGTCGGTGTGTACGTTGACGACCTCATGATCACAGGAGGCGGCACGATCAAGAAGTTCAAGGAGGAGATGATGAAGCGGTTCAAGATGAGCGACTTGGGCCTCTTGTCGTATTATCATGGCCTGGAGGTGCGGCAGACTGAAGAAGGGATAAGCGTTGGGCAGGCAGCCTACGCTTCCAAACTTGTCTCTAAAGTTGGCCTGGAAGGATGCAATCCCTGTGCATTTCCCATGGAGCAAGGCCTCAAGCTTTGCAAGACAAGTGATAGCCCGTTGGTGCATGCAACGGACTATAGGAGCTTGGTTGGAGGGCTGCGATACTTGGTGAACACACGTCCCGATCTTGCCTACTCGGTCGGGTACGTGAGTCGGTTTCTGGAGGAGCCCAAGGAGGATCACTTTGCTGCAGTCAAACGCATTGTACACTACATAGCGGGTACAATCAACTATGGAGTCTTTTATGCAAGAGGAGACATGGAGCTTATTGGGTACTCGGTTAGTGACTATGCGGGAGACATGGAGGACCGCAAGAGCACAAGCGGGGTGCTGTTTTGTCTTGGAAACAGCCCCGTTTCATGGCAGTCCTGCAAGCAGAAGGTGGTGGCCTTGTCCTCATGTGAAGCAGAGTATATCGCAGCAGCTCAAGGGGCATGTCAAGGTGTATGGATGGCACGGCTGATGGAGGACTTAGCTGAAAAATCGAAGGCGCCGGTGCTGCGGGTTGATAACAAGTCAGCTATAGACTTGAGCAAAAATCCGGTACACCATGACAGGAGCAAGCACATCGACGTCAAGTACCACTACATACGGGAGTGTGTGGACAGCGGTACTATTGTGCTTGAGCAAATCTCCACTCAAGACCAGATGACGGACATCTTGACCAAGGCTCTTGGAAGACAGAAGTTCGTCGAGATGAGAAGAAGGATCGGGATTCTAGACATGGGCCAGTGTCAGGATCAGGAGGAGAATGTGGGCTGATCTGCCCCTGACCCAGGCCGGCCCCTCCCTGGCCCAGGGCGGCCAGAACTGGGCCAAGTGGGCTGGTCAGCCCTGGCCCAGGCCGGGCCCCCTTTCTAGAAGGTTTTTGAGTTTAATCTTCTTAGAGATAGATTAAAAGATCCTTTGTAACAGATTAGGACTCTTGTAAGGGGGGCTATATATACAAGCCAAAAACACCCCAAATTGATAGAGATCAATACAGAAAATTTTCCTCCACTTTTCTAACCCTAGCCGCCTCTCTCCCCCTTGCTGTAGCCGCCGGCCTAGCCTCTGCCCTAGCCGCCGCCCAGCTGCTGCCCTAGCCGCCGCCTCCTCTGCAGCCCTAGCCGCCACCAGGGGCTAGAACCAGCCGCCATCCCTGTTTCCCCCTCTGTTCTGCGTCTCTTCAAAACCAGAACAGATTGGCGGCTTACCGATCTCTCCCCTGATCTGTTCTCCCAAGAACAGAATCAATCTGCTCAGTTTTCTGCACCAGAACTGTTCTTCTCCTTGCTGTTATTCCTCTGTTGTTGGCTGAAGAATTTTTCTGGTCTTCCTTCACAGATCGATCTGCTAGGGCAGATCGGTTTATTCAGCAAGAAAAGGGACAGTTTCAGCGCCGGAATTGCAACAAACTCTCCCCCAGCCGGGAAGTTCCCTTCCGAGTCACGAAAGTTGCCGCCCCAGGTACATACGCCTCTCCACCAAGGATGGGATCCGCTCCCAAACCCTTGGAGCACGGAACATCACAGTAAGTTCTATCCCCTGAGCATTAGTAGAACAGGCCTTTTCCTTTCTTTAATAGATCCCGTAGGCTCCAGGAACAACGCTCGGAGCAGCTAAGCCTCAGGGGACGGTCCAGGACTACGTCCAGCTTGGTCTGGTTTCGACCCCAAGCACGTAGAGTCTTGCTTCCCTTCTTAATGGGGCGGGTCCTTGCCTCCATGTTCAGCCTGCCTTCCTCCTATGGGCATTTACACAGAAACCTGTTCTACCATGCTCTTACTTATGTGCTCATTTAAATTACGCATTAATTTCTATGACCGCACTTTCTATTATGCTCACCGTACATTTAGCTCCCCTTTGCCGCTCTCATCCATAGTCAGCATTTGCTATCCTACCGAAGGCGGTTGCGCTTGAGGCACCTGCCGATGGCCAGGGGGCCTTTCGGGCCTCCCCCAGTCAGGTGTTGCGGTGCCAGTTGGTCACCTCCAGGAAAGACCTGCGCTGTGCATGGGGGGTCCAGGGTGCGTAGCCTGCTTTGCCGGTTCCGACCCAAAGCGTGCGCACCCTGCCCTTCGGAGGTCCGGGGGAGTACAACCGCTTTGCCTGGTTCCGTACCGAAAGCCTGTGCACTCTGCTTCCCCGACGTACGGTCCGATACTAGGGGCCGGACGGTCGTACCCTGACCTCGGAGGGAGCCGGAGCCCCGGCGCCTCGCACACAGAATTGCCCAAGCCTCGTATACCGGACTAGGACCGTAAGCCAAATAAGACTAAGAGACAGGAAGGGGAGAACCCCCGAGGAGAATTACGCTTCCTCTACCTGTGTGCAGGATCTCCAGGTTTAACTACGGGGACCGCACAAAAGGGGGGGAAAGAGCTATCGACTACTCCATCGCAAGACCGGAGGATCCGGGTCTCGCCCCTTCCGCAGGGGCGAGCCCCGAAGGCCCCACGTGTTCAGCGGGGCCGGAGCTCCCCTCTCCTTAGAAGGTAGCTCCGGGCCCGCCACGTGGCCGGCAGAGCCAAGCCTCGCCCCCTCCGCAGGGGTGAGCCCCGAAGGCCCCACGTGTCCAGCGGGGCCGGACCTCCATCTTCTCAAAGGAGAGCTCCGGGCCCGCCACGTGGTCGGCAGATCCGGACCTCCCCGTTCTCACGGGGCGAGCTCCGGAGACCCCTGGGGCCCTTAACTCAATAAGGACTCGAGGAAGGTGTCTGTGCAAGGCTTCAAGATTGGTGAAGATCTCTGAGTACCTTGCGGAGCTAAGGACTCGGTCAGGCCAAGCCAAGAAGACAAAAGAATACAGACATAGGAAACAACAAGAGTCTATTCATTCAAGGCTCCACGAGCTGGACTACAGACTCGACAAAAGAAAAAGAAAAGATACAAGCCCTAGGATTCCCCTGGCTCGCGCCGGAACCAAGAGGCTACAAGGGCGGTCGTGTCCCCGACTTTAGCCCTAGCGGCTTCCTCACGCTCCGCGGCGGGGCCCTGCCTCGCTGGCTCTAGTGAGAAGGAGGGGTCCCGGCTCCGGAAGCACGCCAACCCGTGCATAGCAACCTCCATCGCCAGGCCCCGACCTTCTGCCTCGAGCTCATCGGCGACCACCGCTTCAAGTCTGTTCATCTTGGCGCCGATAGACTCGAGCGCGGGGATCACCTCGGCCACCTTCAACGCTGGGGCCGCTGCCTTCACCGGGCTGAAGCCAAGGGGGACCAGGGTGGACCCTGCCTGGTCGACGAAGCTCGAGACCGCCCGGGCCTCGGAGGACCGCAAGGCCAGGAGCTCCTCCACCTCGCGGCGGGTTGCCAGCAAGGCGTCAAGGCTCCCCTCGGAGAATTCCTTCTCCTTGGCCGCCAGAGATTCTTCCCGGAGCTGGAGACTCTGGGCAAGCCGCTCCAACTCCGAAGCTCGGAAGTCGGCAGCCAGCTCCCGATCCAGGACCGCCTGGCGCTCCCGGGAGACTTGCTCCTCCCTTGCGACCAGATCGGCCTTCCGGGCCTCCAGCTCTTTGGCTCGGGCCCTTAGGTCGCCCTCGCCAGCCGCCAGCTACGCGGCGACCTTCTCTGCCTCAGCCGTCGCAGTGCGCTCCTGGTCCGCGATGGCGCGCTCACGGCGCTCCAGCTTCAGACGCAGCCCCTCCAAAGCGGAAAGACGCTCATCGGCTTGAGCGTGAGACTCGCGGGCCTCCCGGTGGAGCCGCCGAGTCTCGGAGTCCAGGCGGTTGACGACCCTCCTCTGGCGGTCAAGGAGCGCCTCTATGACATCGAGCGACGCCCGCCTCGAGTTGAGCTCCTCCCTGACCTCCTCAGTCCGCTCCTTCAAGAGGCGCCCCCAGGTGAGGAGGCGATCCCTCTCTACTGCCTGCCCCTCCCGCTCTCGACCGAGTGCGGCCAGAACCTGCCGGACGCTCGTCTGGGCGAGCTCAAGAGCGTCTGCCAGGGGCAACGGGGCGGCAGAGGCCGAAGCCGCGCCCCCGACTTCCTCCATCACGTTGTCTTCAGGAGAAGTCGACGCTCCGGCAATCGGGATAAGGCGCTGATCAGGAGAAGCCGACACAGGGGCAGGCTCGCTCCCGGTGCACCCCGGTTCACACGTGGCAGCTTCTCCCGCTTCGACAACAGGATGCGGGACACCGCTAGCCGGTCCCGCTGAACCTTCATCGACAGCCGGCTCCCGAGCCGGTGAAGGGGGATGAACGGGAGGTGTTGCCACTGCCGCAGGAGCCGGGCCGACCGGTGCAGAAAGAACCTGCGCCGGCGTGGGGGCCGCTGCGACCGTTTCGACTTCTGGGCGCTGCGGCGCAGATCCCCCGTCAGTCGGGGATGGTCGGGAAACGGGAACGTTACCGGCACTCGAGGGGTCCCTGCAAACATGGGAAACTCCCGAGTTAAAAAAAGAAGAAGACAATACAGGCTCTGGAACCCGCTAGACGTCACTTACCGGGGGACACGAGCGCTCCAACGGGCTCTGAACCCCGACTTCCGAGCTGGGGTAGGTCCACTAGAGCCCGCTGTCGCCGCCGAGGGCTGCCCTGCAGTCGCCCGGACTGGCGGAGCAGGGGACGCTCCTGAAGCTCCCCTAGGCGCCGATCCAGCTCCCGCCTGAGTTCTTGGCTCGGCCCTGGGCATCGTCGCACCAGCACTCCCCCTCGAAGCTCCACCTCCTGAGGAAGGAGGACGCGACACCCGGGGACCTTCATGCCGTCACCGCTCGAGAGGAGTCCCATCGGGATGATGAGCCCGAGACCTCTTGGAGTCGCCACCGGACGGGGCGCCATCTCCAGAAGCGGGACGCGCAGACGCCCTGGATCCCTGACTTGGCGCAAACACCGCCGCTGGAGGAGACCGGGCGCGTTTCTTCTCCGGTAGCAAGTTGGAAGCCATGGCAGAAGAAAGCCCAAGAGCAGGCAAGAACAAGGGCGCAAGAGCTCAGAGAAGATGCAAGCGCTGGGAAGTGCGAAGGGAAGCCGCGATGCGGGTAAGATCCCTTTTTAAACTTCCCAGACGCGGTTCAACGCGATTCGAAACTCTTCGAATATGCCGCTTGGACAACCGCTTCAGCTCCAAGACCAAGCGTCGATGACAAGTGGACCCAAGCCGTCTGGCTGAAGAGGTTGGCCAAGAAGTCAGTCTCCCAAGGAGACGAGCCGGCAAGACGCTTCGGCGGTTCCCAAAAAGGCGTTGCGTCGTGCAAAAGTGGCAGCCTTGGGAACCGCCGCAGTAAAAGCAACCATCAAGTAGGGCACACGCTCCCACGATCCCGCGACTGTTCGTGCTCCGGCAACGGTGAATGCGGGTCTTCGAGAAGGTGCGCGGAGTAGAAGAGACGGGGGCCCCACCTCGGGCTCGCTATCTCCCCCGAGATGGGCCCAGGGGTACCCCCGCGCACAGGGGAAACTGCCTAAGGGCCTCGCCCTTCTCCGCAGGGAGAGCTCCGAAGGCGCCATGTGTCCAGCGGGGCCGGACCTCCCTCTCCTCAGAGGAGAGCTCCGGAACCGCCACGTGGCCAACTGAGCCGGACCTCCCCCCTCCGCGGGGAGAGCTCCGAAGGCTCTACGTGTCCAGCGGGGCCGGACCTCCCTCTCCTCAAAGGAGAGCTCCGGGCCCGCCACGTGGACAGCAGAGCCGGACCTCCCCCCACCGCGGGGAGAGCTCCGAAGGCTCCACGTGTCCCGCGGGGCCGGACCTCCCTCTCCTCAGAGGAGAGCTCCGGACCCGCCACGTGGCCAGCAGAGCAGCGCTGCCTGCCCCCGCGCGGTAGGCAGCAGGAGTAAAGACGCGCCATACCTTGCCCGTACAAGGTATTCAAGACCTGCGCCTTCCCAAGGCGCGGAGACGCGGAGCACGCCTCTGTCAGGTGCCGTTGCGCCCAGTCACATCGCAGACTGGCGCGCCGCGTCAGAGCTTGCCCGCCAATAAACACAGTGACAAGACATCCCCTGCCGCCCCTGCCAACCACTACGACTAGCTTGCGGCATGGGCAGGGCGGCAGAACGAAGACTCGGAAGCCCTCGCCAGAGACAACCACCGGCGTAACTGCAGATACGGTAGATGGCAGGCAATCTCCTCGGGCCCATCTTGTAAGCTGCCTGAGCCTTGGACTATAAAAGGCTCGGGTAGGCAACGTTAGCAGGGGTTCGACTCTTTGCACACTTACGCTCCAGCATCCGAGCACTTAGGTCATCCTCAAGCTCAGGACTCCGGTTCTGAGCAACAAGCAATACAACGAGTAACTCAGCTCACCGTGGACATAGGGTATTACGCTCCGGCGGCCTGAACCACGTAAAAATCTCTGTGTCAAGCTTCTCCCTCCATTGTCCCTAACGCGTGAGCTCTCCGTGAGTGACTAGCCCCTCCGAAAAAGAACCTCCGCGGGCTGCCCAGAGCAGGCCCGGGGAAAGTGTCGGCTACACACTTCGACAACTCCTAATCCCGGTATACTCTCTTCCACCCACCCTCCCAATCCCTCTTTTCCTTCATCTATCGTTGTTGGGAATGGGTCCGTTCTTCCGGTCACCTCAGTAGGTGATTCCGGGTACTTTCCACCTTAAAAACATTCTTGTCGCTCCGGATATCATTCAAAAGTTACTTTCTGTTCGCCGTTTTACCACTAACAACAATGTTTCCATTGAATTTGATCCTTTTGGTTTGTTTGTGAAGGATCTTTCCACCCGGCGACCTCTTTTCCGATGTGATAGCTCAGGGCCCCTATACACCTCGGCTTCCTACTTTCGCTGCATCACCGCCATTTGCTTTGACTACGACAGCTTCATCCACCATCTGGCATCACCGGCTTGGCCACCCTAGTGCAGATGCTATGTCGAAGCTGTTCAGTAGCTCAGTTATCTCGTGTTCTAGGGGTACACATGATTCCCTATGTCATGCCTGTCAGCTTGGTCGCCATGTTCGCCTCCCTTTTCCCACCTCTATGACTCATGTTGAGCACCCATTCGATCTTATACATTGTGATTTGTGGACATCTCCCATTTCCAGCATATCGGACTTTAATTATTATTTGGTGATAATTGATGATTTTTCTCACTTTTTCTGGACTTTTCCATTACGATTGAACTCTGAGACTTTCGTTACTCTTTCCCACTTCTTCGTTTGGATTTCTACTCAGTTTGGACGCACCATTCGAGCTGTCCAGTGCGATAACGGACGCGAGTTTGATAACTCCGCGTTTCGTAATTTTCTCTCCGCACATGGGGTACAGCTACGCATGTCTTCTCCGTATACCTCTCCTCAAAACGGCAAGGCAGAGCGCATGATTCGCACCATCAATTATGTCATACGCTCCCTGATGTTCCAGGTATCTATTCCAGCCCGATACTGGGTGGAGGCTCTTCATACTGCTACACTTCTGATTAATCGTCTTCCCACCAAGGCGATTCGTGCCTCCACCCCCTACTTTGCTCTATATGGCACTGATCCTCTTTATGATCACCTTCGAGTTTTCGGATGCGCTTGCTACCCTAATCTTTCCGCCACCGCCCCACATAAGCTTGCGCCCCGCTCGACACAGTGTCTTTTTCTCGGGTATTCCCTTGATCATAAGGGTTACCAGTGCTTAGATCTCACTACCCACCGTCTTTTGATCTCTCGGCACGTCGTCTTCGACGAGTCATCTTTTCCTTTCTCCACCACCTCTTCCGATTCCACCACAGAGCTGGACTCCCTTTTTCCTACTGACCCCGAGGCTGCCTCCCAGCTGCCTTGGCCTATTTCTTTTGTAGGATCGACACGAGCTACGCCTCAGGTGCCCTCGACATCGACTGCTGCACCTCGTGTGGCATCGACGTCTTCGGCGTCACCCGCTGGACCCCGTGTGGCATCGACGCCTCCGACATCACCTGTTGCGCCACGCGCGGCCTCGGCTTCCCCGACGCCACCTACTGTACCTCAGGTGCCTCCGGCGTCACCAGCTGCCTCCCCGACGTCACCTGTAGCGAGCACGGCGCCACCAGTCGCGCCACGCGCGGCACAGACAACGACTTCTCGCTTTACTGACCCCACACTTGTCTACCAGCGACGAGCGCGGGGAGAGGCTCCTGCTCCAGCGACGCCACGCGCGGCCTCGAGACCCACTCTCGTCTACCCACAACGAGAGAAGATGGTTGTACCCGAGCGGCCGGTGTACAACCCCCCTCTCCTTCATAGGGATCTTGGTCACGTCCACCCGATGGTGACTCGACGTGCGTCCGGGAGTCTTCGGCCAGTTGAGCGGTTCGATGGTGCCGCTTTCTCGTCGACGACATCTCCACCGATCGAGTCTTCTTCGATCTCGCCCATACCTACTTCCGTGCGTAGCGCCCTCGCCGACCCTAACTGGCACCGCGCTATGGAGGAAGAGTATGAGGCCCTGCTTGCCAACCAGACCTGGGACCTGGTTCCCCGTCCTGGTCGTGGCAATGTTGTCACGGGCAAGTGGGTATTCACGCATAAGAAGAAGGCGGATGGCACCTTGGAGAGATACAAGGCTCGTTGGGTACTCCGGGGTTTCACTCAACGCCCTGGAGTCGACTATGACGAGACTTTCAGCCCGGTGGTGAAGCCGGCAACAGTTCGTACCGTACTGTCGCTAGCTCTCTCACGTTCTTAGCCTGTCCACCAGCTGGACGTCAAGAACGCCTTCCTCCACGGTACACTGACCGAGACGGTGTACTGCATTCAGTCGGCAAGATTTGTAGATTCAGCTCACCCATACATGGTCTGTAAGCTGAACAAATCACTGTACGGACTGAAGCAGGCATCGCCTGGTATAGCCGGTTCGCCTCTTTCTTGGTTTCACAGGGTTTTGTTGAAGCCAAGTCAGACACTTTGCTATTTGTCTATTGACGGGGTAGTGACACAGCTTACCTCCTACTGTACGTCGATGACATTGTACTGACAGCATCTAGTCCGGCTCTGCTTCGGCGAACCATCTCTGCTTTGCAGCAGGAGTTCGCTATGAAGGGCCTGGGCCGTCTCCACCACTTCTTGGGTATTACGGTCGAGGACCGACCAGGCGACCTATTCCTTCACCAGCGACAGTACTACCTGGATATCCTCCAGCGAGTGGGCATGGCTGATTGCAAGCCGTGCTCCACTCCAGTGGATACTCAGGCGAAGCTCTCCGCTACCGACGGGACACCCGTCTCTGACCCCACTTCTTACAGGAGTCTTGCAGGTGCTCTTCAGTACCTCACCTTCACCAGGTCGGATATCTCATATGTGGTTCAGCAGGTGTGCCTCCACATGCATGACCCGAGGGAACCGCACCTCACCACTGTCAAGCGGATTCTTCGGTATCTACGAGGCACCCTCGACTACGGCCTTCTTCTTCGGCGTGACACGGCCTCCGAGCTGGTCGTGTACACTGACGCCGACTGGGCAGGCTGCCCGGACACACGACGCTCTACTTCTGGCTACGCCGTCTTCCTAGGCGGCAACCTCGTCTCCTGATCCTCGAAGCGACAGCCCGTGGTGTCGCGGTCGAGTGCTGAGGCGGAGTATCGCGCCGTGGCTAACGACGTGGCTGAGGCCTCCTGGCTTCAGCAGCTACTTCAGGAGCTCCACACTCCCGTCATCAAGAGCACCCTCATCTACTGCGACAACGTCAGCGCCATGTACCTCTCCACCAACCCGGTTCAGCATCAGCGCACGAAGCATGTGGAGATCGACCTTCATTTTGTTCGTGAGCGGGTTGCCCGGGGCGAGGTTCGGGTACACCACGTCCCGATGACGACGCAGTTCGCCGACATCTTCACGAAGGGCCTCCCGTCATCGCTGTTCTCCGAGTTTCGGTCCAGTCTCAACATCTGCAGTGGCTAGATGTTGTGACTGCCGGGGGGGGGTGTTAGACACTGTAATTAAGGGTGTATCACAGGGGCATATTAGTCATTAGAGAGGGATTAGGGTTAGGGGTAGTTTAGTCTTTTCTCCCCTCCTAATCCCTCTATATAATCAGACCTGTACCCAACATTTGATTATCATCTAATACAACTATCATTAGCCTTCTTTCAGTGGCAAAAGGCTATGTCCAACGGTAAGGAATAGATTTTGACGAGGTATTTGCTCCTGTAGCTCGTCTCGAATTTGTTCGCTTGCTCCTTGCAGTTGCTGCGCACACGGGGTGAGAGGTACACCACAGGGACGTGAAGAGCGCCTTTCTGAACGACGACTTGATGGAGGAGGTGTACGTCTCCCAACCCGCTGGCTTCATCATCAACGGAGATGAACACAAGGTGTATCGGCTCAAGAAGGCTTTATATGGACTTCGTCAGGCGCTCATTTCGAAAATAATTGACGGCTGGTCGCTCTCCATGCCAAGCTTCATATGGCGTCTTACCGTCGAGGCCGTGGGTGGGGGATCGATTAGGGATGGCAATCGCACCCACGGGTGCGGGTACCTGACGGGTTTTGCACCCGACGGGTGCGGGTGCGGGTGGGATTTTCCACCCGCGGGTCTAACCCGCACCCGACCCAACTTGTCGCGGGTGCGGGTGCTGGTTTTATTTTGCACCCGCGGGTACCCGACGGACATCCGAAATGATTTATGTTTATAATTGTAAAGTCAAATTCGATTGTGTTATATTATTTAATTATTTCATGTTACTTATCAAGACCTATATTTACTATCTTTATAAGTAACTTAATATTTTTTTGTATTATCATTCAAAATGGATGATTTTTTAGACTTATTTTATTAAATGTTTTAGTATGTTTATAAAAAAGTCAAACCCGACGGGCACCCGAAACCCGCCCGAAATCCAACGGGTGCGGGTGCGAATTTTCACCCGTGGGTGCGGGTGCGAGTCCCAAATTCCACCCGCAACCTTTTTTTGTTTCGGGCGGGTTTTTGCTCCACCCGACCCGAACCCGACCCATTGCCATCCCTAGGATCGATTTAGGATGTAGACAGTCGTGATAACTGCCTCACCCCAAAAAATCCTGGGCATACCCTTCGCCTTCAACATACTCCTTGCCATGCCAACCACCATCTGGTTGCGCCGCTCCACAACCCTGTTTTGCTGCGGCGTATACGGGGCTGTGAGCTGACGTTGTACTCCGTGCTGAGTGCGGTACTCGCCGAACTCCTGTGAGGTGAACTCCCCTCCGCGATCAGTACGGGGTAGCTTTAGCCTCCTCTCGGACTCTAATTCAGTCGTCGCCTGAAATTGCTAAATTAAGTCGGGCACCTGGTCCTTGGTTGCTAGAAGATAGAGCCACATATAGCGACTCATGTCATCCACTAGCAACAAGAACATCTTCTTGCCGCCTGGAGTCGTCGGCGTAATAGGCCTGCAGATATCGCCGTGGACGAGGTCGAGTGCGCCCTCCGCGCGCCGCCGAGCTTGCTTGGGGAAGCTGGAGCGCCTCTGCTTCTCGACCAAGCAAGCTTCACACAATTGATCGACGTGATCAATTTGCGGAAGCCCGAGCACCATCTCCTCTCGTGCCAACTTCCGAAGCGCCAGGAAGCCGACGTGTCCGTAGCGTTCGTGTCAATGCCACGCAACATCATCACGCCTTGCGGTTAAGCAAACCGGACGTGTGATGTTGAGCCTGATGGAGTAAAGCTTGCTGTCGTTGCGCTGAACTTGTGTGACGAGACGCTGCTACTCATCCCATATGTGCATCACTCCTCCTTGCACCTTGATGCTGTAGCCATCCTCATCTAGCTGGTCGACGTTGATGAGGTTGGTGGTGAGGCGCGGGATGAGGTAGACGCCGGTGAGCCTCCTGTGGCCACCCGTCTTGGCGGCGAATAGGACCGTACCCTTCTCCTCGATACGCACGACGGAGTTGTCGCCGAACTTGATGATTTCAATGACATTTTCGTCGAGCTCGGAGAATATGGCGCGCGAACCCGTCATGTGGTTGGCCGCGCCCGTGTCGAGGTACCAACGAGTGTCGTCAAATTCGTCGTCGTTGCCATGGTGAGCGAAGACACGTCCCTCCACTATCTCCAGTGGGAGCGTAGGACGTTCCTGTACAGACTCCTCCTGTACTGAGGCCACCCTTGTCATAAACAAGGCGCCCTCCTCCGCCGCTTCGCCACGAAAGCCTGCTGCTGCGGCTCCTCGTTAGGTCTCGACCGATACTCCCTGGCCCAGTGGCCCTTCTTCCTGCACTGGTCCCGCGGAATATCCTTTCCGGAACCTCCCTTCTTGCCTTCGTTCTTCTTGGGCGGGCCCTTTCGGCCGCCCCTCTTAGAATAACCCGCGGACTGGGTAGACCGCTCCTCCTTCCGTTGTGCCTCCCGCTCCTCCCGAGTGAGGTACAACTGGTTGTCGTGTACTCCTCCCTTCCGCTGCGTCGAGTCAAAGGCGTTCTCCGCTGCCTGAGACACCCCGTCACCTCCGACAAGGTGAGGGTCGACACGTCCAACAGTTTTGCGACCACGATCTGTTGGAAGCGTTCTGGAACGCTTCGCAGGAGCTTCTCGACGGCCTTCTCTTCTCCTATCTCCTCCCCTAGCGACGCAAGCCGTGATAGCATGTCGCTCAGGCGGAGGGAGAAGTCCTCCACGCTCTCGCCATCCTTGAAGGCAACGGTTTCGAACTCCTTCCGGAGTTGTTGTGCCGTCGTCTTCTTCACGCGGTCGGCCCTGACCCGCATGATGGCGATCGTGTCCCATGCCTCCTTCTCCGTCCTCTTCTCTCCTATCGTTGTGATCATCTCCGGCGGGATAACGCTGACCAAGATGTCAAGCGCCATCATATCTTCTTGCTCACTCACGTTGCGCTCCTCCACGGCCTTCCAAAGCAGCCGTGCCTTCAGCTTGATCTTCATCATGACAGCCCACTCTGCGTAGTTGGTCTTGGTGAGCACGGGGAACCCCGTCCCGGTGTTCTCCTCATGAGCTGCCAGTGAGGTTGTCGCCTGGCTGGTGACGCTGCCGCTGCTTGGAGGTGTGTACGACATCGTGTAGAATTCAACCTAGGGTTGGAACCTGCTTTGATGCCACAAATGTTGCAATTCCGGTGCTGATCACACCAAAAACTGCCCTATCCTGGTAGCAGTTCAGCACCCCGCCTGGGTGTTGTCCTTACTGATCTGTTCTAGCAGATCTGATCAGGGGAAGAACAAATTGCTGCCACCTGTTTCTGGAGGTGGAGACACAGAACAAAAGAGGGAACAGGGGCGCAGAGGAGGGACATTAGGGCGGCGGAGGCTAGGGCTGCTAGCCTGGGCGGCGGCTAGGGCAGAAGGAGGCGGTGGCTCCAAGAGAGGGAGAGGTGGCGGTGGCTAGGGTTTGAGGTGGAGGAATTCTTCTCTTTATTGATCTGAATAAAACTGGGGTGTTTGGCTTCTTTATATAGCCCCCCTTACAAGAGTCCTGATCTATTACAATAGGAGGAAAAATCTAAACACTTCCTAAACTAGGGCTGCGGCCTAAACTTGGTGCAACCGCACCACATAGGGGCTGACCAGCCCCCTGACCTGGGCACGCACACACAAGGGGGGATCAGGGTTTGCCCCCCTGTTTTGGCCGCCCAGGCCCAGCAGCAGGTCATCCCACAGCTACCTTGCCTGGATCAACAGATATCCCCCTTGCTGATATGACATGCCCCAAGAAAGCCACTTCCTTCAACCAGAACCCACACTTGCTGAGCTTGCCATACAACTAGTTCTCTTGAAGCTTCTGCAACCCCAACCTCAAATGTTCCTCATGCTCTTCTTCATTTCTTGAGAAAACCAGGATGTCGTCAATGAACACCACCACTAATTTGTCCAAATACTTCATAAACACGTTATTCATAAGGTACATGAAGTAGACTAGGGCGTTAGTCAATCCGAAGGACATGACCGTGTACTTGTATAGACCATATTGTGTGACAAACGCCGTCTTCGGAATATCTGATGCTCGAATCTTCAATTTATGATACCTTGAGCGAAGATCAATTTTGGAGAATACATTTGCTCTCCTCAACTAATCAAACAAGTCCTCAATACGTGGCAACGGGTACTTGTTCTTGATGGTCACTGCATTAAGAGCTCGATAGTCGACACATAACCTCTGAATCCCATCTTTCTTTGGCACGAATATAACCGGGGCTCCCCAAGGTGAGGAACTAGGTCGAACATACCCCTTATCTATCAGCTCTTGTATATTCTCCTTGAGCTCTGCTAACCGATTAGCATCCATCCTGTACGGCCTCTTATATATAGGAGCGGTGTCGGGTACTAAATCGATGATGAACTCAATGTTACGATCTGGTGGCATACCTGGTAACTCCTCAGGAAAACATCCGATAACTCACTAACCACCTGGATTCCCTCTGTTGTCTCGAGTTGATTAAGCTGAATCTTCTCATCTGTCATACGGGCTGACTTGAAGTCCACCTTGCTGCCATCAGTGTGAGTCAAACTGACAGTCTTCGACCCACAATGTATCACACCATCATACTTGGCCAGCCAATCCATCCGCAATATGATATTTAGGCCGCGTGACTCCAACACAAGGAGGTTTGCAGAGAAGACCACCCCCATTATGTCAAGACTCACTTTTCAGCACACTATGTTTGTCTTTGAGTTCTCCCCCAGGAGAGTTGACCGCTAGCGTACGGTTCATAGATGTAGTCCTCATATTATGCTTGTGTACGAAGTCCTTAGCAATGAAAGAATGAGTAGCAACCAAATCAAACAAGAGTGTAGCGGGGTGGGTATCGACGGATAACATACCAATCACCACATCTGGACCATCCTGAGCCTCCTCCAACGCTTCATGGTTCACACGACCATGCATGACATTTTGCTGCTGCTGCTGCTGTGGCTGCTGCTTCTTCGGGCAACGGTTGGAGAGATGCCCACTCTCGCCGCAAGTGTAACACGGCTCAATCATTCTTCCACTCTGAGTCTTGCTGCCTTGCTGCAGACTCTACTGAAAATGACCAACTGGACGGGGTGGAAAGGTAGGACGTGTCTGCGTCTGCTGAAACTGTGGACGCTGTTGCTGAGTCTGCGGTGCCGACTGTCTGAAAGCCGGGGTAGGGTACCTCGGCGCCTGATACGAGCCCATGGGACGGCTCACTTGCTCCACTGACGTCGGCGTAAAGCGGGTGCGACTGCTGCTGCTGGAAGACTGACTCTGCCAAGACGTCTTTCGCTTCTTGTGTGCTTCTAACTCGGGCATTTGCTTCTCCATAACAAAAGCTTTATCATTCATCTTCTGGAAGGTCTCGTAGTAGCTGGAGGAGAGTGCATTCTTCAATTCTTCATCTAGCCCCTGTATAAAGCAGTCCTGCTTCTTGTCGTCAATGTTGACATCTTCGGGCGCGTAACGAGACAGCTGCGTGAATTTTTTAAGGTACTCATGAACTGTCATGTTACCCTGCCTCAGACTCAAGAACTCTTTCCGCTTCATCTTTATTGCCCCAGCTGGCACATAGTGATTGCGAAAGCTCTGTGTGAACTCCTCCCAAGTGATACTCTGTGGGTCCTCGTGGGCGGACGTGTAAGCTGTCCACTAGTCTGCTGCGGGATCTGAAAGCTGGTGGGAGGCAAGCAGAACCATCTTCCGACCCTGACCCTGAACTAACTGCAGCTTGCTTTTGATCGACTTCAGCCAATCATCAACATCCAGAGGCTCCACGGAGTTCGAGAACACTGGTGGATGAGTACTCTGGAAGTCCCTCAGCTTGGACCGAGGTGCAAGCACTAGCGGTGGTGGAGGAGCTTGATTCATGTTGACCACCACTTGAGTCAGATTCTGTAGAAGCTGATTCTGCCTAGCTATCATCTGCTGCATACCCAGTGGAACAGCTCTCCCGCTAACACCTTGACCATTCCAGGGTGGAATCTGGAACGCTGGAGGAGCATTACCCCCCTCGAGCATTCCGCGGCCACGACCTCGTCCACGTCCTCTGCCTGCCATCTGATGTATATATAGTGCCAGATAGTGAGAACAAGGGTTAGGATTAAGTAATTGAGAAGAATAATCAAATAAAAGCTCTCATATATATTTGAAATACAGCAAGTCAGCACATCACTATCAATTTATCAAACAAAGCATTCCATATCATTAAGTGGCAAAAGATGTCAAATTTTACGTTTTTACGACAAGGTGACCCATATATGTGAATATACTTCTAAATTCGCAACCGTTTCTAACTAGGCTTGCGTCCTACAACAACTTCGGTTCTGATACCATTCTGTCACGCCTGGTTCCTGTAAAATAAACCAGACACGCTACACATGTATGCCAGGATCAGTTAAACCATACATGTGTCAATAGAAATGATGCATCTTATATAAAAGCCAAGTTTATTATAATCTCATAGTCTAAAAAGGAAAGATACATAGCAGCGGATAATATAAGCGTAGAGCTCCATCACAGGCGTTGTCCGGGGGCACGCCCGCCTAGTACGGTGCACCGGGGTTGAAGCCATCGTCTTCATCATACTCCACTCCGTCTCCATAGACTGAGCAACAGTTATGTCCAAAAAGAAGCAACAAAGACGCATGAGTACTTAGGGTACTCAGCGAGTGAGGGAAATATATGACATGCAAACAAACATCAAGGAGGGCCAACTCGGCTATAAGCACTATGCATCATCCTATGCCTAAGTTGTATTAGCATACTAATTACTAAGTGAATACCCCACCATGTGTCACCAAAATCTAGTCCCACTGCAAACCAAATACAACCAACCTCACCCATACCCCAAACTAATCATGAAGGAGTTACTAGCCCACTCTTGACCGTGAGCACGGCTGTCTAGACAGTTTTGACTCTGCAGAGTTTGTACCCTTTACCCACAAGTCGTAATTTCATCCCTTGTCACCAAGTGGACTAAAGTCTCACTGATTGCCCGTGATCGCGAATCACATCTCACACTTCCTATGGTGTGTGGCCAGGGGATCACTATGAGGCCTTTACTTTGCAATACCAAATCTTTGTACACCCGCTAAGGTTTCGCCGCTAACAACATACTTAGAGTCTGTTTTACCTCCGCTGCAGAAGTCCGCTCTCACGCCATACAAACATCTCGATGGTGTACACAAGATAAGGTAGAAGTCAACTTAATTGGCCAAACCGTTCCATACCGGTCTTGTGGTTGTACGGCATAGCTAGATCACATGATATCACGAACTGGTCTTTAGAATCTACGCAGTCACTAACCACCAGCCCGAGTCTCGTGCATACGCACCAATCGTATACCAACTAGCCTGCTAGATTACTATCTCTACTCACCATATATATATTATATATATATATATATGTGCATATATATATATATATCCACATCAACATCTCAAAGATTATGATAATAACATTAATTTAAAGTTCTCCCATCCCATCATCTAAGCAGGACTAAGCATGAGTAAAAGACATAAAGTAAATCCCAACCAATCCCTACCCAGGCTACAAGGAATATAATGGAATTTCTTTTAAACTTCCTATCATGGAAATTTATATTAAGACATGAATGCAAATTCTAACTAAAGTCCTAAAATAGGAGCAATGTGGTCAAGGACACTTGCCTCCGAAAAGTAGTTGCTGCTCTCCGACGTCAAAGTCTTGATCTTGCAAATTAAAGGCCGGCTCCGAGACTGGCTTTACCCAATTCATCGTACACATAGCCAAATAACAAGAAATAAATAAGACAGGGTACAAAATGTCCAACCAACACAAATAAATAAGCATACCACAAAACCTATGCCTATACTTTGTTAAAAATACATTTTATTTAATCATTTTAAGTGGCAACTTTGTTGTAATTGTTGGACTGTACAGATAGGGGGCAGGGGCATTTTAGTCTTTTTATATTAGGGTTGCTTAGCCCTTAAGCTGTGTCCCCCTATATATGTATCTCTTTGACAGGCTGTTAATGAATTAATTACTTTCCTAATCTAATTTGGTATCAGATTCCTTTTTCTCTCTCCTCTCCTGATCTCACCCCGATGCCATCTACGGGCGCCGCCGCCTCCGCCGCGGCCTCGGCCGCCGCCGCCGCGGGCGCCTCGGCCCCGCCGCAGGCGCCTCGGCCCCGCCGCGGGCGCGTCGGCCCTGCCGCCCCCTCCTCTCGATTCCTGCCCGGTCGCGGCCGTTGCTGGGCTCAGCGCCGCCGACCCCGCCGCCCCCTACACTGCGCCCGCCGCCCCCTACACTGCGCCCGCCGCCACCGGGTCTGGCGCCGCCGGCCGCCCCGCCACCTCTCCTGGAGGCGCCGCCGCCAGATGCGGGGCTTCCAGCCCTGCGGTTGGCCTCCACGCCATCTCCCCCGGGCGCACAGCCGCCGGGCTGCTCGGGCCCGGCTCGGGTGTGGCCGTTCCAGCCGCAGGCGGATCCCTCGGCCTCCCCATAGCCGCCTGGCTGCTGGGCTTCGCCGCTGGCCTGGTTGGACCCACTAGAGGACAGCACCGTCCCAGTACCGCCTGGCTGCCAAGCCCCGGTGGCCCTGCTGTGAGCGCCGCCGGTCATGCTGTCCCTGCTGGATCCGGGGGACAGCCCTCTTCGCACGTCTCTGACGTCGCGACTGCCCTGGCCATCTCCCGTGAGCGGGAACGAGGAGCTCGTCCTCGCCTTGGAGCAGGAACGTGCTGCTGCGGCCTCTCTCACACGTCAGCTCGAGGAGTCTCCGCCAGTACAGTGGAGTGACGCACAGGATACTCCAGGAGATGGTGCTGCTTATACTACCTACTCGGCGTCTCTTGTCGCTGCTCTACATGCCTAGGCGGCTGGCATACAAAACATCCGGACTCTTGTCCCGGTTGTTCTCAGCTCCGACTCTACTTCCTTTGCTCGTTGGCGCAGCCTGCTTCTCCTGACGCTGCGACGCTTTCGGCTGGAAGACCATGTGCTGCGAGATGACTGCCCACTGGACGACTCGTGGATCTGCATGGACAGTCTTGTCCTTACATGGATCCTCGGCACATTTTCTGAGGAGCTTCAGGATATCGTCGCCCATAAGGGTGGCGGTACAGCTCTTCAGGCCTGGCAGGTCCTCGAACTTCGCTTCCAGGGGAACCAAGCGACCCGAGCTCTCCACATCCGGGCCCGCTTTGGTTCTACTGTCCAGGGTGGTCTCTCGATTACTGCATACTGTCGACAGATGAAGGGTATGGCGGACACCCTTCATGACCTTGGAGATCCCATCCTGGACAATACCCTTGTTCTTCAGGTCCTTCAGGGCCTGAATGAGCGCTACACCCACGTTTGCTTGTGGATTCTCCGCGAGAAGCCCTTCCCGACCTTCGAGAAGGTCTGGTCGGACCTCGAGCTCGAGGAGATCACCCAGGGCGGCTCTACTGCTTCCTCCCCTGCCTCGGCCTTCTACGGCTCAGGGTCGTCTTCACGCCCTCCTCCACCTGCTGGTTCTGGGGGCCAGCTTCCTCGTCCACCTACCACACCAGGAGTCCCTGCTACCTCCGGTGGTGCTGGGAACCGCCGTCGTGGCAGACGTGGTGGCCGTGGTGGAGGGACTGGTGGAGGTGGTACGACCAGTGCTGGTGGTACCCCTGGTGGTGCTGGTACTACTGGTGGCAGTAGTGGTGGTCAGGGTCAGGGTGGTGTGACCTGGCCCACACCCTACAACCCGTGGACTGGCCAGATCTCGATGTGGCCTGGGCCGTCCCCGGGTCTCCCGACACTTCGCCCACCACGTCCTCAGCCGGCTTACGTGACTACTCCGACTTACGGCGGGCCTGTCTACGCTGCTGGTGGACAGTGGACCCTGCCTCCTGGTGGACCAGGCTACTCTGTTGTTGGGCCCTCCTCTCTAGCCAACTGGGCTTCGGGGAACCCAATTGGTCGGCCCGAGTCGTCGGCACCACACTCTGACCCTGCTCAGGGCTGGGATCGCCAGTCACTTGCGTCTTCTTTCAGTACGATGAGTCTCACACCACCTAGCCCCGAGTGGGTTGTGGACTCCGGAGCTTCGTACCACACCACCCCCGACGCTGGTATACTTTCTTCTACCCACCCTTCCCCCTTCCCACCCTTCTTTTCCTTCTTCTATCGTTGTTGGGAATGGGTCTGTTCTTCCGGTCACCTCAGTAGGTGACTCGGGTTCGTCGGGGTCTTTCCGTCTTCGTGATGTTCTTGTTGCTTCGATTTACCACTAACAACCATGTTTCTATCGAGTTTGATCCTTTTGGTTTGTCTGTGAAGGATCTTACTACCCGGCGTCTTCTTCTTCGCTGTGAGAGCTCAAGGCCCCTGTACACGATGAGACTTCCTGCTTCCGCTTCGCCCTCGCCTTTTTGCCTGACTACGACAGCTCCGTCGACTACTTGGCATCGTCGACTTGGCCACCCCGATGCTGAAGTTATGTCGAAGCTGTTTCGTAGTTCAGTGATCTCGTGTACTAGGGATTCTCATGAGTCTTTATGTCATGCTTGTCAGTTAGGTCGCCATGTTCGTCTTCCTTTTCCACATTCTGTAACCCATGTGGAGCACCTTTTTGATCTAATTCACTGTGATCTATGGACCTCACCTGTTCTCAGTGTTTCTGGCTACAAATATTATCTGGTGGTTGTTGATGATTTTTCCCATTATTCGTGGACCTTTCCATTGCGACAGAAGTCTGATACATTTGCTACTCTCTCTCACTTCTTCGCTTGGGTTTCCACACAGTTTGGGTGTACCATCAGGGCTGGCCAGTGCGACAACGGCCGTGAGTTTGATAACTCCGCGTTTCGTCACTTCTTGCTTTCCCACGGGGTCCAGTTGCGCATGTCTTGCCCTTACACTTCCCCCCAGAATGGCAAGGCCGAGCGTATGATTCGTACCACCAACGATGTCATGCGCTCCCTGATGTTTCAGGCTTCTATTCCTGCTTGCTACTGGGCAGAAGCCCTTCACACTGCTACCTTCCTCATTAATCGCCTTCCTACAAAGGCGATTAGTGCTCCTACTCCTCACTTCGCTCTTTTTGGTACCACCTATCTTTATGACCACCTTCGAGTCTTCGGGTATGCGTGCTACCCTAATCTTTCTGCTACCGCCCCTCATAAGCTCGCGCCTCGTTCGACTCGATGTGTTTTTCTTGGGTACTCCCTCGATCATAAGGGATACCGGTCTCTAGACCTCACCACTCGTCGTATCTTGGTCTCCCGACACGTCGTATTCGACGAGTCCTCCTTCCCTTTCGCTGGGTCCTCCTCTGATTCGGTCTCCGAGTTGGATTCTCTCTTTTCCACTGATCCTACGGCCGCTCCTGTCCAGCGACCTTGTTTTTTACCCTCTGCGGGTCTTCCTCTAGCTGCGCCAGACACGACCACGGTGTCTCAGACGCCACCTGTCGTGCCTCCCGCGGCTCCGGCGTTCTTGCCACCACTGGCCGTTCGTCCGACGGCCCTGACGTCGTCCGCTGCGCCACGCGCGGCCCCAGCGTCTCCGACGACATCCACTGCGCCACGCACGGCCCCAGCGTCTCCGACGACGTCTGCTGCGCCACGTGTGGGCCCAACGTCTCCGACGACATCCGCTGCGCCATGCGCGGCCCCAGCGTCTCCGACAACGTTCGCTGCGCCACGTGCGGCCCCAGCGTCTCCGACGTCGTCCGTCACGCCTCACGTGACTTCGACGTCCACGACAGTGTCTCCGACGTCGTCCGTCCCTCCTCGTGCAACTCCGACGCCCACGACGTTGTCTTCGCTGTCGTCAGCCGCACCACCTGCGGCCCCTGGACCGCGGTACGCCGATCCCGCTCTCGTCTATCAGCGACGAGCGCGGATTGGTGGACCGTCCTCTTCGCGCCCTGCGGACCTGGTGTACCACCCTCCGCTGCTTCACCGGGACCCTCGTCACGTTCACCCAATGGTGACTCGACGGGCTGCCGGTGTCCTTCGACCTGTGGAGCGCTTCTCCGGGGTCGTTCTCTCGTCCTCGACACCCTTGGAGCCTGCCTCGTCACCCATCTCGCCTATCCCCTTTTCTGTCCGTAGCGCCCTCGCCGATCCTCATTGGCGTCGGGCTATGGAAGAAGAGTATGCGACCCTACTTGCCAACCGGACCTGGGACCTGGTTCCCCGTCCTGGTCGTGGCAATGTTGTCACGGGCAAGTGGGTGTTCACGCATAAGAGGAAGGCGGATGGGTCTCTAGAGAGGTACAAGGCACGGTGGGTGCTTCGCGGTTTCACGCAGCATCCCGGCGTCGACTACGACGAGACCTTCAGCCCGGTGGTGAAGCCGGCGACAGTTCGTACTGTTCTGTCGCTGGCTCTGTCGCGTTCTTGGCCTGTCCACCAGCTGGACGTCAAGAACGCCTTTCTCCACGGGACGTTGACGGAGACGGTGTACTGTAGTCAGCCGACAGGGTTTGTTGATTCAGCCCGTCCAGACATGGTCTGCCGGCTGAATAAGTCCTTGTACGGGCTGAAGCAGGCACCCCGGGCCTGGTACAGCCGGTTCGCCTCCTACCTTGCTTCGCTTGGCTTCGTCCAGGCCAAGTCGGACACTTCGCTCTTCGTCTAAAGGCGTGAGGGTGACACTGTCTACCTCCTCCTGTATGTGGACGATATTGTCCTCACGGCGTCCAGCCCGACTCTCCTTCAGCGCACGATCTCCGCCCTGCAGCGTGAGTTCGCGATGAAGGATCTCGGCCAGCTCCACCATTTCCTGGGTGTTGCGGTCGAGCACCGCCCGGGTGCCCTGTTCCTCCACCAGCGCCAGTACTGCCTGGATATCCTCGAGCGAGCGGGCATGGCTGATTGTAAGCCGTGCTCCACTCCCGTGGACACCCAGGCGAAGGTGTCTTCCTCCGACGGCGCCTCGGTCGCCGAGCCTACCACTTACAGGAGTCTTGCAGGTGCACTGCAGTACCTCACCTTCACCAGGCCAGACATCTCCTACGCGGTTCAGCAGGTGTGTCTTCACATGCATGATCCGCGGGAGCCGCACCTCACAGTGGTAAAGCGGATCCTTCGGTACCTTCGTGGTACCCACGACTACGGTCTTCTTCTACGGCGCGACTCTGCCTCCGAGCTGGTTGTCTACACCGACGCTGACTGGGCGGGTTGCCCGGACACCCGCCGATCTACCTCCGGCTACGCCGTCTTTCTAGGCGGCAACCTTGTCTTCTGGTCCTTGAAGCGGCAGCATGTGGTGTCCCGCTCGAGTGCTGAGGCGGAGTACCGCGTCGTGGCCAACGGTGTAGCCGAGTCGTCCTGGTTTTAGCAGCTACTTCAGGAGCTACACTCCCCTCTCGCTCGGAGTACGTTGGTCTACTGCGATAACGTCAGTGCCGTCTACCTCTCCACCAACCCGGTGCAGCATCAGCGCACGAAGCACGTAGAGATCGACCTTCACTTTGTTTGTGAGTGGGTGGCTCTCGGGGAGGTGCGAGTCCTGCACGTTCCGACGTCGTCGCAGTTCGCCGACATCTTCACCAAGGGACTTCCTTCGACGGTGTTCACCGAGTTTCGGTCCAGTCTCAACATCTGTCGTGGCTAGATGTTGGGACTGCGGGGGGGTGTTGGACTGTACGTATAGGGGGCAGGGGCATTTTAGTCTTTTGTATTAGGGTTGCTTAGCCCTTAAGCTGTGTCCCCCTATATATGTATCTCTTTGACAAGTTGTTAATGAATTAATTACTTTCCTAATCTAATTGTAATGACCTAAGAATTTCTTATGATGTTAAAATCAGCATTAAAAGTTAATATGAACATTTATGAAGATATTTTATGTAATATCAGCAATTACTACGAGCCTAGGTGTAAAATCAGCATGTTGTGAAGGTCAAATAGGTGAAAATTGCACTATGCAAAGGTTAGAAAATAAATTCAGCCAACTTTAGGGGTTTTGGGTAATTATTATCATGGGCAGGGGCTATTTTGTTATATTTCAACAAGGATCATGGATTAAAATGCTAAAACAGAATTTTACAAGGGTTGATTTGCAAATACAGAAGTACTAGGGGGTGTTTTAGTAACTAAACAGATTCATTCCACGGTTTAAAATACTAAAACAGCTTATACCAGGGTCCAAATTGTGAATTCAGAAAATTTCAGGGGACTAAAACACTATTTCTTGCAACTCTAGGGGCTAGATCATAATTTTTAGTGCATTTCAGGGGCTTTTGTGTGAAATCAGAGGCCTCAGGGGTCATTTGGTAATTGTTCAGACCACTCCAGGGTTAAAAGTGTAAAAACAGAGGGTTAGAGGGGCCTAGAAGTCATTCTGCAACAAAATCTCTAAATTCCAAAGAGTCTAAGGGTGTTTCTGCAAAGACCAGGGGCTTGTTTGCACAAACCCAAAAGGTCCAGGGGTTGGGCGCAATTTTCGCCGCGGGAAAACCAAATATTAACCGGAGTCGTTGGATCAAAAGGGGCGGTCACGATTAAGGGGTATGCTGGGTTTAAAATCTGGACCCTCTGATCTGATTTCGACTGCTCGGGTCACGTGACCGATGTGGCACGCTCTGGATTTTTGGATTCTAAACGAACGGCGCATATTTTATTATTCCGAACCGGTACGCATCCTTCTAATCCTAGCCGTTGATCGGAGATCGAGTGGTGGGGGTCTATTCTTGGGCGAAGCCGGCCATCGACAACTCGACGCGCAGTGGAGCGCCATGCGCGCGGTCCGATCTCGCTGGAGATCAATCGGATCCGTGTTCCCGAGCCTTAAAATCGAAGCTAGATTCTAAAAACGAAGGAGGGGAACGCGGTGAGCTCACCTAGGACGGTTTTGGAGGCTCGGAGGCGGCGCAAAGGGTCTCGCGACGGAGGAGTGCGGCGGCGATCCTCGGTTCTTCGTTGGCGACGGCGTAGGTGGTGATTTCCTTGCGTTCTTCATGACGTCGACGCGTTCTGAGGTACGGCAAAGCCGATGGAGCGGTTAGTGCGGGGAATTAGGTAGCCAAATCATCGGAACACGAAAAAGGGCGAAGGAGCTCACCGTAGCTCGCCGCACTTAGGGTTCGGAGAGGGGCGAGGGGGATCACCGGCGTTCCTGCAAGCGCGAGGGCATGAGAGCGTGTGCGAACCGGCGGCGATTTGATCCCAATCGACGGCAATGGCGGCTTACCGAAGGGAGGCGGCGGCGGTGAGTTCTTGGCCGAAACGGGGCGACCCTAGAGGCGCGCGGCGCGTTTATAGAACGGGGCGGCGGCTGCTGCGGGTCGTGGGCGAGCAATTGAAGACCAGATTTAATCGGCAGTTTCTCGTTCCTTCAGATTTGATTGCGCTCGGACATTGAAGACCGGGAGGGGGCCGGGGGAGGGGAGGAGAAAGACGAAGGCTGCGTTGACAAGCCAGCCCCACTGAACAGAGAGAGAGAAGGGGGTGAGGAGATGGGTTGGTTGCGGGTTGGGCGAGGGCTCAAGGCCCAGGAGGAAGGAAAAATGGGAGACACGGCCCAAAATTGGATTTTGGCCCATCTAATGTTTGGATTTGGCAATTTTTGGATTGTTTTCCCTTTTTAAATTTCAAATTTTTTAATTTGGGGTGTTATACGTGGTGAGGTGAGGCCTTCGCCGCTGATAGTCCGCCTCACCTTGCGTCGAATCACGCCGAATCCGCGTCGCACCACCTACCAGCCCACCCTCAATGCGCTCCTCACCCATCTGAGGTACGCTTGTCCCTCGATCCGCCCTCCTTCTACTTGCGCAGCAGCCAACCTTGGCCGATCTTGCTGCTGTCATTGGCCACCCCCGGGAGCATGTCCTCCCTCCTCCCGGGGGCAGGATCTAAAATCCTAGCTCTAGATACCGGTTGTTGGAAATCCGGGAGTAATTAGGCTAGAAATTTCCTCTAATTATCTCCTCTTTTTCTTTTTTTTTATTCTCAATAGGGGGGCTATATATAAAGCCCCAAAGTCCTAATCTAAATTTACCTAGACTTCTACTCTTTCTTGACTTGGACTCTATCTCTAACTCTAGTTTAATCTAGAAAACCGGATTGTTTGTAACAGTCCCGTCGCCTTAGATCCTGGTGTAAGGCGGGGGAAGGCGGCGGCGCCCGCGAACAGGGGAGGAGGAGGCGGCGCTCGGGCGCAGAGGAGATGCCGGCGGCGGCTCCCGCGCGAGGAGATGGCGAATGGGGAGAGAGAAGCGGCTGGGGTGGGGAGTCTGACTAGGTTTAGGGTAAATAAGCGTGTTGGGCTAGTGGTAGTGGGCTGGATGGGCCACTGAAATAAGGCACATGCAATAAGGCACATGCAGTCTTTTCTTCTCTTATTTTTCCTTTTTCTTTTTAATTGACAGATTTACCAGTAGATGCTACTACATTTTGCTATATTTATATATTAGTAAGGCATCGTCTTATCTTATGCCTTACCGCTTAAAAGATAAAAAGGGGGTATGTCGCCTTACCGTCTTAATAACTATGTTCACACTTCAAAAGTTACAGTTTAGCAGTTGTTCTATATTCAATTGATCAATTCTGATGTTTTTGTTCTAAAGATACCCAATTGCAGAAAATGCCCAAAAGGAAGACTGACGGAGCACATGTTCTATACAAGGCAAAGCATCTTTCAAGGCTAAATGTGAAGGAGTCAGGAAAAGTCATGTTGAAGCGGTACAACATCCTTTATAACCCGTAAAGTTGTTATTGCTAGTTAAATCCTACTCAAATGCTCTTGAACTTTTCATTATCACTAGATTATGATTATTAAATGTAGTGTACTTGATATGCTAGTCAAGTACTTCTCTTGAACTTTCTAATGTATTAGGTTATGATTATCATATATAATATACTTCGTCAATATGCTTGTCTTTGTTGAAATTGATCTTGCTTTCTAGTTAGTTTAGATAGAGTTGGAGTTAGTATCTGATTAGACCAGATTAGTTAGAGATAGGATTTGATTCTATCTCCTAATAGTTTAAGTAAAAAAAAGGGCAACTCGTTGCATGTAGCTTATGCTTGTGTAGGGTCCAGTAAAGGTCCGACCCACTTGTGTCTTTTGTACGCATCCTTTCCCTACATTTCTGCAAAAGACTGTTTCTAGGACTCGAACATGTAACCTCATGGTCACAAGGCAACACCCTTCCTCCTAATAGTTTAAGTAAAGAAGTCTATTTGTAATAGAGCTATAAATAGTCAGATATTTTTGAGGAATAAATCAAGCAATTCTAGTCTATTTTCACCTTGGATTTCCAATATTTGGTATCCAAAGGTTAGGTTGTAGATCATGTACCTAGGAGGACATGCTTTTGTGGGTGGCCAACGACGCAGATTAGAAGCGGATTGTACCTCACGGATCAGATCGATGCGATTGGGCTCGATATAGAGCCAATTTAGTTTGGGCTCGATCTTGAGCGGATCAAGTGCCAGTCCTTCCAATTTCAGTCGACGGGCGGCGCGATTTCCTACGAAGTGTGAGGGTAGAAGTCCAGACCTAGGTAGAGGTTGTCGGATCGACGATTTTCCGCTGCGCTTCGGGCAGATCTCGAAGGTCGCAGGCGAATCTCGACGGAGGCGCACAACTCTAGTGTGGACGGACATGGATCCAATGAATCGGCAACGCGAGCGGCGGCCTCGAGAAGACGCGAGCGGATCCTGGCTGAGGTAAGTCGATTCCGCGCGTAAGAGGCGTGCGTGGCACAAGGTAGTCGATGCAGGGCTGCTGTGGTCGAGCGATTTAGAGGCAAATTTGGTTGGAGACCAGCGTCTTTGTGGCGACTCGCTTGGGGCAGGCGTGGCATGTGGAGATCGAGCCGGGGCAGAGGGCTTGGCAGCGTCGACCAAGCTTCTAAGGGTCTAGGCGGCGACGCCTGGGGGTGGATCGATGGAGACGCTCGGTGGCCAGGAGCGCGCTATCGAGCGTGAGTAGGAGAACAGGAGAGGAAGTCACGTTGTTGGGTTGGGTTGGGCCTGTTTGGTGTTGATCACGTGAAGAGCGGACCTGGTTGTTGGTTGCAGGCGTTTACATGGACAGAACGACAACTAGGTTGTGCCTGAAGACACGGTCCTAAGGAGAGATGACTTTGGCTACGTGCACCCAACGAATTTCACCTAGACTACACAAGAGGTATACCTAGAAGCGATACGACCGTGCAGAGTGTAGTCATGATTGAGGTGTGCTTGGGATGGAGATGTGTCTATCTCAAGTTTGAGTGCAGGATGAAGATGTGTCCATCTTAGGGATGAAGATTTTCCCATTCCGAATTTGAGTGTAGGATGAAGATGTGTCCATCCTAAAATTGAATGAAGGTGGAATAGGTGTGTCGCTATCCTAGGATAGAATAGTTGTGTAGTCATCCTAAACTAGAGTAGAGTGTGTTCTAGAAAAAAAGATTAAGGTGTGATTCTTAGATTTAATCTTATTTTCTAGTTAGTTTCGATTGAGTTGGAGCTAGGATCTGATTAGATCAGATCAATTAGAGATAGGATTTGGTTCTATCTCCTAGTAGTTTAAATAAA
This sequence comes from Neostapfia colusana, assembly GCA_030760725.1. Lineage (NCBI taxonomy): Eukaryota > Viridiplantae > Streptophyta > Magnoliopsida > Poales > Poaceae > Neostapfia > Neostapfia colusana. Next base: position 40,028,190 of record JASWHV010000008.1, on the reverse strand, counting down.
AGAGTCTATATGTAATAGGGCTATAAATAGCAAGGTATTTCTGAGGAACAAATCAAGTATTTGGTAGGTGAACTGAGCAACAGCTCAGATCGTCAGCGCCTCCAGTGGAGGAAACGGCCTCTCTGGCTTATCTGTTAGTATGTTAACCCTTAAATTCAGGGCTCCTTTTGGCATGCATTTGCACAGTTAACACCTGGAAAAGTTCTACTGGTGGCCTCGTCACTTCTTTGTGTGCTTGCTCTTTTGCTAATTGTACATCAATAGCTGTTACATGCTATACAAATGCCAAAGTATTTAATTGCATTTGCATTCTACCTTCCACAGCCCTCATGTGCATATTCCTTCCAAATAACCCACATCAGGCTCATTATGCTTTAGGTGGTTATCAGTTGCACGTCAATTGCAATTATGTAATTTCATGTATCTTTGATGCAGTGGAGAAGGAAAGCTTGAAAAGCAGTTCCGTATGAGCTGTGTGGGATGTGACCTTTTTGTTTGTTACCGATCAGAAGAGGATCTGGAGCTAGCTCCTTTTATATATGTTGTTGATGGAGCACTGAGTTCTGTTGCGGCTGAGACAAATCCACATGTAACCCTTGACCAAAATTTCCTTTGATAATTTCAGTCAACTTTTCTATTTTCTAACCACAAAGACAATGAAACCTGCAGGATGCACCTGTACCTCCTTGCATTTCACAATTAGAAGGTGGACTTGTCCAAGTAGCCATTGAGGTGGAAGACCGGGCTCAGCGTTCAGCAATAACAAGTATGTATCATGTTACTGGCTGTAAAATTGTTATTTGAGCCATGATGTACTCTGTTTACGGAAATCAGTGCAAGTGTCTTCAGACTTCATGTTAGGTTCACTATGTTTTTCCAGCTCACTGGCCAAAAGAATATTGTAGAGATCCAACTGTTTGTACTTTCAGGAGTGAATGCTGACGATGTTCGAGTAGCAGTAGCTGCCCCAGCTGCTCGTGGGGAAGCTAACAGTGAATTGTTAGAATTTATGGGCAAGGTGATTTTCATTGATACATTTATATTGTTCTCTATTTTGAGCCTTATAGGTGTTTTTTTTCATAATATATGTCACAATAGGATGCATGCAACTTAATGTTTTTAATTACAACAAAAAAAATCTTTATTAATATATATTCCCTCCGTTCTTTTGTATTTGACTCCAAGCTGGCGTCAAATATAATAGAACAGATAAAGTATATTTGAGAATTGTTGTACAGGATTAAGGGAAATATATCAAAGTAGAAATTGATGGCAAACTATTGCAATTACAGCACCATTTTTTGTGATTGGAGGAGTCTTAGGCATACACAGTTTGAACCTTCAAGCCTATTCTGTCAACATGTTCATGCTGATAATTTATGAAACCAGGTGCTTGGCTTAAGGTTGACTCAGATGACCCTTCAAAGGGGATGGAACAATAAATCAAAGCTTCTGATCGTGAGTTCTTGCCTTTTACTGCTCAGTGCACTGCACTGGATTACATAGTAGCCATTGACACACGATTCATGCAATGCATTCTTTCACTAATTATTTCTCTTCTACAAAATATTCGAACTATATTTAGGTTGAGGATTTGTCGGCACGACAGGTGTATGAAAAGCTTCTTGAAGCTGTCCAACCTTAGAATGGCCCACTTTGATTTATAGGAGCTCCTGGACACGCGTTTGGGACCCTTATTTTTCCTTTCCTAAAGGCACTAGACAGAAGACAAATGGCTAGCCGATCCAGGCCAATAACCAAGCCAATCTGAGCGGAAGCTATTGATTGTTCCTGTTGTAAGCGTGAACATCTCAAGGGCCTGGGATATCCACTCAAGGGTCTGATACAAACTGTTGTGCGCTTTGCAAGTATGCTGGAACGCATTTGAGTGATAATATGATTTGTGGAGTACTGTTCAGTATTTGTGCTAGAAACATACTCATATTAATGGTTATTTAGGTGCAGGTCTGCGATGGCCGCCAAAATTGCCGATTCAGCTGAACACCAATGTTGCGCATTGTGGGGTCTGAATGAGGAGCCTCAGGTTAAACCTCATCATGAGCAAAATCTAACAATGTAAACAATCAACGGGTCCTTGACTGCCTCAGAATGAAACAGCAGTCATATTGCATGCTGAGTTGCTGACCCGCTGCTTACACTGCACCAAGTCGTCACCACGCTTTACAACTCATGGCAAAACCACAGTGCAAGACTTTAGGGCTTGCATTGGAACGTTAGCTTAATTACATTATTATACAGTGTTGTACTCCACGTGGAAGGTTGAAGACATTTCAGATCTCGCCTCCCTGTCAAGGCGGGTTCTGACATGGCCACGTGTCCTTGGCCCTGAATCCAGTCTTCTTGCTGAGGCAAGGTCTAGCGTTGTCACGTGTCCCTAGGCTTCAGACCAGACCTTCTCGCCAAGGAGGGCTCTGAAGTCGCCATGTGTCCTTGGCCCCGACCTGGCCTTCCCGCTAAGGCAAGGTCCGGCGCTACCACATGTCCCCGGGCTCCGGACTGGACCTCCCCGCTGAGGAGGCCAACGGAGCCGTCACGTGTCCTTGGCCCCGGACCTGGCCTCACCGCTGAGGCAAGGTCCGGCGCTGTCACGTGACCCCGGGCTCAGGGTCGGACCTCCCCGCTAAGGAGGGCTTCGTAGCCGTCACGTGCCTCATGACCAGTCGTGGGCCGTAAAGACTCTGAAGTAAACAAAGACGTGCGCTGCCAGGCCGTGCATTCAAAGCTCACGCCTTCCTAGAAGCATGGCACACGGCGCACGCCTCTGTCCTCCGCATGTTCATCATTACGGTGATGAGACAGGGCGGCGGGCGTAACAGCAGAACAATGTCGCCCAACGGCACAGAGCCGCCCCGCAGAGCTAGAAGACGCGGTGACAAGACGAGTCTTCATCATCACCTGCTTCCCGGACAGAGGCGCTCGGCATGTCAAGCGGCGCGTCTTAACTCCTCTCGCAGCGACATTACATATAGCCCTAGCTCATGAATAGGGTACGGACAGCCGCGGGGCCACCTGTCGGGCTCCGGGTGAAAGTTGCCTAGAGGGGGTGAATAGGCTAATAAAATCTAAAACTACTGAAAAACAGCGGATTAAACCTGAAGGGCCGGACTAGTCCGGTCTAGGTATAGAAATTAGGTAAAGGTTGACTTTTTATGGATTTCTTTTCAAGTTTGCTCAAGTGGAAGATATGTGAGTTGTCTAACAATCTAATCAACTAGTTTGTGAAGAGAAACCAACTAGATTACAAGATTCAAAACTATAAGTCAATTAACAAGTTTTGAACGAGACAAATCCTAACAAGCAACTCTAGTGATTAAGCGAGAAAGTAAAGGAATCAAGAGACTCAATTTATCTCGAGATTCGATTCCATACAGGAATCTGCGTACTCGTTGAGGAGTTCACAAAGGACCGAGTCTCTTCCAACCCTACTCTCACCGAGCGATCACCAAGATCAAGTCCGGGTTCTACACTATCAATCAAAGGGTGAATACAAGATTCTTAGAGGCTACTCATAACTTGAGTCTCCCTACAACAACCTAGCAGTTCTAGGAAACAAAATACAACAACCACGAACTCAAATTAACAATTAGAGTGCAAGAGATTCAAACCGAGAGCTCAAACATTGATCACCGCGTCTCTCCTCTCACAAATCCACAAACCAAGATCCAATCTTAGAAGTCAAGAAGGTGAGGAAAGAGGCTTAGAAGAGCTCAAGAAAAGAGTTTTCAGCGCTATGGTTGCAGAGATGCTCATTTAAAACCGGGGGGGGTCCCTTTTTATAGGGACCCCGACATCTAACCGTTACACCTGCTAAAGTTCGGACTAGTCCGGTCATAACCTCGGACTAGTCCTGCCTTGGGGGACCACTTACGTCACAAAGGCTGCCAACTAAAGTCCCTGCGACCTTTGAATTCAAACGGTCATTTAAAACGGTCATAAAATCCCGGACTAGTCTGTTGAAGAACGGACTAGTCCGATCTCACACATGAGCCTTTGCTCCGGGTGAGAACGGACTAGTCTGGCTAGTAGCAGACTAGTCCGGCCACACGGCGGACTAGTCCGATCTTACCAAACTTAGTCTCAAAACTCTCTAATCTCACATTACGGACTAGTCTGGCCATGGCCAGACTAGTCCGAGCTCACACATGAACAATTGTTTCGTCCTAAACTGGACTAGTCTAAAGAAACCGGACTAGTCCGACCAGCTGAGCGGACTTGTCCGAGGTCACTCAGAGGTACTTCCTTCGGACCTAAGCGGCTTAGTCCGACAGGCGGACTAGTCCGGCCTCGTGGGTGGACTAGTCCGGCCTTCTAGGACTTGGTATCAGAAAGGCTCAGACTTACATAAGAACGGACAAGTGTGAACTCACTTAGAGACTTGTAGTCCGGTCCAAAACGGAATAGTCCAGTTGGGTTGGACTAGTCCGGCCCCATGTCCGGATAAGTCCGGTCTACCTTCTAAGCTACGCCTAGGACTATTCCCTCCCAAAATTCTAACTAGAAATTTGAGCTCTCTAATGATTCTCAAGCACTCTAAAAGATAAGACCCTATATACAACTAGAAAATGTGAAACGCAAGAATAATATTTTATTTTATACTCTTGCAAGTCTTCTGCTTTTTGAGGGACTCCACATTCATTCTTATATCAAAGACCTGTGCTCATAATCGTTGAAGCTCATTAGTATCTTAATTGTTGTCATCAATCATCCAGAACCCACGGGGATTACCTAGATGCACTTTCACCGGGCCACATTGTAACTGCCCCGGCTTGAACGATAAAAGGACCGGGGCAGCCTCCAAGAAAAGGGTTCACACCCAACGCCCACCTTCTACCGTCAAAGGGTTCGTAACCCAGCCAACTCACTCTCTCTCACGCGCAAGCAATACAACAATCACACTATGGACTTAGGGTTTTACGCTCCGGCGGTCCAAACCACGTAAATCCTCGTGTTCATCCTCTTCATCGTGTTCCGATGCTCGAAACCACTAAGTCCCTCCTAAAAAAGAACCTCCGCGGGCTGCTCCAGGGCAGACCGGGGGAAGTGTCGCAATGAACACATCGACATTTGACGCGCCAGGAAGGGGGTTTCTGGTTTTTGAAGCTGTTCGTGAAGCCCGCGATGGTGAACATCCAGTCAGTTGGAGGCTCTTCTCGCCCCTCGCACCGCCAACAGCAGAGGGAGCAGGAAGCCTCGTCCCGCTTCAGAGCGGGACCAACTACACCGGTGGCAGCTCCTACAGAGACAGTGCCCGTTGCCACCCGGCAGCCTTCGCTGGCGACGGCGTCACAAGCACCGCCCGAAGCCAGCCCAGAGAGTGCGCTGCTAGCGACGCGCGCGCTCCTGCACAACCCCCCAAGCGCGGGAGCTTCTCCGCCCGTGGCAGAGCAGTGGCGCAACGACGTCGAACACCTGGTCGTCGCCGCGCTCAACTCGCCGTGCCACCGAAGACGGCGGCCAGGGACGGTATAGCTGCCGACCGACCTGTACACTAACAAGGGGTTACAAGACGGCAGCAACCCACTCGACAGCGACGTCCAGGCTCCCCACCACAGACCTCATAGTCGAGTTGGACCGCCGCCGCCGTTAGAAAGAAGATGGTCGCGTCACCATCGAATGACAGCGCGAGCAGCGTCGCAACCTCGAGGAGGAGTATGGTATCCCGGGTGCCATGCGGCCCATTACGTGGGCCAGAACCCGTCTTCCCAGGCTCAGTGGGAGGCTGCCTGGCTCTGGCTCCGCACCTTCGTATGGCGGTGTGGCCACGCAAGTTCCGGCCGCACTTGCTGCAGAAGTTCAACGGGACAGTCAACCCCGTCTATTTTTTGCAAATCTACTCCACCGCCATCTTAGCCGCAGGAGCGGATGAGACCATCATGGCCAACTACTTCCCCGTAGCCTTGACCGGGTCAGCCCGGTCATGGCTCATGAACTTGCCCCAGGAGTCTATAGCCTCCTAGGAAGAGTTGTGATGTCAGTTCACGACCAACTTCGGGAGTTCCAACACCCGGTCGGGCACGAAGGCCGACCTCCACGCCCTGTAACATCAACCGGGAGAGTCACTGCGCTCCTTCATCCAGCGTTTCTCCCAGGTTAGGAACACCATCCCCCGCATCTCCAACGCCTCCGTCGTCGTCGCCTTCTGGCAGGGCGTTCGCAACAAGAAGATGCTCAAGAAGTTGGTCAAAACGTGCAGGACATCACCGAGCTCTTCAGCTTGGCGGACAAGTGTGCCACGGCCGCGGAGGGCCGCGACTGCCACACACTGCCTGGCAAGGGAAGTGAGTCCGCTAGGGAGGGCTCTAGCGGCAAGAAGAAGAAGACCGGCGGCAAGGACAAGCCGCTGGCCGAAGCCCACACTGCGGCAGCAGTAGCATCTGCAGGGGGTCGGAGGCCGCGCACCGACAAGCGCCGCTGTAGCCGTTCGACAGCGACCAGAGGTGCCCGGTCCACAACACCAAACGGCACAGCGCCAGCGAGTGCCGGGAGATCCAGAAGCTGGCGGAGCACTTTCGAGAGCTCCGACAGCAGCGCCCATATGGTGCACCCTTCCGCCAGCGGGAGTGCAAGCAAAAGGCTGACCCGGAGGTCAGCAACGACCAGGAGATGGAGTTCCAAGACGCCAAGCGGGCTTTGAAGGTCATCTATGACCAAGAAGAGAGCTCCGACTCCGACCACAGCGAGCGATGCAAGACGCTCCATGCCTAACCAGGCGTTCCCCTCTCCGTCGTGCGACAAGGGCTCACCCGACGTCCAGACATATGGAGAAGCCGCGCAGGATCAACTTCTGCTTGAAGAGTGGGCAGCCCAAGGTAGGGCTACCTGGTGCCTCGGCCAATGCTTTCTCGAGTAGGGGTGACAAACCCTTCCCCCAGCTGGGAGGGTCCCCCATGACCAGTACAAGTATGCCGCTCCATGTGCGCCCGCCTGGCTGCAGGGGATGGGTATCTCTACCCAGGCCACAGGACATAGAACACCTCTGTAAGTTCTACCCTTAGCGCAGTGGCAGGATATTTTTTCTTTTTCTCTTCCTTGTAAGGGTGTCATAGTATCTAGGAACAACGCTTCGAACAGCTAAAGTCCCGGAAGGGTACAACTACTCTTGTTATCCGAGGAAGGTCGATGACTTCTTACACGACATGTTACCTCCTATTGCCCGAAGGAAGCTGGAAATAAGAAAAGTGTATCCTACCCTGCAAACTTTTATTCACAGCTTGTGCTAGCTCATGCGTATCAACCATAAACGGCATGTCCGGAGCCCCATCCTACACACTTGTCCTAGGTTCCGTACCATTGAAAGGTCTCCTTGCTGAAAGATTAACACCCACGGAAGGTCCAGGGTGTGTGGCCTACTATGCCTGGTTCCGGACCCGTAGCGTGCACATCCTGCCTCCCTGGCGCTACAACTAAGTATTCGGGGGCTGGAAAGAACACGCCTACGGACAAGAGAAGTAACCGGACCCTGGACATTGCCCTAATACTCTTTACATGTTTTCTTCCCATACCACTCCAGCCGTGTGGGAAGTCACTTTTTCCTGCATTCAACCGTAGCAGGAGTTGTGCTATCCTTCTGCAGGCGGGTCTGCTTGAGGTACCTATGGTGTATTGGAGTCCTGTGGTTGTCTCATTGCTCAGGGGTCCTATGGCGCCGAACTGTACCTCCCCTGAAAGGCTTACGCCAGCGGGAGGTCTAGGGTGTGTAGCGTGCTATGCCTGGTTCCGTACCCCTAGCGTGCACACCCTGCCTCTCCAGCGCTACGACTCGGTACTGGGGAACCGGACGGCTCATACCCATGAGCAAGGCTTTAACCATACCCTGGACGACCCACATTTACCCAAGCCCTGTAGCTTAGCTGAGGACCGTAAGCCACAGTAAAGCTACCGAACAAGGAGGAGTGACTAGAGAGCATGATTGCTCCCTCTTTCTGTCGTGCATAAATATATATATATATATATATATATATATATATATATATATATGCAAGCTTAAAAGGAAAGGTGCAAAGACATAGACGTGAATAAGGTACCCGAGGGAAGTTCGGCCCTTGCCTTCGGCTTGCCGTAGCTGGCGCTCTAAGTCTTCTGCTCGCTATCGCAGAGGTTTGACGTCCACTAGATGCGGCAGGACGCCAGCATCGGGCCCCCTGGGAGGTCCGAGACGCCAAGGACCGGTGCGGATATATATATAGTGCGTGCCTCTCGACGTGTACATAGTTGTGTTTTCCTGTCTTGCTCTTGGCCGAAGTTATGTTGTCCTGCTACAAGGAGGAAACACCTGAGGGACCTGTGTTGTCTCCGGACCCCCTTGGTTACCTTCCTGCTCGGATCTGGTGGCGCCAGAAGGACGCCTCCCCCCTTTCAGAGTGCCTGGCCAGCGGGAGGTCCAGGGTGTGAAGCCTGTTTAGCCTGGTCCTGTGCCCTAAGCGTGCACATTTTGCCTCTTCAGCGCAGCACCCAAGTGTTGGGGGCCCGGATGGCACACCACCCTTGGAAGGATGGTAACCAGGGTCCGGACACTACTACACTGAATTGCCCAGGTCTTGTAGCTTAGCAGAGGACCATAAGCCATAATGGGCTAGCAAACAGGGAAAATAGAACTATATGGCACGGTTACCCCTTTCTTCTAGTGTTTATGCAGGCCACATGGCTCCGGTATGTGGGGTTGGTTCTGTAACACAAGCTTTCCTAGGGGGGAATTTAGTCTAAAATACCAAAAAGAAGATCGTTTTTTTTCAATTCTCGGACCCCCAAGGTTGGCGTCCCCGGAAGGGTCCGGAGCTGGTATCTCCCAAAGCAAGATCAGAAGACCACCATGCGGGAGAGATGGAGGCCCCACCCGCGGGCTCACTAACTCCCCCGAGATGGGCTCTGGGGCCACTGTCGGTACCCCCAAGACCGTGTATCCCCGCGTGGAAGTTGAAGACATTCCAGACCTCGCCTCCCTGTCGAGGCGGGCCCTGGCACGACCACGTGTCCTTGGCCCCGGACCCGTCCTCCCGCTGAGGCAAAATCCGGCGCTGCCACGTGTCCTCGGGCTCCGGGCCGGACCTCCCCGCTGAGGAGGGCTCCGGAGCCGCCACGTATCCTTGGCCCTGGATCTGGCCTCCCCGCTGAGGCAAGGTCCGGCGCTACCACATGTCCCCGAGCTCCGGGCCGGACCCCCCCGCTGAGGAGAGTTCTGGAGCTGCCACGTGTCCTTTGCCCCGGACTTGGCCTCCCCGCTGAGGCAAGGTCCGGCGCTACCACGTGTCCCCGGGCTCCGGGCCGGACCTCCCCGCTGAGGAGGGCTCCGGAGCCGCCATGTGTCCTTGGCCCCGGACCTGGCCTCCCCGCTAAGGCAAGGTCCGGTGCTGCCACGGTTCTCGGGCTCCGGGTCAGACCTCCCTGCTAAGGAGGGCTCCGGAGCCGCCACGTGTCCCATGACCAGTCGTGGGCCGTAAAGACCCTGAAGTAAAGGGAGACGTGTGCTGCCAGGCCGTGCATTCAAGGCTCGCGCCTTCCCTAGAAGCATGGCGCACGGCGCACGCCTCCGTCCTCCGCCTGTTCACCATTACGGTGATGAGACAGGGCGGTGAGGTGTGACTGCAGAACAGTATCGCCCAACGGCACAGAGCCGCTCAGCAGAGCGAGAAGACGCGGCGACAATACAAGTATTCATCATCACTTGCTTCCCGGACAGAGGCGCTCGGCGTGTCTGGCAGCGCGCCTTAACTCCTCCGACAACGACATTACATATAGCCCTAGCTCATGTATAGGGTACAGACAGCCGCGGGGCCACGTGTCGGGCTTCGGGCCACATTGAACTGCCCCGACCTTGGACTATAAAAGGACCGGGGCAGCCTATAGGCAAAGGGTTCGCACCCAGCGCCCACCTTCTACCGCCAAAGGGTTCGCAACTCTGTTTCACAACCCAACCAACCCACTCTCTCTCACGCGCAAGCAATACAACAATCACACCGTGGACGTAGGGTATTACGCTCCGACGGCCCGAATCACGTAAATCCTCGTGTTCATCCTCGCCATCGTGCTCCGACGCTCGAAACTACTAAGCCCCTCCTAAAAAAGAACCTTCGCAGGCTGCTCCAAGGCAGACCGGCGGAAGTGTCGCAGTGAACACTTCGACATATAGTTTCGTCCTTACTCGCCTCGCCCAGCCCTTTGTAATAACAAATTTTGCATAGCAGCAACAAGTGGAGTGACGAAACCCCACTCTCATCAGAGTGATTCAAATAAAGTTTGTGGGTCTAGTTGAGTTGGGTTCCCTTGTGCAGATTGGCCGTTTTCGGAGGTTACAACTCTCATGTCTTTAAATATAGGACACACCTTGTGTTGAAAGCTCTCACGCAATGTGAAATCCGTGGAAGGAAAATTATGCACAGAGTTTTGCTTGCTTAATTTATATGACCTTCGGCACATAAGTGGAGAGACTATATCACTGTGCCAAATCTTCATATCCTTAAATCTAGAAATATGAAAATTTTGAATATGTTAATGTGAACTCTACTCATAACAAGCTGAGCCAGAAAATACGATACAATCACATATCTCAACATTTTTTAGATTATATGGAGACATCATTGAACTCCTTTAAATTTTTAACTGGAATATCATGACTCAAAAATTCAAAATTATTAGAACTCAAATTTTAGACTTTCGAAAAAAAGAACTCCAACTTTAGAAAATCATGGCACGGAGTGGGAAGAATTCATGATTTGCCATCCTAACCAATGTCTCAGCCATATACTATCCTTACGAGTTTTCTTTATAATATATCATTTTAATGCCAACTAAGCATGCCAAATCATAGTTTTCATGTCGATGATATAGCAATCCATAATAAAATGACATTTGTGCCCAAAATATTATAAATAGAATAATTCATTAGCCATTAAATAGTTGTTCCTCTTATAATTAATTGCCATGCTATTAGTCATTTTAGAATCGGAAAGTTGGTTCGTTTTTTTGCTGTCACAAGGAGATTTTCAAAGAGAGGAATGCTTTTTGGCCCACTAGAGAAAATGAATGATTCTTATAAAAGGAATAATTTTTAGAAAGTTGATTATTTTTTACCTAGAGAAAAGGAATGATTTTTCAGAATACAAGGAAAAAAAACTAAAGTCAAATATCTAGTTGGCAGCATTAAATAGACAAACATTTATGAAAACCCAACTCTATTCTGAAAAAATGAAGGATAGAAAAAATAAAGCTACCAACACATGATAACCTGCTACCACAAACTCAATACGTTGGAAAAAAAGATAAATAAAATAGTATTATACTATGGTTCGTATCATGAATCAAGAAACACTGAAATAAACTATAGTCTTGTACTACCGTTCTTACCACGGATAAGTTATGTTCTACAGTTCCTTTCTCTAGCATGACAAGAAAAAATCATTCCTTTTATGCAAACATAATGAATCATCTTTTTGATCTGAAATGCCTAATCGTATGGCAATTAATCATAAGAGGAGCAATTATTTAATGTTTAATGAATTATTCTATTTATAATATCTTAGGCATATATTTCAATTTATTATGGGCTGCCATATTATTTGAAAATTATGATTTAGCAGGCTTAGTTTACATTAGAATGACAAATTATGAAGAAAACTCATAAGGAGGGTATATAACAAAGACATTGGTTAGGATGAGATGAATTATCACCGGAGTGGAGTCCCAGCCCTGCCTATTACCCCAGCTAAAGGCCCTGTTTGGCACGGCTTAAACTTGTTAAAAAAATAGCTTATCTGAAAAGCTGATGAACAACAGTTTAAACTTATATCCTGCTTTTAATTTATTCTGAGAAGCAACTGAATTAATAAGCTGCTAAAAAAGCTCACTGTTTAGTACACACATAATTTATTTTTATAAAAAAACTGATTCAAAAGATACGACAACCAGGGCCAAAGCATCCCCTCCCACCTTCTCGCTCGATCCAGAACGCACAAAACTGATCCCCATTTCCGCGAAATCTCGCGCCATTCGGTTCGGAATCGCCCGCCTGCTAGCCCCTTATTCTGATTCCCTTCACATTTCCGCGAATCTAGAAGGGGCGGATAATTCACCAGCACAATCTTTCGGTGTACAACTCTTTCGTTCTTGCATCTGATTTCGTTCTTGGTGACTGAATCGGACACAAGGAGGTGGTGACCCATGGGCGTAAGTGGAGACGGGCACTCGGTCAACTTGCTTCAGGTTCTTTTTGGTACGATTGTCCTTTGATACACGGATTGAGGGCGGTTATAACCCTCGATGCGCTTAGCATTTTCTTATTGGAAAATGCTTGGTCAATTTGTTACATTATTTGTGAGATTTCGATGCCTATGTTCATTGCGTGTAAAGGACTTGTATGATACGTAACTCTTTCGTTATTATGAGGGTTTACACATTCGTGGTACTAAATGTAGACTCTGCATATTTGTAGTTGATGAACAAATAGTGCTACACTCGACAGACGACAGCCATATCTTTTCTTGCAGTCAGATTTTATCCTGTAACGAAATCAGGATTTAATGTATGATATAACATGTAGCTTTTCCAATTGCAGAGGGTGCAATAGCTGGAGGAGCTGCTGGTGTTGTGGTGGAAACAGCTTTGTACTCTATCGACACAATAAAAACCAGGCTTCAGGTATGTCATAGAAATTTTAAATTTATTTCCTATTTTATCTAGACGCAAGATGATTTATTTTCTATACACAAGATTTATTTATTTCCTATATACAGGATAGACTATCTCTGATTGCGATTTAGATGTAATCCTATCCAACCACAATGGAATATATCTGTAATTTGGTTTTATTCTAAAACCGCCTGTGTACTCAGCTATCAATAAAAATATATGGCCAGCGCCCCAGCCATTGCTGTGTGCGACATCTATCTTCTCTCTCACATGGTATAGAGCATAAATTTGATCCTTTTTCCGCTTCCAAACCCACCCAATTTTGTCATCAACCGCACCTAGCACCGCCACTCACCCCCCTCCCCTGCCATGGCACACTAAAGCTCCACTCACCCCCTCCCCTCCCCACTGCCTACTCCGTCACAGTAGGCAATGGCTCTTCTATTTATGCTTCCCGTTCTGGTTGCGTGGTCCTTCAAACCCGCTGCACCTTTCACCTTCACAATGCACTTCACATTCTCAAACTCATACACAAATTGCTCTCTGTTTGCAAATTTACTCGTGACAATCTTTGCTCAATTGAATTTGATCCTCTTATTTTTTTTTCATGAAGGACCTGCAAATGAAGGCCGTTCTTTACCGCTGCAATAGCGACGGCAACCCCTATACATTCCCCTCAAGTTGTCGCCTGAGATATAACATCAACATCTTGGGCATCCAAGCCATGACAACACCAACTTCCTTCGTCAACTTTCTGCCATTCCAAAAAAAAAGTTCAGCGATCAACTTTGCCACACATGTCAACTTGGCAAAAGTGTTGGGCAGCCTTTTAGTTCCTTCAATTCTGTTTTGAAATATCCATTTGATTTAATACACTGTGATGTGTGGACATCTCCTATAGTCAGTATTGCTGGCTATCAATATTATAATGATTATTCTCATTTTTATTGGACTTTTCCTATGTGCGTGAAGTCTGATGTTTTTGGATAATTGCAATCCTTTTTCTCCTATGTCCACACACACTTCAGTTTGTGTATTAAATCAGTTCAAACATACGCTGGCAAGGAATTTGTGAACAAAGCCTCACAAGACTTGTTCATGGCGTGTGGCATCCTTCTTCATCTGTCTTGTCCCTACACCTCCCCTCAGGATGACAAGATGAGCGTGGCATAAGAACTATTAATGATGCCATGCACACTTTGCTAATTCAAGCACATCTTCCACCCCGCTTCTGGGCAGAAGCGCTCGCTGTTGCCACCCAACTACTCAATAGACATCCAACCAAAGCCTTAAACTTAGCCACACCATATTTCTCTCTATTTGGCACTCATCTGACAAGCGGCTACCTTCGTGTCTTTGGATGTATTTTTTACCCCAACATAACTGCCACCATCCAAACAAGCTTTAGCACTTTCCGTCGCTTGCATCTTTCTATGATATCCTCATAATCATCACGGTTATCGCTGCTATGACTTCTCTAGTCATCTCATTATCATCTCTCAACACGTGTTCGATGAACCCGGTTTCCCATATACTGTACTAACCTCATCACCTCCTATACCATATGATATATGGATTTTTTGTAGGACATTTCATATCTTCCCGTGTGTCGACCTGCTACTTGTGTTCGCTCATCCTCCACAGCAACAACCTTGAAAGCAGCATTCCGGAAGGCGCTGCTAGGCGGGCGCCTAGGTGTGCTTCGGCGCTCCCCCTCGCCTCGGTGGGTAGGCGGTATCTGCGGGGCGGGGGTTGTAAGCAGGAGGGCCTCGTGTACCGGCGATCACAACGACGACAGCAAATAAATCGATAGGAGGAATAGGATGAACCGGGCAGAGGATCCTGAGTTCGTGCTCGCTTCACGATCGTCAAGGTGTTCCCCAAGTTCTGAAGAAGGAGACAGCAGTGTTTTCAAGTCGTCCGACTAATTGCGATTAGTCGCAATTAGTCGTCCTTATCGTCCAGTTGATCACGATTAGGCCTATCGACTCGATCAGGGTGACTAGAAACCTAGTCGTCCGACTAGTCATCCTAGTCGGGCGACTAGTCGTCCGACTAGGGGGTCTGGCGATCAGACTGACTTGCTGGGAAAAAAAGAGAAGGGAAAAGATACAAGCCCTAGGATTCCCCTGGCTCTCGCCGGAACCTAGAGGCCACGAGGGCGGCCACGTCCCGGACTTCGACCCTGGTGGCTTCCTCCCGTTCCGCGGCGGGGCCCTGACTCGCGGGCTCCAGGGAGGAGGGATCCCGGCTCCGGAAGCACGCCAACACGTGCGTAGCGACCTCCATGGCCAGGTCCCGTCCCTCTGCCTCGAGCTCGCCGACGACCACCGCTTCGAGCCTATTCAGCTTGGCGTTGATAGACTCGAGCGCAGGAATCACCTCGGCCACCTTCTGCGCCGGGGCCGCTGCCTTCACTGGGCTAAAGCCGAGAGGGACCAGGGCGGACCCCGCCTGGTCTACGAAGTTCGAGACCGCCTGGGCCTCGGAGGACCGCAAGGCCAGCAGCTCCACCTCGCGGCGGGCTGCGAGCAAGGCATCAAGGCTCCCCTCGGAGAATTCCTTCTCCTTGGTGGCCAGCGAACTCTCCCGAAGCTGGAGGCGCTAGGCGAGCTGGTCTAACTCCGAAGCCCGGAAGTCGGCTGCCAGCTCCCGGTCCAGGGCCGCCTGGTGCTTCCGGGAGACCTCCTCCTCCCTTGCGACCAGGTCTGCCTTCTGGGCCTCCAGCTCTTTGGCACGAGCCCTCAGGTCGCCTTCGCCAGCCGCCAGCCGTGCGGCGATCTTCTCCGCCTCGGCCGCCGCAGAGCGCTCCTGCTCCGCGACGGCGCGCTCACGGCGCTCCAGCTTCAGGCGCAGATCCTCCAAGGCAGAGAGACGCTCGTCGGCCTGAGCGTGAGACGCGCGGGCCTCCTTGTGGAGCCGCCGCGTCTCGGAGTCTAGACGGTCGATGGCCCTCTTCTGACGGTCGAGGAGCGCCTTCATGACATCAAACGACGCCCGCCTAGAGTCGAGCTCCCCCTTGACCTTCTGTCATACCCCTGGAAGAGGGAGGCATCGAGCAAGTCAAAACGCGGGTAGCGGACTGGCCTGCGCAACAGAGAAAATAGAAGTAGCCGTATGGGTGGTGGGGGGTTTAAATAATACCTCGCCTGCGCGCGGACGGGAGAGTTGTTCGGTTTCTCTGTCGGCTTCCCTCTATCCCCTTCTGTTTCTCTCTTGCATCAGGCAGTCTGATCACATCGTTCAGGAGCTAGGAGACTGAGAAATTCTCCATCCACTGTGTTCTCGTGGTCGATCAGAGTCTCCCTATTGGGGACTAGTTACACTGGTATCAGAGCCCTAGAAGAGGGAGGCATCGAGCAAGTCAAAACGCGGGTAGCGGACTGGCCTGCGCAACAGAGAAAATAGAAGTAGCCGTATGGGTGGTGGGGGGTTTAAATAATACCTCGCCTGCGCGCGAACGGGAGAGTTGTTCGGTTTCTCTTTCGGCTTCCCTCTATCCCCTTCTGTTTCTCTCTTGCATCAGGCAGTCTGATCACATCGTTCAGGAGCTAGGAGACTGAGAAATTCTCCATCCACTGTGTTCTCGTGGTCGATCAGAGTCTCCCTATTGGGGACTAGTTACACCTTCGCGGTCCACTCCCTCAAAAGGCGCCCCCAAATGAGGAGGCGATCCCTCTCACCTACCTTCTCCTCCCGCTCGCGACCGAGCGCGGCCAAGACCTGCCGGACGCTCGTCTGGGCGAGCACAAGGGCGTCTGCCAGGGGCAGTGGGGCGGCTGAGGCCGGAGCGGCGCCTCCGACCTCCTCCATCACGTTGTCTTCGGGAGAAGTCGACGCTCCGGCAACCGGGACAAGGCACCGACCAGGAGAAGCCGGCACTGGGACGGGCTCGCTCCTGGTGCGCTCTGGTTCGCTGCCCACCGTAATGCCCGTAGCAGTTCCTCCCGCTCCGGCAACAGGGGGCGGGACATCGACGGCAGGTCCCGCCGAACCCTCAGTGACAGCCGGCTCCCGAGTCGGAGAAGAGGGACGAGTGGGAGGAGTCGCCGCTGCCGCAGGGGCCGGGCTGACCGGCGCAGAAGGAACTTGCGCTGGCTTGGGGGCCGCAGCGGCCGTCTCGGCTTCCGAGCGCTGCGGTGCGGATCTCCCGTCAGTCGGGGATGGCCAGGAAACGGGAGCGTTACTGGCAGTCGGGGAGTCCCTACAAACATGGGAAATGTGGGCTGATCTGCCCCTGGCCCAGGCCGGCCCCTCCCTGGCCCAGGGCGGCCAGAACTGGGCCAAGTGGGCTGGTCAGCCCTGGCCCAGGCCAGGCCCCTTTCTAGAAGGTTTTTGAGTTTAATCTTCTTAGAGATAGATTAAAAGATCCTTTGTAACAGATTAGGACTCTTGTAAGGGGGGGGGGCTATATATACAAGCCAAAAACACCCCAAATTGAGAGAGAGATCAATACAGAAAATTTTCCTCCACTTTTCTAACCCTAGCCGCCTCTCTCTCTCCTGCCCTAGCCACCGCCCAGCTTCTGCCCTAGCCGCCGCCCAGCTCCTGCCCTAGCCGTCGCCTCCCTCTGCAGCCCTAGCCGCCACCAGGGGCTAGAACCAGCCGCCGCCCCTGTTTCTCCCTCTGTTCTGCGTCTCTTCAACACCAGAACAGATCGGGCATCTCCTGATTTCTTCCCTGATCTGTTCTCCCAAGAACAGAATCAATCTGCTCAGTTTTCTGCACCAAAACTGTTCTTCTCCTTGCTGTTATTCCTCTGTTGTTGGCAGAAGAATTTTTCTACTCTGTCTTCAAGGAAGACAGATCGATCTGCTAGGGCAGATCGGTTTATTCAGCAAGAACAGGGACAGTTTCAGCGCCGGAATTGCAACATTCGTGGTATCAGAGCCGGTTTCAACCCTAGGCTGAATTCTGCAAGATGTCGTCTACACCTACAAGCAGCGGCAGCGCCATCAGCCATGGCACACCCTCACCGGCAGCTCGTGAGGTGAACACCGGGACGGGGTTCCCCGTGCTCACCAAGACCAACTACGCGGAGTGGGCTG
Source organism: Neostapfia colusana (assembly GCA_030760725.1). Lineage (NCBI taxonomy): Eukaryota > Viridiplantae > Streptophyta > Magnoliopsida > Poales > Poaceae > Neostapfia > Neostapfia colusana. Next base: position 40,010,500 of record JASWHV010000008.1, on the reverse strand, counting down.
TCATGATGAAGATCAAGCTGAAGGCACGGCTGCTTTGGAAGGCCGTGGAGGAGGGGAACGTGAGCAAGCAGGAAGATATGATGGCGCTTGACATCTTGGTCAGCGCTGTCCCGCTGGAGATGATCACGACGATCGGAGAAAAGAGGACGGCGAAGGAGGCATGGGACACGATCGCCATCATGCGGGTCGGGGCCGACCGCGTGAGGAAGACAACAGCACAACAACTTCGGAAGGAGTTCGAAGACGCTGTCTTCAAGGATGGCGAAAGCGTGGAGGACTTCTCCCTCCGCCTGAGCGGCATGCTATCACGGCTTGCGTCGCTAGGGGAGGAGATAGGAGAAGAGAGGGCCGTGGAGAAGCTCCTGCGAAGCGTTCCAGAACGCTTCCAACAGATCGTGGTGCCGATCACGACACTGCTGGACGTGTCGACCCTCACCTTGTCGGAGGTGACGGGGCGTCTCAGGGCGGCTGAGAATGCTTTCGACTCGACGCAGCGGAAGGGAGGAGTACACAACGGCCAGCTGTACCTCACCCGGGAGGAGTGGGAGGCACAGCGGAAGGAGGAGCGGTCTACCCAGTCCGCGGGTTCTTCTAAGAGGGGCGGCCGAAAGGGCCCGCCCAAGAAGAACGGAGGCAAGAAGGGAGGTTCCGGAAAGGATATTCCGCGGGACCAGTGTAGGAAGTGCGGGAAGAAGGGCCACTGGGCCAGGGAGTGTCGGTCGAAGCCTAAGGAGGAGCCGCAGCAGCAGGCTTTCGTGGCAAAGGCGGAGGAGGAGGGCGCCTTGTTTATGACAAGGGTGGCCTCAGTACAGGAGGAGGCTGTACAGGAACGTCCTATGCGCCCACTGGAGATAGTGGAGGGACGTGTCTTCGCTCACCGCAGCAACGACGATGACTTTGATGACACTCGTTGGTACCTCGACACGGGCGCGGCCAACCACATGACGGGTTCGCGCGCCGTCTTCTCCGAGCTCGACGAAAACGTCGTCGGAACCATCAAGTTCGGCGATAATTCCGTCGTGCATATCCAGGGGAAGGGTACGGTCCTATTCGCCGCCAAGACGAGTGAGCACAGGAGGCTCACTGGCGTCTACCTCATCCCACGCCTCACCACCAACCTCATCAGCGTCGGCCAGCTGGATGAGGATGGCTACAGCATCACGGTGCAAGGAGGAGTGATGCACATACGGGATGAGCAACAGCGTCTCCTCACACGAGTTCAGCGCGACGACAGCAAGCTGTACTCCATCAGGCTCAACATCACACGTCCGGTTTGCCTAACCGCGAGGCGTGATGATGTTGCGTGGCGTTGGCACGAACGCTACGGACACGTCGGCTTCCAGGCGCTTCGGAAGTTGGCACGAGAGGAGATGGTGCTCGGGCTTCCGCAAATTGATCATGTCGATCAATTGTGCGAAGCTTGCTTGGTCGGGAAGCAGAGGCGCTCCAGCTTCCCTAAGCAAGCTCGGCGGCGCGCGGAGGGCGCGCTCGACCTTGTCCACGGCGACATCTGCGGGCCTATCATGCCGACGACTCCAGGTGGCAAGAAGATGTTCTTGTTGCTTGTGGATGACATGAGCCGCTATATGTGGCTCTATCTTCTAGCAACCAAGGACAAGGCGCCCGACTTAATTCAGCAATTCAAGGCGACAGCTGAATTAGAGTCCGGGAGGAGGCTGAAGCTACTTCGTACTGATCGCGGAGGGGAGTTCACCTCACAGGAGTTCGGCGAGTACTGCGCTCAGCACGGAGTACAACGTCAGCTCACAGCCCCGTATACGCCGCAGCAAAACGGGGTTGTGGAGCGGCGCAACCAGACGGTGGTCGACATGGCGAGGAGCATGTTGAAGGCGAAGGGTATGCCCGGGATATTTTGGGGTGAGGCAGTTATCACGGCTGTCTATATTCTGAATCGATCCCCTACCCGCGGCCTCGACGGGAAGACGCCATATAAAGCTTGGCATGGAGAGCGACCAACCGTCAATTATTTCCGAACTTTTGGGTGCGTGGGGCATGTCAAGAACACGCGCCCCAACCTGAAAAAGTTGGAAGACCGGAGTACTCCGATGATTTTTCTTGGCTATGCTGCAGGGACGAAGGGATATCGGATGTATAATCCGGCTGATGGGCGTACACACATATCACGTGACGTGATATTCGACGAGGCGGCCAAGTGGGACTGGGGAGAAGGAGTAGGAGAAGAGGACTACACCACCTTCCACGTCGACTCCTTAGGTCCAGCAGGTGCTGGACCTGCTGTTTCAGCACCCGGAGAGGTGCTGCAGGGTCCGGAGGGGCCGAACAGCACCCCTGCAGTGCCCAGGAGGGGCACAGAAGGGTCTGTACAGACCCTAGGAGTTCCTGCGCCAGCCTCCAGACCTGCTGGAGAGAGTCCAACACCTACAGCGTCGCCCCAAGGGCCCCTGCAGGGGCTGTCCAGCGCAAATCAGGGCTGGGACAGTCCTGCACGGGGTCAGCAGCAGTGGGGGGTTCCGGACTTGAAGATTCCAGCACTTTCGTCACGCCCCGGAATCCTCCACAGCCCATCTGCTTCGCCTCACCGCTGTCGGACCCCGACAGCAATGTTGTCAACGCCTACTACGACGACGGCGGGAAACTACGGTTCCGCACGATGCGCAACATACTCGGAACCCTCACCCCTCCTGGTCGGGCTGAGCGCCCACCAAGCTTGGAGGAGGGGGAGCTTATGTTCACCACCGCAGAGGAGCCTACGTCCTTCGCCGATGCTGAGAAACACCCGTGCTGGAGACGGGCCATGCTCGAGGAGATGGAGTCCATAGAAGAAAACAAGACTTGGCAACTTGTTGATCTTCCTGCAGGACACAAGCCCATTGGCCTCAAATGGGTGTTTAAGGTGAAGAAGAACGAGCATGGGGAGGTGGTAAAGCACAAGGCTCGACTGGTGGCAAAAGACTATGTCCAACGGCAAGGAACAGACTTTGACGAGGTATTTGCTCCTGTAGCTCGTCTCGAATCTATTCGCTTGCTCCTTGCAGTTGCTGCACACAAGGGGTGGGAGGTACACCACATGGACGTGAAGAGCGCCTTCCTGAACGGCGACTTGATGGAGGAGGTGTACGTCTCCCAACCCGCTGGCTTCATCATCCACGGAGCCGAACACAAGGTGTATCGGCTCAAGAAAGCTTTATATGGACTTCGTCAGGCTCCCAGGGCCTGGAATGCCAAGCTCAACGATAGCTTGCTATCGCTTGGTTTCCAGAAGAGTACAAGCGAGCACGGGATTTATTTCCGTGGAGCTGAAGATAAGAAGCTCATCGTCGGCGTGTACGTCGACGATCTTGTAATCACAGGAGGAGGCGATCTCAAGAAGTTCAAAGGGGAGATGATGAAGAGGTTCAAGATGAGCGACTTGGGTCTCTTGTCATATTATCTTGGCCTGGAGGTGCGGCAAACTAATGCAGGGATAAGCGTTCGGCAGGCGGCCTACGCTTCCAAACTTGTCTCTAAAGCTGGCTTGGAAGGATGCAATCCCTGTGCATTTCCCATGGAGCAAGGACTCAAGCTTTGCAAGACAAGTGATAGCCCGTTGGTGCATGCAACGGACTATAGGAGCTTGGTTGGAGGGCTGCGATACTTGGTGAACACACGTCCCGATCTTGCCTACTCGGTCGGGTACGTGAGTCGGTTTCTGGAGGAGCCCAAGGAGGATCACTTTGCTGCAGTCAAACGCATTGTACGCTACATAGCGGGTACAATCAACTATGAAGTCTTCTATGCAAGAGGAGAAGACATGGAACTTATTGGGTACTCGGATAGTGACTATGCGGGAGACGTGGAGGACCGCAAGAGCACAAGCGGGGTGCTGTTTTGTCTTGGAAACAGCCCCGTTTCATGGCAGTCCTGCAAGCAGAAGGTGGTGGCCTTGTCCTCATGTGAAGCAGAGTATATCGCAGCAGCTCAAGGGGCATGTAAAGGTGTATGGATGGCACGGCTGATGGAGGACTTAGCTGGAAAATCGAAGGCGCCGGTGCTGCGGGTTGATAACAAGTCAGCTATAGACTTGAGCAAGAACCCGGTACACCATGACAGGAGCAAGCACATCGACGTCAAGTACCACTACATACGGGAGTGTGTGGACAGCGGTACTATTGTGCTTGAGCAAATCTCCACTCAAGACCAGATGGCGGACATCTTGACCAAGGCTCTTGGAAGACAGAAGTTTGTGGAGATGAGAAGAAGGATCGGGATTCTAGACATGGGCCAGTGTCAGGATCAGGAGGAGAATGTGGGCTGATCTGCCCCTGGCCCAGGGCGGCCAGAACTGGGCCAAGTGGGCTGGTCAGCCCTGGCCCAGGCCGGGCCCCCTTTCTAGAAGGTTTTTGAGTTTAATCTTCTTAGAGATAGATTAAAAGATCCTTTGTAACAGATTAGGACTCTTGTAAGGGGGGGGGGCTATATATACAAGCCAAAAACACCCCAAATTGAGAGAGAGATCAATACAGAAAATTTTCCTCCACTTTTCTAACCCTAGCCGCCTCTCTCCCTCCTGCCCTAGCCGCCGCCCAGCTTCTGCCTTAGCCGCCGCCCAGCTCCTGCCCTAGCCGCCGCCTCCCTCTGCAGCCCTAGCCGCCACCAGGGGCTAGAACCAGCCGCCGCCCCTGTTTCTCCCTCTGTTCTGCGTCTCTTCAACACCAGAACAGATCGGGCATCTCCTGATTTCTTCCCTGATCTGTTCTCCCAACAACAGAATCAATCTGCTCAGTTTTCTGCACCAGAACTGTTCTTCTCCTTGCTGTTATTCCTCTGTTGTTGGCAGAAGAATTTTTCTGGTCTGTCTTCAAGGAAGACAGATCGATCTGCTAGGGCAGATCGGTTTATTCAGCAAGAACAGGGACAGTTTCAGCGCCGGAATTGCAACAGGAAACTCCTGAATTAAAAGAAGAAGACAACACAGGCTCTAGAATCCGCGAGAGACACGAGCGCTCCAACGGGCTCTGAACCCCGGCTTCCGAGCCGGGGTAGGTCCACTAGAGCCCGCCGTCGCCGCCGACGGCTGCCCCGCAGTCGCCCGGGCTGGCGGAGCAGGGGATGCTTCTGAAGCCCCCCTGGACGCCGACCCGGCCCCTGAAGCCTGGGGTGCCTGAGCTCTTGGCTCGCCCCTGGGCATCGACGTGCCAACACTTTCCCTCGAGGCTCCACCACCTGAGGAGGGAGGACGCGACGCCCGGGAACTTTCAGCCCGTCGTCGCTCAAGAGGAGTCCCGTCGGGATGATGAGCCCGAGGCCTCTTGGGGTCGCCACCAGACGGGGCGCCCATCTCCAGAAGCAGGGCGCGCAGGCGCCCTGGATCCCTGACTCGGCGCGAACGCCGCCGCCGGAGGAGACCGAGCGCGCTTCTTCTCCGGAGGCGGGTTGGAAGCCATGGCTGGAGAAAGCTCAAGGACAGGGAAGACAAAAGCGCAAGAACTCAAGGAAGATGCAAGCGCTGGGAAGTGCGAAGGGAAGCCGCGATGCGGGTAAGATCCCTTTTTAAACTTCCCAGACGCGGTTCAACGCGATTCGAAACTCTTCGAATATGCCGCTTGGACAACCGCTTCAGCTCCAAGACCAAGCGTCGATGACAAGTGGACCCAAGCCGTCTGGCTGAAGAGGTTGGCCAAGAAGTCAGTCTCCCAAGGAGACGAGCCGGCAAGACGCTTCGGCGGTTCCCAAAAAGGCGTTGCGTCGTGCAAAAGTGGCAGCCTTGGGAACCGCCGCAGTAAAAGCAACCATCAAGTAGGGCACACGCTCCCACGATCCCGCGACTGTTCGTGCTCCGGCAACGGTGAATGCGGGTCTTCGAGAAGGTGCGCGGAGTAGAAGAGACGGGGGCCCCACCTCGGGCTCGCTATCTCCCCCGAGATGGGCCCAGGGGTACCCCCGCGCACAGGGGAAACTGCCTAAGGGCCTCGCCCTTCTCCGCAGGGAGAGCTCCGAAGGCGCCATGTGTCCAGCGGGGCCGGACCTCCCTCTCCTCAGAGGAGAGCTCCGGAACCGCCACGTGGCCAACTGAGCCGGACCTCCCCCCTCCGCGGGGAGAGCTCCGAAGGCTCTACGTGTCCAGCGGGGCCGGACCTCCCTCTCCTCAAAGGAGAGCTCCGGGCCCGCCACGTGGACAGCAGAGCCGGACCTCCCCCCACCGCGGGGAGAGCTCCGAAGGCTCCACGTGTCCCGCGGGGCCGGACCTCCCTCTCCTCAGAGACAACTCCGGCGTGGGCAGTGCGGCAAGACGAAGACTCAGAAGCCCTCGCCAGAGACAACTACCGGCGTAACTACAGGATACGGTAGATGGCAGGCAATCTCCTCGGGACCACCTATCGGGTCCCAGGCCCACTTTGTAAGCCGCCCGAGCCTTGGACTATAAAAGGCTCTGGTAGGCAACGTTGCAAAGGGTTCGCACTCTAGTAGTTCGAACTCCGTTCGACTTCTTGCACACTCACATGCTCAACACTCAGGCAATACAACGAGCACCTCTACTCACCGTGGACGTAGGGTTTTTACGCTCCGGCGGCCTGAACCACGTAAAAAATCTCTGTGTCAACCTTCTCCTTCTATCGTCCCTAACGCATAAGCTCTCCGTGAGTGACTAGCCCCTCTGAAAAAGAACCTCCGCGGGCTGCCTAGAGCAGGCCCTGGGGAAGTGTCGACGGCACACTTCGACAAAATCGTTGAGATGAGCGCAGATTTTTAAAGAAATTAGGAAGAAAGCGCAAAAAGAAAGCAGAATGAGGATCTAAAATGATAAGAGCTCAGGAGCTGAAAAGATTAGATTACTTAGTATGGAGTGTGTTGGAGAAACACACCCGGAGAGCTCAAGTGAAAAAATCACACTAACTGCACAAAAATCAGCATGTGCGGACTAGTTCGATATCAACCGGACTAGTCCAATTTCTCTCTGACTAGAAAACGGACTAGTCCGATATGGACCGGACTAGTCCGATTTGTCTCTGAGTAGACAACGGATGCGTCGGACCGGAATCCGCTCATCCAAAATCGCAGAGGGTGGTGCCGCACGATGCAACACCCGACACCACACATCATAAGAACACATACATAGAAAGCCAACTGAAATGTACCAAGTAGTACATTACTCAGTTACAAACTAGTGTTCATATTACACAGCGGAAACTAATTTATACAACTCACGCCCGTCTACCTAGCAAAAGTAGGTTGCCCAGACCTAGCGCAACCCACACTAGCTGTACCTCTTCAGCTCAGCGCGGCGTGTACGGCTCCCACTCAGCCGTGGTCCCCGACGGAGGGTAAACCTCGCCGGTGGACTCGTAACCCGAGTCCGTGGGTGGTTTCTCACGTGAAAACACTTAAGCAACAACCATGAGCACGATGGCTCAACAAGACTTAACCGACTCACCTAGTCATGAAACTCTACATGCAGTTTACACGAACATGTAATAGTAATTTCAGCAAACGGACACGACTACAAGTTTATCCTTAGTTCATCTTTTAGCCACAAGTTAACAATTCATGAATAAGAAATTTAGAAAAGCAATATTTGGTGGCACACATGTAGCAATACAAATATACATATCAGCAGAATTGAATCATAAGATTCCATGATTTATCTACGTTACGACGCAGCGAACAAGCGGTACTAGTCACCGCGAGGGACGGCGAATCGACTCGATATACACCTGCAGGGATACCCGAATAGCACGTCACGTACGCCCACACGCGGAGCTGCACACAGCACGCTCACCCCGTGTCGTACGTTACAACCTTTCACCTAACAGCCCAAACGTCGAACCGGTCGCTCCGAAACGAGCAGGAGGTTCCCTACACGGAGCATCTCTCTATGCCCGTTAGCTGATTTCCACCTTGCTGCCCTCAACCTACGCCTATAAATCAGTGTGCTATGCCTCGACGCCCGGAGGTTTAGGTTACATCGGTTTATCAGGGCCCATATATCCGATATGCCTTCGGTACGTTCAATACTTGTTCAGCAGGGCCGCACACGGATCGGTCCTCAATCGACGCGGACAGGGCTGCGCACACAAGACTTCCTCTTGCTGCGCCCTAGCCCCTGCCTAGTCTCATTTTCATTACTAAAGTGATCTCACATCACTCGAACCAATCCCGTGTGTCCCAAAGCCTAACTCGCGAGTAGATTCCAACTACTCGACTTGTACCGAAGTCCTATGAATCATTAAGCATAGCCTGTCTACTCGAGGACTTAGACACTACCCTCACTCTTGTAGGAAAATTCTGGTTATGCATCCTACACCTAATGCATATCCATACCTCATACTAAACATGTAAACGGAGCAAAACTTTATAAAAGGGTTAATGTAAACTGGGGCTTGCCTTGTTGCTGCTGGTCAGGGGTTAGGCCTTCGTCCGGAAGAAGGAAGTCGAGCACTTCCGGAGTCTCCTCGCCTTCAGCGACTACACGCAAACGATATACTATATGTCAATTGAAATGCAATGTTTGTGTTGGACTGTACGTGATTAGGGGGCAGGGGCATTTTAGTTCTTTGTATTAGGGTTGCTTAGCCCTTGAGCTGTCCCCCTATATATGTATCTCCTTGACAGGATGTTAATCACCTAATCACTTTTTCCCTAATCTAATTTGGTATCAGATTGCCTCTTTCTCTCTCTCCCGGCGGCTGCGTGCCGCCGCGTTGCCCTCGTCGCGCGCCGCCCTCGTCCCGCGCCGCCCTCTGCTGGCAGCCGCGCCCCCCCCCAACCCCCCCTGCGCGCCGCCCGCCGCCGCGCTGCCCTCGTCGCGCGCCGCCCTCGTAGCCTCGCCGCCCTCTGCCTGGCAGCCGCGCCCGCCCGGCCGCCCCGCCGCCGCGCCCGCCCGGCCGCCGCGCCCTCCTGGCCACCGCGCCCGCTCGACCGCCACGCGCGCGCGCCCTCCAGGCGGCGCCCTCCCGGCCGCCGCGCCGCCTCCTGGCCGCCGCGCCCGCCCGGCCGCCGCGCACGCCCGGCCGCCGCGCCCGCCGCGCCCGCTCGGCCGCCGCGCCCTCCCGTCCGCCGCGCGTTCTCGGCCGCCGCATGCTCTCCTCCCGGCTGCTGCGCGCGCCCTCCCGGCTGCGCCCCCCCCCCCGGCCGCCGTGCCCTCCCGGCTGGTCCTCGACCTCGCTCTCGAGGCGCTCGTCCCACTGCAGGACTCCCACGGCGGGGGTGTTGCTCCCCGTCGCGCGCGACCTCCGCCTCGCCAGCGCCCCGGGCAGCCCCATCTGCGCCGGCTGCCTTGACCTCCGCGATGTCCTCCGCCGACGACCTCTTCAGCAACGGCCAGATCTGGCCCGTCCGCCTCGAGCGCGGCCTCGATGCGGCCGACCAGGGCCGCCCGCGTCTCGGCGGCCAGTGCAGCGAGGACGCCCACTTCCGGAGGACTGATGTTGGTGTTCGTCCCGCCGCCAACTCCGCAGCGCCACCTTGGGCCACCGCTGCCCCACCAGCTATGCCGCCGTCCGTCTGGGCCACGCCGCTGCCGGACACGTGGGCTGGGCTGCCTCCCTCGGCCGTTGTCTCCTTGCCTCGGCCGTCACCATCGGCCTATATCCGGTCATCATCGACTCTGACCTGGCAGCTGATGCCACCTTACGCGTTGCCTTGCTTCCCGGCGCCGCCACCGCCGAGGCATGTCGCGACCCGTTCTACACCGTCGGTCTACCTACGGGTCTCACGCCGTCTGGCCCCGACTGGGTGGTGGACTCTGGTGCCTCGTACCACACCACCCCTGACGTCGGTATCCTCTCTTCTACCCGCCCTTCCCGTCCCTCTGATCCTTCATCTATCGTTGTTGGGAATGGGACGACTCTTCCAGTCACCTCAGTAGGTGATTTGGGTTTGCCCGATTCATTTCAGCTACGTGATGTTCTTGTTGCTCCTAACATCATTGAGCACCTTCTTTCCGTTCGTCGTTTTACTACTGACAACCATGTTTCCCTTGAGTTTGATCCTTATGGTGTAACTGTGAAGGATCTCACTACTCGACGCGTTCTCTTTCGTTGTGATAGTACGGGTCCCCTGTATACGATGCGTCTTCCTGCTTCCGCTCCGCCTCTTGCCCTGACTACGACAGCTTCTTCGACTATTTGGCATCGTCGGCTTGGCCACCCTGGTGTTGATACTATGTCGAAGTTGTCTGGTAGTTCAGCGATTCCGTGTACTCGGGGTACTCATGAGTCTCTTTGCCATGCTTGTCAGTTGGGTCGCCACGTTCGACTTTCCTTTTCGCATTCTGTCACTCGTGTCGACCGCATCTTTGATTTGATTCATTGTGATCTTTGGACTTCACCTGTTCTCAGTGTTTCTGGATATAAGTATTACTTGGTGATCGTTGATGATTTTTCGCACTATTCGTGGACTTTTCCCTTGCGGCAGAAGTCTGATACGTTCGACACTCTTTCTCACTTCTTCGCTTGGGTGTCCACCCAGTTTGAGCGCACGATCCGTGCGTTCCAGTGCGATAACGGGCGCGAGTTTGACAACCCTGCGTTCCGTGACTTTCTGCTTTCTCACGTCGTTCAGTTACGCATGTCTTGCCCGTACACTTCCCCCCAGAACGGCAAGGCTGAGCGCATGATTCGGACCACCAACGATGTCATGCGCTCTCTGATGTTTCAGGCTTCTATCCCTGCTCGTTACTGGGCGGAGGCGCTTCACACCGCCACCTACCTCATTAATCGCCTTCCTACTAAGGCGATTAGTGCTCCCACCCCTCACTTCGCTTTGTTCGGCACACCTCCTCTCTACGACCACCGTCGAGTGTTTGGGTGCACTTGCTACCCTAACCTCTCCGCCACAGCTTCCCATAAGCTTGCACCTCGCTCGACTCGGTGTGTTTTCCTTTGGTACTCCCCAGACCACAAGGGGTACCAGTGCCTTGACCCTACCACCCATCGTATCTTGATCTCCCGACACGTCGTCTTCGACGAGTCTTCCTTTCCTTTTTCCACCCCGTGTTCTGACTCCATCGCTGAGTTGGATTCCCTCTTCTCCACTGACCCCGAGGCCGCTCCTGTACCGCGACCTTGTCTTTTACCTCTTGCAGGTTACCCTCCTGCTGCGCCACGCTCAGCATCGGCGTCCCTGACGCCACCTGCTGCGCCACGCGCGGCCCTGGCGTCCCTGACGCCAACTGTTGCGCCACGCGCGGCCCCGGCGTCCCTGACGCCATCTGTTGCGCCACGCGCGGCACCGGCGTCTCTGACGCCGCTAGCTGCGCCACGCGCAGCCCCAGTGTCCCCGGCGTCGCCCGCTGCACCACGCGCGGCCCCGACGACACCTGCTGCGCCACGCGCGGTACCAGTGTCCCCGGCGTCGTCTGCTGCGCCACGCGCGGCCCAGATGACACCTGTTGTGCCACGCGCGGCCCCGACGACACCTGCTGCGCCACGCGTGGCCCGGACGACACCTGCTGCGCCGAGCGTAACTCCGGCGTCCGTGCCGACGCCTGCTGCGCCGAGCGTAGCTCCGGCGTCCCTGCCGACGCCTGCTGCGCCGAGCGCGGCCTCGGCGTCCTCGACACCAGCAGTTGCGCCGTGCGCGGCCTCGACGTCCCCAACTTCGACTACTGCACCACGCGCGGCTCCTGCGGCGCGGTACGCCGACCCCGCTCTTGTCTATCAGCGACGAGCGCGGGATGGTGGATCATCCTCTTCGCGCCCTGAGGATCTGGTATATCACCCTCCGCTGCTTCACCGGGACCCTCGTCACGTTCACCCAATGGTGACTCGACGGGCCGCCGGCGTCCTTCGTCCTGTGGAGCGCTTCTCCGGGGTCGTTCTCTCGTCCTCGACCCCCCCGGAGCCTGCCTCGTCACCCATCTCGCCTATCCCCTCTTCTGTCCGTAGCGCCCTCGCCGATCCTCATTGGCGTCGGGCTATGGAAGAAGAGTATGCGGCCCTACTTGCCAACCGGACCTGGGACCTGGTTCCCCGTCCTGGTCGTGGCATTGTTGTCACGAGCAAGTGGGTGTTCACGCATAAGAGGAGGGCGGATGGGTCTCTAGAGAGGTACAAGGCACGGTGGGTGCTTCGCGGTTTCACGCAGCGTCCCGGCGTCGACTACGACGAGACCTTCAGCCCGGTGGTGAAGCCGGCGACAGTTCGTACCGTTCTATCGTTGGCTCTGTCGCGTTCGTGGCCTCTCCACTAGCTGGACGTCAAGAACGCCTTTCTCCACGGGACGTTGACGGAGACGGTGTACTGTAGTCAGTCGACAGGGTTTGTTGATTCAGCCCGTCCAGACTTGGTCTGCCGGCTGAACAAGTCTCTATACGGGCTGAAGCAGGCGCCTCGGGCCTGGTACAGCCGATTCGCCTCCTTCCTGGCCTCGCTCGGCTTCGTCGAGGCCAAGTCGGACACTTCGCTCTTCATCTACAGGCGTGAGAGTGACACTATCTACCTCCTCCTGTACGTGGACGATATTGTCCTCACGGCGTCCAGCCCGGCTCTTCTTCAGCGCACGATCTCCGCCCTGCAGCGCGAGTTTGCGATGAAGGATCTAGGCCAGCTCCACCACTTCCTGGGCGTTGCGGTCGAGCACCGCCCGGGTGCTCTGTTCCTCCACCAGCGCCAGTACTGCCTGGATATCCTCGAGCGAGCTGGCTGAGATCCTTCATCGCGAACTCGCGCTGAAGGGCGGAGATCGTGCGCTGAAGAAGAGCCGGGCTGGACGCCGTAAGGACAATATCGTCCACGTATAGGAGGAGGTAGACAGTGTCACCCTCACGCCTGTAGACGAAGAGCGAAGTGTCCGACTTGGCCTCGACGAAGCCGAGCGAGGCCAGGAAGGAGGCGAACCGGCTGTACCAAGCCCGAGGCGCCTGCTTCAGCCCGTACAGAGATTTGTTCAGCCGGCAGACCATGTCTGGACGGGCTGAATCAACGAACCCTGTCGGCTGACTGCAGGACACCGTCTCCGTCAACGTCCCATGGAGGAAGGCGTTCTTGACGTCCAGCTGGTGGACAGGCCAAGAACGCGACAGAGCCAGCGACAGAACGGTGCGAACCGTCGCCGACTTCACCACTGGGCTGAAAGTCTCGTCGTAGTCGACGCCGGGACGCTGCGTGAAACCACGAAGCACCCACCGTGCCTTGTACCCCTCTAGAGACCCATCCGCCTTCCTCTTATGCGTGAACACCCACTTGCCCGTGACAACATTGCCACGACCAGGACGGGGAACCAGGTCCTAGGTCCGGTTGACAAGCAGGGCCGCATACTCTTCTTCCATAGCCCGACGCCAATGAGGATCGGCGAGGGCGCTACGCATAGAAGAGGGGATAGGCGAGATGGGTGACGAGGCAGGCGGCGGGGAGGTCGAGGACGAGATGATGACCCCGGAGAAGCGCTTCCACAGGACGAAGGACGCCGGCGGCCCGTCGAGTCATCATCGGGTGAACATGACGAGGGTCCCTGTGAAGCAGCGGAGGGTGGTATACCAGATCCTCAGGATGCGAAGAGGACGGTCCACCAACCCGCGCTCGTCGCTGATAGACAAGAGTGAGGTCGGCGTACCGCGCCGCAGGAGCCGCGCGTGGTGCAGTAGTCGAAGTCGGGGACGCCGAGGCCGCGCACGGCGCGACTGCTGGCGTCGGGGACGCCGAGGCCGCGCTCCGCGCAGCAGGCGTCAGCAGGGACGCCGGAACCACGCTCGGTGCAGCAGGTGTCGTCGGGGACGTCGGGGCCGCGCGTGGCGCAGCGGACGATGCCGGGGACACTGGGGCCGCGCGTGGCGCAGCTGGCGGCGTCAGGGACGCCGGTGCCGCGCGTGGCGCAGCAAGTGGTGTCAGGGACACCGGGCCCGCGCGTGGCGCGGCAAGTGGCGTCAGGGACGCCGGGGCCGCGCGTGGCGCAGCAGGTGGCGTCAGGGATGTCGGTGCCACGTAAGGCACAACAGGTGGCGTGGAAGACGTCGAAGCTGCGCGTGGCGCAGCGGGAGGGTAACCTGCAAGAGGTAAAAGACAAGGTCGCGGTACAGGAGTAGCCTCGGGGTCAGTGGAGAAGAGGGAATCCAACTCAGCGACGGAGTCAGAAAACGGGGTGGAAAAGGGAAAAGACGATGTGTCGGGAGATCAAGATACGACGGATGGTAGGGTCAAGGCACCGGTACCCCTTGTGGTCAGGGGAGTACCCAAGGAAAACACAACGAGTCGAGCGAGGCGCAAGCTTATGGGAATCCGTGGCGGAGAGGTTAGGGTAACAAGCGCACCCAAACACTCGAAGGTGGTCGTAGAGAGGAGGGGTGCCGAACAAAGCGAAGTGAGGGTTGAGAGCACTAATCGCCTTAGTAGGAAGGCGATTAATGAGGTAGGTGACGGTGTGAAGCGCCTCTGTCCAGTAACGAGTAGGGGTAGAAGCCTGAAACATCAGAGAGCGCATGACATCGTTGGTGGTTCGAATCATGCGATCAGCCTTGCCGTTCTGGGGGGAAGTGTACAGGCAAGACATGCGCAACTGAACACCGCGAGAAAGTAGAAAGTCACGGAACGCAGAGTTGTCAAACTCGCGCCCGTTATCGCACTGGACCGCACGGATCGTGCGCCCAAACTGGGTGGACACCCAAGCGAAGAAGTGAGAAAGAGTGCCGAACGTATCAGACTTCTGTCGCAAGGGAAAAGTCCATGAATAGTGCGAAAAATCATCAACGACCACCAAGTAATACTTATATCTAGAAATACTGAGAACAGGTGAAGTCCAAAGATCACAATGAATCAAATCTAAGATGCGCTCGACACGAGTGACAGAATGCAGAAAAGGAAGTCGGACGTGGCGACCCAACTGACAAGCATGGCAAAGAGACTCATGAGTACCTCGAGTACACGAAATCACTGAAATACCAGACAACTTCGACATAGCATCAACACCAGGGTGGCCAAGCCGACGATGCCAAATGGTCGAAGAAGCTGTCGTAGTCAGGGCAAGAGGCGGAGCGGAAGCAGGAAGACGCATCGTGTACAGGGGACCCGTACTATCACAATGAAAGAGAATGCGTCGAGTAGTAAGATCTGTCACAGTTACACCATAAGGATCAAACTCAAGGGAAACATGGTTGTCAGTAGTAAAACGACGAACGGAAAGAAGGTGCTGAATGATGTCAGGAGCAACAAGAACATCACGTAGCTGAAACAAATCCGGCGAACCCGAGTCACCTACTGAGGTGACTGGAAGAGCCGTCCCATTCCCAACAACGATAGATGAAGGATTAGAGGGACGGGAAGGGCGGGTAGAGGAGAGGAGACCGACGTCAGGGGTAGTGTGGTACGAGGCTCCGGAGTCTACCACCCAGTAGGGCCAGACGGCGTGAGACCCCGCAGGTGGACCGACGGTGTAGAACGGGTCGCGACATGCCCCGGCGGTGGCGGCGCCGGGAAGGAAGGCAACACGCTCGAACCCTCGACGGTGGTGCCAACCGAGTAGGCAACAGCTGCTCCAGGTTCATCAGCCGATGGCGGCCGAGAAGTACCTCCCAGGGCAACATAACCGACGGCCCAAGGGGCGGCTGCAGCTGCTGCGGGCCAGGTAGCGGCGCCATCGTAGGGTGCTGCAGAGGCGACGACGGCAGGCCAGACGGCAGCAACGGCTCGAGGGGTGGCAGCGCTGGGGGCTGCAGGAGCACCGGCGGCCAGTGCTGGGGTCGCGCCGGCGGGCGGCAGCACGGGTGCGCCAGCGGGCAGCAGCAGGGGTGCGCCGGTGGGTGGCAGCAAAGGGCCCTGAGGAGGCGGTCCAGCTGTGAAGGGACCCTGAGGCGGTGGAGTAGGCGTGACGGGGCCCTGAGATGGCGGCGCGGAGGTGAAAGGACCCTGAGGCGGTGCCCCGGCAACAAAGGGGCCACGGGAGGGCGGCGCGGCGCCGAAGGGACCCTGAGGCGGCGTCGAGCCCCTGAACCCACCCGTTGCAGCGGGAGGCGGGGCTCCGAACGGCGGCGCCGGGCCAACGCCGGGGCGCACAAACGGTCCGCCGGCAGGGAACGGCGAAGATGCCCCTGGTGGCGGCGGCGGCGCCGGGCACGAAGGCGGTGACGGCACGGCCGGGCCTGTCGTTCCCCATCAGCGGCTGCATCGCGTGGAACACCGGATTCAGAAGAGGAGACGCGAGCTGAGGGTTATAGAAGACGACGAGGGAGAGGGAGAACGACGCCTGGGCGGCGCGGCGGCGGCGCGTGAGAAGGAGACGGGGCGCAGCGGCCAAGCGGCGGGCGGCGCGCGACGAGGTCTGACGGCGCGGCGGCGGGCGGTGCGCAGCGGCCAGGAGAGAGAGAAGGGCAGAGAGAGGCAATCTGATACCAAATTAGATTAGGGAATTGATAAGTTTAATAATAGGCTGTCAAGGAGGATATATATATAGGGAGACACAGCTTAAAGGCCAAGTAACCCTAATACAAAAGACTAAAATGCCCCCTAATACACGTACAGTCCAACATTCACAAGTGTTCACAAGATATCCACAAGATGAGCTGTCGTGTGATGAACAAATTTTTACAAGTCACTTTCTTGGGCTTTTACAACGGACTAGTCCCGCACTCTTACAGACTAGTCCGGTATCTCACAACACTTAGGGTTTTCACACGCCACACACTGGACTAGTCCGGAGTCCACCACGGACTAGTCCGGACATCGCAAACCCTAACGGTAACTTTTGGAAACACTAGTATAAATAGAGGTGTACGGCCATACTACCATATCTCTCGACCCCCTGCGCCGTCACACCTTTCAAGAGTCTAAAATTCACATCTCTCCACACATTCTAACCCTAAAAGGATCAAATCTTTGAGGATTAGCAATCGATCAAAGGAGCGACTTGTTCTACACATCTTGAGCTCTTGGGTTTGATCTCTCGCACACTCTTGTTCATTTATTGTTCATCTTTTGAGTGTGTTTGGTGATATTCATTCATTATAATTCTTGGGGAGCCCCCAACTTGTGAGAAGGCACCTTGAACGATTTATTTGCCCTTTATGATTAGTGAAAGAGAATCGGCCTCCATAGCGATTTGACGAGGGTAGGGTTGGTGAAGACCCGGTCCTTCGTGGACTCCTCAACGGGGACGTAGATTTCCTTCGTGGAATCGAACCTCAGGATAAAATCTTGTCTCTTGCTCTTATGTTTTATTGTTCATCATATTCTAGGGTTTACTTAATCTTGTGTAATTCACGTTGAAGCATTGAAACTAAAGTTGATCTCTGTCATTCATTATTTCACTGTTGTAATACATCTAAGTTCCCAATTAATTTCCGCTGCATAGGGTACTTGAAGTGAAAATTTTGATCAACCTTGATCTTTCTAGTCCACGCATACCGGACTAGTCCGCACAGTACCGAACTAGTCCGATTTTTCTCTGAGTAGACAACGTACTAGTTCGCACTCTACCGGACTAGTCCGATTTCCCTGTATTTTGTAAATCTATTAAGTGTTTCACGGATTAACAAATAATCGAAAAGCTTATTCACCCCCTCTAGTCTACATTCGTATAGTCTAACCCAACGTGCTTGGGGCAAAGGCTTTGCTATTATTGTTGTTGTTGGCGTTGTTGTTTCATCTCTATAAGAATGGCTGGAAAGAGTTGCTGGCTCGCCAAACTTATCACAACTCCTTCTTTACTGGGGCTTGGGACTGACTATGTTAAGACAACAAAGGACCCTAATCTTTTGCTTTGGTGATGGATGCAGTGTTTACCAGGTGTCGTCTAGTCGCCGCCT
The DNA here is from genome assembly GCA_030760725.1 of Neostapfia colusana. Classification (NCBI taxonomy): domain Eukaryota; kingdom Viridiplantae; phylum Streptophyta; class Magnoliopsida; order Poales; family Poaceae; genus Neostapfia; species Neostapfia colusana. Next base: position 39,992,808 of record JASWHV010000008.1, on the reverse strand, counting down.
AGGCGTCCAGGCGCTCCGGTCCGGACGCCATGGCCGGTCGACTCGCCTGGCCACCGCCGCAGTCGCTGAGCCACCGCCACAGTCGTCAAACTGCCACCGTAGTCCCCTGGTCGCCGCCCGCCCCCTAGTGCCGATGCCGCCACCTGCCGCCGCCCGCGCACCCGTCGCCACCGCAGTCGCCTGGTCGCCGCCCGCCCCCTAGTGCCGATGCCGCCACCTGCCGCCGCCCGCGCACCCGTCGCCACCGCCTTTGCTGCCGCCGCCGCCCGCCTCCGCCGTCGATGCCGCCACCCGCCGCCGCATTGGGCGCGTGGGCGTCTAGGCGGCTGCCGGGCGCCTAGGCGTCCAGGCCTCGTTTTACAAGCCTGGATGGATGAGGTCACAAGGGACATATAAGGAGATGTCCATCAATGTATGACCTTTGCAGAAGATGTGGAGGCAAATGTCCATCAGAGCAGAATGCGTGTTAGTCAAAAGCTAGAATTGTGGAGGCGGATTTTGGAATCAAAAGGTTTTACGCTTAGTAGGTCTAAAAAAATTATATTAAGTGTGTCCATGTTAGTAGCTGAATTCTTACTCTCATTGGAAGAGAGGATGACACTAGGAGTTTGGGCAATTTTCTTGTCTATTTCTCACACAATGTCATGCCAACCCAAGGGGTTGAGGCTACATATTTATAGCTGCCATGGCAGCCAAGCATATGCCACAAATATGCTAGTCTAAGATGCTTAGATGCTGTCCTAATATGCTGTCCATGGCTGACACTAAGATGCTGTCCTAGTGTCCTTAATATGCTGTCCTAGTGTCCTTAGATGCTGTCCTAATTGGGGCCACAAAGACCAAAGGACTAGAGTACAACAAAGACCAAGGACTAAAGTGCAACAAACTAAAGGACTAGGGTACAAGGGACTAGGGGACCAAAGACCAAAGGACTACAAGACTTATTCCAGCATTCTCCCCCTAAGTCTTGTACGTCGTCTTCTGAGAGGGTTGGACCATCCCGATCTTGGTGCGAAGTTCAATGAACTTGAGCCTCCCAAGGGGCTTCGTGAGCAGGTCCGCAAGCTGGTCATTGGTGTTGATGTAGTTCGCCTTGATGCTCCCTTCCTCCAAGCATTGTCGGATGAAGTGGTACCTCACCCGGATGTGCTTGCTCCATTCATGGAAAACGGGATTCTTTGCCAGGGCCAGAGCGGACACGTTGTCCACCCTGAGTTCGACCACTCCAGTGTCTCTGCTGAGGAGATCACCAAGCAGTCGACTAAGCCAGAGCGCCTGAGTCGAAGCGGTGGAGGCCGCTATGTACTCGGCCTCGCAGCTGGACAGGGCCACCACCTGTTGCTTGACCGACTGCCAGCTAACGAGTCACTTGCCGAAGAAGAAGAGGATCCCGCTGTAAAAGCCCAAGAAAAGGGACTTGCAAAATTTTTATGCACCTCACAACACAACAGGTTTGTTGTGGGTAGATTGTGAAATAGTGTGAAGAGCAAGTGGCCTCCATCAAAAGAATGATTAGAGGGGAAAGCCTTCACTTTCACAATGTAGGGTTTCTACACATGAGCATGAGAGGTTGAGCTCACCCCTAGAATTTAAAAGGTCTTGGGAAGGTTCAGTCCAAAGCTCATGCAAATTCAACAATTTTTGAGGCACTTTTGGGTTATTTCAAAAAGAGGCCAATTTGAGTGTAAATTCAAATTGCAGCAACTTTCATCATCCAAATTCAAAAGTTAGCTCCATATCTATACTCAGCACATTTTTCTGAGTAAACCCACCAATTTCCATCCCCATTGGAGCTCATCTTGTCAAGAGCTAAATTTGCTAGAATTCAAAACTGAATTTGAATTTCAGTTTAAATATGAAGCAAATTTAACCAAACAAAGTTTGAATTTGAGAATTCAAATTCAAAACAAAGGTTTGGTGACTAAGTCTCACATTAAATTGTGAGTAGCTGAGGATATTTTGGCACAACAGAATTCAGAAAATTGGAAAAAAAAACAAAAGAGTTAGAGGGGAGGCCCACTGGTCAGTAGACTTAGCACAGAAGTCTCCTCAGCCGACTTCCTCGACCGAGCGCGCTCGCCAGCTGCAGCCAGCGGCGGCGACCGACCACCTCGGCCGGCCAGCTCCTGCTTCGGCAGAGGAGGTGGCACAGCAGGTGTCGCGCTCTCCACTGGCCTCAGGGGCCTATAAAAGGCTCGAGACCGCCGGCGAGTTACTGATTTTCGCGAAGTTTTGTAACCAACAGCCTAGTCGCCCGAGCTCCGATCGTGTGCCACCCCAGCTGTGATCATCTTCCGGCTTCGACCTCCATAGGAAAGTGAAGCGCTAGCTCGTCCTCAAGACCACCGCGCAAACCGTTCCAAGGTTCGACCTTTGTGCGCGGAGAATTTCTCAGTTTAGGACGAGTAGCTCCTTTCGGGACCCGATTAGGTTTAGCAGAAATTCGGGAAGCATAGTGGGTGGGAGGCCGAACGGAGCTGTGAGAGAGCATCTAGAGGTTCTGGCGACCCTCCTCGATCGAAAACCAGAAGGAAATCACCGCCGGAACCCTAAGTTCACCCTAGGACAGTATGGCGGAGGAGGGGGTCGCCGGTGAGGTCTGGGTTGCCGGCCGTTTAGGGCTCAACAGAGCTCATGCCGAGTTTCCCGAGGTTTCCCTGAGTGTGGCGACGCGATTAGCGCACGAAGAAAACGGTCAGAAGGGCGGGAACACATTGCCGAGGTAGCACAGAGGCATAGGGCTCGTCGCCGGCGAGCTATGACGGTTAGCCGGCGGCGACATGGTGTCCAGCGGGTTCAGCACCCGAGATTACGTGGGGGCGGCGAGTCTCGTCGGCTCCGGTGAGCTAGATCGCCGGGAACGCTGACCTCGCCGGAGCTCCGGCGGCTCGGGGCGGCGACGTCGGGAGGTAGACGAAGGGCGCGGCCCCACCTGTCAGCCCCTGTGTTAATCGCGCGCGAGCGCGCGGTTAGTTCAATTTAAACGGGCGGACCCCGCTGTCAGCCTCTGGTTTAGCGCGGGAGGGGATTTTCTGTAGGAAAATAATTCAGGGATTAGCTCAAACTTTAGAAATCCATAACCTTGGCTAGGAAGCTCCAAATTTAGTGATTCAAATTGGGTTGGATTCATCTTGCCTAGCTCTGTCCAGAGATACAACCCAATTTGTATGAAACCCATTAATTAATTCTGGAAAATTCTTTAAAGCTTTTCAGCAAAAGAATTTTAGAGGGAGTTTGGTTCATCCAAAAATCCCCAAATTTTGCCAGAATGTTCTTTAGGACATTAGTAGACCCCTGTAAAAGTTTCAGACCATTTGGAGTTGATTTGGTCAGAGCAATTCAAATTGGAAGGTGCTGTGTTCATTTGAATGCAGAAACATTTTCAGAGAATTTCCAAAACTTGGAAATTCAATTCTGGGCAAACCTTGACTCCAAAAATGCTAGGAAAATTCAGGCAAACTCTATGAGCTATAATAGAAATTGTAGTTCATTAAGTTGAGCATGAACAGGGGTATTACCTCAGAATTAATTCTTCCTTGCTGATTTGCCAAGAGAATTATTCTGAGCAAACCACTCCATGAAAAGTGCTAATGTTTGGTCCAGAGAGTTTTCTTGTGACAAGGAACTCACACAAAAATTCTCAGCTCCATTGGAGCTCTAGATCACCCCTGTCCTGTTTACCCACTTAAGGGATTAATGTGGAAAAGGGGGGGGGGGGAAACCACTTAGCATTTAACCATGTGGTTAAGTCCAAGCCAAACCACCAACACCAGTTCATCTTTAAATTCTTAAACAAAGTTCCAGGTGCTAGAGGCTGGTTATTAGAACCAAAAGTAAAAGTCTTATTCTAAACTCACATTTGCATATAAATTAACATATAGTATTTCATTAACGTGTAGCCGTTGAAGAAGAGACTCCGGAAGTGCTGGACTTCCTTCTTCCGGACGAAGACTTAACTCCTGACCAGCAGCAACAAGGCAAGCCCCGGTTTGCATTAACCTTTTTATAAGTTTTCCTTTGTTTACATGAGTCGTGTGAAGTATGATTGTGCATTAGGTGTAGGATGAATGGAACCCCACTTGCATAACCAAAGGTTCCTAAAAGAGTGAGGGTAGTGTCTAAGACCTCGAGTAGACAGGCTATGCTTAATGATTCATAGGACTTCGGTACAAGTCGAGTAGTTGGAATCTACTCGCGAGATAGGCATTGGGACACACGGGTTCGGTTGAGTGATGTGAGATCACTTAGTAATGAAAATGAGACTAGGCAGGGGCTAGGGCGCAGCAAGAGAGAGTCTTGTGTGCGCAGCCCTGCCCGTGTCGATTGAGGACCGATCCGTGTGCGGCCCTGCTGAACAAGTATTGAACGTACCGAAGGCATATCGGATATATGGGCCCCGATAAACCGATGTAGCCTAAACCTCCGGGCGTCGAGGCATAGCACACCGATTTATAGGTGTAGGTTGAGGGCAGCAAGGTGGAAATCTGCCAACGGGCATAGAGAGATGCTCCGTGTGGGGAACCTCCTGCTCGTTTCGGTGCGACCGGTTCGACGTTTGGGCTGTTGGGTGAAAGGTTGTCCCGTACGACATCGAGTGAGCGTGCTGTGCAGCTCCACGGGTGGGCGTACGTGACGTGCTCTTTGGGTTTTCCCTGCAGGTGTATATCGAGTCGATTCGCCGTCCCTCGCGGTGACGAGTACCGCTTGTTCACTGCGTCGTAACGTAGACTAATGGATGAAATATGTTGATTCAATGATGCTGATTGATATAATTGTATTGCTACATGTGTGCCACCAAATACTGCTTACTAAATTTCAGATTTCATGAACTGTTAACTTGTTGCTAAAAGCTGAACTAAGGATGAACTTGTAGGCGTGTCGTTTTGCTGAAATGTTACTATCCTATGTCCATTGTACACCTCATGTAGAGTTTCATGCTTAGGTGAGTCGGTTAAGCCTTGCTGAGCCTTTGTGCTCATGGTTGCTGCTTAAGTGTTTTTCAGGTGAGGAGCCACCCACGAACTCGGAGTACGAGTCCACCGGCGAGGGTTACCCTCCGTCGGGGACCACGGCTGAGTGGGAGCCGTACACACCGCGCTGAGCTGAGACGTGCAGCTAGTGTGGGTTGCCCTAGGGCTGGGCAACCGACTTTTGCTAAATAGGCGGGCGTGAGTTGTATAGTGTAGTCTTCCGCTGTGTAATAGAACAATAATTGTAACTGAAGTTTGTACTTGTTTGTACAGCTTCAACTGTTTTTCCCATGTAATATATTGTGTTCTTATGACGTGTGCTGTCGGGTGTCGCACCGCGCGGCACCACCCTCTACGATCCTGGATGAGCGGATTCCGGTCCGCCACACCCGCTGGTGCTCTTGCTGGTGTCGATGTCGCCGACGTGGTCGCTATCGCTGTACCCGACAAGGTGTGCCTCCCCAGGACACCTCGGGTAGTGGAGGCCGTGATCGAGAGTCCCTGCAACATAGCGGATGATCCTCTTCACAGCCTGCTGGTGATCCGTCGTCGGTCGTTGCAGGAACTGACTAACGTAGCCAACGGAGAACGCCAAGTCCGGCCGTGTGTGGGTGAGGTAGCGAAGGCTCCCCACAAGACGTCGGTACTGCGTAGCGTCCACCTCCTCCGTCGTGCTGTCGCGGCTCAGCTTCAGCCTCTCCTCCATCGGAGTGAGAGCTGGGTTGCAGTTTGTGAGCCCGGCTAGCTCAACAATGCGCTTGGCGTAGGCGGTCTGTCGAAGTGTGATCCCGGAGTCGGCCTGGTGCACCTCAATCCCAAGGTAGAAGGAGAGAGAACCCAGGTCACTCATCTGGAAGGTGGCTTTCATCTCTTCCTTGAAAGCTGCCACCTCCGCATCCTTGGTGCTGGTGATCACCAAGTCGTCGACGTAGACACCCACCAGTAGGGTGTTTCTTCCATTGCCCCGCCGGTAGATGGCCGCCGCGTGCGGGCATTGCTCGAAGCCCATCCTCTTGAGCGTGGAATCCAACTTGGCATTCCACGCCCTTGGTGCCTGACGCAAGCCATAGAGGGCCTTGCGCAGGCGCAACACCTTGCCCTCCTTGCCAGGGACCACAAACCCCGGCGGCTGGTGTACATAGACCTCCTCCTTCAAGTCGCCGTTGAGGAACGCCGACTTGACGTCCATGTGCTGGACACGCCAGCCTTCTTGGGCAGCGAGTGCAAGAAGGAGTCGCACGGATTCCATCCGTGCCACGGGGGCAAAAGCATCGTCGAAGTCGATCCCCTCCTGCTGTACGAAGCCGCGTGCCACCAAGCGAGCCTTGTGCTTGACGATGGCACCGGCTTCATCCCTCTTCAACTTGAACACCCACTTAAGGGTGATCGCACGGTGACCGCGAGGGAGATCAGCAAGCTCCCAAGTGCGGTTCGTCTCAACCGCGTCCATCTCCGACTGCATCGCAGCACGCCATGCCGCGTGTTTCTCGGCCTCCGCAAAAGACCGAGGCTCGCCGTCATCGCACGCAAGGTGCAACTGCGCCTCCAGATCTTGATCATCCAGATCGTGAGGGGCCAGTCCCGGCACCGGTTGGTTGCCGAGAATGTTCTCCATCTTGCGATACCGCAACGGCTCGCCGTCGTAGCACCCGTCGAGGCGCTCCTCGTCGTGGGAGAGCGGAGTAACAAACTCCACTGGGTCGTGCTCGACACGAGCTGGGGACGGAGTGGGCGTCCCCGGAGGAGTGGCCGTCGGTGCTGGAGTGCGTGGGGTCGCCGGCTGAGGTGGAGGTGGACGGTCGGGGGTTGGGGTAGACACGCTCGGTGGAGAAGAGTTGCCTACTCCCCCAACTCCCTTGAAGTGGACGTAGTCGATGATGAAGTCGTCGTGCGTCGAGGTCGAACCGTCGTCCACCGCCTTGTCCCATGCCCATCCTCGCCCTTCGTTGAACACAACGTCGCGCGTCGTGCACACACACTGTGTCTCTGGGTCGAGAATGCGGTAGGCCTTCGAGCCCTCCGCGTAGCCGATGAACACCCCCGGAGTGCTCCTGTCGTCGAGCTTGCTGATGTGGCCACGCTCCTTGGCAAACGCGAGGCAGCCGAAGACCCGTAGATGAGAGACCGTCGGCTTGCGCCCATACCAAGCCTCGTACGGCGTCCTGCCGTTGAGAGCCATGGTGGGCGAGCGGTTGAGGATGTAGACAGCCGTCACCACCGCCTCTCCCCAAAAGATAGCCGGCATTCCCCTCTGCTTGAGGAGGGCCCGAGCCATCCCCACAACCGTCTGGTTGCGCCGCTCGACGACGCCGTTCTGCTGCGGGCTGTAGGGCGCGGAGTAGTGGCGCTGAACACCCTCATCCGCGCAATACGACGCGAATTCAGCCGCCGTGAATTCGCCGCCGTTGTCGGTGCGTAGCACACGCAGCTTGCGGCCGCACTCCGCCTCCGCAATGGCTTGCGCGCGCCTGATGTCGTTCGCAGCCTCTCCCTTGCTGCCAAGGACCACGACCCACATGTAGCGGGAGAGGTCGTCGACGAGCAGCAGGAAGTAGCGTCGTCCTCCTGGTGTAGCTGGTGTCACCGGGCCACACAAGTCCCCGTGAACGAGCTCGAGCCGTTCCTTAGCTCGAAAGCTCGACTGCTGGGGAAAAGGAAGCCGCCTCTGCTTCGTCAATACGCAGACGTCGCAGAGCTGCTCCACGTGGTCAAGGCATGGCATGCCTCGCACCATCTCCTTGGCACTGAGCTGCTTTAGGGCCTCGAAGTGAAGATGCCCAAAGCGCTCGTGCCACTGCCATGCCTCGTCGTCCCGACGAGTGGCAAGGCAGACAGGCTGTGCTACCTGCACGTGAAGGACATAGAGTCGATTGGTGCCTCTAGTTACCTTGGCAAGAAGGCGACGATGGCGATCCCAAATCCTCATGACTCCGTCCTTAATCTCCACGCGCGAACCGTTCTCATCCAGCTGTCCCAAGCTGATGATGGAGTTTCTCAACGCGGGGATGTAGTAGACTCCGACGAGCAGCCTGTGCTCACCAGACTCGGCGGTGAGGATGACGGAGCCAACACCCTTGATCTCCACGCCGGAGGCGTCACCAAACTTGACAGAGCCTCGGACATTGGAGTCAAGCTCAACGAAGAACTCCCGTCGACCGGTCATGTGATGGGTGGCGCCGGTGTCGAGGCACCACCCGTCAGTCTTGTCGTTGCTGGAGCCGTCGCCGAGGAAAGCGTGTGCTTTTGGCTCATCAAGATGAAGGAGAGCCGCTGCGGTCGATGCCACTAGAGGTGGCTTGATGCTTCCGTGTGCCAGAAGCAAAGCTGGCTCCTCCTCTACCTGTGCCACGTGGGCCTCCTTCTCCACTTGTGCCACGTGGGCCTGGCCACGTCGTGGCTATCGACACTCCCTGGCCCAATGACCAAGCTTGCCACAGTTGTGGCAGGTGTCGTCTCGTGTCGGCTTGTGGTTGCCAACGGTGCCGCCCTGGGCGCCTCTGCGGGCGCCACCCTCGGTACGTCCGCGTGCCCCGGCCTGGGTACCTCCGCGCCCCTTGCGCGACTTGCCGCGCTTGCGGCCGCCTGTCGAGGAAGAGGACTCCCCCTTCTTCCGGTCACCCTGGCCAGCCTCCCACTGCTCGCGAGTGAGGTGAAGCTTCCCGCCAATGGTGATAGGCCCCGAGAGAGGTTGTGGTTCGTCGTTGTCGACGACCTTGAGGCGACCTATCGCCTCTTCGATCGACATCGTGGAGAGGTCCAGCAGAGACTCGATCGAGCGAGCGATCTGCTTGTACATCTCGGGGATGCATCGAAGGAGCTTCTCGACAGCTCTCTCTTCGTTGTAGGTGTCGTCGCCGAACTGCACCAACTTCTGCAACAAAGTGTTGAGACGGAGAGCAAAGTCATCAACGTCCTCACCTGGCTTAAAGGCCAGGTTCTCCCACTCCTTGCGAAGCGTCTGCAGTGTGGACTTGCGGGCGCGGTCGCTGCCGATGCGTGCTGCAGCGATGGCATCCCATGCCTCCTTAGCAGTCCGCTTCTTGGAAAGCGAGAACTGCATCTCGGGCGGGACTGCAGCAATGAGGGCGTCCAACGCCCGTCGATCCTCGTAGTAGTCGACGTCGCCGTACTGAACTGCTTCCCACATGTGTCGCACCTGGAGCCGTACCCTCATCACCGCGGCCCACTCGACGTAGTTGGTCTTGGTGAGGGTAGGCCACCCACCGCCGGGACCGACGTCCCTGACAATGGCCTGGACCCCGTGGTGTCCATGGTACCTGTTCGGAGAGGGAGAATCGCGCCGTTTATAATGGTCGCGTTCTCCGTCGACCCAGCCGCCGCCGTCGGGAGCGCCACCGACGCGTCCGCGCCCGTCTGGGCTGCGGCTATCGCGCCCATGGGGGCGCGCGGCTGCTCGCTGCACCTCTCGTGCTCGCGCCGCCTCCCTCACCGGCCTGAGCTCATCGTCGACGCCGCCGTCGATAGAGCTGCTGGAGCTACTGCCGCGCAGAGCCTCCAGCTCCGCTGCCGCCGCACGCGCTACAGCCGCCGCCGCCGTTGCTTCCACTTTCGCCCTCGCTGCTGCCAGTTCCGCCGCCGCCAACCTTGCCGCCATTGCCGCCGTCGCCGCAGTCTCTGCCGCCGCTAGCTCGCGCTCCTCTGCCGCGGCGACCTCCGTCTGTCGCGCGCTCGAGGCGACCGAGCGTTGAGACTGTCCGTCGGACATGGCGCACTAGTGGGGAAGGACTGTTGTGTGTGGAAGACAAGCTGCTGCTATTCTGTGCAGTAGAGGAATGAGCTGGAACAGCCGGTGTTCCTGCTGCCGGTTGCGGACAGAGAGAGGTGCGGGAAGGGGATGAGCAGGAGATGTTTAAGCTGCAGGATAGAACGGCTCTGATACCAAATGTTAGTAGCTGAATTCTTACTCTCATTGGAAGAGAGGATGACACTAGAAGTTGGGGCAATTTTCTTGTCTATTTCTCACACAATGCCATGCCAACCCAAGGGGTTGAGGCTACATATTTATAGCTGCCATGGCAGCCAAGCATATGCCACAAATATGCTAGTCTAAGATGCTTAGATGCTGTCCTAATATGCTGTCCATGGCTGACACTAAGATGCTGTCCTAGTGTCCTTAATATGCTGTCCTAGTGTCCTTAGATGTTGTCCTAATTGGGGCCACAAAGACCAAAGGACTAGAGTACAACAAAGACCAAGGACTAAAGTGCAACAAACTAAAGGACTAGGGTACAAGGGACTAGGGGACCAAAGACCAAAGGACTACAAGACTTATTCCAGCAGTCCAAACCACCTAAGTCGATGTTGGACTAACTTCTCTTCAATCGGCGTCACCCCTACCCTATCACGAATCGCCTCATTCCTTATTCGGTCTCTTCTCGTGTGCCCGCACATCCACCGTAGCATGCGCATCTCTGCGACACTCATTTGTTGGACATGTTGCCGTTTAGTTGGCCAACATTCTGCCCCATAGAGCATCGCGGGTCTGACACCGTCCTATAGAACTTCCCTTTTAGCTTTTGTGGGACTTTGCTATCACATAGGATTCCAGAGGCTTATCGCCATTTCATCCACCCTACCTTGATCCTGTGGCAAACATCCTCATCAATATCGCCATTGCTTTGTCACATTGATCCTAAGTATCGGAAAGAGTCCCTTCTAGGTACTGTTTGTCCTTGTAGACTAACATTTCCCTCTTCACGACCAACACTACTAAAGTCACACCTCATATACTCGGTTTTGATTCTACTAAGTCTAAACCCCTTGGACTCTAAGTTTTGTCTCCATAACTCTAATTTCTTATCAACACCATCTCTAGTTTCATCTACCAGCACTACATCATCGGCAAAGAGCATGCACCAAGGGATATCCCCTTGTATATCCTTCGACACCTCATTCATCACCAAGGAAAAGATGTATGTGCTCAAAGCTGATCCTTGATGTAGTCCTATCGTGATAGGAAATGCATCAGTCTCACTATCACTTACGCGCACACTTGTCCTAACATTATTGTACATATCCTTGATAAGGGTAATGTACTTTGTTGGCATTTTATGTTTCTCTAGTGCCCACCACATGACTGACCTTGGTATCTTGTCGTACGCCTTCTCCAAGTCAATGAACACCATATGCAAGTCCTTCTGCTCCCTATATCTCTCCATAAGCCGGCGAAGCAAGAAAATCGCCTCCATTGTAGACCTCCCAGACATAAAACCAAACTGGTTTTTAGTGACATTGATCACTTTTCTCAGGCGGTGTTCAATCACTCTCTCCCAAAGCTTCATAGTATGACTCATAAGCTTAATACCTCGATAATTAGTACAACTTTGAATATCTCCTTTATTTTTGAAGGTAGGTACTAATATACTTTTCCTCCATTCTCCAGTCATCTTGTTTGACTGAAAAATGTGGTTGAATAGCTTTGTGAGCTATACTATTGCCACGTCCCCAAGGCATCTCCACACCTCAATAGGGACATTGTCAGGGCCGAGGGTCTTTCCTCCTTTCATCCTTTTTAAGCCCTCCTTAACCTCAAACTCTTGTATCCTCCGCACGAACCGCCTGTTGGAGTCATCAAAGGAGTCATCCAACTCAACCATAGTGCTCCCATTCTCATCATTGAATAGCCCATTAAAGTAATCACGCCATCTATTCTTAATCTCTTCATCCTTCACTAGAATGCGGTCAGTCTCATCTTTGATGCATTTAACTTGATTGAAATCCCCCATCTTTCTCTCGCGGATTTTTGCTACCTTGTATATGTCCTTTCCATCTTCTTTTGTCTCTAGTCTCTCATATAACTTATCATAGGCCTGTCCTCTTGCCTTACTCACAGCCCGCCTTGCATTTTTCTTAGCCTCTTTGTATTTAAGCATGTTGCTTGTGTTTCTATCAATATGTCAACTCTTGTAACACTCCTTCTTCTCCTTAATGGCCTTTTGTACATCCTCATTCCACAACCGCTGCGTCGACAACCACACCCTTTGCCACAGCCGCTGCTGCCATCACCACCACGGCCGCCTGTGGTGGTGTTGGGCGCGACGGGCTGACCAACAAGTGGGGTGGCGTCAGGGTTCGGGGGTGCCGTACCTGAGGCGCGCTGTTGCTGCTGGTTTGAGGAAGAGCCGTAGAACGCGGTTGCGGGATCAGCGCGTCTCGGGGAGTTGAGAGTGATCTCCTCAAGGAGTATATCATTCCGAACGTTGTGGAAGGAGGGGAAGGGCATGGCCCGCTTGATGAAGGTCGTGAGGTGGTCATAATTTGTTTTCAAGCCTTGTAGAAGGTTGACAATAAGAGCATGGTCGGACACGTCTTCACCGAGCGCGCAGGGCGTCGATCACGTTCTTCATTTGTCGACAATAGTCGTTGACATTGAGATCGCCCTGCTGAAAGACACGAAATTGAGCATCAGGATGAAGCACCCTAGTCTCATGATTGCTGACAAATTGGGCTTCAATGGCGAGCCAAGCTTGGCGTGCCGACTCGTTGGGCTCTTGAACGATGGACACGAGGGAGCGGATGTTCTGAACAACCGCTTCTTGGGCATGGAGGTTGGAGACCTCGGTTGCCTTGACGACGTTGCCCTCACTGATAGTAGACCTATTGTCGTCGTCCATGGTGGGCGTGGCCACCTTTTCGGCGGTGGCCAGGGCACACTTGAGCTCGGTGAGGGTAGCCTTCTCCCTCTCCTAGGTGAGGGCGGCTGCGCACTCATGGGCGCGGGTGGTGGAGAGGGCTTCACGAGCCTTGGCCAGCGCAGCCACCAGTTCGGCCTGGTCCTCCTTGGCTGCTTCGGCAGTCGCGGCCGCCTTCTCCTCTTGCTCCTGCAGGAGGCGCAGGGCGTCGGCAGGGGTGCCTGCCATGGCCAGCTGGGAGGAGAGCCGATCAGGTGGGAGAGAGAGGAGAAAAGAGAAGGTGTATAAACTAAGGAAGGGAGTGGAAGCGAGATCCTAGGTCTTGTGATACCATGATAGAAGGTATAGAAGGTGTACTGCCGAAGAATAGAATGAATACTATGATGGAGGAGGGGTACATATATAAGACAGAAGCCTTGCACCCCAAGGCGCTGGCTGGAATCACAGCACTAGTTACTCCTAATAATAGCCTCTAATGACAACACTAACAGCTGTAATCACAGCAGTAATGAGGTCTAATGATAGCCCTAATGATCACTAATAATAGTAGTAATGAGATCTAGTGACATAACTAATGAGGACTAAATACAGAATATTCGAACAATTTGTAGCCAAAGACAACATAGGAGCACTTATCTTTCTTGCTTTGGTGATGGATGAGATCACAAGGGCTGACAACAAGGGATTAAAGGCTTTGTTGTTGTGTGTAACAATACTACTATTATGTTGTAACCTTTGAACTTTTTTTTTTGCTTTGTGAATTAAAATGGCCTTATTTTCTGAAGAAATATGTGGTAGACTGCAGGGGCTATTGGAGGGGTGCCATCATCAATAATTCGTGTTCCTACAGAGGTCTCTTCCCCCCTCCCCCCCCCCCCACCTGTTCTTCATACATCAGAATTTGTGCATATTTACGTTAGATTTTTCTTAATTAGTTGGTGAAACAAAGAATGCAAATGAGCCAATTCAAGACTGCACCTGATGCTGTTCGCCTTATCATTGCTAAAGAAGGAACTAAAGGTCTTTATGCTGTATGTATCTTTTAATCATGTTGTATTGATTTTCATATGTTTTGAAATGTTGATTCTCTAGATTGTACTGAAACGTCCATATTATTAGTTGCTGTACAAGTTCTAATTTAGGTGGCTTATCATTCCATGCACATGTTTGCTTTTTTTTGTGCAGGGATATGGTTCATTTCTGCTGCGAGACCTGCCATTTGATGCTCTCCAGTTTTGCATATATGAGCAACTCCGAATCGGCTATAAACTAGCGGTATTTAATTTAAAAAATGTCATATTGTTCACAAGGGCACCAGGTTACCGCCCTTTCTACTCAATTATTTTCTTATTCCAAACTATGAAACAACCTATGTGAAAACACACCGAGTCGAGCGAGGCGCAAGCTTATGGGAAGCTGTGGCGGAGAGGTTAGGGTAGAAAGTGCAACCGAACACTCGAAGGTGGTCGTAGAGAGGAGAGGTGCCGAACAAAACGAAGTGAGGGTGGGAGCACTAATCGCCTTAGTAGGAAGACGATTAATGAGGTAGGTGGCGGTGTGAAGCGCCTCCGCCCAGTAACGAGCAGGGATAGAAGTCTGAAACATCAGAGAGCGCATGACATCGTTGGTGGTCCGAATCATGCGCTCAGCCTTGCCGTTCTAGGGGGAAGTGTACGGGCAAGACATGCGCAACTGAACACCGCGAGAAAGCAAAAAGTCACGGAACGCAGAGTTGTCAAACTCGCGCCTGTTATCGCATTGGACCGCACGGATCGTGCGCCCAAATTGGGTGGACACCCAAGCGAAGAAGTGAGAAAGAGTGCCGAACGTATCAGACTTCTGTCGCAAGGGAAAAGTCCACGAATAGTGCGAAAAATCATCAACGACCACCAAGTAATACTTATATCCAGAAACACTGAGAACAGGTGAAGTCCAAAGATCACAGTGAATCAAATCAAAGATGCACTCGGCACGAGTGACAGAATGCGGAAAAGGAAGTCGAACGTGGCGACCCAACTGACAAGCATGGCAAAGAGAATCATGAGTACCCCGAATACACGAAATCACTGAACTACCAGACAACTTCGACATAGCATCAGCACCAGGGTGGCCAAGCCGACGATGCCAAATGGTCGAAGAAGCTGTCGTAGTCAGGGCAAGAGACGGAGCGGAAGCAGGGAGACGCATCGTGTACAAGGGACCCGTACTATCACAACGAAAGAGAATATGTCGAGTAGTAAGATCCTTCACAGTTACACCATAAGGATCAAACTCAAGGGAAACATGGTTGTCAGTAGTAAAACGACGAACGGAAAGAAGGTGCTGAATGATGTCAGGAGCAACAAGAACATCACGTAGCTGAAACGAATCCGCCGAACCCGAGTCACCTACTGAGGTGACTGGAAGAGCTGTCCCATTCCCAACAACGATAGATGAAGGATCAGAGGGACGGGAAGGGCGGGTAGAGGAGAGGATATCGACGTCAGGGGTAGTGTGGTACGAGGCTCTGGAGTCTACCACCCAGTCAGAGCCAGATGGCGTGAGACCCCGCAGGTAGACCGACGGTGTAGAACGGGTCGCGACAATGCCCCGGCGGTGGCGGCGCCGGGAAGGAAGGCAACACGCTCGGACCCTCGACGGTGGTACCAACCGAGTAGGCAACAGCCGAACTAGGTACATCAGCCGATGGCGGCCGAGAAGTACCGCCCAGGGCGACAGGACCGGCAGCCCAAGGGGCGGCTGCGGCTGCTGCGGGCCAGGTAGTGGCGCCATCGTAGGATGTTGCAGAGATGACGACGGCAGACCAGGCGGCAGCAGCGGCTCGAGGGGTGGCAGTGCTGGGGGCTGCAAGAGCGTCGGCGGTCAGCGGTGGGGTCACGCCGGCGGGCAGCAGCAGGGGTGCGCTGGTGGGTGGCAGCAAAGGGCCCTGAAGAGGCGGGCCAGCTGTGAAGGGACCCTGAGGCGGCATCGAGCTCCTGAACCCACCCGTTGCAGCGGGAGGCGGGGCTCCGAACGGCGGCGCCGGGCCAACGCCGGGGCGCACGGACGGTCCGCCAGCAGGGAACGGCGAAGACGCCCCTGGCGGCGGCGGCGGTGGCCAGAGGAGAGGGGGCCGGCAAGGGCGCGGCCAGGGCCCAGCCAAGTCAGGGACAGCGGCAGATCTGGTCAGCACGGCGACCAGAGAGGAAGAAGGCGGCGCACCGTGGAGGGAAGAAGGGAGACGCGGCTGCCCAAGAGGGGGGAGGTGAGCCGACGGTGGCTTGCCGGCCGGCGGTGGCGCGCCAGCCATGGAAGTGGCAGATCCCGCACGAGCAGGAAGCGCTCGCGAGAAGGAGGGTGGGGCGCGGCCTGGCAGCGCGGCGGCGGCGCGCGAGAAGGAGGGGGAGGTGCGGCCTGGCGGCGCAGCAGCGGCTCGCGAGAAGGGGAGGGGCGCGGCCTGGCGGCGCGCGAGAAGGAGGGGGGCGGGCGCGGCAGCCAGGCGGCGGGCGGCGCGCGTCGAGGGCGGCGCAACGGTCGGGAGAGAGAGAAGGGTAGAGAGATAGAGAGGCAATCTGATACCAAATTAGATTAGGAAAAGTGATTAATCAATTAACAGCCTGTCAATGGGTTACATATATAGGGGGACACAGCTTAAGGGTTAAGCAACCCTAATACCAAACGACTAAAATGCCCCTACCCGCTATACGTACAGTCTAACACTCTTAAAGCCGCATGCTGCAAGCATCAGTTCAGAACAATTACTAGTTCAAAGGATAACAAGCTACGTTAAAGGAGTATGGACCCTTGAATTAGATTTTAGAAATATCATCACAATGACACAATGTTCCTTCTTAATCAAATGGATACAATGGTATTCTCTTTGAAGGATGACTTGGTTTAAGCACGGTAGGAAACAATATCTAAACATAAGCACAAAGCAAACAAAGCAACCAAAATAAGCATTGAAAACTAATCCAATCAATCAGGTTTCTATCGAAGGAGTACCATGTGACCAGTACTGTGATGCATAGATATTAAGGCGTCGCCTAAGCGTCGCTTAAGTGCTAAGGCGCCCCGGGGAGGCGTCCGAGTCGCCTTAGATCCGGCCTAAGGCGACCGGCCGGGGGGGGGGAGTGTTGGTGATATGCCCAAGAGGCAATCATAACAATTCAGATAAAGGCCTGATAGATATTTGATCCATATGAAATTAGGGTACTAATGGGCCTGTGACCTAAAAGCCCATTAGCGCGCCTATAAATATGAGGGGTAGGGTTAGGGACAGAGGACTCCACCAGATAGCAGTCCCAGCCGCCGCCCCTCACAGGTCAGCCGCCGAAACCCCTGCCGCGCGCATGGTGCTAGCACACCGACGCACGACGTTCCTCCCTGTACGTGTGGACTTCGTGGAGGCGCTGCTGTTACTGCTGCGCTGATCGGCTACGACGCGCATCTACGATCTGCTGCGCTGCGCGTCTAGTGGTAACGATCCATGACCTTCTTACTCGCATGTTTCCTGGGTGATACGGTCGAATTGCTAGAGTAGCGCATCCCTATTTCTCTACAGTGGTACCAGAGCCGACTTGCGTAGTTTTTGGTCTGGATCTTAGATGCGATCTACTGCAGACAAGTTCATATGATGAATTTTTATAGTTCGGCTTTTGGGGTTTGGAATTGGTTAGAGTATATTGCCATCATATGACTAAAGGATTAGTTCGTGCTCCTTCTCTGCTGTGTGCGCAACCTGTCCCTACCGGCTGGAATCACCATCGGGACTAATAGTGTACATAGCTAACAGATTGAGCCAACAGATCACGGTCATGTGTCGCGATCTTCTCGTGGATAACCAGTCACAATAAAAATTGAGGCATTCTGAATGGCTCAGATTCGGGTTGATTTGATCAATTCGATGAAATTTTCATAGTGATTTCATAGATGCGATCTATGTAATTCCGTTTGGTGTTCAGGGACCGCCGTTGCTGTCTGCTATAGTGCCATCATTAAATTGTTTCGCGATAGACATCGTTCTACGCTTAACTTGTGAATGGTATGGCCTAATTATGATGTGATGATCTGTGTGTAAAGTTCGTGCAGCCTGCGTGTTGCAAATTTAACACAACCGGGTTGAGGTTGTCACATAATTGTATAACGAACTGCGTGTCGCCCTGTGATGCCTGATCTCTCATGTAATTTATTTGATAGCTATTAGATGTATTAGCTTCTTTTATATTCATTGAGAAACCTCAAGCATGATGGCGATGGTGATCACCATAAGAAGGGAGACATGGCGGTGTAGATCATGATGGAACCATGGTGATAGAGACCACTATGATCCTAAAGGCCATACTATTCACAGATATTATATGATCGTATGCCTGTGATGTTTTACTATTCTTTTCATGCTTTTCATATGGTGGATGTTTTGTCATGATAGAATAGCTTCCCTCGGAAAAGTTGAGTATTTGATGCCATTTACCTATAGCTGCACCTATGTTGTTTTGCTCGTTGTATGGTAGGTTTGCCAAAGCAAAATACCGTCATCTATCATAATGAATAGGGTGAATGTTGGACATTCACATGCATAGTATTGGTTTACTCAACAAAGCTATCAAAATGGTTTTGGGCTTTATGGCATAGTGTTGGGGGCCGGGGCATTGGATGTCACTCAACAAACAAGAATCATATAGAGATATGATTAATAATGGTTGTTTACCTATGTCACTAATTTTCTAGCAGTGAAGCCAAAACTCACTACGAATTAGTGAATATGAATCTTGGACCACTATATGTCGTTAGAGGGAGGACGATGCTCATATAGTGGTGGTATCTTTTATTAAACTGTTAATAAAAGATTGGTACATAGGGCAGGCCTGGCGCAGTGGTAGAGTCTCTCCACTTGTGTCCTGGAGGTCCTGGATTCGAATCAGCCTCCTTGCAAAATAAGCAAGGGGAAGGCTGCCTAGAAATTCCCTTCCCCAGACCCCACAACGTGTGGGAGCTTTCAGCACTGGGTATGCCCTTTTAATAAAAGATTGGTACATAACATAGTGCTAAAACCTTACATATTTATTTTCTATTGTAGATCATGTCTGCTAGTAACAATTCCGGTTTCAATTTGCGATTTGTGCTTGAGAAAGAAAAGCTCAATGGAGCTAACTTTATTGATTGGTACGGCAACCTGAGAATTGTTCTCAGGCAAGAGAAAATTGAGTATGTTCTTGAGCAACCATACCCCAATGACCTCCCTGATGATGCAAATGACGCAACTCGCAGGACTTATGAGAAGCACTGCGATGATGCGCTTAATGCAAGATGCCTCATGCTTGCCACAATGTCCCCTGATCTACAGAAACAATATGAGCATGCAGATGCTTATTCTATGATTCAGGGACTACGTGGAATGTTTGAGAACCAAGCAAGGGCTGAGAGGTACAACATCTCAAAGTCCTTGTTCTCATGCAAGCTGGCAGAAGGTAGCCCGGTCAGTCCCCATGTAATCAAGATGATTGGTTACATTGAAACTTTGGACAAACTTGGTTCTGAACTCAAGGATGACCTGGCTATTGACGTTATTCTCCAGTCACTCCCACCGAGCTATGAGCCATTTATGTTGAATTATCAAATGAATGGCATGGAGAAAATGTTGGCTGAATTGCATGGGATGTTTAAAACAGCCGAGGAAAGCATTAAGAAAAACATCACTCATGTCATAATGGTTCAAAAGGAGAATAAAAAGAGGAAGCGTGTGATGCATCCTAAAGGCAAGGGAAAGGTTCCCAATGAGTCTTCAAGCTCAAAGCCAAAGGGCAAATCAGTCTCTTCTCCTAATGATGAATGCTTCCACTGTCATGCTAAGAGGCATTGGTCTAGAAACTGCAAGAAGTACTTGGAGGATAAGAAGAAGAAAGGGAGTGAGACTTCCACTTCAGGTATAAATGTTATAGAAATCAATATTGCTACATCTTCTAGTGAATCATGGGTATTTGATACCGGATCAATGATTCACACTTGCAAATCGTTGCAGGGTCTAAGTGAGACTAGAAGATTTGCAAAAGGCGAGTTGGATGTTCGGGTCGGCAATGGAGCAAAGGTTGCTGTCATAGCCGTCGGAACTTATCACTTGTCATTACCCTCAGGATTAGTTTTGGAATTAAATAATTGTTATTGCATTCCTTATTTGAGCAAGAACATTATATCTTCTTCATGTTTGGAAGAAGTTAATGGTTATGAGATTATAATAAAGAATAAATGTTGTTTATTTATTATAATAATATTTTATATGCTCAATGTCCATTAGTGAATAGATTATATGTTCTTGATCTTGAGGATAAAACAGTCTATAACATTAATACAAGGGCTCGACGAAATGATCTAAATCCCACTTTTATTTGGCATTGTCGCTTAGGTCATATAAATGAGAAACACATTGAGAAACTCCATAAAGATGGTTTGTTAAGTTCATTTGATTTTGAATCACTTGACACATGCGAGTCTTGTTTGCTTGGGAAGATGACCAAAGCACCTTTCACTGGTCAAAGTGAGAGGGCAAGTGACTTGTTGGGACTAATACATACTGATGTATGTGGACCAATGAGTTCGGTAGCTAGAGGTGGTTTTCAGTATTTCATTACTTTTACCGATGACTTTAGTAGATATGGATATGTCTATCTAATGAGGCACAAGTTTGAGTCTTTTGAAAAGTTCAAATAATTTTAGAATGAAGTACAAAATCAGTTGGGCAAGACAATTAAACTTTTACGATCTGATCGTGGGGGTGAATATTTGAGCCATGAATTTTATGATCATTTAAAACAATGTGGAATTGTTCCACAGTTGACTCCACCTGGAACGCCCCAATGGAATGGGGTGTCCGAGCGGAGGAACCGAATCTTGTTAGACATGTTTAGGTCGATGATGAGCCAGACTGATCTTCCACTATCCTTTTGGGGTTATGCTCTTGAAACTGCTGCGTTTACACTAAACAGAGTCCCAACTAAGTCTGTTGAGAAGACACCATATGAGATGTGGACCGGGAAACGTCCCAGATTGTCTTTCCTCAAAGTTTGGGGATGTGATGTTTATGTCAAACGTTTGACGTCAGACAAACTTACTCCTAAATCAGACAAATGTTTCTTTGTGGGATATCCTAAGGAAACCAAAGGATATTATTTTTATAATAAAACGAAGGGTAAAGTGTTTACTGCTCGCAATGGTGTCTTCTTGGAGAAAGAGTTTCTCTCAAAAGGAGTTAGTGAGAGCAAGGTGCATCTTGAAGAAATTCAAGAAGTATCTGAAAATGTTTCGGCACCCTCTAATCCTATACAGGATGTACAAGATGTTGTACAACCACTTCATGAAACACCAGCCCCACGAAGGTCTACAAGAGTACGTCGTGCAACTGAAAAGTTGACACTCCTAACCACGGAACCACAGGACATGGTATTGTTAGACAATAATGAGCCTGTGACCTACACTGAAGCAACAATGGGACCTGACTCTGAGAAATGGCTTGGAGCCATGGAATCTGAAATAGAATCTATGCATGAGAATCAAGTTTGGAATTTGGTTGATCCAATCGATGGTGTGAGACCGATCGATTGCAAATGGGTTTTCAAGAAAAAGACTGATATGGATGGAAAAGTTCACATCTATAAATCACGATTGGTGGCGAAAGATTTCAAACAAATTCAAGGTGTTGATTATGATGAAACATTTTCGTCCGTCGCTATGCTAAAGTCTGTTCGGATTCTCCTAGCAATTGCTGCATATTTTGATTATGAAATATGGCAGATGGATGTCAAAACAACCTTTCTTAATGGGAGTCTGACTGAGGATGTGTACATGACACAACCTGAGGGTTTTGTCGATCCTAAAAATGCTAGAAAAATATGCAAACTTCAAAAGTCCATCTATGGATTGAAGCAAGCATCTCGGAGTTGGAACCTACGTTTTGATGAAGTGGTCAAAGGGTTTGGTTTCATCAAGAACGTAGAAGACCTTGTATTTACAAGAAGGTTAGTGGGAGCGCACTTATATTTCTGGTCCTATATGTAGATGACATATTGTTGATCGGAAATGACATTCCAGTACTAGATGCTGTTAAATCCTCATTAAGGAAAAGTTTCTCAATGAAGGATTTAGGAGAGACAGCGTACATTTTGGGCATAAAGATCTATAGAGATAGATCTAAAAGGTTAATTGGATTAAGCCAAGACACATATATTGACAAGATATTGAATCGGTTCAATATGCAAGATTCTAAGAAAGGTTTTTTTGCCAATGTCACATGGCATCAGTCTAAGCAAAAGTCAGTGTCCTTCGACGCCTGATGAGCAAAAGAGGATGAGAGCGATTCCTTATGCTTCGACTATTGGATCTATCATGTATGCCATGTTGTGTACACGCCCAGATGTATCCTATGCTCTAAGTGTTACGAGCAGGTATCAATCAGATTATGGTGAGGCTCATTGGACAGTTGTAAAAAACATTCTTAAGTACTTGAGAAGAACTAAGGATGTATTCCTAGTATTTGGAGGTGAAGAAGAGCTCGTTGTAAGAGGTTACACCGATGCTAGCTTCGAAACAGACAAGGATGACTCTAGATCGCAATCCGGTTTTGTGTTCTGCCTCAATGGAGGGGTAGTGAGCTGGAAAAGTTCCAAGCAAGACACAGTAGCAGATTCAACGACGGAGGCGGAGTATATTGCAGCTTCTGAAGCTACAAAGGAAGCTGTTTGGATCAGAAAATTTGTTTCTGAGTTGGGTGTTGTTCCTAGTGCGTCCGGACCTGTGGATCTCTATTGCGACAATAATGGAGCCATTGCACAGGCAAAGGAGCCTAAATCACACAAAAGATCCACACATATACTACGACGCTATCATCTGATTCGAGAGATTATCGACCGAGGTGATGTGAATATATGCAAGGTGCATACGGATTTGAATATGGCAGATCCGTTGACAAAGCCTCTTCCACAATCAAAGCATGAGACACACACGAGATCTATGTGTATTAGATACTTACATCAGTGATTCTAGTGTGTAGTGGGAGACATGTGTCATAGCTATGTTTATGTACTATTTGAGTAACTATTATTCACATTGATCATCAAGTATGTGACTTGTTCGTGAGACTCTTTGTTAATTATAATGTTACTCAAAATGATCCCTAGTCTACATCGTTATATGAGATAATGGTAGTACGCAGACTAGCACATGTATTAATTGATGATCACGTTTTACGGATCATAGATATGGAGATATCAAATTAATAATGTGAACACATGTTAGTGAACATGGTGTTGGATAGACCCATTCCGAGACACTGTTGGGATTGTTATTTACATATGTGTCATCAGTTGGTCTTGAGTGATACACCTGCTAGATTCTTTGACCTGAGATCGCCATTGTTTCTCACTATGTGTAGTTGTGCACTTTAAAACTATCAAACGCTACTCCGTAACTGGGTGGTCATAAAAATAGTCTTCAGGTGCATGATGAAGTATGGAATGAGATGTGTGCGGATCAAAATGGGATTTGCCCCTCCTAAATAATAGGAGAGATATCTCTGTGCCCCTCGAGATAGTTGGATTGAAAGTGCATGGTCATGCCAAAATGATTAAAGAGTTAATCATTATGACTAAAAGTTAGTCATAGATTGAATCCACTTTTTAATCGAGTGAATGATCGAGCTATCACAAGGATGGCACGTATCTCGCCTTGAGCTTGACTGGTATCGTGTGACAAAGGAATTAACATGTGAATGTATCTAGGTTCAGCCGATATGATCTTTATGTACATTCGGGAGTCAGTATGTCTTGCTAGGTACCTCTACTGACTTGTGTTTGAAAACGGTTTTCATTCATAACCGACTGTACATGAACCTAACGGGTCACACAGTTAAGGGGATGGAATATTGAAAAACTTGGCTATATGATTGTCTCTAGTGCAGGTGGGAGATTGTTGGTGATATGCCCAAGAGGCAATCATAACAATTTGGATAAAGGCCTGATGGATATTTGATCCATATGAAATTAGGGTACTAATGGGCCTGTGACCTAAAAGTCCATTAGCGCGCCTATAAATATGAGGGGTAGGGTTAGGGACAGAGGACTCCACCAGATAGCAGTCACAGCCTCCACCCCTCACAGGTCAGCCGCCGAAACCCCTGCCGCGCGCACGGTGCTAGCACACCGACGCACGGCGTTCCTCCCTGTACGTGTGGACTCCGTGGAGGCGCTGCTATTACTGCTGCGCTGATCGGCTACGACGCGCATCTACGATCCGCTGCGCTGCGCGTCTAGTGGTAACGATCCATGACCTTTTTACTCGCATGTTTCCTGGGTGATACGGTCGAATTGCTATAGTAGCGCATCCCTATTTCCCTACAGGGAGGGGGGGTGGCGCCGCCGGCAGAGGAAGCCAGCGCCGCAGGGAAGGGGGCTGGGAGATCCAATCGTGGGGGTGGGGGAAGGGGGGGTGGGCGCACTGACCTTCGCCAGGGGAGGCCGCCGCGGATCGGAGGGGGGCGCCGGTGGATCGGCGGAAGTCTCGAGGGGAGGCCAGCCGCCTGTGGAGTCCGCTCGGAATCGGGAGGGGGTGGGGCGTCGGCGGAGGAAGGCGCCACCAGGAGATCCGCGGTGGTGGCGGCTGCAGACAGAGATGTGCGGCGGTGGCGGCGGCGGCTGCTGCTCTCGCACGAGTGTGCGAGGAGGTAGGCGGGTGGGGACCGGAGGCTAGGGTTGGGGGATTGTTATAGATGGGCTGGTGATGGGCTGGTGCTAGTGGGCTGGATGGGCCACTGAAATGTAGTTTTTTCTTTTTCATTTTATTTCTTTTTTTCCATTTTATTGTTACTCTAATTTTTTGCTATATTTATATATAAGTAAAGCGTCGCTTCGCCTTACGCCTTACCGCTTAAAAGATAAAAAGAGGATGCGTCGCCTTATGTCGCCTTACCGCCTTAATTACTATGCTGTGATGTTGTAGGATCCATGAACAAATAGAATGCATCTAGCATACAGAATGAAATACTAAAATAGAGCAATTCTAGTACCGGTAACCAAAATCAAGGGCACAAATCCATGTTAACAAAAGTAGCTTCACTCCAGTCCACGATAAATGTGGCATTTCTATTAATCTGAATTCACCTTTGTGGTCAACTCTTCGTTCACCTTTTCCCAGTGGTTTCAAGGTGTTAGACACTGTGATTATGTGTGTGTCACAGGGGCATATTAGTCATTAGTGAGGGATTAGGGTTAGGGGTAGTTTAGTCCTTTTCCCCCTCCTAATCCCTCTATATAATCAGACCTGTACCTCAGTACTATTATCCATCTAATACAGCCACCATTAGCCCTCTAATATGGTATCAGCTAGGAACTAATTAGGATTAGGGCCTAACCCTAATCCTAATGACCCAGGCCCAGCCGCCGCCGCTGCAGCGGCTCTGCGCCGCCGCCGCCCCGCGTGCCTGCGCAGCAGGCCTCGCCGGCGCGCCAGCCGCCGGAGCCGCCGCCGCTGAGGCAACGCGCACCTGCGCCGCCGCCGCCCCGCGTGCCTGCGCTGCAGGCCTTGCCGCCGCCGCTGAGGCAATGCAGGCCTGCGCTGCCGCGCCGCCTGCTGCTGTTGCTGCCGCTGGTGCGCAGCCCGGCCACGCCGCCGCACCATCTAATGGGGCCGCCGCCTCTGCCGCAGGCGCACCCCCAGCCCGCGCCACTGTGCCCTGGGGCGCCGCCGCCGGATCCGCGCCCGGGCTGCCCGATCTCGGGCAGAGCCGGCGCGCGCCCGGATTCGGGTTCGCTGGGGTTGCTGGTGTGCACCCCAGCCACGCCGCTGCGCCGTTTGATAGGGCCGCCGCCTCTGCTGCCACCGCCGCGCCGCCACCCTGGGCCGCCGCCGCACTGCCACCCTGGGCCGCCGTCGGCGCTCCTGCAGCCCCCAGCACTGCCACCCCTCGAATCGCTGCTGCCTGGCCCGCCGTCGTCACCTCTGCAGCGCCCCACGATGGCGCCGCTACCTGGCCCGCAGTAGCTGCAGCCGCCCAGTGGGCCGCTGTTGCCTCTGCGGTACCCCACGACGGTGCCGCTGCCTGGCCCGCAGCAGCTGCAGCCGCCCCTTGGGCTGCCGGTCCTGCAGTCCCCCACGACGGCGCCGCCTGGCCTGCTGCCGCCCTGGGAAGTGCCTCTCGGCCGCCATCGGCTGATGTACCTGGATCGGCTATTGCCTACTCTGTTGGCACCACCATCGAGGGTCCGAGCGCGTTGTCTTCCTTCCCGGCGCCGCCACCGCCGGGGCATGTCGCGACTCGTTCTACACCGTCGATCTACCGGCAGGGTCTCACGCCGGGTGGCCCTGACTGGGTGGTGGACTCAGGTGCCTCGTACCACACCACCCCTGACGTCGGTATCCTCTCCTCTACCCGCCCTTCCCGTCCCTCTGATCCTTCATCTATCGTTGTTGGGAATGGGTCGACTCTTCCAGTCACCTCAGTAGGTGACTCGGGTTCGCCGGATTCGTTTCAGCTACGTGATGTTCTTGTTGCCCCTGACATCATTCAGCATCTTCTTTCCGTTCGTCGTTTTACTACTGACAATCATGTTTCCCTTGAGTTTGATCCTTATGGTGTAACTGTGAAGGATCTTACTACTCGACGCTTTCTTTTTCGTTGTGATAGTACGGGTCCCCTGTACACGATGCGTCTTCCTGCTTCCGCTCCGCCTCTTGCCCTGACTACGACAGCATCTTCGACCATTTGGCATCGTCGGCTTGGCCACCCCGGTGTTGATGCTATGTCGAAGTTGTCTGGTAGTTCAGCGATCTCGTGTACTCGGGGTACTCATGAGTCTCTTTGCCATGCTTGTCAGTTGGGTCGCCATGTTCGACTTCCTTTTCCACACTCTGTCACTCGTGTCGAGCACACATTTGATTTGATTCATTGTGATCTTTGGACTTCACCTGTTCTTAGTGTCTCTGGATGCAAGTATTACTTGGTGGTCGTGGATGATTTTTCGCACTATTCGTGGACTTTTTCCTTGCGACAGAAGTCTGATACTTTCGGTACTCTTTCTCACTTCTTCGCTTGGGTGTCCACCCAGTTTGGGCGCACGATTCGTGCGGTCCAGTGCGACAACGGGCGCGAGTTTGACAACTCTACGTTCCGTGACTTTCTGCTTTCTCGCGGTGTTCAGTTACGCATGTCA
This sequence comes from Neostapfia colusana, assembly GCA_030760725.1. Classification (NCBI taxonomy): domain Eukaryota; kingdom Viridiplantae; phylum Streptophyta; class Magnoliopsida; order Poales; family Poaceae; genus Neostapfia; species Neostapfia colusana. Next base: position 39,966,012 of record JASWHV010000008.1, on the reverse strand, counting down.
TGTCCGTACACTTCCCCCCAGAACGGCAAGGCTGAGCGCATGATTCGGACCACCAACGATGTCATGCGCTCCCTGATGTTTCAGGCTTCTACCCCTGCTCGCTACTGGGCGGAGGCGCTTCACACTGCCACCTACCTCATTAATCGCCTTCCTACTAAGGCGATTAGTGCTCCCACCCCTCACTTCGCTTTGTTCGGCACCCACCCTCTTTACGACCATCTTCGGGTCTTCGGGTGCGCTTGCTACCCTAACCTCTCTGCCACAGCTCCCCATAAGCTTGCGCCTCGCTCGACTCAGTGTGTTTTCCTTGGGTACTCCCCTGACCATAAGGGGTACAGGTGCCTTGACCCCACCACCCGTCGTATCTTGATCTCCCGACACGTCGTCTTCGACGAGTCTTCCTTTCCCTTTTCCACCCCGTCCTATGGCCCCGTCGCTGAGTTGGATTCCCTCTTCTCTACTGACCCCGAGGCCGCTCCTGTACAGCGACCTTGTCGGTTACCTCTTGCAGGTTACCCACCCGCTACGCCACGCACGACTTCGGCGTCTTCCACGCCACCTGTTGTGCCTTACGTGGCCCCGGCATCCCTGACGCCACTTGCTGCGCCACGCGCGGCACCGGCGTCCCTGACGCCACCGGCTGCGCCACGCGCGGCACCGATGTCCCTGACGCCACCGGCTGCGCCACGCGCGGCCTCGGCGCCCCCGACGTCACCCACTGCACCACGCGCGGCCCCGGTGTCCCCGACGACGCCTGCTGCGCCAAGCGCGGCCTCTGCGTCCCCGACGTCGACTACTGCGCCACACACGGCCTCAGCTTCCCCGACATCACCTGTAGCAAGCCCGACGTTACCAGGCGCACCAGGAGCAGCACCGACGACGACTTCTCGCTTCGCCGACCCCGTACTTGCCTACCAGCGACGAGTACGGGGGGGCGGCCCTACTCCAGCTGCACCACGTGTGGCCCCGAGACGAGAGAAGGTCGTTGTACCCGAGCGCCCGGTGTACAACCCTCCTCTTCTCCACAGAGATCCTGGTCACGTCCACCCGATGGTGACTCGACGTGCATCCGGGAGTCTTCGTCCAATTGAGCGCTTCACCGGAGCTGCCTTCTCGTCGACGACTTCTCCACCGACCGACTCTTCTTCGATATCACCCATACCTACTTCCGTGCGTAGCGCCCTCGCCGACCCTCACTGGCGCCGCGCTATGGAGGAAGAGTATGAGGCTCTGCTTGCCAACCGGACCTGGGACCTGGTTCCCCGTCCTGGTCGTGGCAATGTTGTCACGGGCAAGTGGGTTTTCACGCACAAGAAGAAGGCAGACGGTACCTTGGAGAGGTACAAGGCTCGGTGGGTACTCCGGGGTTTCACTCAGCGCCCTGGAGTCGACTACGACGAGACCTTCAGCCCGGTGGTAAAGCCGGCGACGGTTCGTACCGTTCTGTCGCTAGCTCTCTCACGTTCTTGGCCTGTCCACCAGTTGGACGTCAAGAATGCCTTCCTCCACGGTACACTGACCGAGACGGTGTACTGCAGTCAGCCGGCAGGGTTTGTTGTTTCAGCTCACCCAGACATGGTCTGTAAGCTGAACAAATCCCTATACGGACTGAAGCAGGCACCACGAGCCTGGTATAGCCGGTTCGCCTCCTTCTTGGTCTCACAGGGGTTCATCGAAGCTAAGTCGGACACTTCGCTGTTTGTCTATCGACGTGGCAGTGACACTGCCTACCTCCTACTGTACGTCGATGACATTGTGCTAACAGCATCTAGTCCGGCTCTGCTTCGGCGCACCATTTCTGCTTTACAGCAGGAGTTCGCTATGAAGGACCTGGGCCGTCTTCACCACTTCCTGGGCATTGCGGTCGAGGACCGACCAGGCGGCTTATTCCTTCACCAGCGACAGTACTGCCTGGATATCCTCCAGCGAGCGGGCATGACCGAGTGCAAGCCTTGCTCCACTCCAGTGGATACTCAGGCGAAGCTCTCCGCTACCGGCGGGACACCAGTCTCTGACCCCACTACTTACAGGAGTCTTGCAGGTGCTCTTCAGTACCTCACCTTCACCAGGCCGGATATCTCGTATGCAGTTCAGCAGGTGTGCCTCCACATGCATGACCCGAGGGAGCCGCACCTCACCGCTGTGAAGCGGATTCTTCGGTACCTACGAGGTACTCTCGACTACGGCCTCCTCCTTCGACGTGACACGGCCTCTGAGCTGGTCGTGTACACCGATGCTGACTGGGCTGGCTGCCCGGACACACGACGTTCTACTTCTGGGTACGCCGTCTTCCTGGGCGGTAACCTCGTCTCCTGGTCCTCGAAGCGACAGCCCGTGGTGTCGCGTTCGAGTGCTGAGGCGGAGTATCGCGCCGTGGCTAACGGCGTAGCTGAGGCCTCCTGGCTCCAGCAGTTGCTTCAGGAGCTCCACACTTCCGTCGCCAGGAGCACCCTCATCTACTGCGACAACGTCAGCGCCGTGTACCTCTCCACCAACCCGGTCCAGCATCAGCGCACGAAACATGTGGAGATCGACCTCCACTTTGTCCGTGAGCGGGTTGCACGCGGCGAGATTCGGGTACACCATGTCCCAACGACGACGCAGTTCGCCGACATCTTCACGAAGGGCCTCCCGTCGTCGCTGTTCTCCGAGTTTCGGTCCAGTCTCAACATCTGCAGTGGCTAGATGTTGTGACTGCGGGGGGGTGTTAGACACTGTGATTATGTGTGTGTCACAGGGGCATATTAGTCATTAGTGAGGGATTAGGGTTAGGGGTAGTTTAGTCCTTTTCCCCCTCCTAATCCCTCTATATAATCAGACCTGTACCTCAGTACTATTATCCATCTAATACAGCCACCATTAGCCCTCTAATACAAGGCACCTTCAACCTTCCAGTATTTGTGAAAGATATGATGGTATGCTTCAATGCTAATCTCTGGATGACTGCAGCATATAGTGGGTAGAATCCTCCTGTTGGTTCCAACAAGTTGCATTTTTTTTTGTTCTGCTGCTACACATGGGGTGTGGGAGTGGCAGACCTTTATTGTTACCTCCTTTCTAGTTTCCACTTAAGCTGGCTTATCATGCTCAACTACAAACCTAACTTTGCATGATATGGTAGTGACATTGATGTTTAGCCCTGTCATTAACTCCTTTCTAGTCGTCAATTGTTTTGGAATAAAAATGACATGTGCTCTGCCTTTGCATTAAGATAGAGAAGAGAGCCATCCAAAGTTCAAATTACAATTCTGGCAGCCAATGCTGCACTTGGAAGGAAGCAGTTAAAACACGCTAGCTAGGCCAAGTAGCTGGCATGGTACTAGAAATAAAAAATAGGGGGAAAACCGAACAAGTGATAGCAAATCAAAGCAAGAGCAGGTGTTAGTGAGGGCTAGGAATCTATTCTGTGATGGCTTGCTACAATAATTATTCTACAACAATTTTAAGTGTCATTTAAAGTGGAGCAGTCTTTCTAAGACTAATAGAGCTACATAAACGTGGGAGTGTAAAACCCTAGGGTCCATCCTATCTAGGCCCACTCACGCTGGGTGGACCTCACGCATCCACCAACCTATTTACGCTTTCGTCCTCATTTCACGTAGAAGGTTAACCTAAGGTTGATGGCCAACTCAGGCTTATATGTTGGTCTTCCTCTCACTAGATTAGTAAGGTGAGACTAATTTCCCATCCCCTTATTCACACAAGTGCTTATGGGCCACTATGGACTAGGATATCACAGAAATTCCATTCGAAGAACCCTACGCCCTCATTGGAACCGGGCACACCATAACCACACTAGGCAAGTTTCCATGAGCGTTCCCCTCTTGGCACACATTTGTGTCCAGTGCCTGCACATATGTCATGAAGTGTCCCACATATGGGTCTACACACGTCATGCACCATATGTGCGTGCTCCTGGCCTAAACGTGCCTGTGTCAATAAGGGTTGGCTCTGATATTGAAACATCCTAGAGCCTAACCTGTCTAGGCCCATGCTGTTGGAAATCCGGCCTGTTCAGTCCTGTTTCTGGCTCTGCAGGTGTGCTGATCGGATCTGTTCGGCCAGAACAGATCTGTTATGCACCTGCGGTGCAGATCAGAACAGGGTAGATCCTGTGTGCAGAACAGAGAGGACAGAGAGAGTAGAAAGCACCCCTGGTGCTGATCAGATCGGAGAACAGAGAAACAGAGAAGAACTCGCCGAGTTCTTCCTGGAACAGATGCGAAAATCAGGGGCGGCGGCTGGTTCTAGCCCCTGGTGGCGGCTAGGGCTGCAGAGGAGGCGGCGGCTAGGGCAGAAGCTTGTGCGGCGGCTAGGGCAGAGGCTAGGCCGGCGGCTAGGGCAGGAGGGAGAGAGTCGGCTAGGGTTAGAAAAGTGGAGGAAAATTTTCTGTATTGATCTCTCTCACAATTTGGGGTGTTTTTGGCTTGTATATATAGCCCCCCCTTACAAGAGTCCTAATCTGTTACAAAGGATCTTTTAATCTATCTCTAAGAAGATTAAACTCAAAAACCTTCTAGAAAGGGGGCCCGGCCTGGGCCAGGGCTGACCAGCCCACTTGGCCCAGTTCTGGTCGCCCTGGGCCAGGGAGGGGCCGGCCTGGGCCAGGGGCAGATCAGCCCACATTCTCCTCCTGATCCTGACACTGGCCCATGTCTAGGATCCCGATCCTTCTCCTCATCTCCACGAACTTCTGTCTTCCAAGAGCCTTGGTCAAGATGTCCACCATCTGGTCTTGAGTGGAGATTTGCTCAAGCACAATAGTACCGCTGTCCACACACTCCCGTATGTAGTGGTACTTGACGTCGATGTGCTTGCTCCTGTCATGGTGTACCGGGTTCTTGCTCAAGTGTATAGCTGACTTGTTATCAACCCTCAGCACCGGCGCCTTCGATTTTTCAGCTAAGTCCTCCATCAGCCGTGCCATCCATACACCTTGACATGCTCCTTGAGCTGCTGCGATATACTCTGCTTCACATGAGGACAAGGCCACCACCTTCTGCTTGCAGGACTGCCATGAAACGGGGCTGTTTTCAAGACAAAACAACACCCCGCTTGTGCTCTTGCGGTCCTCCACGTCTCCCGCATAGTCACTATCCGAGTACCCAATAAGCTCCATGTCTCCTCCTCTTGCATAGAAGACTCCATAGTTGATTGTACCCGCTATGTAGCGTACAATGCGTTTGACTGCAGCAAAGTGATCCTCCTTGGGCTCCTCCAGAAACCGACTCACGTACCCGACCGAGTAGGCAAGATCAGGACGTGTGTTCACCAAGTATCGCAGCCCTCCAACCAAGCTCCTATAGTCCGTTGCATGCACCAACGGGCTATCACTTGTCTTGCAAAGCTTGAGGCCTTGCTCCATGGGAAATGCACAGGGATTGCATCCTTCCAGGCCAGCTTTAGAGACAAGTTTGGAAGCGTAGGCCGCCTGCCCAACGCTTATCCCTTCTTCGGTCTGCCGCACCTCCAGGCCAAGATAATACGACAAGAGACCCAAGTCGCTCATCTTGAACCTCTTCATCATCTCCCCTTTGAACTTCTTGAGATCGCCTCCTCCTGTGATCACAAGATCGTCGACGTACACGCCGACGATGAGCTTCTCATCTTTAGCCCCACGGAAATAAATCCCGTGCTCGCTCGTACTCTTTTAGAAACCAAGCGATAGCAAGCTATCGTTGAGCTTGGCATTCCAGGCCCTGGGCGCCTGACGAAGTCCATATAAAGCTTTCTTGAGCCGATACACCTTGTGTTCGGTCCCGTCGATGATGAAGCCAGAGCGGGTTGGGAGACGTACACCTCCTCCATCAAGTCGCCGTTCAGGAAGGCGCTCTTCACGTCCATGTGGTGTACCTCCCACCCCTTGTGTGCAGCAACTGCAAGGAGCAAGCGAATAGATTCGAGACGAGCTACAGGAGCAAATACCTCGTCAAAGTCTATTCCTTGCCGTTGGACATAGCCTTTTGCCACCAATCGAGCCTTGTGCTTCACCACCTCCCCATGCTCGTCCTTCTTCACCTTAAACACCCATTTGAGGCCAATGGGCTTGTGTCCTGCAGGAAGATCAACAAGTTGCCAAGTCTTGTTTTCTTCTATGGACTCCATCTCCTCGAGCATGGCCCGTCTCCAGCACGGGTGTTCCTCAGCATCGGCGAAGGACGTGGGCTTCTCCGCGGTGGTGAACATAAGCTCCCCCTCCTCCAAGCTTGGTGGGCGCTCAGCCCGACCAGGAGGGGTGAGGGTTCCTAGCACGTTGCGCATCGTGCGGAACCGAAGTGCAGCGTTGTCGTCGTGGTAGGCGTCGACGTTGCTGCCGACGTCCGTCGGAGGCGTGGCGAAGCGGATGGGCCGTGGAGGGTGCCGGGGCGTGACGAAGGTGCTGGAATCTTCAGTCTCGGAATCCCCCGCTGCCGCTGACCCCCGTGCAGGACTGTCCCAGCCCTGATTTGCGCTGGACAGTCCCTGCAGGGGCCCTTGGGGCGACGCTGCAGGTGCTGGACCCTCTCCAGCAGGTCTGGAGGCTGGCGTAGGAACTCCTAGGGTCTGTACAGACCTTTCTGTGCCCCTCCTGGGCACAGCAGGGGTGCTGTTCGGCCCCTCTGGACCTTGCAGCACCTCTCCGGGTGCTGAAACAGCAGGTCCAGCACCTGCTGGACCTAAGGAGTCGACGTGGAAGGCGGTGTAGTCCTCTTCTCCTGCTCCTTCTCCCCAGTCCCACTTGGCCGCCTCGTCGAATATCACGTCACGTGATATGTGTGTACGCCCATCAGCCGGATTATACATCTGATATCCCTTCGTCCCTGCAGCATAGCCAAGAAAAATCATCGGAGTACTCCGGTCTTCCAACTTTTTCAGGTGGGGGTGCGTGTTCTTGACATGCCCCACGCACCCAAAAGTTCGGAAATAATTGACGGCTGGTCGCTCTCCATGCCAAGCTTCATATGGCGTCTTCCCGTCAAGGCCGCAGGTAGGGGATCGATTCAGGATATAGACAGCCGTGATAACTGCCTCACCCCAAAATATCCCGGGCATACCCTTCGCCTTCAACATGCTCCTCGCCATGCCGACCACCGTCTGGTTGCGCCGCTCCACAACCCCGTTTTGCTGCGGCGTATACGGGGCTGTGAGCTGACGTTGTACTCCGTGCTGAGCGCAGTACTCGCCGAACTCCTGTGAGGTGAACTCCCCTCCGCGATCAGTACGGAGTAACTTCAGCCTCCTCCCGGACTCTAATTCAGCTGTTGCCTTGAATTGCTGAATTAAGTCTGGCGCCTTGTCCTTGGTTGCTAGAAGATAAAGCCACATATAGCGGCTCATGTCATCCACAAGCAACAAGAACATCTTCTTGCCACCTGGAGTCGTCGGCGTGATAGGCCCGCAGATGTCGCCGTAGACAAGGTCGAGCGCGCCCTCCGCGCGCCGCCGAGCTTGCTTGGGGAAGCTGGAGCGCCTCTGCTTCCCGACCAAGCAAGCTTCGCACAATTGATCGACATGATCAATTTGCGGAAGCCCGAGCACCATCTCCTCTCGCGCCAACTTCCGAAGCGCCTGGAAGCCGACGTGTCCGTAGCGTTCGTGCCAACGCCACACAACATCATCACGCCTCGCGGTTAGGCAAACCGGACGTGTGATGTTGAGCCTGATGGAGTACAGCTTGCTGTCGTCGCGCTGAACTCGTGTGAGGAGACGCTGCTGCTCATCCCGTATGTGCATCACTCCTCCTTGCACCGTGATGCTGTAGCCATCCTCATCCAGCTGGCCGACGCTGATGAGGTTGGTGGTGAGGCGTGGGATGAGGTAGACGCCGGTGAGCCTCCTGTGCTCACCCGTCTTGGCGGCGAATAAAACCGTACCCTTCCCCTGGATACGCACGACGGAATTATCGCCGAACTTGATGGTTCCGACGACGTTTTCGTCAAGCTCGGAGAAGACGGCGCGCGAACCCGTCATGTGGTTGGTCGTGCCCGTGTCGAGGTACCAACGAGTGTCATCAAAGTCATCGTCGTTGCTGCGGTGAGCGAAGACATGTCCCTCCACTATCTCCAGTGGGCGCATAGGACGTTCCTATATAGGCTCCTCCTGTACTGAGGCCACCCTTGTCATAAACAAGGCGCCCTCCTCCTCCGCCTTTGCCACGAAAGCCTGCTGCTGCGGCTCCTCCTTAGGCTTCGACCGACACTCCCTGGCCCAGTGGCCCTTCTTCCCGCACTTCCTACATTGGTCCCGCGGAATATCCTTCCCGGAACCTCCCTTCTTGCCTCCGTTCTTCTTGGGCGGGCCCTTTCGGCCGCCCCTCTTAGAAGAACCCGCGGACTGGGTAGACCGCTTCTCCTTCCGCTGTGCCTCCCACTCCTCCCGAGTGAGGTACAGCTGGCCGTTGTGTACTCCTCCCTTCCGCTGCGTCGAGTCGAAAGCGTTCTCAGCCGCCCTGAGACGCCCCGTCACCTCCGACAAGGTGAGGGCCGACACGTCCAGCAGTGTCGTGATCGCCACCACGATCTGTTGGAAGCGTTCTGGAACGCTTCGCAGGAGCTTCTCCACGGCCCTCTCTTCTCCTATCTCCTCCCCTAGCGACGCAAGCCGTGATAGCATGCCGCTCAGGCGGAGGGAGAAGTCCTCCACACTTTCGCCATCCTTGAAGACAGCATCTTCAAACTCCTTCCGGAGTTGTTGCGCCGTCGTCTTCTTCACGCGGTCGGCCCCGACCCGCATGATGGCGATCGTGTCCCATGCCTCCTTTGCCGTCCTCTTTTCTCCGATCGTCGTGATCATCTCCGGCGGGACAGCGCTGACCAAGATGTCAAGCGCCATCATGTCTTCCTGCTCGCTCACGTTCCCCTCCTCCACGGCCTTCCAAAGCAGCCGCGCCTTCAGCTTGATCTTCATCATGACAGCCCACTCCGCGTAGTTGGTCTTGGTGAGCACGGGGAACCCCGTCCCGGTGTTCACCTCACGAGCTGCCGGTGAGGGTGTGCCATGGCTGATGGCGCTGCCGCTGCTTGTAGGTGTAGACGACATCTTGCAGAATTCAGCCTAGGGTTGAAACAGGCTCTGATACCACGATTGTTGGAAATCCGGCCTGTTCAGTCCTGTTTCTGGCTCTGCAGGTGTGCTGATCGGATCTGTTCGGCCAGAACAGATCTGTTATGCACCTGCGGTGCAGATCAGAACAGGGTAGATCCTGTGTGCAGAACAGAGAGGACAGAGAGAGTAGAAAGCACCCCTGGTGCTGATCAGATCGGAGAACAGAGAAACAGAGAAGAACTCGCCGAGTTCTTCCTGGAACAGATGCGAAAATCAGGGGCGGCGGCTGGTTCTAGCCCCTGGTGGCGGCTAGGGCTGCAGAGGAGGCGGCGGCTAGGGCAGAAGCTTGTGCGGCGGCTAGGGCAGAGGCTAGGCCGGCGGCTAGGGCAGGAGGGAGAGAGTCGGCTAGGGTTAGAAAAGTGGAGGAAAATTTTCTGTATTGATCTCTCTCACAATTTGGGGTGTTTTTGGCTTGTATATATAGCCCCCCCTTACAAGAGTCCTAATCTGTTACAAAGGATCTTTTAATCTATCTCTAAGAAGATTAAACTCAAAAACCTTCTAGAAAGGGGGCCCGGCCTGGGCCAGGGCTGACCAGCCCACTTGGCCCAGTTCTGGCCGCCCTGGGCCAGAGAGGGGCCGGCCTGGGCCAGGGGCAGATCAGCCCACACATGCACGTGCTGGGTGAACCCCACCCACCCACCAACCTATTTATGCTTTCTTGATAATCTAGCCTTTTATGTTAGTCTTCCTTCCACTAGAATAGTAAGGTGAGACTAATTTCCCACCCCTTACGCACACAAGTGCTCATGGGCTACTATGGGCTGGGATGTCACAGGGAGCAATACTAATTATTACTCAGTAGTGGCCAACAATGCAATATGCTAACATTGTCAGAGCTTACTAAACATCTTGTGCCTTTCTTATGGATCCAGGCAAAGAGGAACCTAAAAGATGCAGAAAATGCAATTATCGGTGCTTTCGCAGGTATACTGAAATTTCCTACTTATCATGTACACCATCTAATTGCTACCCTCGCAAGTGCTTGTCATGTTCATGCTCCATGGGATGGTTTTCAGTATATTTCATTTTTATATTTTTCTCTCTATTTTTCTACATGATTCTATGCATATATACCAATTTTTTTTCTTCTGACTGATATGCCACCAAGATTTCATGTAAGTTCCCAGAACAATGCTTCTCCTGTTTATTTAACAATTCCAGTTACCATTTAGGGTGCAATTATTTAATTACTGTCTATTCTGGCACCAAAGTGTCATGGCAAAATATAATAAGAAAATTCATCATGTACCAGTCATGGCCCTTGATCGAAGTTCAGAATTTCAGGTTTAGATTCGTTGTTGCAGAATGTAACAGAATTGCGATCAATCTTAAATCAAAGAAAATGTGCATTTGCGATCTTCTACTTTTCAAGTTATCTAAATATTGAATTACAAAACCATCTGCTTTGCATGCTCCAGTTCTAAATATTATCTAATATGTATCCAAAACCAAAATCAGTTTGTTTATGTATAGAGCCAAGCCATGTAAGCAACCCATGACTCTGCTTCCCTAAAAAAACACATGGCTTGGGATTGCGTCTTTGTAATTTTTCTTTTGTTTTGTACATAAAATGCTAACAACTAATAAGTAATCAACATTATTAAGGCGGTGAGGCGACATATCCACTTTTTACCTTTCAAGCGATAAGGCGTAAGGCGAGACGACGCCTTACTAATATATAAATATAGAAAAATGTAGTAATACAATCCCACATTTTAAATAGATAAGAATAATAATAGTAATTAGTAAATAGAGGTAGTTCAACTGCTGTGGACGCCTTTGTGGGCCGACACTACAGCTGGCGCAGGCCCAATAGCGCCCACAACCTAGCCACATGAAGCCCAGGCGCAGGAACCTCTTAGAAAGGAATAAAATAGCAAATCGATCTATTAGAGATAAGATCTGTTTTAGATGGAATAAAATAGAGAGATAATGAATAAAAGATAGCAGATTGATCTATCAGAGATAGGATCTGTTTTAGATGGAATAAAATAGAGAGATAAGTAATAAAAGATAGAGTCGGTTGGGTGGTGTCCCAACCGACCCTATCCTGGCCGCACGACTGCTAGGGGGCGCAGGGGTCTCCCTGCCCCTATATAAACAGCCGCAGCCCCCCTTTTGTAATTCATCCAGGAAAATAAGAATCGCCCCATTGGGTTGTTCTCCTTGGGTCACCGTGGCTACAAACCCTAACCCTAGCCGCCGTGACAACTCACCCCCGCCCCCACGCTACCCTCTACGCAGCGACCCGGCATCCTCCTCGCTATTGCTTCCGCCTCTGCGCAGCCCTAGGCGCAGCAGGAGGTCTCCTCCCCACCACGATTTACAGCATTTGGTATCCAGAGACTCCGGGGCAGCGACCATGTCTGGCCCCGTGGACGATTCTGGGACTTTCACCCTCCAAGATCTCAGCAACATGATGAGCAAAATGATGGGGCAGATCGACACCATCAACAAGCGCTTGGACCGCCACGATATGCGCCTTGCACACGTTGAGAAGGCACCGGAGCGGGAGCTCTCCGGTGACGAGTATTAGAGGAGTAATTGTGGCTGTATTAGATGGATGATAATGCTGAGCTATAGGTCTGATTATATAGAGGGACTAGGAGGGGAAAAGGACTAAACTACCCCTAACCCTAATCCCTCTCTAATGACTAATATGCCCCTGTGACACACACTAAATTACAATGTCTAACACCCCCCTCGCAGTCACAACATCTAGCCACTGCAGATGTTGAGACTGGACCGAAACTCGGAGAACAGCGACGATGGGAGGCCTTTCGTGAAGATGTCAGCGAACTGCGTCGTCGTCGAGACATGGTGTACCCGAACCTCGCCGCGTGCAACCCGCTCACGACAAAGTGGAGGTCGATCTCCACATGCTTCGTGCGCTGATGCTGGACCGGGTTGGTGGAGAGGTACACGGCGCTGACGTTGTCGTAGTAGATTAGAGTGCTCCTGGCGACGGGAGTGTGGAGCTCCTGAAGCAGCTGCTGGAGCCAGGAGGCCTCAGCCACGCCGTTAGCCACGGGCGCGATACTCCGCCTCAGCACTCGAGCGCGACACCACGGGTTGTCGCTTCGAGGACCAGGAGACGAGGTTACCGCCTAGGAAGACGGCGTACCTAGAAGTAGAACGTCGTGTGTCCGGGCAGCCTGCCCAGTCAGCATCGGTGTACACGACCAGCTCGGAGGCCGTGTCACGTCGAAGGAGGAGGCCGTAGTTGAGGGTACCTCGTAGGTACCGAAGAATCCGCTTCACAGCGGTGAGGTGCGGCTCCCTCGGGTCATGCATGTGGAGGCACACCCGCTGAACTGCATACGAGATATCCGGCCTGGTGAAGGTGACTGAAGAGCACCTGCAAGACTACTGTAAATAGTGGGGTCAGAGACTGGTGTCCCGTCGGTAGCGGAGAGCTTCGCCTGAGTATCCACTGGAGTGGAGCACGGCTTGCAATCAGCCATGCCCGCTCGCTGGAGGATATCCAGGCAGTACTGTCGCTGGTGAAGGAATAGGCCGCCTGGTCGGTCCTCGACCGTAATACCCAGGAAGTGGTGGAGACGGTCCAGGTCCTTCATAGCGAACTCCTGCTGCAAAGCAGAAATGGTTCGCCGAAGCAGAGCCGGACTAGATGTTGTCAGTACAATGTCATCGACGTATAGTAGGAGGTAAGCTGTGTCACTGCCCCGTCGATAGACAAACAGCGAAGTGTCCGACTTAGCTTCAACAAACCCCTGTGAAACCAAGAAAGAGGAGAACTGGCTATACCAGACTCGTGGTGCCTGCTTCAGTCCGTACAGGGATTTGTTCAGCTTACAGACCATGTCTGGGTGGGCTGAATCTACAAATCCTGCCCGGTGACTGCAGTACACCGTCTCGGTCAGTGTACCGTGGAGGAAGGCGTTCTTGACGTCCAACTGGTGGACAGGCCAAGAACGTGAGAGAGCTAGCGACAGTACGGTACGAACTGTCGCCGGCTTCACCACCGGGCTGAACGTCTCGTCGTAGTCGACTCTAGGGCGCTGAGTGAAACCCCGGAGTACCCAACGAGCCTTGTATCTCTCCAAGGTACCATCCGCCTTCTTCTTATGCGTGAATACCCACTTGCCCGTGACAACATTGCCATGACCAGGACGGGAAACCAGGTCTCAGGTCCAGGTTGCAAGCAGGGCCTCATACTCTTCCTCCATAGCGCGGCGCCAGTTAGGGTCAGCGAGGGCGCTACGCACGGAAGTAGGTATGGGCGAGATCGAAGAAGGCTCGGTTGATGGAGATGTCGTCGACGAGAAAGCGGCTCCATCGAACCGCTCAACTGGCCGAAGACTCCCGGACGCACGTCGAGTCACCATCGGGTGGACGTGACCAGGATCCCTATGAAGAAGAGGGGGGTTGTACACCGGCCGCTCGGGTACAACCATCTTCTCTCGTCGTGGATAGACGAGAGTGGGTTTCGAGGCCGCGCGTGGCGTCGCTGGAGCAGGAGCCTCTCCCCGCGCTCGTCGCTGGTAGACAAGTGCGGGGTCAGCAAAGCGAGAAGTCGTCGTCGGTGCCGCGCGTGGCGCGGCTGGTGGCATCGTGCTCGCTGCAGGTGACGTCGGGGAGGCAGCTGGTGATGCCGCAGGTGCTGCACGTGGTACAGCTGGTGCAACTGGGAGGCAGCCTCAGGGTCAGTAGGAAAAAGGGAGTCCAGCTCTGTGGTGGAATCGGAAGAGGTGGTGGAGAAAGGAAAAGATGACTCGTCGAAGACGACGTGCCGAGAGATCAAAAGACGGTGGGTAGTGAGATATAAGCACCGGTAACCCTTATGATCAAGGGAATACCCGAGAGAAACACACCGTGTCGAGCGGGGCGCAAGCTTATGTGGGGCGGTGGCGGAAAGATTAGGGTAGCAAGCGCATCCGAAAACTCGGAGGTGATCATAAAGAGGATCAGTGCCATATAGAGCAAAGTAGGGGGTGGAGGCACGAATCGCCTTGGTGGGAAGACGATTAATCAGAAGTGTGGCTGTATGAAGAGTCTCCACCCAATATCGGGCTGGAATAGATGCCTGGAACATCAGGGAGCGTATGACATCATTGGTGGTGCGAATCATGCGCTCTGCCTTGCCGTTTTGAGGAGAGGTATACGGACAAGACATGCGTAGCTGTACCCCATGTGCGGAGAGAAATTTACGAAACGCGGAGTTATCAAACTCACGTCCGTTATTGCACTGGACAGCTCGAATGGTGCGCCCAAATTGAGTAGAAATCCAAACGAAGAAGTAAGAAACAGTAACGAAAGTCTCAGACTTCAATCGTAATGGAAAAGTCCAGGAAAAGTGAGAAAAATCATCAATTATCAACAAATAATAATTAAATCCCGATATACTGGAAATGGGAGATGTCCACAAATCACGATGTATAAGATCGAACGGGTGCTCAACATGAGTCACGGAAGTGGGAAAAGAGAGGTGAACATGGCGACCAAGCTGACAGACATGACATAGGGATCATGTGTACCCCTAGAACACGAGATAACTGAACTACTGAACAGCTTCGACATAGCATCTGTACCAGGGTGGCCAAGCCGGCGATGCTAGATGGTGGATGAAGTTGTTGTAGTAAAAAAGAATGGTGGTGATGCAGCGGAAGTAGGAAGCCGAAGTGTGTATAGGGGCCCCGAGCTATCACATCGAAAAAGAGGTCGCCGGGTGGAAAACAAACCAAAAGGATCAAATTCAATGGAAACATTGTTGTCAGTGGTAAAACAGTGAACAGAAAGTAAGTTTTGAATGATATCCAGAGCGACAAGAATGTTTTTAATCTAGAAAGTACCCGGAAGACCGGAGTCACCTACTGAGGTGACCGGAAGAACGGACCCATTCACAACAACGATGGATGAAGGAAAAGAGGGATTGGGAGGATGGGTGGAAGAGAGTATACCGGGATTAGGAGTGGTATGATATGATGCTCCGAAATCAACTACCCAGTCGGCACCTGGTGGAGTAAGGTGCATGGTGCTGAAGGAGGAAGCAAGCGACTGTCGATCCCACGTCGACGGTGGCTCCTGGAGAGGTGTCGATGGCTCCGAGTTCCCAACAGGGTAGTCAGTGCCTCCGTAGGTCGAGGCTGACTGTCCGCCAGAAGAGTATCCAGGCCCACCATAGGCCTGAGCTGGCGGCCCACCAGTACTGTGGGCTGGTCCACTGTTGCCCGGGGTAGCCGCGAACGCCGGCTGGGGACGTGGTGGTCGTGGAGGCTGAGAACCCGGGGACGGCCCAGGCCACATGTAGATCTGGCCAGTCCACGGGTTGTAGGGTGTGGACCAGGGTGCGCGTCCCTGGCCGGTACCACCACTACCACCAGTAGTCGAAGCCGTGGGGGTGCTGCCTGCACTGCTGCCACCACGGCCGCCGTTCTTTCCTCGGCGACGACGGTTTCCACCTCCTGTACTGGTAGGAGTAGAAGGTGGTCGTGATGGTGGTCCACCAGCAGCTGGTAAGGGTGGACGAGGGGACTGCCCGGAGCCATAGTAGGTTGTGGCAGATCCGGAGCCAGTAGAGCTTCCTGCAGTGATCTCCTCAAGTTCAAGATCAGATCAGACCATACCTTCTCGAAGGTAGGTAGTGGCTCTAGTCAGAGTAGCCACGTCCGTAGGTGATAATAGCACTCATTCAGGCCCTGAAGGACCCGAAGAACAAGAGCGTTGTCGGTGACTGGCTCACCAAGATCACGTAGGGCATCCGCCATGCCCTTCATCTCCCGACAATAGGTGGAGATAGAACGATCACCCTGGACAGTGTTCTGGAACCGAGTGCTGATATGGAGGGCTCGAGTTGCTCGGTTCCCTAGAAACCGCTGCTCAAGGACTAGCCAGGCTTGTCGAGCAGTGCCGCTACCGCGCTGCCTGACGATGTCCTGTAGCTCCTCTGTCAACGAGCCAAGGGTCCAGGATAGTACCAGGCTGTCCATGCTGATCCAGGACACCTGTACTGAAGAATCGTCCTGGAGGACGTGGTCGTCGAGGCAGTAGCGCCTCAGCGTGAGGAGCACCATATCACGCCACCGGGCATATGAGGTGGACTCGGAGTTGAGAACAACCGGCACGAGCGTCCGGATGTTCTGAATCCCTGCGGTATGCGCATGAAGAGCGGCCACAAGCGAAACCGAGTACGTACCAGCGTCCGAGGGAAGCTCTTGGGCAGCACTCGTCGATCGGCGAGCACTCTCCTCGAGCTGGTGGGATAGCGATGCCACGGAGGCACGCTCCTGCTCTAGGGCAAGAGCGAGTGCCCGCTCGCGCTCGCGACAGGCAGCCACTGCTGCGGCGACGTCGGAGGTATCCGCAGTGTCGGTGCCGTAGGAAGAAGCTATGTTCTCAGCAGCAGCACCAACGGCTAGGAACGGAATCGGCGGGACAGCCGTGGTGCTCCCGTCGATGTCGAGGCCGGTCGAGTCCCGTAGCACAGAAGTACCTGCCATGAAAGTGACAGCGGTGGCGGGGTTGCCGGTGGTACCTACGAGGGGTCCACCGGCAGCCGGACCGGTTTTCGGAGAGAAAGAGGGGGCGACAGCACCTCTAGGTACCGGAAACACGGGTTGTCGAGCGCTCCAGGGGGCGGCGGCCCCACCAGAGGCGGCAGCGCCTCCAGCAGCGACGGACCAGGGGGCGGCGGCCCCTCCAGGGGCAGCGGCGATCCCTCCGGGGGCGGCGGTGGCCCCTCCAGAGGAGGTGCCCCCCCCCCCCCGTGCGCGTGCGGCCCCCATCCGGGTGGGGGTGGCCCGAATCCGGGTGGAGCCGCCCCGATCCAGGGCACGGCGGCGCCCCCCCCCCTGCGTGCGCGGCCCCCATCCTGTGGCGGCTCCGGCGGCGGGCGGCGTTCTGGCGGCGGCTCCGGCGGCGGGCGGTGCACCTGGGGCGGCGGCGGCGGCGGCGGCGACGCACGGACAGGGGCGGCGTGAGCCCAGAGCTGCTGCGGCGGCGGCTGGGCCATTAGGATTAGGGCTCCTAATCCTAATTATTCCTAGCTAATGATACCCCATAATAGAGGGCTAATGATAGCTGTATTGGATGATAGAAAAGCTAGGGTACAGGTGTGATTATATAGAGGGATTAGGAGGGGAGAAAAGGCTAAACTAACCCTAATCTCTCTCTAATGACTAATATGCCCCTGTGACACACCCTTTATTACAGTGTCTAACACTCTCTAATGATTCTCAAGCACTCTAAAGGAGAAGATCCTGTACACAACTAGAAAATGTAAAATTCAATAGAAAAATTCTATTTTCTACTCTTGCGAGTCTTCTTTTCTTTTTTGCTTCTTGAGAGACTCCACATCCATTCCTTTTGATAAGCACGTGTGCTAATACTCACTAGAACTCATTAGTATCTTAATTGTCGTCACCAATCATCCAAAACCCACGGGGATTACCTAGATGCACTTTCAACGTGGCGACCCAACTGACAAGCATGACAGAGATTCATGAGTACCCCGAGTACAAGATATCACTGAACTACCAGACAACTTCGACATAGCATCAACACTGGGGTGGCCAAAGCGACGGTGCCAAATTGTCGAAGAAGTTGTCGTAGTCAGGGCAAGGGGCCTGGCGGAAGCAGGAAGACGCATCGTGTACAGGGGACCCGTACTATCACAGCGAAAGAGAATGCGTCGAGTAGTAAGATCCTTCACAGTTACACCATAAGGATCAAACTCAAGGGAAACATGGTTGTCAGTAGTAAAACGACGAATGGAAAGAAGGTGTTGAATGATGTCAGGAGAACAAGGACATCACGTAGCTGAAACGAATCCGGCGAACCCGAGTCACCTACTGAGGTGACTGGGAGAGTCGACCCATTCCCAACAACGATAGATGAAGGATCAGAGAGACATGAAGGGCGGGTAGAGGAGAGGATACCGACGTCAGGGGTGGTGTGGTACGAGGCACCGGAGTCCACCACCCAGTCAGGGCCAGACGGCGTGAGACCCCGCAGGTAGACCGACGGTGTAGAACGGGTCGCGACATGCCCCGGTGTGTTGTGGATGCGTTTGTGGGCCGCCAATATGGTTGGCTTGGGGCCCACAAAGCCCACAACTAGGCCGGCCAGGCCCTGCAGCCGCACCAGGAGGATATTTAGAAGATTTAATTACATATAGAAAGAATAAAAAGGGAGTTATAGATTGAGTCAGTTTAGATAGAAAGAAATAGACTAAAAAAAGGAGGAAAAGAATCCTAGTCGGTTTGGGGGATTGTTCCCAAACCGACTAGGAGAAGGGTGCAGCCAAGGGGGGGGGGTCCTGTCCCCCCTTTATAAGCAGCCCCCCTCCCTCATGTTTTGATCATCCAGGAAAAATAAGAATCCCCGTTGAGGGCTGTTCTTCTCCTTGGATCACGGTGGCTTCGAACCCTAACTCTAGCCGCCGTGACCATCTACTTTGTCCCCCACGTTACGTACTGCGCAGCTGCCCCCATGCCTCCTCGCTGCTGGTTTCTCCCCTGCGCAGCCCTAAGCGCAGCCAAGGGGTCTCCCCCCTCCCTGTTTCTCAGCATTTGGTATCAAGAGACTCCGGGGCAGCGACCATGTCCGGCCCCGTGGACGATTCTGGGACTTTCACCCTCCAAGATCTCGGCAACATGATGAGCAAGATGATGGGGCAGATCGACACCATCAACAAACGCTTGGACCGCCACGATATGCGCCTTGCGCGCGTTGAGAAGGCACCGGAGCGGGAGCTCTCCGGTGACGAGGACCTGCAACAACACTCACCGCAGGGCAGCAACCTTCCCCGCAGCTGCGGCAGCGGCAAGGGCGGCGACGGTGGCAGCGGCGGCCATGGCGGCAACGACGACCACTACAGTACCAGGCGCCCACCGGGACGCCCGACCTTCGACGACGGCGGGCTGCGTCGTCACAAGGTCAATTTTCCCAAGTTCGACGGAGAAACAGATCCTCTGCCCTGGCTCACCAAGTGTGAGACATACTTCCGAGGGACACGCACGATGCCCAGAAAAAAGGTGTGGCTCGCGTCTCTCCACCTGGAGGGTGTCGCGGCTGAGTGGTACACTGCTCTAGAACGTGACTGTGGCATCGTGTCTTGGGAGCGGTTCGCGGACTTCGTCAACATGCGCTTCGGGCCTCCGCTTCGCTCCAACGACCTGGCGGAAATTAAAGATCTCCGTCGTACTGGTACGGTTGAGGAATATCAGCGTCAATTCCTCGTCCTTCTTTGTCGTTGCGAGGACCTCAGCCAGCGCCAGCAGATCAACCTCTTCACAGCTGGCCTCGGCGAGTCACTTAGAACGGATGTGGAGCTGCAGTTAACCACTAATCTACAAACCGCCATGAGTCTGGCCAGAGCCTTTGAACGTCGACTTGCGGCAACAACAGATAGAGGAATACAAAAGGGCACCGCCTCTCAACGCTCCACATGCTCTTCTGTTGTTTCCCGCGCCTCTACTACGACCTCAAGTGGCAGTTCTACAGCACCCGCCCCGACATCATCGACAACGGCATCTTCTCGCCCATGCTTCAAACGCCTTACACCCGATGAGATGGCTGCTAAGCGGGCAAGCGGCGAGTGCTATCACTGCACTGAGCGGTACACACCGGACCATAAGTGTGCCGGCAAAGGAATCTTCCTTCTGGAGCTTGACGACGATGACGACGTTGACGCAGCCGTAGGTGATATGGGCATCTCCTTACACGCCCTGACCGGTATCGACTTCGCCAACACAATGAAGCTCCAGGTCTACGTCCACGGCAACCTACTGACAGCATTGGTCGACACAGGGTCCACTCACACCTTCATCAGGGAACCACTCATCAAGGAGCTCAGCCTGATGATGTTGCCGCGGCCAGGCGTCGGCGTCCGAGTCACCAACGGCGACTCTATCTCCTGTACATGCATCTGTCCACGTGTACCCTTGATGATTGCAGGGGATCGCTTCGACGTCACATGCTACGCGCTTCCACTGGACGGCTTCGAATTTGTTCTAGGAGTCTAGTGGTTGCGATCTTTGGGACCCATTCTCTGGAACCTTGAGGACCTCACGATGAAATTGTGGCGCGGGGACCATGAGGTGATCTGGACGGGGCTGCGAAGTTCAGCCCCGGTATGTGCCTCTCTAGCACCACCTACTGATATGATGGGCGCCCTCCTAGATGGCTTCCAGGACCTCTTCAACGAGCCACGCGGGCTTCCTCCTGCACGGCGCCACGACCACCAAATCAGGCTCCTGCCGGCAACAACTCCAGTAGCTGTCCGGCCGTACCGCTACCCCCAGCTTCTTAAAGACGAGATTGAGAAGCAGTGCGCCGAGATGCTTCGCCAAGGCATCATCCGAGGATGCACATCTGCATTTTTCTCGCCAGTACTGTTGGTCCGAAGAGCCGACGGCACGTGGCGCTTCTGCATCGACTACCGCGAGCTCAACGCCAGAACTTTGAAAGACAAGTTCCCGATCCCGGTGGTTGACGAGCTACTGGACGAGCTTCGCGGCGCAAGGTTCTTCACCAAGCTTGACCTCCGTAGCGGCTACTTTCAAGTACGCATGCACTCCGACGACATTGAAAAGACAGCATTCCGAACTCATCGAGGCCACTATGAATTCTTGGTGATGCCATTCGGCCTCACCAATGCGCCGTCCATGTTCCAGTCGTTGATGAACGACGTCCTCGACCCCTACATCAGAAAATTTGTGCTTGTCTTCTTTGATGACATATTGGTGTATAGCAGGTCCTGGGTTGAACACCTTTAGCACGTCAAGCAGGTTTTCCAGATACTACGGGCAAACAAGCTGTTCCTGAAGATATCTAAGTGCTTCTTCGGCCAGGAGACCGTGTCCTACTTAGGACACATCATATCTGATCACGGCGTGGCAATGGATCCGACCAAGGTGGAGGCCGTGGAACGTTGGCCTACACCTCGGTCCTTACGAGCCTTGCGAGGTTTCCTCGGGCTCACCGGCTACTACCGCAAGTTCATTGCGGGGTATGGTGCGATGGCCGCACCCCTCACCGCCCTCCTTAAGCGGGAAGCATTCCGCTGGACTGATGATGTGCAGGACGCTTTCTCCTAACTCAAGCAGGCGCTGATGACAGCGCCTCTACTTCAAATGCCGGACTTCGACAAGCGCTTCATCGTCGACTGCGACGCGTCCGGCGCCGGCTTTGGGGCGGTTCTACACCAGGGCGACGGCGCCATAGCATTCTTCAGCCGCGCTGTAGCAACTCACCATCATAAGCTACCGGCATACGAGCGTGAGCTGATCGGTCTTGTGAAAGCCGTACGGCATTGGCGGTCTTATTTGTGGGGTCGTCCCTTCACTGGTCGGACTGATCACTTCAGCCTGAAATATATCCTGGATCAGCGACTCACGGCGATTTTCCCCTACATGCTTGGGTGAGCAAACTTTTTGGTTATGATCTGCAGGTTGAGTACCGACCGGGGCGCTTGAATTGGGCAGCTGACGCCATGTCCCGCCGCGACGAGGAAGACATAGCTATTCACGCCCTATCCGCGCCAGTATTTCCACTCTTCGACTCGCTCCGCGCGAAGATCGCTACAGACCAGCAGGCGCAGCAACTATGTACCCAACTCCGGGAAGGAGTCGCACCTGCTGACTCGGCCGAACGTGAAGGCCTTCTACTTCACAAGGGGAAGCTCTTCGTTCCCGACAAGTCCTCCTTGTGGCCCTCTCTCCTAGCCGAGGCGCATGATGGGGGCCACGAAGGCATCCAGAAGACAGTGCATCGGCTACGCCTCTCCTTCTACAACCCGTCCTTGCTACGACGGGTGTGTGAGTATATCCGCGGGTGTGCTACGTGCCAGCGCAACAAGACTGATCATCTTCATCCAGCCGGCCTGCTACAACCGCTGCCTATACCGTCGGAAGTCTGGAGTGATATCTCCATGGACTTCATTGAAGGTTTTCCGAAAGTTGGTGGGAAATCAGTGATTTTGACAGTGGTAGATCGCTTCTCCGAGTATGCCCACTTCATTCCCTGAGCCACCCTTACAGTGCTGCATCAGTAGCACGGGCATTCTTCGACGACATTGTACGACTACACGGCTTTCCCTGCTCCATCGTCAGTGATCGTGATACCGTCTTCACCAGCCTCTTCTGGTCAGATTTGTTCCGGCTAGCCGGTGTCCGACTTCAGCTCAGTTTGGCCTTCCACCCGCAGTCTGACGGCCAATCTGAGGTCGTCAACAAGATCATCACTGTGTACCTCCGCTGCTTGGATGGTGACCGACCAAAGACTTGGTTGCAGTGGTTTTCTTGAGCTGAGTATTGCTACAACACTTCCTACTAGACGGCCCTCAAATGCTCGCCCTTCAGAGTGATCTATGGCAGGGACCCTCCGGCTCTTGTTGGTTACCAACCGGGCGTATCTAGAGTAGCAGCAGTGGATAAACAGCTAAAGGATAGAGATGAATTCTTAGCTGAAATCAAGAACAGGCTGGTACAAGCACAAATCACCATGAAAAGCTATGAAGATAAGTTCCGCCAAGAGGTGGAATTTCAGATCGGTGATTGGGTTTGGCTGCGGCTTCATCAGAGGACAACTGTGGGAGTAATGGCGATGCCTTCTTCAAAGATTGGACCAAAATATTTTGGACCATATCAGATCATTCAACGTATTGGGACTGTATCTTATAAACTTCAGCTGCCTCCTCAAGCAAGGATACATGATGTCTTCCATGTGTCCCTGTTAAAGAAATTTCAAGGTTCTGCTCCCATACAGGTGGTGCCTTTATCACCACTTCTCCATGGACGTGTTGTACCTACGCCTGAAAAAGTACAAAGGGCGCGTTTGAACAGAGGTGTCTGGGAGCTACTCGTCAAGTGGGCAGGACATTCTGAAGCTAATTCATCATGGGAGCAACTAGAAGATTTTAGGATGAAGCACCCCTCCTTTAAGCTCGAGGACGAGCTCTTTGTCGGGAAGGGGGGAAATATTGTGGATGTGTTTGTGAGCCGCCAATATGGTCGGCGTGGGCCCACAAAGCCCACAACTAGGCCGGCCAGGCCCTGCAGCCGCACCAGGAGGATATTTAGAAGATTAATTTAGATATAGAAAGAATAAAAAGGGAGTTATAGATTGAGTCAGTTTAGATAGAAAGAAATAGACTAAAAAAAGGAGGAAAAGAATCCTAGTCGGTTTGGGGGATTGTTCCCAAACCGACTAGGAGAAGGGTGCGGCCAAGGGGGGGGGGTCCTGTCCCCCCTTTATAAGCAGCCCCCCTCCCTCATGTTTTGATCATCCAGGAAAAATAAGAATCCCCGTTGAGGGCTGTTCTTCTCCTTGGATCACGGTGGCTTCGAACCCTAACCCTAGCCGCTGTGACCATCTACTTTGTCCCCCACGTTACGTACTGCGCAGCTGCCCCCACGCCTCCTCGTTGCTGGTTTCTCCCCTACGCAGCCCTAAGCGCAGCCAAGGGGTCTCCCTCCTCCCTGTTTCTCAGCACGGCGGTGGAGCGAAGATGCGGCAACCGGCGAAGCCTCAACAATCAACAAAGGCGAGCAAGAGTGATGCGGTGGCTGCTGGGCCCGGAGCAGGCTACGGCAGGAGAGTGCGGTGGACGCCGGGCCCGGAGTGGGCACTGGCGGGAGCCGATCGATGAAAGCAGAACGGAGGCCGATCGGGTGGGAAGTCTGGCCTCAGGATCGCCTGATCGCCAGCAGGGAGCTGAACGCTCAGCCTTATATAGCTGAAGCTCTCCTAATTAAAATCCTACTAGGATCAGGACTCCTAATCCTACTTCAACTGACTCCAGCTCTGATTCCAACTCTAATCCTACTAGGATCAGGACTCTTAACTCTTATTGACTCCAACTCTGACTACAACTCTATTTATAGCAAGCAATATTATTAGGGTCCAAATAGACTACTACTCAGCCACTTTGGCTGGAACTTTCCCCCTCTTATTGCTGTATGACTTTCCAAAGAATGTGTCTACAACAGGTTGTCTATTGAAATGGCATTATGGCAGATTGACACTAATGAGGTAGTGGTTTTGACAAGCAGGTGCTGACCCTGTCCCTGATTTGCATACACATAGTTGATTGATTCTGAATTGAATGATTGTGTTGAAGTGCTAATTGTATTGCCCCTCAATGGGTATATCTTTTTTGTATATATTTTCTTTCTTTTTTCGTTTGGCATACATTATGAGTATCTGTAACTATCCATTTCATATTGTTAGGTGCAATTACTGGCGTTTTGACAACACCCCTAGATGTCATGAAGACGAGATTGATGATTCAGGTAGATCTTGTGACTGCATAACTCTGGCGTGATAACCCTTTTTAAGAATCTCAACTTATTTTCATATTTCTCCTGACTACAGGGACAAGGGAACCAATACAGAGGATTCGTTGATTGTGCTCAAACTATTCTGCGAGAAGAAGGTGCTGGTGCTTTCTTGAAGGTAAACTATTATGATGTAGGCATGCTTCTACGAAGCACATCGATAAGATTCTACACCGCATAATAATGATGATTAAAATTGGCACACACTTTACTTTCAGTTTCTTACCCAATGCTATTTGAAAGTCTATGATTTAGTGCACATCTGCTACCATGATAAAAGTAGATGGCCACGATACTGGATTGTGCATTTGATTGACATTATTTTGCTAGCAGGGTATTGGACCAAGGATGTTATGGATTGGTATCGGCGGAGCGATCTTCTTCGGTGTTCTGGAGAAAACGAAATCAGTTCTAGCTGAGAGGACCAGCCGTAAATATGCTAAACTCAAACTTTAGAAGACAGATTTTTCTTTTCCCGCATCAGGAACATTTCCTTAGCGTGTGTCGTCAGTTCCCATAGTCCAATTTTGGGGCTCCAGTTCCCATGTTCTGTTTCATTTGAACAATGATCATACATTTTGCTTGCAATGTTCTCTTGGTTTAGTGTCTTATTTTCCGTGATTGCTATCTTGCATGTTGAGATCAAAATAAAAAGTCAAATGTTACGGAGAGATGACCCTTCAGTTCATATGGTGTCCACCAAAATACGACATGGTGGCGTTTGATAGCTTGTTAGAGCTTTTACTGGCCAAATGGATGCCGAGGCCTTGATTACCTTGGGCATGCAATTTTTGTAGGAACTTCACTGACTCGGGGAGTTGTTGCAGCAGGGGCCCTGCTGTTATGCAGAATCTCACTATCGTACACATTAAACAACACCGGGGCATGTGATTTCATGTTGATCGAGTTCGAACTTATTACCGTTGAATTATCTATGCCTTGTGTTATGGGGATGTCTTAGCTCGGCATTTCTGGATTTGAATTACCAAGTGTGCCACCAAAGATCTCTTTCCTCCAACTCATTGGAGGAATTGCCATCAAACAAATATCCCCTTTCTTCCCCTTTGCCATTACTGGAAGCAGCAGCTTCCAAATTCTATGCCCATCAAAACCAACTCCAACTCCAAATTCTATGCCCTAGTGCGGTTGGCGACAAGGATAGATGATGGATGCTATGAACTGTTACAAGGCTTATACAAGTATATTTTTTTACATGTCTCATTTATGAACGCACATAGCACATTACAACTAACAAAAATAAAACATACAGCATGGTAGCTAATTTTGCATATAACGAAAAAATAATAAAATAATATTTCAATCACGATCTGGTGAAATCACAAGAGTTGCAAGACTAAGAAAATTAAGACTCGGAAATTCAGACCTAAGAAAATATTCAGTTGTGAATATGTAAAATAATCAGATAGAATTGAGATTCTAGAAGCGACTGCGATAGTACAGTTACAAAGAAGTTACAAGCACCTCAAACACCAAGCTAAGGCCCAACTATTGGGGATAACAAAACGGCATACCCCCAGCATATATATAGTACTATATTTCCATTTTTAACTCAAGAACCTAAAGATTTACATTTGTTCCACTTCGAATACAAGACATCATAAATAGTATGTTGAGAAAAATGTGGTGAAGACTGTCAAATCCGCCCAACTTGGAAAGAGGCTCTTTAGTTTCTTTGTACTATCCACAAGATACTGGTCAAGTACAGCTACATCGATCCTCAGACTTTCAGAAGAGTTGGCCTACATATTAATGGCACACAACTTGTCAGCAAGATGTTTCATAATTCACACAAAACCCTAAACTACAGAGGCGCCAGAAAAGATTTACAAGAAAAAAATAATACAAACTACTACTCGACATTCAACATATAATTGTAATTCACAAATTATATTAATCATTGAAATTAAAAAATGATAAACTTGGTTTTTGACATATTTATAGCCCAGGGATTATGTTTCTCTTGTTTCACAAATATAATCTCATTCAAAACATCACTTGTTTATGAAATGTTTGATTAAAACCCTAAACATTAGCCAAGGTAACAAGACAGCATCAGCCTCCAGAGCAGCAGGCCAAGATGAAGTGGCAAGGACATAATGCAGTAACACTGCATCAGCTCACATTCATTTTTAGCACTTTTGTCAATCATTATGACCATATAAAAACATGGTTATGTGCACAGGAAAGAATACGACCTCAGGAAACCCTTGATTTTCTATAGTTCTCTATATTCTTCCATACATTGTTTACTTATGGATGGGCTTAAAGCAAGTTAAACAGGTTGTGAGAAATAAAGGGTGAAACTAACATAATGCTCAGTTTTGAAGAACATGTTAGTTCAGTTTTATTTGAATTCAATATAAGAATTAACACCACTCAAATAAATCAGTTTGTTGGCACTGATTCTTATACGTAATTGGTTGGATGATGGGGCATATCATTACCTCCAACCAGAAAGACCAATCCACATCGCTTTCTCCACTAAGTCGACAAACATATGATGGTGGCCCGCCATTTACAGTTTGAGGAGCTAATAAAAATAAGCAAATCAGATTGTTAGCATGCCCTGAAACTCTTGATGAAAGAAAACAAAAGTAATGACAAATTAATTGAACCACCTGGGAGTATGTTATCAGCAAAGGACCAATTTGATAATGGCCCTGTAATATTTAGCGCAGTGGTCCAGATCTCTGATAATGAACTGAAGGGAAAAAGGGTAAAATGAAATACGGATATGAGTTCTGTAGATTGTACACTTTTCAACAGATAGTAGTAAAAGTGTAAAATTAATATGTATTACCCAAGTGAAAGCTTTAGATGCACCCTTCGCCGTCCATTGTCACTCAAGGTCTTCTGGGCAATTAGCTGGGGTAAATGCTGGTAATGCTTTCTAATCTCTTCAGTTTGTGCTGGGAACTTTAAACTTCCAGAGAACAAGAACGGGACAGGATACACAGCCTGCAAACGAAACAAAAGTATGCTGAATGTTGCTTGACGGACATTCCCTCAGTGTTCATTCATACAGGCACAACATGCCGAGAACAGTCAGGGACCATCCTGTTGAGAATTACTTAGTTGCACATGAAAGAACTTGGTAGCAACTGTACCCAACTATACTACTTACCAACCATGAGCTCCTATCAGACCGGTACTTTTCTTCGAAGGACAACTCAGAATTATCCTTCAGCCATTTAGCCGCTTCAGGTGCATTGTTGAAAAGAAATTCCAACGAGTTAGCATCAACCACGGAGAAACCATAGTTTGACTCCAAAATATCATTAGCATCTGAAAAAAAACATCAAAGAAACATTTTCATAGGAAAGAAACAGGAGAAAAAATGATATTTCAGACAGCACTGAAATATGCTATGATATCTTAATTGGATTATTGCTTACATTGTTAGAGCATATTTAGTAGGCTGGATAATTGTATCATAGTCTCAAAGACTGCCAGATGTATCGGAAGTATATTTTGGTAGGCTAGATATTAGTACCATAGACTACCGTATGTATCGAAGGGGGGCCTTGGCGCAGCGGTAAAGCTGTTGCCTTGTGACCATGAGGTCACGGGTTCGAGTCCTGAAAACAGCCTCTTGCAGAAATGCAGGGAAAGACTGCGTACAAAAGAACCAAATGAGTCGGACCCTTCCCCGGATCCTGCACAAGCGGGAGCTACATGCACCGGGCTGCCCTTTTTTAGACTACCGTATGTATCGGGGAGTCTCTGTACTCTATATATACTGGCCGATAGACACAATGCAATACAACCCACCATCATACACAATCTATTCCTTTTTACATACATGTTATATAATAACTCCAGAAGCAATGCAACATACTAATGTGGAAAGGTGTGGGGTGGGGGTATGGGGATCCAGTCTAGACAGGTAGGAAATGCACTTACTACAGCGCCAGTTAAGTTTCTACAGTCACCTTACAACTTGTATAAATTGAATAACATGTCGATATGGTGGTTCTACATTCATACCACTGGTTGAATCTCTATTACTATTTGCATGAGATAGGTGGCTTGTCCTAAAAAGAATGTAGGCACCCAAATTCGAGCCTAAGAGGGCTCCAACAGAGATAGGCTCATTTTCATATAGTGATCTACTTGCACTGAACAAATTGGCTACAATACTTTTTCCTACAACCCAAGCAAACTGAAAAGCAGCAAACCTGTAACATAAGTGTGTTGAAGAACAACTCTTTTTGGAGCTCCAGTGCTGTAAGGGAATAGTTGGGATGAGATAGCCAAAGCAATCACTGTAATTTGCAAAAAGCCCTGAAGAATTGAGGCCTTGGATAACCAACGGCTAGCAATAGGTGCTAGAGGACCAAAACACCAACCAACAACCAATCCAACTGCAGCTCCAACAATAATATCAGGCACAAAATATCCTGCAAGACCCAACGATGACATTTATTAATAGCCATTGTCCTGAATAGCAGCTGCATACCAATTCAGAAAGTTTCTATTCAGGCTTACAATATCTAGTAGTATGTTTGGTATTCAACTGATCCAGTAGGCCAGATGACTATCAAAGTTATGCAAAGAATTCATAACAGGTTGTTGTAATTCCGGTGCTTGATCACACCAAAAATTGCCCTGTTCCAGAAAGTTCAGCACCCCGCCTGGATGTTGTTCTTGCTGGATTGCAAAACGGTGAGGGAATAGATAGATCTGTTCTGTTCTTGGAGGACAGAACACTTGCTGGATTGAATCTGCTTCTGTTCCTGGTCTTGCGCTGGACAGAACAGAACAGAACAGAGGGAGATCAGCAGCCGCAGAGGAGGGAGATCAGGGTTGCAGCGGCGGCTAGAGCTGCTAGCCTGGGTGGCGACGGCTGCTGAAGCCTGGGCGGCAGCTAGGGCAGAGGCTAGGCGGCGGCTAGGGCAGGAGAGAGATGGAGAAATTTTTCTTTTATTGATCTCTTCTAAAACTGGGGTGTTTGGCTTCTTTAAATAGCCCCCCTAACAAGAGTCCTGATCTATTACAACTCAATCTTTTAGTCCATCTCTAAGAAGACTAAACTCTAATTTCTTCTAGAAGGGGGATCCGGCCTGGGCCAGGGCAGATCAGCCCACACGGCCCAGTTCTGGCCGCCCTGGGCCAGGGGCAGATCAGTCCACATTCTCCTCCTGATCCTGACACTGGTCCACTTCTAGGGTCCCGGTCTTTCTTCTCATCTCCACGAACTTCTGTCTTCCAAGGGCCTTGATCAAGATGTCCGTCATCTGGTCTTTAGTTGAGATTTGCGGGATGAGGTTGGTGGTGAGGCGCGGGATGAGGTAGACGCCGGTGAGCCTCCTGTGCTCACCCGTCTTGGCAGCGAATAGGACCGTACCCTTCCCCTGGATACGCACGACGGAGTTGTCGCCAAACTTGATGGTTCCGACGGCGTTTTCGTCGAGCTCGGAGAAGACGTCGTGCGAACCCATCATGTGGTTGGTCGCGCCCGTGTCGAGGTACCAACGAGTGTCGTCAGAGTCGTCATCATTGCTGCGGTGAGCGAAGACACGTCCCTCCACTATCTCCAGTGGGTGCGTAGGACGTTCCTATACAGACTCCTCCTATACTGAGGCCACCCTTGCCACGAAAGCCTTCGCCACGAAAGCCTGTTGTTGTGGCTCCTCCTGCTTAGTCTTCGACCGACACTCCCTGGCCTAGAGGCCCTTCTTTCCGCACTGATCCCGCGGAATATCCTTCCGAGAACCTCCCTTCTTGCCTTAGTTCTTCTTGGACGGGCCCTTTCAGCCACCCCTCTTAGAAGAACCCGCGAACTGGGTAGACCGCTCCTCCTTCCGTTGTGCCTCCCACTCCTCCCGAGTGAGGTACAGCTGACCGTCGTGTACTCCTCCCTTCCTTGCGTCGAGTCGAAGGCGTTCTCCGCCACCCTGAGACGCCCCGTCACCTCCGACAAGGTGAGGGTCGACACGTCCAACAGTGTCGTGATCGCCACCACGATCTGTTGGAAGCGTTCTGGAACGCTTCGCAGGAGCTTCTCCACGGCCCTCTCTTCTCCTATCTCCTCCCCTAGCAATGCAAGCCGTGATAGCATGTCGCTCAGGCGAAGGGAGAAGTCCTCCACGCTCTCACCATCCTTGAAGGCAGCGGTTTCGAACTCTTTCCGGAGTTGTTGTGCCGTTGTCTTTTTCACGCGGTCAGCCCCGACCCGAATGATGGCGATCGTGTCCCATGCCTCCTTCGCCGTCCTCTTCTCTCCTATCGATGTGATCATCTTCGGCGGGACAACACTGACCAAGATGTCAAGCGCCATCATATCTTCTTGCTCGCTCACGTTGCCCTCCTCCACGGCCTTCCAAAGCAGTCGTGCCTTCAGCTTAATCGTCATCATGACAGCCCACTCCGCGTAGTTGGTCTTGGTGAGCACGGGGAACCCCGTCCCGGTGTTCACCTCACGAGCTGCCAGTGAGGGTGTCGCATGGCTGGTGGCGCTGCCGCTGCTTGGAGGTGTGTACAACATCATGCAGAATTCAACCTAGGGTCGAAAACCGGCTCTGATGCCACGAATATTGCAATTCCGATGCTTGATCACACCAAAAACTGCCTG
Source organism: Neostapfia colusana (assembly GCA_030760725.1). Classification (NCBI taxonomy): domain Eukaryota; kingdom Viridiplantae; phylum Streptophyta; class Magnoliopsida; order Poales; family Poaceae; genus Neostapfia; species Neostapfia colusana. The sequence continues at coordinate 39,935,031 of JASWHV010000008.1, read as the reverse complement.
TTCCAGACAGTTCAGCACCCCGCCTGGGTGTTGTTCTTGCTGGATTGGGAAAACGGTGAGGGAATAGATAGATTTGTTATGTTATTGGAGAACAGAACACTTGCTGGATTGAATCTGCTTCTGTTCCTGGTCTTGCGCTGGACAGAACAAAACAGAGGGAGATCAGCAGCCGCAGAGGAGGGAGATCAGGGTGGCAGCGGCGGCTAGAGCTGATAGCCTGGGTGGCGACGGCTGCTGAAGCCTGGGCGGCGGCTAGGGCAGATGCTAGGCGGCGGCTAGGGCAGGAGGGAGGTGGAGGTGTACTGTAATTAGGGGTGTGACACAGGGGTATACTAGTCATTAGAGAGGGATTAGGGTTAGGGGTAGTTCAGTCTTTTCTCCCCTCCTAATCCCTCTATATAATCACACCTGTACTCCAGCTTTTCTATCATCTCAATATAATCATCATTAGCCCTCTTTCATGGTATCACTAGCTAGGAATAATTAGGATTAGGGCTAACCCTAATCCTAATGGGCCAGCCGCCGCAGCAGCCCTGGGCGCACACCGCCGCCACCCCACCCTGGGCCACCGCCGCCAGAACCACCGACGCCCCTGAGCCGCCAGCCGCCGGATCGGGGCTGCGCACGCGCGGGGGGGGGGGGGGGGGGGGGGGGCGGTGCCGCCTCCTCTGTAGGACATCGCGCGGAGGCAGGGGCCGCCGCCACCCCACCCTGGGCGCGGGGAGGGGCAGCCGCCACTCCACCATGGGCCGCCGCCGCCGCCACATCCGGATCCGGGGCCGCCGCGCCCTGGATCGGGGCGGCTTCGCCCGGATTAGGGCCACCCCCACCCGGATGGGGGCCGCGCGCGCACGGGCGGGGCGGGGTGGGGGGGGGGGGCGTCACCTCCCCTGCCTGGGCCGCCACCACCCCTGGGTGCTCCGCCCCTGGGGGGTCCGCCGGCCCCCCTGGAGGGAGCGCCGCCCCCTGGCCTGCCTGGGCCGCCGCCGCCCCTAGGGGGTCCACCGCCCTCTGGACTGCTGAAACTGGAGGAACAGCAGCCTCTGGAGGGGGCGCCGCCTTCTTAGGAGGTGCCACAGCCCCCAGGCCCCTCGCTGCTGGTTCTGCAGCCGCCCCCTCCTTCTCGAGAACCGGTCCAGCCGTCGGTGAACCCCTCGTCGGTACCTCCAGCAACCCCGCCACTGCTGTTACCTTCATGGCAGGTACCTCCGCGCTACGGGACGCCACCGGCCTCGACATCGACGGGAGCACCACGGCGATCCCGCCGATTCCGTTCCCAGCCGCCGGTGCTACTGCGGAGAACACAGCTTCTTCCTACGACACCGACACTGCAGAGACATCTGACATCACCGCAGCACTGGCCGCCTCTCGCGAACGCGAGCGGGCACTCGCCCTTGCCCTAGAGCAGGAGCGTGCCTCCGTGGCATCACTATCCCACCAACTCGAGGAGAGTGCTCGCCGATCAACAAGTGTTGTCCATGAGCCTCCCTCGGACGTTGGTACGTACTCGACTTCGCTTGTGGCCGCTCTTCATGCACAGGCCGCAGGGATTCAGAACATCCGGACGCTCGTGCTGGTTGTTCTCAGCTCCGAGTCCACCTCATATGCCCGGTGGCGTGATATGGTGCTCCTCACGCTGAGGCGCTACTGCCTCGATGACCACGTCCTCCAGGACGAGTCTTCAATACAGGTGTCCTGTATCAGCATGGACAGCCTGGTACTATCCTGGATCCTTGGCTCCCTGACAGAGGAGCTACAGGACATCGTCAGGCAGCGCGGTGGCGGTACTGCTCGACAGGCCTGGCTAGTCCTTGAGCAACGGTTTCTAGGGAACCATGCAACTCAAGCCCTCCACATCAGCACTCGGTTCCAGAACACCGTCCAGGGTGATCGTTCCATCTCCACCTATTGTCGGGAGATGAAGGGCATGGCGGATGCCCTACGTGACCTTGGTGAGTCGGTCACCGACAGCGCTCTTGTCCTTCGGGTCCTTCAGGGCCTGAACGAGCGCTATTGTCACCTACGGACATGGCTACTTCGACTGGAGCCACTACCTACCTTCGAGAAGGTATGGTCTGATCTTGAACTTGAAGAGATCACTGCAGGAGGCTCTACTGGCTCTGGATCTGCCACAGCTTTCTATGGCTCCGGGCAGTCCCCTCGTCCACCCTTACCAACGGCTGGTGGACCACCGTCACGTCCACCTTCTACTCCTACCAGTACAGGAGGTGGAAACCGTCGTCGCCGAGGAAAGAACGGCGGTCGTGGTGGCAGCAGTGCAGGCAGCACCCCCACGGCTTCGACTACTGGTAGTAGTGGTGGTACCGGCCAGGGAGGTGCACCCTGGCCCACACCCTACAACCCGTGGACTGGCCAGATCTACATGTGGCCTGGACCGTCCCCGGGTTCTCAGCCTCCACGACCACCACGTCCTCAGCCGGCTTTCACGGCTACCCCCGCCTACAGTGGACCAGCCCACAGTGCTGGTGGGCCGACAGCTCAGGCCTATAGTGGGCCTGGATACTCTTCTGACGGACAGTCAGCCCCGACCTACGAAGGCACTGACTACCCTGTTGGGAACTCGGAGCCATCGGCACCCCTTCAGGAGCCACCGTTGACGTGGGATCGACAGTCGCTTGCTTCCTCCTTCAGTACCATGCACCTTACACCACCTGGTGCCGACTGGGTAGTTGATTCCGGAGCATCATATCATACCACTCCTAATTCCGTTATACTCTCTTCCACCCATCCTCCCAATCCCTCTTTCTCACTTCTTCGTTTGGATTTCTAACCATTCGAGCTGTCTAGTGCGATAACGGACGTGAGTTTGATAACTCTGCGTTTCGTAATTTTCTCTCCGCACATGGAGTACAGCTACGCATGTCTTGTCCGTATACCTCTCCTCAAAACAGCAAGGCAGAGCGCATGATTCGCACCATTAATGATGTCATACGCTCCCTGTGATGTTCCAGGCATCTATTCCAGCCCGATACTGGGTGGAGGCTCTTCATACTGCCACACTTCTGATCAATCGTCTTCCCACCAAGGTGATCCGTGCCTCTACCCCCTACTTTGCTCTATATGGCACTAATCCTCTTTATAATCACCTTCGAGTTTTCGGATGCGCTTGCTACCCTAATCTTTTCGTCACCGCCCCACATAAGCTTGCGCCTCGCTCGACACGGTGTGTTTTTCTCGGGTATTCCCTTGATCATAAGGGTTACCGATGCTTAGATCTCACTACCCACCATCTTTTGATCTCTCGGCACGTCGTCTTCGACGAGTCATCTTTTCCTTTTTCCACAACCTCTTCTGATTCCACCACAGAGCTGGACTCCCTTTTTCCTACTGACCCCGAGGCTGCCTCCCAGTTGCCTTGGCCTATTTCTTCTGCAGGATCGACACGAGCTACGTCCCAGATGCCCTCGACACCGATTGCTGCACCTCGTGTGGCATCGATGTCTCAGGCGTCACCTGTTGCACCCCGTGTGGCATCGACGCCTCCGACGTCACCTACTGCGCCACGCACGGCCTCGGCTTCCCCGACACCATCTACTGTACCCCAGGTGCCCTCGGCGTCACCAGTTGTACCACGTACGGCACCAGCGGCATCACCAGCTACCTCCCCAACGTCACCTGTAGCGAGCACGACGCCACCAGCTGCGCCACGCGCGGCACCGACGACGTCTTCTCGTTTTGCTGACCCCGCACTTGTCTACCAGCGACGAGCGCGGGGAGAGGCTCCTGCTCCGGCGACGCCACGCGCGGCATCGAGACCCACTCTCGTCTACCCACGACGAGAGAAGATGGTTGTACCCGAGCGGCCGGTGTACAACCCCCCTCTACTTCACTGGGATCCTGGTCACGTACACCTGATGGTGACTCGACGTGCGTTCGGGAGTCTTTGACCAGTGGAGCGGTTCGATAGTGCCGCTTTCTCGTCGACATCTCCACCGACCGAGCCTTCTTCGATCTCGCCCATACCTACTTCCGTGCGTAGCGCCCTCGCCGACCCTAACTGGCGCCACGCTATGGAGGAAGAGTATGAGGCCTTGCTTGCCAACTGGACCTGGGACCTGGTTCCCCATTCTGGTCATGGCAATGTTGTCACAGACAAGTGGGTATTCACGCATAAGAAGAAGGCGGATGGCACCTTGGAGAGATACAAGGCTCGTTGGGTACTCCGGGGCTTCACTCAGCGCCCTGGAGTTGACTACGACGAGACTTTCAGCCCGGTGGTGAAGCCGGCGACAGTTCGTACCGTGCTGTCGCTAGCTCTCTCACGTTCTTGGCCTGTCCACCAGTTGGACGTCAAGAACGCCTTCCTCCACGGTACACTGACCGAGACAGTGTACTGTAGTCAGCCGGCAGGATTTGTAGATTCAGCTCACCCAGACATGGTCTGTAAGCTTAACAAATCCCTGTACGAACTGAAGCAGGCACCGCGAGCCTGGTATAGCCGGTTCGCCTCTTTCTTGGTCTCACAGGGGTTTGTTGAAGCTAAGTTGGACACTTCGCTGTTTGTCTATCGACGGGGCAGTGACACAGTTTACCTCTTACTATACGTCGATGACATTGTACTAACAGCATCTAGTCCGACTCTGCTTCAGCGAACCATTTCTGCCTTACAGCAGGAGTTCGCTATGAAGGACCTGGGCCGTCTCCACCACTTCCTGGGTATTACAGTCGAGGACCGACCAGGCGGCCTATTCCTTCACCAGCGACAGTATTGTCTGGATATCCTCCAGCGGGCGAGCATGGCTGATTGCAAGTCGTGCTCCACTCCAGTGGATACTCAGGCGAAGCTCTCCGCCACCGACGGGACACCCGTCTCTGACCCCACTTCTTACAGGAGTCTTGCAGGTGCTCTCCAGTACCTCACCTTCACCAGGTCGGATATCTCATATGCGGTCCAGCAGGTATGTCTCCACATGCATGACCCGAGGGAACCGCATCTCACCGCTGTCAAGCGGATTCTTCGGTACCTACGAGGCACCCTCGACTACGGCCTCCTTCTTCGGTGTGACACAGCCTCCGAGCTGGTTGTGTACACAGACTTTGACTGGGCAAGCTGCCCGGACACACGACGCTCTACTTCTAGGCACGCCGTCTTCCTGGGCGGCAACCTTGTCTCCTGGTCCTCGAAGCGACAGCCCGTAGTGTCGCACTCGAGTGCTGAGGCGGAGTATCGCGCCGTGGCTAACGGCGTAGCTGAGGCCTCCTGGCTTTAGCAACTACTTCAGGAGCTCCACACTCTCGTCATCAAGAGCACCCTCATCTACCGCGACAACGTCAGCGCCATGTACCTCTCCACCAACCCGGTCCAGCATCAGCGCACGAAGCATGTGGAGATCGACCTTCATTTTGTTCGTGAGCGGGTTGCACGGGGCGAGGTTCGGGTACACCATGTCCCGACGACGACGCAGTTCGCTGACATCTTCACGAAGGGCCTCCCGTCGTCGCTGTTCTCCGAGTTTCGGTCCAGTCTCAACATCTGCAGCGGCTAGATGTTGTGACTGCGGGGGGTGTTAGACACTGTAATTAGGGGTGTGACACAGGGGTATATTAGTCATTAGAGAGGGATTAGGGTTAGGGGTAGTTTAGTCTTTTCTCCCCTCCTAATCCCTCTATATACACACCTGTACTCCAGCTTTTCTATCATCTCAATACAATCATCATTAGCCCTCTTTCATTTTAGTCTATCTCTAATTCTATCTCTAAGAAGACTAAACTCTAATTTCTTCTAGAAGGAGATCCGACCTGGGCCAGGGCAGATCAGCCCACACGGCCGAGTTCTGGCTGCCCTGGGCCAGGGGCATATCAGCCCACACAGGTCACTTTCAAATTTTGGTACAATACAGTTCATTCATGGTGCTAGAGGACACACCAAAAATTCGAGTATTTGCTGAAATCATACAATTCAAAAGGTCTATCTCTAGCCCTTCAGTTTTGAAGCCCACAAATCAATTTCTTCTTATTATATTTTAATTTTGTCAAGGCAGTTCCCACATGTTGTACTATCTTTAGAAATTGTCTTGCAAAAGTGATTTGTTTGTAGGCGACAGAAGATTAAAAATGAACCACATATTAACAAGCATAATGCCTTGAAGGACCAGAAAATTAAAGTATGATGGGGCATAACAGATGTGCCTAATCAGCAAACACCCGAAAGTAGGGTGTCCTCCTGGCTCAGTAAATGACATTCAGTAAATTACCAAAGCTGTGCATGACACAAGTACTTAAATAATAAAAGTTTCCAATATATAACCAGATGTATACTAACCATATGGTTTCGGAAGAGATCCCATCATGCCCATCTTTTCAATCAGGAACTGGATAAGGAACCCACCATAGTAGAGGCAATAGAGGAGGCATGGGATCATAGGCACTACATATGCAACCAATGATCTGCACATTATTTACCTCAATCAGAAACATCAAGACAGATGAAGAAGTATCGAGACAGCCAAAGAGAACTCACTGTTAAACTCTGTAATTACACGGGTAACACAGGGGCAGTTTAGTCATTAGTGATGGATTAGGGTTAGGGGTAGTTTAGTCTTTTCACCTCACCTAATCCCTCTATATAATGGACCCTAGACCCTCTTGATTATGGTCATCTAATACAGTCCATATTAATCCCTCTATTATGGTATTATTAGCTAGGAAATTAGGCTGCCAGCACCGGGCGCCCTGTAAGCAGCTCTGGCCGCGGAATATAGCGGCGCTGAGGTTAGCGGGCGCCCACAGCGGCACCGCTACCCGCGCCTGGAAAGTAGCGGCTGCCACAGCCAGCCGCTACATATGAAGCGTCTGTAAACAGAGAGAGGAGAGAGGGAAAAAGAAAGAAGAGAAGGAAAAGGAAAAAAGAAAAGAAAAAAAGAAGAAAGAAGGGAAAAGGGAGAAAAGAAAGGAAAAAAAGAGGAAAAGGGAAAAGAAAAATAAAAAAAGAGGGAAAAGAAGTGAAAAATAATTTGGTGATTTTTATAGTTTTTAAATATAATATTATGTATATAAAAGTAGTTATATAAAATATTTTAAAATATGATGTAATTATATTATCTAATATAAAATAGATGATAGTTTGAAGGGGGGCCTTGGCGCAGCGGTAAAGCTGTTGCCTTGTGACCATGAGGTCACGGGTTCGAGTCATGGAAACAGCCTCTTGCAGAAATGCAGGGAAAGGCTGCGTACAAAAGACCTAAATGGGTTGGACCCTTCCCCGGACCCTGCGCAAGCGGAAGCTACATGCACCGGGCTGCCCTTTCTTTATAAAATAGATGATAGTTGATATAGATGTCTGATTTAGAGGTGAACGAGTGCAGGGAATTGAACTGTAAAGGTAGGAATATTTTAGAGTTGACTGTAAAAAGCTAGAAATATTCTTTTAGAGGTCCGATATAGAGGTCGACGAGTGCGAGCAGCCTTAGGATCCTAACCCTAATGGCCTCACAGCCGTCGGCACCGCCGTCGTGCCCCACGCCGCCGCGCTTGCTGGCACCGCCGCCGCCCCTGCTGGCGCTACTCCAGCCGCCACCGACTCGCCCTACCCCACCGCCGCCCCTGTTGGCAACGGTTCTGTCGCGCCCTGCCCCGCCGCTGCCTCTGCACCCCTGCTAGCCTACCTCGAGTCCTCTGCACACGCTGCTGCGCTGCCACCATGGTCTGCTGCCATCTCAACACCTCCCTGGGTTGTACCCAACACCAGATCGACGACGCCGCCTGGCTACGGGGCAACTCCTAACCTCGGCCGTCCAGTGCAGTATCCGACCGACACGCACGGTGGGGGCCACTGTGGCCTGCCAGGCGCACCACCGAGGGGGGGGACTGTCGCCAGATCGGCCTGCACCTCCAACCGTACGCCGGCAGTTATCGCCGCCGCTGCATCTCCGAAGATCGGACCGGCCGCCGGCGAACCTCTCGTAGGTATCATCGCCAAACCTGCCGCTGCAGTTGTGTTCATGGCAGGTACTACATTCGGACCCCACGATCCAGCCGCCACTCTACCGATCTCGAGATCGATGGGAGCACCATGACCACCGTTCCAACGGTGCTCCCGTTTCCAGTTCCTGGCGCTGCTGCTGACAGCGCGGTTACTGCCTCCGTCTACGGCACCAACACGACGGACACCTCCGGCATCACCGCAGTTCTGGCTGCCTCTCGCGAGCGCGAGCGGGCACTCGCTCTCGCCCTGGAGCAGGAGCGTGCCTCTGTGGCCGCTCTATCTCACCAACTTGAGGAGAGCGCTCACCGATCGATGAGTGCTACCTACGAGCCTCTCTCAGACTGTGGTACGTACTCGGCTTCACTTGTGGCTGCTCTTCATGCACACGCCGTCGGGATTCAGAACATCTAGACACTCGTCACCTCAGCTCAGAGTCTATCTCATACGCCCGGTGGCGTGACCTGGTGCTCCTCACGCTGAGGCGCTTCCGCCTCAACGACCACGTCCTCCAAGACGGCTCCTCGGTGGATGTCTCCTGGATCAGCATGGACAGTCTTGTCCTATCCTGGATCCTTGACTCCCTCTCTGAGGAGCTACAGGACATCGTCAGGCAAGGCGGTGGTGGTACTGCTCGATGGGCTTGGCTGGTCCTTGAGCAACGGTTTCTAGGGAACCGCGCGACTCGAGCCCTCCATATCAGCGCGCGGTTCTAGAACACCGTCCAAGGTGACCGCTCTGTCTCCGCCTACTGCCGGGGGATGAAGGGCATGGCGGATGCTCTACGTGATCTTGGCGAGCCGGTCACCGACAGCGCTCTCGTTCTTCGGGTCCTTCAGGGCCTGAATGACGCTACTGTCACCTACGGACGTGGCTTCTCCATCTACTGCTGGTAGTGGTGGTACAGCCTTTTACCGCTCTGGGCAGTCCCCTCGTTCACCCTCGCCGGCCGCTGGTGGACCACCATCACGATCACCTTCCACCCCAGGCACTCCTGCTAGTACTGGGGGTGGAAATTGTCGCCGCCGAGGAAAACACAGCGGCCGTGATGGAGGTGGCAGTGCAGGCGACACTCCTACATCCGCTACTCCGGCTACTGGTGGTGGTGGTGGTACCGGCCGGGGAGGTGCACCATGGCCCACACCCTACAACCCGTGGACTGGCCAGATTTACGTGTGGTCTGGGCCGTCTTCGGGTTCTCACCCTCCACGACCACCACGTCCTAAGCCGGCGTTCGTAGCCATCCCGGGCTACAGTGGACCAACCTACAGTGCTGGTGGGCCGTCGACTCCGACCTACGGTGGGCCTGGCTACCCTTCTGGCGGACTCCTGGGTTCTTTCCAGCTTAAAAACATTCTTGTCGCTCCGAATATCATTCAAAATTTGCTTTATGTTCGTCGTTTTACCACTGACAACAATGTTTCCATTGAGTTTGATCCATTTGGTTTGTCTGTGAAGGACCTTTCTACCCGACGACCTCTTTTTTGATGTGATAGCTCGGGGCCCTGTACACACTTCGACTTCCTACTTTCACTGCATCACCTCCTTTTGCTTTGACTACGACAGCTTCATCCACCATTTGGCATCACCGGCTTGGCCACCCTGGTGCAGATGTTATGTCGAGGTTGTCCAGTAGTTCTGTTATCTCGTGTTCTAGGGGTACACATAACTCTTTATGTCATGCTTGTCAGCTTGGTCGCCATGTTCGACTCCCTTTTCCCACTTCTGTGACTCATTTTGAGCACGTTTTTGATCTTATACATTGTGATTTTTGGACATCACCCATCACCAGTGTATCGGGCTTTAATTATTACTTGGTGGTCATTGATGATTTTTCTCATTTTTCGCGGACTTTTTCATTACGATTGAAGTCTGAGACTTTTGTTACTCTTTCTCACTTCGTTTGGATTTCCACTTTGTTTGGGCGCAACATCCGAGTTATCCAGTGTGATAACGGACACGAGTTCGATAATTCTGCGTTTCATAACTTTCTCTCCGCACATGGAGTACAGCTGTGCATGTCTTGTCCATATACCTCTCCTTAGAACGGTAAGGCAGAGTGCATGATTCGCACCACTAATGATGTCATGCGCTCCCTGATGTTCCAGACATCTGTTCCAGCCCGATACTGGGTGGATGCTCTCCACACTATCACATCTGATTAGTCGCCTTCCTACCAAGGCGATTTGTGCCTTCATCCCCTATTTTGCTTTATATGGCACCGATCCTCTTTACGACCACCTTTGATTTTTCGGGTGCGCTTGTTACCCTAACCTTTCCGTCACTGCCCCACATAAGTTTGCGCCCCGCTCGACACAGTGTGTTTTCCTCGGGTACTCCCTTGATCATACGGGGTACCGATGCTTAGATCTCACTACTCATCGCCTTTTGATCTCTCAACACATCGTTTTCGACGAGTTCTCCTTTCCCTTCTCCACCACTTCTTGTGGTTCCACCGCAAAGTTGGATTACCTTTTTCCCACTGACCTCGAGGCTGCTCCCCAGTTGCCTTGGCCTCTTTCTTCTGCAGGTTCGACACACGCTACGCCTCAGATGCTCCCGACGTCACCTGCTGCACCACGTGCGGCATCGACATCTCCAGCGTCACCTGTGGTACCTCGGGTGGCCCCGACGTCACCAGCTGCGCCACGCGTGACATCGACTTCTCCGACGTCACCAGCTGCGCCACACGCGGCCTCAGCTTCACCGACGTCACCTGTAGCGAGCCCGACGTCCCCAGTCGCACCAGGCGCAGCACCGACGACGACCCCGACTTCTCGCTTCGCCGACCCCGCACTTGTCTACCAACGACGAGCGCGGGATGGGACCCCAGCTCTAGCTGCACCACGCGCGGTACCGAAGCCCTCTACACCAGTCGCCGCGCTACGGGCGGCCTCGAGACCCACTCTCGCCTATCCACAACGGGAGCGGGTTGTTGTACCCGAGCGCCCGGTGTACAATCCTTCTCTGCTCTACAGGGATCCTAGTCACGTCCACCCGATGGTGACTCGACGTGCGTCCGAGAGTCTCCGTCCGTTGAGAGCTTCTCCGAAGCTGTCTTCTCGTCGACGACGTCTCCACCGACCGACTCTTCTTCGATCTCACCCATATCGACTTCCATCCGTAGCGCCCTCGCCGACCCTCACTGGCGTCGCGTTATGGAGGAAGAGTATGAGGCCCTACTTACCAACCGAACCTGAGACCTGGTTCCCCGCCCCGGTCATGGCAATGTTGTCACGGGCAAGTGCATATTCACACATAAGAAGAAGGTGGACGATAACTTGGAGAGGTACAAAGCTCGGTGGGTACTTCGAGGCTTCACTCAGCGCCCTGGAGTCGACTACGACGAGACCTTCGACCCGGTGGTGAAGCCAGCGACGGTTCATACCGTTCTGTCGCTGGCTCTCTCACGTTCTTGGCTCGTCCACCAATTGGACGTCAAGAATGCCTTCCTTCACGATACACTGACCGAGACGGTGTACTGCAGTCAGCCGACAAGATTTGTTGACCCATCTCATCCAGACATGGTTTGTAAGCTGAACAAATCTCTGTACGGTCTGAAGCAGGCTCTGAGAGCCTGGTATAGCCGATTCGCGGTCCTTCTTGGTCTAACAGGGTTTCGTCGAAGCTAAGTCGGACACTTCGTAGATTGTCTATCGACGTGGCAGAGACACTGGTTATCTTCTACTGTACGTTAATGATATTGTACTTACAGCGTCCAGTCCGGCTCTTCTTCGGCGCACTATTTCTGCTTTACAACAGGAGTTCGCTATGAAGGACCTGGACCGCCTCTACCACTTCCTGGGTATTGCGGTCGAGGACCGACCAGGCGGCTTGTTCCTTCACCAGCGACAGTACTGCCTGCATATCCTCCAGCGAGTGGGCATGGCTGTGTGCAAGCCGTGCTCTACTCCAGCGGATACTCAGGCGAAGCTCTCCGCTACCGACGGTACACCCGTCACTGACCCCACTGCTTATAGGAGTCTTGCAGGTGCTATTCAGTACCTCACCTTCACCAGGTCGGATATCTCCTATGCAGTTCAGCAGGTGTGCCTCCACATGCATGACCGAAGGGAGCCGCACCTCACCGTTGTAAAGCGGATTCTTCGGTACCTGCGTGGCACCCTCGACTACGGCCTCCTCCTTCGACGTGACGCGGCCTCCGAGCTGGTCGTGTACACCGACGCTGACTGGGCAGGCTGCCCGGACACTCGCCGATCTACCTCTGGCTACACCGTCTTTCTGAGCGGTAATCTCGTCTCCTGGTCCTCGAAGCGGCAGCACGTGGTGTCGCGTTCGAGTGCTGAGGCGGAGTATCGAGTCGTGGCTAATGGCGTGGCTGAGGCTTCAGCAACTGCTTCAGGAGCTCCACACTCCAGTCGCCAAGAGCACTCTCATCTACTGCAACAACGTCGACACCGTGTACCTCTCCACCAACCCTATCCAGCACCAGCGCACGAAGCATGTGGAGATTGACCTCCACTTTGTTCGTGAGCGGGTTGCATGCGACGAGGTTCGGGTACACCATGTCCCGACGACGACGCAGTTTGCTGACATCTTCACGAAGTGCCTCCCGTCGTCGTTGTTTTTGGAGTTTCGGTCCAGTCTCAACATCTACAGTGACTAGATGTTGTGACTTCGGGGGGGGGGTGTTAGACTCTATAATTATATGGGTAACACAGGGGCAATTTAGTCATTAGTGAGGTATTAGGGTTAGGGGTAGTTTAGTCTTTTCACCTCACCTAATCCCTCTATATAATGGATCATGTACCCTCTTGATTATGGTCATCTAATACAGTCCGGATTAATCCCTCTATTACCCACAATGATCAGGCTTCGTGCAGCTAAGCTTGAGTCGTTGAGCCTGAACAAGCATAGGGGGTGATCAAGAAGCCAAATATTTAAAATGCCACTCAGCGCCGTAGAGTGCCTAATGTTATCCCAAGCAACAAGGCCATGGCCCCTACAAACCATGTTGAAGACAAGGTAGGGGAAGACCCTATGAACTGTGGAGCTTGCTGATGCTGTTAAAAACCAGTAAATTCAACTTGAAGGTTGTCTAGACAAAGATCAACATGAGAGTTATTTAAGGATGACATGGATCCCACGATTGAGAAGGCTCGGCATCCAAGATGCCAATCAATCCGTGGTAGAACCAACCAACGGTAGAAGCGAAACCTATGTAAGGTTGGTGGCCAACAAAGGGATTCCCAAGTGAACTCTGACAAGGATTAGAGATTGCCAAGTCCAATAATTCGTTGAAGCCTCAAATGGGTGTGACCCCAACAACCCCTAAAAAAATGAAATGATGCTAGAATTCCCTTATATATTGGGACGGAGGGAGCAAGACAAAGATCCATTTCAACCACGACCTTCGGAAGCCTATGTTATATTTTGTTTCTCTTGTCATGGGAACCATTAATTTAAGATAAAAGTTTCTTCTGCATTTAAGAGTTAATTATAATTGATAACCAAAAGTGTTGTAAAGATTATTGCAACATAAAACATTAGTTTTTATCAAAGTGATGATAAGTGAATGACGACAAATGCCTATTGGTGGCATTCAATATGAAACAGTGCCAATGCCATTGATGCTAATTGTTTGTATGGTATCCCTTAGGAGAGGAACAACGACAAGACAAAATAAGAATTATTTCTATTAGAGGAAGGAAACAGACATGTTGGAACTTCGCCTATGCTTTTCTAGATATAGCCGGTCCCAAGCCCGGGTAAAGAAGGAGTGTTGTGATAGGCTTAGCGAGCCAACATTAAAACCAGCCTCTCTTATGGATATGAAACCCAGTTTGGGCTTCTTATCTAGCCTACCTCAACGTAACGTACTTAAGACAAAGGCTTTGTTGTTGTAAACAGACATGTCAGATTGATCACATTGCTAACATGGAAAATAATTAATTCACAATCAATTAAAAGAGAGTTACATACATGACCGACTGTTGGTTCAATGGCTTCCTAATGAGACTAGAGATAGACCGCCCGAGAAGCATCGACATGCTAATGAAAAATGTTAGAAAACCTCCACTAAGCCCAGCTACGGTGTAGGCCTGCAAACAAAAAGAAAAGAAAAATGAAGCACAACATAGGTACAGTCCTCGAAACTAATTACTTCAGAATAAACAATGAGAAACAAGTATATGAAAATATATTACCAGGCATGTTCGCAGTTATGTCTGTACACATAACATGCGATGATTAAACATGATTTGAGTCATTTGACTAATATTATTTCACATAACCCCCTTTTGCAAAGTTAGCTAGTCAGTGAATATACATTAAACAAAATTACCGTATAACGAAGAAACAATCTCAGTTATTAGCCTCAAGGGTACAGTAGTCATCCTTTCCCCACCCACCTCTCGCACCAAATGAATATTGTTGTGTAAAGAGAGCTGAAAGATGCTCAAAACCTTACCATGGTTATTAAAGAATAGAAACCAAAAGCCCCCAAAAGTGCCCTTGCTCTGACAGCCCCTGGAATTGAATAACAAAAATGTGCATTAGAAAGCACAAATCTTATTCACATGCCCTGCAGTTTAGGATACTTAGTATACCCTCATTTTAAAATACAAGATCTATATTTTCTGTCCGCTGGTTCAAATATATGGTGTGTATCACTGCACGGATTTGATAACTTTTTTCTTATCTTTTACATTCATTTATTCCGTTACCTCTCATGTTTTCTTTTACATGTAAAACTCACAGTAATTATTCTTAAGAAAGTAGCAAGATACCATCAACATAGACACTATGGTCATTTCCCCCTACTATTCTTTTGATTTCATAATCAAAGTAGCGTAATACAGAGAAATTTGATGGCATTGTATAGGAATTGACAGGACAGACTGGGCTATGCAGTAGGACTGAAGCAATTAACCAGTGAATTCCAACTTACAGTATAGTTGTGCATATAAATCTAGTCTAGCAAACAGCACTGTCATGCTCACGATCATGCATATGACTGATCAGTACAAATATCTTTTTTTTTGTTTTTTCTTTCATCATTAGGACTTCAAAAGTAAAATATATACAAGAACACAGAACAAAATAAAGGGGGGAAAGGATAAGCACAAAATACATGTCATGATTAAGGAAAATACCAATGTAATCCTTGGTAGCAATAGACCGATAAGCGAAGTAGGGACAAACATAAAGAACGCCAAATAAGGATGGGCGAACCTGCAAATATATAATAACATTAATTTGATAAAATACTTTCTGTTAGGATGTGTGTATTGTGTATGTCAAGGGTAGTTTGGTCATTAGCTAGGACTTCTAAACCCTAACTTGTACCCTATAGTAACCCCTTGGCATTATCAATGATGAGAGTAGATTCCAGTTTTATTCCCTTCCAATATGGTATCAGCAGACTAGTGTTTTTTTGGGCCTCCCTCTTACACAGTGCTCTCCCTCTCCTCTCTCTCCCACCACCACCAGCCGCTGCCGCCTCCTCCTCCTCCCATGTAGCAGGCACCGCCGCCACCTGCCAGCGTGCCGGCGCCGGCCGGCGAGCCAGGGGCAGCCTGCCCCACGTCTCTCCCACCATCACCAGCCGCCGCCTCCTCCACGTAGCAGGTGCCGCCACCTTGCACCACCATCCGAGGCAGCGCAGAGCGGAACCGACCACACCGCCAGCTTCCGACCGCGACAGCGCGCACCGGCGCTCTCTCGGCGACCGTTCTCCCCTTCTCTCCCTCTGCCAAGCCAGCTCCGTGACCGCCTTGAGCCGCTGCTCTCCTCCCCTGCTCCCACAGCACCGTCAGCGGGATCTGCAGCACCACGGCCAGCTCCGCCGCCCCACGCGCGAGCGCGAGCGCTGCCAGCTCGTGCAGGTTCTGCCGCTCCCCATGGCTGGTGCGCCGACACCAGCCTGCAAGCCACCGTCGGCTCTCCTCTCCTCTGGCGCATGGCTCACCTCCCCCTGGGCGTCGCGCCTCCCTTCTTCCCTCCATGGCGCGCCGCCTTCCTTCTCCCGGCCGCCGTGTCGACCATGCCCGCCGCCGCCCCAGACCGCGCCAGCCCTTGCCAGCACCGCCCCCGATCTGGCCGCTGCGGCGGACAGCGGGCAGAGCGCTAGCCAGGATGGGCTGTCCGCCCATATGGGCCCAGCCGCCGCTGCAGCTCCTCTCCTTAGCATCGCGCGCGTCCCTCCTACCCGCGTTGCCGGCCTTCAGCGTGTATCTATCCTCCTCTTACCCCGCGCCGCCGGCCTTCCGTGCGCGTCCCTGCTCTCCTACCTCGCGCCGCCGGCTCCGCCGCGCGCGTCCCTCCTCCTACCCCACGTTGCTAGCCTTACACGCGCGTCCTTGCCCTTCTACCCCGCGCCGCCGGTCTCTGCTGCACGCGTCCCTCTTCCTCCTACCCCGCGCTGCCGGCCTTCCGCGCGCGTCCTTGCCCTCCTGCCCGCGCCGCCGGCCTCCGCCGAGTGCGTCCCTCTTCCTCCTACCCCGCGCTGCCGGCCTTCCGCGCGCGTCCTTGCCCTCCTACCCCGCCGCCGGCCTCCGCCGTGTGTCCCTGCACCTACCTAGCGCTGTTGGCCTTCTGCGCGTGTCCTTGGCCTCCTACGCGCGCCGCCAGCCTCTTCTGCGCGTGCGTCTGACCTCCTACCCCACGTCGCCGGTATACGTTGTGCGCGTCATGACTCTCCTTCCACGCGCACTTGGGCCATCTCTATCGGCCGTGCCCCTCGTGGCGAGGTGTTTGTGGCCCACTCTGTCCTAGTCACCGGTAGGGAGCGTGAGTGGGCTCTTCTACGGTGTTCTCCGCGGGAGGATGTTAGTGTGTGTTTTAACTCATGTATGTAGGGTCTTTTGGTCCAATCTCAACATCTGCCACGGCTAGATGTTGTGACTGCGAGGGGGTCTTATTAGAGTGTCTTTGTGTTTACTCATGTAGAAAGTGTGTTTTTATCCAGTCTCAACATCTATCACAGCCAAAGTTTCAACTGCGGGGGGATGTTAAACTGTGTGTCAAGAGTAGTTTGGTCATTAGTTAGGAGAACTTCTAAACTCTAGCTTGTACCCTATATGTAACCATTTGGCATTATCAATGATGAGAGTAGATTCCAGTTTTATTCCCTTCCAATACTTTCAAGTAAAAATCAAATACCTCCCACATTTCATAATGTTTGTCTGGTCTGTACCTAAACGGCATGATACTTGAGAAATATTTAATAGAACTATATCAATTTTTGCATTCACTGCATAGATAGAGTGCGTCTATCTAACAAGATCAATGGTAATCCAATTCCTCAAAAAAATACCTAACTTTTGGGCCTCTTAGGTACTTGGACCGGACAAACATGGAGGAAAGAGGAACGATTCATTAAAAAAAAAAGAATAAGTGACTTCCAGATCCAGGGGACATGTACAATAAGTTGAAGATATGTTCAACTAATATTAAAGTACACAATCATGTGACAATCTGACAGCACATTTTCATAAATGCACCAGTAGCTCACATTTCCAAAAGGAGGTGAAATATCACTGCAATTTTGGACGATCACTTCATACGTAGATTCATAGTACCTTCTTGCATGCAAGTGACGCAGCACCATAAAGACATGATAGTGCAATATAAACAACGAAAAACCTTTCCTATGTTAGTGTCCACAGGATGTATATGAACAGCATCAAAAAAAGGTGTTAATATGCTCTCCAAAAAATTATATGCACAAACCCTGAAGCAACATTGTGGAAGCTGAGTAGTGGGTGGATGCAATTCAGACTCAGACGCTTTTCACTATTTACGACAGTACCAAAACACCTCTCGACAAAAAGGTTACAGAGATGAGAGATCAATTGTTACCAATTCATTGCATTGTTCGTGAACAGCAGTCTTAATATTGCAGCCACAGTAGGGATAAATATTGCAAGGATGACACCAAATGCATGAAGTAATATTCCTGCAACAATATGTAAGAGTTATTTCCTGTTCTATGAAAAAGAATATGTGAGAGATGTTATAGTTGGGCAGCACCATATTGCACAAAAAAGTATGTAATGTAATAAAGATGCTTAGCAATAATGCTGCCATCTAATCAGGTTATTTACTTGACAAAATATGGAATTACAATGCCCAAAAATGGTTCCATGCAGTTGAACCAATTTTATAATTTCACAAATTGCAAAAGCACCATGCAGAACTCAAATAAAATATCCGCATGTCCAAAGAAAATATTAGATTCAGAGCACGCCTTAGCTCATACCAAAAGTAAATCCAGAATTTATATGATGCAAAGTCGTGAGGAGGTTATATAGTCACAATTCATAAAAATTAAAATTCACAAAGTTTATGTCAATATCCGTTTCTCATATGACTATGCACAAAAAGTGAAAGGGCAATTGCTCCAGTGTCCCTATTTTGATGGCTAACTGCACATTCGACCCAATTTTTAGGGTTTGTGCCATTGCCCCTGTTTTTTTCCCAAAGTGAAGCATTTCTTGCCCAAGGTCTATTAACAGTGTTAACTCCAGGGTAGAAGGACATCTCTGTACTGTTGCCCCAACTTTTTCAATGTTACTTGCTAGAATGCCCCCTACATTTGTAACCAAATTTTGACAAAATTACCTCTACTATGTGAACAAAAAATTGAGATTAATTTATAATAGCTGAGAGAATGTTTACAGCAGTTTGAGTTTACTTGAAAATTTTTTGAACTTCAACAGCAATCTGACAATATAAAGGGTGTACCTAGTTCCGAAGGCTCCTACACATTGTGGGTAATAGAGGGGAAAAATGACATAGATTAATCAGGGGTCAATGGGTACATTATATAGAGGGATTAGGTGGGGGAAAAGGACTAATCTACCCCTAACCCTAATCCCTCATTAATGACTAAACTGCCCCTGTGTTTCTCCCATAATTACAGAGTCTAACACCCCCCCCCCCCCCCGCGCAGTCACAACATCTAGCCACTGCAGATGTTGAGACTGGACCGAAACTCGGAGAACAGCGACGACGGGAGGCCCTTCATGAAGATGTTGGTGAACTGCGTCATCGTCGGGACAGGATGTACCCGAACCTCGCCGCGTGCAACCCGCTCACGAACAAAGTGGAGGTCAATCTCCACATGCTTCGTGCGCTGATGTTGGACCAGGTTGGTGGAGAGGTAGATGGCGCTGACGTTGTCCAGTAGATTAGGGTGCTCTTGACGACGGGAGTGCGGAGCTCCTGAAGCAGCTGCTGAAACCAAGAAGCCTCAGCCACGCCGTTTGCCACGGCGCGATACTCCGCCTCAGCACTCGAACGCGACACCACGTCCTGTCGCTTCGAGTAACAGGAGACGAGATTACCGCCCAGGAAGACGGCGTACCCAGAGGTAGACCGGCGAGTGTCCGGGCAGCCTGCCTAGTCAGCGTCGGTGTACACGACCAGCTCGGAGGCCACATCACGTCGAAGGAGGAGGCCGTAGTCGAGGGTGCCACGTAGGTACCAAAGAATCCGCTTCACAGCGGTGAGGTGCGGCTCCCTCGGATCATGCATGTGGAGGCACACCTGCTGAATCGCATAGGAGATATCCGGCCTGGTGAAGGTGAGGTACTGAAAAGCACCTGCAAGACTCCTGTAAGCGGTGGGGTCAGTGACGGGTGTCCCGTCGGTAGCGGAGAGTTTCGCCTGAGTATCCACTATAGTGGAGCACAGCTTGCACTCATCCATGCCGGCTCGCTGGAGGATATCCAGGAAGTACTGTCGCTAGTAAAGGAACAAGCCACCTGATCGGTCCTCGACCGCAATACCCAGGAAGTGGTGGAGACGGACCAGGTCCTTCATAGCGAACTCCTGCTGTAAAGCAGAAATAGTGCGCTGAAGAAGAGCTGGACTGGAACGCTGTCAGTACAATGTTATTGACGTACAGTAGAAGGTAAGCAATGTCCCTGCCCACGTCGATAGACAAACAGCGAAGTGTCCGACTTAGCTTCGACGAACCCCTGTGAGACCAAGAAGGAGGCGAACCACCGGCTATACCAGGCTCTCAGAGCTTGCTTCAGACCGTACAGGGATTTGTTCAGCTTACAGACCATGTCTAGATGAGCTGAGTCAACAAATCCTGCCGGCTGACTGCAATACACCGTCTCGGTAAGCGTACCGTGGAGGAAGGCATTCTTGACGTTCAACTGGTGAACGGGCCAAGAACGTGAGAGAGCCAGCGACAGAACGGTACGAACCATCGCCAGCTTCACCACCGGGTTGAAAGTCTCGTCGTAGTCGACTCCAAGGCGCTGAGTGAAACCCTGAAGTACCTACCGAGCCTTTTCACTCTCCAAGGTACCGCCCGCCTTCTTCTTATGTGTGAATACCCACTTGCCCGTGACAACATTGCCATGACCGGGGCGGGGAACCAGGTCCCAGGTCCGGTTGGCAAGTAGGGCCTCATACTCTTCCTCCATAGTGTGGCGCCAGTGAGGGTCGGCGAGGGCGCTACGCATGGAAGTCGGTATAGATGAGATCGAAGAAGAGTCGGTCGGTGGAGATGTCGTCGACGAGAAGGCAGCTCTGGCGAAGCACTCAACTGGCCAAAGACTCCCGGACGCACGTCGAGTCACCATCGGGTGGACGTGACCAGGATCCCTGTGGAGAAGAGGAGGGTTGTACACCGGGCGCTCGGGTACAACAACCTTCTCTCGTTGTGGGTAGACGAGATTGGGACTTGAGGCCGCGCGTGGCGCGACGACTGGTGTAGAGGGCTTCGGTGCCGCGCGTGGCGCAGCTGGAGCTGGGGCCCCATCCTGTGCTCGTCGCTAGTAGACAAGCGCGGGGTCAGCGAAGCGAGAAGTCGTCGTCGGAGTTGCGCCTGGTGCGACTGGTGCCGTCAGGGACGTCGAGCTCGCTGCAGGTAACGTCGTGGAGGCCGAGGCCGCGCGTGGCACAACTGGTGACGTAGGGGTCACCCGAGGTGCAGCAGGCGACGCCGAAGACGTCGATGCCGCGCGTGGCACGACTGCTGACGTAGGGGTCACACGAGGCGCAGCATGCGACGCCGGAGACGATGATGCCGCGCGTGGCGCAGCAGGCGACGTCGGAGACGTCGATGCCGCACGTGGTGCAGCAGATGACGTCGGAGGCACCTGAGGCGTAGCGTGTGTCGAACCTGCTGAAGAAAGAGGCCAAGGCAGCTGGGGAGCAGCGTCGGGGTCAGTGGGAAAAAGGGAATCCAGCTCTGTGGTGGAACCGGAAGAGGTGGTGGAGAAGGGAAAGGATGACTCGTCGAAGACGGCGTGCCGAGAGATCAAAAGGCGGTGAGTAGTGAGATCTAAGCACCGGTACCCCTTATGATCAACGGAATACCCGAGAAAAACACATCGTATCAAGCGGGGCGCAAGCTTATGGGGGCAATGGCGGAAATGTTAGAGTAGCAAGCGCACCCGAAAACTCGAAAGTGATCGTAAAGAGGATTGGTGCCATATAAAGCAAAGTACGGGGTGGAGGCACGAATCGCCTTGGTAGGAAGGCGATTAATCAGAAGTGTGGCAGTATAGAGAGCCTCCACCCAGTATCGGGCTGGAACAGATGCCTGGAACATGAGGGAGCGCATGCCATCATTGGTGGTGCGAATCATGCGCTCTGCCTTGCCGTTTTGAGGAGAGGTATACGGACAAGACATGCGTAGCTGTACCCCATGTGCGGAGAGAAAGTTACGAAACGCAGAGTTATCGAACTCGCGTCCGTTATCACAATGGACAGCTCGGATGGTGCGCCCTAACTGAGTGGAAATCCAAACGAAGAAGTGAGAAAGAGTAATGAAAGTCTTAGACTTCAATCGTAATGGAAAAGTCCAGGAAAAGTGAGAAAAATCATTAATGATCACCAAGTAATAATTGTGGGCTGATCTGCCCCTGGCCCAGTGCGGCCAGAACTGGGCCAAGTGGACTGGTCTGCCCTGGCCTAGGCCGGGCCCCCCTTCTAAAGAAATCTGAGTTTAGTCTTCTTAGAGATAGACTAAAAGATCCTTTTATAATAGATTAAGACTGTTAGACACTGTAACCCTAATGACCCAGGCCCAGCCGCCGCCGCCGCAGTGGCCCTGCACCGCTGCTGCCGCCGGCGCCCCGCGTGCCTGCGCTGTCGTAGGCCTCGCCGGCGCGCCGCCTGCTGGTGTTGCCTCCGCCGGTGCGCAGCCCAGCCACGCGGCCGCACCACCTAATGGGGCCGCCGCCTTTGCCGTCGGCGCACCCCCAGCCCGCGTCGCTGTGCCCTGGGTCTCTGCGCCCTGGGGCGCCGCCGCCGGATCCGCGCCCGAGCCGCCCGATCTCAGGCAGAGCCGGCGCGCGCCCGGGCCGCCCGGATTCGGGTTCGTTGGGGTTGCTGGTGTGCACCCAGCCACGCCGCTGCGCCATCTGATGGGGCCGCCGCCTCTGCCGCCACCGCCGCGCCGCCACCCTGGGCCGCCGTCGGCGCCGCACCACTACCCAGGGCCACCCCGCTGCCACCATGCGCCGTCGACGCTCCTGCAGCCCCCAGCGCTGCCACCCCTCGAGCCGCTGCTGCCTAGCCCGCCGTCGTCACCTCTGAAGCGCCCCACGATGGCGCCGCTACCTGGCCCACAGCAGCCCCGTGGGCCGCCGTTGCCTCTGCAGCGCCGCACGACGGCGCCGCTGCCTGGCCCGCAGCAGCTGCAGCCGCCCCTTGGGCCGCCGGTCCTGCAGCCCCCCACGACGGCACCGCCTGGCCTGCTGCCGCCCTGGGAGGTGCCTCTCGGCCGCCATCGGCTGATGTACCTGGATCGGCTGTTGCCTACTCTGTTGGCACCACTGTCGAGGGTCCGAGCGTGTTGTCTTCCTTCCCGGTGCCGCCACCGCCGGGGCATATGTCGCGACCCGTTCTACACCGTCGGTCTACCTATGGGGTCTCACGCCGTCTGGCCCTGACTGGGTGGTGGACTCCGGTGCCTCATACCACACCACCTCTGACGTCGGTATCCTCTCCTCTACCCGCCCTTCCCGTCCCTCTGATCCTTCATCTATCGTTGTTGGGAATGGGTCGACTCTTCCAGTCACCGCAGTAGGTGACTCAGGTTCGCCAGATTCGTTTCAGCTACGTGATGTTCTTGTTGCACCTGACATCATTCAGCACCTTCTTTCCGTTCGTCGTTTTACTACTGACAACCATGTTTCCCTTGAGTTTGATCCTTATGGTGTAACTGTGAAGGATCTTACTACTCGACGCATTCTCTTTCGTTGTGATAGTACGGGTCCCCTGTACACGATGCGTCTTCCTGCTTCCGCTCCGCCTCTTGCCCTGACTACGACAGTTTCTTCAACCATTTGGCATCGCCGGCTTGGCCACCCCGGTGTTGATGCTATGTCGAAGTTGTCTGGTAGTTCAGTGATTTCGTGTACTCAGGGTACTCATGAGTCTCTTTGCCATGTTTGTCAGTTGGGTCGCCACCTTCGACTTCCTTTTCCGCACTCTGTCACTCGTGTCGAGCACATCTTTGATTTGATTCACTGTGATCTTTGGACTTCACCTGTTCTTAGTATTTCTGGATGCAAGTATTACTTGGTGGTCGTTGATTTTTCGCACTATTCGTGGACTTTTTCCTTGCGACAAAAGTCTGATACTTTCAGTACTCTTTCTCACTTCTTCGCTTGGGTGTCCACCCAGTTTGGGCGCACGATCCGTGCGGTCCAGTGCGACAACGGGCGCGAGTTTGACAACTCTACGTTCCGTGACTTTCTGCTTTCTCGCGGTGTTTAGTTGCGCATGTCATGCCCGTACACTTCCCCCCAGAACGGTAAGGTTGAGCGCATGATTCGGACCACCAACGATGTCATGCGCTCCCTGATGTTTCAAGCTTCTACCCCTGCTCGCTACTGGGCGGAGGCACTTCACACTGCCACCTACCTCATTAATCGTCTTCCTAGTAAGGCGATTAGTGCTCCCACCCCTCACTTCGATTTGATCGGCACCCATCCTTTTTATGACCATCTTCGAGTCTTCGGGTGCGCTTGCTACCCGAACCTCTCTACCACAGCTCCCCATAAGCTTGTGCCTCGCTCGACTGAGTGTGTTTTCCTTGGGTACTCCCCTGACCATAAGGGGTACAGGTGCCTTGACCCCACCACCCGTCATATCTTGATATCCCGACACGTCGTCTTCGACGAGTCTTCCTTTCCCTTTTCTACCCCATCCTCTGACTCCGTCGCTGAGTTGGATTCCCTCTTCTCTACTGACCCCGAGGCCGCTCCTGTACAGCGACCTTGTCGCATACCTCTTGCAGGTTACCCACCCGCTGCACCACGCACGACTTCGGCGTCTTCCAGGCCACCTGTTGTGCCTTACGTGGCCCCGGCGTCCCTGACGCCACTTGCTATGCCACACGCGGCACCGGCGACGCCACCGGCTGCGCCACGTGCGGCCTCGGCGCCCCCGATGTCACCCACTGCACCACGCGTGGCCCCGGTGACCCCGATGATGCCTGTTGCGCCAAGTGCGGCCTCGGCGTCCCCGACATCGACTACTGCGCCACGCGCGGCCTCAGCTTCCCCGACATCACCTGCAGCAAGTCTGACGTCACCAGACGCACCAAGAGCAGCACCGACGACGACTTCTCGCTTCGCCGACCCCGTACTTGCCTACCAGCGACGAGCACGAGGGGGCGGCTCTACTCCAGCTGCACCACGCGTGGCCCCGAGACGAGAGAAGGTTGTTGTACCTGAGTGTCCGGTGTACAACCCTCCTCTTCTCCACAGGGATCCTGGTCACGTCCACCCGATGGTGACTCGACGTGCATCCGGGAGTCTTCGACCAGTTGAGCGCTTCACGGGAGTTGCCTTCTCGTCGACGACTTCTCCACCGACCGACTCTTCTTCGATCTCACCCACACCTACTTTCTTGCGTAGCGTCCTCGCCTACCCTCACTGGCGCCGCGCTATGGAGGAAGAGTATGAGGCTCTGCTTGCCAACCGGACCTGGGACGGGTTCCCCGTCCTGGTCGTGGCAATGTTGTCACGGGCAAGTGGGTGTTCACGCACAAGAAGAAGGCGGATGGTACCTTGGAGAGGTACAAGGCTCGGTGGGTACTCCGGGGTTTCACTCAGCGCCCTGGAGTTGACTACTACGAGACCTTCAGCCCGGTGGTAAAGCCGGCGACGGTTCGTACCGTTCTGTCGCTGGCTCTCTCGCGTTCTTGGCCTATCCACCAGTTGGACGTCAAGAATGCCTTCCTCCATGGTACACTGACCGAGACGGTGTACTGCAGTCAGCCGGCAGGGTTTGTTGATTCAGCTCACCCAGACATGGTCTGTAAGCTGAATAAATCTCTGTACGGACTGAAGCAGGCACCGCGAGCCTAGTATAGCTTGTCCGCCTCCTTCTTGGTCTCACAGAGGTTCGTCAAAGCTAAGCCGGAGACTTCGCTGTTTGTCTATCGACGTGGCAGTGACACTGTTTACCTCCTACTATACGTCGATGACATTGGGCTGGCGGCCTACGCTTCCAAACTTGTCACTAAAGCCGGCCTGGAAGGATGCAACCCCTGTGCATTCCTCATGGAGCAAGGCCTCAAGCTTTACAAGACAAGTGATAGCCCGTTGATGCATGCAACGGACTATAGGAGCTTGGTTGGAGGGCTGCGATACTTGGTGAACACACGTCCCGATCTCGCCTACTCGGTCGGGTACGTGAGTCGGTTTCTGGAGGAGCCCAAGGAGGATCACTTTGCTGCAGTCAAACACATTGTACGCTACATAGCGGGTACAATCAATTATGGAGTCTTCTATGCAAGAGGAGACATGGAGCTTATTGGGTACTCGGATAGTGACTATGCGGGAGATGTGGAGGACCGCAAGAGCACAAGCGGGGTGCTGTTTTGTCTTGGAAACAGCCGCGTTTCATGGCAGTCCTGCAAGCAGAAGGTGGTGGCCTTGTCCTCATGTGAAGCAGAGTATATCGCAGCAGCTCAAGGGGCATGTCAAGGTGTATGGATGGCACGGCTGATGGAGGACTTAGCTGAAAAGTCGAAGGCGCTGGTGATGCGGGTTGGTAACAAGTCAGCTATAGACTTGAGCAAGAACCCGGTACACCATGACAGAAGCAAGCATATCGACGTCAAGTACCACTACATACGGGAGTGTGTGGACAGCGGTACTATTGTGCTTGAGCAAATCTCCACTCAAGACCAGATGGCGGACATCTTGACCAAGGCCCTTGGAAGACAGAAGTTCATGGAGATGAGGAGAAGGATCGGGATCCTAGACGTGGGCCAGTGTCAGGATCAGGAGAAGAATGCGGGCTGATCTGCCCCTGGCCCAGGGCGACCAGAACTGGGCCAAGTGGGCTGGTCTGCCCTGGCCCAAGCCGGGCCCCCTTCTAGAAGAAATCCGAGTTTAGTCTTCTTAGAGATAGACTAAAAGATCCTTTTGTAATAGATTAAGACTCTTGTAAGGGGGGAGGTGGGGCTATATATACAAGCCAAAACACCCCAAAAGTTGAGAGTTGAATAAAGAAAATTTCCTCCGCTTTTCTGCCCTAGCCGCCTCTCTCCCCTTGCTGCCGCCGCCCCCCCCTCAAGAAACCCTAGCTGCCGCCCAGGTCTCCAGCCGCCGCCAGGGCTGCTGTTCCACCGCTGCCTGCTGTTCCAGCCGGCGCTAGGGCATCATCTTCCCCAAGCTGCTGCCTCCCTCCTCAATCCTAGCCGCCACCAGGCTTGGTTCAGCCACCATCAAAGCCTGGTCAGATTGATCTGCTAAGCGCAGATCAATTCTTACACCAAGAACAGAGAAGTTTTTGGGGCTGGAATCGCCTTAGTAGGAAGGCGATTAATCGGAAGTGTGGCAGTATGGAGAGCCTCCATCCAGTATCGGGCTGGAACAGATGTCTGGAACATGAGGGAGCGCATGCCATCATTGGTGGTGCGAATCATGTGCTTTGTCTTGTCGTTTTGAGAAGAGGTATAAGGACAAGACATGCGTATCTGTACCCCATGTGCGGAGAGAAAGTTACGAAACGCAGAGTTATCGAACTCGGGTCCGTTATCACACTGAACAGCTTGGATGGTGCGCCCTAACTGAGTGAAAATCCAAACGAAAAAGTAAGAAAGAGTAACGAAAGTCTTAGACTTCAATCGTAATGGAAAAGTCCAGGGGAAGTGAGAAAAATCATTAATGATCACTAAGTAATAATTAAATCCCGACACACTGGTAATGGATGATGTCCACAAATCACAATGTATAAGATCAAAAGCGTACTTAACGTAAGTCACAGAAGTGGGAAAAGGAAGCAAACATGGCGACTAAGCTGACAAGCATGACATAGGGAGTCATGTGTGCCCTTAGAACACGAGATAACAGAACTACTGGACAACTTCGACATAGCATCTGCACCAGGGTGGCCAAGCCGGCGATGCCAAATGGTGGATGAAGCTGTCATAGTCAAAGCAAAAGGCGGTGATGCAGCGGAAGCAGGAAGTCGAAGTGTGTACAGGGGCCCGAGCTATCACATCGAAAAAGAGATCGCCGGGTAGAAAGATCCTTCACAGACAAACTAAATGGATCAAACTCAATGAAAACATTGTTGTCAGTGGTAAAACAACGGACAGAAAGCAAGTTTTGAATGATGTCCGGAGCGACAAGAATGTTTTTAAGCTGGAAAGAACCCAGGAGACCGAAATCACCTACTGAGATGACCAGAAGAACAGACCCGTTCCCAACAACGATAGATGAAGGAAAATAGGGATTGGGAGGGTGGGTGGAAGAGAGTATACCAGCATTTAGAGTAGTATGGTATGACGCTCCGGAGTCAACTATCCAGTCGGCACCTGGTGCAGTAAGGTGCATAGTGTTGAAGGAAGAGGCCAGCGACTGTCGATCCCACGTCGAGGGTGGCTTCTGGATGTTAGTAGTTGAATTCTCACTCTCATTGGAAGAGAGGATAACACTAGGAGTTGGGGCAATTTTCTTATTTCTCACACAATGCCATGCCAACCCAAGGGGTTGAGGCTACATATTTATAGCTGCCATGGCAGCCAAGCATATGCCACAAAGATGCTAGTCTAAGATGCTTAGATGTTGTCCTAATATGCTGTCCTTGGCTGACACTAAGATGCTGTCCTAGTGTCCTTAATATGCTGTCCTAGTGTCCTTAGATGCTGTCCTAATTGGGGCCACAAAGACCAAAGGACTAGAGTACAACAAGGACCAAGGACCAAGGACTAAAGTGCAACAAACTAAAGGACTAGGGTACAAGGGACTAGGGGACCAAAGACCAAAGGACTACAAGACTTATTCCAGCATTCTCCCCCTAAGTCTTGTACGTCGTCTTCTAAGAGGCTTGGACCATCCCGATCTTGGTGCGAAGTTCAATGAACTTGAGCCTCCCAAGGGGCTTCGTGAGCAGGTCCGCAAGCAGGTCATTGGTGTTGATGTAGTTCGCCTTGATGCTCCCTTCCTCCAAGCATTTGCGGATGAAGTGGTACCTCACCCGGATGTGCTTGCTCCGTTCATGGAAAACGGGATTCTTTGCCAGGGCCAAAGCGGACACATTGTCCACCCTGAGTTCGACCGCTCCAGTGTCTCTGCTAAGGAGATCACCAAGCAGTCGACTAAGCCAGAGCGCCTGAGTCGAAGCGATGGAGGCCGCTATGTACTCGACCTCGCAGCTGGACAGGGCCACCACCTGCTGCTTGACCGACTGCCAGCTAACGAGGCACTTGCCGAAGAAGAAGAGGATCCCGCTCGTACTCTTGCTGGTGTTGATGTCGCCGGCGTGGTCGCTATCGCTGTACCCGACAAGGTGTGCCTCCCCAGGACACCTCGGGTAGTGGAGGCCGTGATCGAGAGTCCCCGCAACATAGCGGATGATCCTCTTCACAGCCTGCTGGTGATCCGTCGTCGGTCGTTGCAGGAACCGACTAACGTAGCCGACGGAGAATGCCAAGTCCGGGCGTGTGTGGGTGAGGTAGCGAAGGCTCCCCACAAGACGCCGGTACTGCGTAGCGTCAACCTCCTCCGCCGTGCTGTCGCGGCTCAACATCAGCCTCTCCTCCATCGGAGTGAGAGCTAGGTTGCAGTTTGTGAGCCCAGCTAGCTCAACAATGCGCTTGGCGTAGGCAGTCTGTCGAAGTGTGATCCCGGAGTCAGTCTGGTGCACCTCAATCCCAAGGTAGAAGGAGAGAGATCCCAGGTCACTCATCTGGAAGGTGGCTTTCATCTCTTCCTTGAACGCTGCCACCTCCGCATTCCTGGTGCCGGTGATCACCAAGTCGTCGACGTAGACACCCACCAGTAGGGTGTTTCCTCCATTGCCCCGCCGATAGATGGCCGCCGCGTGCGGGCATTGCCCGAAGCCCATCCTCTTGAGCGTGGAATCCAACTTGGCATTCCACGCCCTTGGTGCCTGACGCAAGCCATAGAGGGCCTTGCGCAGGCGCAACACCTTGCCCTCCTTGCCAGGGACCACAAACCCCGGCGGCTGGTGTACGTAGACCTCCTCCTTCAAGTCGCTGTTGGGGAACGCCGACTTGACGTCCATGTGCTGGACACGCCAGCCTTCTTGGGCAGCGAGTGCAAGAAGGAGTCGCACGGATTCCATCCGTGCCACGGGGGCAAAAGCATCGTCGAAGTCGATCCCCTCCTGCTGCACAAAGCCGCGTGCCACCAAGCGAGCCTTGTGCTTGACGATGGCGCCGGCTTCATCCCTCTTCAACTTGAACACCCACTTAAGGGTGATCGCACGATGACCGCGAGGGAGATCAGCAAGCTCCCAAGTGCGGTTCGTCTCAACCGCGTCCATCTCCGACTGCATCGCAGCACGCCATGCCGCGTGTTTCTCGGCCACCGCAAAAGACCAAGGCTCGCCGTCATCGCACGCAAGGTGCAACTGCGCCTCCAGATCTTGATCATCCAGATCGTGAGGGGCCAGTCCCGGCACCGGCTGATTGCCGAGAATGTTCTCCATCTTGCGATACCGCAACTGCTCGCCGTCGTAGCACCCGTCGAGGCGCTCCTCGTCGTGGGAGAGCGGAGTAACAAACTCCACTGGGTCGTGCTCGACACGAGCTAGGGACGGAGCTGGGGACGGAGTTGGGGACGGAGGAGTGGCCGTCGGTGCTGGAGTGCGTGGGGTCGCCAGCTGAGGTAGAGGTGGACGGTCGGGGGCTGGGGTAGACACGCTCGGTGGAGAAGAGTTGCTTACTCCCCCAACTCCCTTGAAGTGGACGTAGTAGACGATGAAGTCGTCGTGCGTCGAGGTCGAACCGTCGTCCACCGCCTTGTCCCATGCCCATCCTCGCCCTTCGTTGAACACAACGTCACGCGTCGTGCGCACACGCTGTGTCTCTGGGTCGAGAATGCGGTAGGCCTTTGAGCCCTCCGCGTAGCCGATGAACACCCCCGGAGTGCTCCTGTCGTCGAGCTTGCTGATGTGGCCAAGCTCCTTGGCAAACGCGAGGCAGCCGAAGACCCGTAGATGAGAGACCGCTGGCTTGCGCCCATACCAAGCCTCGTACGGCGTCCTGCCGTTGAGAGCCTTGGTGGGCGAGCGGTTGAGGATGTAGACAGCCGTCACCACCGCCTCTCCCCAGAAGATAGCCGGCATGCCCCTCTGCTTGAGGAGGGCCCAAGCCATCCCCACAACCATCTGGTTGCGCCGCTCGACGACGCCGTTCTGCTGCGGGCTGTAGGGCGCGGAGTAGTGGCGCTGAACACCCTCATCCACGCAATACGACACGAATTCAGCCGCCGTGAATTCGCCGCCGTTGTCGGTGCGCAGCACACGCAGCTTGCGGCCGCACTCCGCCTCCGCAATGGCATGCGCGCGCCTGATGGCGTTCGCAGCCTCTCCCTTGCTGCCAAGGACCACGACCCACATGTAGCGGGAGAGGTCGTCGACGAGCAGCAGGAAGTAGCGTCGTCCACCTGGTGTAGCTGGTGTCACCGGGCCACACAAGTTCCCGTGAACGAGCTCGAGCCGTTCCTTAGCTCGAAAGCTCGACTGCTGGGGAAAAGGAAGCCGCCTCTGCTTCGTCAATACGCAGACATCGCAGAGCTGCTCCACATGGTCAAGGCATGGCATGTCTCGCACCATCTCCTTGACACTGAGCTGCTTTAGGGCCTCGAAGTGAAGATGCCCAAAGCGCTCGTGCCACTGCCATGCCTCATCGTCCCGACGAGTGGCAAGGCAAACAGGTTGTGCTACCTGCACGTGAAGGACATAGAGTCGATTGGTGCCTCTAGTTACCTTGGCAAGAAGGCGACGATGGCGATCCCAAATCCTCATGACTCCGTCCTTAATCTCCACGCGCGAACCGTTCTCATCCAGCTGTCCCAAGCTAATGATGGAGTTTCTCAACGCGGGG
Organism: Neostapfia colusana; assembly: GCA_030760725.1. NCBI lineage: Eukaryota > Viridiplantae > Streptophyta > Magnoliopsida > Poales > Poaceae > Neostapfia > Neostapfia colusana. The sequence goes on along the minus strand of JASWHV010000008.1, from coordinate 39,903,781 downwards.
ATGTAGTAGACTCCAACGAGCAGCCTGTGCTCACCAGACTCGGCGGTGAGGATGACGGAGCCGACACCCTTGATCTCCACGCCGGAGGCGTCACCAATCTTGACAGAGCCTCGAACATTGGAGTCAAGCTCAACAAAGAACTCCCGTCGACCGGTCATGTGATGGGTGGCGCCGGTGTCGAGGCACCACCCGTCAGTCTTGTCGTTGCTGGAGCCGTCGCCGAGGAAAGCATGTGCTTTTGGCTCATCAAGATGAAGGAGAGCCGCTGCGGTCGATGCCACTAGAGGTGGCTTGATGCTTCCGTGTGCCAGAAGCAAAGTTGGCTCCTCCTCTACCTGTGCCACGTGGGCCTCCTTCTCCACTTGTGCCACGTGGGACTGGCCACGTCGTGGCTGTCGACACTCCCTGGCCCAATGACCAAGCTTGCCACAGTTGTGGCAGGTGTCATCTCGTGTCGGCTTGTGGTTGCCGACGGTGCCGCCCAAGGCGCCTCCGCGGGCGCCACCCTCGGTACGTCCGCGTGCCCCAGCCTGGGTACCTCCGCACCCCTTGCGCGACTTGCCGCGCTTGCGGCCGCCTGTCGAGGAAGAGGACTCCCCCTTCTTCCGGTCACCCTGGCCAGCCTCCCACTGCTCACGAGTCAGATGAAGCTTCCCGCCAATGGTGATAGGCCCCGAGAGAGGTTGTGGTTCGTCGCTGTCGACGACCTTGAGGCGACCTATCGCCTCTTCGATCGACATCGTGGAGAGGTCCAGCAGAGACTCGATCGAGCGAGCGATCTGCTTGTACTTCTCGGGGATGCACCGAAGGAGTTTCTCAACAGCTCTCTCTTCGTTGTAGGTGTCGTCGCTGAACTGCACCAACTTCTGCAACAAAGTGTTGAGACGGAGAGCAAAGTCATCAACGTCCTCACCTGGCTTAAAGGCCAGGTTCTCCCACTCCTTGCGAAGCGCCTGCAGTGTGGACTTGCGGGCGCGGTCGCTGCCGATGCGTGCCGCAGCGATGGCATCCCATGCCTCCTTAGCAGTCCGCTACTTGGAAAGCGAGAACTGCATCTCGGGCGGGACTGCAGCAATGAGGGCATCCAACGCCCGTCGATCCTCGTAGTAGTCGACGTCGCCGTACTGAACTGCTTCCCACATGTGTCGCACCTGGAGCCGTACCCTCATCACCGCGGCCCACTCGACGTAGTTGGTCTTGGTGAGGGTAGGCCCCCACCGCCGAGACCGACGTCCCTGACAATCGCCTGGACCCCGTGGTGTCCATGGTACCTGTCCGGGGAGGGAGAACCACGCCGCCTGTAATGGCCACGTTCTCCGTCGACCCAGCCACCGCCGCCGGGAGCGCCACCGGCGCGTCCGCGCCCGTCTGGGCTGCGGCCGTCGCGCCCATGGGGGCGCGCGGCTGCTCGCTGCACCTCTTGTGCTCGCGCCGCTTCCCTCACCGGCCTGAGCTCATCGTCGACGCCGCCGTCGACAGAGCTGCTGGAGCTACTGCCGCGCAGAGCCTCCAGCTCCGCTGCCGCCGCACGCGCTACAGCCGCCGCTGCTTCCACTTCCGCCCTCGCTGCTGCCAGTTCCGCCGCCGCCAACCTTGTCGCCATTGCCGTCGTCGCCGCAGTCTCTGCCGCCGCTCGCTCGCGCTCCTCTGCCGCGGCGACCTCCGTCTGCCGCGCGCTCGAGGCGACCGAGCGCTGAGACTGTCCGTCGGACATGGCGCACTAGTGGGGAAGGGTTGTTGTGTGTGGAAGACAAGCTGCTGCTCGTCTGTGCAGGAGAGGAATGAGCTGGAACAGCCGGTGTTCCTGCTGCCGGTTGCGGACAGAGAGAGGTGTGGGAAGGGGATGAGCAGGAGATGTTTAAGCTGCAGGATAGAACGGCTCTGATACCAGATGTTAGTAGTTGAATTCTCACTCTCATTGGAAGAGAGGATGACACTAGGAGTTGGGGCAATTTTCTTATTTCTCACACAATGCCATGCCAACCCAAGGGGTTGAGGCTACATATTTATAGCTGCCATGGCAGCCAAGCATATGCCACAAAGATGCTAGTCTAAAATGCTTAGATGCTGTCCTAATATGCTGTCCTTGGCTGACACTAAGATGCTGTCCTAGTGTCCTTAATATGTTGTCCTAGTGTCCTTAGATGCTGTCCTAATTGGAGCCACAAAGACCAAAGGACTGGAGTACAACAAGGACCAAGGACCAAGGACTAAAGTGCAACAAACTAAAGGACTAGGGGACCAAAGACCAAAGGACTACAAGACTTATTCCAGCACTGGAGAGGTGCCGACGGCTCCGAGTGCCCAAAAGGATAGTCGGTGCCTCCGTAGGTCGAGGCTGATTGTCCGCCAGAAGGGTAGCCAAGCCCATCATAGGCCTGAGTCGGCGGCCCACCAGCACTGTGGGCTGGTCCACTGTAGCCTAGGGTGTCTACGAACGCCGGCTGGGGGCGTGGTGGTCGTGGGGGCTGAGAATCCGGAGACGGCCCAAGCCACATGTAGATCTGGCCAGTCCACGGGTTGTAGGATGTGGGCCAGGGTGCACCTCCCCGACCGATACCACCACAACCACCAATAGCCGGAGTAGTGGGTGAAGGAGTGTCGCCTGCACTGCTACCTCCACCACGGCTGCTGTATTTTCCTCAGCGGCGACGATTTCCACCTCCAGTACTAGCAGGAGTGCCTAGGAAGGAAGGTGGGCGTGACGGTGGTCCACCAGCAGCTGATGAGGGTGGACGAGGGGACTGCCCAAAGCCATAAAAGGTTGTGGTAGACCCAGAGCCAATAGAGCCTCCTGCGGTGATCTCCTCAATATCAAGGTCAGACCATACCTTCTCGAAGGTAGGGGTGGCTCCAGACGGAGTAGCCACGTTCGTAGATGACAATAGCGCTCATGCAGGCCCTGAAGTACCCGAAGAACGAGAGCGCTATTGGTGACCGGCTTGCCAAGGTCACGTAGAGCATCCGCCATGCCCTTCATCTCCCGACAGTAGGTGGAGACAGAGCGGTCACCCTGGACGGTGTTCTAGAACCGAGCGCTGATGTGGAGGGCTCGAGTCGCACAGTTCCCTAGAAAACGCTGCTCAAGGACCAGCCAGGCCCGTTGAGCGATGCCACCACCGCGTTGCCTGACGATATCCTGTAGCTCCTCTGACAGAGAGCCAAGGAACCAGGATAGGACCAGGCTATCCATGCTGATCCAGGAGACATCCACTGAAGAACCGTCGTGGAGGACGTGGTCGTCGAGGCAGAAACGTCTCAGCATGAGGAGCACCAGGTCACGCCACCGGGCATATAAGGTAGACTCGGAGCTGAGAACAACCGGCACGAGCGTCCGGATGTTCTGAATCCCGGCGGCCTACGCATGAAGAGCAGCCACAAGTGAAGCCGAGTACGTACCAGCGTCTGAGGGAGGCTCGTGGGCAGCACTCATTGGTCGGTGAGCACTCTCCTCGAGCTAGTGAGATAGAGCGACCAAGAAGGCACGCTCCTACTCCAGGGCGAGAGCGAGTGCCCGCTCACGCTCATGAGAGGCAGCCAGAGCTGCGGCGATGTCGAAGGTGTCCGTCGTGTCGGTGCCGTAGGAAGAAGTGATTGCACTCTCAGCAGCGGCGCCAGCGACTGGAAACGGGATTGGCGGGACAGCGGTCGTGGTGCTCCCGTCGATGTCGAGGCCGGTGGGGGTAGAGTCACGTGGCCCAGAGGTACGTACCATGAAAGCGATAGCGGCAGCGGGTGTGGCGGATTTTCTGATGGTACCTACAAGAGGTCCGCATACGGCCGGACCGGTCTTCGGAGACATAGGAGAGGCGACAACGCCTCCCAGAGCAGAGGAAGCGGCCTGCCGAGGGAGGGGCATGCCAACTCCCCCTGGAACAGAGATGGAGGCCAGGCAAGGGAGGGTGGCAGCCGATCCAGCAGAAGCAGCCCCCCCCACCGATGAAGCTCCTCCCTGGGCGGCAGCGGAGGCCCCCCCTGCGCGCTGGCCGGCCAGCCGTAGCCGGCGACGGCTGTCCCTACGAGCGCACTCTCCAGGTGCGGCGTTGGCCACTCGAGGCACGCCGGTAACATGCCTCCCAGGGCGGCGGCCGCAGCCACCCATGCGCGCTGGTCAGGGGCACCGCCGACTGGCGGCGGCCCTGAGGCGGCGGCCGATTCTCCTTGAATCCAGGCGGCGGCGGCGCAGATTCGTGCGACGGCGGCGGCGGGAGAAGGGCGGCAGCGGCAGGGGTCGCGGCGACCCAGGGCGGCGGCGCAGTGGTGCCGGCGGCGGCACGGTGGCGCCGGCGGCGGCCCTAGATGGCGACGCGCTGGTGTAGCCGGCGGCGGCCGAAGACTGTGTCATTAGGGTTAGGGTTAAGCCCTAATCCTAATCAATCCTAGCTAATCTGATACCATAATAGAGGGGAAAAATGAGATAGATTAATTTGGGGTCAAAGGGTACATTATATAGAGGGATTAGGTGGGGGAAAAGGACTAATCTACCCCTAACCCTAATCCCTCACTAATGACTAAACTGCCCCTGTGTTATCCACATAATTACAGAGTCTAACAGTGGGGGTCTGGGAAAGCGTTATTTGTAGACAACCTTACCTCTGCTTTTACATAGAGGCTGGTTCAAACCTAAGTCCTGAGAACATAAGTGGAGACACACTACCACTGTGCCAAGTCCGGCCTTCGCCAGTCAATATTATTAAGATAGTATGCACCGACCAATTGGCCTCAAAAGCTTAAGCTGATAGAGAATGGTGGGCAATTCACTTATACTTTAACACGCTCCCTCACGTGCAGGCTCTATTGGGCTATAAACGTGGAACAAGAGTCGGCTGCAATTTATTTTAATAAATCGCGCCCGCCAGGACTCGAACTTGAGACCTCTGGCTCTGATACCATGTTAAGCTACTATGCGCCGACCAGTTGACCCTAAAAGCTTGTAAGTTACTATGCAACGACCAGTTGACCCCAAAAGCTTAAGCTGATGAGGAAAGGTGGGCAATTCACTTATATTTCAACACTCCCCCTCACATGCAGGCTCTCTTAGGCCGCAAACGTGGAATAGGAGTCGGCTGCAATTTATTTTAATAAATTGCGCCCGCCAGGATTCGAACTCGAGACCTCTGGCTCTGATACCATATTAAGCTACTATGCACCGACCAGTTGACCCCAAAAGCTTAAGAGGAAAGGTGGGCGATTCACTTATATTTCAACAAATATGTTGAACTAAATGTTTTTGAAATGAATTGCAATCCCACACTGACCCGTCCGCCTACAGACATGGAGTGACACCCCACCGCCCTGCTCATGGTCAACATGCAGCCCTGCTTCCCAGCAGTATCCAGCTGGCCTGTTTACCGGCAAGGTGCAAACCCTGTCACTCTGCTCAGCAGCAGCATGCGGCCCCTGTCACCCCGCCGGCCACATTGGATGACATTGTCAGCCTGGGCGTACTTGCCCATGGGATCCAACCACTGGCCGCCTCCTCTGATTAGGGTTAGAGTACAGGGGATGGAGGAAAGCGAGGAGGAGAAGACAGCTTATTTTCAAAAAAAAACAGGGGCAATGGTGCAAACTCTGAAGAGGAGGGTCAAATTTGTAGTTTTAAAAAAGGGCGTAGACAGTGCTGAAGGCTCCCACACAAAGGAAGGGTTGATTCTAGGCAGCCTTACCCCCTCATTTGCAGAGAGACTAGTCCAAACCCCAAATCTCAGGACACAAGTAGAGACACTACCACTGCAATAGGTCCACCCTTTAGGGTCAAATATGTAGTTAAGACTCCATAGTAGGGGTAAGGACGCAACTGCCCCAAAGTAAAACCACCAGCCAGACCTATTGTGCACAATATTATATGATACCAAATGTGTGCATGTCAATTAGTTACCTCTCATCAATGTAGCATGTGAGAACTTCAGAAACAGTGGTATGAGAAAAAAAGTGGCTACTGGTAGACTGTGAATAATAAGGGAGACATCACGGGAATAGAAAACCTGTAAACAGGAATGAAGGATGTTAAATCAATCACCAGGTCACAAACAAAATACATTGGCATGTGATATGTGGAGAATGAAAAAATATGTTGAGAAGGTTCAAGTCCAACTACTGTTATCCTGAAAATTTTGCTATAATGCAGAATGAACTTACCATGAACCAAGTTAAGTAATCAAAAAATACAGCTCGCAAATCTTCAATTCCGTCGGTAGCAGCTGTACTGGATATATTCTTATCTTTTGACAACATAGAATTTGTAAATCCCTCCACCAGGTTGAATAAATTTTCACCACGTGCTTGAATGCTTCCGGGTCTGGTACAGTAAAGAGAAATTTGCAATTACATCTTATTGTATGAATTTTTAGAAAGTTTCCTTGGGAAAATATCTTAATGCGTACAATAGGTTCTCCAATGTATCATATGAAGTGTGGTAGAAATAACCACCCAGAACAAAGATAATATCAAGTCCAGGAATGTTTGTAATGTCTTCAGCGAATATTCTATAATCTGTATCACCAGGGATTATTCCAAACATATCCTGCACATACGAAGTATATTCAAAATATATCAGCTGGTTAGTAGTACTAAAATTAGATAATTGAGTAGCTGCAACATATATTGAAGGCCCCCCATTCAGAATTAATCAAGCATCAGAAATTCAGACTTCAGAGCACTACTGGGCCCAGCAGCACACAGCATGTTCAGACAAAAAAGAGAAAAACCACTAAGGTAGACGTAATACCACTGAGCAACATATAGCATATGCTACCTTCTTCATTTTACATATCAGTTTGGATGGTATTTGCCCATTATCTCTTAATTAGAACTAATATTAGAGAAAAAGGCACATGGAATTCAATTTTTGGGTCCTTTGCTTCAATGATCATGTTATATTTTTCCCTGTGTATTCGAATTTTTTATTGTACTTGCACCATAATGTCTGTTTAATCATAGTTGCTGGCTTGCTGCCTCACTGTCAACATGCTCACTGCGAAGCTATCCTAGACTCCTAGTTACCCCTACCTACTCCAACAAGTCAACTTTTAAACCATAAAACCTGAAACCCTGGCCCTGACTGACTTCTTATTAGCTAAAGCTAGGCCGAAAATCCAGAGCAAGAACAAGCATGCAACTAGTCTTATACAAGCAAGCACATGAAATGAGGCAATAGAAAACAATGGTTCTGTAGAACATGCATAAAGAAGTGACACAAGAAAAACCAAGAACCTGAGCGACACTATTTGCCATAGGATACTTTGCAGTCTGAGCATAAATGCGAGAAGGCCACGACCCAGGTCCAGATTGACAAACTAAATCTGATGGGGAGGAGACAAATTGCCAGGATCAAATTCACATCTAAATTCAGCACAGCAGTCCAGCAACAAACACGAATGCTTAACATGCAGCTTGAGTAGAATCATAGATCCCCAATGGAAAGTTTTAAATTCATGAAGTTGTGCTATTTGATGCTTGTCATAAGGAATAGCACTCAATTGTTAACAAAAAGGGCTTCTTGCAGCTAAGACGGTACACAGAAACAATCATAATCAAGTGCCTGTAATTAAATTCATGCAGTGTTTCTGTATTACAAACTTAAACAATCCAAACTAATAGGCTTATCTATTTGACAAACCTATCTGATCATCCTTTTGAACAGGAAAAGGTTCTTTAGAAGCAGCATGAAGGCAATAATCAAAAAACAATATTAACTTCGATGAAAGCAAAACTAAATATCTAGATGCACAAACAAAATATAACAGTCAATGACAATTAAAACAAAATATTTTTGAAGAGTTGTTATAGGTAGAGGCGTGTCAAAACACAGAAAGTTTAGGTCAACTTGATTATAAAATACTCAATATCCTACTATTCTGAGAGATCAAGTGAAACACGTGTTGAAAAGTTATTGACTTAAATTCATGAACAAACACTTAGTATGGTAATTTCTTGGTAACGATTCAACAGAAGAAAAGGAAAATGGAATACACGGAGACAATAAGAACTGTCGAAATAGGATGAAGCTTAGACTTACAAAATTAGTGAGTACCACAAAAGGACATAATTAATAAGTAGGAGTAGGCAATAATACCTGCACCCCCACTTCCAGATGCTTCAATGTTGATGAAAGCACCAATTGTGCTGTTCCATATATGTGTCTTTATAAAACCATGTGAACCCTAGTTAAAAAAATATATAGGATGGGATAAGACGAGTCGCTTCACTCAGTTTTATTACATGAATAACCAACATACCAAAACTGGCATAATATTTACTGTTTCTTCTATTTCTACTTGGTTAAATCCATGCTTCAACATTTATTGTTCCATAGGAATAAATATTATCTGAAGGATTTTCGTAATTCCTTTCTGAAAAGATAGAACACAACCTGGATTGTGAACCCTATAACATATTTCGTAACAAGGAGAATGGCAAATTTCTAAGAGGTATCTCCTCCAAGTTAATAGGATTGAATGTTATCCAGACACTGAAACAAAATTAGCTCAGAACAGCCAAAATAAAATCAGCAACCAAATCAGGAAATAAACCCCAGAACAAGTATTATAGTTTCTATTTACTATGCCTTCTATAAATGTGTTTTGACAATAGTGCTCAAGTAGGTATGCGACAATTGACAGTGACATACCAAAAGAAAAAGTTCTTCCGCACCGTTGTAAAGGAAAATGATTGGTTGAGGAGGGACCCACCCAGAGTCAATTATGAGTCGTGATAGCTCAAGCATAGAAGCTGGAGAAGAAATGTTCCATAAGAACACGAGACCCAAACTGCCTCATAAAGGTATGCATATTACAAAAGTATACTTTTGCGAATTGACATTCGTACTTACCAACACAAGAACCACAGTCTGCTGCACCAGGAGATCCAAGTGGACTGTCAAAATGTCCATTCACCAACAAGGATGGATCATCATCTTCTGAAACATTTGATGATATCCTGTAATTAATTGTTTATATCTTATAAATATTTTTTAAAAATTACTCTTCCATAAAAAAGATACAGGATTGGCAAACTAATATGGTGTTTTCTAACACCTCAGCATTGTTAATGTGGTCATGTGCTCATGGGGGGAATTGAATGATTACACGAGTTCGACCAAATAAGCCATGGGCCACCATCAACTCGGCTATGTCTAGGTGAAGCAAGGATGACACTTAGCTATTGGCAGGAGTGGAGTTCAACATCGAGGGTGTTTCATACATTTACTTGAGTTGGCGAAATATAAACCGGGCCAGTCAATGTACCAGATTAGTGACTGGTTCATTCTTTTACTGAGTTGACTGTTGCAACAGATATAGCTTATGAATCTTTACTAAATGCATCTAGACAGCTAACATTTTGGTTTCTCTCATCCAGAATGCTGTATAAGATTGAGAGAGATTCCAGCTACTGCATCTAAAATGATTCATTATGCAAAACAGACCAGATTGGTGAATATGCTTGAAACTTGGTGTTTGCGGCGTCGCCTAGACGACACATAGGCGAGGACAGTGGGTTGCCCTAGGACGCTGTAGGATTTTGTTACGCCACAACACGTAGGCATCTCCATAGGCGCTGTGAGGCAGGTGGTGTGACAGCTGATCTCCTTATTCTGATTTGATCGCAGGTTATAGGAGTGGAAAACCGACGGGCGGGGGCGTTCCAGCCGAGCCTGTCGTCTGCTCGCCGGCGGCGTCGTGGCGCCGCCAACTCGCAGGGACAGGGGAAGTATTTTCAACTCAAATAACTCTGATTTATTCCTTCAAAGTTGGCTACTATATATAGCCGGATGACCTCTCTTAGGGATAGAATCCCCTTTTTATTTGAACTCGACTCTGGTTCTAACTTAATTATCTAAACTGACTAGACTCTTTTCCCTAACCCACCTGAATACAATTCGATTCAATGTATCCCTAACTGACTAAGACTCTTAAGGACAGCAAACTCCTAATTATTCTACCTACGAATATCTCTTGCTCGGCGCTTGTTTTGTAATCCGACCATTACATCTCTCCCTCCCTCGGGAAAAAAACTCATCCTCGAGCTTGAACATTGGATATGCCTTCTTAAAATCTGAAACATCTTCCCAAGAAGCATCTGAGCTAACACCTCCTTCCCACTGCACTAAAATTTGCCAAGTGTCTCGGTAGAGTCTTGATCTTAGGATTGCCGATGGTGCTGGAGTCGCCTTCCATTTTGTATTGGTGGTAAGCTTGGAGGCGAAGATGAAGGTGTTGCAACAACTGTTTTGAGTAGACCCACATGAAATATTGGATGAATCCGACATTTTGGTGGCAGTTCAAGTTTATAAGCAACTTGTCCAATTCTCTGTATAATTTTATATGGTCCATAGAAACGTGGTGATAACTTTGTTTCTGGTCCTTGTATTCCTACAGTTGTAGGCCTATTATGGATTCTCAGCCAAACCCATTGACCTATTTCAAATTCCATAGGCCGATGCTTGATATTGTAGTAGTGATTATCATGCTGCTATGCCTGATGGAGTCTTTCCCTCACTTCTTGTAAGAATTGATCTCGTTCTAAAAGAGTTGTATCCACAGCAAGGACTCAGCCTTAGTGACTGCAGTATTAAGTGCAAAGCTGAGGGGGATCACGACCATAAACAACCTTAAAAAGAGTAGACTGTAGAGAGGTATGATAGGATATGTTATAACAATATTCGGCCCACGGTAACCATTGTATCCATTGGCGAGGTCTATTTCCTGTAATGCATCTCAAATACATGGCGATGACTTTATTAATAGCCTCAAATTGACCGTCTGTTTGAGGATGAAAGGCAGTGCTCAACAATAATTGAACCCCTTGTAATTTGAATAATTCTTGCCAAAATTTACTGCTAAAAACCTGGTCCCGGTCCGATACTATTGTAGATGGCATCCCGTGAAGGCGAACAATTTCTAAAAAGAATGCTTTTGCAACCGTTTCTGCAGTGTAAGGATGTGATAGAGGTATAAAGTGTGCATAGTTCGAAAACCGATCTACTACTGTTAAGATAACTGATTTCCCAAAGACTTTAGGTAAAGCCTCAATGAAATCCATAGCAACGTCTTACCAAACATGATGGAGAATAGGTAGGGATTGTAAATGTCCTGCTAGATGTTGATTCAAAGTCTTGTTCTACTGACATGTTACACAAGCTTTGACATAATCTTCAACTGTCTTGCAAACCCCATACCAAGTAAAATTTTGTCTAACACGGTGTAGTGTTTTCTCTACTCCTTCATGTCGATTGCCATGAGATGTTTGTAGTATCGTGGCTATAGGAGAGTTGTGATGGACATAAATACGTTTTTTGTGTATTATAAGTCCATCACAAGTGGACCAATCTGCTTCCATGGTTCCTTCAGATATTTTGGACTATATAGAAGTTAAGTCAGGATGCTCTATTACTTCCTTTCTTATGTCTTAGTAGATCAATATTGGGGCCTGAAATTGCCAATAGGTTGGTTGGCTCCGAATCTCTTCGTGACAGGGCATCAGCTACTGTGTTTAGGCGCTCTGGTTTAAATTCTACTGAGAAGTCAAATCCAAATAACTTGCTCACCCAGTGTTGTTGTGGTATTGTAGATAGCCTTTGGTCCAGTAGAAATTTAAGGCTATAATGATCAGTACGTACCACAAACGGTCGTCCCCATAGATATGGTCGCCAATGACGTACAGCGTAGACGAGGCCAATGAGTTCTCGCTCGTAAGCAGCCAACTTAGAGTGTCTTGGTAGTATTGGCCGACTAAAATAAGTTAATGGGCCCTTTCCAGAGGCATTGCATTCTATAATAAAGGTCGACGAGAAATCCGGCAACTGCAAAACTGGAGCTGATGTTAGTGTTTTTTTAAGGATAAAAATGTTGATTCTGCTTCTCCTGACCAAAAGAATCCTTGTTTTGAAAGTAATTTAGTCAGTGGGGCTGCGATAGATCCAAAGTTTTTAATAAACTTCCTGTAATATTCTGCAAGGCCCAAAAATCCACGTAATGCCCAGACTGATTTTGGAACGGGCCATTGTTGGACTGCTTCTACCTTCGAAGTGTCCATAGAAACACCATGTTTGGAGATGACATGTCCAACATAAGCCACTGATTTCTCAGCAAAAGCACATTTAGATCTCTTCAGGAAGAGTTGATGTTGTCGTAGCAAAAGAAAGACCATTCAGATATGTTGCAAATGTTCAGACCATGTTTTGTTGTATATCAGTATATCATCAAAGAAGACTAGCACGAATCGTCTTAAGTAGGGCTATAGAATGGAGTTCATCAAAGCCCGAAATGTTGTCGGGGTATTGGTCAAGTCGAAAGGCATTAACACAAATTCAAATAGCCCTTCATGTGTCCTAAAGCAGTCTTTGCGATGTCATCTACAAACATGCGCACTTGATAATATCCCGAACGTAGATCAAGCTTAGTGAAGAAACAACTCCCATTAAGTTCATCTAATAACTCATCTACCACGGGGATTGGAAACTTATCTTTTACTGTTTTGTCGTTAAGAGCCCGGTAGTCGATACATAATCTCCGAGTGTCATCATGCTTTTCGACAAGGAGCACTGGTGATGAATATGCAGATGTGCTCCTGCGGATGAAGCCTTGCGCTAGTAATTCTGCACATTGGCGCTCTAGTTTTGCTTTTTGAGTTGGAGGATATCGGTATGGTCTTACAACAATGGGTGCCGTTCCTGGAAGCAAATGTATCCTATGATCACAATCCCGTGTTGGTGATAAACCCTAGGTGCTGCAAATATATAATCCCGTGTTGGTGATAAACCCTAGGTGCTGCAAATATATCTGTGAATTCTTCCAACAAGGAGTCTAGGAGTAGGCGGACAGAGCAGGATTGATGACTTTGCTTGAATAACTTGTGTGGCGGCAGTCCTTCCCATACTATTTTCTTTCCGTGTTGCCAAAAGGACATTGTCATGGCATGAAAATTCAATAGAATTGGTCCTAATGTCCTTAGCCACTGTACCCCCAAAACCACATCATGATCTCCAAGTAGTATAGTTAGGAAATCTATTTGAAAAATAGTGTCCTTGACCTGGGATGTTACATGGTAGCAGAACCCAGTACTGTCCAGTGTTTTCAAGTCGTCCGACTAATCGCGATTAGTCGCGATTAGTTGTCCTTATCGCCCAGTTGATCACGATCAGGCCTATCGGCTCGATCAGGGCGACTAGAAACCTAGTCGTCCGACTAGTCGTCCTAGTCGGGCGACTAGTCGTCCGACTAGGGGGTCTGGCGATCAGGCTGACTTGATGGAAAAAAATATGGGCCTCCTGCTGCTAGCCCATTAGGGTTCAGTACATTCTCTCCTTTGTTCTGTTTAACTCCTCCTCTGCTCTTCTCGATCCCAGCAAAAAATGGAGGCTTCCAACTTGATGATGACATGCTTTTTAGAATAAATTGTTGCTGAACTGAACTCTTGTTTTTATGAACTAAATTATGAATTGTTTGTCTATTTTTTAGTCTTTCTGAACTCTTGCTATTAACATAGTGCATAAATGTGAACTCTTGCTGTTTTTATTGTCTCTGTGTTTTAGCTCTTGTTGTTTGTTGAACTGTTCAGAAACAGAAGTTCTAATTCTGCCTTTGTGTTTTGAGTATAATAGTATGTGTTTCTCCTAATCAACTATTGACTGTTTTATCCATCTAGTCTATATATCTCTTGTGTAATACTAATGGAAAATGCTCTTGTTTATAAATATATCTGTACGTATATATATACAATATGTTGTAAACTGCTAATATATATATAGAGGGTCGACTAGAAACCTGCAACAAAAAAAAAGACAGGACGACTAGAGGGTCGACTAGGATCGACTAGGGTCAACTAGTCGCCCTAGTCGACGATTAGTCGTCCTAGTCGACCTAGTCGCCCCTCAAGCGACTAGGGTCGACTAGGCGACTTGAAAACATTGGTACTGTCCACCTTGTCTCCATTGGCTACTGTTACCTTCAGACCCTGATTTGATGATAAGTGCAACGCAGCTTTTCTAGCTGCTTCCTCTGATATAAAAAATGTGTTGCTCCTGAGTCAATTAAGGCAATGAGGTGCTGACCTCCAATCTGAATTGGGATTCACATTAAGTCTCTACTTTAAATTCAAGTTATGGCATATAGGGAGATTTTTAGGGTTTGTTCCTGATCATCTTGGACAATCAGATCACCCCCTTCATCCATATCTAGCGCAATATGGAATAACTTTGGACAAGTTTTCTTGTGTTCCATAGAAAACTTTTCATCACAATTGTAACACTTTAGCTTTTCTTTCAGCCATCTCATCTCTATTAAGAAATCTGAATATATGACTTGTGTTCCCAGTAGATGGTATAGAATCTATATTGTTTAGGACCTCTCCTTTGTCTCGGACAGCAGATATAGCTCGAAACGGTCTGTGTTTAACTTCTGATGTAAATAAATAGCGCTGTTCATATGCACGGGCTAAGCTCATAGCCTCTTCTAAAGAAGGTCTCTGTAACTCAACGTCGGAGCGTAGTGGTTGTCGAAGCCCTGCTGTGAATAGATTCATTGCACTTTTATCTCCCATTGGATCACATCTGCATAAAAGTTGCAGAAACTGCTCTTGATATTCTGAAACTTGACCCACTTGGCTTAGTTTTGCAAGTTCCACTAGTGTGTTAGAGCTCAATGGAGGCCTGAATCTTTGGTGGACAAATGATACAAACTCCTGCCATGATGGTTCATCGTGGTCACGTGAGAGACGGTAGTACCATAGATCAGTTGCGCCCTCTAAATGGAGAGTGGCGACCACACTTTGTCTTCTTTATGTATCTCTTGCCCTTTAAAGAATTGTTGGCACTTGTTAAGTCATGGTAGGGGATCTGTAGAGCCATCATATACTGGAAACCGAATTCGGTGAAGCTATTGCGGAAATCTGTAACTCCGCATATGTTGTAATGACATAGCCGGTCCCAAGCCCGGGTAAAGGAGGAGGGGGTTGTGATAGGCTTGGCGAGCCAACAACTTACACTTAGCCATTCTCATGGAAATGAAACCCAATAGAAATTCGTTGGGGCGTAACCCTCTTAGCGACGCGCCATATCGGAACCCGGGTATGGTGTTAAGTGGGCAAGGGCCGGGTCGCCACCGCCTTAGTGGCGCGCCATATCGGAACCCGGATATGGTGTTAAATGAGCAAGGGCCGGATCGCCACCACCTTAGTGGCGCGCTACATCATCGCCCGGATGTAGTGATAAGTGAGCAAGGGTCTTTG
Organism: Neostapfia colusana; assembly: GCA_030760725.1. Taxonomy (NCBI): domain Eukaryota; kingdom Viridiplantae; phylum Streptophyta; class Magnoliopsida; order Poales; family Poaceae; genus Neostapfia; species Neostapfia colusana. The sequence continues at coordinate 39,888,556 of JASWHV010000008.1, read as the reverse complement.
CATCTTACTCGACGGGTGCAAAGCGTAAGGAAGCTAGCCGAGGAACATAGATTTCGGGTGGGTAGTTGGAATGTAGGATCCTTGACGGGGAAGCTACGTGAGTTAGTAGATGTTGCCATTAGGAGACGAGTAAATATCCTTTGTGTACAAGAGACTAGATGGGCGGGTCAAAAGGCGAGAGAAGTTGATAATACCGGTTTCAAGCTTTGGTATTCTGGTTCGGCTGGGACTAGGAATGGCGTAGGTGTTCTAATAGATAAGAGTCTTAAGGATGGAGTAGTGGATGTTCGAAGACGAGGGGATAGGATCATCTTAATCAAGATAGTAATTGGGGACATTGTCTTGAACGTCATTAGTGCTTATGCCCCACAAGTTGGGCTCAACATGAGTGCCAAGAGGCAATTTTGGGAGGACTTGGAGGATATGGTTAGTAGTGTACCGATAACCGAGAAACTCCTCATAGGGGGAGATCTCAATGGTCATGTGGGTGCAACTAATCTAGGATTTGAGGGAGTACATGGAGGTTTTGGATGCGGCGATAGAAATCAAGAGGGTAAGGACATCCTAGACTTTGCCGTAGCCTATGACCTGTTGGTAGCTAACACCCTCTTTAGGAAGAGGCAATCTCACCTAGTGACCTTTAGTAGTGCCCAACACTCTAGCCAGATTGACTTTGTCCTTACTAGGAGAAAGGATAGACGGGAGTGTCTTGATTGTAAGGTGATCCCGGGGGAGTGTGTTGTGACACAACATAAGCTTGTGGTAGCTGACTTTCGCTTCCATACATGCTCTTTGCGGGACAAAGGTGTCAAAATCACAAGAACAAAGTGGTGGAAGTTGAAGGGAGAATCACAAGAATCCTTTAAAAATAGGGTGATCACAGAAGGACCCTGGGCAGAAAATGGAGATGCAGATAGTATGTGGATGAAGATGGCAACTTGCATTAGGAAGGTAGCTAGTGAGGTGTTCGGTGTGACAAAGGGAAAGAAACTTGTAGGTAAAGACACTTGGTGGTGGAATGAGGATGTACAAAAGTCCATTAAGGAGAAGGAGTGTTACAAGAGTTGGCATAATGATAGAAGCGCAAGCAACATGCTTAAGTACAAAGAGGCGAAGAAGAATGCAAAGCGGGCTGTGAGTAAGGCAAGAGGACAGACCTATGATAAGTTATATGAGAGACTAGAGACAAAAGAAGGTGAAAAGGACATATACAAGGTAGCAAAAATCCGCGAGAGAAAGATGAGGGATCTCAATCAAGTTAAATGCATCAAAGATGAGACTGACCGCATTCTAGTGAAGGATGAAGAGATTAAGAATAGATGGCGTGATTACTTTAATGGGCTATTCAATGATGGGAATGGGAGCACTATGGTTGAGTTGGATGACTCCTTTGATGACTCCAACAGGCGGTTCGTGCGGAGGATACAAGAGTTTGAGGTTAAGGAGGCCTTAAAAAGGATGAAAGCAGGAAAGGCCCTCGGCCCCGACGATGTCCCTATTGAGGTGTGGAGATGTCTTGGGGACGTGGCAATAGTATGGCTCACAAAGCTATTCAACCATATTTTTTGGTCAAACAAGATGCCTGAAGAATGGAGGAAAAGTATATTAGTACCTATCTTCAAAAATAAAGGAGATATTCAAAGTTGTACTAATTATCGAGGCATTAAGCTTATGAGTCATACTATGAAGCTTTGGGAGAGAGTGATTGAACAACGCCTGAGGAAAGTGACCAATGTCACTAAAAACCAGTTTGGTTTTATGCCTGGGAGGTCTACAATGGAGGCGATTTTCTTACTTCGTCAGCTTATGGAGAGATATAGGGAGCAGAAGCAGGACTTGCATATAGTGTTCATCGACTTGGAGAAGGCGTATGACAAGATACCAAGGTCAGTCATGTGGTGGGCACTAGAGAAACATAAAGTGCCAACAAAGTATATTACCCTTATCAAGGATATGTACAATAATGTTAGGACAAGTGTGCGCGTAAGTGATAGTGAGACTGATGCATTCCCTATCACGGTAGGACTACATCAAGGATCAGCTTTGAGCCCATACATCTTTTCCTTGGTGATGGATGAGGTGTCGAAGAATATACAAGGGGATATCCCTTGGTGCATGCTCTTTGCTGATGATGTAGTGCTGGTAGATGGAACTAGAGAGGGTGTTGATAAGAAATTAGAGTTATGGAGACAAACCTTAGAGTCCAAGGGGTTTAGACTTAGTAGGACCAAAACCGAGTATATGAGGTGTGACTTTAGTGGTGTTGGTCGTGAAGAGGGAAATGTTAGTCTACAAGGACAAATAGTACCTAGAAGGGACTTTTTCCGATACTTAGGATCAATGTTACAAAGCAATGGCGATATTGATGAGGATGTTTGCCACAGGATCAAGGTAGGGTGGATGAAATGGCGACAAGCCTCTGGAATCCTATGTGATAGGAAAGTCCCACAAAAGCTAAAAGGGAAGTTCTATAGGACGGTGGTCAGACCCGCGATGCTCTATGGGGCGGAATGTTGGCCAACTAAACGGCAACATGTCCAACAAATGAGTGTCGCAGAGATGCGCATGCTACGGTGGATGTGCGGGCACACGAGAAGAGACCGAATAAGGAATGAGGTGATTCGAGATAAGGCAGGGGTGGCGCCGATTGAAGAGAAGTTAGTCCAACATCGACTTAGGTGGTTTGGACATATCCAACGGAGACCTCCAGAAGCACCGGTTAACAGTGGGATTTTAAGAGGTAGAGAAAGTATTAGGAGGGGTAGAGGACGACCAAGGTTGACCTGGGAGGAGGCGGTAAAACGAGATTTGAGAGATTGGAATGTATCCAGAGACTTAGCTCATGATAGGACCGCATGGAAAGTAGCAATCCATGTGCCAGAATCGTAGTTTTTTTTTCTTTTTCTTTTTTTCTTTTTTTTTCTTTTCTCTTTTCTCTTTTCTTTTTATTTTTTCTTTTTTCTTTTCTCTTTTTCTTTTCTCTTTTTCTTTTTTCTTTTTTTTTCTTTTTTTTTTCTTTTTTTCTTTTTTCCTTTTTTTTTCTTTTTTCTTTTCTTTTTTTCCTTGTTCTTATAACTCTTCCTCTCTTTTACTTCATTGATATTGGGTTTCATGTCTAGCCGACCCCAACAGGCTTGGGATAAAGGCTTGGTTGTTGTTGTTGTTGTTGTTGTATTGCGGAAATCTGTGGCCTTGCCGACGGTCATTGATTCTGCTAACTCTATGTTCGCCGCTATCTTGCTTTTCCTGATCAGCAGTTTCAACATTATCAGAGTTAACCATCTGTTGCCCTACAGAATCTCCAACATTTCCGTTGTGTTCACCCTGAAGTACCAATTCAGACTCGCCTCTATTCTGCGCGCGGTGGGGCTTTTTTCCAATCTTGAAATTGCTATATTATGCACAGATAGTTGTTGCTTGACATCCTGCAAGTCAGATTTGATTGAAGTCATGCCCGTGAGTTGAGAAGCTTGAAGCTTCACTTGTCCTCCGATTTCATTAACAGAAGTGTTCAGTCTAGCGATCTTTTCGTTGATCTCTCTGATCGCGGCGCCCAAGGCTTCGATTGCTTCTTTAGTGTCGCCCATTGGACCATCTTTGGATGCTAATACCAAGTTGTGACAGCTGATCTCCTTCTTCTGGTTTGATCGCAGGTTATAGGAGTGGGAAACCGACGGGCGGGGGCGCTCCAGCCGAGCCTGTCGTCTGCTCGCCGGCAGCGTCGTGGCGCCGCCAACTCGCAGGGACAAGGGAAGTATTTTCAACTCAAATAACTCTGATTTACTCCTTCAAAGTTGGCTACTATATATAGCCGGACAGACCTCTCTTAGGGATAGAATCCCGTTTTTATTTGAACTCGACTCTGATTCTAACTTAATTATCTAAACTGACTGGACTCTCTTTTCCCTAACCGACCTGAATACAATTCGACTCAATTTATCTCTAACTGACTATGACTCTTAAGGGCAGCAAACTCTCCTAATTATTCTGCCTACGAATATCTCTTGCTCGGCGCTTGTATTGTAATCCGACCATTACAGGTGGGTTGCCATGCATCATCACCAAAAAGAACATGGCTTAAAGAATATTGTGCAGATAAGATGTAGCATAAAACCCTAAACCAACAGTATAGTTTTTTAATAAACATTAAAAACATCCATGCTAACAAATGAATAATGTAGGTAAAATGTACCATGGATGTGACAGAGCATACATGAAATGTATGTCACCATGGCAAGGATTAGTGAGGTAAGGTAGTTTGGTTTCAGTGACTTCTTATGTTTCAGTTATTTTTGTGGATTTTTATATTGAAAAGTAATATGTTGTGGGAACTGGGAAAAAGATAAATGTACCTCATGATGATGTTCTTATGATTCCTGTAACCTAGAGTTACTCTGTGACGCAAAAACATCATGCTAAAAGAGCCGCTAACAAGTGTTTCCTGAACCTCTATTCTGCAAGGAAAAACAAAGGTGAAGTGACTGAATGAATAGAAATTAGAAAACAAAGTGAGTTCCTTTCAGATCATTCTGAATCAGAATATTTTAATCTTCCCAGTGCTTCACAGAACAGTACAGGCTAATGAAACATGTACACCAGAAACTACTGCATAAATACATCAAAATAAAAAAGCTGTTCAATCAGTTGTGATTACAAGGAAACAACTGGTCAGCTCAACCTACAAGCTTTTGAAAGCCTTAAGCAAAAGAGAGGACAAAGGACATTTCCATAGTTGGGCTATCTCCAAAAGAGAGCCTAAATGACACCCCAAACCCATTTTCGGTTTTTATAAGTAGCTCAAACTTCTCCAACAGCTGATCTATTTCTGAACTCCATTTTGGGTTGCACCTTGTTAGTGCCCCAAAAATGGGTACTCCCCACACAAAGACCCAAATGGGTTAGTTGTTGGAGAAGATTTTATATGGGTCACATTAAAGGCATCACATGGAGACCCAAATAGACAAATAGAGCTACATTTTTAGCTCTCCTTGTTGGTGATAGTCTTAGAAAGCAAAGACCTCCAGAATTTTACTGGCATGACTTGAGCTCAGCATCAAGATCTGACATTGATTTGTTTCTCGATATCCAGAGCACTTATTGTTGACCTACCTAAGAGTGAGCCAATATAGACATTCAGATATAGCAAAATAACCACAAAAAAACTCTGAAGTACCGCTCAGATTACGCTGCATACAACACTAGTGGACAGAGTAGCATGGTCTAAATTTCAGGTATTTCAACCATGTTATACTGCCACTTGGCTATGGAAGGGAGAAGGTCCCACAAAAGCTAAAAGGAAGTTTTATAGGATGATGATGATCAGACCTGCGATGCTATATGCATAGTTATTAAGACGGTAAGGCGACATAAGGCGACCTACCCCCTTTTTATCTTTTAAGCGATAAGGCAAGGCGACGCCTTAGTAATATATAAATATAGAAAAATTCTAAATAAATAAGAATAAAAGTAGTAATTAGTAAATAGAAAATCAATTTATATCTCAACCCAGCCCACTTTAGCCTCTTCTCTTATCTTCTCTACCTCAGCATCAGCCCAGCCCACTTTACCCTTTTCTGCCTCACGCATAAGGGTTACCTCCACACCGCGCCGCCCTCTGCCCGCCCCTTCCCCCGCCGCCCTCCCAGGCCGGCTCGCCCTCTACCCGACCGCCCCCAGGTCGTCACGCCCCCCCCCCCCCCACTGCGCTCTCATCGCCCGCCCCTCCCCCCCCCCCCCCCCCCGCTGCCCCCAAGCCGGCTCGCCCTCTGCCTGGTCGGCGCAGGCGCGGGCGGATCTGCTTGCTGGTGGCGCCTCCCCCGACCGCACACTGCCGCCCAACCCCCACCCCACCTCCCCCCCCCCCCCCGCCACGGCGGCGCTCGGGCTCGCTAGATCTGTTCCCCTCCCCCGGCGCTCGACTCTGCTCGCTGGATCTGGTCCCCCGTCGCCGCCGCCTTACGCTGGGATGTAAGGCGACCGGATGCCTTATCCTCCGCCGGCGCTTTACCGCTTAAGCGCCGCTTAAGCAACGCCTTAAAAACATGGGCTATATGGGACAGAATTTTGGCCATCTAAAAGACAACATGTCCAACAAATCAATGTCGTGGAGAATGGAGATGTGTATGCTACAGTGTATGTGCAGTCACACAAGAAAAGACCAAATTAGGAACGAGGTGATCCGTGATAGAGTAGGGGTGGCACTGATTGGAGAGAAGTTAATCCAACATACACTAAGACGGTTTGGACATATCCAGCGGAGACCTCCAGAAGCACCGGTTAACAGTGGGATTTTAGGGGGTAGGAAAAATATTATGAGAGGGCAGAGGATGACCAAGGTTGACTTGGGAGGAGGCGGTAAAACGAGACTTAAAGGTTGGAATGTATCTAGAGACTTATTTCATGATAGGACTACATGGAAAGTAGCGATTCATGTGCCATAATCTTAATTTATATATATATATATATATACGCACATATATATATAGATATATACATATATATATACATATACATACATACATATATGTATATATATATATATATATATTACTCATATCTTCTCTCTTTCAATTCATTTTTTTTAAATATTGGGTTTCATGTCTAGCCTACCCTAGTGTGCTTACTGCTTAGGATAAAGGCTTTGTTGTTGTTATTGTTGTTAAAGGGAGAAGGTTGGAGGCTGGAGGTTGAAGAAAATGTTTGTTCATGATTTATGCTCATTGTGAGCCGTATCTAAAACCAAGCCAACAACAACAACAACAACCAAGCCTTTATCCCAAGCCTGTTGGGGTCGGCTAGACATGAAACCCAATATCAATGAAGTAAAAGAGAGGAAGAGTTATAAGAACAAGGAAAAAGAAAAAAAAGAAAAAAAAAAGAAAAAGAAAAGAAAAAGAAAGAAAAAGAAGAAAAAAAGAAAAAGAGAAAAGAGAAAAGAAAAAAGAAAAAGAAAAGAGAAAAGAGAAAAGAAAAAAGAAAAAACAAGACTACAATTCTGGCACATGAATTGCTACTTTCCATGTGGTCCTATCATGAGCTAAGTCTCTGGATACATTCCAATCTCTCAAATCTCGTTTTACCGCCTCCTCCCAGGTCAACCTTGGTCGTCCTCTACCCCTCCTAATATTTTCTCTACCTCTTAAAATCCCACTGTTAACCGGTGCTTCTGGAGGTCTCCGTTGGATATGTCCAAACCACCTAAGTCGATGTTGGACTAACTTCTCTTCAATCGGCGCCACCCCTACCTTATCTCGAATCACCTCATTCCTTATTCGGTCTCTTCTCGTGTGGCCGCACATCCACCGTAGCATGCGCATCTCTGCGACACTCATTTGTTGGACATGTTGCCTTTTAGTTGGCCAACATTCCGCCCCATAGAGCATCGCGGGTCTAATCACCGTCCTATAGAACTTCTATTTTAGCTTTTGTGGGACTTTCCTATCACATAGGATTCCAGAGGCTTGTCGCCATTTCATCCACCCTACCTTGATCCTGTGGCAAACATCCTCATCAATATCGCCATTGCTTTGTAACATTGATCCTAAGTATCGGAAAGAGTTCCTTCTAGGTACTATTTGTCCTTGTAGACTAACATTTCCCTCTTCACGACCAACACCACTAAAGTCACACCTCATATACTCGGTTTTGGTCCTACTAAGTCTAAATCACTTGGACTCTAAGGTTTGTCTCCATAACTCTAATTTCTTATCAACACCATCTCTAGTTCCATCTACCAGCACTACATCATCAGCAAAGAGCATGCACCAAGGGATATCCCCTTGTATATCCTTCGACACCTCATCCATCACCAAGGAAAAGATGTATGGGCTCAAAGCTGATCCTTGATGTAGTCCTACCGTGATAGGAAATCAGTCTCACTATCACTTACGCGCACACTTGTCCTAACATTATTGTACATATCCTTGATAAGGGTAATGTACTTTGTTGGCACTTTATGTTTCTCTAGTGCCCACCACATGACTGACCTTGGTATCTTGTCGTACACCTTCTCCAAGTCGATGAACACTATATGCAAGTCCTTCTTCTGCTCCCTATATCTCTCCATAAGCTGATGAAGCAAGAAAATCGCCTCCATTGTAGACCTCCCAGGCATAAAACCAAACTGGTTTTTAGTGACATTGGTCACTTTCCTCAGGCGGTGTTCAATCACTCTCTCCCAAAGCTTCATAGTATGACTCATAAGTTTAATGCCTCGATAATTAGTACAACTTTGAATATCTCCTTTATTTTTGAAGATAGGTACTAATATACTTTTCCTCCATTCTTCAAGCATCTTGTTTGACCGAAAAATGTGGTTGAATAGCTTTGTGAGCCATACTATTGCCACGTCCCCAAGACATCTCCACACCTCAATAGGGACATCGTCAGGGCCGAGGGCCTTTCCTCCTTTCATCCTTTTTAAGACCTCCTTAACCTCAAACTCTTGTATCCTCCGCACGAACCGCCTGTTGGAGTCATCAAAGGAGTCATCCAACTCAACCATAGTGCTCCCATTCCCATCATTGAGTAGCCCATTAAAGTAATCACGCCATCTATTCTTAATCTCTTCATCCTTCACTAGAATGCGGTCAGTCTCATCTTTGATGCATTTAACTTGATTGAGATCCCTCATCTTTCTCTCGCGGATTTTTGCTACCTTGTATATGTCCTTTTCACCTTCTTTTGTCTCTAGTCTCTCATATAACTTATAATAGGGCTGTCCTCTTGCCTTACTTACAGCCCGCCTTGCATTCTTCTTAGCATCTTTGTACTTAAGCATGTTGCTTGCGCTTCTATCATTATGCCAACTCTTGTAACATTCCTTCTTCTCCTTAATGGACTTTTGTACATCCTCATTCCACCACCAAGTGTCTTTATCTACAAGTTTGATTCCCTTTGTCACACCGAACACCTCACTAGCTACCTTCCTAATGCAAGTTGCCATCTTCATCCACATACTATCTGCATCTCCATTTTCTGCATAGGGTCCTTCTGTGATCACCCTATTTTTAAAGGATACTTGTGATTCTCCCTTCAACTTCCACCACTTTGTTCTTGCGATTTTGACACCTTTGTCCCGCAAAGAACATGTATGGAAGCGAAAGTCAGCTACCACAAGCTTATGTTGTGTCACAACACACTCCCCTGGGATCACCTTACAATCTAGACACTCCCGTCTATCATTTCTCCTAGTGAGGACAAAGTCAATCTGGCTAGAGTGTTGGGCACTACTAAAGGTCACTAGGTGAGATTGCCTCTTCCTAAAGAGGGTGTTAGCTATCAACAGATCATAGGCTACGGCAAAGTCTAGGATGTCCTTACCCTCTTGATTTCTATCGCCACATCCAAAACCTCCATGTACTCCCTCAAATCCTAGGTTAGTTGCACCCACATGACCATTGAGATCTCCCCCTATGAGGAGTTTCTCAGTTATCGGTACACTACTAACCATATCCTCCAAGTCCTCCCAAAATTGCCTCTTAGCACTCATGTTGAGCCCAACTTGTGGGGCATAAGCACTAATGACGTTCAAGACAATGTCCCCAATTACTATCTTGATTAAGATGATCATATCCCCTCGTCTTCGAACATCCACTACTCCATCCTTAAGACTCTTATCTATTAGAACACCTACGCCATTCCTAGTCCCAGCCGAACCAGAATACCAAAGCTTGAAACCGGTATTCTCGACTTCTCTCGCCTTTTGACCCGCCCATCTAGTCTCTTGTACACAAAGGATATTTACTCGTCTCCTAATGGCAACATCTACTAACTCACGTAGCTTCCCCGTCAAGGATCCTACATTCCAACTACCCACCCGGAATCTATGTTCCTCGGCTAGCTTCCTTACGCTTTGCACCCGTCGAGTAAGATGCAAAGACCCTTGCTCACTTATCACTACATCCGGGCGATGATGTAGCGCGCCACTAAGGTGGTGGCGATCCGGCCCTTGCTCATTTAACACCATATCCGGGTTCCGATATGGCGCGCCACTAAGGCGGTGGCGACCCGGCCCTTGCCCACTTAACACCATACCCGGGTTCCGATATGGCGCGTCGCTAAGAGGGTTACGCCCCAACGAATTTCTATTGGGTTTCATTTCCATGAGAATGGCTAAGTGTAAGTTGTTGGCTCGCCAAGCCTATCACAACCCCCTCCTCCTTTACCCGGGCTTGGGACCGGCTATGTCATTACAATATAGGCGGAGTTATCTAAAACCAAGCCGTTAAAAGAATTTCGTGAGCACGGTTGGTAAACATAATCCAAACCCAGATATTATTGGCCCATCCATCTCTGGCTCTGGCCCATTCAGACGAGTCAACCGGCCTAACCTAATTTGCAGCGTGGTTGGCGGCCAGCGGGCAGCTGCGAGCGGCGGCCGGCGTGCGCGTGAGCAGGCTAGAACCGGCAGGTAGCCTAAATCTCACAGATTCGGAGGTGTGTATATTGTTTAGTTACAAAACAGCTGGTCCCAAATCTCAGGTTTGAGCACTGCGTGGTAGCAGGCGACTGAAATCTGAATTCCCTATCCAGTTTGATGGTGTCTCTTCAAATCCAAATGATTTAGTAATTGTTATAGGTTAGCATCATTTCTTTCTTTTATTAGTTGACTAATTGTGGCTGGCTTTGGCCTTATACTCAGGTGTTGTAAAAAATATGTATGATCAATCTTCATAACTGGCACTGTAATTTGCAACTAGATAGCCCTGTTACTCTCTTCACAGCTGCTGTTTAGGACTCAGTATCTTGTATTTAGATCCATTTGTATTTCAATTTAAATGACCTTAGTCCCTATACAAATACTTTTAAATTATTTCCAGCTGACTTGGCTAAAACTTGCAAGATTATGTCGGGTGACCCTGGGCCTGGGCCGGCCTGGTGCGGCCGAGCCCACCAGGGGCGCACACGCCCAAGCAGGCCCGCCTCCCTAGTGCGGTCAGTTAAAATAGAGTCCAGGAAGTTAGAAATTCTGTTTATGAGTCCTATTCAGTTTAGAGATAGAATAAGAGTTGTAAGGAGTTGGGACTCTCCCAAAACCCCCCTATATAAACAGGGCTGCGCCCCCCCTTGTAACAGCACAATTATTAATCAGATAATACAAGTTCTCCACCAGAAAAAGCCCCCACGGCAGCACCTAATCTAGCCGAGTTCCCTAACTCGCCTAGATCAGGATTTTCGCATCTGTTCCAGCAAGAACTCGGCGAGTTCTTCTCTGTTCCTTTCTTCTCCGATCTGATCAGCACCAGGGGTGCTTTCTACTCTCTCTGTCCTCTCTATTCTGCACACAGGAATCACCCTGTTCTGATCTGCACCGCATAACAGATCTGTTCTGGCCGAACAGATCCGATCAGCACACCTGCAGAGCCAGAAACAGGGCTGAACAGGCCGGATTTCCAACAATCGTGGTATCAGAGCCGGTTTCAACCCTAGGCTGAATTCTGCAAGATGTCGTCTACACCTACAAGCAGCGGCAGCGCCATCAGCCATGGCACACCCTCACCGGCAGCTCGTGAGGTGAACACCGGGACGGGGTTCCCCGTGCTCACCAAGACCAACTACGCGGAGTGGGCTGTCATGATGAACATCAAGCTGAAGGCGCAGCTGCTTTGGAAGGCCATGGAGGAGGGGAACATGAGCGAGCAGGAAGACATGATGGCGCTTGACATCTTGGTCAGAGTTGTCCCGCCAGAGATGATCACGACGATCGGAGAAAAGAGGACGGCGAAGGAGGCATGGGACACGATCGCCATCATGCAGGTCGGGGCCGACCGCGTGAGGAAGACAACAGCACAGCAACTCCGGAAGGAGTTCAAAGACGCTGTCTTCAAGGATGGCGAGAGCGTGGAGGACTTCTCCCTCCGCCTGAGCGGCAATGCTATCACGGCTTGCGTCGCTAGGGGAGGAGATAGGAGAAGAGAGGGTCGTGGAGAAGCTCCTGCGAAGCGTTCCAGAACGCTTCCAACAGATCGTGGTGGCGATCACGACACTGCTGGACGTGTCGACCCTCACCTTGTCGGAGGTGACGGGGCGTCTCAGGGCGGCTGAGAACGCTTTCGACTCGACGCAGCGGAAGGGAGGAGTACACAACGGCCAGCTATACCTCACTCGGGAGGAGTGGGAGGCACAGCGGAAGGAGCGGTCTACCCAGTCCGCGGGTTCTTCTAAGAGGGGCGGCCGAAAGGGCCCGCCCAAGAAGAACGGAGGCAAGAAGGGAGGTTCCGGAAAGAATATTCCGCGGGACCAGTGCAGGAAGTGCGGGAAGAAGGGCCACTGGGCCAGGGAGTGTCGGTCGAAGCCTAAGGAGGAGCCGCAACAGCAGGCTTTCGTGGCAAAGGCGGAGGGAGGGCGCCTTGTTTATGACAAGGGTGGCCTCAGTACAGGAGGAGCCTGTACAGGAACGTCCTATGCGTCCACTGGAGATAGTGGAGGGACGTGTCTTCGCTCACCGCAGCAACGACGATGACTTTGACGACACTCGTTGGTACCTCGACACGGGCGCTACCAACCACATGACGGGTTCGCGCGCCGTCTTCTCCGAGCTCGACGAAAACATCGTGGGAACCATCAAGTTCGGCGATAATTCCGTCGTGCGTATCCAGGGGAAGGGTACGGTCCTATTCGCCGCCAAGACGGGTGAGCACAGGAGGCTCACCGGCGCCTACCTCATCCCACGCCTCACCACCAACCTCATCAGCGTCGGCCAGCTGGATGAGGATGGCTACAGCATCACGGTGCAAGGACGAGTGATGCACATACGAGATGAGCAGCAGCGTCTCCTCACACGAGTTCAGCGCGACGACAACAAGCTGTACTCCATCAGGCTCAACATCACACGTCCGGTTTGCCTAACCGCGAGGCGTGATGATGTTGCGTGGCGTTGGCACGAACGCTACGGACACGTCGGCTTCCAGGCGCTTCGAAGTTGGCACGAGAGGAGATGGTGCTCGGGCTTCCGCAAATTGATCATGTCGATCAATTGTGCGAAGCTTGCTTGGTCGGGAAGCAGAGGCGCTCCAGCTTCCCCAAGCAAGCTCGGCGGCGCGCGGAGGGCGCGCTCGACCTTGTCCACGGCGACATCTGCGGGCCTATCACGCCGACGACTCCAGGTGGCAAGAAGATGTTCTTGTTGCTTGTGGATGACATGAGCGGCTATATGTGGCTCTATCTTCTAGCAACCAAGGACAAGGCGCCCGACTTAATTCAGTAATTCAAGGTGACAGCTGAATTAGAGTCCGGGAGGAGGCTGAAGCTACTCCGTACTGATCGCGGAGGGGAGTTCACCTCACAGGAGTTCGGCGAGTACTGCGCTCAGCACGGAGTACAACGTCAGCTCACAGCCCCGTATACGCCGCAGCAAAACAGGGTTGTGGAGCGGCGCAACCAGACGGTGGTCGGCATGGCGAGGAGCATGTTGAAGGCGAAGGGTATGCCCGGGATATTTTGGGGTGAGGCAGTTATCACGGCTGTCTATATCCTGAATCGATCCCCTACCCGCGGCCTCGACGGGAAGACGCCATATGAAGCTTGGCATGGAGAGCGACCAGCCGTCAATTATTTCCGAACTTTTGGGTGTGTGGGGCATGTCAAGAACACGCGCCCCAACCTAAAAAAGTTGGAAGACCGGAGTACTCCGATGATTTTTTTTTTGGCTATACTGCAGGGATGAAGGGATATCGGATGTATAATCCGGTTGATGGGCGCACACACATATCACGTGACGTGATATTCGACGAGGCGGCCAAGTGGGACTGGGGAGAAGGAGCAGGAGAAGAGGACTACACCGCCTTCCACGTCGACTCCTTAGGTCCAGCAGGTGCTGGACCTGCTGTTTCAGCACCCGGAGAGGTGCTGCAGGGTCCGGAGGGGCCGAACAGCACCCCTGCAGTGCCCAGGAGGGGCACAGAAGGGTCTGTACAGACCCTAGGAGTTCCTACGCCAGCCTCCAGACCTGCTGGAGAGGGTCCAGCACCTGCAGCGTCGCCCCAAGAGCCCCTGCAGGGACTGTCCAGCGCAAATCAGGGCTGGTACAGTCCTGCACGGGGGTCAGCAGCAGCGGGGGATTCCGAGACTGAAGATTCCAGCACCTTCGTCACGCCCCGGCACCCTCCACGGCCCATCCGCTTCGCCACGCCGCCGACGGACGTCGGCAGCAACGTCGACGCCTACCACGACGACAACGCTGCACTTCGGTTCCGCACGATGTGCAACGTGCTGGCAACCCTCACCCCTCCTGGGCGCCCACCACGCCCACCGAGTCTAGAGGAGGGGGAGCTTATGTTCACCACCGCGGAGGAGCCTACGTCCTTCGCCGACGCCGAGGAACACCCTTGCTGGAGACGGGCCATGGTTGAGGAGATGGAGTCCATTGAAGAGAACAAGACGTGGCAGCTTGTTGACCTTCCTGCAGGACACAAACCCATTGGCCTCAAATGGATGTTCAAGGTGAAGAGGGACGAGCATGGAGAGGTGGTGAAGCACAAGGCTCGTTTGGTGGCGAAAGGCTATGTCCAGCGGCAAGGAATAGACTTTGACGAGGTATTTGCTCCTGTTGCTCGTCTAGAGTCTGTTCGCTTGCTTCTTGCAATTGCAGCACATAAGGGGTGGGAGGTACACCACATGGACGTAAAGAGCGCCTTCCTAAACGGCGATCTACTGGAGGAGGTGTACGTCTCCCAACCCGCAGGCTTCATCGTCGACGGAGCCGAACACAAAGTGTATCGGCTCAATAAAGCTTTGTATGGACTTCGTCAAGCGCCCAGGGCCTGGAATGCCAAGCTCAACGATAGCTTGCTATCACTTGGTTTCCAGAAGAGTATGAGCGAGCACGGGATCTACTTCCGTGGAGCTGCAGAGGAGAAGCTCATCGTCGGTGTGTACGTCGACGACCTCGTGATCACAGGAGGCGGCACGATCAAGAAGTTCAAGGAGGAGATGATGAAGCGGTTCAAGATGAGCGACTTGGGCCTCTTGTCGTATTATCTTGGCTTGGAGGTGCGGCAGACTGAAGAAGGGATAAGCGTTGGGCAGGCGGCCTACGCTTCGAAGCTTGTCTCGAAAGCTGGCCTGGAGGAGTGCAACTCTTGTGCGTTCCCCATGGAGCAAGGCCTAAAGCTTTACAAGATAAGTAAGAGTCCGTTGGTGCACGCAACGGGCTACAGGAGCTTGGTGGGAGGGCTGCGATATCTAGTGAACACACGCCCCGACCTCGCCTACTCGGTTGGGTACGTGAGTCGGTTTTTGGAGGAGCCAAGAGAAGATCACTTTGCCGCAGTTGTGGGCTGATCTGCCCCTGGCCCAGGCCGGCCCCTCCCTGGCCCAGGGCAGCCAGAACTGGGCCAAGTGGGCTGGTCAGCCCTGGCCCAGGCCGGGGCCCCTTTCTAGAAGGTTTTTGAGTTTAATCTTCTTAGAGATAGATTAAAAGATCCTTTGTAACAGATTAGGACTCTTGTAAGGGGGGGGCTATATATACAAGCCAAAAACACCCCAAATTGTGAGAGAGATCAATACAGAAAATTTTCCTCCACTTTTCTAACCCTAGCCGCCTCTCTCCCTCCTGCCCTAGCCGCCGGCCTAGCCTCTGCCCTAGCCGCCGCCCAGCTCCTGCCCTAGCCGCCGCCTTCCTCCTGCAGCCCTAGCCGCCACCAGGGGCTAGAACCAGCCGCCGCCCCTGTTTCCACCTCTATTCTGCGTCTCTTCAACACCAGAACAGATCAGGCGGCTCCTGATCTCCCCTGTTCTGTTCTGCTGGAACAGAACCTGGCGTGACTCTCTGTTCTGCTCTGTCCAGCGCAGGAGCAGAAGCTGAATCAAGCCTGCGGCTGTTCTGTTTCCCTAAACAGTTGCTGTTATTCCTCTGTTGTTGGCTGAAGATTTTTTCTGGTCTATCTTCAAGGAAGACAGATTGATCTGCTAGGGCAGATCGGTTTATTCAGCAAGAACAGCGACAGTTTCAGCGCCGGAATTGCAACATTCGTGGTATCAGAGCCGGTTTCAACCCTAGGCTGAATTCTGCAAGATGTCGTCTACACCTACAAGCAGCGGCAGCGCCATCAGTCATGGCACACCCTCACCGGCAGCTCGTGAGGTGAACACCGGGACGGGGTTCCCCGTGCTCACCAAGACCAACTACGCGGAGTGGGCTGTCATGATGAAGATCAAGCTGAAGGCGCGGCTGCTTTGGAAGGCCGTGGAGGAGGGGAACGTGAGCGAGCAGGAAGACATGATGGCGCTTGACATCTTGGTCAGCGCTGTCCCGCCGGAGATGATCACGACGATCGGAGAAAAGAGGACGGCGAAGGAGGCATGGGACACGATCGCCATCATGCGGGTCGGGGCCGACCGCGTGAAGAAGACGACGGCGCAGCAACTCCGGAAGGAGTTTGAAGACGCTGTCTTCAAGGATGGCGAAAGTGTGGAGGACTTCTCCCTCCGCCTGAGCGGCATGCTATCACGGCTTGCGTCGCTAGGGGAGGAGATAGGAGAAGAGAGGGCCGTGGAGAAGCTCCTGCGAAGCGTTCCAGAACGCTTCCAACAGATCGTGGTGGCGATCACGACACTGCTGGACGTGTCGACCCTCACCTTGTCGGAGGTGACGGGGCATCTCAGGGCGGCTGAGAACGCTTTCGACTCGACGCAGCGGAAGGGAGGAGTACACAATGGCCAGCTGTACCTCACTCGGGAGGAGTGGGAGGCACAGCGGAAGGAGGAGCGGTCTACCCAGTCCGCGGGTTCTTCTAAGAGGGGCGGCCGAAAGGGTCCGCCCAAGAAGAACGGAGGCAAGAAGGGAGGTTCCGGGAAGGATATTCCGCGAGACCAATGCAGGAAGTGCGGGAAGAAGGGCCACTGGGCCAGGGAGTGTCGGTCGAAGCCTAAGGAGGAGCCGCAGCAGCAGGCTTTCGTGGCAAAGGCGAAGGAGGAGGGCGCCTTGTTTATGACAAGGGTGGCCTCAGTACAGGAGGAGCCTGTACAGGAACGTCCTATGCGCCCACTGGAGATAGTGGAGGGACGTGTCTTCGCTCACCGCAGCAACGACGATGACTTTGATGACACTCGTTGGTACCTCGACACGGGCGCGACCAACCACATGACGGGTTCGCGCGCCGTCTTCTCCGAGCTTGACGAAAACATCGTCGGAACCATCAAGTTCGGCGATAATTTCGTCGTGCGTATCCAGGGGAAGGGTACGGTCCTATTCGCCGCCAAGACGGGTGAGCACAGGAGGCTCACCGGCGTCTACCTCATCCCACGCCTCACCACCAACCTCATCAGCGTCGGCCAGCTGGATGAGGATGGCTACAGCATCACGGTGCAAGGAGGAGTGATGCACATACGGGATGAGCAGCAGCGTCTCCTCACACGAGTTCAGCGCGACGACAGCAAGCTGTACTCCATCAGGCTCAACATCACACGTCCGGTTTGCCTAACCGTGAGGCGTGATGATGTTGCGTGGCGTTGGCACGAACGCTACGGACACGTCGGCTTCCAGGCGCTTCGGAAGTTGGCGCGAGAGGAGATGGTGCTCGGGCTTCCGCAAATTGATCATGTCGATCAATTGTGCGAAGCTTGCTTGGTCGGGAAGCAGAGGCGCTCCAGCTTCCCCAAGCAAGCTCGGCGGCGCGCGGAGGGCGCGCTCGACCTTGTCCACGGCGACATCTGCGGGCCTATCACGCCGACGACTCCAGGTGGCAAGAAGATGTTCTTGTTGCTTGTGGATGACATGAGCCGCTATATGTGGCTTTATCTTCTAGCAACCAAGGACAAGGCGCCAGACTTAATTCAGCAATTCAAGGCAACAGCTGAATTAGAGTCCGGGAGGAGGCTGAAGTTACTCCGTACTGATCGCGGAGGGGAGTTCACCTCACAGGAGTTCGGCGAGTACTGCGCTCAGCACGGAGTACAACGTCAGCTCACAGCCCCGTATACGCCGCAGCAAAACGGGGTTGTGGAGCGGCGCAACCAGACGGTGGTCGGCATGGCGAGGAGCATGTTGAAGGCGAAGGGTATGCCCGGGATATTTTGGGGTGAGGCAGTTATCACAGCTGTCTATATCCTGAATCGATCCCCTACCCGCGGCCTTGACGGGAAGACGCCATATGAAGCTTGGCATGGAGAGCGACCAGCCGTCAATTATTTCCGAACTTTTGGGTGCGTGGGGCATGTCAAGAACACGCACCCCCACCTGAAAAAGTTGGAAGACCGGAGTACTCCGATGATTTTTCTTGGCTATGCTGCAGGGACGAAGGGATATCGGATGTATAATCCGGCTGATGGGCGTACACACATATCACGTGACGTGATATTCGACGAGGCGGCCAAGTGGGACTGGGGAGAAGGAGCAGGAGAAGAGGACTACACCACCTTCCACGTCGACTCCTTAGGTCCAGCAGGTGCTGGACCTGCTGTTTCAGCACCCGGAGAGGTGCTGCAGGGTCCGGAGGGGCCGAACAGCACCCCTGCAGTGCCCAGGAGGGGCACAGAAGGGTCTGTACAGACCCTAGGAGTTCCTACGCCAGCCTCCAGACCTGCTGGAGAGGGTCCAGCACCTGCAGCGTCGCCCAAAGGGCCCCTGCAGGGACTGTCCAGCGCAAATCAGGGCTGGGACAGTCCTGCACGGGGGTCAGCAGCAGCGGGGGATTCCGTACTTGAAGATTCCAGCACCTTCGTCACGCCCCGGAATCCTCCACGGCCCATCCGCTTCGCCACGCCGCCGACGGACGTCGGCAGCAACGTTGACGCCTACCACGACGACAACGCTGCACTTCGGTTCCGCACGATGCGCAACGTGCTGGGAACCCTCACCCCTCCTGGTCGGGCTGAGCGCCCACCAAGCTTGGAGGAGGGGGAGCTTATGTTCACCACTGCGGAGGAGCCCACGTCCTTCGCCGATGCTGAGGAACACCCGTGCTGGAAACGGGCCATGCTCGAGGAGATGGAGTCCATAGAAGAAAACAAGACTTGGCAACTTGTTGATCTTCCTGCAGGACACAAGCCCATTGGCCTCAAATGGGTGTTTAAGGTGAAGAAGGACGAGCATGGGGAGGTGGTGAAGCACAAGGCTCGACTGGTGGCAAAAGGCTATGTCCAACGGCAAGGAATAGACTTTGACGAGGTATTTGCTCCTGTAGCTCGTCTCGAATCTATTCGCTTGCTCCTTGCAGTTGCTGCACACAAGGGGTGGGAGGTACACCACATGGACGTGAAGAGCGCCTTCCTGAACGGCGACTTGATGGAGGAGGTGTACGTCTCCCAACCCGCTGGCTTCATCATCGACGGAGCCGAACACAAGGTGTATCGGCTCAAGAAAGCTTTATATGGACTTCGTCAAGCGCCCAGGGCCTGGAATGCCAAGCTCAACGATAGCTTGCTATCACTTGGTTTCCAGAAGAGTACGAGCGAGCACGGGATCTACTTTCGTGGAGCTGCAGAGGAGAAGCTCATCGTCGGTGTGTACGTCGACGACCTCGTGATTACAGGAGGCGGCACGATCAAGAAGTTCAAGGAGGAGATGATGAAGCGGTTCAAGATGAGCGACTTGGGTCTCTTGTCGTATTATCTTGGCCTGGAGGTGCGGCAGACCGAAGAAGGGATAAGCGTTGGGCAGGCGGCCTACGCTTCCAAACTTGTCTCTAAAGCTGGCCTGGAAGGATGCAATCCCTGTGCATTTCCCATGGAGCAAGGCCTCAAGCTTTGCAAGACAAGTGATAGCCCGTTGGTGCATGCAACGGACTATAGGAGCTTGGTTGGAGGGCTACGATACTTGGTGAACACACGTCCCGATCTTGCCTACTCGGTCGGGTACGTGAGTCGGTTTCTGGAGGTGCCCAAGGAAGATCACTTTGCTGCAGTCAAACGCATTGTACGCTACATAGCCGGTACAATCAACTATGGAGTCTTCTATGCAAGAGGAGGAGACATGGAGCTTATTGGGTACTCGGATAGTGACTATGCGGGAGACGTGGAGGACCGCAAGAGCACAAGCGGGGTGCTGTTTTGTCTTAGAAACAGCCCCGTTTCATGGCAGTCCTGCAAGCAGAAGGTGGTGGCCTTGTCCTCATGTGAAGCAGAGTATATCGCAGCAGCTCAAGGGGCATGTCAAGGTGTATGGATGGCACGGCTGATGGAGGACTTAGCTGAAAAATCGAAGGCGCCGGTGCTGAGGGTTGATAACAAGTCAGCTATAGACTTGAGCAAGAATCCGGTACACCATGACAGGAGCAAGCACATCGACGTCAAGTACCACTACATACGAGAGTGTGTGGACAGCGGTACTATTGTGCTTGAGCAAATCTCCACTCAAGACCAGATGGCAGACATCTTGACTAAGGCTCTTGGAAGACAAAAGTTCGTGGAGATGAGAAGAAGGATCGGGATTCTAGACATGGGCCAGTGTCAGGATCAGGAGGAGAATGTGGGCTGATCTGCCCCTGGCCCAGGCCGGCCCCTCCCTGGCCCAGGGCAGCCAGAACTGGGCCAAGTGGGCTGGTCAGCCCTGGCCCAGGCCGGGGCCCCTTTCTAGAAGGTTTTTGAGTTTAATCTTCTTAGAGATAGATTAAAAGATCCTTTGTAACAGATTAGGACTCTTGTAAGGGGGGGGGCTATATATACAAGCCAAAAACACCCCAAATTGTGAGAGAGATCAATACAGAAAATTTTCCTCCACTTTTCTAACCCTAGCCGCCTCTCTCCCTCCTGCCCTAGCCGCCGGCCTAGCCTCTGCCCTAGCCGCCGCCCAGCTCCTGCCCTAGCCGCCGCCTTCCTCCTGCAGCCCTAGCCGCCACCAGGGGCTAGAACCAGCCGCCGCCCCTGTTTCCACCTCTATTCTGCGTCTCTTCAACACCAGAACAGATCCGGCGGCTCCTGATCTCCCCTGTTCTGTTCTGCTGGAACAGAACCTGGCGTGACTCTCTGTTCTGCTCTGTCCAGCGCAGGAGCAGAAGCTGAATCAAGCCTGCGGCTGTTCTGTTTCCCTAAACAGTTGCTGTTATTCCTCTGTTGTTGGCTGAAGATTTTTTCTGGTCTATCTTCAAGGAAGACAGATTGATCTGCTAGGGCAGATCGGTTTATTCAGCAAGAACAGCGACAGTTTCAGCGCCGGAATTGCAACAGCAGTCAAGCGCATCGTACGCTATATAGCGGGTACGATCCACTTCGGAGTCTTCTATCCAAAAGGAGGCAACATGGAGTTGATTGGCTACTCGGATAGCGACTTTGCGGGAGACGTGGAGGACCGGAAGAGCACGAGCGGGGTGCTGGTTTTTCTTGGAAACAGCCCCGTTTCATGGCAGTCCAGCAAGCAAAAGGTGGTGGCCTTATCCTCGTGTGAAGCAGAGTACATCGCAGCAGCTCAAGGGGCATGTCAAGGTGTATGGATGGCACGATTGATGGAAGACTTGGCTGAAAAGATGAAGGCACCGGTGCTGCGGGTTGATAACAAGTCTGCCATAGACTTGAGCAAGAATCCGGTACACCATGACAGGAGCAAGCACATCGACACCAAGTATCACTACATACGGGAGTGTGTTGACAACGGTGACATTGTGCTTGAGCAAATCTCTACGAAGGACCAGATGGCGGACATCTTGACCAAGGCACTTGGAAGATAGAAATTCGTCGAGATGAGAAGAATTGGCGTTCTGGACATACTGCAGGTCCAGGGTCAGGAGGAGAATGTCGGGTGACCCTGGGTCTGGGCCTGGGCCGGCCTGGTGCGGCTGAGCCCACCAGGGGCACGCACACCTAGGCAGGCCCGCCTCCCTGGTGCGGTCAGTTAAAATAGAGTCCAGGAAGTTAGAAATTCTGTTTATGAGTCCTATTCAGTTTAGAGATAGAATAAGAGTTGTAAGGGGTTGGGACTCTCCCAAAACCCCCCTATATAAACAGGGCTGCGCCCCCCCCCCCTTGTAACAGCACAATTATTAATCAGATAATACAAGTTCTCCACCAGAAAAAGCCCCCACGGCAGCACCTAATCTAGCCGAGTTCCCTAACTCGCCTAGATCAGGATTTTCGCATCTGTTCCAGCAAGAACTCGGCGAGTTCTTCTCTGTTCCTTTCTTCTCCGATCTGATCAGCACCAGGGGTGCTTTCTACTCTCTCTGTCCTCTCTGTTCTGCACACAGGAATCACCCTGTTCTGATCTGCACCGCATAACAGATCTGTTCTGGCCGAACAGATCCGATCAGCACACCTGCAGAGCCAGAAACAGGGCTGAACAGGCCGGATTTCCAACAGATTATGCTTTGAGGTGGCTGTCATTCCTTAAAACGTTTATACTTTCTAGCATTACCTAGCACTTTCGATGGTCTGGCATCATTGAGTAGCGAACTGTATTGTTCCTTGTCAGATTTGAGTTGTCAAAATGCTCTTTCACAGGTGTTAAACAAATAGCAAGGAAATAATAAATTTTCTTCACCTTCTTTGGCCTTAATCTATCACCTATACAGATCAACTGGTTTCATTTTGAGCATCTGTAGATTAGTTGTTCACACTATGTACATAAACCTATTTGCCAAGGCACTGTCTACATTCTAGTTTTCTTCAGAATGGTGTAATCCTTTTTAGTGTTACTTTCCTATTTGTTAATATAAATTCTTTTACTAGGGGCTACTAATAAAATACAAGAATTAGATGGTGCTGTTCTTTGAAGACTGGTGAGATTGATGCTAAGTTCCAAAATATGTACCTGAAGGTTACTAGTTTTCATCGTTGAGTCTGCTATGTGGAAGCTGGTAGAAGTACCCAAGGAATTATTCAATAGTGTATTGTGGCAAAATCCATCAAGAATAAGACTTGAACACAGTAGGTTTTCATTATAGAAAACAGCTTGTTGTATTTGTCAGCTCTATTTGGAAAAAAAAACTAAGGCTACTATATATCGAAACCTTCTTGAAGGTTAGTACTGCATATATTCGAGCTTCAAATTTATATACGAGATTATTTGAACTGATGTTTACTAGAGCCCCCCCCCCTAATCTCCGTCTGGATCCGCCACTCACTGCCACAACCCGGTCAGTGTACCAACTACCAATGCAATACTAAAACAGGTGCCAGGATCTGCCATCCTTGGTAATATTGGCCAACCGAGGGGCTTCATTTGCTAATATTTAAGATTCTACAGATGTGATTCCCACTGTTTTGTCTTGCTTGGACCACTAACCTTTTCCGCGTTTTTGTCCAAGGCAAATCAGTCCAGCACAGAAATAAAGTTCAGATACCACAGATGCTAGTATCACTGCAATAGTTGCATCTGACAGCGCCTACCTACCACTATCTGCTTTTCGCATCCCAATTTTAGTTGATCTGTACATCTAGTTAATGCAGTACGTCCAGAAGCATTCCAACAAACCGATCATTGGCACTGAGAGCAGAGCAATGGGATTGTACCAGGCATTGGAGGATGGTCAACTGAACCAAGCAAGCAGGGGGGAGGGAGATTAACCTGTACTCCGGCCCCGCTCGAGCGGCGAGCCCCTGGAGCTCGCCCTTGATGTACTGCGCCGCGGCCTCCAACCCGGGGCTCCCCTCCTGCAGGGGCAGCAGCAACAACAAATCTGTCTCGTCACATCAAACAAGCAAACAGCACAGCAAGGAGCAAAGAAGGCAGACAGCGGCAGCCGCAACAACAAATCCGTCTCGTCACGTCACACAAGCAAACAGCACAGCCAGGGGCGGAGAAGGCAGACCTGGCGGCCAGGGATGTCGACGGCAAGGCGGTGCAGGTGCTGGAGCACGCGGCCCTCGGCGAAGGCCTCCCTCGGCGCGTCGGCGGGCAGCGGCGCCACGTGGCGCATGTGGATGACGCGGTAGGCGACGAGGGACATGGCGGCGTAGAGCGCGGCCAGCGCGAGCAACACGCGCGCGGACTCCCAGGCGCCGGCTCCTACTCCGACTCCTCCCGCGGAGGCCGCGGTGGTGGCAGGGCGCCGGCGCGCCATCAGGGGGGGGGGGGGGCGGTGCCGTGGATTTGGAGGTCTCTCTCTTTCTGTCGATAGTCTGAGTCCGTGGATTGGTGGAGTGATGCGAGGAGTCGCTTTTGGCTGCTACATAAATCCAAATATCTTACGTCTCTCTTCACGACTTCTTCAACTCTTCCTCCTTTGGTCCTTTCACCTAATGAGATTGATGTATTGAAGTAGGGATTTTTTTAATTTTAGTATGATTTTTAAATCATTTAATATTAAGAGTCGGCGAAAATTTTTTTACAAAAATAGATACCTTATCATTCTAGACAATTTATCCACGTGGACGAGACATCATCCACGTCGTAGACGATTTGTTCGCGTGGATGAGATGTCGTCTACGGCGTGGACGACTTATGACGTGGCATGCCATGTCACTCAATCGTCCACACTGTGGACGACTGGATTTCAGTCGTCTGCGACTCTATTGTATATTGTGTACTACATTTGCTTTCATAACAATACTTCCAAATATGTCTCTAAGTATTTTTAAATCAATATCGAAAATTGAATATAATAATCTGTTTTCAGTCGCATGTGACTATTATATTCAGTTTTCATAAGTGATTTAAAAATACTTAGAAGTATATTTGCCAGGTATTGTTATGGAAGCAAATGTAATACACAATGGAGTCGCAAATGACTGAAATGTCATCCACGTGTGGACGACTGGGCGATGTCAATGTGTGGACAACAAGGTGGCTATTTTTGTAAAAAAATCGCAGGTTATTAATATTAAATGATTTAAAAATCATACAAAAATAAAAAATATAGAAGTAGACCTTAAGTCCAAATCTAGCTGGAAATAAAAAATGGGACTCTAGTTCAATAGTTTTATGCATGGGCTCCTAAATCTAGATGGAATCGACATCCAAACACCTGAATTCCAATTCATCAATATTGGGCTTCATTCGTCAGCGGACCAAGTGGAGCCATCAAGTTTGACAAATTCTTTTGAATTTTCCAATCCAAGAAAGTATAACTAGAGAAAAATGAAACTGGCCAAGAGGCTAAAGCACACAAGAGAAAAATGAATCTCACCTCCTCTCGCTCCATCGGAGCGTGTATAACTGCGACTCAAAGCCGCCTGACCCATGGTCTTGCAACGCTGATCGTAGGTTGCCCCTGGGTTCCTAGGCTGATTTCATCTTACTTGTCGGCATCCAATTCTTGTGTCATCTAATCACCGCAAGAGCAAGGTATGTTTTTTTTTAAAAAAGAGAAACAGTAGGGAAGCCATCACCGTAATGTATTATATAGGAAAAAAAAGTAAATACTAGCAAAGTGGCGACAGCAAGAGAGGACCAATGGTCAAAGGAAACAAACTACGATGCCAAATTATCCCACAATAGCATTCTATCCCCATCCTTCAGTTTGAAGCGATAAGCTTTAAGTCTGAATGTATTGCCACAACAATGCTTCTAGGATTGGAAAGACTGAGCAATCGACCTAAATGTTTTTACCATTCATCTGTTGCCAGATCTCCCAAGCCACAATGAAAAATATTTTCATGAAAGGTGAAAGAAGGTTGTAGGACCGTCTTACTTGCTGAAGGTAACAAAAAACTGTAGGTTGTAATCCTAATGGAAACCTACCATGTCCCAGCATCTTGTGCTAAATGGACACGTAAAGAACAGATGAGTGGACGCCTGGCTGGAAAACTTACTACCCCAACAGCGAAGACTGCAGAAGAGAAAGCCCAAGAAGTTTTAGTCAAGAAGCTGGGCCTGGCCGCACCAGGAGGAGCATTCACAAAGGAGGTGAAAAACAGCTTCAAAAGAGTTTTCAGCCTGCCACTGTCAGAAGAAGCAATTGAGGCAATGGAGAGCCTGATGAAGGCAATGAATATCGATGTCAAAAAGAAGACCAACTTGCCGTTGAACAAGAAGTTCCATGCAGCAAAGTGATAACTGGGGAGTATTGCGCAAGGCTGGCAAGTCGAGTAGTGCTATGTTAGGTCTTCAGTGTGTCTTGTGTTGCGGTTTACCTAAGTCGTTTTCAGTATCAGTTGTACCATGCTGTGATCTAGAACCAACTGGGTTGAGGCTCGTTTGTACGAGCTCCCTGGAGCTAGGGATCACCCTGACTTTCAGGGAGGCCTCCTCAGTTTCCCAGACAGTACAAACGTATGATCGCTGTGAAATGGGAAGATGGCCTCCATGGCCCTTCCAGAATTTGTACCCTCAAAATTTCATGAATGCAACGAGTTGGGTGGTGTACTTGACCATCTTGAAGTGGTATTCCGTATCAACATGTCACAGAGAAATGTTAAAATCCTATGCTGGAATGTAAGGGGACTCGATGCCCCTATCAGAAAGCATTCAGTTAAAGAAACTGTAAGAGAAGCCAAGGCAACAATAGTATGCCTACAAGAGACAAAAATGGAAAAGATTGATGACGATATAATCACCCAAACGCTGGGAGTAAGCTTCATCAACAACTACCCATACATCCCGGCGAATGGAACAAGGGGAGGAATTGTTATAGCGGCAACTGACATATATTTTAGAATCATAGCTACCTCAAGAACCTGCAACACCTTGACTGTAAGAATCATCATGCTCGACGAAGGAATGGAATGGAGCTTAACAGGAGTCTATGGACCCCAAAACAGACAAGAAAAAATTCTATTCTTAGAGGAGCTCAAAAACTGCAGAAATGCCTTGGGCGGCAGATGGTTACTAATGGGAGACTTTAACATGATATACAGAGCACAAGACAAAAATAGAGGCAGGCTGGACAGAAACTTGATGGAAAGATTCAGAGCATCAATAAATAGTCTTGAAATAAAGGAGCTTAGCTTACAGGGGAGGAAGTTTACCTGGTCAAATGAACAGGAAAATCCAATAATGACAAAAATTGATAAAGTCTTCCAAACAGTTGAATGAAAGATACTTTCCCAAACACAAACCTGCAAGGGCTACCAGCTACACTGTCGGATCATACGCCATTATTACTTACAGGGGAAACGTCCTCCCCCATGCCAAGGATGTTCCGTTTTGAGGAATATTGAGTTAACGTGCCTGGCTTTTGGGAAGTAATAACAGAAGCATGGAGCAGACCGAACACGTCCGCAAATGTGATAAGATCAATGCACATCAAGCTGACAAATACGACAAAGGCCCTTAAAAAGTGGGCAAAGGAAACGATAGGAAACATAAAACTGCAGATTGCAATAGCAAAGGAAATAATTGCAAGGCTGGAGGAGGCACAAGAGCAAAGGCAGCTGACCACACAGGAACAACAATTCAAAGAAAGAACTAAGTTAAAATACCTTGGCCTCCTAGCCATTGACAAAATCAAGGCTAAACAGAGAGCAAGAATTGCGACAATAAAATATAATGATGCAAATACAAAGTTTTTTCACCTCAGAGCAAATGGTAGGAAAAGGAGAAATCACATTCAAACGCTGCAAACATCTTCTGGTTGGGCAAATACACATGACGAGAAGGAAGAGGAAATATTCAATCACTTCCAACAGCAAATCGGAACAAAAAACGCAGAGAGGTTACATTGAATTGGGAGGAGCTCAATATGCAAAGATTCAATGTCGAAGACCTAGAAAATGATATAACGGAGGAAGAAATAAAAAAAGTGGTGATGGAACTACCAAAAGAAAAAGGCCCAGGCCCAGATGGATATACTGCGAGTTTCTTTCAAAAATGTTGGAACGTCATAAAGTTCGACTTGATCAGACTCTTTCAACAAATCTCGCAGTTAAGAGGGAGGTATTTCAATCTGCTAAACATAGCAAATGTGGTGCTAATACCAAAAAAAATGATTCCCAGAAGGTGATAGACTACAGGCCCATAAGCCTAGTTCACAGCATAGCAAAGATCTTCTCTAAAATACTGGCAAACAGACTGGCACCCAAACTGGATGAACTCACCTCCCCAAGTCAATGCGCTTTTATCAAGAAAAGATGTATCCATGACAATTTCATTTATGTACAGAACCTGATAAAGAACTTCCATGCAAGGAAAAAGAGAGCCATGTTTGTCAAGCTGGATATACGAAAAGCTTTTGACTCGGTAAGCTGGGAATATCTACTAGAGCTATTAGAGGTTAGAGGTTTTGGACCAAAGTGGAGAGAATGGATAACGATCTTGTTAGCATCGGCCTCCACGAGAATACTGTTAAATGGAGCACCAGAGAGGCCAATACAACAAAGAAGAGGACTGCGACAAGGAGACCCCCTTTCACCCATGCTATTCATACTTGCAATTGACCCGATGAAAATAATAATGGATTTGGTCACACAAAAAGGGATATTGCAGCCAACAATGGGGAGATCAATAAACAGCAACATGTCCATGCACGCCGATGATGCAGCGTTCATAATAAACGCCACAGTAGAGAGCATGTCTGCCCTGAAAAGCATTCTCAAAGAGTTTGGAGAAGCGTCGGGACTAGAGGTAAACATAGACAAGACAAAGCTATACCCGATCAACATGGCACCAGAAGAGATCTAAACGGTAACCAAGGAGTTTCCGGGGCAGGTTGTAAATTTCCCCTGCCAATACTTAGGACTGCCTTTGCATGTCAAAAAACTTAAAAGAGATGACTGGCAGCCACTGTTAGACAAAGTAGTGGGGAAACTACAACAGTGGAAAGGAAAGCTAATGAGTAAAGCTGGGAGAGTTATATTAACTCAAGCAGTCCTAACAACGACGGTGATCCACTATGCAGCGGCCATAGTACTTCCAAAATGGCTGGTCAAAAAAATAGACGCTATTAGGAGGAAGTTCATTTGGAAGGGAGAATCGACAAAAGGAAACAAAGGAGGAGTAAGCCTTGTAAACTGGAGGGTGGTCTGCCAGCCAAGAAAGAAAGGTGGCATGGGAGTCATTGATCTACAAAGATTTAGCAAAGCACTAAGACTA
Organism: Neostapfia colusana; assembly: GCA_030760725.1. Lineage (NCBI taxonomy): Eukaryota > Viridiplantae > Streptophyta > Magnoliopsida > Poales > Poaceae > Neostapfia > Neostapfia colusana. The sequence continues at coordinate 39,859,716 of JASWHV010000008.1, read as the reverse complement.
AGATGGCTGTGGCAATCATGAATAGCGACAGAAAAAATATGGGTTGGGATGCCACTGCCTTGCACAAAAGAAGATGAAGAACTCTTTGCAGCCTCCACATCCATAACAGTGGGAAATGGCCGGAAAGTGCGATTCTGGCAAGATAAATGGATAGGTGACATGGCTTTCAGAGATCCGGCGCCAGATCTCTATGCCAAAACAAGAAGGAAAAACAAAACAGTAAAGTATGAACTAACAAGTAATAACTGGTTAACATCACTTACATCGGCTTAAAACCAATACGAATTGCTCCTATGATTCCCAGCGCTTTTATCCAATGTCCCCTCGCCGCACTATGCTCCGCTTCAACAAATGAGAGTTTTCGGTGGAATCGGTGAACCACGGCTGGATAATACAATACAGGTAGAACAACTGCTCAACTTTTGGAATTTAATACAAAATACTAATCTAGTAGAGGAAGTACAATACTCAATAAGATGGAAATGGACAGCGGGGGGAGAATATACAACCAAGTCAGCCTATGATATATAGTTTGAAGGAACAATCTCCCTGATCAACACAAAATGGCTTTGGAAAGCAAAGGTAGAGACAAAAGTTGCTTTCTTCGGATGGACATTAATGTACGAGAAGGTTCTAACGGCGGATAATCTTGAACGAAGAGGATGGGTGAACAACATAATATGCCCTCTGTGTTTTTAAGACTTAGAGACGGTGAGCCACCGTTTTCTACGATGCAGCTATACTTTGCAGGTTAAGGAAAAGATTGAAAGGTGGTGCCGACTGGAGGGAGAAAATGGGTAACTTCAACCGCAGGTACAAAGCAAGTAGATGAGCAACTCCAAAACATAGGTGTGGGCATGACCACGCACAAAAGGAGAGAACAAGTAGCCATTCTTTTGCTGTTATGGTGCAATTATGGAAAGAAAGGAACAGATGGATTTTTCAGGGGATAGAAAAAGACCAAGAAGAAGTGGCAAGGCTAATCAAAGAGGAGCAAAACTGGCAAACCTTGGCCACAAGTATAACTAGATAGATAATTTTTTTCTTTTCCACTTACTAAAGCTGTAACGGGGGCAACCCTTGGTTGCTAACTATTCACTCCTCCCGAACTCGCTTTACTCCTGCTTTAATGAAAAGGCAGTACCCCTGCCACCTCGTTCAAAAAAAAGAACAGATGATAAGTTAACTCACTACACGAACGATTTATTTTCGTGTGCCGAACTTAATTTCGTCGGCCCTCACGAAATTAAATTTATCGTCGTGAGTTAGAGGTTTGCCCACGTAAATGGAACATAATTTCGTGTGTTTTGTCCAGGCTCACAAAAATGGCAATGGGCCTAGACTATAATGCAAATTATCGAAGTGTTTTCTGCGACACTTCCCCCGGTCCGCTCTGGAGCAGCCCGCGGAGGTTTTTCTTTAGGAGGGGCTTAATGGTTTTGAGCGTAGTGGCACGATGGCGAGATGAACACGAAGATTTACGTGGTTCGGGCCGCCTGAGCGTATACCCTACGTCCACGGAGTGTTAGTTGTTCTTTGTTGCCTGAGTTTAAGGGTGGCTCGAGCTTGCGAGCTTACAATGGTGTTCGGAGACTGGGACTGTGTTTGAGCTAGAATGAAATTCGAATGGAGTTTGAATGGAGTTTTTTTTCGGAGTCCATTGGCTGCTTGGACCTTTTATAGTTCAAGGCTAGGCAACCTTACATGTGGGTTCGGAGTCTGGCTGGTGGCCCCGTTATGGGCAGCTGACTCTACTTCGAGTAGTCTGCTTGCTGCTAGTAGTAGCGCACTTGATCGCGCCGTGGAGCACGTCGGCTTCAATAAATGTTGTCTGATGAAGGAGGTAGGAATGTGTCTTGTCCCGCGGCGCTACACTGTAGCTCCGTCAGGGCACCGCGTGACTGGTCTCTACAGTCAGGCACGCCTGTACCGGGATATGTTGGATTGCTTGCCTGGGGAACATGCGGACTTTAAATGCACGATAGGACAGCACACCTTCCTCTTTACTCCTTGCCTATCTGTCGGTTCCTTGTCGGCGTGGCGTCCAGGTGGCTGGCCCCCGAGACACGCGCTGTCACCGGAGCTGTCTTGCGGAGTAGCGAGATGTCCGGAGTCGTTGGACACGTGGCAACGTCGGAGCTCTCCCTGGCAGGAGGGGGGTCTGGAGCTGTCATGCATGTGGTCGCACCGGAGCCCTCCTTGGCGGGAAGGGACGCCTAGAGTTGTTGCCTATGTGGTAGCACCGTAGCCCTCCCATGCTGGAGGTCGGGCCCGGAGCCGTAGGACATGTGGCACCTCTAGAGCTCTCTCCAGCGAAAGACGTGGCTCGGAGGTTCCGGACATGTGGCAGTGTCGTTGTCCTCCCTGGCGGGAGGTCGGTCCGGCACCATCGGACATGTGGCAGCTCCGGAGCCATCCTCGGTCGATAGTGAGACTCAGAGCCTGCAGACATGTGGCAGCCTCGGAGCCCTCCTTAGCAGGTGGTCGGACCCGAGGCCTATGACACATGCCTTCTCATGAGTGCTCCCTAGCTAGCGGTTGGGCCCAGCCTGCGGGCTGGGTCCCTGTCTTCTGCATATGTGCTGATCGTATGTCTTCTTTTGCTCTTACACAAGGAGTACCCGATCTTGAGGGTACCAACACAAATATTTCCGTGGGTTTTTGTGACCTATCAAAAAAATTTGGTATTATTTTCATGGGTTTTTTCTGGCCCATGAAAATATAACCAAATTATTTTCATGGGTTTTTCCGTGGCCCATGAAAATAAACCTTACTTATTTTCGTGAGTTTTTCCCTGGCCCATGAAAATAAACCCCACTTATTTTCATGAGTTTTTCCGTGGCGCATGAAAATAAACTACACTTATTTTCGTGAGTTTTTTCCTGACCCACGAAAATATATTTACTTTCGTTGGTTTATCTAAACCCATGAAAATGGTATTTTTGTGGTTTTTTTTATATATTTTCGTGGGTTCTTGGCCCTCAAAAATAAATCGTATTCTTGTAGTGACTCCTCCGCATTTAGGTCACATAGTTCCCAACTGTAGTTATTGCCTTCTACTTGTATCTCGTTCTCCTAAGTAGGTTTCTTGAGTTTATTCGGTTTAGAAATATCAACCACGTGAAGATTTTGATTTTCATGGATACGTTTGATTTCCAGATCTAGTTGAAAGGTCTCGATGGGTTGATGTGATGAAAGTATAGAAAGTATAGTTTTTTGAAGGTGAAAACTCCTGAACCCCAGTTGCAGGTAGGGGTGAAAATGGTCGAGAAAGAGTTAAATCATTTCCATTTTTATATATAATTTTCAAAAATGGTATCATCGAGAATGGATGTGATATCAAAAATATCGGAAATGGAAATATCGGAACGGAAACATGTCGATATCGGAACAGTTTTGATTTTTTTCTTCGGAAACAACACCCCAAAGGCCAAATATTATCATCATTATTTAAAATAACATATTTAAATCATGATAATAACTTCACACTATTAACCATAATAAATTAATAACAAGCCGAGTGAGATTAAGAATTTGAGATGGGATTAGGGTTTGGTGCTCCTAGAGATAGAGGTGGGCATAAAACCCGAACATGAATTATGACCCCGAAAAAATCGAACCCGAAAATCCCGAAAACCGAAACCCGAAATCATTTTTCAGGTAGAGGTTTGCAAAAACCAATAATATTTTGGGTATTTTCAGGTAATGATGTCCAATACTCGAAATACCCGATCTCTAAGTTGGCCCATGGCTTTTCCGTGTTTTGACCTAACACGCTCTGGATATATCCCATGGCTTGCATGTAATTATAATGTTATATGGTCACACTACTATTCTTCAATTATCCTTGTAAAGTTCCACTTATTTTACTGCTAGAATATAAATTTTATTTTTATTTTGGCTGCTATATTTTTATCTATTTTTATTTGTTCTATCACTATTCGGTTAATATGGGTAACCTGAACCCAAATTTTCGGGTACCCGACAATTTGGGTACAATTTCGGGTAGCGAATTTGAAAACACGGATTTTTTAAAATCCGAATTACACATCCCAAAATTTCGGGTAATTCTGAACACCCACCGCTACTTGGAAACTAGGTCTCGGGTTCTCGTTGTGCTGTTAAGTATTTGGCCAAAGCCCCTTGCTGATTCTGAAAATGAAAGTGAAAAATGCTTGGAAATTTTCGAATAAATATGGAATTCCATGTATCGGTAAGAAATTTGCCCAAATTGTTTCCGTTCCGAATTTCCATTTCTAATTTCCGAACAATATTGATAAAAACGAAAAACGGTTCGAAAGTTTTTGAAATCGGTATCGGATGATCGGAGAAATTTCCGTCCGTATTTCACCGCTAGTTGTAGGTCCATCTATCTTTGTCCTGTTGTTTGTCATGTGCCTCTTGTAGGAACTGACTAAGATATTGGAGGTCAGCCATTTATTATTATGTGAGAGGCGTCTGAAAGTTTAATTATTGATGAATTGGGCAACAAATATGTTTGGTTTTTTTATGCTGGAAAATGGACTTGTCAATTGGGTCCTAAGAAGGTGATCATTCCATGTGTTTTCCCAAATTCGTACTATGTTTTCTGACCCAATTTCAGCTTCAACAAAGGTTTTGAATTCCTCATAGAGCTTCAGGGCATCTCTCCATCAGAATGACCCCTTTGGTCTAGCAGCTTGTGGTGTCCTCCCATTGTAGTAGTATTTCCTTTGAATCAGGTTAAGCCACGGGACGATTTCCCCATTGAAGAACTTATGGTGGTGCTTGAGTAAGGGGATTTGATTGATGATCCTCGGATTTTGAATGTTGAGACCTCCTTTTTCCTTCGTCAGTGTTACTTTCCATGCTACGAGGGTTGATCCCTTCCCCATTGATGTCCAATCCTCTCCAGAGGCAGTTCCTGCTAGCTATCTTAATTTTCTTCATGACAAATGGCGACAACCTAACTGTGCACATTGCATAAATAGGCACCGAGGATACTACACTGTTTGTATATGTACATCTTACTGAAAGATGCCTAGAGGGAGAGGGGGTGCAGACTAGTCCGCAAGTGTTCCCACTAGGTTGATGTGGTCCAGAAAAGTCTGATGTACAACAGAAAACAAAAATGCAAGTTAAATGAGTTCTAGAGTAGTACAAAGATGATAGTATGCTAGACAGAATGACAATTAATATGATAATGATGATTTAAATAGCATACCCTACCAATATCAAGTAAGTATGAAAGTAATGGACAAGGAGAAGACACGGTGATTTGTTTTACCAAATTTCAGTTTCATAAAGGAACCTATGTTTCCGCTGGGGTGTCGACATAGGACCAGGTTCTTCTGAACCCTTTTCCCCTCTGATGAATCACCAGGATCAAGTTATCAACACTTGGGTAATACAAACTTTAAAGTCTCCCACATAAATTTCAAGATCAACCAAGCAACACCTAGCCTTCTAGGGAACGAATTCCAAGTGTGTCCATCAATTTTGTTGTTGGATCCAAGTGTCTGGCGCTAGGTTGATTTCTTTCATTTGGATACGACGTCCCCTTTTTAGGTCCCCTTCAATTTTATTGTTGGATCCAAATGTCCGCACTAGTCATGTGCCCGACATCGGAGAAGTCCAATGACACCTCGAAAACTCACTAGACAACTTGTCTATCGTCTACTGCGGACTAGTCTGACAAGCCCGGACATGTCCGACCCCTAAACCTAGACATGTCCGGCCCTAACTTCAAAAGTCTAGAGACTTACTTGTCTGAATCTATCTCCAGAAATGTCTGATGTGTCCGAACTAGTCCGACCCTATGGCCCGCACAAGTCTGGTCCCTCTGCTTCTCAAAATTTCCAAAGACAAACTCCGATGAACAAGTCAGATTCTTTCGGTGCCAAACAAGTCCGGCCTACCTCGCCTGGCTCTAGAGACTACTTTTCTACATAGCATCCCCAGATTTATCTACATTTGGATTAGTCCGGCCTCATGGCCAGACAAATTCGGTTTTGAATCTTAGCCTCACTCAGTCCTATATCTAAACTTGGATTGATTTGGATTGAGATTAAACCTGATCTTTCACACCACCCATTTGTGTGCTCCCATTATAGTACAACATTCCTATACTCAATAAAAATAAATGAGTTCTATCACTAAGTATAGTCTTTCACCATTTTTTCTTTTTCACATGATGTGAAATCGCACAAAAAAAATTAACATGTTTAGGGTAGTTCAAAAGGTAATTAAAGGGAGGAATTAATAATTTTATATTACATGGGGGTGAGATCAATCCAAATCTGAAATTTAAACTTTGCATTGTAAGAATCACAATCTGAGCTCACAATTTAATTCCTCCTATCATAACTAGTCAGGATACAAAATTTCACAAACTTTGGAGCTAAGTTACTAATTAAATTCAATATTACATAAAGTGGACTTCAAATTCAAATTCTGAATTCTACAGTCAACTTCCTTCAAATTCAAATTGTATTGCACCATTAGATTCCTCATATTCAGTTTAGCCTAGTTGCCAATTGTTACCATTTTTGGAATTGGTTTACTATTTTAAACTGAATTTATAAAATGGATAAGAGGAGAGGTGGGACCCACATGTCAGCAGTGAGTGTTCAGTTTGCCTTCCTCTCTCTCGCACACGCGTCGACCGGCCGACGGCGCTGCGCAACAGCGTGAGAGGCTGCTGCAGGCGAGCTTCTGTAAAGACGAGTTGATCACCACCCACCGTGTTCTCTTTTTCTTCACCGAGCTCGTGCAAAATCGTTTTGATTTCCTCTTCCTTTGATCGGACACCCGAGCTCCTCACCACCGTGCCTCTCGGCTCACCGTCGCCCCGGCAATCTAGTCATTGTATCATGCCGCTTCAAGAGACAAAAAGGTGTGCCGTAGTTCGCTGTTGCTCACGGTGCAAGCCGATCTTCAAGTCTTTCATCGTAGCAAAAGTATTTCGAGTTTTCTTCTCGGGCAGTTCTTAGGAGCAGAGAAGGTCTCTGGTTAGAATTCACCGCACACACGTCGGGGATGCTTGAGTGCATTAAGAAACATGTTCTAGACATCCATGCGGAGCTGTAGGAACAAAAAGTGCAAGAAAAGACTTAGTGACCTCGTAGTTCACCGAGTTTTCTGCCGCCGCCGGTGAAAACTCCTCGGATCGTCGATGAACTCTAGGTTCTTGTCGTGTTCAACGCTTCTTTGATTCATTTTCATGCTCCACATGATCCGGCAGTGCTATAGGACCAAAACCTGATCGAAATAAGGTTTCTCAAGCTAGAACGCCATCGCCGGTGAGCTCACAGCTGTTGTCGACGTGGCGCGCGCTGTTCCAGCCACCACCGAGATGGGTTGAGTTAGGCCATGGTGGCGAGTTTGGAATATCCGAACAGCCAGGAACTCTACCGCAGCGAGGTCGCCGTCAAGCGCTGCCATGAGAAACCATGGGCGTCGCAGGGAAGAAGAAGACCGGTGGGCCCCACCTGTCAGCCGCAACGAAGGGGTACCAAGATCCTCTATGCCTTTAAAAGAGTGGGTCTTCTAAAATTGTGGGGATTAATTCCAGAAGATTCTTTTTATAGAAAAATCTCAAATTTGGCCAAGATGTTCCTTTAGTACCATAGGACTTCCAGTAAAAATTTCAGCCCCATTGGATGGGTTTAACAGCAAATGAAGTATGTTTGCTCTATGGCTAGAAAAATAACAGAAACAATTTAGCAAAATGGGTAATAACTTGTAAAAATCCGTATCTGTATATAGAAGGCTTAGAAAAATGTGAACTAATTTGTTGGACCCCTTAAGATCAGCACTATGGAGAACCTACTTTGTTGTATGTCGAATCCCCAAATTTTCTCAGGAATTTTAGAGAAGATTAAAGCCTTAGGATTTAATAAACACATGCTTGCTTAAGAATTCATGAAACTTGGCTAGCCAGCCATCTATGATCTATGTTAGCTAATGTATAAATCTGAGGGGCATTGGAGTTCATTTACTATAAAGTTCAAGTTACACACATAACTTTTATTCATATACTATTAGTATATCGTTTGCATCGTTTTGCATATCGTTTAGTCATTGAGCTCGAGGAGACTCCGGAGCCACTTGACAGCCTGCCTCCGGAGACTAACTTTTATTTCGAGCAGCAACAAGGCAAGCCCCGATTTGCATTTAACAAGCTATTTTATAATGTTTTGCTTTATATCATATGGTTGGCTAGAAATGAGATGTGCATTAGGTTGAGGATGTTTGAAACTCCAAATGCATGACCAAATGATCGCTGAAGGGAAGGGTAGCAGAGGACTCCGTTGTATAGGCTCATGCTAGGCTAATGTTATAGAATGAATCGGTAAAAGTCGAGTAGTTGGAATCTATTGGTGAACAAATTGTTGAAGTCGCCTGTTTTGTGATGAATCTCGGCGTTAGTCACTGAAACTTAGATGAACATGGAGTTTCTGTGGTAGAACCTTGATAAATCTCACTTTCGTGGAGAGAACCCGGATCCTTTTCTGGCAAAACACCAAAGAGCTATGAATAAAAACTACGAGGAACAAAAAAACAAGTAGGAAATGAAAGTTTTGATCGGTATTTTGCTTGTTATCTTGGCAGAGGGATACCTTTATATAGCCTTGATACAAATCTCGATGACTCTATCTATTCTAAGTTTGAATTAGGAGTCTATAACCTTTTAGCTTATCTCTAATGCACGTATACATGAAAGTATCGTGCAAACACTTTCTATAACATCGACACGATGAAAACATCAAATCTGTATTGTTTGAATCCTCATGAGAACTAAGTCTTGCTCCAACCTTTGTTTCTAGCGGTTTAGCTTGTTTATCTTGCGGCCGCGAGGTAAACTTGGTCTCCCGAACTGGACTTTCGCCAGCAAAACACAACCATTTATTGTACCCAACACAATCCCCCCTATTTTTTGGGCAAACGAAGTTTGCCAAAAACATCTTCCTAGCCATGATTCATTCGATAAATCGGCTGTTTTATCCTGCAAGTTCTAAATACTTTAACCTTCTTGCCATACACTCGGGTAGGACTTTTTCAAGTATCTTCCATTGATAGCTTTTCCCGAGTTCTCCCCTTGCAAGTTCTCTACAAAGTAAGCATTCCCGAGGACAATTCCCACAATCTTGAAAAGTCCTTCCCAGCTTGATGAATATTTGCCAAACTTCTTATCTAGAGTTCCTAATGGTAAAATTGTTCTCCGTACTAAGTCTCCGACTTGAAATGATTTCTCTCAAATCCTTTTGTTGTAATGTTTGGCCACCTTGAGCTTCTCTTTCTGAATCTCATTTAAGGCTTCCATTCGGCTCTCTGATACTTTATCTAACTTGTCCATCATCACTTATTGATAATCCACAACCGAAAGGTTGGCTTTCTGAGATACTAGAATGCCTTCATCTTGATCTCTGCAGGTAACACGACTTCTTGTACATATACAAGCTCAAAAGGGTTTACCTTTGTGCGCCATGTCTTACTCTATGAGCCCATGGAGCTTCGTTCAATGTTTCATGCCACCGTCTTGTGTTCTCTTTGATCTTCTTTGTAACACCCGAAAACCTGTTAAGAGGGGAATTAAAATTTTTTTGGACGTATTGCATGTGGTGCAGAAATTCAAATTCAAATTGGAATTCAAATTCAACTCAAAACTGAAAAGAAAAAGAAAAGGAAAAAGAAAAAACAAAACCCCCGGCCAGTGGGCCGAAACCCACCAGCCGGCCCACCCGCCCCCGCGCCAGCCCGCAGCCGCGTGCTCCCCTCTCCCTCTCACTGACACGCGGGGCCCGCGTGTCATCCCTCACCTCCCGCTCGCGCCAACAGCCGGACTCTTCCGCGCGCGCCCGATCGCAACCGACTCCGGAATTCCGCGTCCCCAGCCCGACTCCCGGTCTCGGACGACTCCGGCTCGATCTAAACAAACACGCCGCCCTCCCTCGTCTATAAAAACGCCGGCATCGCCCCATTTTTTCCCCCACGATCGGCTGTTTTTCCTCTCGGTGAGAACCGAAGCTCCGATCACTGATTTCTCTCGATCTCTGCTCGGATTTTCTGATCTAACGCGCCGATCATGTTCCACCGCCTCTGGGGAATCACGCAGGTGCAGAAAACTCGGTGGTTTGCGCTCTTGGCACAGCTACGACGAGCACCGCAGCGGTTCCACCTCGGACCTCGACGCCGACCGCCTTCCAGGACCTCCGAGCTCAAGAAAAAACCGGAGGTGAGATCCCCGACCTCCCCTCTACCGATCTATGCCGTGAAATCCCAGTTTTAGGAAGAATAGACGAAGATCCGAAGTTTTCCAGCGAGATTGCCGCCGCGCGCCGCCGGGCAGCGCCGCCCGCGCACGGTCAGAGCGACGTGGCCGTTTATGCGCCGTCTATTTTAAATCGATGGTAGAATTAAAACCCGCACGTACCGGTTCGGCGATCTAATCTGAGCCATTTGTTTAAAAACGGACGGTCCACGTCGGCCCTGCATTATAAAGGCCGGGATTCTTACGCGCTACCCCCTGGGGATCTCGGAGAACACGAGCTAGCCCCGGAAACTTCTGATCTAGCCCCTGGAACTTCAGAAATTCATGTAAATTCAATTAAAAATCAGTTTTAGCCCCTGGACTTAATAAAAATTAGGAAAACCCCTCTGTTATGTGTAGTTAGACCCCTGGAAATTTATGAAATAATATAATAGACCCTGTAGTGGGGTGAGTTTACCTTTTTAACCCTATATGATATTAAATTTAGGAATTTGAATATGTGATTAGGATTTAAAATTTAAAAGGTGAGGCAAACACATTGTAAATTCAAATTTAAACTTCACTAGCACTTGGAAAACTTTAGAATGAGTTAGAAATAGATTTTTGGCTGAAATGAATTCTGTCGAAATGATATTCATATTTCTTAGTTCTAGAAACATATTTTTAGCTAGGAAATAATTTTAAAAACTAGTAAAATAAATTTAAATTGTTCCACATCATAGAGGAAGTTCAAATATAAATTATTGAACATTTTAGATCAGAACCTATTCTGTTTAGATGAGGTGTCTTACTATTTTCATAATAAAACTCACCTTTAGGCATAGAAAATAAATCTGGAAAATATAGGAAAATAGGTATGCATAACTAGAAAATGATAAATAAAGTCTCCAAATCCAAAGACTTCAGTTTAGGATTTAGTAGAAGATCTGAAAGCCCGTTTGAAGTAGGAAATTACCTTCCATGCAAACTTGGTAGCTAAAGAGTGTGTTAAAGAATTTGTTTAAATTGAAAATTCATATATAGTGTGCAAATAGAAATCTGAATACAAAATTTAGAAATAATATACATATGTTTAAAAGTGCATGTAGGCTAAAAATCAACACATCTAGAGTAACTACAACACTTAGAAATGTGAATAACTACCATATGTATGTATGTGTGGAGTGAAAGTGTGAACTATGTCTTATGGATTGTTGTTTTCTTTTGCTATGTGTGTTGGCATGAGTAGAACCTGCCCCAGAGCAAGTTCTTTCCTTTCAAGATCAGGACTATCCATTCCCAGAGCAGCAGGAAGAAGGCAAGTGTCCTTGACCACTTCGATCCTATGCTAGGATGTGTAGATAGAATTATTTGCATTGTCAATTGAAATATGAAACCCATGCTAGGATGTTCCCCTAGAATTGCATTATCTTGTTTCCTTGTAGCTTGGGTTGGGATTTGTTTTATTATGTCATTCACTCATATTACTTGTGCTTAGCCATGCTTAGAATGGGATAATTGGGATATGAGATCATCAGTTTATTTACCATACTCTTGTATGAGATGTTATGAGTTATGTAGAGCTAGGGATCAAGGCAAGTTGGATGATTTGATTGGTGCTGGGTGCACGAGACTCGGGTTTGTATTTAGTACTTGCCTGAATCCTAAGGACCGGTTCATGGAGCATGTAACCTGGCTTTACCGTGCCAACCACATGCTGAGATGGGGCAGCTTGGCCAATTAATTAGGTGTATCCCCGGTGTAGTATGGGTGTGTTGGATGGTGTGGGGAATAGGTGTCAGCTGGACTACCATATGAACCGCAAGGCTCAAGAGGGGGCCACTGCAGCGGGGTTGGAGCCTCTTGTATGCTGTTAGGGGTGAAACCTCAGTGGGCCCACGCTCGTCGGGAATCCCTTTGTGAAGGCTTCGTAGTGATCTCCTGGCTACACACCTGGGAAGTGTGAATGTGGTTCGTGGCCACTGACATAATGGAGGTTCTTTTAGTCCACCCGACAACGGGGGATGAAATCACTACATGTGGGTACAGTGGTGCAAACTCTGCAGAGTCAAAACTGTCATGACAGCCGTGCTCACGGTCAAGAGCGGCTTGGACTTATTTATGATTAGAGGATTGATGGCTTTGGAAGTTGAGGATGTTAAGAGGGGAGCTTAACATTGGTATTGATGTTATAGTTAATTGATTTTGATAATGGGTTGGGAGATTGGGACCATTTCACCTGTGTAGTAATTTAGGTGCTTAATAAGCTAAGGTGGTAGGTAATAATTGCGTAGTGCTCTAACCATGAGTTCAACCTCTCCTTGCTCTAGCCATGCATGACATAATCTTTCCCCCACTTGCTGAGTACCCACGGTACTCAAACTTGCATATTTGTTGGTTTAAATTGCTGCTCAGGTCAAGGGGATGATGTGGTGTTTAATGATCAAGACTTCGGACCCGAAGAAGGATTCTAGGTTCATGGAGTTCCCCGTGCAACGCCTGTGACGGAACCCACAAGAATAATATTCCGCTGCTATTTTTGAACTTATTATCGTCCATCGAGACATGTGCTATGTAAGACTTATTCAACACCTGGCTCGTAATAAATGATGCTTCACTATTTGTCATCACATGTATGAGAAAATGATCCTGGCATACATGTGATATTCACTCGGTTGTTCTTCGGAGAAACCGGGTGTGGCAGAAGTGGTATCAGAGCCAAGGTTGTCCGTAGGAACGTGGACCTAGGTAGAAATGGACGTATTTAAGGACCCTATTTTCTTAAAAACTATTTTACAAAGGTGTGGGTTGAAAAGTGTTATTTAATGGGGTCACTTTATTCATCGTACCCCAACTTTTATTCAAAATAGGATTTTTTTTAAAAATCTTATCTAACTTAATTTTAAATGCTTTATGTTTTAGATGGTTCGCATGATCCGCACCGCCCGCAAGTCCACCGGAGGGAGAGTTCCCGTAGTTGCCCTTGCCCTGAGAGAGGAGAACCGTCCGGTGACGTACCTCTCCTACGGATTGGCAGTAGGAGGCTTGTTGCGCCGTCTTCGACGTATGCTCCAAGCCGCCGGCAATACGGGCAAGCTAATCATACACTATAGCTCCACCCGGACCATCCGTGAGAAGCGGGAAGAATGGAGTTCGGATATGAGGATTATCCATGAAAATCAGCTACTTAAGATCCACCGCTCTCCAGCTTGTCGAGCGACACAGGTCGATGCGGAGAAGGATGTCACCTGGGAGGCAATCACCTACCAGAGTCACATCTATCGTCGCCACCTGGACAGGACTGAGTACATGTATGTCCTCTAGCATGAGAGTGGTATAACGGAGTACAAGTACCCACCAGTGCAGCAGGGGACTTCCCATGAGCACATGGACTTGTGCTTGGAGGATGCTGCTATGCTCAGCACTCGACTGCAGGAGTGCCAGCAGGAGCTTCAGGATGTTCGTGACACATTGAAGGAGACTGAGGCGTTGCTTCGAGCTAGCTTTAGGGCGAGAGAAAGAGATGGGAATGAACTGTGTGTCACCGTGAATGACACATGGACTCCTGACTCCCCAGATCGCCGGGCGAGCAGGCGTCGCCGCACTTCTCCCCCAGCAGCCTCCCCACCCAAAGCAGAGTCGGAGGGCAGCCACAATAATGAGGAAGATCCCGAGGAGCCAGCTCAGTGATACAAGTAGTGTAGAGTCCTTTCCCTTAGTTTAGCAGATGTCGAGTAGTCGAGTCGTTACCTTAGTTAAGGGTGTGATTATGTTTGGTGTGTGACGTGAGTTGTGGAAGCCAGGGGCAATTGTCCATAACCTCGTCTTCAGGATTGTTTTGCTTTGATGTGTGAACCCCTAAGAATAAAGTGTGCATTTATTTTGCGTGAGACATGAAACCCTCAGAAAATATAAATATAATAAGGTCTCAAAGTTTTAAGTTTAAAACAAGCAAATTGAGAATTTATTACGTAATGCTTTAAGTTAACATCTGGTTGATCATGATAGATGGCCGGAAGAGGAAAGGGTCGTGCTGCCAACCCCGCCAACAACAACGATGAGGCCGACAACCCTCATATTTCTGGAGGACAAGACAGGGGTGGTCGCCATGAAGGAGTTGATCCCATCCACCAAATGCTTGAAAATCAGAATCAGCTCATTCAGAGCCTAACTCAAGTGGTGGCCAACTTGCACCAAGCTCCACCTTCACAAGCTGCACCACGCCAACCGAGGTTGAGTGAGTTTCTAGGGACTCAACCTCCAAAGTTTGCAAGTGCTGCTGAACCTCTAGAGGCAGATGATTGACTAAAGACCATTGAGAGCAAGATGAGGATCATACAATGCCAGGGGTATGAGAGGGTGCTGTTTGCCTCTCACCAATTGCATGGACCTGCTGCTGATTGGTGGACCGCTTACATGGCCGCCCATCATGACCCTGAGAACATCACTTGGGAAGAGTTCAAGCGTAGCTTCCGCAACCACTACATACCAAGGGGTGAACTTAAAAATAAGAGAAAGGAGTTCTTGGGGCTGCAGCAAGGAAACATGACAGTGAGGGAATACCTCACTAAATTCACCCAACTATCCCGATATGCACCACGGGACATAGAGACTGATGAGCAGAAACAGGACTACTTTGTGGAAGGACTTACAGCGGAAATGCAGTGTGCAATGTCCTCCAACGAGTATGAAAGCTTCCAAAAGATGGTGGACAAAGCATTTGTGGTGGAGAGGAAGTTGAAGGCCTTGGAAAATGAAAACAAGAGGAAGGCGGGATGGTCACACCAAGCCTCGGGTAGCAACACCCGCCCACGTCTGATGCAGCAACCCGCAGGGCAGACGAGCCGTGCTGCGGTACCCTACTCTGCACCGAGAGGGTACAACCCGAACTTCAGGCCTCCATCAGCACCAGCACAGCCACAACGTCAGTTTGTACAGCAGCCTCGCCCCACATATCAACCTCGACCAGCAGGACAAGGACCACCGAACCAACCCCAAGACAACAAAGGCCAGGCACCTAAAGTTGGGGTGCAATGCTTCAACTGTGGTGAAGTGGGGCACTACGACCATAAGTGCCCAAAGAAGAAGCCCATGCAGCCACAACAACAGAATGTGATGCGAGGACGGGTGAACCAAGTGACCATGGAGGAAGCGCAAGTGGCACCTGACGTGGTAGTTGGTAAGTTTCCTGCCAATTTACACATTGCAACCCTGTTGTTCGATTCTGGTGCTACCCACTCATTCATTGCCCAAGGGTTTGTTAAGAAGCATGATTTAGCAACAACACAAATGAACCATATGCTAGCCGTAAACTCTCGGGGGAGAAATAAGGACAAGACAAGTGTGTCCCAAGGTGAATCTAGACATTAATGGGGTAGTATTTACTGCCAACCTCATAGTGATAGATTCACAAGGGATAGATATTATTTTGGGCATGGATTGGTTGACCAAACATAAAGGAATCATCCATTGTTTGACCAGAACGGTGGAACTAACTCACCCTAGCGGCACAAGAGTTAAGTTCATAACAATACAAGAGCCTAGGAGGGACATTAAATTAAATCAAGTTGAGGTGGAAGTGGAGGAGATCAGGATCATCAGGGAATATCCAGATGTTTTTCCGGAGGAGTTGCCAGGTATGCCCCCCCGATCGAGAAGTGGAATTCGCGATTGAGCTAGTGCCTGGAACAGCTCCGATATACAAGAGACCTTATCGGATGGACTCCAAGCAGCTGGGAGAACTCAAGGATCATTTAAGAGAATTGACGGGGAAGGGGTACATTCGTCCTAGTTCCTCACCATGGGGAGCTCCAGTGATATTTGTGCCCAAGAAGGATGGGACCCAAAGGCTATGTGTGGACTACCGAGTGTTGAATGAGGTAACCATCAAGAACAAGTACCCATTACCCCGCATTGAAGACTTGTTTGATCAGTTGAGGAGAGCTTGTGTGTTCTCAAAAATTGATCTCAGGTCGGGATACCACCAACTTAAGATAAGACAAACTGATATTCCAAAGACAGCTTTCGTATCTCGGTACGGACTGTATGAATACACTGTCATGCCTTTCGGGCTAACTAATGCCCCGGCATACTTCATGTATCTCATGAACAAGGTATTCATGGAATATCTAGACAAATTTGTGGTGGTTTTCATTGATGACATTCTCGTCTTTTCCAAAGATGGAGAAGAACATGAGAGGCATCTAAGGTTGGTGTTGCAGAAGCTGAGAGAACACCAACTATATGCCAAGTTAAGCAAGTGTGAGTTTTGGTTGAAGAGAGTTCCCTTCTTAGGACATATAATATCGGAGGGAGGAATCTCCGTAGACCCCGCCAAGATCGAGGATGTACAGAAGTGGAAGACCCCCGAGAATGTCGGGGAAGTTCGAAGCTTCTTGGGATTGGCTGGGTATTATCGACGGTTTATCGAGGGTTTCTCCAAGATATCGAGACCCCTCACCAAACTGTTGGAGAAGGGAGTCACATTCACATGGACGCCGCAGTGCGAGACGAGTTTCCAGGAACTAAAGAAAAGATTGACAACAGCCCCAGTGCTAGTTATGCCAGATATGCAGAAGAACTTTTCGGTGTACTGCGATGCTTCTGGAAACGGGTTAGGATGTGTTCTCATGCAAGAAGGGCATGTCGTGGCTTATGCGTCCCGGCAGCTCCGGAAACACGAGAAGAACTATCCTACACATGACCTAGAGCTAGCTGCAGTGGTACACGCGTTGAAGATTTGGCGGCATTACTTGATGGGGAAGAGGACAGAGATATATACGGACCATAAGAGCTTAAAGTATATTTTCACACAGCCAGATCTCAACCTCAGGCAAAGGAGATGGTTAGAGCTGATCAACGACTTTGATGTGGGCATCAACTATCATCCTGGGAAAGCGAACATCGTGGCAGATGCTTTAAGCCAGAAGGTGCAGGTCAATAGGTTAAGCTTGAAGGACATGCCTACAGAATTGAAGGAAGAGGTTATAAAACTCAATCTATGTCTGGTGAATAGTGGTGAAGACATCGCCATGGAAGTGGATTCCACCTTAGAGAAAGACATCCGCAATGGTCAAAAGAATGACGAGAAGATACAAGAGATTAGACAACTCATCAAGGAAAATAAAGCCCCTGGGTTCAGAGAGGATGAACAGGGTATGGTGTGGCACGGGAAAAGAATCTGTGTGCTTGAAGTAAAGGAGATCCGTGAATTGATTTTGAAGGAGGCTCATGATTCAGACTATTCCATTCATCCTAGAAGTACGAAGATGTACCATGACCTCAAGAGCAGGTATTGGTGGTATGGCATGAAGCGAGATGTCGCGGAACATGTTGCCCTATGTGACACATGTCAATTGGTGAAAGCGGAACATCAACGACCCGCGGGATTATTGCAACCACTCAAAGTGCCTGAATGGAAATAGGAAGAAATCGGTATGGATTTCATAGTGGGATTGCCTAGGACCCAATCAGGATATGATTTGATATGGGTCATCATCGACAGCCTAACCAAGGTAGCTCATTTCATCCCCGTGAAAGAAAGCTACAGCGGATCCAAATTGGCGGAGATGTACATGTCAAGGATCGTGTGTTACCATGGAGTGACAAAGAAGATAGTGTCAGATCGAGGGACACAGTTCACCTCAAGGTTCTGGCAGAAGCTGCATGAAACCATGGGAACCCATCTGAATTTTAGTTCTGCCTATCATCCCCAAACTGACGGGCAAACGGAAAGAACCAATCAGATACTTGAGGATATGCTGAGAGCGTGTGCACTCAAAAACAATCGGAGTTGGGATAAGAACTTACCATATGCGGAGTTCTCCTATAACAACAGCTATCAGGCTAGTATGAAGATGTCACCATTTGAGGCTTTGTATGGGAGGAAGTGCAGAACTCCCCTATTTTGGAACCAAACAGGGGAAGGTAAAGTGTTTGGGCCCGAGGTACTACAAGAAGCCGAGGCGAAAGTAAGGGAAATCCACAACAACTTGAGGATAGCACAAACACGACAAAAGAGCTACGCCGATGTACGGAGAACAGAGCTCGTTTTCAACGTGGGAGACTATGTCTATCTCAAGGTGTCTCCTATTCGAGGACTTCGTCGGTTCAAGGTGAAAGGGAAGTTATCACCCCGATACATCGAACCCTTTCAAGTTCTGCAGAGGAAAGGCGAAGCGGCATATCAACTAGAACTACCGGCTCGCCTATCAGATGTGCATGACATATTCCATGTGTCACAGCTCAAGAAATGTCTGAGGACGCCTGAAGAGATGTTACCCATGAACGAGGTTGACGTAGCTGAGGATCTGTCTTATGCCGAACAACCGTTCAAGATTTTGGAGACAATGGAACGCCTCACAAGAAATAAAAGAATCCGGATGTGCAAGGTGCAGTGGAAGCATCACTCGGAAGAGGAAGCCACATGGGAGCGAGAAGACGAGCTTAAGGCACAATTTCCAGAATTGTTTTCCTAGATCCACCAATCTCGAGGTTGAGATTTTTTTAGGGGGGTAGAGCTGTAACACCCCAAAACCTGTTAAGAGGGGAATTTAAAAATTTTTGGACGTGTTGCATGTGGTGCAGAAATTCAAATTCAAATTGGAATTCAAATTCAACTCAAAACTGAAAAGAAAAAGAAAAAGAAAAAAACAAAACCCCCGGCCAGTGGGCCGAAACCCACCAGCCGGCCCACCCGCCCCCACGCCAGCCCGCAGCCGCGCGCTCCCCTCTCCCTCTCACTGACACGTGGGGCCCGTGTGTCATCCCTCACCTCCCGCTCGCGCCAACAGCCAGACTCTTCCGCGCGCGCCCGATCGCAACTGACTCCGTAATTCCGCGTCCCCAGCCCGACTCCCGTCCCGGACGACTCCGGCTCGATCTAAACAAACACGCCGCCCTCCCTCGTCTATAAAAACGCCGGCATCGCCCCGTTTTTTCCCCCACGATCGGCTGTTTTTCCTCCCGGTGAGAACCGAAGCTCCAATCACCGATTTCTCTCGATCTCTGCTCGGATTTTCCGATCTAACGCGCCGATCGTGTTCCACCGCCTCCGGGGAATCACACAGGTGCAGAAAACTCGCTGGTTTGCGCTCTAGGCACAGCTCCAACGAACACCGCAACGGTTCCACCTCGTACCTCGACGCCGACCGCCTTCCAGGACCTCCGAGCTCAAGAAAAACCCCGAGGTGAGATCCCCGACCTCCCCTCTACCGATCTATGCCATGAAATCCCAGTTTTAGGAAGAATAGACGAAGATCCGAAGTTTTCCGGTGAGATCGCCGCCTCCCGCCGCCGCGCGCCGCCGGGCAGCGCCGCCCGCGCACGGTGAGAGCGACGTGGCCGCTTATGCTCTGTCTATTTTAAATTGCACGGTAGAATTAAAACCCGCACGTACCGGTTCGGCGATCTAATCTGACCCGTCTGTTTAAAAACGGACAGTCCACGTCGGCCCCGCATTATAAAGGCCGGAATTCTTACGCGCTACCCCCTGGGGATCTCGGAAAACACGAGCTAGCCCCGGAAACTTCTGATCTAGCCCCTGGAACTTCAGAAATTCATGTAAATTCAATTAAAAATCAGTTTTAGCCCCTGGACTTAATAAAAATTAGGAAAACCCCTCTGTTATGTGTAGTTAGACCCCTGGAAATTTATGAAATAATATAATAGACCCTGTAGTGGGGTGAGTTTACCTTTTTAACCCTATATGATATTAAATTTAGGAATTTGAATATGTGATTAGGATTTAAAATTTAAAAGGTGAGGCAAACACATTGTAAATTCAAATTTAAACTTCACTAGCACTTGGAAAACTTTAGAATGAGTTAGAAATAGATTTTTGGCTGAAATGAATTCTGTCTAAATGATATTCATATTTCTTAGTTCTAGAAACATATTTTTGGCTAGGAAATAATTCTAAAAACTAGTAAAATAAATTTAAATTGTTCCACATCATAGAGGAAGTTCAAATATAAATTATTGAACATTTTAGATCAGAACCTATTCTGTTTAGATGAGGTGTCTTACTATTTTCATAATAAAACTCACCTTTAGGTATAGAAAATAAATCTGGAAAATATAGGAAAATAGGTATGCATAACTAGAAAATGATAAATAAAGTCTCCAAATCCAAAGACTTCAGTTTAGGATTTAGTAGAAGATCTGAAAGCCCATTTGAAGTAGGAAATTACCTTCCATGCAAACTTGGTAGCTAAAGAGTGTGTTAAAAAATTTGTTTAAATTGGAAATTCATATATAGTGTGCAAACAGAAATCTGAATACAAAAGTTAAAAATAATATACATATGTTTAAAAGTGCATGTAGGCTAAAAATCAACACATCTAGAGTAACCACAACACTTAGAAATGTGAATAACTACCATATGTATGTATGTGTGGAGTGAAAGTGTGAACTATGTCTTATGGATTGTTGTTTTCTTTTGCTATGTGTGTTGGCATGAGTAGAACCTTCCCCAGAGCAAGTTCTTCCCTTTCAAGATCAGGACTATCCATTCCCAGAGCAGCAGGAAGAAGGCAAGTGTCCTTGACCACTTTGATCCTATGCTAGGATGTGTAGATAGAATTATTTGCATTGTCAATTGAAATATGAAACCCATGTTAGGAAGTTTTCCTAGAATTGCATTACCTTGTTTCCTTGTAGCTTGGGTTGGGATTTATTTTATCATGTTGTTTATTCATATGCTTATGCTTAGCCATGCTTAGAATGGGATAATTGGGATATGAGATCATTAATTTGTTTACCTTACTCTTGAATGAGATATTATGAGTTATGTAGAGGTAGGAATCAAGGCAAGTTGGATGATTTGGTTGGTGCTGGGTGCACGAGACTCGGGTTTGTGTTTAGTACTTGTCATGTGTGTTGTCGCCTTGCGACCTCGATGGAATCTCGTATTCATCCACTCCGGCCATCTTCTCTCCGAGTGGTTAGACTCTTGATTAAGAGACCTGCTCTGATACCAATTGATAGTTGCCTAGAGGGGGGGCGGTGAATAGGTTAAAATACCTGAAATGACTTAATTAAACGAGATTAGAACACAGGAGCCAGACTAGTCTTGCTCAGGGGCGGACTAGTCCAGTCAGCCTGCTGAAAAAAAAACCTAAAACTTGATTTTTATGGGTTTTTTCTTCAGATTTTAGTCTAACAAAATGCAGATAAGATAACTAGAAATCTAATATGACAGGTATGATAGAATATTGAAATGGATTGCAAGATTGTAATGAGGAACACTATATGATCAAAATAGACAAAGTGAACCCTAAGCAATTTAGCGATCGATGAATTGTAAATGCAGGAAAAGACACAGAGATTTTTGCCCGAGGTTTGATTCCACTCAAGAATCTATGTCCCTATTGAGGATTCCACAAAGGATCGGGTTTAACAACCCTTTCCTCACCAAGTCGCCACTAAGGCCATCCCGGTTCTTCCACTATCACAAAGGTGAACTTACAAGATCTTTGGGGCTGCTCACAATCCAATGCTCTCACTTGAACACGTCCACAAACTTTACGAATCTCACAAGCCACAGGTCACAAAGACTCACACCAAGTGCACGAGATCACTGCAAGAGCCAAAACACGAAGTTCTTCCTTCTCCTCTCCTTACACACCCAAATCCACAAAAGAATTGGTTCTAGAGGGTGGGTAGGCAATGGAGAAGGCTTAGAGAGGCTCTAGGATGACTGTGGCAGCGCTAGGGTTCCAGTGGGGTCTAAATGAAGTCGAGGCATCTCCTTTTATATAAATCCCGACAGCCAACCGTTGCCACCAACTAAAGTCCGGACTAGTCTGGTCAGGACCTCGGACTAGTCCGGTCTTCGAGGACCACTGACATCACAAAGCCACCTACCCCCCAACATTCAAATTTCAAACATTCACAGATTTCCGGACTTGTTCGCCTCACAACGGACTAGTCCGATCTCACACAGGAACTCTTTGTCCAGGTGAGAACGGACAATTGTGGAGGACCCGGACTAGTCCGGCCACTAAGGTGGACAAGTCCGGTCCACCATGACTTAGCCGTGGGAGCTCTCATCTCACAATAATATGTATTAGTCCGCCTCAGAACGGACTAGCCCGAACTCACACAAGAACTCTTGGTCCATGTGAAAACGAACAAGTCTGGCTAGCCTGGACTAGTCCGACCACTGAGGCGGACAAGTCCGGCCTACCAGGACTTAGTCCCAAAACACTCTCACCAAGAGAGAAACGGACTAGTCCATCCCAAAACGGACAATTCAGAACTCAGTCAGGAACTCTTAGTCCACCCCAAAACGGACTAAGCCGTAGGACTTCCGGACTAGTCTGGCCTCTAGCCCGGACAAGTACGGCCTACCCGAGTTTACCTCACTAGCACTCTCCACTAAGGATTCGACACTTCTAACGCTTTGAGCTCTCTTCTATGATCTTAATGCACTTGACACACACACTATCACTCTTACACGGCTAGCCTACTAAAGACTCAAATGAAACCCTAATTTCTACTCTTCAAGTCTTTGACGCCATTCTTCATCCTTTTCCTTTTTGAGAGTTTAGGTGTCCACCTTGGAAATATCCTGTGCTTATGATCATCTTAGCTTATTAGTCTCTTAATTGTTGTCATCAATCATCCAAAACCCACGGGGATACCAAGATGCACTTACAATCTCCCCCTTTTTGGTGATTGATGACAACACATTAAGTTTCAACATAAGAGGTAAAAATTTGATTTTCATAACAAGTGCGTGTATGCATAACTCCCCCTGGATGTATGCAACAGTAAAAGAGGGGAGTTGACATACATTCACATGTTATGGTGGGGTGCCTACATGTTATGCTCAAAAAATGTGATAAGACAATAAAACATAGCAAAGGGCAACAATGATCAAATATAAGCCATAAGATCAAATATAAGCCATAAGATCCACACATAGTCTTACACAAAAGAGACACAATGCATAAAACATAGATAATCATGTCCAAGGATTTATACAAGACTAGAAGATGATAAAAAAGACATCCTCTTCCATCTCTCCCCCTTTGGCATCAAGGCACCAAAAAGGGAAAAAGGAAGAAGATACGCCTAAGTCTACTCGTCATCTTCATCGTCTTCTTCTTCATCGCCATCTTCATCGTTCTCCGTGGCCTCCATATCATCTTCCTCGTCGTAGACGGCGGTGGATGGAGACACGACCTTAGAAGAGCTTCCATCTTCCCTGAACTGTGCGAGCTCATCAGCAATGAACTCTGGATAAGGAGTGAGCTCCCCATCACTCTCCTCGAGAAGAGACATAGACACCTCAAGCTTGTCGCGCACAGCCTTGAGGTACTTCTCCTGACGCCTCTCCATGCGTCGAGTCCGGACCTCCACACGCCGACAGGAGGCGAAGAGTGTGTTGAAGCACTTGAAGAATCCGCTCATCGACTGCGGAGGAGGAGGTGATGAAGGAGCCACTGAGCTAGGAGGAGCCACTGAGCTGGAAGGAGGTTGGGCATTTTTCCTTCTGGAAGATTCTGGCACAATTGGGGGGAGCTGAGGACGGAGAGGTTGATGAGTCACATCCTTGACGAAGACAAGCCCCGACACCTTCTCAATTAAGCACATGATATATGGTGCATAGCCACATGAGCGGTTGGGAGTGTGAGAGATGTTGAAGATGTCTTCATAGATGTGCTCAACGAGGTTAAACCTCTCTTCTCCATTAATCAAGAGGAGGAGATGCCTTAAGTTTCCTTGAATTACCCCTGCATCTCCATCCTTAGGGTCAATGGTTCTCCTCAGAATCCGGTTGAGGATGCTATAGAATGGCTTGATGTTCCTAGCAAGCCCAACCTCATAGGGAACATGGCTAGCATACATGTAGTCAAGCTGATCCCTATCCACTGCCTTGAGGTTGGAAATAATGATTTCATGGTTCAGGTGCTTCTCAAGGCCAAGTATCCGAGCAAACTCCTCATATGTGACTGAGTACTGCTCTCCATGGGTCATCCAAGTGATTTTCCGGTCACCGTAGGTGGAGAAGTACACGGTGGTGTAAAACTGCACAATCACTTCGATGTTCCAATCATACTTGGAGCTCCTGATTTTCTTGATTCCATGGCGCTCTGCGGCTTCAATCACGGCATCAAAAGCTTTATGCTTCCTTTTGGCCATGTAGTCCCAATCTATCCATTGAGCTTGAGCGACTGGAGTCGTCATCTTCAAGTATACCAGACGATAGTAGTCGCAATGGAAATCACACCAAAACCTAGGGTCGGCTGTGTGCTTCTCATAATCATAGACCTTATCCATTCTCAGACTTCTCGCCTTCTCAGCACCCTTTCCTTTGAACACATATGCTGCATTGTTGGGCTGCCGGTATGGATCTCTAGTAGGGGCAGCCATCTTCAGGGGACAGATGGGCTTCGATTGCCCCTTCTCCCTGATTACAATGTCTCCTGCCCTCTTTGTCGGTGCCTTGGCAGTTGCCTTTTTGTTCTTGGGCTCCTCAGCAAGTGGAGCCTTGCCTTTCTTCGGGTCAGAGAGAACCCTACCCTCGGGTTCTTTCCCCTTCTCTTTTTCCCGCTCTTTCTCTCCCAAGGTGATCAGCTTTTTCCTCTTGGGCTCTACGACACTAGCATCCTAGGAGATATGGGCTTCACGTTCGGCCCTTTTCTTCTTCCGTTGATCTGCCAAGGATTCTTCAACAGCTTTGGCAATCTGTGTGTAAGATCGAAGTACACGTGTAAAGCTACCAGAGGGGGGGGTGAATGGTAGATAAAAACTTTTCAGCGGAAGCAACAAAACACCCCTCAGCAGAAAACCGATCTGTTTAAGAAACCGTGTGTGCGACTAATCTAAACGTGTTAAACTGTGACAAAATTAGTATAGATTGTAGAGAATCACGTCACGAAGACGTCACAACAAGAATCATGAAAATCCCTTGGGAGACTCAAGTTACGATCGAAAGATCGAACAAAGGTCAATCTGTCCTACCCGAAAAAAACAGTTCTGGAATACTGCAAAGAAACTCGTGTAGATCATAAACCACAAATTCAGTGAACGTGAAATCTTCACAGATGATATATAATGAAGTTGTGAAGACAACCGAAAAAGAATCACATCAATTGGATCTAAAAAACTCGAGCGCAAAATCCAGCCGGTTGAACCACGCCTTGGAACCATATCTCCACTTCCATATCTCTTCACCACGCCTTGGAACCATGTTGCCACGTCCATGCACTCCTTGCACACGTACAAACATCTTCCAACTACGTCCAAGATACCTTCATATGCATTGTTCTTGATTCAAACATACTGCGCAACCTCCCGATCAACTCAACCACAATTCCTCCCGAACTTGCTTGTTGAACCTCATCTTCTCCCTAAGACTAGTTCAATGGATCCCGTCATCAGCCATGTCTTGAACTCAAGCAACACCTGCACATGAATAAACAATCAATACTACCGAGCACAAGTCCTCGACTTGACTCTCGTTAGTTCCGGAACTACAACATCTTACGTGAGCACCTCACATAAGCATGTTGTAAACCATAGCAAAATGATATCAGCCATAACCACCAAAACACACCAAAAACTTAGTAAAATAATACTAAGCAAACTTTCCATAAGAGTAAAGCAAGTTCGAAACATTGCAAGTTAAAAGCAGAACCATTGCAATCAAGCTCCGAACCTTACCAAAGCTAACCGGACCTTGAACCGGAGCTTACAAAAGCTAGTCGGACCCAGCGCCGGAGCTTACTAAAGCTTAGTCGGACCTAGCACGGAACTTACCAAAGCTAGTCGAACCTAGCACCGGAGCTAGCAAAAACAAGTCAGACCTAGCCAAAATAAGTCAGACCTAGACAAAGCAAGTCGGACCTTGCAGGAGCTCGGACCTAGAGTCGGACCTTGTTAAAAAGGTGTTTTGGTAGTATTCAAAACTTTTATCGTCAAAGCCAATGTATTCAGCACACATAGGTCTCACAATCTCCCCCTTGATGAATGCATTGGCAACACCACTTAAAATTTGAACATTGGCTTATTCACATGAAAAGATTTGAAAACAATTTCTCCCCCTTTGTAAATCAGAAATAAAATGAGAAGAAAAATAAAAATACGAAAAATTCTCCCCTAAGAAGAATCGTGCCAAAACACTTGTGAATGTGTGCAATGTGTGATCAATTTCTCCCCCTTTGACAATGTATTCAGCAAGGTACAAAAGAGAAAATTTAATTTGTTATGAGCACATTATAACATATACATATAAAACAAAGCTCATCCAAATCATACTATCAAGTAACTTACACTATCACATCAATGAGATACATAAAGTAGTGTAAGCCATGCTAGAAATCAAGTGTAATTTTCAATTTAAGCAAGTCATGATCTCACAAACTTAACTATTTCAAGACCTGAAAACATGACACTTGTTGCTGCATTTTATTTATCATTTAAAGCACAAATTTTGATCTTATGACATTTGCAAGAGATTATATGCAACATCAGCCTTATTCTAACCAACCAAGCCAAGCCTATGTCATTTGACAGTCAGAAGCTTAAGGACATGGTTTTAGTCATACACAACTCCTTTCAAGTTCATATCTAAGTGCAATGATAAGCCACCTCAAAAGAAGAAGTGCGATGCATGCATATTCTCTTGATCTTTTCTCATTTTTTTATTTGAACATAAAAACTCAACATGTGAGTTGATTACTTGATTAATTTTTTATGATTAAAAGCACTTGTGAGCATGCAACAAGTTCAAAACAGCAAGAAAGTTCGACCATGACCAGATTTAGTGTAAGTAATTATTCCAATTACTAGATATGGTAAAAACTATAAAATCTATAACACGAGTAATGTAGTAAGAACTTTCAGCATGAAAAAGGAATCACAAAGTCATATATGCATGAAATACTATGCTCATATTATTTTAATTTCAGATTCACGCATAGACTTCTCAAGTTACAAAATTCTCCCTCAATTTAAGCCATGAGGATGCATAACCCCTATTTCACTACAAATGTAACAAAAACAAGTGAAATTCAAAGGTTTTGTAAAAATGTCAGCCAATTGTTGTTCGGTATCTACATGGTGAAGCACAATGTTCCCTTTTTCGACATTATCACAGAGAAAGTGATACCTAATGTCAATGTGCTTAGTTCTCAAATGTTGCACGGGGTTTTTAGCAATGCAAACGGCACTAGTGTTATCACAAAATAGTGGAACACTATCTAGATCAACCCCATAGTCCTTAAGTGTTTGAACAATCCAAAGAATTTGTGAGCAAGCACTAGCAGCAAGTACATATTCAGATTCGGCTGTGGATTGTCCAACTGAACTTTATTTTCTAGAGGACCAGGCAACAAGTGAATTACCAAGAAAATGACAAGCACCAGAAGTACTTTTCCTATCAATCCTACAACCCCCAAAATCAGCATCGGAAAAAGCTTTCAAAGTAACGGTTGAGGAAGAAGGAAGAAAAATACCAAATTCTTGAGTTCCATGTAAGTACCTGAGAATCCTTTTTACGGCTTGACGATATGAAGCACGTGGGAAGGCTTGAAACCGTGCACAAAGACATATGCTGAATTGTATGTCCGGTCTTGATGCCGTGAGATACAAAAGTGATCCGATCATGCTTTTATATTCTTTTTGATCAACGGGATCACAATCTTCATCAAGTTCAAGTGTTGTTGCTGTTCCCATTGGTGTCCGAAGAGGCTTGTTTTTGTCCATGTTGAAGCGCCTTAGGAGATCTTTTGTATACTTTGTTTGATGCACAAAGGTACCCTCCTTGGTTTGCTTGATTTGCAGCCCCAAAAAGTACGTGAGTTCTCCCATCATACTCATCTCAAATTCTGAACTCATCATAGCTGAAAACTTGAACACAAGATCATGAGAAGCACAACCAAAGATAATATCATCCACATACACTTGAACGAATAATGAGTCATTGCCATGCTTAAGCACAAAAAGAGTTTTATCAACCTTGCCCATGGTAAACCCCTTTTCAAGTAAGAATATTTTTAACCTATCATACCATGCTCTAGGGGCTTGTTTGATACCGTACAAGGCCTTGGACAGTTTGTAAACATGATTAGGAAAATTTGGATTTTCAAAACCAGGTGGTTGTTTGACATAAACCTCCTCATCTATGTATCCATTAAGAAAAGCACTTTTAACATCCATTTGATATAGCTTAAAACCTTTAGATGCAGCAAAAGCTAACAAAATTCTTATGGCTTCTAATCTAGCAACAGGAGCAAAAGTTTCATCAAAATATAGACCTTCAACTTGTGTGAAACCTTGAGCAACCAACCTAGCCTTATTCCTAACCACAACCCCATCCTCACTTTGTTTATTTTTAAACACCCATTTAGTTCCAATTAAATGTGACCTTGAAGTGGAGGTACAAGTTTCCAAACATTGTTTCTTTCAAAATTTTCTAACTCTTCTTGCATGGCAATAATCCAAGATTCATTAGTGAGTGCGTGTGATATATCTTTGGGTTCAAAAGAAGCAACAAAAGCAGAATGAGCATGATAATTGGGGTCGAAAAACCTGGATCTTGTAACTCGTTCATGCAAGCTTCCAATAATTTGTTGTGGAGGATGACTTTTGAGAATCCGGAGGGGAGTGGACACTTCACAAGCCTCTTCTTCTTCATGATCATCACAAATAGATGAGCTTGTGACGTGAGGAGGATCTGGACCAGCAATGGTGGTCGTCGGTGCTGGCTGTGAATCAAGATCAGGAGCTGGAAAAATGTCATTAGCTGCTGAATTTCCGGGCAACAGCACCACTTCTTCCTCTTCTTCAACGAAAATACTCTCCCCCTGCGGATATGGATCCGGACCTGCAATATTTGAACTAGTACCTGGGCTAGCTTCATCAAAAGAAACCTCACAAGTCTCCACAATTTTGTTAGTATCAAGTAAAAGCACACGGTAGTCTCTAGTATGAGATGGATAACCAAGAAACATGCCATCAACAGATCTAGCTTCAAATTTATCAAGATTACCATGTTTCTTAACAAAGCATTTGCAACCAAAGACCCTAAAGCGTGTGACACTAGGCCTATGTCCAAACCTGAGCTCATATGGTGTTTTACCTAGCTTAGCACGCAAGAAAACACGATTTGAGACATAACAAGCGGTTGCAATTGCATTAGTCCAAAATTTCCTAGGAGTTTGATATTCATCAAGCATAGTCCTAGCCATCGCAACTAAGATTCTGTTCTTTCTCTCTACACCACCGTTTTGTTGAGGTACATATGGTGAAGAAAATTGATGATCTATTGCATTTTCAGCACAAAAGTATCAAACAATTGATTTTTAGATTCGGTTCTATTATCACTTCTAATTGCTCTTAAAGATCCTGGGTGATCAATTGATAATCTAAGAAATAAAGTTCTAAAGTGACTAAATGCTTCATTCTTAGATGCCATAAAGTAAACCCAAGAGTATCTAGAATAGTCATCAACAATCACAAGAACATAACATTTACCTCCGAAAGATTGAATACGCGAAGGTCCTACGGTGTCAAGGTGTAAAAGTTGACCCGGTTCAGTTGTTATGGTCATTGTGAGAGGAGCATGTGAACCTGCAACCATCTTAGCATGTCTACAAGAAGAGCACACAATTTCTTTGTCCCCTTTAAGTTTAGGCAGCCCACGTATGCGATCAAGAGTACTAACACGCGTGAGATGATCAAAGCCTACGTGACCAAGTCTACGATGCCAAAAATATAAATGTTTGGAATCATTTGCAACTAGACATCTATGCTTAGAGGAAGACATATCAAAATCAGCTTTAAAAACTCTTCCAAACCGAGACATGTTAAAAATAAGCTCACTATTTGAACCTACAACTTTGCAGCAGTTTTTATTGAAAATAATTTCCAGATTTTCATCTAGCAATTGTGAAACAGAAAGCAAGTTGTATTTCAAATTTTTGACAAGTGCCACATCCTTCAAAGTGTAGTGATCATTTACTCTAACCGAACCCTTAGCAATTATAGGAGTTGAAGAATTATCGGCAAAAGTAATATTCTCTACACGTGACACAAAAGAAAGAGAGGAGAACCATTCTTTGTTACCGGTCATGTGGCGTGAGCAACCTGAATCCACAATCCAAATGTTCTCCTTCCTCAAGCGTGTAACCTACATAGAAGCACAATACGTCGATGACTCAATACTAGGGTTAGTTAAAAGACATTTAGGAATCCAGTACTGAGTCACACGACGTCCAGTAGGAATAACATGCGAAAGCTGAGATAAAACAGCAGGTTTATGAGTGAAAGTTTGAGATTTTTTGTTCTTAACTACTGACCTATGAGGTGTTACTTGTGTAGCACGTAAATCAGTAGCTCCGGAGGCAAAAACAGAAGGTCCGGAGGCAAAAACTGAAGCTCCGGAGGCAAAAACTGAAGCTCCGGAGGTAAACTTTGAATATTTCTGACTCATAACAGCAGGTTGCATGTTCCTGACATTCGGTTTAGTATGTGCAACAAATTTTGCATGAGAGTTATAAGATCTAGCTTGCATTCTTTCCTTTTTATGTTGTTTAGCTAGTCTATAACAAAAATCTATGACATGACCATCTCTACCACAATAGGTATAATGAAATTTAACTTTCTGTTCATGTCTAGATGAACATGCAGTATGCTTATTTGAACCCGAATGTGACAACACTCCTGCAGATTTAAAAACCACTTCTTTTTGTTTAGAAACTATTTGAATCAAACTACTTCCTAATGATTTTACAATTTTAGGTGGATGTTTCTTAGCATGAGCATGTGAATCAAAACCTAAACTAGTTTTATCATTGTAAGACTTGGAAGAATTCAGCAGCAAGTTTAGGTTCTTATTCCCATTACAAAACCGTTCTAATGTCTTATGCATGTTATCAAGTTTATTTGATAGATCAAGGCAATTTTCACATGAAATTTTTCCTTTTAATTTGCAATTGGAACAATATTTAACTTCATGAGAATGTAAAGCATTGTTCAATATAGAAATTTCTTTCATAGCATCTTGTTGTTTCTTATCAAGATCATCACAAGTAGAACAATGCAAATCAATTGTAGAACAACAAGCATCTTTCAAGTTTTATCATTAAGTGCAGCAAGCTTTTTGTTCTTTTCGATTTCAAGTTCAAGTTTATCAAGTGTGGAGGTGTGTGCACTTCTTAGAGAGGACAATTGTTCATATATTAAATCACATGAGGAACAAGAATCATCACTAGGAATCAAGGATTTTAAA
Organism: Neostapfia colusana; assembly: GCA_030760725.1. Lineage (NCBI taxonomy): Eukaryota > Viridiplantae > Streptophyta > Magnoliopsida > Poales > Poaceae > Neostapfia > Neostapfia colusana. The sequence goes on along the minus strand of JASWHV010000008.1, from coordinate 39,828,244 downwards.
CGATTAATTTCAGATTCTAGTGACTCAATTTTAACAGCATTGTCCCTAAGCTTTTTGTCCTTTTTCTTAACAATAATAGTGGCACGAGAAATAGCATCACACATTTCTTCGCAAGTAGGACATACCTCTTCGTTGTCACTGTTGTGTTCTGCATCCTCCATACTTGATTTTGATTTGCCCGCCATGAAGCACAAGTTTGCCAGATCATCTTCATCTTCGTCACTTCCAATGTCTACATTACTCGAGCCAAGTTCTTGAAGTGCGGTGATGGAACTGTTTATCAGTTTGCGTCCTGTAAAACACTTCTTTTTCTTGTTGGTGTTGCCAAAAGAGGACTTGACTTTATTCTACTTTTCATCACGGTTAGAAGGACCTGAAAGGTTAGGGCAATCTGTACGAAAGTGTCCTGTCTTACCACATTCAAAGCATCGTTGAGGTCCGGAGCTTCCTCTCCTTCTAGTTCTCACATTTTGCAATGCTTTTGAGAATCTAGTAGAAAGAAGTACTAGCTCCTCCTCTGGAAACTCCTCAATCTGTTCCAGGGTTAGTGAAGACAGCAAAGCAAGTGTATTGTTAGATGATTGGCCGGAGCTAGGCATATCACATTGTGAGACAAATGCAATAATCTTATTTTGGTTCTTACGTGATATAATGTCAATTTCATGAGTTTTTAGCATAGAATAAAGCACATCTAATGTAAGAGTACTCATGACAGTGGATTCATGTATGGATGTTACTTTCATCTCCCAAATTGATATGTCTAATGCACTTAGTAATTGCCTAGCATTTTCAGCATCTGAAAAATTAACATTGACGCTACGCAAGTTGCTGAGAATTTTATTAAAGCGAGCAAAGAGGTCATCAATGGACTCACCGGGTTGCATCTCAAAGCGCATGTATTCTTTCTTGAACATATCCTGTCTTACCTCCTTGATCGTGTTGGATCCTTCGTGGTAGTCACAAAGTGCTCTCCACACATCGTACGCCGATCGAAGGTGTGCAACACGGTCGAAGTCGCTCTAAGTTAGTCCTTGTATGATCAAGTTCCGAGCCTTGTTGTTGTTGTCGACATCTCTCATGTTTGTAGCCGTGACTTGATCATTTGAAGGCACATCGTAAGGCTTGTACACCTTTTCCCATATTGCAAAGCCTTGCGCCTGGATTAAAGCTTCCATGCGTGCCTTACAAACCTGAAAATTAATACCACTAAACACACAAGGTTTGGTGGAGTATTTCTCTATGATGATTAGTCAAAACACATGCAAATCATAAATATTAGAGCAACCTGGCTCTGATACCAATTGTAGGATCGAAGTACACGTGTAAAGCTACCAGAGGGAGGGTGAATGGCAGATAAAAACTTTTCAGCGGAAGCAATAAAACACCCCTCAGCAGAAAACCGATCTGTTAAAGAAACCGTGTGTGTGACTAATCTAAACGTGTTAAACTGTGACAAAACTAGTATAGATTGTAGAGAATCAAGTCACGAAGACGTCACAATAAGAATCATGAAAATCCGTTGAGAGAAACTCAAGTTAGGATCGAAAGATCTAACAAAGGTCAATCTGTCCTACGCGAGAAAAACAGTTCTAGAATACTGCAAAGAAACTCGTGTAGATCATACACCACAAATTCAATGACCGTGAAATTTTCATGGATGATAGATAATCAAGTTGTAAAGACAACCCAAAAGGAATCACATCAATTGGATCTGTAAAACTCGAGTTATGATAAAACCACCGAAGCAAGGTAGTGCTGAACAGAAACTCGACGAGAAAAACTTGTCTGAAACAAGTCGGACGAACAACGCATAAAAGTTCCTTTAGAATACGAATTTTATTTATCAAAACACAAGAGTAACAGCCCCAAAGTCGTGCTCTCCATGAGCCTTGGCCTCCCTTGCTTATATAACCAGCTCTATGGCCAATCCAATTCAAACTAGCACTCCTACTCCTACTTGGATTTAAACTGTAACTTTCTGCTCAAGACTCTTCTATACGTAGATAGAAGCAATCTTAAGACTTCCAAACACCTTAGGAATGTCCCAAACATTCCTAAAACAAATCTCCTTCATGCCTAACATGAAATCCTGTTATAACCAACTCGAAACTTTCGATAAACAAACCATAACCGCCTCAGCCGCAGCCTGAGCGCAAAATCCAGCCGGTTGAACCTTTTCAACCATATCTCCACTTTCATATCTCTTCACCACGCCTTGGAACCATGTTGACACGTCCATGCACTCCTTGCACACATGCAAACATCTTCCAACGACGTCCAAGATACCTTCATATGCATTGTTCTTGATTCAAACATACTGCGCAACCTCCTGATCATCTCAACCACAATTCCTCCTGAACTTGGTTGTTGAACCTCATCTTCTCCCTAAGACTAGTTCAATGGATCCCTTCATCAGCCATGTCTTGAACTCAAGCAACACCTGCACATGAATAAACAACCAATACTTCCGAGCACAAGTCCTCGACTTGACTCTCGTTAGTTCCAGAACTACAACATCTTACCTGAGCACCTCACATAAGCATGTTGTAAACCATATCAAAATGATATCAGCCATAACCACCAAAACACACCAAAAACTTAGTAAAATAATACTAAGCAAACTTTCTATAAGAGTAAAGCAAGTTCGAAACATTGCAAGTTAAAAGCAGAACCATTGCAATCAAGCTCCGAACCTTACCAAAGCTATCCGGACCTTGAACCGGAGCTTACCAAAGCTAGTCGGACCCAGCGCCGGAGCTTATCTAAAGCTTAGTCGGACCTAGCACGGAACTTACCAAAGCTAGTCGGACCTAGCACCGGAGCTAGCAAAAACAAGTCAGACCTAGACAAAGCAAGTCGGACCTTACGTCGGACCTTGCCGGAGCTACCCAAAACAAGTCGGACCTATCGTCGGACCTTGCAGGAGCTCCGACCAAGAGTCGGACCTTGTTAAAAAGGTGTTTTGGTAGTATTCAAAACTTTTATCATCAAAGACAATGCATTCAGCACACATAGGTCTCACACTGTGCCTGCTCGTTGAGATCATGTCTCTTCTTTGTTCTTGCCTCTCGAATGACGACATCCTTAGCCGATTGGGTCTCCTTCGCCACCCTCTCTTCGGCAATGCGCCGATGGAGGGCTTGTTGAGCCTTCTTGACCGCGGGACTTGCAAGAGGAGAGCTTTGGTCGGAGTCCGACATATCGCCTGAGAAACAAAAGATAGGAGGTCAAGGAAATGGAATATTGCGAAAGAATTCACTAAAAATGGCTAAAGTTGGGGTTTGTCCTGTGTCCGTTTAGGGGCCGGACTAGGCCGCCCGAGAACGGACTTGTCCGCCCATAAAACGGACTAGTCCGGGTTACACAGGAAAAACTCTAACCCTAACAATTTTTCGCAAAAACTTTGAATCAAGTCGCAATACTCCTAGGCTACGATCACAATGACTTGAGGAACAACATTTGTGAAGAGGTTTCTAGCAAAATACCTAAGAATGAAGAAAAGGAGAGATTTTTGGGTAGGTCAAGAATACCTCTTCAAATCTCTAAATGTGATGAAATCGGAGGCAAAACTTGAGCAACGAAGCACGAGGAAGAGTTTCCGCACTCCTTAGGGCTCCAATATGTGAATCGGACGAGATTTTTGGTGGAGAAAAGCAAAAATTTTCAATTGGGGGCGGTTCCCGCTTAGATAGTGTGTGTGTGAGAGAGAGAGTTGAAAGTGAGGAGAGAGGGGGGTCTGGCCGCCCCTGGGAGGTTAAGTCCCCAGGGGCCGGACTAGTCCGACCTGGTGCACGAACATGTCCGGCCGACGGACCAGAGCCGGACTTGTCCGGCCTCCCAGGCAGACTAGTCCGGTTTGGACTTGTCCGCTAAGAAGTCCGACCTAGACAACACGAACTTGTCCGGCCCATGGGCGGACTAATCCGGCTATAGGCTGAAATTTCATATAATCTGAATTTTGGCTCAAGATAATGATCCTTTTTGGACAAGTTTTTACAAATATCTTTGACAAATATGGTCAGTAAACATACATAAGACAAACAATGACCATATTTGACAAAGAATCCTTTTGAACATAGTTTTCATAGAGTAAGAGAGATTAGGGTAGAATTTTGAAAGCATGCGATTTTTGAAGTTTATATACAAGTAAAAAACAGATGTGCATGGCTCAAACAATGTTTCAAAAATCTAGGATATTTAGTTCACTCCTTAGGTCACAAAATTGTTTATCATCAAGGGGTTTGGTGAAGATATCCGTCAATTGCTTCTCACTTCTAACATGAGAGATAACGATATCTCCCTTGATAGAGTGATCTCGTAGGAAATGGTGACGGATATCAATGTGTTTGGTTCTAGAATGCTCTACGGGATTGTGGGCAATATTGATGGCACTCTCATTGTCACATTGGAGTGGAATATGGCTCAAAGTGTAACCATAGTCCCTAAGAGTTTGTCGCATCCATAGGAGTTGTGCACAACAACTCCTGGTTGCGACGTATTCCGCTTCAGCTGTGGATAAGGCAATGGAGTTTTGTTTCTTTGAAGACCACGAAACCAAGGACCTACCAAGGAATTGGCAATCCCCGGATGTGCTCTTCCTATCTACCTTACAACCGACATAATCGGTATCGGAGTATCCGATGAGATTGAACTTGGATCCCTTGGGATACCAAAGTCCTAGGTTAGGGGTGTGAACCAAATATCTAAGAATCCTCTTAACGGCTGTCAAGTGACACTTTTTAGGAGTGGCTTGGAACCATGCACACATACACACACTAAGCATTATGTCAGGCCTAGATGCACAAAGATAAAGCAAGGAACCTATCATGGAATGAAATATCTTTTGGTCCACACTTGGACCATCTTCATTGAGGTCAAGGTGTTCGTTGGTTCCCATTGGAGTCTTTATGGGTATGGCTTTGTCCATGTCGAACCTCTTGAGTATGTCTTGAGTATACTTGGTTTGACTTATAAACGTTCCTTCCTTGAGTTGTTTGACTTGAAATCCTAGGAAGAACTTCAATTCCCCCATCATTGACATCTCAAACATTTCGTTCATTATCTTTAAAAACTCATCACAAAAAGCTTTGTTAGTAGAACCAAATATAATGTCATCAACATATATTTAGCACACAAATAAATCATCGTTAAAATGCTTAGTGAAGAGTGTATAGTCGGCTTTCCCTATCCTAAAACCATTTTTAATGAGAAAGTCTCTAAGACACTCATACCAAGCTCTAGGAGCTTGTTTGAGGCCATAGAGGGCCTTTTGAAGTTTAAAGACATGGTTAGGATACTTATCTTCCTTAAATCCAGGTGGTTGCTCCACGTATACTTCCTCCTTGATTGGACCATTGAGGAAAGCGCTTTTCACATCCATTTGGTATAGCTTGAAATCATGATGAGTAGCAAAGGAAATCAAGATATGAATTGATTCAATCCTAGCTACGGGAGCAAAAGTTTCATCGAAATCCAAACCTTCAACTTATGCATATCCCTTTGCAACAAGTCTTGCCTTGTTTATTGTTACAACCCCATACTCGTCTTGCTTGTTGCGGAATACCCACTTGGTTCCCACATATTTGTGTTGGGTCGCTTCACGAGTTCCCATACTTGATTTCTTTCAAAATTGTTGAGTTCCTCTTGCATGGCCACCACCCAATCCGTATTTTGAAGTGCTTCTTCTACCTTGCAAGACTCCAAAGAGGAAACAAAAGAGTAATGTTCACAAAAGTTAGCCATTCGAGAATGAGTCGTTACCCCTTTGGAGATGTCTCCTAGTATGTTGTCGATGGGATGATCCCGTTGAACACTTTGGTGCACTCTTGGATGAGGTGGTTGGACTCTTTGATCTTCATCTACATCGTCATTCTTTTCTTCGTCTCCCCCTTGATCCAATCCTCCTCCTTGACTTTGATCATTTTGATATTTTTGAGGTTGGCCTTGCTCATCTTGAGCTTGATCATGGGAAGGAGACGTATCTTCTTGTGTTGGATGATCATTTGAATCTTGAGAATGTTCTTGAGGGAAAATGTCTCCAAGTGCCATCCTTTTAAGTGCTTCTTGTGGATCCTCTTCTCTATCTAGCACACTTTGATCAACTTGCTCCACTTGGGAGCCATTAGTCTCATCAAACACTACGTCTCTCGCTATTTCAACAATTTTGGAAGATTTGTTGAAAACACGATAGGCGTAGGTGTTTGAGTCATAACCAAGCAAGAAACCTTCATCGGACCTTGAAGCAAACTTAGAAGTCCTAGGATTCTTGTTGAGAATATAACACTTGCTCCCGAAGACATGAAAATAAGAGATGTTGGGTTTGTTACCAGTTAGAAGTTCATAAGACGTCTTCTTCAAAAGTCAATGAATGTACAACTGGTTTGTGGCATGGCAAGCGGTGTTAACCGCTTCCGCCCAAAACTGGTCCGACGTCTTGTATTCATCAAGCATGGTTCTTGCCATCTCAATAAGAATCCTATTTTTCCTTTCAGCCACCCTGTTTTGTTGAGGGGAGTAGGGGGCTGAAAACTCATGCTTGATGCCTTCTTCATCCAAGTATTCTTCCACTTGAGTGTTCTTGAACTCGGTGCCATTATCGCTCCTTACATTCTTGATTTTTAAGGAGAACTCGTTTTGAGCTCTCCTCAAGAATTTCTTGAGCACACCTTGAGTTTTGCCTTTGTCATGCAAAAAGAACACCCAAGTGAAGCGAGAATAATCATCTACAACTACACGACCATATTTGTTACCGCCGATGCTTATGTAGGCGATTGGACCGAAGAGGTCCATGTGAAGTAGCTCTAAAGGTCTTGTAGTCGTCATGACATTTTTGGATGGATGTTGAGCTCCAACTTGCTTTCCGGCTTGACAAGCACTACATGGTCTGTCCTTATCAAAAACAACATTTTTCAAGCCTCGAATGTGTTCTCCCTTAAGAAGTTTTTGCAAATTTCTCATCCCAACATGGACTAGCCGTCTATGCCAAAGCCATCCCATGTTGGTCCTCGCCATTAAGCAGGTGTCAAGTTGGGATTTATCCATGGTGAAATCCACAAGGTAAAGCTTTCCCTTGAGCACGCCCTTAAAGGCGATTGAGTCATTGCTTCGTCTTAAGACAGTCACACCCTCGTTAGTGAAAACACAGTTATAACCTTTATCACATAGTTAGGATATGGATAGAAAGTTATAATCAAGAGAGTCAACATGCAAAACATTGGAAAGAGTACGATGGGGAGAAATAGAGATTTTACCGGTGCCAAGGATTTTCCCTTGGATATTGTGCCCAAAGTATATTCCTTCACTTGGATCTTCATTTTCCTCATACTCCACAAACATCCTTCTCTCTCCGGTCATATGGTTTGTGCATCCACTGTCGAGCACCCATTTTGATCCATCGGAGGAGTATGCCTACAAAATAGAGTTATGTTTTTCCTTTAGGTACCCAAACAGTGTTGGGTCCTTTCATGTTAGTCAAGAGGCACTTGAGCACCCACACGCAAGGTTTTGGACTCTTGCGGAGTGGCCCAACATACCTAGCATAGGTCTTTCCAAATTTGTTCCTCAATAAAACATATGAAGCATCAAAGTCATGGAACAAAGGATGAGTTTCATTTTTAGGCATGTTAGATGATTTTGCGCTGTTCTTTCCATTTTCTTTGTTGGATGAACCTTCCTTGACAAAAACAATCACGTCTTTCCCATTCTTGGGAGTTTTAGCATGTTGCTTCCACTCCCGAGAATAGCCAAGACCATATTTGACATGTGGAGGTCTTATATTGGTATATGCACTTCGTGCATATGCCAACTTTTCCTTGTCAAAGATCCCACCTTTCGGCGATTACTTGTTTTGTGCCAACTTGAGTTCATTCTTAAGTTTTAGGACTATGTTTGAGCACTTGCAAGTTTGAGTTGCTTCGGAAGATTTCTTTGAGGAGGGTGAAATCATAGAGGAAGAAGGTGCATTGATCTTGAGAGACTCAACTTGTGTTTCAAGGATCTTGTTGACTTTTGTCAAGTTAACAATTTCATCCTTGAGCACAATAGTTGTGTCCTCAAGATTTGAGCAAGTTTCCTTGCTCAAAGCGAGTTCACGCTCAAGTGCCTTGCTTCCTTCCCTTTCAACCTCAAGGAGCTCTTCAAGCTCATGACATCTCTCCTTCTCAAGGATGAGCATGTCTTCTTGACGGTTGATGAGTTCCTCCTTCTGAAAGATTTCTTTCGACAACAATCTCATCTTTTTCAAGGTGCTCCTACTTAGATCCTTAAGCATGGATTCATTTTCACTACTACTATCAAAGCTATCAAGTGAAGAAGTAGAGGAGGATGGTTTAGATTTAAGATTTCTTCTTCCCTCCTTAGCCATGATACATGTAGACTTGAAGTCTTCAAGGTTGGGGAAGAGCTTGCTCCTTCCAATGGCAAGTGTCGCCACTTTGTCTTCATCCTTAGAGGATGAGTCTTTGTTTGAGTCCCATTACTTCCCAAGGTGAGCATGTCCCTATGGCTTCTTCTTCTTGAAGAACTTCTTCTCTTGGGACCTGCCATCTCTCTTCTTCTTTCTCTCTTCATATGGACAATCCACAATGAAGTGTCCATATTCACCACAGTTGTAGCATGCTCTTTTTGTCTTGAGCTTGGACATTTCCTTGTTCTTGTTTTCATAGTGGTTGCTCCCCTTCCTCCTTCTCATCATCCTCTTGAATCTGTTGATGAAGAGCACCTCTTCTTCATCGGTGTCGAGACTCTCATCATCACTTGCTTCGAAGTCTTGTGATGAGGATGTTGCTTTGAAAGCAACATCTTTCTTTTTGGATTAGGCGAGCCTTTGGAGGTCGCTGTAGAACATGGCTTCCTTCTCCATCATCTCATTGTTGATGATTCTTCCAAGCACTTCCTCCGGGGTCATTTGAGCATACCCCGGACTCTCACGGATCAAGGAGCAAAGAGTAATGTTTCGAGGCATGAATGCCCGAATCATCCTCTTCACCACCTCATGATCCATCCACCGGGTGAATCCATAAGATCAGATCTTGTTGACGAGGACTTTGAGACGTTTGTACGTGTCTTGAAAGGATGCACCATCTATGATGGTGAACCTCCCTAGATCTCCTTTGATCATCTTGATCTTGGCCTCCCTAATGACTTGGTTGCCTTCATGCGTCGTCTTGAGTGTGTCCCACATATCTTTGGCCACCTCCAATCCATCTACTCAGTTGAACTCTTCTCGAGTCAAGGATGAGGTGATGACCCCAACTGCTTAAGCATTGCGATGAAGTAGGATGGCTTGCTCCGGGGTAACGTCTTCTTCATTCCTTGGAATATGAACACCTGTTAGGACAATTTGCCACAAGCTAGGGTTTAAGGAGATTAGATGCATCTTCATATTATGCTTCCACATAGAGTAGTCATTTCCACCGAATTGAGGAGGTTTGCCAAGAGGAATAAACAAGTAATGATTGTTAGAGGTTAATCGCTCATAGTTGAAAGGATGTTGGGAGTAGTCTGGTTGACCACTCCTTTCTTGATCCTTCATCTTCTTCTTCTCCTCTTTGCTTGAGTGACCTAGCTTCTCGCGAAGTCGTGCCTTGAGCTGGCAAATTTCTTCATCGCCACTTAAATGGTCTTGCAGCACATCCGTGTTCTTCTTCTTGTCATGTGTGTTGTCGCCTTACGACCTCGATGGAATCTCGTATTCATCCACTCTGGCCATCTTCTCTCCGGGTGGTTAGACTCTTGATTGAGAGACCTGCTCTGATACCAATTGATAGTTGCCTAGAGGGGGGCGGTGAATAGGTTAAAATACCTGAAATGACTTAATTAAACGAGATTAGAACACAGGGGCCAGACTAGTCTTGCTCAGGGGCGGACTAGTCCAGTCAGCCTGCTGAAAAAAACCTAAAACTTGATTTTTATGGGTTTTTTCTTCAAATTTTAGTCTAACAAAATGCAGATAAGATAACTAGAAATCTAATATGACAGGTATGATAGAATATTGAAATGGATTGCAAGATTGTAACGAGGAACACTATATGATCAAAATAGACAAAGTGAACCCTAAGCAATTGATACCACGCTGACACGACCCCACTGGTCCTGTCGAGCCAGGATCACGCTGAGGGGTGCTGCGTTGCACAACACCGTATAACACACGTCAAAGGTACAAAGCGGAAGCGGAAGCTTTATTACATAAACAAGTTTATTAACATGTTTACATCAAAATAAGTTTAGTCCACACTCGCGGGCGTAGACTAAGCATCAAGTGCACGTTCAGCCCTCGAACGTGTCCTTGCTAGCACACTCGCACACTAACTCTGCGGCGTGCACGACTCCCACTCGACGGGGTTCCCCTCCTGGGGTTCCGTCTCCTCTTCGGGAGTCCCTTCCTCATAGAACCCTGCAAAAGCTTCAAACACAAGCAGTGAGCACGAAGGCTCAGCAAGTCTGACCCGTCTCACCTAAACATGAAACTTCTACATGAGGGTGATGGGTTGCATGAGGTAAAAATCATTTGCAAGGACTCGCCTAATTAGTAGAACCTTACTTTCAAATTTTAGCAGCAGGTTGTGGAGAACTTTACGCTAAGGCACATGAGAGAGCCGCAATCAAACAAGAAACGCATTTCTCTCATGTACTTTGCCCAAAGTTGAAAAGAACTTTAGTTAGCACTAAGCTACAACATATCATTAACAATCAATATCCAACTTTCAATCAGCAACATTTTAACATGTAACTAGCCTGTTCTTTCTACGTCACGGTACAGTGAACAAGTGGTACTCACTGACCGCGAGGGACGGCGATTATAATCGATTTACACCTGCAGGGTTACCCGAACAACCCGTCACGTACGCCCGTACTCGATGTTGCCTACAACAACCATCACGGACGCCGTACGCGACTACCTTTCACCCGTTAGCCAAATATTGAACCGGTCCCATCGTCCCGAGCAAGAGGTCCCTGCACGCGCATCTCTGTGCCGCCAGCTGATTTACACCTCGAGCTCTCAACCTACCCTCTGAACGACGGGCAATGCCTCAATACCCAGCTACCCGAGTTACATCAGTTTCCCGGTTCCCATATAGCCGGTAGGTCTTCGGTACTGTTCTAGCTTGTTCAACAGGCCCGCACACGGCTCGGTCCTCAATCGACACAAGCGGAGCTACAGCACACAGGCCCCAAAGTCCTGCTGCCCTTACTCTCCGCTCGGTCTCATTTTCTTGCCATGTGTATCATGTGCTATCTCTACCCGAGCAATGTGCCTCTAGCCTATTCTCGCGAGTAGTTCCAACTACTCGACTTGTACCGAATCCTACTCTATCCTAGCAATGCAGTGGCTAACGGGGTTTGCAATCCTAAACCCCAACCCATGGTTTTCTTGGCTATGCAGTGGGGTTTCCAAACAAGACTCTGATGCACAACATAAAGAAAACAAGTATGTGCTCAAAACAATAAAAATTTATAAAATGGTTAATGCAAACCGGGGCTTGCCTTGCTGCTCTTGGTCGTAGGCTAGCTGTTCCTCCGGAGTAACGAAGTCTAGGACTTCGGGTTCCTCCTCGACCTTAGCGACTACATGATAAGAACAATGTATGTATTAATTAAATGCCTTTGTATTAACTTAGAAGTTGTGAAGTCTATAACCTTTGCTAGATAGACCTAATGACTGTGAAACTTTTACTGTGGCTTGGTTACAACCTAAACAGAGACTTGGTCAAGTTTTAGTTGCAGCAAAGCTCATTTGAGCCCTCCACAAATAATTATGTCCTTGACCTTAATTAAAGGCTTTTAGGGTGTTCTAAGTATTTTCATGAAACAAACTATGACTTTCTGAAAACTAGATTTTCAGAGGGTTCTAATGGAATTGGTCTCACTTAATTTGGAAGTCTCTAACTAAAGATATGAGCTAAACAATTTCAGAGAAAATTCTGAAAATGTTTCTGAACATTTTCTATTTTCTCTGGAACAGTTTTACTAATCACACCATTAGGTGGACTAAATGAGCTCAAATGGATCTGAAATTTTTATGGTAGTTCAAGGATATTTTGGTGAACATCTCAGCAAAATTTCAGGATGTTCCTCCAAATGATTCTCCAGTTAAAATTCCTAACAGTTTAAACTTTAAGGAATTAATTCTGGAGAATTACGGAATTTCATGAAGTGACACTTGATTTTCTGGAAAGTACTCAAAGAGCTGAATCCAGCAAAATTTGGTTCACTCAATTTGGAGCTTTCTAGCCAAAGTTATAAGGATTTGAAGTTTGAAGGAAATCTGAAAATCGGGGAAAAGTTTAAACTCGCGCGTGGGCCCAGGGGACACGCGTCGCACGCCGAAGCGACAGCACACCGCGGCCCACAAGGCTTTTGCGCGCCAGCACACCCGATCCCGGCCGCAGCCGGATCCCGATTCAAAATATCGGCCGCTGACAGCTGGGGTCCACCCCCTTCTTCAACCTCGCGACACCCGCGCTCCGCCGCCGAGGGACCTCGCCGGAGAACTCGCCGCCGGCTGCTGTACAGCTTCAAACTTCTTGATTCTGGCCGCCCCTGCCTACTTTTACTTGGGGAACATGATCCGAGGGTCAGCTGCTCATGACAACGGCCGGAGCATGGTCGGCGACGAGCCGCCATATCGGAACGACTTCGGCCATGTCGGCTGATGCTCCTAGTGCCTCAGCTACTTGGGAAACCGGTCGGGGAGCATCAGTGGACCTCAGAGAAGGTCGACATGAACTCGGGGCAGCTCGGGGAAGGCCCGAAATAGGTCCTCACCGTGCGCCCGATACCCCCCGTGCGTTCCGCCATTAGTAGACCTTGAATTACGCCGGGCACAGAAGTTCTCCGGCCCAGAGTTGTGAAGGCAACTTGTGCGTCACCGTGTCTAGTTCGTGTGGGAGTGGCCTGAGGCCCTCTAATCCTTTCTAGAGCACGAATTAAACAGAATCGTACCCGAGGGTCGTTCTGCACACAGAAAGGGGAAAAGTGGAAATTCGCCGCCGGTGAGCAACCACTCGAGCTGTGGCTCGGGGATGAGCAGCACCGATCACTTGCGCGTCCAAGGGTGCCTTGGCTCGGGCGTGACAACGCCCAGGTTGGGCTGTCCACGAGAGCCCGAGGTGCGGCGGTTTCCAGTTCCGAGTTTGATCTTTCGGCACAGCCGATATCACTCGGTTTCAATCGATTTCTATCAATGGGAAGGATGGAGGATGGTTGCTAGTACCTTGCTGGGACCTTGGAATGGAAAGAGGGAGCTGCGATCGGCTTGATCAAGCAGGAACTCGCGCGGCGGCGATGGCAGTGGGAAAAGCAGTCGCGCACGTCGGTAGCTCGGGGAAATGGTGACTGAGGCACGCCGGGGAGGGAATAAATAGCTCGGCCGGCTGGCCTCCGGCTTGGGGCACGCAGCAGGAGCTGGCGCCGGCCGGCCCCTTCGGTGGCGCGCGCGCACAACAGCCGGGAACCGACTGAACTGTGGTTCAGTCGGTTTGCTTTGAGGCTGAGGCTGACATGTGGGTCCCACTCCTCTTTTAACCTCTGAAATTTATTCCTAACAGCTGTGGTAAACAGTGAACCCTATTCTACCCTTGGCAACTCAAATTATTCACCCAAGAGCCATTTGAATTGATCAAAGTTCAAATGAGGTTTGGTTTGAATGAATTTCAGCACAAGTGCAGTTTGAAATTCAAATAAAGTTTGAATTTCTCCCCCTTAGCTCATGTCAAGATCAACTCCAAATGGAGTGAAAATTGGTGTGTGAGCTCACAAAAATGTGCTGAGCAAGAATATGCCTTCCACTTTTAAATTCAGTGGGTGAAAACAGTTTGAATTTGAATATGTTTTCAAACTGCCCCTTTCCTATCTACACCCAAGATGACCTCAAAAATGTTTTGAATTTGGGTGAAACTTGGCATGGACATCCTTGGCAAAGTGTAGGAGTTTTCATATGTCCAGCCCATCTATATCACATGTGGGAAGTACCACTTTTGCAATGTGTGAGTTTGTTCCCCAATGAGCATGTTGATAATTGTTACTTGCTCTTTATTTGTGTTCATCATTTTTCCTCAAATGAGGTGTGTGGTGTGGGGATGAACACTGCAAATGGGTGTCAAAAACTGAGGCCCTTACATTCCTCCCCCCTTAAAAGAATCTCGTCCCGAGATTATAAGGTGAAAATGAGAGAGAGGACGGTGGAAAAATTACCGGATATGCGACGTGAGAAAGTCGGGGTAGTTAGTGCGAAGGAATTCTTCGCTCTCCCATGTCGCTTCATCCATGGAGTGATTACTCCACAGAACCTTGTAGAACCACAACGTACGGTTGCGTGTGGTTCGGGCCTTTTCATCAATAATCTGCACCGGTTCCTCCCGATAGGTGAGATCCGGTTGCAGTTCTTCAATGTCTTCCAGCTGAACGGTAGTTGATAGCTTGAGACACTTCCTCAGCTGGGAAATGTGAAAGACGTCGTGCACACCGGAAAGTGCTTCTGGTAATCTTAGCCGGTATGCCACCGATCCACATCTTTCGGTAATCTGGAATGGACCGATGAATCGGGGTGCTAACTTTCCTCTCACCCCAAATCTGTTCACGCCCTTCATTGGAGACACTCGTAGATATACGTGGTCTCCAGCTTCGAATTGTAACGGACGCCTTCTCCGGTCCGCATACTGTTTCTGTCGGGATTGAGCGGCTTTTAGGTTCGCTTGAATTAATCGAACCTTTTCTTCCGCGTTGTTGACAAGATCAATCCCGAAGGTAACCCTCTCGCCAGACTCACACCAATTCAGTGGTGTGCGGCATTTCCTGCCGTATAGCGCCTCGTAGGGCGCCATCTTGATGCTGGCTTGGTACCCATTGTTGTACGAGAACTCGGCTAATGGCAAGTGATCATCCCAATTCTTGCCGTGGTCGATAGCGCAAGCTCGTAGCATGTCTTCTAGGATTTGATTTACCCGCTCCGTTTGCCCATCCGTCTGCGGGTGGTAGGCTGAACTACGGATCAGCTTCGTCCCCAAGGCAGCGTGGAGCTGCTCCCAAAAACCGAGTGATATCGGCTGTGCCGAAAGATCAAACTCGGAACTGGAAACCGCCGCACCTCGGGCTCTCGTGGACAGCCCAACCTGGGCGTTGTCACGCCCGAGCCAAGGCACCCTTGGACGCGCAAGTGATCGGTGCTGCTCATCCCCGAGCCACAGCTCGAGTGGTTGCTCACCGGCGGCGAATTTCCACTTTTCCCCTTTCTGTGTGCAGAACGACCCTCGGGTACGATTCTGTTTAATTCGTGCTCTAGAAAGGATTAGAGGGCCTCAGGCCACTCCCACACGAGCTAGACACGGTGACGCACAAGTTGCCTTCACAACTCTGGGCCGGAGAACTATGCAGGAAAAGACACAGAGATTTTTGCCCGAGGTTCGATTCCACTCAGGAATCTACGTCCCCGTTGAGGAGTCCACAAAGAACCGTGTTTAACAACTCTTTCCTCACCAAGTCGCCACTAAGGCCATCCCGGTTCTTCCACTATCTCAAGGGTGAACTTACAAGATCTTTGGGGCTGCTCACAATCCGAGGCTCCCACTTGAACACGTCCACAAACTTTATGAATCTCACAAGCCACAGGTCACAAAGACTCACATCAAGTGCACGAGATCACTCCAAGAGCCAAAACACGAAGTTCTTCCTTCTCCTCTCCTCACACACCCAAATCCACTCAAGAATTGGTTCTGGAGGGTGGGTAGGCAATGGAGAAGGCTTATAGAGGCTCTAGGATGACTGTGGCGGTGCTAGGGTTCCAGTGGGGTCTAAATGAAGTCGGGGCATATCCTTTTATAGAAGTCTCGACAGCCAACCGTTGCCACCAACTAAAGTCCGGACTAATCCTGTCTTCGGGGACCACTGACATCACAAAGCCACCTACTCCCCAACGTTCAAATTTCAAACGTTCACAAATTTCCGGACTAGTCCGCCTCACAACGGACTAGTACGATCTCACACACGAACTCTTTGTCCGGGTGAGAACGGACAAGTCTAGAGGACCCGGACTAGTCCGGCCACTAAGGCGGACAAGTCTGGTCCACCATGACTTAGCCGTTGGAGCTCTCATCTCACAACAATACAGACTAGTCCGCCTCAGAACGGACTAGCCCGAACTCACACAGGAACTCTTGGTCCGTGTGAAAACGGACAAGTCTGGCTAGCCTGGACTAGTCCGGCCACTAAGGCGGACTAGTCCGGTCTACCAGGACTTAGTCCCAAAACACTCTCACCAAGAGAGAAACGGACTAGTCCGTCCCAAAATGGACAAGTCCGAACTCAGTCAGGAACTCTTAGTCCGCCCCAAAATGGACTAAGCCGTAGGACTTCCGGACTAGTCCGGCCTCTGGCCCGGACAAGTCCAATCTACCCGAGTTTACCTCACTAGCACTCTCCGCTAAGGATTCGACACTTCTAACGCTTTGAGATCTTTTTATGATCTCAATGCACTTGACACACACACTCTCACTCTTACACGGCTAGCCTACTAAAGACTCAAATGAAACCCTAATTTCTACTCTTCGAGTCTTCGACGCCGTTCTTCATCCTTTTCCTTTTTGATAGTTTAGGTGTCCACCTTGGAAATATCCTGTGCTTATGATCATCTCAGCTCATTAGTCTCTTAATTGTCGTCATCAATCATCCAAAACCCACAAGGATACCAAGATGCACTTACACTAGCCTCCAATCCTCGATAGCCAACATGTCTATCTTGGCCTAGTTGCTTTGTTATTCTTTAGTTCCATCATCCTTGGACAATGTTGGCCTTGTCTTTACATGAAACTTCCCTCTCTTTACCTCATAGCTCGATGCCTATTGTGCCAAGTTGTTTACCTTCCAATTTTCTTCCCTAGGAATGTGTTTGGCACAAAAAGTATCTAAGGTCTTGATGTTATCTAGGCATCATTCTCGGTAATCATTCAAGGTTCCATCGTAGCATTGCCTTTCACCACTAACTTGTTGAATGATGAGCTTGGAATCACCGAAAGCTTCAATGTCTTTAATCCCCATATCAACCAGATGCTCCAAACCATTCAGTAGTGCCTTATATTCTGTTTGGTTGCTGGTGCATTCAAAGTTTAGCCAAACAGAGAACTCATACATTGTACTTGTGGGTGAAACCAACACATATACGATCCCTTGACCTTTGTCACAAACCGATCTATCAAATAAGTGTTTCCATGGACATATCTCAACCACACATTCTTCCTCGAGTTGCACATTGTGCTCCACGATGAAGTCAGCTATGACTTGGCCTTTCATGCTCCATAGAGGTTCAGATACCAAGTTGTATTCCACCAGAGAGTACACCCATTTACCTATCCTGTCACTTAGAATCGGTTGTTGCAACATATGCTTGACAATATCATGTTGACATGTCACAAAGCAAGTACCCTGGAGAATATAGTGCCGTAACTTAGAACAAGCGTTGTAGAGAGATAAGCATAGTTTCTCAACGAAAGCATACCAGGCCCCGACATCTAAGAGTATTCTACTCAAGTAGTCTATGAAATACTCTTTACCTTGGCTTTTCTGAGTTAAAACAACTCCAATAACTTGGTCTTGAGCAGCTATATAGAGTATAAAAGGTTGCCTCATCTTCAGTGCTCGCAAGACTGGTGGCTTGATCAAGTATTCTTTGATTCTCTCAAAGGCCTCCTTCTTTTCTGCCCCCCAAGTGAACTCCTGCTCGTGCTTGAGCTTCAAGAGAGGCATGAAGGTCCCAATCTTGCCGGCCAAGTTTGCAACGAACCTTCTTAGGTAGTTTACTTTCCCTCGTAGGCTTTTGGCATCTTTCTTGCATGTCGGCTCTCCTATTCTGTTAATGGATTCTACCTTCTTGGGATCAATCTCTACAGCATGCTCGTGCACAATGAAACCCAAGAAAACATCCAGCCGACACACCAAAAGCACACTTGAGAGGATTCATCTTGAGGCCATATTTTATCATCCTCTCAAAGGCTATCTTCAAGTCAGCTATATGTCCTTGGAACCTAGTTGACTTTACCACAAGGTCATCGATGTACAATTCAAGGATGTCCCCCAACAGATCATGGAAGATCAGATTCATGGCTCTCTGGTATGTTGCACCAGCGTTCTTCAACCCTAAGGTCATCACAATCCATTCAAAGAGTCCCACAAACCTAGGGCGATAGAAGGTTGTCTTCGATGTGTCTTCCTCGGCCATGAAAATCTGGTTGTACCTCGCATTGCCATCCAAGAAGCTGATCATCTTGTGCCCAGAAGCATTGTTGGTCAACACGTCGGCAATGGGCATGGGGTACTCATCCTTGGGTGTAGCTCGGTTGAGATCTCGAAAGTCTATGCAAATCCTTTGTTTCCCTATGTTTTTCTGCTCCACTGGGACATTGTTTCAGACCCACTCAACATACCTGCGTGGCCAAATGAATTTACCTTGGAGTATAGGATTCACTTATTCCTTGATCTTGTTGTGTATGTCTGGGTTGAATTGTCTTAAAGGTTGCTTGTGAGGTCTAAAACTTGGCTTGATTGGCAACTAGTGTTCCACAAGGTCTCGGCTGAGCCCTAGCATCTCGATGTACTCCCATGCAAAGCAATCCATGTATTCTTTGAGTAGTCTACTCATCTCTTCCTTCTGAGCACACCGAGATTTGTGTTGATGAAGGTTGGCCGATGTAACAATCCATCCCTGAGGTTCACGTCTTCTAACTCGTCCACAGAAGAAAACCCTTGTCCAAGTTTTCCCAACTCATCAAGGTCTTCAACTAGTTCACCCATATCATTTTTTTCTAAACGATATCACTCGGTTTTCTCCTACAATCAAGTCAAATGACCTTGTTTATCTAACATATTCAAGTTACATTGCTAAGCCAAGTGATATTAGTCAGCTTCACGCACATGGGTACAAACCCATCCCTTCCAACACTTACAAAGTCATAGTCGGTGAGATCTCTACCTGTGAGACACCTAATGTAATCGTGTTGGAGGTCAGACGACTCGGCCATCGCCACACAAGCTGAGTTATTAGCTTCAACCAACTCCACTTCATCACCAATCCATTGGACGAGGCACTGATGAAGTGTGGACGGCACACACCCGTTGGTGTTTATCCACTCTCGCCCAAGTAGTAGATTGTATCTGCTTCGTACGTTGACGACGAAAAAAGCTGTGGGTATTGTCTTGCTTCCTACGGTGCATTCCATGGACAAGACCCCTTTAGCCTCTATCATAGTGGTCGGGGTAAGGCTTTCAGTAGTTTCTTATTTTTACTCTAGTTGTTACCCCAAACTCGCTCAATGTTCTGGCCACTTGATCTCTAAACTCATCGCGTGGAGCGTTGTTTGGTGCTATGGGAGGTTATGGCAAGTTGCAAGGTGCAACTTGTGGCGGTGGTGGAGGAAAACATGCCACGGGTACTGTCTCGAGCGGTACACCACTGCCCGTGGGTGGCATGGCAGGTCTATATGCGATGGTTTGGTAATACGGTTGCTGCATGTTCACGATTGGCTGCCTACCTTGGACGTAAGATGGCGGCATGCAAGGTGACAAGGTACTCGCTACATTTCTTATTGCACTGCTCGTGTTGATGTCTATGCGTTTGCCCCCACCTCATCTTGCACTTGCTAGACGGTAGATCGGATCTATCGATGAAGGTTTTTATCTATGGTGTGCTCTACTTTACTGTTAAACGTGTCGAAAGAGTCCTTGAGCCTATCTGCTACCGAAGATGCCATCTGCTCTAAGTCCGCGTTATACTTGGTAGCTACCGATATATCCACGAGTTGAACTAGTTCTTTGAGGGATATCGGTGCACTTTGTGTGATGTTGCCTCGCGCGTGTCGACCTTCTGGATAATGCCTCCTCATGTGTTCTAGAAACATGCCAACTTGGATTGCAGACGTGCCATCCTTTCTTCATGGATATCTCGTTGCAACTCCTCTTGGATGAGTTCATGGTCCTCCATCGAGAGATCTTCAAGCTGGACATCGATGACACTGCTCACATCTAGGGCTTTGCCGTCGGCCTTCCTCCGAGATTCATCTGCCATGATCTTCACGGGTTGATCAGTATGAAAACGTGCCGATCGTCGAGTAGATGCGTTGTTCGATGCAATTGATGTCGTTCCCTAGCGGAGTTACCAATTCTGCTGGTGAACAGATCGTTGAAGTCACCTGTCTTATGATGAATCTCGGTGTTAGTCACTGAAACTTAGATGGACTTGGAGTTTCTGTGATAGAAACTTGATGACTCTCACTTTCGTGGAGAGAACCCGGATGCTTTTCTTGGTAAAGCACCTAAGAGCTATGAATTATGCCTAAGAACTACGAGGAACAAAAGAACAAGTAGAGAACAAAAGTTTTGATTGGAATTTTGCTTGTTATTCTCAGTAGAGGGCTACCTTTACATAGCCTTGATACAAATCTCAATGACTCTATCTATTCTAAGTTTAAACTAGTACTCTTTAACCTTTTATCTTATCTCTAATACATGCATACATGAAAGTATCGTGCAAACACTTTCTAGAATAGTGACACGACGAAAACATAAAATTTGTATTGTTTGAATCTGTAACACCCTCATATTCATTACCATGCATTGCATACATTTTTCATGTAGAGAAGCATTTAAAAAGAAGAAGGAAATGAAGGAAGGAATATATAAACAAATAAATAAATAAAAGGAGACAAAAATAGGAAACCATAAAAATAAATAGAAAAGAAAAGGAAATAAAAATAAAAATAAAAAGAAAAGAATAAATAAAAATAATAAAACCTGTCCACCCAATTTTTCCCCTAATTCCCCAACCCCTCTAAAATTCCCCCCTAATTTTCCCCTAACCCCCCCCCTCAGGAATTTTTTGCCACATTCTAGGGAAATTTCTCTCCAATTTTGGCTGCACCAAGTTCCTAGGGATTTCCCGCAAATTGGATTTTATCCCCCCTACCCTTGGCCACACTACCCTAAGGGGGAAAACCCTAGCCGCCCCCTTTTTTTTGGGATTCCTCCCCCAAATAATCTCAGCCCTTGGTGGAAAATAATTGATTAAATCTCAGCCCCTAGCTCCCATCTCTTCTCCAATTAAATCTCAGCCCTTGGACAAATGAGTTTCTAAAATCCTAGCCCCTTGGCTACCCCCCCTTACAAATAAAACCCTCCCTCCTAGCCGGCCGCCACCCCCAGCCCATATTTTCTGGCTGCCACCCATCTCCTCTGCTGCCAAGCCCTGGCCGCCACCCCCTGCTGAAATTTGGCCGCCGTCGAAGCTCTGCCCCGCCTCGCCGTCGCCGGAGAAGAAGCCCCTGACATAAAGGATCCCTAGTCGCAGCTCTACAATTCTCCAAAGAAAAACTCCAACTGCTGCCATTGCTATGAAAAAGGTCCAGCCGCAAGGAGGAGAAGAGGAAGAAGAGAGGTAGGTCTCCGTCACTCCTCTTACCACATCGCTGCTGTTGCTACGCATCCGTTTTTCTCCACCCCCTGCGAGCAGGAATTTCCGCACGTGGGTAGACCACGTTCTGGATAAGTTTTGATGGTGGAATTGATCTAAAACTTGAGTTAAGATCGTAACCACGTCCACACTTAATTCCAGCAGCCTCATTCATCGCAAAACCCCATGAAAGCTCACTAAAACTTGCAAGAACACGTGCAAACTGATTACTATAAGTTGCACTATAGGATTTGCATTCATCTACCTCATTGCATCTTGAGTAAAGTTTGTGCATGATGTTTGATTGCTGTATTATTTGTATGTACGTGGTCGTGAGTAGAAGGACACGCTCAAGAGGCCGTCTACGAGGAACTACAACACCAAGACTTCGAGACGCTTGAGCAACACGAACCGCGGGAACAAGGCAAGTGCCCCTTGACCATATTGAACCTAAGTTTTTAAACTGTTTTGCTTGTGAAAACTGCATGCTCGTGTCAACTTGATGGGAAACCCTTTAGTATGTGTTTACTAGCTTTGTTAGCCACCCTTGTCACCGGGAAACATAATTGAGTTGGGTATGTTCGATTTTTCCCTTTTGCTTCGCTTAACTTACGGGATACGGGAAAACTGAAATAAAACTTGGTTAGCTACTGCACTCACAAAGATTAAATATGATGATGTTAATGAGCATGTAATCGTGGAGATCTAGGCAAGCTTGGTTCATGGATTTTGCTGAATGAGATGGTGGTTTGCTTGCCATAGATCTAAGGACCGGTTCATGCGAGGACATGTCAGGAAAACAGTGCCACCACAAGGCTAAATATGGGTGTGGCTTAGCTAACTAATTAGGTGTGTTCTAGCTTGTTATGGGCAATTTAAAGGCGCGGGGAATGGGAGTCGAGGACTGCCCTGGGAACTGCATGGCACACGAGGGAGCCCGTAGGTGGGAGAATGGAGATTCGAGCCTTCCGGCGAAACCTCAGTGGGTCCGTACATTCTAGTAGCCCTTTTGTAAAGGCTATTTTATGATCTCTTGGCCATACAACGATTGTTGTGTAGTCGTAGAATGGAGGTTCTCTCTAGTCACCGATGGGTGACAAAATCACGAACTTGTGGGTAAACTGGTGCCACCTCTGCAAAGTGTAAAACTATCATGATAGCCATGCTTCCGGTTACAAGCACCTGACCAATTTCCTTGATTAGAGGAAAAACTTGGGATGATTATTTTGTTACGGTATTGTCATTAGGACTGGTTTTGGGAGTGTTTTGGGACTGTTTTGGTCATGACAACGAGTTTGGATTCGGTTATGTGAATATGTGTTAATCATGAGTATTTGTAAATATGAGATGAACTTGAGAAAGAGCATTGGCTGGTTGATAAATGATGACGGTATGGAACATGAGGGATGATGAATTACTTGGTCATGTCGGGATTTAACGCACCTAGAGATAGTTGCTGTTTTTATTGTGATTGTGAAATAAAACTTGCTTGTTGCCATGAAACCGTTTATTTCCTACCTTGTTGTAAGCTACATGTCATACTTTCCCGCACTTGCTGAGTATGACATGTACTCACCCTTGCATTCCCGCATATAATTCAGCTACTGGAGAAGAGTACTTCAAAGAGCAGGTGGAGTACTAGACATGTGCACTACCGTCAACATGCCTGTGGAGTTGAAGTTGGAGTCCATCATGTTTAGTTAATTTCCGCTGTCTTTTAGAGTCTTCCACTGCATAATAAGTTAGATATCCATGAGTGAGACATTGGGTTATTGTAATAAAGTACTTAAACACTATTTGTACATGGTTATATTCTGAAATTCAGTTTGTGAAGTACGTGTGTATGTGTGATGAACATCCTAGGCACACATGCGCGTTCACTTGGTTCATTTTCAGAACCGAGTTTCACAGAATCCTCTTGAGAACTTCTAAGTCTTGCTCCAGCCTTTGTTTCTTGCGGTTTAGCTTGTTTATCTTGTGGCCACGAGGTAAACTTTGTCTCCCTAACCGGACTTCCACCTGCAAAACAAACAACCATTTTTTGTACCCAACAGAATCTACTCGCGAGAGAAAGAATAGGGTCACACGGGTTGTTCCCAAACATAATGTACTAAAGATAAATGGAGACCGGACAATGGTGTAGGATGCAATAAGGCGAGGAGGTTTTATATGCGTAGCTCTGTTTGTGTCGATTGAGGACCGTGCCCTGTGTAGCCCTACTGGACAAGTTTGAACTTTACCGGTTACGTACTGGATTTATGGGCCCCAGAAAACCGATGTAACATGGTTAACCTGGTCGTTGAGGCATTGCTCGTCGTCTTGGAGGTGTTGGTTGAGGGTAGGAAGGTGTAAATACCCTAACGGGCATTGTCGTGGAAGGGTGCTCTATGTAGGGACCTCCTGCTCGTGACGGTAGGACCGATTCAACGATTGGGTGTCCCGTGAAAGGTTACCATCTACGGCAGGAAGGGAGTGTGCCTCGTTATTGATGGTCCCTAAGTACAATTTCGACTGTCAATATAAATCAATTATGTGAAAGGGTAAATGTTTCTTGCACGCGTTACCTTTATAAATAACTTAGTTCCACTTGTACTTGGAAAGAATTGTGCATGCATGGAATATATACAAAATTGATGAGGACCATGGGGAGCAATCCTTAATTATGCACTTGTAGCCAATCAGAGGACCACAGCTGGCATTCCATGGATCCAATGGCCCACTTACAGGGGTATCCGAGGGAATCCAACAGCGTATCACCCGGGAAATACGTGAGGGTCCACCTAGAAGCCACTCGGAGGAAAACCAGGGCAAAGGGGACCGAGCAAGGATCGGCCAAACCCTTGGTTCGGCCGATCTGGCCACTCCCCCAAACCCGATCATGTTCCACGTGTTGACTCCCTGTGGCTTCCTGAAGGCGGTTCTGACTGTTTCGCAGGAATATTCTGGCGGTAACCGACCTCAACTCGTGTATAAATAAGACCCCATACCCCTCACTTGACCACACACCACTTGAATAATCACTTTATTGTATAAACACTCTATCCAAGTTCTTAGTGGAGTTTAGGCTGTAGGAAGAAACCTCTAGTTCCCAAGTCCAAGTTGAGAAACGTATGGCTCATTTATCTTTTCTTTTATTTGTGACTTTGCTCTTATTTATTATATTAATCTTCTTTTATTCACATGCTTGGATGAAGCGTTTTTTACTTGATTGTTGAATCCATGCATGTGGTAGGTTTATTTGTTATTATGATAGTATAGTAACCTTGTTACTATGTTATCATAAACATCATAAGCCTCCAATATAGTCTAATTAGGTATTATATGAATATCTTATTATGAATAATATAGTGCTAGGTCCTAACATTGGGTTAACGATGTTTAGGTTAGTCATTGCCTTAGGGTGATATTTGTATCGCGACTCGTAAGGTATTTACTTAGCATGCAAGCGTGGTGCTTGGATAGTTAAGTAGTGTTGGATGTCTCGTAGACCCATAGATTAAAGGGGTAGGCGGCAGGTGGTGACAACCCTGTCTGTCCATTGCAATCCCCCATGTTCAGCTATTCCGCAGACTCTTAGGGGGACCACATTGGTATTAACAGGGGTAAGCCCATGTCCGATATGTCGGACCACTAATCCCTAGTATTCACTGCTAGCATATCCATATGTATACTATTAGCATATGCATATGTATGCTAGAAGCACATTAGGAACATCCCCTTACCTTAGCCTAACTCTCATTAGGACTATATTATCTTTAGAGTAGATTGCTTTTGTGTGTCACACTACCCCTTGATATCTTTGTACCCATTCTACTTGGTTCCACACTAGAACACCTAATTATATCCATCACCTTGCCACACTTCACCTTCTTTTGGCAAATACAATACCCTAGTCAATTCATGCGGGGAAGGAACTAGGGCCATCTGCCAGTCTCCAAGAGAAAGCACACGACAAAAGGTACATGTGGGGGGGTTGGCCGAACCAGGGTTTCGGCCGACCCATTCTTTCCTCCAAACTCGGTATCCCTCCACATGCCGTGACGGGGCTCTTGACCCCGGCCTCCAGAAGGGGTGACAACTCCCTCCGCCCGATGCCCGACGCCGGGCAACCGACAGGGTTTCTGTGAGGAACCCCTTCCGGGATCCACACTCCAGTAATCACATTGGGTGATGCCGTGCGATGAGGCACCCAACAGCATACACGAAAAGAAACCATAAACATACAAAGTCTTTTATTTCTCAACATAGTGTCATTTACAACATAACGTACCACAACGGTACACGCAGCGGAATATACATAAACACATACTCTCGGTCCTAGCTATGCAAAAGAGAAGACGTCCAGCCAAAGGACGCTTCTTACTAGCTTCAACAAAAGTGAATGCAGCGGCAAGGTTTCCGGTGAGTCTCTGATGTCTCACCGAACAACCATCTTCATAGCAATATTAATATAACCTGCAAAACAATAATAATGCAACCGTGAGCTCGAAAGCTCAGCATGGCTTAACCATCTATCCTAAGTAAAAACTCTACATGCAGGAATTCATAAAGTCGGACAGCAGCTATTGCATTAGTACTCGCCTAAAAGTAGATCCTTATTAGCAGTTTTACAGTAGCAATTTCATATACCCTGAGCCTCCCAACATCGGAAATCCACAATCAAACAAGAAAGGCTTCTTTCTTATGTTGCTTTGCCCAAAGTGGAATATAAATTTAGTGAGCTCTACAACTATAGCATACATGGTTGCAATAAAATGAACTTATGAACTTCACAACAATAATGATTCATCTCACTTCATCTGGAAGTACTTACTACGTCACAACTCAGTGAACAAGTGATACTCATATAATTGCGAGGGACGGTGATTCGAATCAGGACACACCCGGAACACATGACACATACACCCGCCTCGAAAGACTCACACAAGAGCTCTTTCTTACGTTGTATGCAGCAACCTTTCACCCGTCACTCCAATGCCGAACTAGTTACCGACCCATTAGAAGGGCCACTACGCGGAACACGTCGAAGTTGCTCTCCTAGTGGGTTTACACCTCTGACACCAACCCCCAAAGGATGGTGGTATAAGTTTAGACACGAGAGTACCCGAGTTACACCGGTTTTCTGAACCCCATAATTCCAGTATGCATCCGGTACTGTTCAAACTTGCTCAGCAGGGCGGCAGACGCATCGGTCCTTAACCGTCATAAACAAAGCTACGGCAACACAGACCCAACGTCCTTCTACTCCTACTCTCTGCTTGGTCTCATTTTACATTCCAGTTATTCCATTCTCTAGAATCACACCCATTTGAACCAAAATCCTAGCCTCGCGAGTAGCTTCCAACTACCCCACTTGTACCGATTCCTATAAAACTTAAGCCTAGCAGAGACTACACGAAGGTAACCTGTTCTACCCTATAACTCCAAGGGTTTGTGGGTCATGCATTTGGAGTATCAATCACCCTTGACCTAATGCACAGTACATACTAGACCAATGAAAGTGATACAAAGTAAAATATAACTAAAAGTTGTTAAATGTAAACCGGGGCTTGCCTTATGATGCTGCAGGTTTAACCCTACTTTAAAGTCAGTATCTTGGCGACGAGTAAAGCCTCAACTTGGTTCTCCGAGTCAAGTTCCTCGTCGAACTCCTTCGTTGTGTTTCCTACCGATATGAATATGCACAAGTTTATATTGCGGGTAAAGGAATTATAAAATCAAAATGTTTTCCGACTTAAGAATGGTTCAGATCAACTTGGAAGTAAGAGATGAGCTCTGTTGTGGACAGAAACATAGAACTTTAGCTGGGCAGTGGATGTTGCTGGAGTAAAGTTCAAAGAGTTATATATAATGGACATAAGAAAGATATTGGAAAGAACCAGCAGAAAACTGGAGAAGATGACCTCAGATTGCTCTGAAATTTTTACAGTGGTCCATAGATCATACAGAGGTATGGCTTGCAAAATTTCAGACAAAGTTGATGTAAGATGTGCCTTAAAGAAATTTCTTAGCTACTTGGCTTCTCTGAATTCCTATGGCAATTCTAGGGTCTTGACATACTCCACTTTTGTCTTCATAGAAACTTGGGAGACTTATGAGTCTATAGGACTTGGTTTCATAATTTTTTGAGTTCCCTACATAAAGATATGGAATTTACAAGATTGGGCTAAAAGCTTGAAAAATGTTTCTGTTATTTTTCCTAATTTTCAGAGACATACAAGATTGAATCATCATTTGGCCTAGCAAATGAGGTCTAATGCCTCTGATATTTTTACCGGAGTTCAATAATATTTAGGGGAAGGTTCTGCCCAAAACTGGGAATTTTCCAATAAACAGAACCCTTGTAATTAATTCCCTAAGATTTTTTAATTGAATTATTGAGCAAAATCCAAGGATTTTCATAAATATTGCGATGCACCCATAGATAGTACTCACTGAGAGGAATCCAATGAAATTCATTTGACAATTTTGGGGGGGGGGTCCTACTGAAAGTTATGAGCATTTGAAATTGAACTAAAACTGAAAAACGAGGGCATTGTTTAAAACCCCCGCGCAGGCCCCACCACACAGCTGTATTCTTCCTCGCGCGCGAGCAGACCGAGCGGCTGCGTGCGCCTGTGAGGATCGCTGGACCGAGGCTCCCAGCCTCCTCTAGGGCTAAATCTCTCCGCTCCTCACTTTTGGACAACAGGGAACTCGTTTTTGAGGTCGGCCGAGGCCACCGGCCACCGGAAACCCATCGGCGACGGGCGGCGGCGGCATCACTTCGGCGATGTCGAACTCATGCTACGATGGCTCAAAAGCTTCGGTTTTCTTCCTAAAGAACCGTGGTGGAACCCTAAACGTCGTCATGCGCTCAAATCAGCTCCAAACAGGCTGAAAATATGAGCTCATCGGCGACCTAGGGCAAAAACCGGCGGTGGCTCAAAATTTTCAAAGAACAGTGCCTAAACTCGATGGTTTTCGATGATTTTTGATCCTAGAGGAGCATGGGAAGGTCTATAACGTGTGTGTATCTCAGCACAAGCTGCAGTAGAGTGATCACTACGAATTTTGGAATTTGGGGCGGCTCGGTTCTATGGACAAACACGCGGTAAACGGGGAAATTCTCCCGTGGTGATGCATCAGAGGAAGAGAGGTTTGCACGGTCATGTCGAGCACCTGAGGGCGGTCGTTTTTGGTGTAGATCGTCAGCCACGAAACGGTTGTAGCACTCGGGCGCCGGGGAGCCGAAGGTGTGGTTGGGCGGCAGTGAGTTCCTTCGGGAATGAGCGAGGAAGAGGGTGAACGACGAGGGGAAAATGTTCACGGGGTAGGGAACTGCGCTCTTATCCTTCGGCCGCCGGATGAACCTAGCAGGATCTGGTGCTCGCACGGTTGTGCTGCAGCCTGCGCTGGCGCGCCCTCGGCAGCCGACTGAAGAACAGAGGCGTTTTGCCTCTTCCATGAGTGACATGTGGGTCCACCTCTCCCCTCTTTTTTTTTTCCAAATTCCATTTGAATTAGCAAAAAAGCTCCAAATTTGATCAAAATTAGAGAATAGGCCAAAAGAAATATGAGGCCATGGTGCACTCAAATTTGGATTTAGGTGAAGTTGGCGTTTGAACTGAGATTTAATTCAAATTCGAATTGTCTCCCGTTTTAATTCCAACAAAGAGGAAATCCTTTTCCAAATGATCTGAAAATTTGCCGGGCTACCATTGGATATATGGAGAACCAAATTGTGGATTAAGATCTTCGTGTTCGGAAACTTTTGCAAGTTTGATTTAGCACTTGGAGCTCATACCTTTATATTCAAAAGTTTAAATTCCCTCGAATTTTTCAAGATTCCAAAAGAAGAGACAAAGCAATAGAAAAACATTTACCGGATATGAGCAGACAGCAAGTCCGAATTGTTTCAATGGAGGTATTCTTCACTCTACCATGTCGCTTCCTCCGGAGTGTGATTGCTCCATAACACCTTATAGAATAGGAGCGTCTGATTTCTTGTTGATCGAGGCTTTTCATCAACAATCCGTATTGGATGCTCGGTATAGGAGAGATCTGGTTGCAATGTCTCGAGATCTTCAGTGCAGACAACAATGGTATTCTTGAGACATTTCCGAAGCTGGGAGACGTGAAATATGTCATGCACCTCAGAGAGATTGGTCGGTAGCTCAAGCCGGTAGGCTACGGGTCCACATTTCTCCGTGATAGCAAATGGACCGATAAACCGGGGAGCGAGGTTCCCTTTTACACCGAATCGATGAACTCCCTTCATTGGAGATACATGGAGATATACGTATTCTCCGACATTGAAGTTCAGTGGTCGATGTCGCTGGTCTGCATAGCTCTTCGGTCGAGATTGAGCAGCCTTTAGATTCGCTTGTATGATCCAAACTTGTTCTTCGGCGTCATTGACAAGGTCAATCCTGAATGTCACCCTTTCAGTGGATTCATACCAGTTCAGCGGTGTGCGAGATCTCCGGCCGTAGAGAGCCTCATATGGTGCCATCTTGATACTTGTTTGATAACTGTTATTGTATGAGAATTCCGCCAACGATAAATAAGCATCCCAATTCTTACCGTGGTGGATGGCACACGCTCTCAACATATCTTCCAAGACTTGATTCACCCTTTCGGTTTGTCCATCGGTTTGAGGGTGATATGTGGAGCTTCTAAGCAATTTTGTTCCCAAAGATGCGTGCAGTTGTTCCCAGGAACGAGAAACGAACAGTGCACCTAGATCTGAAACTATTGTTCTTGGGACTCCATGCAGGCATAAAATCTGTGCAATGTATAACTCCACATATTTATTGGCGTTGAATCCAACATTTACAGGTATGAAGTGTGCTGATTTGGTTAATCGGTCAACGATCACCCAAACCTAATCATGCTTCCGAGATGTGAGCGGTAACCCGACAATGAAATCCATACTCACATCTTCCCACTTCCATGCCATAATACTAAGGGGCTGCAGTAATCCAGGTTTCTTCATGTGATCGGCTTTCACCCTCCAACACATATCGCACTCGGATACGTATTTAGCTATTTCCCGCTTCATCCGTGTCCACCAAAACTTGTTTCTCAAATCTTGGTACATCTTGTTGCTGACCGGATGAATGGAAAATTTTGATAAATGTGCTTCGTCTAATATTTTCTTACGAAGCTTCATGTCCCACGGTACAACTATACTGTTCTTGAACCATAACGTACCATTCTCATCTTTCCGAAAACACTTCCTCTCCTTTGTCTATTCTCTCCCGGATATGTGTCATGCCCATATCTTTCTTTTGAGCCTCTACAATTTCATATTGAATTGTAGGAATGAGGGCCAGATTAAACAATGACCCATATTGAACCAAGCGCAGGCTCGGTTCTTCTTCTTCCATTGCAGCCATGGTTAGGTTATGAACATGTGCTTTCCGACTAAGTGCGTCGGCAACCACATTAGCTTTTCCACGATGGTAATGTATCTCTATTTCATAGTCTTTAATTAACTCTAACCATCTTTGCTACCTCATATTTATTCCTTTTGTGTGAATATATATTTCAAACTTTTTTGGTAGGTGTAGAGGTCAACTAAGTTTCCAAGTAAATAGTGCCTCCACATTTTTAGAGCAAGGACCACAGCAGCTAGCTCGAGGTCATGTGTCGGATAATTCTGCTCATGATTCGGAAGCTGCCTGGATCCATACGCGACCACTCGCTCTTCTTGCATGAGCACGCAGCCAAGGCCGATGCCGGATGCATCGTAATAAACATCAAAAGCCTTAGTCGTATCGGGCTACGCCAACACTGGGGCTGTTGTGAGGTGTTTTACCAATGCTTTGAATGCCTCCTCACATGCTTCGCTCCACACATATTTCTTGCCTTTCTCCAGAAGTTCTGTCATCGGTTTAGAAATCTTGGAGAAATTTGGAATGGATCTCCGGTAGTAACCCGCTAAACCGATTTCATGGACTGATTTTGGTGAACTCCAATTCAGCACTTGAACAATTTTGCTTGGATCAACCACAATGCCCTCCGCAGAAATAATGTGCCCAAGAAATGGCACTTGGTTGATCCAAAACTCGCACTTGCTGAATTTTGCATATAGTTTGTGATTCCGTAGGCGTTGGAGCACAATATGCAAATGTTTGGCGTGTTCTTCCTCCGATTTAGAATATAACAAGATATCATCGATGAAGACCATGACGAACTTGTCGAACTCCGGCATAAAGACTGAATTCATGAAGTACATAAAATGGGCCAGAGCATTGGTGAGTCCGAGTGACATGACGAGATACTCATATAACCCGTATCTTGTCGAGAATGCCGTCTTTGGTATGTCTTCCGCCCGAATTTTGATTTGATGATATCCGGACAGAAGATCCATCTTCGAGAAAACCTTAGCACCCACTAATTGATTGAAAAGCATATCGATACATGGTAGTGGATACTTGTTCTTTATAGTTACGGCATTTAGCGGGCGATAGTCCACACATAGCCTCAAAGTCTCATCTTTTTTCTTGACGAACAGCGCGAAGTATCCCCACGGTGATGAACTTGGTCAAATAAAGCCTTTGCTTAACAAGTCATTCAGCTGCTCTTTCAGCTCCGTGAGTTCTTTTGGTGCCATTTTATACGGCCTCCTAGAGATCGGTGTGGTTCCCGGTGCTAGTTCAATTTTGAACTCCACCTCACGTTCGGGCGGCATGTCCGGTAGATCATCGGGAAACACGTCCGGATATTCCCGGACCACTGGAATGTCTTCCAGTTTCTTAGCTTCAATGGCGTGTACAGCAGTAACTTCCGGTGCAACATTTCTCAGAATCAACGTGTGTTGCCCGTGCCTCTTGGAATTCAGCTGCACCGTTTGTGAACAATATCAAAGATATCTTGGTGATGTGTCAAACAATCCATTCACAAAATGATGTCAATCCGTAAGCCTTCCAGGATATGAGAGTAGTAGGATATATCCGCCCATCCAAACATATAGGCGCTTGAGCAACAATCCTGCCTGCTGTCCTACTACCTCCCGGTGAATTAATATGATACGATATGGCCAAGGTGGTTGATGGTATTTGGTGCTTAACCACATAATATTTGCTGATAAAATCATGTGTGGCACCCGAGTCGAACAACACGAACGTGGGTTGATCACGTAGGCTGAACATACCCGCAAACATGGGTTCTCCCACGGAAACATCTTCAACTGCCATATAGTTTACATTTCCCACTTTCAGTGCTGTCCTCCTTTGCTGACCATGGAATTTCTTTGCAGCATGAGATGAGATGTTACTGCTGCTCTGTTTGGTCACATGGCACTCCTGAGTGATATGCCCCACATCGTTATAAGTATCGTATGATGCGAGCTCAGGATCTTCACAAGATGGAAGTGATTGATATACTTGTGCACTTTGCTGAGGTGGGGGTGCACAAATACTCATATGCTGCTGCAGCAGCGATGGATGAACATCCATTATTGAGTATGGATAGAATCGGATCTGCGGTGGTCCGTCAAAGGACTGAATTTCCACCCCGGACGGAAAGCAATATATCACCGGTTGTTCTTGAGGATAATCATCTGTACTTGCCGGTGAGAAGCTTCTCTTCCTCTTACTTTCCTTATACTGGAGTTCAGCTATTTCTTGAATCATAGCAGCGTTAACTAACTCACTATAATTCCCTTTATTGAATAATGCCACTTTCACCCGAAGCTCCACGTTGAGGCCTCGGAAGAAGTAATGACACTTAACCATCTCCTTATCTACATAAGCAGATGCATATTGTACTAAACGGTTAAATTCCGTAAAGTAATCCATAACACTCATCCCTTCTTGCTTGAGTTCATAGAACTCTTCAACTCTGGTTTGAACGATGCCATCGCAGATATGACGTGCACGGAAAGCATCACAAAACCCCGTCCACATCCTGCGATGGCCTTCAGTGATTTTAGCAAGGTACTCAGACCACCAAGCCCCAACGGATCTATGAAGTTGCTGAGCGACAAATAAATCCTTCTTATATTCATCACACTGGAGCATGTCCAATTTAGATTCAATAACCCGGAGCCAATAATCTGCCTCCAAGGCTTCTTTAGCTCCCGAGAATACCGGTGGTTATCTTGCTAGGAAATCCAGATAAGTATTCAGTGTGGGATTACATTGTAAGGTCTCCTGTCGGATGCCTTGCTGCACCAACATCTCAAGAGACAACCATTTTTCCCAACACCTCCGCCGGTACGGTTGATGATGGCGGTGATCGTCGCTGCGACGAATCATTTCCATCTCGACTGGAACCACCAACCTCACACCCAGAATGAGTGTGATTCATACTGCAAGAGCGAGCAATTTATGGTTAATATCCAAGATTGTACTCAACTTGAACTCAAAATTATTAACCGCAAAAGCATCACATCAACAGTGCAGCGTACATGAAAGGAAACAAGGTTTTTGACGATTCTGAAATATACCCAATGATTGCTCAAGTTTGTCAATCACTTAAACCAACAACAAGGAATTATGGAAAGTAACTAATGAATATGTCATGGAATTAGATAAATATAAAAAACCTTCATGTCAATAACAAGTCTCAAGTTACATGGGCAATGAGCAATGCTCTGTTCAGAATGACCATTTGGCCTTATCCCAGAATTTGAATATGAAAATGGCGATTTCATGTCTCAAGTTGAATATAAAAGTTTTAGATAACTTCAATATATTTCCAACGAGATTTTTTTTGCCTTCATATCAATTCTGTATCAGGAGTTATGATATTTCAAAGTTGACAGAAATCTGGAACAATTTTGACAGCACCTCCTGTGAAAGTGGCTGTTTTGTCCGCAAGATTTCATAAAGTTCTACCCCAAATCTGTAGAAACTTTGAACTACAATGTTGTAGCACATATCACAAACTTTCCAACGGTGTCTTACATGAACCTTAGAGATTTTTTTAAAAGAAGTTATAGTTGGAATACAGAAAATTCCAGAGAGCGTTTTTGGTCTGCCCTGTTTCTGGACAGTGCATACTCATCTGAGATTTTTATCCTTTGGAGGTAGATTATGTTCTGGAGTTCTACAAAAAGGTTATAGAAGATTTCAAAACCTTTCCAGAAATATATCCCTCACCTCCATTGGTTCAACCAATCGAAAGTTACGACCTATTCAATTTCAGCAAAAATTCTGCCGAAAACAGGGGAGATTGTTTCTATGTCTTTTAGAATGAATATAACCCCCAATTGAATCTTAGTTCACTATAGGAGTTAATTAACCCCTAATGGAATCCTAGACTCCAAATTTACTCTTTTCTTTGAAAACTTCCTTTTTCATGTAGTTGAGAATATATCACGGTACTACATTTACTCACCAAATCAAAAATCCTAACAGGCGTTACACCGACATATACGTCTCAAGGGGTGGCACTAAAACGATCACTCACACATGTTTTCTAAACGACATGTTCTAATGTGGTCAAAGTACCTGCATAAAATCACTCAATAGTGAAGCACACAAGGGTTCGTCATTTCAGGCAGGTCCATATCATAGTAAAAACATACGCCTTGTATCATTGCCATACGGGTCATCTTTGAGTCAAGTCACGTCTCAAGGTACATGATCAGGTTATTCACCACCCGACAGAGGGCTCCACACCTTTGCAATTAAGCACACCGATGGAACAGCGCTTCCGTATGCCTCATAGAACATGAACAGTCCTAGAGGACATACTTCGTGTTACAAACCACACGATGAGGTCTCCTCCTCTTGCCCCTGGATCTGCGCATTGGAGGCTAGTGCATTTCATATGTCTCTAAGACATGAAGAGTCTTAGAAAACATATTCACTTTCCGTCCATTTCTGAACGGGACATCCCACACTACTTTCCTCGTATGGGGGAGCTAACTGAAATTGATCCGCTTTCGGTGGCGTTCCTTACCAGGCTTACCTCCACGTAGGTGCGTCGTTACAGAATTGAAATATAAAATAATAACACACTGTTAGCTTGCCATCTTAAGTAACTATGCTATTAATAGTCCTTATGTGGGCATACTATATGTTTCTCACTCGTATCCTTCTAAGTTTTCAAAAATATGCTCTTTTCATGGGTGCTATTGCCAATGCGGCTCTGATACCACACCTATGAGGAACCCCTTCCAAGATCCACACTCCAGGAATCACATTGGATAGTGCCGTACGATGCAGCACCCAACAACATACACGAAAAGAAACCATAAACATACAAAGTCTTTTATTTCTCAACATAGTATCATTTGCAACATAATGTACCACAACGGTACACGCAGCAGAATATACAAAAACACATACTCTCGGTCCTAGCTATGCAAAACAGAATACGTCCAGCAAGCGGACACTTCTTACTAGCTTCAACAAAAGTGAATGCAGCGGCAAGGTTTCCGGTGAGTCTCTGATGTCTCACCGAACAACCATATTCATAGCAATATTAATATAACCTGCAAAACACTAATAATGCAACCATGAGCTCGAAATATCAGCAAAGTTTAACCGTCTATCATAAGTAAAAACTCTACATGCAGGAATTTATAAAGTCGGACAGCAGATATTGCATTAGTACTCGCCTAAAAGTAGATCCTTATTAGCAGATTTACAACAGCAATTTCATATACCCTGAGCCGCCCAACATCGGAAATCCACAATCAAACAAGAAAGACTTCTTTCTTATGTTGCTTTTCCCAAAGTGGAATATAAATTTAGTGAGCTCTACAACTATAGCATACATGGTTGCAATACAATGAACTTATGAACTTCACAACAATAATGATTCATCTCACTTCATCTGGAAGTACTTACTACGTCACAACTCAGTGAACAAGTGGTATTCATATAACCGCGAGGGACGGTGATTCGAATCAAGACACACCGAAATACACGACACATAAACCCGCCTCGAAAGACTCACACAAGAGCTCTTTCTTACGTTGTATGCAGCAACGTTTCACCCGTCACTCCAATGCCGAACCAGTTCTACCGACCCATCAAAAGGGCCACTACACAGAACACGTCGAAGTTGCTTCGCTAGTGGGTTTACACCTCCAACACCAACCCCAAAGGACGGTGGTATAAGTTTTGACATGAGAGTACCCGAGTTACATCTGTTTCCTAGACCCCATATTCCAGTATGCATCCGGTACTGTTCAAACTTGCTCAGCAGGGTGGCATACGCATCGGTCCTTAATAGACACAAACAAAGCTGCGGCAACACATGCCCAACGTCCTGCTGCTCCTATTCTCTGCTCAGTCTCATTTTCCATTCCAGTTATCCCGTTCTCTAGAATCATACCCATTTGAACCAAAATCCTTGTCTTGCGAGTAGCTTCCAACTCCCGACTTGTACCAATTCCTATACAACTTAAGCCTAACAGAGACTACATGAAGGTAACCTGTTCTACCCTTCAACTCCAAGGGTTTGTATGTCATGCTTTTGGAGTATCAATCACCCTTGACCTAATGCACAATACATACTAGAACAATGAAAGTGATACAAAGTAAAATATGACTAAAAACTGTTAAATGCAAACCGGGGCTTGCCTTATGTTGCTGCAGGTTTAATCCTACTTTAAAGTCAGTATCTTGGCAACGAGTAAAGCCTCAACTTGCTGCTCTGAGACGAGTTCCTCATCGAACTCCTGCGTTTTGTTTCTTACCGATGTGAATATGCACAAGTTTATATTGCGAGTAAAGGAATTATAAAATCAAAATGTTTTGTGACTTAAGAATGGTTCAGATCAACTTGGAAGTAAGATATGATCTCTGTTATGGACAGAAACAGAGAACTTTAGCTAGGCAGTGGATGTTGTTGGAGTAAAGTTCAAAGAGTTATATATAATGGACATAAGAAAGATATTGGAAAGAACCAGAAGAAAACTGGAGAATATGACCTCGACTTGCTCTGAAATTTTTACAGTGGTCCATAGATCATACAGAGGTATGGCTTGTAAAATTTCAGACAAAGTTGATGTAAGATGTGGCTTAAAGAATTTTCTTAGCTATTTGACTTCTCTGAATTCCTATGGTGATTCTAGGGTCTTGGCATACTCCATTTTTGTATTTTTAGAAACTTGGGAGACTTTTGAGTCTATAGGACTTGGTTTCATCATTTTTGGAGTTCCCTACACAAAGATATGGAATTTACAAGATTGGGCTAAAAGCTGGAAAAACGTTTCTGTTATTTTTCCTAATTTTCAGAGACATACAAGATTGAATCATCATTTGGCCTAGCAAATGAGATCCAATACCTCTGAAATTTTACTGCAGTTCAAGTATATTTATAGGAAGGTTCTGACCAAAATTGTAAATTTTCCAATAAACAGAACTCCTGTAATTAATTCTCTAAGTTTTTCCTCAATTGAATTATTGAGCCAAATCCAGGAACTTTCATAAATATTGGGATGCACCCCTAGATAGTACTCACTGAGAGGAATCCAATGAAATATATTTGACAAATTTTGGAGGTTCCTACTGAAAGTTATGAGCATTTGAAGTTGAACTAAAACTGAAAAATGAGGGCAATGTTTAAAACCCTGCACACGGGCCCCACCACATGGCTGTCTTCTTCTTCGCGCGCGGGCAGACCGAGCGGCGGCGCGTGGCGGCATGCGCTGGTGAGGATCACCGGACCAAGGCTCCTGGCCTCCTCTAGGGCTAAATCTTGCCGCTCATCACTTTTGGACCATGGGGAACTCGTTTTTGAGGTCGGCCGAAGCCACCAGCCACCGGAAACCCATTGGCGACGGGCGGTGATGGCGGCATCACTTTGGCGATGTTGAACTCGCACTACGATGGCTCAAAAGATTCGGTTCTTCTTCCTAAAGCACCATGGTGGAACACTAATCATCGTCATGCGCTCAAATCAGCTCCAAACGGTCTGCAAATATGAGCTCATCGGTGACCTAGGGCAAAAACCGGCGGTGGCTCGAAATTTTTGAAGAATAGCGCCTAAACTCGATGATTTTTGATGATTTTTGATCCTAGAGGAGCGTGGGAAGGTCTATAACGTGTGTATTTCTTGGCACAAGCTGCGGTGGAGTGATCACTACGAATTTTGGAATTTTGGGCGGCTCGGTTCTATGGACAGACACGCGGTAAACGGGGAAATTCTCCTGCTGTGATGCATGAGAGGATGAGAGGTTTGAACGGTCATGTTGAGCACTTAATGGTGGTTGTTTTTGGTGTAGATTGTCGGCCACGAAATGTTTTGTAGCACTCGGGCGCCGGGGAGCCAAAGGTGTGGTCGGGCGGCAGTGAGTTCCTTTGGCAATGAGCGAGGAAGAGGGTGAATGACGAGGGGAAAATGTTCACGGGGCAGGGAACTGCGCTCTATCCTTCGGCCGCCGGATGAACCTAGCAGGAGCTGGCACTCGCACGTTTGTGCTGCAGCCCGCGCTGGCGCGCCCTCGGCAGCCGACCAAAGAACATAGGCGTTTTGCCTCTTCCATGAGTGACATGTGGGTCCACCTCTCCCCTCTTCTCTTTTTTTCCAAATTCCATTTGAATTAGCAAAAAAGCTCTAAATTTGATCAAAATTGTTGAATAGGACAAAAGAAATATGAGGAACACCATGGTGCACTCAAATTTAGATTTAGGTGAAGTTGGCGTTTGAACTGAGATTTAAATTCAAATTCGAATTGTCTCCTGTTTTAATTCCAACAAATAGGAAATCCTTTTCCAAATGATCTGAAAATTTGCCGGGCTACCATTGGATGTATGGAGAACCAAATTGTTGATTAAGATCTTCGTGTTCAGAATTTTTGCAAGTTTGATTTAGCACTTGGAGCTCACACCTTTATATTCAAAAGTTTAAATTCCGTCGCATTTTTCCTAGGTGTGATATGGCAGATCCACTTGCTAGAATTTTTGGGATTTCACATTCCCGACCTCGACCTCCCAAGGGAGCGACTATCCCTTCTCCCGGCGTCTAGGTGAAGGGTATACCTAGAAGAGAAGGCCCGAGCCTGAGCTTGAAGGAGCAGGTATCCTTTAATGTGGAGCAGGCGCCGCAGAGACCAAGTGAGGGGGGGGGCACTCATGTACCAGCCCTGACGGGAGCATTAAAGCCCCACCCCATCCGATGGAAGGGAAGAGGAGTAGCGGGGCGCGCGTGCAACCCAATATGGCTCACCCCGCCAACAAGATAGGAGCAGGCGGGACGGCGAACTCCCAATACGGCGGCTTCGTCGAGTACTCTGGCCAACTGTAAAATCCCCAAAATTTTAGCAAGTGGCTCAACTAATCCCCACTTAGGAAAATGAGGGGGAATTGAAACTTTAAATTATAATGGTGTGAGTTCAAAGTGATGAACAGCCGCCGGCACCGCTCTCTGTTCTCCACTCGCACACAGCCACTCTAGCTCGCGTTGATCAAGATCCAAACAGCAAAGAGTAGTACCCCGACATGCCCTAGCATATCCCCTCTCCACTCCGAAGTTCACTGCCCAGAGCTGCTCACAAATCGAGAATTGGCGCCAATGTCTCGAGGTGAACACGGCGTCATCGTTTCAGCTTACAGTCGACCGTGTAAAATCCCACACTTGTTTTGCCATGTAAAATGAACTTGTGAGATTCAGCTCATGATCATGAGTGAGCTAGTGTTCTATAAAAGCAAAAAGAGTGTTTACTTAAATTTAAATTTGTTCATCCCAAAAAGAGGATTCAAAACTGTTGGTTCAAATTTTATGTTTGCGGCATCCAAATTTGAAAGCTGATCCCATCATTTAAATCCTCAGTTCCAAATTTGTGGGATCACAAATTTTCACAACATTTTGAAGTGGTTTGACTAAGTATTTGCAAGAGGACATTAAATGGCGTTTGAATTCAAATTCAAATTTGAACTTGGAAGAAACTTTGCCACATGTACAAATGAATTCCAAAATTTACCTATCCATATTTGAATTGATCACCTGCTAAATTTGGATGATATGTAGGAAGATATTTTGGGGAGGAAAATGGGTGGTCCCACATGTCATTGAGTCACTGTGACTTGCACCCGAGGTTTAGTCTCTGTTCAGTGTCAAGCACAGACCGAAGAGCGTTCTCCGAGCGCAATTGATTGCAGCCGAGCCACGTCCCTGTTGTTTCACTGCACTGGTGACCAGCTCGTGTGCTGCCTTACCTCTCGGCGTGATCCTCTCCCTCACCGACTGAGCCACTGCTTCTTCGCTTCCTCTCTCGCACAGAACAGAGCAACCACAGCGCCGTCACTTTGGTGATCATCGGGAAACTGGCAAACCTCGCGCACACCAACCCTCTGAGCTGCAAAACGGTCCTGAGGGAGCTACTCCTACTTCCACGGTGCAAAAACAGCTTGAGTTATGGTTCCCTAACCCTAGAACAGCTCTCCTCCGCGGCGACCTAACCTCATGGTGGCTCGGTGTTCACGTGGACAGCCCACACCGGGAACTTTCATGCCTGAGCGAGGACGGCCAGAGGAGCACCGGTGATCTGTGCTTCTTCACCCCAAACCTCAAACCAAGCCGTGGATCATCGCCGGCGAATTCGGGAATTTTGCCCCGGCGTGCACAAACTGACGTTCCGGTACGGCAACTCCAAATTCCTCCTCCCTATTCGTTGTTATATCACCAACTCTTGCACACAGGGGCTGTACTAGCTGGCGATCGTTTCTTTTTTAGCAACCCTAGCTTGAAACTGCACTTAGGCCGACTAATTCAAAGATTTCCAAGCGCAAAACCGGCGACAACGTCCGGGCGCACGGTGAAACCCCATTTGCAGCTGTTCTCTAGCGTATTTGCTTACGTGCCGAGCTTCACGAGCATCCACTGGTGCTGTAGAACCTTTTGGCCGAGCTTTTGGCTGGCTAGGTTGGCCGGACGACGGCGCCAAAGTGGCCCCGAGGCCGCCGCATGTCGCCGGCCTATTTCCGGCCACTGGCAGCCCGAGCAAACCTCACCAATGGATTCCTCACCTTCGAAAACCCCCGGGCGGCGATCCTACGGCTGAGAGGTGGCCGGAAACGCTGGGCCGGCGAGGCACCGCCTCGGTCCGACGAGGGGGAGCGGCACGCGTGTGTGAAAGTGAGCGGGAGGAGGAAGAAAGGGCCAGGCCCAGCTGTCAGCGACCGGAGTTTAAAAATTGGATCGGCTGTGGCTGGGGGTCGGCTATGACTGCATGCGGGAGAACCCTGTGGCCCGTGTGTCCTCGAATCTCAGTGGCTGCAGTTTAAAACAGTGGGCCCAAGTCGATTTCCAGTAGTAAATTAATTCCAGAATTTTCCACAACTTTGGAAATTCATATGTGTCTAGGAAACTCCAAATTGTATGATTCAAATTGGGTTGGATTCAGTTTGCAAAGATCTATCCAAATATGAATCCCAATTTGTATGAAAGTCAAAATTCTGAAACTTCTTTGAAGGTTTTATAAAAAAGAATTATTGAGGGAGTTTGGTTCATCCAAAAATCCTCAAATTTTGCCAGAATATTCTTTAGGATATTATTGACCTTCTAGAAAATTTTCAGCTCATTTGAAATTTAATTGGGTAGGAATTTGCTGAGTGAAATCTGCTGCACTCTAAATGGTCCAGAAACTTTTTTAGAAAAGGTTTCCAATTTGTAAAATCTATGCTAGGCAATTCATAGCTCCAAAAATCATAGAACAATTCAGGACTGCTCTATGAATCATACTTGAAATTGTAATTCACTTGATTGGGTGTGAAAATGCACATTACTTCAGAATTAATTCTTTTTAGTAGAAATGCTTGAGGAATTATTCTGGAGGAACTACTCAATTAAAAGGCCTGAATTTTGGACCAAAGTATTTTCATGTGACCAGGAACTCACATATAAAGTTTCAGCTCAAATTGAGCCTTAGAACTCCCTTTATTGGTTTTCCATGCTTATGTATGTGGGGAAATACATTAGAGTCTTGTGGGAATTATGGGAGACACTATTTATTCCACTTTACCTGCAATTTAGCAAGCTAAGTCTCTATGTAGTATTGGACTTGCTGTAAAATTTTCAGAATAATTGATGTTTAGGTTCTCCAGTTTTCTTCACGTTAGTTCAGCTCATCTTATATGCTCATTAGGAAACTTAGTTTTTTTCACTAAACTCCTAGGGCTGAGGGAGTTGACCTTTAAGTTTCTTTGCACAACAGTGGCCGCAACATCATTCCTAGCACTTCCACACAATCCTCTGTTCTTCACAAGTTTAAGTCTTCAATTCTTTAAATTGCATTATAACAACTTATGCATATTCATGTCGATATTGTTCACGACGAAGGAGTTCGACGGAGGTTATCACTTGAAGTTGGATCAAGTCAGGAGGATCAAGTGATAGAAGAATACTAACTGATCATATATATTACTCCCCTACAAAACAGGCAAGCTCTAGTTTGCATTTAACAGCTATTAAGTTTTTACTTTGTATTCACTCTTTTGGTTAGGAAATGGAATGTGCATTAGGTCTAGTTGTTTTAATATTCCTCTTGCATGACCAGGGAAACCTATGGAGTATTGGGTACACGTCTTTTCATGGTGTAGAAACTGCATTGCTTAATTAGGGTTTAGTAGAAGTCGAGTGGTTGGACGCTACTCGCATGATCAGGAGAAAAAGGGGCATACGGGATTGGTTCAGAAATTTATTAGCAAGTTGAAGTTGAGACCGGGCAGGTTGTAGGAGCAACAGGACATAGGGGCTTTGGTGCGTTAGACCTGTCCGTGTCGGTCAAGGACCGATCCATATGCGGCCTTGTTGAGCAAGTTTTAGTTGTGTACCGGACTCATGCTGGCTATATAGGACCCAGTAAACCAATGTACCTCGGGAAGCTTGCGTTAGGACTTTTTCGGTCGCCTCAGGCGAGAGGCCGGTGTACAGTATGTGGGTAACACTCTCATGATATCTCATGTTGGTAGGTTCACCATGAGGGTGGCTACTGTACGGGACGATCGGATCGATTTGACGTAGGTGAAACGGGGAAAGGCTGCCACCTACGATGTCAGTGATGGTTGCTGTAGGCAACGTCGAGTACGGGTGTACGTGTCGTATAGTCCAGGTGTTTTTTATTTGAATCACCGTCGCTCGAGATAGTGAGCATACTTGTTCTCATAGTCATGACGTAGTAAGAACTTGCATGAGATAAGAACTAATCATTATGGTTTAAACTTGATACTAGCATTGTGATGATACTTTGTATGAATTGACTAGTGCAAATTCGATTCATTTCCACCGTGAGCAATTTACATCGGGGGAAAGTGTTTCTTGTTTGATTGTGGACTCCCGATGTGGCGTGCCCAAGGTTACTATTAATTTGTTGCTAATAAGACCTGAGAATAAGGATCCACTTTTAGGCGAGTTTACTATGCAATTTTCTATCCTACCTTATGTCTTAACCTTCATGTAGAGTTTCATGACTAGGTTTGATGATTAAGTCTTGCTGAGCGTCATGCTCACGGCTACTATACTAGTTGTTTTGCAGGTATTGACTCTATGCTTACGAGTACGTTTGTCCGATGAGACTCGGAACTCTCCGAGTGGCTACTCATTAGCAACCTTGCTGCTGCTGTTTGTGGTTCGTGTTGCTAGTAAGAAACGTCCGCGGGCTGGACGGTTTCTTTGATGCTAAGCTAGAAATGAGTCGTGAGAGTTGTAGTCTTCAGCTGTAGATTATTTTGAGATAAGTATTTGTAAATTAACTCTTGTATGCTTCCGCAATTGATTTATGTCATATGTTTTTCCTTTACTCGTGTGCTGTTGGGTGCCGCATCGCACGGCACCACCAAATGCGATTCCCTGGTGAGCATGCACGGACCCATGATCTGGGGCCGGGCGTGACCCAACAGACTGGACGCTACGGACCGTTTCTCCTCCACCTTCCTACACAAAAGGGGTGCACTTACCTGCCTAGATCGTGTAGCAGAAAGCCGTCTCTCATTTGCTAAACCCGGTAGCTCCAATTTTCCATTTTTCCGAATCCGAGTTCATAGTCATAGCGCTCGGTCTAACCCCAA
Organism: Neostapfia colusana; assembly: GCA_030760725.1. Taxonomy (NCBI): domain Eukaryota; kingdom Viridiplantae; phylum Streptophyta; class Magnoliopsida; order Poales; family Poaceae; genus Neostapfia; species Neostapfia colusana. Next base: position 39,783,859 of record JASWHV010000008.1, on the reverse strand, counting down.
ATTCTGAGTTCACGTGTAACCAATGGTCGAGCGAGTTCACAAGAAGCTTCCTGACCCCCTACCGCCCCTCCCCGAAGGAGAAACAATGAAAACCATCGAGAATCGGCTAGGTTCTAGCCATTTTTCTCGCCGCCGGTGAAAAACGCCTTGGCTCACCGTTGAGGTATAGTTGCCGGCCTTTTCATCATGATTGGGATCCATTTTCAGGTTCCTCGAGTTGCCACAGTGCTCTCCGAGCAAAAACCAGCTGGTATGGTGCATCCTAGTGCGAGAACACTGTCGCTGAAACCCTAGCCGCCGCTGCCGCCGTCGCACGCGTGTTTCCGGCCATAGCCGGCGGCCACTGACCTCCTAGAAGTGTTCAGAAGGTCGTGTTAGGGTTAGGCGGCAAGTGGAAGCTCCGGGGGAGCCCGGGAACCCAGTTCCGGCGAGCCTCGCTGGCATGCGCCGCCGCCCGAGCTCTGTTGGCGCGAGGAGGAAGACGCTCGGGTGGGACCCACTGTCAGCCGTTTAAACATTTCAGATATTTTCAGACTTCCATTCAAACTTTGAAACCCCATAACTTTCAGTAGGAATGTCCAAAATTTGTGAAACAAATTTTGTTGAATTCCTCTCAATCAGTACTTTGCAGAAATGGAAAGGAATTGGTCTGAAGATCAATGAACTCTCCAAAATTCCATATATTTAAATATTTGGGAATTAATTCCAGGAGATTCCTGATTTGGAATTTTCTCACATTTGGCCAGAAGATCCTTCATGACTCTAGTGATCTTCTGTAAAAATTGGAGCTTCATTGGGTTAAATTTGCTAGGCCAAACCCTGATCCAAAATTCAGCCTTCATTGGAAATTCCAAATTTAAACAGAAACTTTTCAGAAATTTGCCCCAACTTCAAAAATCCATTTCTCCCAGTAGACAACTCGAAAAATTATGAAACAAATTTTGCTAGAACCAGGGAGATCTCCTTTACTCAGATTTTTCACTGTTAGCTATATCAAAGCTACAGAATGTGGATCAAAATTCAGAGGAGCCGTGTACTTGTGGGAATTTTGGAGACCACAAGCTTTCATGAAACTTTCTCAAGTTTTGCTCAGATCATCCTCATAGAATCTAGTCTCCACTAGAGAAATTCCAAAGCCAATTAAGAACCCTTAATAGCAGTAACTATTAGTAGAAGCTTGCGTCTTATGAATCATTATCACTTATACGTATATTTTGTTGCATCTCATATAGTGACCGAAGTCGAGGACGCTCCGTAGGCCATGGAGATCCTCCCACCAGAAGCTAACTTCCCATTTGACTCGCAACAAGGCAATCCCCGGATTGCATTTAATTACTTTTCCAAAGTTTTCATTTGTATTACTTATGTCTAGGATGAAATGTTTGCATTAGAGTTAAGGTGATTGAAACCCCACTTGCATGACCCACAAATCCTATATAAAGGTCCCAAAAATTTTGAACACAAATGGACTGAAGTTTGAACACCATTTGGTTTCATGTTTGTTAAAATTGGGACTTGTTTAAACTTTATACATGTGATGATACACATGGATGTTCAACCACACAAGCTCTAATGTTTATTGGGATGCTTGGAACCAAAGTTGATTTAAACACCATGTGTAGTGCCCTCATGTGTAAGAGGAAGTTTAAATTCAGCTTTTGAACTAACTTTGTTCAACTCAAATTTCAAATGGGGTAGCACCATAGGAATGCAGACTGTTGTGGTACAAATCCCATTTTCAGCAGCCAAATCGAAAATCAGGTTTCATATTTGAATTCCTTAGGTCCAAATTAGTGGGGATGCAAAGTTTCAAGAATTTTGGAAACACTTTGCTTGCTATTTAAAAGAGGACTTTAAATTGCATAGGAATTCAAATTCAAATTTGAATTTGGATGAAACTTGCCCATTATCCAAATGCAGTTCAGATTTGAACTTCCAACAATTGAATTTGGTTATTTTTCAAAAATTGAGATCTTTTAGAGGATAAGAGGGAGCTGACTTGTGGGACCCACATGTCATTGGGGGCAGTAGACTTGCAACTGAAGTTTACTTCTCTGTTTTGCACTCGAAGCAACTGAAGTCCACCGAGGCAGCTCGAGCCAGTGCCGGGTGACACCGAGGGGCAACAGGGATACCTCCCCAGCAGCTGAAGCTCCTCTGTGGATTGTTTCAACGTTAACAGCAGCTCGAGTTGTGTTTCTTTTTGCTCATGAACAGAACACCCAAAGCCCTTTCTCTCTCGCACAGAACAGAGCACCTCCGGCACCGCCATCTCGGGTCCCCTCGGGAGCTGGCTGTGCTCACTCGAACAGCGCCCGGTGAAGAGCAAAATGGCACCGCGTGATCGCCTACTGCCTCTTCGACGCACCACCGAGTGCGCTAAGCCCTCCCTACGCCGAGAACACTGTTGCCTAGCAGCAGCCTAGAGAAACCGATGGAGGAGGCTCACGTGGACAGATCTACAGAGAGCTTCTTATGCCTGAACAAGAGCATCGTAGGACATGCCAAGACCTCGTGCTGCTCACCTCCGAAGCTCAAGCCAAACCGTGGATCGTCGCCGGCGAATTTCAGGATTTTCTTCCGGCCGGCACAAAACGAACTGCGGGTAATATTTCATCAAATTCTTGATCAAGGTTCGATTAGAGCTCACATATTAGGCGCACATGAGCTAGACTTTCTAAGGAACAATTTTCCTTCGGAACCCTAGCGAGAAACCATCGGTAGAGGCACTATTTCCAGCTCTTGCCATGGCGACCGGGGCGGTAAACCTCGGTTGCATGGTGAGAACCTAGTTAGAGCCATTCCCGGTCTGTTTTGAATCCATGTCGAGCTCCTCCATGCTCCACTGGTGCTGTAGGACAAAAGCTCCTCTTATTTCGTGGCCTATGGAGGGTTTCCGACGTCGCCGAACGTTGGTGTGAGCCGCCGCACGTCGCGCGCTAGGTTTGAGACCTTGCTGACTCGAGGAAACGGCACCAACGAGTTCCTCACATCGTATTAGGGTATGGCGGCGAGTGTGAGCACTGGAGGTGGCCGGTAGAGCGTGCTCCGGCGAGCTCCGGCGAGGGGGCGGCGCGGGTGCGGGAGGAAGAAGACGACTCGCCCGGCCCCACACGTCAGCCACTCGTTTTAACTGAGGCGGATTTTCTGTGGCTCCGGATCCGTTTGTGGCTGTGCGGTTTAAATCAGTAGCCCGGTGTGGCATTGGCTGAGGAATCACTACGTAGCCCCTGCCTGCGGTCAGACTTTTGGAAATGTCCCCGAATTAATTTAAATTGCAAATTTCATTCAAACTTTAGATGAATATAACTTTTGCTAGGAAACTCCAAATTTGGTGATTCAAATTGGGTTATATTAAGATTGAAAAACTCTATCCAAATATGCAACCTAACTTGTACGATAGTCAATATTTAATTCTGGAAAATTCTTTAAAGCTTTTCAGCAAAAGAACTTTAGAGGGAGTTTGGTTCATCCAAAAATCCCCAAAATTTGCCAGAATATTCCTTAGGATATTATTGAACTCCTTTAGATTTTCAGCTCATTTAGAGTTGATTTGATGAGGAGAATTCAGACTGCAAAATACCGAATTCAAATGTATACCGAAACTTTTCAGAAAAGTCCCAAACTTGAAAACTTCAGTTCTGGGCAACCCTTAGCTTCAAAAATCCTAGGAAAATTCTTGCATACTCTATGAAACATAATTTAAATTGTAGTTCACTAAGTTTGTCAGGAACATGTGAGTTACTTCAGAATTAATTCGTTTTTTGCCTAATTGTTTAAGGAATTGTTCTGAAAAAAACCACTCAATGAAAAATGCTAAATTTTGGTCCAGAATCTTTTCATGTGACCAGGAACTCACATGCAAATTTTCAGCTCATGTTGAACCTTAGATCTTCCTGTCCTGGTTCTCCAATCTTATGTATGTGAGAAAAACATATGGATTAGTGTGGGAATTATGGGAGAAAAAATTTCCTTCCAATTTAGCTGCAATTTGGCAAGCTAAGTCCGTGTGGAGTATAGGACTTCCTGTAAAATTTTCAGGATCATTGGATGTGAGGGCCCGACCCGATCACGGGGCCGTGCCGCTCGCCCGGGAATCGCATTGGGTGGTGCCATGATATGCGGCACCCAACAGCACACATATAAGGAAGCATGTATTACATAAATTAAAAGCAGAATCTTACAAATGTTCTTTGTAAATACTTTGCATCAAATAACTACAGCAGAAGACTAGTTTAGCTCACATTTAATCTCTACTAAGCACTCGAGAAAATGTCCAGCCCGCGGACTCTTCTCGCTAGTAACACGAAGTCATACGGCAGCGGCCGGGTTCTCCATGTGTAAAACGACTCAGAAGTCTCTAAATCTCACCGGATAACCTTCTCATAAGCACCGATGTTAATATGCAAAACCACTCATATAGAAAGCATGAGCACATAGGCTCAGCAAGACAGACCCGTCTAACCTAAACATATAACTCTACATGCTGGCATTGCAGTGTATAATAGGAAAGTAAGTTGCAAAAGACACGCCTATTTAGTTGGCTCTTACTTTCGAGTTTTAGCAGCAAGTGTGTGGAAAACCTCATGCTAAGACACATAAGAGAGCCGCAATCAAACAAGAAACACATTTCTCTCATGTGCTTTGCCTAAGGTTGAAAGGAATTTTAATTAGCTGTAAACTACAGCAAATCATTAACAACCAAAGTACATCTTTCAATCAGAAATATTTTAGCATGGAACTATCCTGTTCTTTCCACGTCATGGTACAGTGAACAAGTGGTACTCACTGACTGCGAGGGACGGCGATTATAATCATTTTACACCTGCAGGGTTATCCGAATAACCCGTCACGTACGCCCGTACTCGATGTTTCCTACAGCAACCATCACGGACGTCGTACGCAACCACCTTTCATCCGTTAGCCAAGTGTTGAACCAGTCCTATCGTCCCGAGCAAGAGGTATCTGCGCGCGCATCCGCAGTGCCACCAGCCGATTTACACCTCAAGCTCTCAACCTACCCCCTGGACAACAAGCAATGTCTCAACAGATCACTACCCGAATTACATCGGTTTCCCGGTTCCCATATATCCGGTAGGTCTTTGGTACTGTTCTAGCTTGTTTAACAGGCCCACACACGGCTTGGTCCTCAATCAACACAAGCGGAGCTATGGCACCCAGGCCCAACATCCTGCTGCCCTTACTCTCCGCTCGGTCTCATTTTTCTTGCCATGCGTTCCATTTGCTATGTCTAACCGAGTGGTGCGCCTCTAGCCTATTCTCGCGAGCAGTTCCAACTACTCGACTTGTACCAAATCCTACACTAATTTAGCATTGCAGTGGCTACTTGAGGTTTAAAACCTAAGCCCCAAACCCAGGTTCTCTTAGCTATGCAATTGAGTTTTCAAACAAGACTCTAATGCACAATTGTAATGGATACATAAAGTAAGTTTTCATAGCAAAATACTTTATAAAACGGCTAATGCAAATCGGAGGTTGCCTGTTTTGCAGGGTAGTAGTATATAATATAAGTTAGTGATCTTCCATCCCTTGATCCTTCTGAACTCAACTGATCCACAACTCAAGGGATGACTCCGTCGAAGTCCTTCATTGTGAGAACTATCGACATGAATATGCATAAGCTTTTATAATGCAATGTAAGGACTTAAAGACTTGAACTTATTAGGAACAGAGGCTGTGTGGAAATGCCAAGAATGGCTTGGTTGCCTATGTGGTGCAGAGAATCATGAAGAAAACTAAATCTGCCTTAGAAGTTTAATTACATCCCTAGCTAAGTTCCTAATAAACATATAAGTTGAGCTAAAATGATTTGGGTATAACTACAGATCCTGATCTCCAATGACTTCGAAATTTTTACAGGAAGTCATGCACTACATAGGGATTTAGCTTGCCAAATTGCAGCAAAAGTGGAAGGAGATTGCGTCTCCTATAATTCCAGCACTAACCCCCATGTTTTTGTCACATACAATAGATTGGAGAACAAGGACAGGAAGATCCAAGGCTCAACTTGATCTGAAAATTTACATGTGAGTTCCTGGTCACATGAAAATATTCTGGACCAAAATTTAGCACTTTTCACTCAGGGGTTTATTCAGATCAGTTGCTTGAGCAATTAAGCAAAAAGGAATTAATTCTGAAGTAACTCACATGTTCATGCCAATCTTAGTGAACTAAAATTTGAATTATAGTTAAAGAGACTGCATGAATTTTACTAGGATTTTTGGAGCTATGAATTGCCTAGAACTGAATTTTCTAACTCTGGGACTTTTTCTGAAAAGTTTCTGTATTCAATTGAACACAGCAGTTTGAAATCTGAATTCTCCCACACAAATCAACTCCAAATAATCTTAAATTTTAACAGGAGTTAAACAACATCGTAAGGATTTTTAATGAACCAGACCCCCTCTAAAATTCTTTTACTGAAAAGTTTCAAAGAATTTTCCAGAAATAATTATTGAATTTCATACAAATTGGGTTGCATATTTGGATAGAGTTTTTCGATCTTAATCTAACCCAACTTGAATCACTAAATTTGGAGGTTCCTACACAAAGATATGATTTTACAAGAATTGGGGAAAAGATGAAAATGGGCTCTGTTCTATTTTTCCAATTTTCAGAGACATAAAGAATTAACACCTCATTTGACCAAGCAAATCAGGTCCAATGCCTCTGAAATTTTTACTGTAGTTCAAGTATATTTGGAAGGATGTCCTGCCCAAAATTGGGAGTTTTCCAAAAAACAGAAACTCTTGTAATAAATCCTACAACATTGTTCTTAAATGACTTAATGAGCCAAATCCAGGGATTTTCATAAATATTGGGCTGCACCCCTGGATAGTACTCTCTGAGAGGAATCCTACAAAATTTATTTGACAATTTTTGGACACTCCCACACAAAGTTGTGGCTATTTGAAATTGAATGGAAATCTAAAAATAGAGAAAAGTTCAAATCCCTGCCAGTGGGCCCCACGACGCAGAGCTTCTTCAACCTCACGCCAAACAGAGCCACCGGCGGTGAGAGGCGGCGTGCGCGAGGGTCACCGGACTGATGTTCCCGGTTGCCGGCCGAGCTCAAACTTGCCGCCCCCACGTTTTTGTCCACGAAGAGTTCAACGGCGAGGTCGGTTTCGACCCGTTTTGGCTGGAACACCCCGCGCGGCGGTGACCGCGGAGGCTAGGGTTTCGGCGATGTCGAAAACCCTCATTCCTCCACTAAATCTTCAGTTATTTAGCCCTAGAGCATCAGTGGCGTGTGTAGAACATGAAATGAAGACGCTTTTGGGGCTGAAAACGTCGGCATCTACATCCTCGACGGTGAGACGAGGTGATTTTTGTCGGCGGTGAGAAAAACGGCTCTAATGTAGCCGATCCTCGACAGTTTCCGTTGATTCTTCTTCGAGGATGACCGCTAGGACGTGAGGAAGGTCCTGGGAAGCTTGCTCGGTCTTTGGTTAATCGTTTAACTCAGATTTCGGTTGAGACCGAGCCTTCCCCTAGTGAACTATGTTTTGGAAAACGGTAAAATTCGTGCTACCGGTGCTAGCAAACGATAAACGGCCTCCGGCTACGTGATCAGGACGTGCAAGCACACCTCTTTCGTGTAGAGAAGTGATGATGAAGAGGCTCGTAGCTTGCTGTCCACGGTGGACCGAAGTGACTTCCGTCGGTTTCTCTTCGGTACTCGACTGTGATCGTTGCTTTGCGAGCAACACGAGCTATGAACTTTGGAGTTGTGGTGATAGCACGGTAGAGCACAAGTGGGCGATGCTTTTTTGTGTGGACAGCTCGAGCAACTATGCTCAGATGGCTGGGCGAGATTGGGAGGAACCGAGAGAGGCACCGGTTTCTTGCGGGAACAAGCCGAGCGACGTGAGAGCGAGTGGGAGAGAAGCAAAAGGGCTTCGGTGCACTGCGTGTGGAGAGGATTAGACCGAGCAACACGATGGAAGCAGCAGCTGGCGTCGGCAACTCGTCGGGAACGGGTTTTTGCCAGGAGCTGTCGCGCGCTGAAGAACCGAGGAAAGAAACAGAGTCGGTTGTGAACTGTGTAGCTGACCACTGGGATCCACCCCCCCCCCCCTCATTTTCTCCCCCCCCCCCACTATGCTTTGAGATTCCCACACAAACATTGTCCAGATTTGACCAAACTTGGAGGGATAGACCAAACATGATGTGAGGAGTTTGAATCTGAAATCAGATTTCAAAATTGAGCAAGTTTGGTTCAGTTTCCAAATTCAAATTTCAATTTTAATGTGCTCTCAAATATTCCTTTGAATAAATGGTAAATGAGCTCCAAAATTCTCCAAATGTAGAACTTAAGTTCTTTAATACCTCAGTAATGCAGTGGTGATCTCACATATAGGCCTTTGGACAATCTGAACATGAATCCTTTTAAAAGATTCAAAATTGGGTTTAAATTTCCCTCCACTCTACTCATAAAGAAGGTGCACATGAGTTAGATTTTTGGGAGTGAAATTCTTTCCCTAGGTTTAACACGTGTTTAGTATGAGCTAAATAAATTTTTTAACTCCACCACATGTCCATTTTTGTGTTCATCATTTCATGTGACATAAACTCAAGTTATTCCTTTGCCTTAACTTTGTTTCATAAGTTGAAATCAAACTTTACAAAAGTCAGGGCTGTTACATTGGAGTTCAGGTTCTCCAGTTTTGTTCACATTAGTTCAGCTCATCTTATATGATCACTAGGAAACTTAGTTAGTTTATAACTAAACTCCTATGGCAAATTTAGTTAAACCTTGATGATTCTTTGCACAACAGAGGCAACAAAGCCATTCTTGGCATTTCCACTTGTCCTCTGTTCTTAAGGAGTTCGAGTCTTTAATTCTTTACATTGCATTATAAAAACTTATGCATATACATGTTGATAGCTCATGACAAAGGACTTCGACGGAGTCATCCCTTGAGGTGTGGATCAGTTGAGCAAATTCAGAAGTATCAAGGGATAGAAGATCACTAACTGCTATTATATATTACCCCCTGCAAAACAGGCAAGCTCCGGTTTGCATTAACCGTTTATAAAGTCTTATGTTTTGCTCACTTACTTTATGTCTTTCCTACAATTGTGCATTAGAATCTTGAATGGAAACCCAAATGCATAGCCAAGAGAACCAGGGGTTTTGGGCTTAGGTTTTAAACCTCGAATAGCCACCGCAATGCTAAAATGGTATAGGTTTTGGTACAAGTCGAGTAGTTGGAACTACTCGCGAAAATAGGCTAGAGGCACACTACTCGGTTAGAAAGATAGACAATGAATCACATGGCAAGAAAATGAGACCGAGTGGAGAGTAAGGGCAGCAGGACTATAAGGCCTGGGTGCCATAGCTCTGCTCATGTCGATTGAGGACCGACCCGTGTGCGGGCCTGTTGATCAAGCTAGAACAGTACCGAAGACCTACCGGATATATGGGAACCGGGAAACCGATGTAATTCGGGTAGTGATATGTTGAGGCATTGCTTGTCGCCCAGAGGGTAGGTTGAGAGCAGCGAGGTGTAAATCGGCTGGCAGACACTACGGATGCTCCGCGCAGAGACCTCCTGCTCAGGACAATAGGACCGGTTCAACACTTGGCTGACGGATGAAAGGTGGTTGCGTACGACGTCCGTGGTGGTTGCTGTAGGCAACATCGAGTACGGGCGTATGTGACAGGTTTTTCGGGTAACCCTGCAGATGTAAATTGATTATAATCACCGTCCCTCACGGTCAGTGAGTACCACTTGTTCACTGTACCGTGACATAGAAAAAACAGACTAGTGTCATGTTAAAATGGTGCTGGTTGAAAGCTTTACATTGTTTGTTAATGAAATGCTTTAGTTTAGAGCCAAATAAAGTTCTTTTCAACCTTAGGCAAAGCACATAAGAGGAATGCGTTTCTTGTTTGATTGCAGACTTCTTATGTGTCTTAGCATGAGGTTTTCCAACAACTTGCTGCTAAAAGTGGAAAGTAAGAGTCAACTAATTAGGCGAGTCTTATGCAAAGTAGTTTCCTAATATACACTGCAAATCTAGCATGTAGAGTTACATTTTAGGTGAGACGGATCAGTCTTGCTGAGCCTATATGCTCACGCTTGCTATATGAGTGGTTTTGCAGGTTAACATCGATGCTTATGAGGAGGTTGTCCAGTGAGACACGGAGACATCTGAGTCGTTTTACACATGGAGAACCCGACCGCTGCCGTATGACTTCGTGTTGCTAGCGAGAAGAGTCCGCGGGCTGGACATCTTCTTGAGCGCTTAGTAGATATTAAATGTGAGATAAATTAGTCTTCTGCTGTAGTTATTTGATGTAAATTATTTACAAAGAATACTTGTAAGCTTCCGCATTTGATTTATGTGATACATGTTCCTTATATGTGTGCTGTTGGGTGCCAAATCGCATGACACCACCCAATGCGATTCCCGGGAGAGAAGCACGACCCCGTGATCGGGTCGAGCCTTCACATCCTATGGAGTGTTGGGTAGTATAAAGCTCGATGTGTAGAAAATGCCGTGCTAATGTTCTTAGGATTTCAGTAGTAGTCGAGTAGTTGGAATCTACTCGCGAGATAGACTGTTATCGCACGGGATAGAATGAAACAAAGAATGGCTTAAGAATGGGATATTGAGACCTGTAAAAGCCCAAGAAAAGGGACTTGCTAAAATTTTTCCTCACTTCAAAACACCACACTTTTGTTGTGGATATTTTGTGAAAAATGGTGAAGAGCAAGTAACCTCCATCAAAAGAGTAACTAGAGGGGAAAGCCTTCACTTTCACAAAGTAGGATTTTTACACATGAACATGAGAGGTTGAGCTCACCCTAGAACTTAAAAAGTCTTGGGAAGGTTCAGTCCAAGTTTCATGTAAATCCAACACTTTTTGAGGCACTTTTGGAGGTATTTGAAAAAGAGGCCAAATTGAATGTAAATTCAAATTGCAGTAACTTTCATCACCCAAATTCAAAAGTTAGCTTCATATTCAAACTCAGCACCTTTTTCTGAGTAAGCCCACCAATCTTCATCCTCATTGGTGTTCATCTTGTTGGGAGCTAAATTTGCAATAATTCAAAACTGAATTTGAATTTCAGTTTAAACATGAAGCAAATTTAACCCAACCAAGTTTAAATTTGAGAACTCAAATTCAAACCAATACTTGGGGACTAAGTTTCTCATTCAATGTTTAGTAGCTGTGATATTTACAAAAGAAATGGGGAGGAAAGGATTAGGGGGGGAAGTTGGGCCCACAAGGCAGTGGGAGGGAGGTGCAACACCGGACAGCTCTCTATTTCTCGCCGAAGCAACCTTCCTCCGTGCGCCAGCGAGCTGCTTCCCCGAACGCCACCTCCCAAGCGCCAGCCCACAGCGCACGTCGACGAAGCGGTCGCCCGGCGATATTTCCTCCGGAACCGACTCCCGTCGCGGTCTTGATCGGTCCCGAAACCCTCGACGAAGAAACACCGCCGCACACCCGAAAACTTTCGGTGCTCCGGCGTCCTCCCATCCCAGCAGCTAGCAAGCGAGTCTGAGCTCACCCCGAGCTTCGCCGAGGCGTCCTCGACGCGATAGACACGATACCCCGGCGCCCCATCCACGGTAAACTGCCCCCGAGCTCCTTGTTTCCATTCCACACCGGGTAGAGCCGCCGTGACCAAAAACTCCCAGCCCGGCCGCTAGGCTTGATCCCCCGTCAAGTGAGCGGGCCAGGAGGTTTGCCTGGAAGGGTGCTCCTTGTCCAACAACGCCGGCCGCATGCCATGAGGTGTGCTGGCCGGAATTCCAGTTCTTGCCGAGAGCATGTGATATAGCCCGGTTCGGGTAAATCGGCAAATTCGCCTCACACACCGAACCACTCCTCCCCAGACCTAGATACCCAGTTGTAGACATCCGTGCGGGCACATGGGATCAAGAACTAGGAAGAACCATCGAGGAAAACCTTAGTTCTTCGAGTTTTTCCTGTTTTCCCCGAAATCGCCCTAGGTCGCACGGTGAGCGCCTAGTTGCCGACGTTTCTCGCGAGATCAGAGCCCTGGACGTTGCTCCCTAGGTCATGGTGATGCTGTAGGAGCTAACCGGAGCAAGGTTGGGGCAGTAAAGTGCCCTAGCGACGCCGCCGAGGTTACCACAGCTACTGTCGCCGTCGCACCGAGGTTTCCGGCCACCCTCGATCTGAGGTAAGGCCGGCAACGTGTTCCTCGCGCAAGAATGTGCAGTGGCGGCGAGAATCAGCAAGTTCTGAGGGCCGGAACCCATTCCCGGCGAGAGCTCCGGCGAGCTCGGCGGCGGGGTCACGCGGGTGGCCGGAGGAAGACGAAGGGGGGAGGCCCCACTCGTCAGCGGCTGGCAATAAATGTGCAGGATCCTCTGGGGTCCAGGATCCAGTGAGGCCGCGCGGGAAGGAGTCTGTGGCCCCGTGTGGCTCGGCTCCAGCGGTCGACACGTGTGCGATGGACCCACCCGCAGGATTTAAACATTTTTGGAATTTCCAGTTTTAGTTCAAGCTTCAAATGAATAGAACTTTGGCTAGGAAACTCCAAATTCGATGAACCAAATTTTGCTGAACTCAGAATTCTGAGTACTTTCCAGCAATACCAAATTCAGCTCATGAAAGTGAATAGTTTTCCAGAATTAAATATCCAAAATTTAAACTGTTGGGAATTTTATCTGGAGAACTACTTTATGAAAAATTCTGAAATTTGGCTGAGAGGTTCATTGGAAAATCCCTGAATCCCAGTAAATTTTTCAGACTCATCCAAGTTCATTTAGTTACCCTAATGGGGTGATCAAGAGAACTGCCCTGAGAAAATAGAAAAATGTACAGAAACATTTTTTTCAGATTTTCTCCAATCTTAATTAGTACATAACTTTCAGTAGAATTCTTCAAATGACATGAAACCAATTCCATTAGAACCATCTTAAAGTCTAGTTTCCAGAAAGTAATGGTTGGAGCCATGAAAACCCCTGGAATTATTCAGAGGCTCAAATATTGACCAAATGGGATTTTATTTCTACAAGGTTCAGATGAACTTTGTTTCAAATGAAACTTGGTCAAGACTCTGGTTAGGACCCTACCAAGCCACAATAAAAATTTCAGAACCAAAGGGGAGGGCTAGCTAGAGTTATTAGTAGTTAAGTATTCAAGTTTACACATTGCATTTAAATTTACATGTCGTATTTCATTAAACGTGTAGTCACTGAAGAAGAGACTCCGGAAGTGCTGGACTTCCTCCTTCCGAAAGAAGAGCTAACTACTGACCAGCAGCAACAAGGCAAGCCCCAGTTTGCATTAACCTTTTTATAAGTTTTAATTTGTTTACATGTGTCATGTGAAGTATGATTGTGCATTAGGTATAGGATGGATGGAACCCCACTTGCATGACCAGAAATTTTCCATAAGAGTGAGGGTAGTGTCTAAGACCTCAAGTAGTCAGGCTATGCTTAATGTTTCATAGGACTTCGGTACAAGTCGAGTAGTTGGAATCTACTCGCGAGATAGGATTGGGACACACGGGTTCGGTTGAGTGATGTGAGATCACTTTAGTAATGAAAATGAGACTAGGCAGGGGCTAGGGCGCAACAAGAGGAAGTCTTGTGTGTGCAGCCCTGCCCGTGTCGATTGAGGACCGATCCGTGTGCGGCCCTGCTGAACAAGTATTGAACGTACCGAAGGCATATCGGATATATGGGCCCCGATAAACCGATGTAGCCTAAACCTCCGAGCGTCGAGGCATAACGCACCGATTTATAGGTGTAGGCTGAGGGCAGCAAGGTGGAAATCTTCCAACAGGCATAGAGAGATTCTCCGTGTGGGGAACCTCCTGCTCGTTTCGGTGCGACCGGTTCGATGTTTGGGCTGTTGGGTGAAAGGTTGTCCCGTACGACATCGAGTGAGCGTGCTGTGCAGCTCCACGGGTCGGCGTATGTGACGTGCTCTTTGGGTTTCCCTGCAGGTGTATATCGAGTCGATTTGCCGTCCCTCGCGTTGATGAGTACCGCTTGTTCACTGCATCGTAACGTAGATAATCTATGGAATGTTATGATTCAATATTGCTGTTATGATATGATTGTATTGCTAAATGTGTGCCACCAAATATTGCTTACTAAATTCAGATTCATGAACTGTTAACTTGCTGCTAAAAGATGAACTAAGGATGAACTTGTAGGCGTGTCCATTTGCTGCAATATTACTATCCTATGTCCTTGTACACCTCATGTAGAGTTTCATGTTTAGGTGAGTCGGTTAAGTCTTGTTGAGCCATCGTGCTCACGGTTGCTGCTTAAGTGTTTTTCAGGTGAGGAGCCACCCACGGACTCGGAGTACGAGTCTACCGGCGAGGCTTACCCTCTGTCGGGGACCACGGCTGAGTGGGAGCCGTACACGCCGCGCTGAGCTGAGACGTGCAGCTAGTGTGGGTTGCCCTAGGGCTGGGCAACCGACTTTTGCTAGATAGGCGGGCGTGAGTTGTATAAAAGAAACTTCTGCTGTGTAAAATAAATACTAGTTCGTAACTGAAGTTGTACCTTTTTGTACAGTTCAGTTTGTTTTCCCATGTAATATATTGTGTCCTTATGGCGTGTGCTGTCGGGTGTCGCATCGCGCGGCACCACCCTCTGGGATCCTGGATGAGCGGATTCCGGTCCGCCACAGCCTGGTATCAGAGCTGCATTGGGGATAGCACAGTACTTAAGGACTGTATTATGGGAAAACTTAGGTTTACGGTGAGGATCCGGTAGTTTGCCCAAGTAAGGACAATATTAGCATAGTTACTTAAAGTGGCAAAGACTAACTTATGTGTTATAATTCTGAATGTTAATTATGTAACGACACACCTACGCTCTGGTAAGTATGGTAAGGAACGCCACTGAAAGCGGTTCAATTTCGGTTAGCTCCCCTGACGAGGAACGTGGTTCAGGGATTGGTCTACAGCTTGGTATGAGACGTCAATATGAAACTCTTGGACTCTTCATGTTCCTAAGTTCATATGAAACGCTGATCCCTAGCGTGCATTAGGCAAGTAAGTGGAGACCCCATCGCGTGGTCAGTAACGCGAGAGTGTGTTCGTCTGGAAATAGCCAGAAGGACATACGCAACGCTTGCCATCGGCGTGCCCTGCAGGGCAGTAGGTGGTATCTGTTGGGTTGATAACATTCCCAACCGTGACGACCCGTTCATGACCTACTCGGGTTCCTCGCCGTGTGGTGTTGAAACACGATCACGTACCTTGAGACGTGATCTAACTCAAGGACAGCCGTATGGAAATGATACGGGCGTTTGTATTTACTTTTAAATATGGTCCTGCCTGAAATGAAAACAACCATTGAGTGCACCATTATTGTGTGGTCTTCTGCAGGTACTAACCACGCATGTATCCGTGTAGCAAACGTGTGCGAGAGACCGTTTAGTGCCACACTTGAAACGTATATGCCGGTATAATCCGGTTAGGATTTTCTTTTGTGAGGAACGTAGTACCTAGATATTATAGGCATATGCATGAAAATAATGATAACAAGGAATTTAAAATCATTAGGTTCAACATTTAGGACCCTGGTTGGGTAGACAAATTGGATAGTGAGAAGTGTAGTTCCAAAAAGACTGAAAAACAGAGTGCTCTGTTTTGGGCAGCAAGTTTGCTGATCTTCAACAGGGCATAACTCACAGGTCCTTTAGCCCAGGTAAGTGTGGTATATAGTTCTGGAAAGGTATTTAAGTACTCTACAACTTTGTTGTAGATTTTCAGAGCTGAAAACCATCTTAAGATGGCTTAAAACCCAGAGAGATTTAGACTGTCCAGATTCAGGACAGAGTTAAACACTCTCTGGACTGTTCTGTTTTTCAAACATAACTCCTAGTAGAAAAATAAAAAATTTTCATATGATACATCTTTAGAAAGGGTAGAAGATGTGTTACATCTTTGCAATTCAAAGTTTCTGAAATTTCAGCACAGATTTCAGTGGAAACCAGAGTTGAAAACAGCAACTTCTCAAGGGAGGTGCTGTTAAAATTCTTCCAGAAATTCTGTTGACTTTGAATTACCCTAACTTTTTAACCAGAGCTGATCCGGGGGCAAATGAGTACTCGTTGGAAAGATACTGAAGTTAAATTTAATTTGGTGTTCAGCTTGAGTCATGAAAATACCCAGAACCAGATCAAAACTTGGAATAGGTAGAAACTGGTCATTCTGATAGAAGAATGACAGTTGAACTCATTGGAGAGGGTGTTGTACCCTAAGGGTGGTATACGTGATGACAACGCGATAGTAATGTCTCGTAGTGACCAAACCTAGTTATGGTGAGCTTCCAAAGAGGAGGTTCATCAAGTTGGATTAAACTAGCTTGTGTTTGGTCTGGTAATGGTGTAGCTTATGCCAAGTTATTACATTATCTCCCTACGAGATGTATCGCATGTTTTATTGTCATTATGTTTTATGCCTATATTTATTGGACTGCATGCAATATGTTGCGGGACTGATGTTATTGTCGTATGGTTGAAGATGGTTCGTACTAGGACCACGCACGAGGTTGGTGGCTCTAGCCAACAGGGAGGCGATGACTCCCAGCCACCGGCCTACGACAACACCCTGCAGCAGCAGCCACCACCGCCGCCTCCGCTTACTTTAGCGGATGTGATAGCGGCACTGGTGGGAGGTCGTGAGGAGCAGACCGACCTGCTCCGCACGATCGTGCAGAATACGTCCCAGGTGGGGGGGGCGTCAAGATAGAGGGCCTCGTGAGCCCCGGGAAGTGTCGTACTCGGGTTTCATGAGTACGCACCCTCCAGTGTTCACCGAAGCTGAAGAACCACTGGAGGCTGACAACTGGCTGCGGACCATCGAGTCCAAGTTCGGGCTGCTCCAATGTACGGAGCGGCAGAATACCCTGTTCGCAGCGCAGCAACTTCACGGTGCCGCTGGTGCGTGGTGGGCGAATTATGTCGCCTCACGTCCGGCTGGCCATGCCGTGGAGTGGGAAGAGTTCCGGGAGGCGTTCCGCGCCTATCATATCCCTCCCGGGATTATGAAGAGGAAGTTCCAAGAATTTTTGGAACTGAAGCAGGGCGGGAGGAGTGCTCATGACTACTCCCATGCCTTCAACCATCTGGCGCAATATGCGTCAGACTATATCTCCACTGAGGAGAAGAAGCGGGAACACTTCTATCGGGGGTTACACCCCGAAATGAAGACGCACCTCGTTCAGTGGAATCGCGGCACCTTCAACGACTTAGTCAATGCCGCGATTATGCAAGAGGACGCTCAGCGGGAGTTGGCAGCTGAGCAGAGGAAGCGCAGCGCTCCACCTAGCAGCGGTGGTGGCGCGCCTCAGAAGTACCGTATGGTGTATCGGACACCATCCGGGCAGCAGTGGCATCCACCGGCGCGACCTCAACGGTTCGGGGGACGTCCTTTTCAGTCACCTCCGTTCCGACCGCCGATGCCACCACCAAGACAGCAGCAGCAGCAGCAGACGGTACCCGGGCGTTTCCACCGCCACAACGCGCCCCGGGATTCCGTCCGCCGATCAGCGGGGGACCGCCCCGTTTCACTTGCTTCACGTGTGGCCAGGCGGGCCACTTCGCGAAGGACTGTCCCCAGGGGCAGCAGAGCAGCGGGCAAGCCCAGTTTCTGGGCGGTGCTCGAGGCCGACCTCCGGTCAAGAAGGTTGGTCAGCAGACTGGGTGCGTCCGCAACCTCGACAATGAGGACGCCCCGGAGGGAGACAATGTTCTGGCGGGTACGTTCACTCTCAACAATCAAGCCATCATCATACTTTTTGACTCTGGTGCAACCCACAACTTTATAAGTGCATCATATGTGGTTAAGCATCAGCTCGAAGCCTTTCCAACCGAATGTTCGTATGATCTGCTCACCGGGAGGAAAGATTTCAGCAATGATGATGGTTCCGAAAGCACCATTGTGCTTAGGTGGGAAGATATATCCCACCACTATGATTATCCTTGAGGGGCAGAAGATTGATGCAATCTTGGGAATGTCATGGCTAAGTTACCATGGCGCTGTCCTGGAAACCCTATCACGGACGGTTCACCTCAACTCCCCATTACACCGTCCGCAGTCCCTCTTGTTAGATAATCCAGTCCGGGAAGTTTCAGTGATCAACAATACTGAAGCTCTCAAGTTGGAGGACATCCCCGTAGTCCGGGAGTATCCCGACGTGTTCCCGGATGATCTTCCGGGCATGCCACCTGAGCGGGATCTCGAGTTCAAGATTGAGCTTGCACCCAGGACTACGCCCATATCACGGAGACCATACAAAATGGCTCCAAATGAGCTGGCTGAACTAAAGGAACAGCTCAATGATCTGTTGAGCAAGGGTTTTCATTAGGCCGAGTTCCTCGCCTTGGGGATGCTCGGCGCTGTTTGTTAAGAAGAAGGATGAAACCCTGAGGCTGTGTGTGGATTACCGGCCGCTCAACGCCGTCACCATCAAGAATAAGTATCCACTGCCCCGTATTGACATTCTGTTTGATCAACTTGTGGGGGCAAGTGTGTTCTCCAAGATGGACCTTCGCTCTGGATATCATCAGATAAAGATCCGGGCGGAGGATATCCCAAAGACGGCCTTCTCGACGAGATATGGATTATATGAATATCTCGTCATGTCCTTTGGTCTCACAAATGCTCCAGCCCATTTCATGTATCTCATGAACTCGGTGTTCATGCCGGAGCTGGACAAGTTCGTGGTAGTGTTCATCGATGATATCTTGGTTTACTCCAAGACAGAAGCCGAACATGCTGAACACTTGCGGATCGTTCTTCAATGATTGCGAGACCACAAGCTCTACACCAAGTTCAGTAAATGCGAGTTTTGGATCAGCCAAGTGCCATTCTTGGGACATATCATCTCAGCAGAAGGCATTGCGGTTGACCCAAGAAAAATAGAGCAAGTGCTGAAATGGAAAGCTCCCACTTCAGTCCATGAAGTCAGAAGCTTTCTCGGGTTAGCGGGATACTATTGGAGATTTATTCCAAGCTTCTCCAAGCTCGCTAAGCCGATGAGCGAATTGCTGAAGAAAGGGACGAAGTATGTTTGGAACACGGCGTGTGAAGGAGCGTTCCAAGCATTGGTGAAGCATCTCACCACAGCCCCGGTCTTAGCTCAGCCGGATACAACAAAGCCCTTCGACGTGTATTGTGACGCGTCCGGTATTGGGCTCGGCTGCGTGTTGATGCAGGAAGGACGTGTGGTCGCCTATGGCTCACGCCAACTTCGGAACCATGAGCAGCATTATACTACTCATGATCTTGAGCTTGCTGCAGTGGTTTTGGCGCTAAAAATGTGGAGGCACTATCTCCTGTGGAATCTAGTGCATCTCTACACCGACCACAAGAGCTTGAAATACATTTTCACCCAGAAAGAGCTGAACATGAGGCAAAGGAGGTGGTTAGAACTGATCAAAGATTATGAGATTAAGATCCATTACCACCCCGGCAAGGCGAATGTGGTTGCCGACACGCTGAGTCGGAAATCACATGTCCATCACCTCACCATTACACCAGTGGAGGAGGAAGAGCCAAGTTTATACTTGGTTCCTTATGGATCGCTGCACAACCTTGCCCTCATCCCTACTATTAGGGAGGACATCATTGCAGCTCAAAAGACTGATAAAGGCATGGCACATCTCCGGAGACGGATAGACAACGGGGAGATCAAATGTTTCCGGAAGGATGATGAGGGGACGCTATGGTTCAATGACTGCATAGTCGTACCCCGGGACATGGAACTGAGGAGAAAGATCCTCGATGAAGCTCACTTGTCTAAGTACTCCATTCATCCGGGCAGCAACAAAATGTACCAGGATTTGAAAAAGAAATTTTGGTGGACACGGATGAAGCGGGAGGTAGCGAAGTACGTATCCGAGTGTGATACGTGTAGACGAGTGAAGCCGGATCATATGAGGAAGTCAGGGCTGTTGCAACCCCTGAAGATCCCGGCATGGAAATGGGAAGATGTGAGCATGTATTTCATTGTGGGATTACCCCTAACTGCCAACAAACATGATTCCATTTGGGTAATCGTTGATCGGTTGACCAAGACGGCTCACTTCATTCCGGTGAATACACGTTACAATGCCGGCAAATATGCGGAGCTATACATAGCAAAGATTCTGTGTTTGTACGGGGTACCCAAGACCATCGTCTCAGATCGAGGTGCATTGTTTGTATCTCGCTTTTGGGAGCAGCTACACGCTGCATTGGGTACTAAGTTGATCAGGAGCTCCGCCTATCACCCTCAGACAGATGGACAAACAGAAAGGGTGAACCAAGTATTAGAAGACATGTTGAGAGCATGTGCCATCCACCATGGTAGGAACTGGGATGATTACCTACCATTGGCGGAATTCTCGTACAACAACGGCTATCAGGCGAGTATCAAGATGGCACCCTACGAAGCTCTCTACGGTCGAAAGTGCCGCACCCCATTAAACTGGTGCGAGTCCGGTGAAAGGGTCACATTCGGGGTTGATGTGGTGAACGACGCCGAAGAGCGCGTTCGGACGATCCAAGCTAATTTGAAGGCCGCTCAATCCCAGCAGAAGAGCTACGCTGATAAGAGGCGTAGACCGTTGCACTTTGATGTCGATGAACATGTGTACCTCCGCGTGTCTCCGATGAAGGGCGTGCACCGGTTCGGTGTGAAGGGGAAGCTCGCTCCCCGCTATATTGGACCCTATGCCATCACGAGAAGTGTGGACCAGCGGCGTATCAATTGGAGTTACCGGCATCCCTTGCTGGTGTCCATGATGTTTTCCATGTTTCGCAACTGCGAAAATGTTTGAAGCATACGGCTGCTGTTCCTACCGAAGACATCGGAGAGCTGAAACCGTATTTAACATATGATGAGTATCTGGTGGCAATTCTTGATGAAAAACCCAGGACCATGCGTAGCAGAACATTGTGGTTCTACAAGATACTCTGGAGCAACCACACCGCTGAAGAAGCGACGTGGGAGAGCGAGGAATTCCTTCGCTCAAATTACCCGGAGTTCATGGCTTCTCACACGGGTAAATCCCTACTACATCGCTATCTTTCCTTTTATAATCTCGGGACGAGATTCTTTTAAGGGGGGGAGGGATGTAAAAGCCCAAGATAAGGGACTTGCTAAAATTTTTCCTCACTTCAAAACACCACACTTTTGTTGTGGATGTTTTGTGAAAAATGGTGAAGAGCAAGTAACCTCCATCAAAAGAGTAATTAGAGGGGAAAGCCTTCACTTTCACAAAGTAGGATTTTTACACATGAACATGAGAGGTTGAGCTCACCCTAGAACTTAAAAAGTCTTGGGAAGGTTCAGTCCAAGTTTCATGTAAATCCAACACTTTTTGAGGCACTTTTGGAGGTATTTCAAAAAGAGGCCAATTTGAATGTAAATTCAAATTGCAGCAACTTTCATCACCCAAATTCAAAAGTTAGCTTCATATTCAAAATCAGCACATTTTTCTGAGTAAGCCCACCAATTTTCATCCTCATTGGAGTTCATCTTGTCGGGAGCTAAATTTGCAATAATTCAAAACTGAATTTGAATTTCAGTTTAAACATGAAACAAATTTAACCAACCCAAGTTTAAATTTGAGAACTCAAATTCAAACCAATACTTGGGGACTAAGTTTCTCATTCAATGTTTAGTAGCTGGGATATTTACAAAAGAAATGGGGAGGAAAGGATTAGGGGGGGAGTTGGGCCCACAAGGCAGTGGGAGGGAGGTGTAACACCGGACAGCTCTCTGTTTCTCGCCGAAGCAACCTTCCTCCGTGTGCCAGCGAGCTGCTTCCCCGAACGCCACCTCCCGAGCGCCAGCCCACAGTGCACGTCGATGAAGCGGTCGCCCGGCGATATTTCCTCCGGAACCGACTCCCGTCGCGGTCTTGATCGGTCCAGAAACCCTCGACGAAGAAACACCGCCGCACACCCAAAAACTTTCGGTGCTCCGGCGTCCTCCCGTCCCAGCCGCTAGCAAGCGAGTCTGAGCTCACCCTGAGCTTCGCCGAGGCATCCTCAACGCGATAGACACGATACCCCGGCGCCCCATCCACGGTAAACTGCCCCCGAGCTCCTTGTTTCCATTCTACACCGGGTAGAGCCACCGCGACCGAAAATTCCCAGCCCGGCCGCTAGGCTTGATCCCCCGTCAAGTGAGCGGGCCAGGAGGTTCGCCTGGAAGGGTGCTCCTTGTCCAACAACGCCAGCCGCATGCCATGAGGTGTGCTGGCCGGAATTCCAGTTCTTGCCGAGAGCATGTGATATAGCCCGGTTCGGGTAAATCGGCAAATTCGCCTCACAAACCGAACCACTCCTCCCCAGACCTAGATACCTAGTTGTAGACATCCGTGCGGGCACGTGGGATCAAGAGCTAGGAAGAACTATCGAGGAAAACCTCAGTTCTTCGAGTTTTTCCAGTTTTCCCCGAAATCGCCCTAGGTCGCACGGTGAGCCCCTAGTTGCCGACGTTTCTCGCGAGATCAGAGCCCTGGACGTTGCTCCCTAGGTCATGGCGATGCTGTAGGAGCTAACCAGAGCAATGTTGGGGCAGTAAAGTGCCCTAGCGATGCCACCGAGGTTACCACAGCTACTGTCGCCATCGCACCGAGGTTTCCGGCCACCCTCGATCCGAGGTAAGGCCGGCAACGTGTTCCTCGCGCAAGAATGTGCAGTGGCGGCGAGAATCAGCAAGTTCCGAGGGCCGGAACCCATTCCCGGCGAGAGCTCCGGCGAGCTCGGCGGCGGGGTCGCGCGGGTGGCCGGAGGAAGACGAAGGGGGGAGGCCCCACTCGTCAGCGGCTAGAGATAAATGTGCGGGTGTGAGACCTATGTGTGCTGAATACATTGGCAATTAGGATAAAAGTTAGCATTAACATTCAAAGTTTTGAATATTGCCAAAACATTCTTCTGTGGCAAGGTCCGACAAGTTCTTTGTTAGGTCCGCCAAGTGTTGGCAAGGTCCGACGCAAGGTCCGGAGAGCTCCTGCAAGGTCCGGAGAGCTTCTGTGAGGTCCGGAGCTTGTTTTTAGGGAGCTCCCGTGAAGTTCAACTCGTAGAACTGCAGCGTCTTGTTTTTGCTTTTAACTCGCAATGTTTCAAACTTGCTTTATGGGAAGGTTTGCTTAGTATTAATTTGCTAAGTTTTTGGTGTGTTTTGTTGGTTATGGCTGTTATCATTTGATATGGTTTGCAACATGCTTATGTGACGTGCTCATGTAAGGTGTTGTGGTTTTCGAACTAACGTGAGTCAAGTCGAGGACTTGTGCTCGGAAGAATTGGTTGTTTATTCATGTGCAGGTGTTGCTTGAGTTCAAGACATGGCTGGTGACGGGATCCTTGGACTAGTCTCAGGGAGGAGATGAGGTTCCAACAACCAAGTTCGGGAGGAGCTGTGGTTGAGTTGATCGGGAGGTCGCGCATCATGTTTGGATAAAGGGCAGTGCATATGAAGATTGCGTGTACGTCGTTGGAAGGTGTTTGCACGTGTGCAAGGAGTGCATGGACGTGGCAACATTGTTCCAAGGCGTGATGAAAAGAAGTGGACGTAAAGAATTGGTCGGAAAGATCCAACCGACTAGGTTATGGACTCAGGCTGCGGCTAAGTCGTGTTTGACTCAAATATGGAAAGTTTTGAGTTGGTTATGATAGGATTTCGTGTGGGTCATGAATTTGAGTTGTTTTAGGAATGTTTGGTACGTTCCTAAGGTGTTTTGAAGTCTTAAGATTGCTTCTATCTGCGTATAGAAGAGTCTTGAGCAGTATTAGAAAGTTACAGTTTGAATCCAAGTAGGAGTAGGAGTCCTAGTTTGAATTGGATTGGCCATAGAGCTGGTTATATAAGCAAGGGAGGCCAGAGCTCGTGGCGCACGACTTTGGGCTGTTCTTCTTGTGTTTCTATTGAATAAAGTTCATAGTTTCGAGGAGCTTTTGTGCCTTGTTCGTCCGATTTGTTTTTCGTCAAGTCTTTCTCGCCGAGTTTCTGGACAGACCGACGTTGCTTCGGTGTTTCGTTCATAACTCGAGTTTGACAGATCCGATTGACGTGATTCTTTTTGGGTTGTCTTCACAACTCAATTATCTATCATCTGTGAAATTTTCACGAGCTTCGTATCTGTAGTTTTTGAGATACACGAGTTTCTTTGCAGTGTTGCAGATCTGTTTTATATCGTGTAGAACAGATTGATCTTCGTTTAATGTTTTGATCGTATCTCAAGTTTTATTTCGTGTTTTCAAGTGATTCTTGTTGCATTAGATCCGTGACTTGATTCTCTACCTCTCTACTTGATTTGTCATGGTTGAACACGTTTGAAAACACTTGCACACATGGTTTCTTTAACCGATTGATTTTTTGCTGAGGGGTTTTTGTTGTTTCCGCTGCGAAAAGTTTTAATCTACCATTCACTCCCCCCTCTGGTAGCTTTTCACATGCTCTTCGATCCTACAATTGGTATCAGAGCCAAGGTGCTCTAATCTTTGTGATTTGCACGTGTTTTGACTAACCATCATGGAGAAGTACTCCGCAAAACCTTGTGTGTTCAATGGCATCGATTTTCAGGTTTAGAAGGCGCGGATGGAGGCCTACATACAGGCGCAAGGCTTCGCCATATGGGAAAAGGTCTACCGGAACTTTGATGTACCACCCAACGATCAAGTTACGGCTGTGAACATGAGAGATGTTGACAACAACAACAAGGCTCGCAACTTGATCATCCAAGGATTGACTCAAAGCGACTTCGACCGTGTTGCACACCTCCGATCTGCATATGATGTTTGGAAAGCTCTTTGTGACTACCATGAAGGATCCAATATGATCAAGGAGGTAAGGCAAGATATGTTCAAGAAAGAATACATGCGTTTTGAGATGCAACCCGGTGAGTCAATTGACGACCTTTTTGCTCGCTTTAATAAAATTCTCAGCAACTTGCGTAGTGTCAATGTTAACTTTTCAGATGCTGAAAATGCTAGACAATTGTTAGGAGCATTAGATATGTCAATTTGGGAGATGAAAGTTACATCTATTCGTGAATCTACTGTCATGAGTTCTCTTACTTTAGACGTGCTTTATTCTAAATTGAAAACTCATGAAATTGACATCATCTCACGTAAAAACCCCAACAAGTCTATTGCATTTGTTTCGCAACGTGACATGTCTAGTTCTAGTCAATCATCATCTAGTGGTGCACTCTCTTTGCTGTCCTCTCTAACCCTTGAACAGATTGAAGAGTTTCCAGAGGAGGAGCTTGCACTAATCTCTACTCGGTTCTCAAAAGCATTGCAAAATGTGAGAACTAGAAGGATAGGAAGCTCCGTACCTCAACGATATTTTGAATGTGGTAAGACAGGACATTTTCGTACGGAGTGCCCTAACCTTTCAGGTCCGACTTCACGTGAAGAAAAGCAAACAAGGCCGAAGAAATCGTTTGCAAAGAATAAGAAGAAGAAAGATTTATCAATGCGCAACATAGTGCATAGTATGATCTCTGCACTTCAAGATTTTGGCTCAAGTGATGTGGACACCGGTAGTGATGAAGATGAAGAAGCTATGGCAAATATGTGCTGCATGGCGAGCAAGTCAAGTTCAAGCTCCGAGGAGGCAGAACACAACAGCGACGATGAAGAGGTATGTCCCACTTGCGAAGAAATGTGTGATGCTATTTCTCGTGCCACTGTTATATTAAAGAAAAAGGATAAAAACTTAGGAACAATGCTGTTAAAATTGAATCACTAGAATCTGAAATTAATCGTTTAAAAACTTTGATTCCTAGTGATGATTCTTGTTCCTCATGTGATTTAATTTATGAATAATTATCCTCTTTAAGAAGTGCACACGAATCTACACTTGATAAACTTGAACTTGAAATTGAAAAGAACAAAGAGCTTGCTGCACCTAATGATAAAAATTTGAAAGATGCTTGTTGTTCTACAATTGATTTGCATTGTTCTTCATGTGATGATCTGAATAAGAAACTAAATGATGCTATGAATGAGATTTCTATTTTGAACAATGCTTTACGTGTGCATGAAGTTAAATATTGTTCAAATTGCAAACTAAAAGGAAAAACTTCATGTGAAAACTGCTTTGATCTGTCCAATAAACTTGATGACATGCATAGGACACTAGATCGGTTTTCTAATGCAAATAAGAACCTAAACTTGCTGCAGAATTCTTTCAAGTCTTGTAATGATAAAACTGGTTTAGGTTTTAATTCTCATGCTCATGCTAAGGCACACCCACCTAAAGTTGTAAAGTCATTAGGAAGCGGTTTGATTCAAACAGCTCCTAGACAAAAGAGGTGATTTTTAAATCTGCAGGAGTATTGTCCCATTCGGGTTCTAATAAACGTGTTGCTTGCTCATCTAGACATGATAATAAGGTTATTTTTTATTGTACCTACTGTGGTAGAGATGGTCATGTCATGGATTTTTGTTATAGACTAGCTAAACACGATAAGAAACAAAGAATACTTGCTAGATCACATAACAACCAAGCAAAATCTGCTAGACCGAAAGTTCGGAGCTTGCAACCTGCTGTAATGAGTCAAAAACTTGCTCCCGGACCTACTGTTTTTTGTGCTACATATAACACATCTTCTAAGTCAGTAGTTGGGAACAAAATTTTTTGATGTTTGGCTCATAAACCTGCTGTACCTTCTCAGCTTTCGCGTGTTATTCCTGCTGGACGTCGTGTGACTCAGTACTGGATTCCTAAAAGTCTTTTAACTAACCCCAGTATTGAGTCATCGACGTATTGTGCTGCTGTGTAGGTTTCACGTTTGAGGAAGGGGAACATTTGGATTGTGGATTCAGGTTGCTCACGCCACATGACCGGTAACAAAGAATGGTTCTCCTCTCTCTCTTTTGTGTCACGTGTAGAAAATGTTACTTTCGCCGATAACTCTTCTACTCCCATAATTGCTAAAGGTTCGGTTAGAGTAAACAATCTCTACACTTTAAAAGATGTGGAACTTGTTAAAAATTTGAAATACAACTTGCTTTCGGTTTCACAATTGCTAGATGAAAATCTAGAGGTTAGCTTTGCTAAAAATTGCTGCAAGGTTGTAGATTCAAAAGGTGAGCTTTTGTTTAACATGTCTAGGTTTGGAAGAGTTTTTAAAGCTGATTTTGATTTGTCAACTTCTAAGCATCGGTGTCTAGTTGCTAATGATACAAAGGATCTATATTTTTGGCATCGTAGACTTGGTCACATAGGCTTTGATCATCTCACTCGTGTTAGTGCTCTCGATCGCATACGTGGGCTGCCGAAGCTTAAAAAGGACAATGAGATTGTGTGCTCTTCTTGTAGACATGCTAAGTTTGTTGCAGGTTCACATGCTCCTCTCACAATGACCATGACAGCTGAACCGGGACAACTTTTACATCTTGACACAGTAGGTCCGGCACGTGTTCAATCCTTCGGAGGTAAATGGTATGTGCTTGTGATTGTTGATGATTATTCTAGATATTCTTGGGTTTATTTTATGGCATCTAAGAATGAAGCTTTTAGTCATTTTAGAACTTTATTTCTTAGATTATCTATTGATCACCCAGGATCATTAAAAGCAATTAGAAGTGATAACGGAACTGAATTTAAAAACCAATCCTTTGATCACTTTTGTGCTGAAAATGGAGTAGATCATCAATACTGTTCACCCTATGTACCACAACAAAATGGTGTCGTAGAAAGAAAGAACAGGACCTTAGTTGAGATGGCTAGGACTATGCTTGATGAATATCAAACTCCTAGGAAATTTTGGGCTGATGCAATTGCAACCGCTTGTTATGTCTCAAATCGTGTTTTCTTGCGTCCTAAGCTTGGAAAAACCCCATATGAGCTCCGGTTTGGACATAGGCCTAGTGTTACACACTTTAGGGTTTTTGGTTGCAAATGCTTTGTTAAGAAACATGGTAATCTTGATAAATTTGAAGCTAGATCTGTTGATGGCATGTTTCTTGGTTATCCATCTCATACTAGAGGCTACCGTGTTCTTTTACTTGACACTAACAAAATTGTGGAGACTTGCGAGGTTTCTTTTGATGAAGCTAGCCCAAGTACTAGCTCCGATATTGCAGGTCCGGATCCATATCCGCAGGGGGAGAGTATTTTTATTGAAGAAGATGAAGAAGTGGTGCTGCTGCCCGAAAACTCGGAAGTAAATAACGATCAAGCTGCTGATTTTGCACCACAACCAGCACCAACAGTCACTACTGCTGGTTCGGACCTTCCTCAATCAACAAGCTCTCCTAGTCAAAGGTCCGAACATGAAGAAGAAGGTGCTAGTGAAGTGTCTACTCCCCTCCGAGTACTCAAAAGTCATCCTCCACAACAAATCATTGGAAGCTTGCATGAACGAGTCACTCGGTCCAGGTTTTGCGATCCAAACTCTCATGCTCATTCTGCTTTTGTTGCTTCTTTTGAACCCAAGGATATATCACACGCACTCACTAATGAATCTTGGATTAATGCCATGCAAGAAGAGTTAGAAAATTTTGAAAAAAATAATGTTTGGAAACTTATACCTCCACCTCAAGGTCACACATTAATTGGAACTAAATGGGTATTTAAAAATAAGCAAAGTGAGGATGGGGTTGTGGTTAGGAATAAAGCTAGGTTGGTTGCTCAAGATTTCACTCAGATTGAAGGTCTAGATTTTGATGAAACATTTGCTTCTGTTGCTAGATTAGAAGCTATAAGAATTTTATTAGCATTTGCTGCATCTAAAGGTTTCAAGTTATATCAAATGGATGTTAAAAGTGCTTTTCTTAATGGCTACATAGAGGAGGAGGTTTCTGTTAAGCAGCCACCGGGTTTTGAAAATCCAAATTTTTCTAATCATGTTTACAAACTGTCCAAAGCCTTGTACGGTCTAAAACAAGCCCCTAGAGCATGGTATGATAGGTTAAAAACATTCTTACTTGAAAAGGAGTTTACCATGGGCAAGGTTGATAAAACTCTTTTTGTACTTAAGCATGGCAATGACTCATTATTCGTTCAAGTGTATGTGGATGATATTATCTTTGGTTGTGCTTCTCATGATCTCGTGTCCAAGTTTTCAGCTATGATGAGTTCAGAATTTGAGATGAGTATGATGGGAGAACTCACATACTTTTTGGGGCTGCAAATCAAGCAAACAAAAGAAGGAACTTTTGTGCATCAAACTAAGTATACAAAGGACCTTCTTAAGCGCTTCAACATGGACAAATGCAAGCCTCTTCGGACACCAATGGGAACAGCAACAACACTTGAACTTGATGAAGATGGTGACCCGGTCGATAAAAAAGAATACAGAAGTATGATTGGATCACTTTTGTATCTCACGGCGTCAAGACCGGACATACAATTCAGAGTATGTCTTTGTGCACGTTTTCAAGCTTCTCCACGTGCTTCACATCGCCAAGCCATCAAAAGGATTCTCAGGTACCTACATGGAACTCAAGAATTTGGCATTTTTCTTCCTTCTTCCTCAATCGTTTCTTTGAAAGCTTTTCCGGATGCTGATTTTGGGAGTTGTAGGATTGATAGGAAAAGTACTTCGGGTGCTTGTCATTTTCTTGGTAATTCACTTGTTGCTTGGTCCTCTAGAAAACAAAGTTCAGTTGCACAATCCACGGCCGAATCTGAATATGTAGCTGCGGCTAGCGCTTGCTTACAAATTCTTTGGATTGTTCAAACACTTAAGGACTATGGGGTTGATTTAGATAGTGTTCCACTGTTTTGTGATAACACTAGTGCAATTTGTATTGCTAAAAACCCCGTGAAACATTCTAGAACTAAGCACATTGACATTAGGTATCACTTTCTTCGTGATAATGTTGAAAAAGGAAACATTGTGCTTCACCATGTCGATACCGAACAACAATTGGCTGATACTTTTACAAAACCTTTGGATTTCACTCGTTTTTGTTTCATTCATAGTGAAATAGGGGTTATGCATCCTCATGGCTTAAATTGAGGGGGAGTTTTTGAAACTTTGAAAGTCTATGTGTGAATCTGAAACTAAAATAATATGAGCATAGTATTTCATACATATATGACTTTGTGATTCCTTTTACAGGCTGAAAGTTCTTACTACATTACTCATGTTATACATTTTGTAGTTTTTGCCATGACTAGTAATTGGAATAATTACTTACACTAAATCTGGTCATGATCGAATTTTCTTGCTGTTTTGAACTTGTTGCGTGCTCACAAGTGCTTTTAATCATAAAAAATTAATCAAGTGATCAGCTCACATGTTGAGTTTTCAAATAAAAAATTGAGAAAAGATCAAGAGAATATGCATGCATCGCACTTCTTCTTTTGAGATTGCTTATCATTGCACTAAGATATGAACTTGGAAGGAATTGTGTATGACTAAAACCATGTCCTTAAGCTTCTGATTGTCAAATGACATAGGCTTGGCTTGGTTGGTTAGAATAAGGCTGATGCGGCATATAATCTCTTGCAAATATCATATGATCAACTTTGTGCCTTAAATGATTATGAATAATAAAAATTCAGCAACAAGTGTCATGTTTTCAGGTTTTGAAATAGTTGAGTAAGGGAGATCATGACTTGCTTAAACTGAAAAATACATTTGATCTCTAGCATGGCTTACACTACTTTATGAATCTCATTGATGTGATAGTGTAAGTAACCTGATAGTATGACTTGGATGAGCTTTGTTTTGTATGTATATGTTATAATATGCTCATAACATTTAAAAATTTCTCATTTGAACCTAGCTGAATACATTGTCAAAGGGGGAGAAATATGTATAAGGAGAGATTTTTTTACACTTTGCATATGTTATACACTTTCTTCCTTCTCTGATTTTAAAAATGGGGAGAAATTAATAAAGGGGGAGAAATGAGTTTTCAAAGCTTTTCAAAACTTTTCATAAGCCAATGTTCGGATTTTAATTGGTGTTGCCAATGCATTCATCAAGGGGGAGATTGTGAGACCTATGTGTGCTGAATACATTGGCAATTAGGATAAAAGTTAGCATTAACATTCAAAGTTTTGAATATTGCCAAAACATTCTTCTGTGGCAAGGTCCGACAAGTTCTTTGTTAGGTCCGCCAAGTGTTGGCAAGGTCCGGAGAGCTCCTGCAAGGTCCGGAGAGCTTCTGTGAGGTCCGGAGCTTGTTTTTAGGGAGCTCCCGTGAAGTTCAACTCGTAGAACTGCAGCGTATTGTTTTTGCTTTTAACTCGCAATGTTTCAAACTTGCTTTATGGGAAGGTTTGCTTAGTATTAATTTTCTAAGTTTTTGGTGTGTTTTGGTGGTTATGGCTGTTATCATTTGATATGGTTCGCAACATGCTTATGTGACGTGCTCATGTAAGGTGTTGTGGTTTTTGAACTAACGTGAGTCAAGTCGAGGACTTGTGCTCGGAAGAATTGGTTGTTTATTCATGTGCAGGTGTTGCTTGAGTTCAAGACATGGCTGGTGACGGGATCCTTGGACTAGTCTCAGGGAGGAGATGAGGTTCCAACAACCAAGTTCGGGAGGAGCTGTGGTTGAGTTGATCGGGAGGTCGCACAGCATGTTTGGATCAAGGGCAGTGCATATGAAGGTTGCGTGTACGTCGTTGGAAGGTGTTTGCACGTGTGCAAGGAGTGCATGGACGTGACAACATTGTTTCAAGGCGTGATGAAGAGAAGTGGACGTAAAGAATTGGTCGGAAAGGTCCAACCGACTAGGTTATGGACTCAGGCTGCGGCTGAGTCGTGTTTGACTCAAATATGGAAAGTTTTGAGTTGGTTATGATAGGATTTCGTGTGGGTTACGAATTTGAGTTGTTTTAAGAATGATTGGGACGTTCCTAAGGTGTTTGGAAGTCTTAAGATTACTTCTATCTGCGTATAGAAGAGTCTTGAGCAGTATTGGAAAGTTACAGTTTGAACCCAAGTAGGAGTAGGAGTCCTAGTTTGAATTGGATTGGCCGTAGAGCTGGTTATATAAGCAAGCGAGGCCAGAGCTCGTGGTGCACGACTTTGGGCTGTTCCTCTTGTGTTTCTATTGAATAAAGTTCATAGTTTCGAGGAGCTTTTGTGCCTTGTTCGTCTGATTTGTTTTTTCGTCAAGTCTTTCTCGCTGAGTTTCTGGACAGACCGACGTTGCTTGGGTGTTTCGTTCATAACTCGAGTTTTACAGATCCAATTGACGTGATTCTTTTTGGGTTGTCTTCACAACTCAATTATCTATCATCTGTGAAATTTTCACGAGATTCGGATCTTTAGTTTTTGAGATACATGAGTTTCTTTGCAGCGTTGCAGATCTGTTTTATATCGGGTAGAACAGATTGATCTTCGTTTAATGTTTTGATCGTATCTCAAGTTTTACTTCGTGTTTTCAAGTGATTCTTGTTGCATTATATCCGTGACTTGATTCTCTACCTATGTACTTGATTTGTCATGGTTGAACACGTTTGAAAACACTTGCACACACGGTTTCTTTAACCGATTGATTTTTTGCTGAGGGGTTTTTGTTGTTTCCGCTGCGAAAAGTTTTAATCTACCATTCACCCCCCTCTGGTAGCTTTTCACGTGCTCTTCGATCCTACAGCGGGATCCTCTGTGGTCCAGGATCCAGTGAGGCCGCGCGGGAAGGAGTCTGTGGCCCCGTGTGGCTCGGCTCCAGCGGTCGACACGTGTGCGATAGACCCACCCGCAGGATTTAAACATTTTTGGAATTTCCAGTTTTAGTTCAAACTTCAAATGAATAGAACTTTGGCTAGGAAACTCCAAACTCGATGAACCAAATTTTTCTGAACTCAGAATTCTGAGTACTTTCCAGCAATACCAAATTCAGCTCATGAACTTTCTGGGAAACTAGATTTTCCTTGAGTTCTAATGAAATTGGTTTCATCTAATTTGAAGAATTCTAGCAAAAGATATGACCTAAACAAGTTCATAAAAATCTGAAAAATGTTTCTGGACATTTTTCATTTTCTCTGGAACAGTTTCATTAATCACACCATTAGGTGGAACAAATGAGCTTGAATGGATCTGAAATTTTTATGGTAGCTCAGGGATATTATAATAAATATCCTGGCCAAATTTCAGAATTTTACACTAAAGCGTTCTCCAGTTAAAATTCTAAACAGTTTAAATTTGAAGAATTAATTCTGGAGAAATAAGGATTTTCAGAAAGTGAAACTTGATTTGTTGGAAAGTACTCAGAGAGATGAATCCAACAAAATTTAGTTCACTCGATTTGGAGTTTCCTAGACAAAGTTATGTGGGTTTGAAGTTTGAACTAGAAACTGAAATTCAGGAAATGTTTAAATCCCTGCCGTGGGTCTCACGCGTCCAGCTTTCTTCTTCCTCGCGCCCCTGCCGTGGGTCTCAAGCGAGGTTCGCCGGAACCAAGTTCCCGGCCCCCTCTCTAGCCAAAACTTGCCGCCCCCACGTACTTTCCCATGCTAAGCTCATCTTGAGGGTCGCCGGCGGCCGGCGATGCCCGGAAACGTGTGCGCACCGGCGACAGCGAAACCTAGGGTTCTGGCGAGGTCGGTATTGCAGTACACAGCACCAAAATGGTTGGGAATTGCTCGGAGAGCATCAGTGGAGCACGACGAACATGAAATGAAACATTTTGTAAGCTAGAAATGCCGGCAAACATACTCTCGACGGTCAGCCGAGGTGTTTTGCGTCGGCGGCGAGGAAAACGGCCATATCACGGCCGATTCTCGACGGTTTCCTTTGCTTCTTCCTCAAGAGTGTGCGCTAGAATGTGTAGAACCTACTGACCAATGAGCTCGACCGACAAGACTACGTGGAATCCGAATTTCAGTATAAAGCGAGCTTTGGCAAAATAACTAGCTTTCGATATACTTGGAAATTCCCATTCTATGATTGATCATTTGCCAAACGGCTTTCAGCTACACCTTCTACGCACAACGACACACCTTTCTTGTGTAGGGAGCTGGAGGTGAGGGTGGCCGTAGCATGTCCACAGTGAGCCGCTTTAGGTTCCGCCTGGGTACCTCGGACGTGTGCCGCTGTTCTTCAATTTGTGGCCAACAGCAGCCAACAATGCCGGAGTGGAAGAGGTAGCACGCAATAGCACATGGTAGCGATCATTTCTACTGTGGAGAGCTCAATCAACCGAAGCTTGGTTGTGGTGTGCGATTGGGTGACACCGAGAGCGGGCGGTGTTCTTCGCGGGAGCAGAACAGAGAGCGAGTAGGCGCGTGAGAGCAGTGACGAACTCGACTTGGGCTGCTCGGGGAGTGATAAGGGCGCTGGCACATCGAGAGCAGGAGCTGGCCGGTTCTGTGGCTCGGTGGCGCGCGCTGCAACAGCCTGAGAGACCGAGCGCCGGCTCTTCAGTCGGTTTGATCACTCGGGTGACTGACAGGAGAGTCCCACTCCCCAGTTTTTAACCTCACAAATTAAACTCCTACTGCTCTTAATTTAGGGGACCCTAATACCCTTGTCCATTTGAATAATTCACCCAATGTCCATTTGGTTTTGAATGATTCAAAGTGTGAAGTCTTTGAAATGAATTTACAGCACATATGAAGTTTGAAATTCAAATTGGGTTTGAATTTGCTTAAATTAGCTCATGTCAAGATTAACTCCAAATGGAGTGAAAATTGGTGTGTGAGCTGACAAAAATGTGCTGAGTGTGAATATGAATCCCACTTTTGAATTCATGGGATGGAAGGAGTTTTAATTTGAATTTATGTATAAACTAGCCTTTTCTACTTGTACCCAAAAAACACCTCAAAAGGTTTTGGATTTGGGTGAAATTTGTCATGAGCATTCCTAACAAGGTTTAGGAGATTTTCATATGCTCAGCCCCTATATGATGCATGTGGGAAATCACACTTTTGCATTTCTTGAGTTTATCTCCTAATGAGTTTCTTGATGGTGGTTACTTGCTCTTCAAATGTGTTCATATATGATTTCCTCAAATGAGGTGAGTGTGGTGTGATGAACACTTTTAGCAAATGAAAAACTTCGGCCCTTATATGAGGTAGTTCTGAAAAGTTCATGAGATAGGTTACAATTTTGTAACATTTAGTTTTGTCAAATTCTGTATGGAATTAACTGGAATTCTTGGATCAAATCAGTACCTCAAGCAGGGAGGTGCTGTCCAATTTTCTCCAGAAATTCTGTTGATTTTGACATCTCATAACTTTTGAACCAGGACAGATCTGAGGGCATACGAATACATTCTGGAAATATATTGAAATTAACTTTAACTTTAATGTTGAATTCCAGGACTGGTTTTGCCGTTAGCATGGTCTAAAACTGGGTAGAAGGGAAACTGGTCAGTGCTGTCAATTTGGACGGCAGACCAGAAATCAGATTTGTTCCAAGTTTGATTTATGTTTCCAAATTTTATGAGTTAAATGACATGTTTTATGTTACAACTCACTGATTTACTGTAGAAATGAATATTTGACCTTTACAAATATTTTTCTACGGATGGTAGCTTTTGTAACAGCGACATGTCATTAGAAAAACAGAAGCGTGTGACTATGTAGTGACAACATGAGCACAACACCTGGGGTGGTTAAAAGTGGCTGTAATTTTTACCCAAGAATCATATACCTTGTATAAAGTTTTTGCTTTATCAATATATGTGAATGTTGTGCCATTTTTCTAAATGTGTCACTGCAGTACCTGCTTTAAGAATGACCGTTGCTATTTTGAATTTCAGAATGACTCGTACGCGTGCCAACCCTGTGGTTGGGGGTTCACGTCGGGGGGGTGCCTCCCAACAGCCTCCCGGGACTTCCTCAGGACAGCAGCAGCAGCAACCACAGACACCACCGCCGCCAACAGTCACGTTTGCAGATATTGTTGCGGCCATGGTGGGCTCACACCAGCAGCACACCAAGTTGCTGCAAACTCTGATTGCAAATACGTCTCGACCAGAGAGGCATCAAGACCAGGAGGAAAGATAGAAAAGTTCCTACACAGATTTCCTTGTGATGCATCCCCCGGTATTCTCAAGGGCGGATGAACCCATCGATGCGGACAACTCGCTCCACACGATGGAGATGAAATTCGGGCTTTACCAAGTTAGTGAGCAGCGGAAAACACAGTTCGCAGCCCAGCAACTTCAGGGGTCCGCAAGCGCTTGGTGGGCGAATTTTGGCACCTCGCAACCCACCGAGCGAGTGCTTACCTGGGCGGAATTCCGGACGGCCTTTAGGGCCTATAATATACCTCCGGGTCTGATGAAGAGGAAGCCGCAAGGATTCCTCCACCTACAGCAAGGGAACCGGAATGCGCTGGAGTATGCCAGGGTGTTCAATGATCTCGCGCTCTATGCGTCATATCATGCTAATACCGACAAGAAGCGGCGGAACTACTTCTACCAGGGGCTAAATCTGCTCCTGAAGGACAAGCTGGTGATGTTCAATCATGTCAGTCTCAACAAAATGATTGATGCTGCGATTGTACCAGAGGACTTTGGCAAGAAGTTGGCGGCAGCGGAGAAGAAGCGCAGCATGCCACAAAGCAGCGGAGAGGGAGGTGGTCCTCCCCAGAAATATCAGATGGTGTATCACTCACCATCGGGTCAACGCTGGCAGCCACCGCAATGACCGATGCAATTCCACAATCGGTCGTATTCACCACCGGCGTTCCGACCGGCATTACCAGCACCTCTGCAGAAACAACAGCAGCAGCGGGCGATGCCACGTGCGTTTGCACCCCAGCAGTGCATGCCGGGCTTTCGTCCCCCAAGCACTGGCCAGCCGTCGACCACATGTTTCAACTGCGGTCGCCAGGGGCACTTCGCCAATAACTGCCCCGAGAAGCAAGGCAGCGGAGTGGCACCAGAGTTTCCAGGGAGGAATCAGCCCCGAAATCCCATGAATGCGCGGCAAGCAAACCCTAAGCCCAGCACCGTCCACCAACTCGCCATAGAGGACGTGCCGGAGGGAGAAACCATTCTTCCGGGTATGTTCCAGCTCCACAAACATCCCACCATTGTTTTATTTGACTCGGGTGCCACACATAATTTTATTAGCCAAGCTTATATTGCTAAGTACAGTTTGCAAATAATACCCACCAAAAGTCCTTACTTGATTTGTTCATCGGGTGGGAAAATTTCAGTAAGTATGATGGTTCCAAAAGCGCCATTATGCTTAGGGGGTAGAGTATACCCTGCTTCTCTCATAGCTTTAGAGGGACAAAAAGGTCGATGTCATCTTAGGGATGTCGTGGTTAACACGCCACGGCAATGTTTTAGATACCGTCCTATGAGTCATGCATTTGCACCCAGTAATGCACGAGTCTCATTCATTATTTCTGTGACAGTCCGGAAATAAAACTTCCAGCTGTATACCAATCCACCACTATCAGATTGGAAGATATTCCAGTAGTCTGTGAGTTTCCCAACGTATTCCCTGATGATTTACTGGGTATGCCGCCCGACAGAGAGGTGGAGTTCAAGATTGAACTTGCGCCGGGAACAATGCCAATATCCCGAAGACCGTACAAGATGGCGCCAAAGGAATTGGTGGAGTTAAAAACGCAGTTGACGGACCTGCTGGAAAAGAGGTTTATGAGTCTGAGCTCCTCGCGATGGGGCTGTTCGGCTTTATTTGTGAAGAATAAAGATGAAATGTTGCGGCTTCGCATGGACTATCATCCACTAAACGCCGTAACCATCAAGAACAAGTACCCGTCGCCACGGATCGACATGTTGTTTGATCAGTTGGTCGAAGCAAAGATCATTTCCAAAATGGACTTTAGATCAGAGTACCATCAGATTAAGATACGGGCTGAGGTCATCCCGAAGACGGCTTTCTCGACGAGGTAGGGACTTTCGGAGTACCTTGTCATGCCCTTTGGCCTCACCAACGCTCCAGCTCATTTCATGTACTTGATGAACTCGGTATTCATGCCGGAGCTGGACAAGTTTGTCGTGGTCTTCATCGATGACATATTAGTATATTCCAAGTCGGAGGAAGAACACGTGAAGCACCGGCGTATAGTCTTGCAAAGGCTGCAAGATCACAAGCTATCACTACAGCAATACGACTCATGACGGCCAAAACCATCGTAAGTAAGGTCTAAACCGTCGTAATTAGCTTAATTACGATAGCTTAAGCCTAATTATGATGGTTTCTAGCCGTCGACAGGATTTGGTCGTAAGTTAAGTAACTTATAATGGCAACCGTCGTAAGTCACGCAACTTACAACGGCGGCCCGTAACCGTCATATTGAAGTGTTTGGGCCACGTGGTGGGCTGGGCCATACTACTTACGACGGCCTGAACCCGGCCATCGTAAGTAACCATGTTACTTACGACGGCCAGGGCCCAGGCCGTCGGAGTTAGTTGGGCTTACTTACGACGGCCAGAGCCCAGACCATCATAAGTTAGTTGGGCTTACTTACGATGGCCACAACAGCCATCGTAAGTAACATGGGCTAACTTACGATGGTCTGTATATAGGCCATCGTAAGTTATGGTTTTAATTGTTTTAAAAAACAGAAACTAGCTGCCCTGACACAGTTGCCAGCCGAGACAAATCACACAGTTATTTACACAGACAAACAATACAATACACAATCGATGGTTCATTCATAAAGTCCAAGAAAATCTAAAAACACATAACGGCTACACACTCCCCTCACGACTACCTCCGGAGCCGTGGACGTCGTCTTCGCGCGTCCCTCGCGGTGCCGATAGCTGCGGAGATGGAGTCTGCGCCTCCGTTGGTGAACCCTGCAAAGTAAATAAAAGTTAGACATGTCTGTTCCTCTCTTTCCCTCTCTCTCCCTCATTCTTTCTCTCTCTTTCACTCTCAGTACTCCTCTTTCACTCTCTCTCGCTCTCGTTGTCCCTCTCCCCATCCCCCTCTCCCTTCTCTATCTCGCTCTCATTGTCCCTCTCTCCTTCCCCCTCTCCGCCATTCTCTCTCTCTTTCACTCTCAGTACTCCTGTTTCACTCTCTCTCTCTCTCTCTCTCGCTCTTATTGTCCCTCTCCCCATCCCCCTCTCCCTTCTCTCTATTTCACTCTCTCTACTCCTCTTTCACTTATCCCCATCCCTCTCTCTCTTTCACTATCTCTCCCCCTCTCTCTTCCCCCCCGCTCTCTCCCTCCCTCTCCCCATCCCTCTATCTCTTTCACTATCTCTCCCCCTCTCTCTCTATTACTTTATCTCACTCCCTGTATTAAATAGTATTAAAGATTTATACAGTGTTGGGGTGGCTATGACGAAAGCGCCTGTGGCGGCTGCGGCCACGAAGGAAACGGGAGCTCCTGGCCACTCTATCGAGCTAAAGCCTGTCATTGCAACATATTAGAACACATGTATATTACTGAAATGCTAAAAATTTAAAATACAGTAATTTAAATTATGTACCTCCAACGCTGCCTGTATCTAGGCCATGAGGTTGGCCTGGTACTCTTGGACGGCCCTCGTCCTGTCGAGCTCCTCTTGGGTCCACGCATGCCTATCCTCCATGGCACGGAACTCCAAGTCCCTCTGCGATAGACACCCACTCGACGGCCCAACGGACGAAGCCTCCATCGATGGAGTGCCTCTCGAAGGCCGCTCCGCCCTCGAGTCACAACTCCATCAAAAATGGCAAACCTAAGAAAGATAGAAAAATAATAAGTAGAAGAAGGAAGTTTAAAAAAATGAAAAAATTGACCAACTCACCGTCCATGGGCCTTCCCGCCGCCGCTTGAGTACACGGCTCTAGGCGCAATTGATGTCTTTTCCCAATCGTAGCCTTCGCCGTGTATCTTCTTCGCCTCCTACGCGTACTTTTCCTAAAAAAACAAAGAAATGATGCAAGCATGTCAGTACTAGTATTACTTATAACTAAATTGATGAATTTTGAAAACTTACCAATCGGTCGGCCGCGACCAGACTACACTGCCCAAGCTTGGAAGGTTCACTTCCCCGGTGACCTATCTTCCAAACCTCGGTCGGTGTCGGCTCCTGACCAGTTTCGCGCTCCTGTTGATACGTGTTAGTTGAAGAAATATATTATCAACACATGAACGAACTTAAAATATACTTACCATGCATTTATCCATACGCACATAGCCATTACCGCCATAGTTGTGCTGGTCGTCTGTCCCTCTGCAGGCTTGAGTCCTCACGGACTTACTGATGAAGTCCTGGCTAGCCTAGTACCGACAAAGAGCTTGGTACGCGTCGGGCTGGCTCTCTAACCAGCTAATACTAACCTGCACATACTTAATATTTCATAAATATTGTTAACATAAGTAATTATTGGAAATAGTTAACAATAATGACTTACCTCTGCGTACTGATCCTCAGTCAAGTACGTGTCGGGGTCCTTCCTAAACGGACCCCCTAGCTGCTGCTGTTGCTGATGCCGCTCGTTGTACTCATTGATGGCCTGGATGCGGGCGTACGACAACGCCTACACCACGAGCTTCCGAGCATTGTTGTGGAACACAGCAGTCGCGTGCTCCATCATGCTCTTGCTCGAGTCCTCTAGCTGGTACTGCAGCTTTAAGAAAACAAAATTTTAATTAATCCGCATGAAGAATTTAAATGAGTGGAAAAATGAAAACATTTAAACTTACCATAAAATCGTTACACACGGCCCCCTAAAGGGTGCCGTGGACCTCGTGAGGGACACGAGCGTAGTCGTTCCACGACAAAGCAAGGACACCATCGATGACACCGATATAGTGCAACCGCTCTAAAGCCCCGATGACACCGTTATCCTTCTTGTGGTGTCCCTGGCCCGTGAACAAACAGTCGTGCCAAGATCTGCAAAATTTGTTAACTTATTATGTATCGGCAGACAACATCCAATATTTAATACTATATAA
Source organism: Neostapfia colusana (assembly GCA_030760725.1). NCBI lineage: Eukaryota > Viridiplantae > Streptophyta > Magnoliopsida > Poales > Poaceae > Neostapfia > Neostapfia colusana. The sequence continues at coordinate 39,743,079 of JASWHV010000008.1, read as the reverse complement.
TTTGTTTACCTGTCTCCGAGTGGACGAATGGTGATCCGCTCACGAGGAACAGAGGGAGGAGCAGGGTGATCCGCTCACGATGAATAGAGGGAGGAGCAGCAAAGTGGGTCCTCCTCCTATGTCGCCTCTTTGGCAGCACCACGTCTGGTGACCCGGATGGCTGGTCACGACTGGAGCCCGAACGATCCACGCTCGCCGGCTTCGAGCGCTGCGTAGCTGGCTCCGAGTTTTGCGTAGTCGGCTTCGAGGGCTGGGTAGCCCCAACCTCCGGCTCTGACTTAGAAGACTCTGTGCCGGATTTCAAAAATAAATGATTCATAAGAAACAATAATTGATAAATGAAATATCAAATAATGTGATTGGCAACTGAAATTTACCTCCGTGTGCTGAAAGGCAAAAATTCGGTCCGGAAAGTGTGGAAGGTACCTCATCAGCTGAGAGCGTCTGCTCGCACCTGACGAGGTACCTGAGAAGACCAAGTCCCGGGGCTTGGTGAGGAACCCTCTCACCCCCTTCCTCCCCTTCCCCTTTCCATTTGACGATGACATCCTGATGCAACGAGTAATTGATAAATATACTATGTAACCATTTTGACACAAATGTATCAAAAGTTCCACTTTGTCCAAAAACTTGGTATTCCGGCATTTCGTACATCGGCACCGCACCTTATCGGTATTTGACAACGAAAATGCTCGATCTACAAAAGCATCTATCTTGGCAAACCACTCATCTGAGTGACCACCAGATCTGCTCTTCCAACTAGTATACATCCAACTGCGGTCTTCACCCATGTTTTACTCTGCAGTATAAAGCTAGAGAAATTACGTTCACTTAACATCTATTGGAAGGGATAGGTCCTAAACCCACCCAAGAGTGACCGAGAGGAGCGTGCTTGTAACGAGACGAGGGGTCCAGATCCAGACAAAATTTTGGCAGCATAACCCCGCTGTTCTCCAACTGCACGCCAGATAATGGTGCAGCGGAGAACATTAGGGTTACGCCGTCAAAATTTTGTCCGAATCCAGACCCTACGTATCGTCATAATCTCACCCCCTCGGTCGCTCCCAGGCTGTCCAAAAAGGGACAATTCTGAACCCACACGCCTCACATGCATAACGCATGTGTGACGGGCCGGTACGAAACCGGTGACGCATATTGTATAGGTTACGTTAATCTTACATTTTGGAGTGATTTACGAGAGAGAGGTAAGAACGAGAGAGAGAGGAGGAAAAAACGAGGGCGATTAGGGCTAAAAATGGCCGGAGAGTACTCGGCGACGGCCGCGGGCAGCGGAGGAACTCCGACAATCTTGTTCTCTGACACGGATGTACAAAAATTTTTGGGACATGACCGTTTGACTTCACAGCAATCTATGAAGCGCTAAACTAGTTGGCTACGGTGGCGACGACCATGGCTATGGCACCGACGGTGCTTCTTGATCCAAAACCACACGGTTCTCGACGGTTGTCTCGGCGGCGGCCATGGCCATTGACCTTTAAATGGGCCCTGTTGGGCCATATTTGGGCTGTGCTAGGCTGAGCCGGCCCGAAGCCCATTTATTATTTATATATCAATATTATACACTCAAGCAATCAAATTAAACTAAAATTTCTAACTTAATAATCAACTAACTCAAAATTTCAAAAGAAATACTAAACTAACTTAATAGTCAACTAAACCAAAATTAAGTAATCTAATTCCAAATTTTTAAGGCGTCCGGTTACCATACATCCCAGCGTGGGGTGGGTGGGTGGCGTGGGGGAGGGGCGGGCAGGCAGAGGGCGAGCCGGCCTGGGAGGGCCAGCGGGGGCGGGGGGGGGGGGGGGGAGCTGGTGAGGACAGGGCAGCGCAGTGTGGAGGACTGGAGGTAACCCTTATGCTTGAGGCAACAGAAAAGGTAAAGTGGGCTGGGCTGAGGAGGCTGAGGTAGACAAGAGGCTAAAGTTACTCGTTAAGGCAAGCCACAGTACAAATAAACTGACAACAGACTAATTAGATGCTAGAACCAAATCAAGCAGGGGGCTGAATCAACCTGTGCGCAGATTCAGGATCAGATGAAGCGGGATGGACCATGGCCTCTGTGCGCAGATCCAGCAGCTGAGGGGGCGGGGGAGAGCTTGGTCCGTGATGGCGCCTGCTTGAAGCTTGCTTGGGCGGCGTGGTGCACAGCAGGAATTCGCGTGGGCGCGGCGCAGCTCGGCAGCGGCGGCTGCAGCACGGGCTCAGCGGCGGTGGCGGCAGCATGGGATTTGCAGCGGCGGCGGCAGCACGGGCTCGGTGGCGGCGATGCACGGAAGGCATCTCGGCTGCGGGCTGCGGCACGTGCTCGATTTGGGTACGCTTAACGAGTGCAGATAGGGTCTGATTTGTAATGGTTTTACATACTTCACGTAAACAGGGCAAAACAGCATTTAAACTGTGGGGGCACGGCCGCCCCGACACTCCAGGAATAGCATTGGGTGGTGCCGTTTTAGGCGACACCGACTAGCACCGACAGAAATGAATCCAAGACATACACAAGTGTGTATTAAACAAGAGAATTGTTTTACAAATAGTAATGTACACTCTAATGTACAGCAGCGGAATATAAAATCAGAGTTGCAGCAGAATTACAACTGTGATCACTCTCACAAAACTAGCTAAGCAGCAAAGAAGATATCCTGCCCGAGGATACCACTTTCTAGCAGCAGGAAATGTATACGGCGGCGAGCAGGGTTTCTTGTGACCATGCAGCGAAGAATGGCGCTGTCATGCTTAACCCTTCATGGTATACGGCGGATGACCAGCAAAACAACAACTCTGCAAGAGTGAGCATGAAGGCTCAGCAGGACTTAACCGTCTCTCCTAAGGCATGCAACTCTGCATGAAGGTAACTTCAGACATGAACATGTAAGTTGCATAAAGACTCGCCTACACGTTCATCCATAATTTTTAGATTTTAGCCATAACAGTAATGACCTTGCGCCGAGAAACATTGGAACTCCACAATCAATCAAGAAACGCTTCATTCCAATGTTACTTGTCCCAAGGTGGAAAATAACTTGAATTTGCTCTATCTCTACTTCATACACGGTTTTCATGCAATTCAAATTATCATAACAGAAAACTTGCAAACTGTTGTCACACAACTTTGATTACTACGTCACAACACAGTGAGCAAGTGGTACTCATATCCGCGAGGGATGGTGATTCGAATCAAACACTGCCCGGCTTACTCGACACATATGTCCGCCTCTGAAGACCCAAATTTGGAGTCCTTCATTACGTCGTATGTGGCAACCTTTCGCAGGACACCCAACTGTAGAACCGGTCGCGCCGTCTCGGGCTCATAGATCTAACGAGACGATGTGGTATGCCTGTACAATCAAGTTAACCTGGTACATCAGTTTCCTGGGTCCCATATCCCAGTAAGCATCCGGTATAAAACTCAATAATTGCTCAGCAGGGCCGCACACGAGAATGGTCCTTAACCGACACAGGCAGAGCTTTTCGACCAAGACCTCGTCTTGTCGCTGCCAACACTCTCTTCCCAATATCATCTTTGGAAACATAAACTTTAGTTTGCTTCTAAAACCATAACCGTGTGATCCCGAACTATAACTCGTGAGTAGATTCCAACTACTTGACTTCTACCGGATGTCATAACCGAGTTAGCATGGCAATAGTCTACAGTGGGGACACTTCTTCGACCCTTGACTCCAGGGTTCATTTTGGTCATGCATTTGGAGTATAAATCATTCCTGACGTAATGCACATACAACTCTAAACCATAGTAGTGAACAAAACAAAAACTTTATAAAACAACTTAAATGCAAACCGGAGCTTGCCTTTGTTTTGCAGGTGACTAAAGTCAAATATAATATGCAATTAGTTGCTGATGACTTGAAGATTAATCCCTGCTCTTCTTGCTCTTTGATCCACGCTTTGCTTTCTTCCCACTTCTCCATGTTAATCACTACACGTTATGAAGATGCACATGTATTCAATTATAAATGCTTTGTGATCGAGATCTATCTACAAGTGGAGAACAGAACTCTGTTGGAAGCTGGAATGGAGTGGATCCTAGTTGATGAAGAATGGATTTGGCCAAGTGGGATTAAATGCTAAATGGTTTTTCCTAATTGTTGGATTTTCACCTAGGACTGTTGTATCAAAAAGTACTGATCCAAAACTCAAATTTATTTGGGAATTTTCCTGTGTGTTCCTTGTCACAAGAAGACATTCTGGACCAAAATTCAGAACTTTTTAATGAGTAGTTCATCCAGAACAATTCCCTAAACATTTAGGAAAAAAGGAATTAATTCTGAATAAATTTACACTTTTATGTAAATTCTAGTGAACCACAATTTCAAACATAGCTCAGGGAGCATGCTTGAATTTTCCTAGGAATTCTGGAGCTAGGAATTGCCCAACACTGAATTTGCAAAGTTGGGATTTTCTCTGAAAAAGTTTCTGGACTTTTTGAACACAGCAAGTTCTACTCTAATTTTTCATACTCAAATCAATTCCAAATGAGTTTAACGTTTAGCAGAAGTTCAACAATATCCTAAAGAATATTCTGGCAAAATTTGGGGATTTTTGGATGAATCAATCTCCCTTTAAAATTCTTTTACTGAAAAGCTTCAAAGAATTTTCCAGAATTTATTATTGATTTTCATACAAATTGGGTTGCAAATTTGGATATGTCTTTTCAATCTGAATCTAACCCAATTTTAATCACCCAATTTGGAGTTTCCTAGCAAAAGTTATGAATTTGTGAAGTTTGGCTACACTCTGGAATTTTCTTTCTATTGGAAATCCTCTGTACAGTAGCTGGGCCCATGGAATTTAAACCCAGCCACTCAGGTGCGAGCCACACTGAAGCTACAGACTTTTACCACGTGGACACAAAGGATCTCGGCTTCACAGAGGATCCCACAGCACAGTTCATCACGCTGACAGGCGGGCCCGGCCAAGCCTTCTTCTTCCTCGGTCCCTTTTCCCGCGTGCGCACCTTCTACCTCGCCGGCGCGGCGGCGCTGCTTCAGATCTTGCGTTTCGACAGATTCCCGGCCTGAAGCTCGCCGCTAGCCCCAACCTCAACGTGAGGAACTCGTCCCCGTGCTCACCGGAGGCCGGCGACGGCTCTAAAGCACTGTGCAGCGTTCGGCGGCTCGGTTTCCCCTCCGGCAACGTCGAGCTCCATCGAAAGACCCCCAAACCCGAGAGGTTTTCCTCCAAAAGCATCAGTGGGTCTTGGGCATGCTCGACATGGACTCGGTTTTGATCGGGAACAGCTCTAGATAGGTCCCCACCGTGTGCCCAAGGCGATTTTTCCGGCGGCGACGAAGAACCCAGCATTCTACGGCTAGGGTTGATGAAATTGAGCACCGGTTGGACGAGGAGGACCATAGGAGTCTAAAGAACATGCCCGTAGATCATAACTGGAAGCAACTAAGTATTGGAGAAGAATTTTGAGATTTATGCGTGGTGGTCTGAAGAACCTGCCGGGGAGAAAATCCAAATTTCGGCGGATTCCTCCCATGAAATGGCTCCAAATTTGAAGGACAGCATGAGGAGATGATCACCGACCTTTGCCGTGGCTTGGTTGCTCGTGAAACGCAGCAGGGGCTCGGTTTGACGTCGAGGCGCCTAGGTCAGTTTGCCAGCAAGAAACAAGCTCGCCGACGTGGTTATCGACCACGACACTTCGGTTGAGTACTCCGGGAAGCTTGAGGGGGTGTGGGTGCCGCTGTTTTTGCGCTCGGCCGGGTGTCAGAGCTCTCATTGCGTGATGGCGTCGAAGCTGGACGCCGGAGCTCGAGGGCGGCACAAAACTTTTGAGGAGAGTCGGTGTGGCGGCGAGGAAGGGAAACATCGAGTATTTAGCCACTGAGGCAACGTGTACACGGCGATATTCCCCTCCTCTTGGCGTCCTGATTGTGAGAACAGGTGGTGCCGTCGGTTGGCTGAGAGACTCGGGAGGTGGCGCGCTGGGCTCAGCCGGTTCGAGTGAAAAACTGAGTAACCCGGTGACTTCATGTGTAAGTCTATTCATCTCAATGACAAGCAGGTCCCACTTCTTTTCCCTCCCCAAATATCTCAAATTTGGCATATTGCAAACTTCAGTCATGAAGAGCTCAAATTTGAAATCCATTTGGAAAATTGAAAAGGTGTACTTCAGTTTCAAATTTGAATTCAAATTTCAATGAAATTCAGAGCCTCTTTGACATACATATCAATGTACCTCCAAATTTTCTCAAACTTTGCCATTCCACTATTTTGGACCTGAGGAATTTAAATGTGCAACCTGATTTTTTAGTTGGTCACTGCAATTAAGAATTTTGAATGAACAGTTTGAACTCTCTTTTTGAAATGATCACCTTTGCATTTAAGTGAACAATTTAGTTCAAAAAGCGGAAGTTAAAATCCCCTTGCACATGGAACTGTACACATTGGGTTTAATCCAACCTTGGCTGAAAACATCTCAAAGGAGTATTCGAGCTCGGTTGGTTGAACACCTATGTGCACTCTCATGTTCAGAAAAGTTTTTGCAAGTCCCATTTCCTTGAATTTGAAACCCAACTTTATTCATAACTCAATTTTTGCATTTACAAGTTTTTGGGACTTTTACATTGCTCCCCCCTTAAAAAGAATCTCGTCCCGAGATTCACAATTAAGAACAATATGGGGAGGACGACTATCTGACATAAGTCTCTAATAGCTCTAGATGATTGAACTGTAAATACTCCTCGCTTTCCCATGTAGCTTCGTCGGGCGTGTGATTCCCCCATAGCACTTTGAAGAACTGCAAGGTACGGTTTCTTGTCTGGCGAGTCTTTTCATCAATTATCGGGTTGGATGCTCAACATAAGTGAGGTCCGGCTTTAAATCTGAAATGCCTTCCGTGAGAATTCCCGTTGGAACTTTTATGCACTTCCGCAACTGAGATATGTGGAAGACTTTATGAACTCCGGCTAAGGCTGACAATTACTCCAAATGGTATGCCAGGGTTCCACATCTTTCAATGATGGCAAAGGGGCCGATAAAACGCGGAGCTAATTTTCCTTTCACTCCGAATCGGTGAATTCCTTTCATAGGAGATACGCGGAGATATACTTGGTCTACAACTTGAAAGTTCAGAGGAAGACGTCTCTTATCCTCATAGCTCTTTTGTCGGGACTGAGCGGCTTTAAGATTTTCTTGAATAAGCCTTACCCGCTCTTCAGCCTCATTTACGAGATCAATCCCGTAAATAACTCTCTCGCCAGATTCACACCAGTTCAAGGGTGTGCGGCACTTCCGGCCGTAGAGAGCTTCATAAGGTGCCATCTTGATGCTTGCTTGATAACCATTGTTACAAGCGAATTCCACCAACGGTAGATGATCGTCCCATCCTTTACCGTGGTCTATGGCACATGCTCGAAGCATATCTTCGAGAACTTGGTTCACCCCCTCCGTTTACCCATCAGTTTGAGGATGATATGCGGAGCTTATAATCAATTTGGTTCCCAGTGAGGCATGTAAATTCTCCCAGAAATGAGCAACAAACAACGCGCCTCGATCGGAGATGATCGTCCTAGGAACTCCATGTAAGCACAATATTCTTGCAATATACAGCTCCGCATACTTCTTGGCATGGAATCCCGTATGTACTGGGATGAAATGTGCGGATTTGGTTAACCGATCAATGATCACCCAAATCGAGTCATGCTTATTAGCCGTGAGAGGTAATCCAACAATGAAGTCCATACTAATATCCTTCCACTTCCATGCCGGAATGCTTAGCGGTAGCAATGTTCCTGCTTTCTTCATGTGGTCGGCTTTAACTCGCCGACACGTATCACATTCTGATACGTATTTAGCAATCTCCTGTTTCATCCGGGTCACCAAAATTTAGTTTTCAGTTCTTGATACATCTTGTTGCTGCCCGGATGAATAGAAAATTTGGATAAGTGAGCCTATACAAAATTTTCTTCCGCGGCCTCATATCACGGGGTAAAACTATCCGGTCCTTGAACCATAAGGTACCTTGATCATCTAACCGGAAACATTTGATTTCCCCGTTCTTCAACCTCCTCTTAATATGAGACATGCCCTTGTCTTGCTTTTGAGCTTTCATAACCTCCACTTTTAATGTGGGTATGAGAGCTAGATTATGTAGAGCTCCATATGGAACCAAGTAGAGACTCGGTTCTTCCTCTTCTATCGGCGTAATGGTCAGATTGTGAATATGAGATTTTCGGCTGAGTGCATCGGCAACCACATTTGCCTTGCCCAAATGATAATGAATCTCAATCTCATAGTCTTTGATCATCTATAACCATCGCCGTTGTCACATATTCAACTCTTTTGGAGTGAATATGTACTTCATGCTTTTGTGGTTGGTGTAGAGATGAACTAGATTTCCCAATAGTTAGTGTCTCCACATCTTCAAAGCTAGTACCACAGCAGCAAGCTCGAGATCATGAGTTGGATAATGTTGTTCATGATTCCGTAATTGCCATGATCCATATGTGACCATGCGTCCTCCTTGCATAAGTACGCAACAAAGTCTGATGCCGGACGCATCACAATAAAAATCAAAGGGCTTGGTTGTATCTGGTTGAGCTAAAACCAGGGCTGTTGTGAGGTGTTTCACCAACGCTTGAAATGCTTCCTCACATGGCTTGCTCCAATCATATTTGATGCCCTTTTTCAGTAGCTCCGTCATAGGTTTAGAGGTTTTGGAGAAACTCGGGATGAGCCTCCGATAATATCCCGCCAAACCTAAGAAGCTACGAACTTCATGAACTAATGTTGGAGACTTCCATTTCAGCACTTGTTCAATCTTGCTTGGATCATCAGCGATGCCTTCCGCTGAAATAATATGTCCAAGAAATGGCACTTCGTTGATCCAGAATATACATTTACTAAACTTTGCATAGAGCTTGTGATCTCCCAATCGCTGGAGCACAATATGCAAATGTTTAGCCTGTTCCTCCTCTGATTTGGAATAGACCAAGCTACTGTCGATAAATACCACGACGAACTGATCCAATTCCAAACTTTACTCAAGTTAACTACAGATTCTTGACTTGTTCAATAACAAAGTTCTAGTAAACTTTGTTATCTTTCCAATGATTATTTGTGGTCCCTCATAGCTGTTCTGGTTCGACAGATATGAAGTTTTCAAATCAACAGAATTTCTGGAAAATTTCTGCAGCACCTCCTTTAAAAGTGTCTGATTTGAACCCACAATAAAATTTATTTCCAAACAGAATATGGAAAAACACTTAACAACAAAGTTGTAGGATATTTCCCATATTTTCCAACGGTATAAAGCATGACCCTAGGAAAATTCTGTCAAAACTTATGGCCAGATTACAGAAAAGTACAGAGACCCTTTTTGCCCTGTCCTGGTTCTGACCAGTTCTGGAACTCTGCAAATTTCACTAAGTTGCAATCTGATTCTGCCTTGGGTTTGTAAACAACATATTTAGAGGACTCCCTAGTATTTCCATCCATTTCAGGAACACTCCATTTGGTTACTCGGAACTAAAGTTATGCCCTAGCAAAGTCCAGCGACCCTGCTGCCCAAAAACAGAGGATACTCTGTTTTGGTAGGTCGGTTCTGGTTAACGCTTCTTCACTTCGACATGGGCATGAGTGCTAAAATTTGATGTTTGTTTTAACCTAAGGTCAATAAATTTATTTCAACTCAAGGTTGGGTCTTTTATTCAGTCCTACATCCTTACCTTATCATATATGCAATTTTTCATCCAATGTCAGTACTACGTATCCTCACCAAAGAAAAACCTACACCGGTGTAACCAGCATATGTTTTAGCAGTGGCACTACTCGATCACTCACAAATGTACTCTACACGAGATACATAAACGTGGTTAGTACATGCAGAAGAACCCCCAATAGTGATGCATACACAGTTTTGTCATTTCAGGCAGGTCCATATCATAGTAAAAACATACGCCCCGTATCATTGCCATACTAGTGAAGGGAAACAACTCCGTTTGGATCATCGTAGACTGTCTAACAAAGGCAGCCCATTTCATACCAGTCAAAACAACCCACCGTGGAGACCAACTAGCACAATTGTAGATCGACCACGTACTCTGACTGCACGGAGTACCGAGCCGGATAGTGTCAGATCATGGCTCCCAGTTCACGGCGCACTTCTGGAAGAGTTTACATGCGCTTCTGGGAACCAAACTAGATTACAGTTCTGCCTACCATCCACAGACGGATGGTCTGACTGAACGCGTAAATCGGATACTAGAAGACATGTTACGCGCATGTGTTCTGACATACGGAAAGGATTGGGAAAAGAGTTTATCATTCACAGAGTTCTCCTGCGGCTCCCACTTTAGTTCACGAAGTCAGAAGCTTCCTTGGGTTAGCGGGATACTACCGGAGATTTATTCCAAGTTTCTCCAAGCTCGCTAAGCCAATGACAGAATTGCTGAAGAAGGCAACAAAATATGTTTGGAACACGGCGTGTGAAGGAGCGTTCCAAGCATTGGTGAAGCATCTCACAACAGCCCCGGTCTTAGCTCAGCCGGATACAACAAAGCCCTTCGACGTGTACTGTGACACGTCCGGTATTGGGCTCGGCTGCGTGTTGATGCAGGAAGGACGGGTGGTTGCTTATGGCTCACGCCAACTTCGAAACCATGAGCAGCACTATCCGACTCATGATCTTGAGCTTGCTGCAGTGGTGTTGGAGCTAAAAATGTGGAGGCACTATCTCCGGACCGGGATCCGCCCATCCAGGATCGCAGAGGGTGGTGCCGCACGATGCGACACCCGACAGCACACGTCATAATAACACAATATATTACATGGGAAAACAACTGAACTGTACAAAGTAGTACACTACTCAGTTACAAACTATTGTTTATAATACACAGCGGAAGTCTAAACTATACAACTCACGCCCGCCTATCTAGCAAAAGTCGGTTGCCCAGCCCTAGGGCAACCCACACTAGCTGCACGTCTCAGCTCAGCGGGGCGTGTACGGCTCCCACTCAGCCGTAGTCCCCGACGGAGGGTAAACCTCGCAGGTGGACTCGTACTCCGAGTCCATGGGTGGCTCCTCACCTGAAAAACACTTAAGCAGCAACCGTGAGCACGATGGCTCAACAAGGCTTAACCGACTCACCTAAGCATGAAACTCTACATGAGGTGTCCAATGGCATAGGGTAGAAATATTGCAGCAAATGGACACGCCTACAAGTGCATCCTTAGTTCATCTTTTAGCAACAAGTTAACAGTTCGGAAATCTGAAATTTAGTAAGCAATATTTGGTGGCACACATGTAGCAATACAATTATATCATAACAGCAAGATTGAATCATAACATTTCATACATTAGTCTATGTTACAACACAGTGAACAAGCGGTACTCGTCACCGCGAGGGACGGCGAATCGACTCGATATACACCTGCAGGGAAACCCAAAGAGCACGTCACGTACGCCCACCCGTGGAGCTGCACAGCACGCTCACTCGATGTCGTACGGGACAACCTTTCACCCAACAGCCCAAACGTCGAACCAGTCGCACCGAAACGAGCAGGAGGTTCCCCACATGGAGCATCTCTCTATGCCCATTGGCAGATTTCCACCTTGCTGCCCTCAACCTACACCTATAAATCGGTGTGCTATGCCTCGACGCCCGGAGGTTTAGGCTACATCGGTTTATCGGGGCCCATATATCCGATATGCCTTCGGTACGTTCAATACTTGTTCAGCAGGGCCGCACACGGATCGGTCCTCAATCGACACGGGCAGGGCTGCACACACAAGACTTCCTCTTGCTGCGCCCTAGCCCCTGCCTAGTCTCATTTTCCTTACTAAAGTGATCTCACATCACTCAACCGAACCCGTGTGTCCCAAGCCTATCTCGCGAGTAGATTCCAACTACTCGACTTGTACCGAAGTCCTATGAATTATTAAGCATAGCCTATCTACTTGAGATCTTAGACACTACCCTCACTCATATGGACAACTTCTGGTCATGCAAGTGGGGTTCCGTTCATCCTACACCTAATGCACATTTAAACTTCATACTAGACATGTGAACAAAGTAAAACTTTTATAAAAGGGCTTAATGCAAACCGGGGTTTGCCTTGTTGCTGCTGGTCAGGGGTTAGTTCCTCTTCTGGAAGCAGGAAGTCGAGTACCTCCAGAGCCTCCTCGCCTTCAGCGACTACACGTTAATACAAGACTACATGTTAATGAATATGCACATGAGGTTATGGTAATACTTCTGCTATTAGTTCTGATAACCAGTCTCTAACAACTGGAACTCTGTTTAAGAATTTAAAAATGAACTGGGTGTTGGTGGTTTGGGCTTAGACCTAAGCACATGGTTAAGCGCTAAGTGGTTTTCCCTCTTTTCCATATTAATCCCTCAAGTGGTTAAACAGGACATGGGTGATCCAGAGCTCTAATGGAGCTGAGAATTTTTGTGTGAGTTCCTTGTCCCAAGAACACCCTCTGGACCAAACATTAGTACTTTTCATTGAGTGGTTTGCTCAGAATAATTCTCTTAGCAAATAAGTAAAGAAGAATTAATTCTGAGGTAACACCCTTGTTCATGCCCAACTTAATGAACTAAAATTTCAATTACAGCTCATAGAGTTTGCAAGAATTTTTCTAGCATTTTTGGAGCTAAGATTTGCCCAGAACTGAATTTCCAAGTTTTGGAAATTCTCTGAAAATGTTTCTGTATTCAAATGAACACAGCACCTTCAAATTTGAATTGCTCTGATCAAATCAACTCCAAATGGTCTGAACCTTTTACAGGGGTTCACTAACATCCTAATGAACATTCTGGCAGTATTTGGGGATTTTTGGATGAACCAAACTCCCTCTAAAATTCATTTGCTGAAAAGCTTTAAAGAATTTTCCATAATTAATTAATGGGTTTCATACAAATTGGGTTGTATATTTGGACAGAGCTAGGCAAGATGAATCCAACCCAATTTGAATCACCAAATTTGGAGCTTTCTAGAGAAAGTTATGGGGTTCTAAAGTTTGAACTAAATCTGGAAATTCCGAAAATGTTTAAATCCTGCGGGTGGGTCCATCACACACGTGTCGACCGCTGGAGCCGAGCCACAGACTCCTCCCCGCGCAGCCGCACTGGATCCTGGACCACAGAAAATCCCCCACGTTACTTCCAGCCGCTGCCGAGTGGGGCCTCCCCCCCTTCGTCTTCCTCCAGCCACCCGCGTGACCCCGCCGCCGAGCTCGCCGGAGCTCTCGCCGGAGAGGGGTTCCGGCCCTCGGCACTTGCTGATTCTCGCCGCCTGTACCTATCTCGGCCTGGGGAACATGGTGGTGCCATCACCAGAGCTTGACAACAGCCGGAATAGTGCTCCCGCCGGCAACAGCGGCCGGGAGCTCACCGGCGACATCGAACTCGGCACCCCCTGCATCTTTTTCGATGTGGTTTGCTCGGGGAGCTCCGCTGCCACCCGCTGATCACGGATATGGGCACCGATCTCCATGAAAACGGCTGCAACTACGAACTCACCGGTGACCTAGACCGGAAATCGGCGCCGATGCAAAAAGCTCGAAGAACATCGCCCATACTCGATGAAACATGATGGTTTCTGATCTCAGAGACGCGTGGGCGAGTCTAGATCACGTCTTTAGCTCGGTCTAAGGAGTGGTGGCTTACTTGCTATGAATTTCCGGATTTCGCATGGTTCGGTTCTAAACACTCCGATGCGCTAATCCCCCAAATTCTTTGTTGACCGTGCGAGAGAGAGGGCGAGGTCAGTAGGGCTGTGATCAGTATCTCGGGGCGGACCTTTCTTGTGTAGCTCGTCGGGCCAAGAGAATGCCTGTGCTGGCCGGGCGCCGGTGATCAGCGAGGTTGGCCGGGCGGAAGGCTTCGATCGTGCGAGGAAGAAAAGGGGAGTGTGAGGACTGCACGTGGTCGCGGGTAACTTGATTCCGGCGTCGCCTCTGTGCCCTTAGCCGCTCCCCCGAGCAGGAGGTGGCACCGATTGAGTCGGTCAGCCGCCGGGCGATCGTGCTGGCGCGCGCGCAAGGCTTCGGCCGAGGAAAAATTGCACCCGAGAAAACTTCAGTCTGAAGTCTGCTGACATGTGGGCCTCCCCTCTTATTCTTTTGTTTTTTCCAATTTTCTGAATTCTGTTGTGCCAAAATATCCTCAGCTACTCACAATTTAATGTGAGACTTAGCCCCCAAGTTTTTGTTTGAATTTGAGTTCTCCCATTTGAATTTTTGTTTGGCTGAATTTGCCTCCTGTTTGAACTGAAATTCAAATTAAGTTTTTGAATTCTTGCAAATTTAGCCCTTGACAAAATGAACTCCAATGGGGGTGAAAATTGGTAGGCTAACTCAGAAAAATGTGCTGAGTTTGAATATGAAGCTAACTTTTGAATTTGAGTGATGAAAGTTGCTGCAATTTGAATTTACATTCAAATTGGCCTCTTTTTAAAATACCTCCAAAAGTGCCTCAAAAAGTGTTGGATTTACATGAAATTTGGCCTAAACCTTCCCAAGACATTTCAAGTACTAGGGGTGAGCTCAACCTCTCATGTTCATGTGTAAAATTCCCACTTTGTGAAAGTGTAGGCTTTCCCCTCTAATCACTCTTTTGATGGAGGTTACTTGCTCTTCACAATATTTCCTAAGATATCCACAAGAAAAGCTGTGGTGTTGTGAGGTGAAGAAAAATTGTTGCAAGTCCCTTTTCTTGGGCTTTTACATCCCTCCCCCCTTAAAAGAATCTCGTCCTAAGATTATAAAAGGAAAGATAGCGATGTAGTAGGGACTTACCCGTGTTGAGAAGCCATGAACTCCGGGTAATTTGAGCGAAGGAATTCATCGCTCTCCCATGTCACTTCTTCAGCGGTGTGGTTGCTCCAGAGTATTTTGTAGAACCACAACGTTCTGCTACGCGTGGTCCTGGCCTTCTCATCAAGAATTGCCACCGGATACTCATCATATGTCAAATCCGGTTTCAACTCGCCGATGTCTTCAGTAGGAACAGCAGCTGTATGCTTTAAACATTTTCGCAGTTGCGAAACATGGAAAACATCATGGACACCAGCAAGGGATGCCGGTAACTCCAATCGATACGCCGCTGGTCCGCACTTCTCGGTGATAGCATAGGGTCCAATGAAACGGGGAGCGAGCTCCCCCTTCACACCGAACTGGTGCACGCCCTTCATCGGAGACACGCGGAGGTTCACGTGTTCACCAACGTCAAAGTGCAGCGGTCTACACCTCTTATCAGCGTAGCTCTTCTGCCAGGATTGAGCGGCCTTCAATTTAGCTTAATTGCCCGAACACGCTCTTCGGCGTCGTTCACCACATCAACCCCGAATGTGACCCTTTCACCGGTCTCGCACCAGTTTAATGGGGTGCGGCATTTGCGACCGTAGAGAGCTTCGTAGGGTGCCATCTTGATACTCGCCTGATAGCCGTTGTTGTACGAGAATTCCACCAACGGTAGGTGATCAACCCAGTTCCTACCGTGGTGGATGGCACATGCTCTCAACATGTCTTCCAATACTTGGTTCACCCTCTCTGTTTGGCCATCTGTCTGAGGGTGGTAGGCGGAGCTCCTGATCAGCTTAGTACCCAATGCAGCGTGTAGCTGCTCCCAAAAGCGAGATACAAATAATGCACCTCGATCCGATACAATGGTCTTGGGTACCCCATATAAGCACAGAATCTTCGCTATGTACAGCTCCGCATATTTGCCGGCATTGTAACGTGTATTCACCGGGATGAAGTGAGCCGTCTTGGTTAACCGATCGACGATTACCCAAATGGAATCATGTTTGTTGGCAGTTAGGGGTAATCCTACAATGAAATCCATGCTCACATCTTCCTATTTCCATGCCGGGACCTTCAGGGGTTGTAGCAGCCCTGATTTCTTCATGTGATCAGTTTTCACTCGTCTACACGTATCGCACTCGGATACGTACTTCGCTACCTCCCACTTCATCCGTGTCCACAAAAATTCCTTTTTCAAATCTTGGTACATCTTGTTGCTGCCCGGATGAATGGAGTATTTAGACAAGTGAGCTTCATCGAGGATCTTTTTTCTCAACTCCATATCCCGGGGTACGACTATGCGGTCATTGAACCATAGCGTCCCCTCATCATCCTTCCGGAAACATTTGATCTCCCCATTGTCTATCCGTCTCCGGAGATGTGCCATGCCTTTATCAGTCTTCTGAGCTGTCATGATGTCCTCCCTAATAGTAGGGATGAGGGCAAGGTTGTACAGCGACCCATAAGGAACCAAGTATAAACTTGGCTCTTCCTCCTCCACCGGTGTAATGGTGAGGTGATGGACATGTGACTTCCGACTCAGCGCGTCGGCAACCACATTCGCCTTGCCGGGGTGGTAGTGAATCTTAATTTCATAATTTTTGATCAATTCTAACCACCTCCGTTGCCTCATGTTCAGCTCCTTCTGTGTGAAAATGTATTTTAAGCTCTTGTGGTCGGTGTAGAGATGCACCAGATTCCCCAGGAGATAGTGCCTCCACATTTTTAGCGCCAACACCACTGCAGCAAGCTCAAGATCATGAGTCGGATAGTGCTGCTCATGGTTTCCAAGTTGGCATGAGCCATAAGCGACCACATGTTCTTCCTGCATCAACACGCAGCCGAGCCCAATACCGGACGCGTCACAGTACACGTCGAAGGGCTTTGTTGTATCTGGCTGAGCTAAGACCGGGGCTGTTGTGAGTTGCTTCACCAATGCTTGGAATGCTCCTTCACACGTCGTGTTCCAAACATATTTTGTTCCCTTCTTCAGAAATTCCGTCATTGGCTTAGTGAGCTTGGAGAAACTTGGAATAAATCTCCGGTAGTATCCAGCTAACCCAAGGAAGCTTCTGACTTCGTGAACTGAAGTGGGAGCTTTCCATTTCAGCACTTGCTCTATTTTGCTTGGGTCAACCGCAATGCCTTCCGCTGAGATGATATGTCCCAATAATGGCACTTGGCTGATCCAAAACTCGCATTTGCTGAACTTGGCGTAGAGCTTGTGGTCTCGCAATCGTTGAAGAACGATTCTCAAGTGTTCAGCATGTTTGGCTTCTGTCTTGGAGCAAACCAAGATATCGTCGATGAACACTACCACGAACTTGTCCAGCTCCGGCATGAACACCGAGTTCATGAGATACATGAAATGAGCTGGAGTGTTTGTGAGACAAAAAGACATGACGAGATATTCATATAATCCATATCTCGTCGAGAAGGCCGTCTTCGGGATATCCTCCGCCCGGATCTTGATCTGGTGATATCCAGAGCGAAGGTCCATCTTGGAGAACACACTTGCCCCCACAAGTTGATCAAACAAAATGTCAATACGGGGCAGTGGGTACTTATTCTTGATGGTGACGGCGTTGAGCAGCCGGTAGTCCACACACAGCCTAAAGGTTTCATCCTTTTTCTTCACAAATAGTGCCGAGCATCCCCAAGGCGAGGAACTCGGCCTAATGAAACCCTTGCTCAACAGATCATTGAGCTGTTCTTTCACTTCAGCCAGCTCATTTGGAGCCATTTTATATGGCCTCCGTGATATGGGTGTAGTCCCGGGTGCAAGGTCAATCCTGAACTCGACATCCCGCTCAGGTTGCATGCCCGGAAGATCATCCGGGAACATGTCAGGATACTCCCGGACTACGGGGATGTCCTCTAACTTGAGAGCTTCAGCATTATTAATTGCTAAAACTTCCCGGACTGGAGTGTCTAACACCATGGAATGCGGACGGTGGAATGGAGAGTTTAAATGAACCGTCCGTGTCCGAGTCTCTAGGACAGCGCCATGGTATTGTAGCCATGACATCCCTAAGATTGCATCAATCTTTTGCCCCATAAGGATTATCAAGGTGGTGGGATATAGTTTCCCACCTAAGCACAGAGGTGCCTTTGGGATCATCATATTTGCTGAGATCTTCCCTCCGGTGAGCAGATCATATAGGTGCAGTCGGTTGGGAAGACTTGCATTTGATGCTTAGCCACATAGGATGCACTTATAAAGCTGTGGGTTGCACCAGAATCAAACAATATGACGATGGCTTGATTGTTGAGAGTAAACGTACCTGCCAGCACGTTGTCTCCCTCTGGAGCGTCCTCATTGTCAAGGTTGCGGACGCCACCAGTCCGCTGACCAACCTTCTTGACCGGAGGTCGGCCTCGAGCACCGCCCTGGAACTGGGCTTGCCCGCTGCTCTGCTGCCCCTGGGGACAGTCCTTCGCGAAGTGGCCCGCCTGGCCACACGTGAAGCAGGTGAAACGGGGAGGTCCCCCGCTGATCGGTGGACGGAAACCCGGGGCGCGTTGTGGCGGTGGAAACGCCTGGGGTGCCGTCTGCTGCTGCTGCTGCTGTCTTGGTGGTGGCATCGGCGGACGGAACGGAGGTGCCTGGAAGGGACGTCCCCCGAACCGTTGAGGTCGGGACGGTGGATGCCACTGTTGCCCGGATGGTGTCCGATACACCATACGGTACTTCTGAGGAGCGCCACCACCACTGCTGGGTGGAGCGCTGCGTTCCTCTGCTTAGCTGCCAACTCCCGCTGAGCGTCTTCTTGCATAATCGCGGCATTGACTAAGTCGTTGAAGGTGCCGCGATTCCACTGAACGAGGTGCGTCTTCATTTCGGGGTGTAACCCCCGATAGAAGTGTTCCGGCTTCTTCTCCTCAGTGGAGATATAGTCTGACGCATATTGCGCCAGATGGTTGAAGGCACAGGAGTAGTCATGGGCACTCCTCCCGCCCTGCTTCAGTTCCAAAAATTCTTGGAACTTCCTCTTCATGATCCCGGGAGGGATATGATAGGCGCGGAACGCCTCCCGGAATTCCTCCCATTCCACGGTATGGCCAGCCGGACGTGAGGCGACATATTTCGCCCACCATGCGCCAGCGGCACCGTGAAGCTGCTGCGCTGCGAACAGAGTCTTCTGCCGCTCCGTATATTGGAGCAGCCCGAACTTAGACTCAATGGTCCGCAGCCAGTTGTCCGCCTCCAGTGGTTCTTCAGCTTCGGTGAACACTGGAGGGTGCGTACTCATGAAATCCGAGTACGACACTTCACGGGGCTCACGAGGCCCTCTGTCTTGACGCCCCTCCGCCTGGGACGTATTCTGCACGATCGTGCGGAGCAGGTCGGTCTGCTCCTCACGACCACCCACCAGTGCAGCAATCACATCCGCTAGAGTAAGCGGAGGCGGCGGTGGTGGCTGCTGCTGCGGGGTGCTGTCGTGGGCCGGTGGCTGGGAGTCATCACCTCCCTGTTGGCTAGAGCCACCAACCTCATGCGTGGTACTAGTGTGAACCATCTGCAACCATACGACAATAACCATCAGTTCCGCAACATATTTCAATGCAGTCAAATGAAATAGGCGTAAAACATAATGACAATGAAACATGCGATACATCTCGTATGTAGATAATGTAATAACTTTACACAAGCTACACCATCACCAGACCAAACACAAGCTAGTTTAATCCAACTGGATGAACCTCCTCTTTGGAAGCTCACCTCAACTAGGTTTGGTCACTACGAGACGTTACTATCGCTTTGTCATCACGTAAACCACCCTTTTATCTTCAATACGACACAAACATGGTCTCTAGTAAAAGAAACTTGAGTGAGACCTATACTCAAATCTTTCACTAGTTGAAGATAACCTCTCATGAGTATGTTCCACCCCATTGGGAGTACTCAAACCAACTCTAGGGTACAACAATCTCTCAAATGAGTTCAACTGTCATTCCTCTGTCAGAATGACCAGTTTCTACATATCCCTGATTTTGATCTGGTTATGGGCATTTTCATGACTCAAGCTGAATACCAAAGTTCAAGTTAACTTCAGTATCTTTCCAACGAGTACTTATTTGCCCTCAGATTAGCTCTGGTTAAAAAGTTATGGCCATTCAAAGTCAGCTGAATTTCTGGAAGAATTTTAACAGCACCTCCCTTGGAATGTTGATGTTTTCAACTCTGATTTCCACTGAATTCTTTGCTGAAATTTCAGAAACTTTGAATTGCAAAGATGTAACACATCTTCTAAACTTTCTAGGGATGTATCATATGAAAATTTTACATTTTTCTACTGGGAGTTAGATTTGAAAAACAGAACAGTCCAGAGAGTGTTTAACTCTGTCCTGACTCTGGACAGTATACATTTCTCTGGGATTTAAGCAATCTTAAGGTGTGTTTCAGCTCCGGAAGGCTAAAACAAAGTTGTAGAGTACTTAAATATATTTCCAGAACTATATACTACACCTCCCTGGGAAAAAAGAACTGTGAGTTATGCTCTGTTGAAGATCAGCAACCTTGCTGCCCAAAACAGAGCACTCTGTTTTTCAGTCTTCTTGGAACTACACTCATCACTATCCAATTTGTCTACCCAACCAGGGTCCTAAATGTTGACCCTAATGATTTTAATTCCTTGTTATCATTATTTTTATGCATATGCCTACAATATCTCGGTACTACGTTCCTCACAAAAGAAAATCCTAACCGGATTATACCGGCATATACGTCTCAAGTGTGGCACTAAACGGTCTCCCGCACACGTTTTCTACACGGATACATACGTGGTTAGTACCTGCAGAAAACCACACAATAATGATGCACACAAGGGTTTTACATTTCAGGCAGGACCATATTTAAAAGTAAATACAAACGCCCGTATCATTGTCATACGTCTGTCCTTGAGTTAGGCCACGTCTCAAGGTACGTGATCGTGTTTCAACACCAGACGACGGGGAATCCGAGTATGTCATGAACGGGTCATCACGGTTGGGAATGTTATCAACCCAACAGATACCACCTACTGCCCGGCAGGGCACGCCGATGGCAAGCGCTGCGTATGTCCTCCTGGGCTATTTCCAGATGAACACACTCTCGCATTACTGACCACGCGATGGGGTCTCCACTTACTTGCCTAATGCACGCTAGGGATCAGTGTTTCATATGAACTCAGAAACATGAAGAGTCCAAGAGTTTCATATTGACGTCTCACACCAAGCTGTGAGACAAATCCCTGAACCACATTCCTCGTCAGGGAAGCTAACCGAAATTGAACCGCTTTCGGTGGCGTTCCTTACCATTCTTACCAGAGCGTAGGTGCGTCGTTACATAATTAAATTCAAAATTATAACACATAGGTTAGTCTTTGCCACTTTAAGTAACAATTCTAATATAGTCCTTACTTGGGCAAACTACCGATTCCTCACCGTAAACCTAAGTTCTTCCCGTAATACAGTTCTTAAGTACTGTGCTATCCCCAATGCAGCTCTGATACCAGGCTGTGGCGGACCGGGATCCACCCATCCAGGATCGCAGAGGGTGGCGCCGCGCGATGTGACACCCAACAGCACACGTCATAAGAACACAATATATTACATGGAAAACAACTGAACTGTACAAAGTAGTACACTACTCAGTTACAAACTATTGTTTATAATACACAGCGGAAGTCTAAACTATACAACTCACGCCCGCCTATCTAGCAAAAGTCGGTTGCCCAGCCCTAGGGCAACCCACACTAGCTGCACGTCTCAGCTCAGCGCGGCGTGTACGGCTCCCACGCAGCCGTAGTCCCGATGGAGGGTAAACCTCGCAGGTGGACTCGTACTCCGAGTCCGTGGGTGGCTCCTCACCTGAAAAACACTTAAGAAGCAACCGTGAGCACGATGGCTCAACAAAGGCTTAACCGACTCACCTAAGCATGAAACTCTACATGAGGTGTCCAATGACATAGGGTAGTAATATTGCAGCAAATGGACACGCCTAGAAGTGCATCCTTAGTTCATCTTTTAGCAACAAGTTAACAGTTCAGAAATCTGAAATTTAGTAAGCAATATTTGGTGGCACACATGTAGCAATACAATTATATCATAACAGCAAGATTGAATCATAACATTTCATACATTAGTCTATGTTACGATGCAGTGAACAAGCGGTACTCGTCACCGCGAGGGACGGTGAATCGACTCGATATACACCTGCAGGGAAACCCAAAGAGCACGTCACGTACGCCCACCTGTGGAGCTGCACAGCACACTCACTCGATGTCGTACGGGACAACCTTTCACCCAACAGCCCAAACGTCGAACCGGTCGCACCGAAATGAGCAGGAGGTTCCCCACAGGAGCATATCTCTATGCCCGTTGGCAGATTTCCACCTTGCTGCCCTCAACCTACACCTATAAATCGGTGTGCTATGCCTCGACGCCCGGAGGTTTAGGCTACATCGGTTTATCGGGGCCCATATATCCGATATGCCTTCGGTACGTTCAATACTTGTTCAGCAGGGACGCACACGGATCGGTCCTCAATCGACACGGGCAGGGCTGCGCACACAAGACTTCCTCTTGCTGTGCCCTAGCCCCTGCCTAGTCTCATTTTCCTTACTAAAGTGATCTCACATCACTCAACCGAACCCGTGTGTCCCAAGCCTATCTCGCGAGTAGATTCCAACTACTCGACTTGTACCGAAGTCCTATGAATTATTAAGCATAGCCTATCTACTCGAGATCTTAGACACTACCCTCACTCATATGGACAACTTCTGGTCATGCAAGTGGGGTTCCATTCATCCTACACCTAATGCACATTTAAACTTCATACTAGACATGTGAACAAAGTAAAACTTTTATAAAAGGGCTTAATGCAAACCGGGGCTTGCCTTGTTGCTGCTGGTCAGGGGTTAGTTCCTCTTCTGGTAGCAGGAAGTCGAGTACCTCCGGAGCCTCCTCGCCTTCAGCGACTACACGTTAATACAAGACTACATGTTAATGAATATGCACATGAGGTTATGGTAATACTTCTGCTATTAGTTCTGATGACCAGTCTCTAACAACTGGAGCTCTGTTTAAGAATTTTAAAATGAACTGGGTGTTGGTGGTTTGGGCTTAGACCTAAGAACATGGTTAAGCGCTAAGTGGTTTTCCCCCTTTTCCATATTAATCCCTCAAGTGGTTAAACAGGACAGGGGTGATCCATAGCTCTAATGGAGCTGAGAATTTTTTTGTGAGTTCCTTGTCCCAAGAACACCCTCTGGACCAAACATTAGTACTTTTCATTGAGTGGTTTGCTCAGAATAATTCTCTTAGCAAATAAGTAAAGAATAATTAATTCTGAGGTAACACCCTTGTTGATGCCCAACTTAATGAACTAAAATTTCAATTATAGCTCATAGAGTTTGCATGAAATTTCCTAGCATTTTTTGAGCTAAGATTTGCCCAGAACTGAATTTCCAAGTTTTGGAAATTCTCTGAAAATGTTTCTGTATTCAAATGAACACAGCACCTTCAAATTTGAATTGCTCTGATCAAATCAAC
This sequence comes from Neostapfia colusana, assembly GCA_030760725.1. Classification (NCBI taxonomy): domain Eukaryota; kingdom Viridiplantae; phylum Streptophyta; class Magnoliopsida; order Poales; family Poaceae; genus Neostapfia; species Neostapfia colusana. Next base: position 39,719,744 of record JASWHV010000008.1, on the reverse strand, counting down.
TCCAAATGGTCTGAAACTTTTACAAGGGTCACTAACATCCTAAGGAACATTCTAGCAGAATTTGGGGATTTTTGGATGAACCAAACTCCCTCTAAAATTCTTTTGCTGAAAAGCTTTAAAGAATTTTCCAGAATTAATTAATGGGTTTCATACAAATTGGGTTGTATGATTGGACAGAGCTAGGCAACATGAATCCAACCCAATTTGAATCACCAAATTTGGAGCTTCCTAGCGAAAGTTATGGGGTTCTAAAGTTTGAACTAAATCTGGAAATTCCAAAAATGTTTAAATCCTGCGGGTGGGTCCATCGCACACGTGTCGACCGATGGAGCCGAGCCACACGGGGCCACAGACTCCTCCCCGCGCAGCCGCACTGGATCCTGGACCACAGAAAATCCCGCACGTTACTTCCAGCCGCTGCCGAGTGGGGCCTCCCCCCCCTTCGTCTTCCTCCAGCCACCCGCGTGACCCCGCCGCCGAGCTCGCCGGAGAGGGGTTCCGGCCCTCGGCACTTGCTGATTCTCGCCGCCTGTGCCTATCTCGGCCTGGGGAACACGGTGGTGCCCTCACCAGAGCTTGACAACAGCCAGAACAGTGCTCTCGCCGGCAACAGCGGCCGGGAGCTCACCGGCGACGTCGAACTCGGCACCCCCTACATCTTTTTCGATGCGGTTTGCTCGGGGAGCTCCGCTGTCACCCGCTGATCACGGATATGGGCACCGATCTCCGTGAAAACGGCTGCAACTACGACCTCACCGGTGACCTAGACCGGAAATCGGCGCCGATGCAAAAAGCTCGAAGAACATCGCCCATACTCGATGAAACTCGATGGTTTCTGATCTCAGAGACGCGTGGGCGAGTCTAGATCACGTCTTTAGCTCGGTCTAAGGAGTGGTGGCTTACTTGCTACGAATTTCCGGATTTTGCATGGTTCAGTTCTAAACACTCCGATGCGCTAATCCCCCAAATTCTTTGTGGACCGTGCGAGAGAGAGGGCGAGGTCAGTAGGGCTGTGATCAGTACCTCGGGGCGGACCTTTCTTGTGTAGCTCGTCGGGCCCGAGAACGCCTGTGCTGGCCGGGCGCCGGTGATCAGCGAGGTCGGCCGGGCGGAAGGCTTCGATCGTGCGAGGAAGAAAAGGGGAGTGCGAGGACTGCACGTGGTCGCGGGTAACTCGATCCCGGCATCGCCTCTGTGCCCTTAGCCGCTCCCCCGAGCAGGAGGTGGCACCGATTGAGTCGGTCGGCCGCTGGGCGATCGTGCTGGCGCGCGCGCAAGGCTTCGGCCGAGGAAAAAATGCACCTGAGGAAACTTCAGTCTGAAGTCTGCTGACATGTGGGCCTCCCCTCTTATTCTTTTGTTTTTTCCAATTTTCTGAATTCTGTTGTGCCAAAATATCCTCAGCTACTCACAATTTAATGTGAGACTTAGCCCCCAAGTTTTTGTTTGAATTTGAGTTCTCCCATTTGAATTTTTGTTTGGCTGAATTTGCCTCCTGTTTGAACTGAAATTCAAATTCAGTTTTGAATTCTTGCAAATTTAGCCCTTGACAAAATGAACTCCAATGGGGGTGAAAATTGGTAGGCTAACTCAGAAAAATGTGCTGAGTTTGAATATGAAGCTAACTTTTGAATTTGATTGATGAAAGTTGCTGCAATTTGAATTTACATTCAAATTGGCCTCTTTTTCAAATACCTCCAAAGGTGCCTCAAAAAGTGTTGGATTTACATGAAATTTGGCCTAAACCTTCCCAAGACTTTTCAAGTCCTAGGGGTGAGCTCAACCTCTCATGTTCATGTGTAAAATTCCCACTTTGTGAAAGTGTAGGCTTTCCCCTCTAATCACTCTTTTGATGTCGGTTACTTGCTCTTCACAATATTTCCTAAGATATCCACAAGAAAAGCTGTGGTGTTGTGAGGTGAAGAAAAATTTTTGCAAGTCCCTTTTCTTGGGCTTTTACATCCCTCCCCCCTTAAAAGAATCTCGTCCCGGGATTATAAAAGGAAAGATAGCGATGTAGTAGGGACTTACCCGTGTTGAGAAGCCATGAACTCCGGGTAATTTGAGCGAAGGAATTCCTCGCTCTCCCACGTCGCTTCTTTGGCGGTGTGGTTGCTCCAGAGTATTTTGTAGAACCACAACGTTCTGCTACGTGTGGTCCTGGCCTTCTCATCAAGAATTGCCACCGGATACTCATCATATGTCAAATCCGGTTTCAACTCGCCGATGTCTTCAGTAGGAACAGCAGCTGTATGCTTTAAACATTTTCGCAGTTGCGAAACATGGAAAACATCATGGACACCAGCAAGGGATGCCGGTAACTCCAATCGATACTCCGCTGGTCCGCACTTCTCGGTGATAGCATAGGGTCCAATGAAACAGGCAGCGAGCTTCCCCTTCACACCGAACCGGTGCACGCCCTTCATCGGAGACACGCGGAGGTACACGTGTTCACCAACGTCAAAGTGCAACGGTCTACGCCTCTTATCAGCATAGCTCTTCTGCTGGGACTGAGCGGCCTTCAAGTTAGCTTGAATCGCCCGAACGCGCTCTTCGGCGTCGTTCACCACATCAACCCCGAATGTGACCCTTTCACCGGTCTCGCACTAGTTTAATGGGGTGCGGCATTTGCGACCGTAGAGAGCTTCGTAGGGTGCCATCTTGATACTCGCCTGATAGCCGTTGTTGTACGAGAATTCGGCCAACGGTAGGTGATCATCCCAGTTCCTACCGTGGTGGATGGCACATGCTCTCAACATGTCTTCCAATACTTGGTTCACCCTCTCTGTTTGGCCATCTGTCTTAGGGTGGTAGGCGGAGCTCCTGATCAGCTTAGTACCCAATGCAGCGTGTAGCTGCTCCCAAAAGAGAGATACAAATAATGCACCTCGATCCGATACAATGGTCTTGGGTACCCCATATAAGCACAGAATCTTCGCTATGTACAGCTCCGCATATTTGCCGGCATTGTAACGTGTATTCACCTGGATGAAGTGAGCCGTCTTGGTTAACCGATCGATGATTACCCAAATGGAATCATGTTTGTTGGCAGTTAGGGGTAATCCTACAATGAAATCCATGCTCACATCTTCCCATTTCCATGCCAGGATCTTCAGGGGTTGTAGCAGCCCTGATTTCTTCATGTGATCAGCTTTCACTCGTCTACATGTATCGCACTAGGATACGTACTCTGATGCGCTAATCCCCCAAATTCTTTGTTGACCGTGCGAGAGAGAGGGCAAGGTCAGTAGGGCTGTGATCAGTACCTCGGGGCGGACCTTTCTTGTGTAGCTCGTCGGGCCAAGAGAACGCCTGTGCTGGCCGGGCGCCGGTGATCAGCGAGGTCGGCCGGGCGGAAGGCTTCGATCGTGCGAGGAAGAAAAGGGGAGTGCGAGGACTGCACGTGGTTGCGGGTAACTTGATCCCGGCGTCGCCTCTGTGCCCTTAGCCGCTCCCCCGAGCAGGAGGTGGCACCGATTGAGTCGGTCAGCCGCCGGGCGATCGTGCTGGCGCGCACGCAAGGCTTCGTCCGAGGAAAAAATGCACCCGAGAAAACTTCAGTCTGAAGTCTGCTGACATGTGGGCCTCCCCTCTTATTCTTTTGTTTTTTCCAATTTTATGAATTCTGTTGTGCCAAAATATCCTCAGCTACTCACAATTTAATGTGAGACTTAGCCCCCAAGTTTTTGTTTGAATTCGAGTTCTCCCATTTGAATTTTTGTTTGGCTAAATTTGCCTCCTGTTTGAACTGAAATTCAAATTCAGTTTTTGAATTCTTGCAAATTTAGCCCTTGACAAAATGAACTCCAATGGGGGTGAAAATTGGTAGGCTAACTCAGAAAAATGTGCTGAGTTTGAATATGAAGCTAACTTTTGAATTTGAGTGATGAATGTTGCTGCAATTTGAATTTACATTCAAATTAGCCTCTTTTTCAAATACCTCCAAAAGTGCCTCAAAAAGTGTTGGATTTACATGAAATTTGGCCTAAACCTTCCCAAGACTTTTCAAGTCCTAGGGGTGAGCTCAACCTCTCATGTTCATGTGTAAAATTCCCACTTTGTGAAAGTGTAGGCTTTCCCCTCTAATCACTCTTTTGATGGAGGTTACTTGCTCTTCACAATATTTCCTAAGATATCCACAAGAAAAGCTGTGGTGTTGTGAGGTGAAGAAAAAATTTTGCAAGTCCCTTTTCTTGGGCTTTTACAAGATGTCACCCTTCGAGGCATTTTACGGAAGAAAGTGCTGAACCCCACTGATGTGGTCAGAGGTTGGAGAGCATTCGTATTTCGGCCCTGCCATAATTAAGGACGCAGAAGAACAGGTGGCAACAATCAGAGAGAAACTCAAGGTAGCCCAGAGGAGGCAAAAGAGCTATGTGGACACCCACCGAAGGGAGCTCACTTTTGACAAGGGAGACTTCGTATACCTCAAGGTGTCGCCTATCCGAGGTACGAGGAGGTTCCAGATACGAGGAAAGTTGGCCCCACGATACATCGGACCATTTGAAATACTCGGAAGAATAGGAGCAGTAGCCTACCGTTGGAAGTTGCCAGAGACTATATCCGACATCCACAACATGTTCCACGTATCGCAACTCAAGAAATGCCTGAGAGTACCCAAGGAGCGGGTATCGTGTGACGCAATGGACCTACAGCCGGAATTAAGATACCAAGAGCCGCCTACAAGGATCTTAGACGTCGTCACCCAACAGACACGCAGGAGTGCAGTGTTATTCTACCGAGTCTAATGGACTAACCATACCAAAGCAGAAGCTACCTGGGAACGAGAGGATAACCTTAGAAGAGAGTTTTCTCACCTATTTGAGGAAGTAACCGAATCTTGAGGATGACATTTCATTTAAGTGGGGTAGATCTGTAAAGGACATAAAACTCAAAATATGAAAATTTGAATCAAATTCAAATTTGGAAGTCAAAACAACAAGAAAGAGAAAAAGAAAAATGAAAAAGAGGAGATGGGCCGATTTCCCAGGCGCAGCCCACCTCGCCAGCGGCCCAGCCCGCTCCCCCCTTTTTCCCTTTTTCCCTCTCCCGCATGCGGCCCGGCTCCTTCCCCTCCTCCTTTCGCCCTGCCCAGCCCATTACTGTATATCTTCCTCCTCCCCCTCCCGCCACCAAGCCGAGTGAAATCCCCAGAATCCCGGCGATTGACGCGCCCTGTCGAGTCTCGCTGCTCCGCCCGAGGCCCTCCATCCCTTGACACGCGTCGCACTCCGTCGCCTCCATCAATATAGCCCACATGCCACGAAAATCCGGCCGCTCTCATCAATGGCGCACCTGCCACCGACCCAGCAGCCAGAACCGCCTTCTTGCCGCTATAAAACGGCGCATCACCCTTCCATTCTCTCCACACCTTCGCCTCCAAGCTCCACAGCGCCCACTTGAGTGAAAAGAAGGACCGCCAACCGTGAATTTCACGAAAACAGCACCGACTTCCCCGTTGCCGGCCGCCTCCCGAACCAGCTCTGGTGAGTCCCCTCTCCCCAATTCCTTGCGCAAGTAGCATCATAGCCGACCCCCCTAGCCATTCCACGAGTTGGTTTGCTTCCCCGATGGCCGTAGCCCGCTAGCACCGTGAAACCGAGCTCGCCGCCGCTACCGCACGTCACCGGCCACTGTGGGAGCTTCCCCGGCCCAGCCGAGACTTGCAACACCTTCCCCGTGACCCAGTGATCGTGAAGGAGCCCTCAAACCCCGGCGAAAGCGAGCGTATCCGAGAAGCCACGGTGCACCACCGCCAAACCATCTCTGGCGAGCCGCCGGCGCCGCCCTAGTGAGTTTCACCGCTGCTAGCAGCCCCCATTAGGTTCCCCACGACGCATAGACCACCGGCACTAGTTTTGTTAGACCGTGCTGGGAGTAGAACACAACTCCAGTGAGCTGCCGGCCGCCTCCGCCGCACCGGCAACCCCCTCGACCGGCCGCTCACGTGGCAGCCAGGTGGAAGGGCCACGCGGGTAAGGCGCCGACGTGGCCACTCACTCGACACCACGCGGGTGCCAGCTCACCCTCACGCCTGCCAGAGCCCCTGTGGGTTCGGTCCATGTGGACCAGGGACCCAGCAGCCATGGACCGAGTTTAGTCCACAAAACAGTAACCCTGGAGCCCTGGGCCCGTCTATCAGCCGCTACACGTAGGGAAAAACGCTAGGTACACCCGATAATTGTACACTGAAACTTGAAAAATGCATTAGAGGATCATAACAATTCCTAAAAATAGGAGTTAGTCATTAGAGGATCATAACAAGCGGATAAAGGCTAAAAAATATTTTAGGGCATTACTAATCGTCAGTAATCATGCTAACCCAACAAATTAATTGAACGGCGAAAGGGGATAGGGTGAGGCCCTCCGACCAAGGACACTACCCCCTCCAAAATCCCAAATAAAACATGTTGGTCATTATGAAACCCATTAAAACCCTACAGCCATGTAACTATGATGTTACCTATGTTTTGGATTCTTTTGGGTTCAACGCTAATTCGGGCAATTTACGTACTATAGCAAACGAGGAAGCCGATGAGGTATTTGATGACCCGTATTACGAGGAATTCTTATAAGCTTTTGAAGGCAAGCTCTAACTTCCTTGATCATGATTGCTCCTACGAATGTATAAAATTGTCCTGATAGACTATTTTAATATGCATGTTTCTCGTAACTATTTTTAAATGTCGTAGTAGATAAAACCCATTTGACTAGTGGTTGCTTAGCCACGTGCTTGACACGTGAAGCGTCACTAATCCTCCTTGACCTTGTCAACCAGATTTGCAAAAAGTGTTGAAAGGTGTCTTGGTGGTGTGAGTTAGGAAGTGGGTTGGGAATTTGTGTTATACAACTTGTGCTGGGTAAAGTGGGAAAAAAGGAATGGTTGAGGCGGGATGCGGTGAATGAGTAGTGTGTGCTTCAGTTTAGTCCACCTGTCGTGGATATTGATGGATCCGCCTCACCAACTCAAGGACCAGTTCATATGACCTCGTCATAGTGATTTCGTACAACCACAGAACCTATATGGTCAGGACTCCCTCTACCCTCTTGGTGACTTCCACATGATCCATTTGGCAGCCAGTAGGGCACGGGGGACCAGGAAAAGACACAGAGGAGTCATTACTCATGGTCTGGCTGGGAGAGTAATTGCCCAAATAGCCCCTGGATGCATCCCAAGGTGTGATTGTGGGGTTACTCGGGGAAGATGAGGCGAACGTTATGCTACTCCCTTGCTAGGAGTGCTTGACCTGTGGGTAAAGTGTACAACCCTTGAAGAGTGTAAAGTCCGGATAACCGTTGTCACGGTATTGGCACACTATGTTCCGAGCACTTGTTGATTAGCCTTACTGTGATTCCTTGATGTGATGGGTGGCAATGTTTACCGTGTTTTGGAAATTATGGCTCTGTGCCGGGAACTAGTAAAGCCGTGGGCTTGAACGTTCAGTTAAAACATAGGGAACTGGCAGGATGGAGCTCAAACTTGTAAAGGTCCCAAAAATGTGAATATAAAGAAACTCTTGTTTGCAAAAAGTTGGTTTCATATGTATGAAATATGGGACTTGCTAAAACCTTTTCCACATGTGATAACACACATGAGAGCTCTCTTCACACAAGTTCAAATAATTGTTTGAAAACTTGGAATCCAACAGGGGTCTAAAACCAAGATTGGAAGTTCCCACATGTGTGAGAAAGCTAAAGTCAGATTTGGAACAAAATTGTTCAACTCAAAAATTCAAATGAGAGCAACACAATGAATTTCAAAACTGTTGTGCTAAAAATCTCATTTGCAGCAGCCAAATTAAAAATCAGATTTCATATTTGAATTCCTTAGGTCCAAATTAGTGGCTATTCAAAGTTTCATGATTTGTTGAAATGTTTTGCAACTCATTTTCCAAAATGGACTTTAAATTGCAAAGAATTCAAATGCCCATTTGAATTTGGATGAAACTTGCCCAATTGTCCAAATGCATCTCAGATTTGAACTTCCAAAATTGAATTCCATCATTTGCCAATTTTGGGAGATATTTTAGAGGATAAGAGGGAGCTTTGGTGGGACCCACATGTCATTGAGAGAGTGAAATTGGAAAAGATCTTCAGAGTGCAGAGTACAGTCTCTGTTTGCTCTCTCTTCAGTCGGTTCACCAAGGCTCCTCGCCGTGTGACACTGAGCAGCAACCAGCGCCACCTCCTCCTCGATTTTCATCACGCTGGAGAGCTTCCTGAGCGCTTTTACCCCAACGCCATGCTTCCTTTCGCCCTTATCACCGAGACATCGCAGCTCCTTTCCTCCTCGCGCAAGAAACCGGACAGAGCTGCCGCCGCTCGTCCGATAGCTCGGCCACACCAGAAACTTGCGTGTGAACCTAAGCTGAGCAGCAAAACTACACCACAGAACTCCCCACGACCTCTTCACACCGTTTCCACGTGAGCTCAGCCTCCAAAGACTGAGAACACCGAGTTCCCGCGGCGGCCAAAAGACACCGCCACGGACGGCTCTCGTGGACAGGCTTACCCAGGGCGTGTCACGGCTGAGCTATGCCTCCTCTGGACGCACAAGAACTTCCTTCAGCTCACCTCCAAGTCTTAGCTCACGCCGTGGAAGATCCTCGGAGAATTTCCAGTTTCTTTGCCGGCCGGCTCAAACCGAGGTGCGGGTAAGAAAGTTTCAAATTCTTGATCAATACTTGTTTAGAGTCCACAAAAATTCACTCACACGACCTAGACTTGCTTAGCATCAATTCCTCTTTGGAAACCTAGCATGAAACATACTGTGCACGGCGTATTTCCAGTCTTTCCGACGGTGGCTATGACGGAAAGATTCGGGCGCACGATGAACCCTAGTTTGGAGCCATTTCCAAGCTGTTTCACCCCCATGTCGACCTTCCCGAGCATCCATCGGTGCTTTAGAGCTTGGAAACCAAAGCTTGGAGGGCTTAGGGCGTCCGGGCGACATCGCCGGACTTCCTCCGAGTCGCTGCACCGTTGCGAGGTAGTTTAAGGGGTTTGCCGGTCTGGGGAAGTCATCCCATCGTGTTCCTCACACGATCTTAGGGCCTAGCGGCGAGTGGCAGCTTGTGAGAAGGCCGGGAAGTCAGAAACCGGCGAGCTCCGGCGAGCTCCGGCGGCGCTATTGCGAGGGCGGCTGGAGGTTGAAGAAGCCTCGCCGGGCCCGCGTGTCAGTAGCTCTGAGGGGGAGGCCGGATTGTCTGTGGACTCTTATCAGCTGTGACAGCGTGGGAATTAATTCTGTGGCCCCGTGTGGCTTATTCCAGTGAGCGACACGTGTGTTCCCCAGACCCACAGTCAGATTTGAACATTTCCACGATTTATTCAAATCCCAGATTTTCCCCAAACTTTAGAATAGCATAACTTTTGCTAGGAAACTCCAAAGTTAGTGATTCAAATTGGGTTAGATTCATATTGACAAACTCTATCCAAATATGTAACCCATTTGTATGAAAGTCAATATTTAATTCTGGAAAATTCTTTAAACTTTTCAGCAAAATAATTTCTGAGGGAGTTTGGTTCATCCAAAAATCCTCAAATTTTGCCAGAATATTATATAGGGTGTTATTAGACTCCTGTAAAAGTTTCAGCTCATTTAGAGTTGATGTGATCAGGAGAATTCAGATTGTAAGTTGCTGTGTTCAAATGAATACAGAAACATTTTCAGAGAATTTCTAAAACTTGGAAATTCAGTTCTAGGCAATTCTTATCTCCAAAAAATCCTAGGAAAATTCATGCAGGCTCTATGAACTATAATTGAAATTGTAATTCAATAAGTTTGACATGAACATGGGTGTTACCTCAGAATTAATTCTTCTTTGCTTAATTACTTAGAGAATTGTTCTGAATAAACCATTCAATGTAAAGTGCTAATTTTTGGTCCAGATGACTTTCTTGTGACAAGAAACTCAAATGAGAATTTTCAACTCTATTGGAGCTCTGGATCACCACTTTCCTGTTCAACCTCTTAAGGTGATCACCATACAAGTTGAGATAGCACTCAACACTTGATCATAGTGCTTAAACCCAACCCAAACACTAGCACCAGTGTCATTTTAAATTCTTAAACAGAGTTCCAGTTTTTAAACTGTCACTAGAGCTTCTTAGCAAAAGCTTTATAATTAAATACATATGCATGTTCATATCGTGTAGCATCTGCGTGAGAACGTGTGAAGATCAAGGAGGGAAGCAAACGAGTGATCAAGCCCCAAGTGATCTTCACTAACTGATTGTAATCTTAGTCACCTGCAAAACAGGCAAGCCACGGTTTGCATTTGAACAGTTTTATAAAGCATTTCCATTTCTAGAGATCATAGCTTTGAATTATTTTATTGCATTAAGTCTAGTTGATATTGAAAACGCCAGTTGCATGACCAGAAATACCTAAGAGAGAGAGGGTAGAATAGTACCTCCTCGAGTGTATTTTGCTACACTAAATTTTAGTAGGAAAGGTCCAGTAGAAGTCAAGTAGTTGGAAGCTACTCACGAGTTTAGTGCTGGTTTACTCGGAACGGGTCAAAAATAGAAATGATTAGGAAAGTTCACACATATGAAATGGAGACCGGGCAGGGAGGTTTAGATGCAGAAGGCTGCGGACCATGTGTGCAGAGCCCTGCATGTGTCGGTTAAGGCCCGTCCGTGCTTGGCCCTGTTGGACAAGTTTGAGTTGTGTACCGGGCACATACTGGCTATATGGGACCCAGGAAACCGATGTATCTCGGGAGATCCACATTGGAACTTTTCTAACTGCCCTAGGCTTTCGGCGTCTGGGTAGCAGGAGGTAACTTGCTCAAGAACATACCACTGCAGGTATGTACCTTGAGGGAGCTTGCGGAGTCGGGGCAGTTAGACTGTGTCCTGTGTGGAAGATCTTGGGAAAGGTGGCCGCGTACAACATCAGTCGAGGTTGCTGCCGACAACTCGGAGTACGGGTGTACGTGTCGTGTAGTCCGGGCGTGTACTGATTCAAATCACCGTCGCTCGTGGTTATATGAGCATACTTGCCCACTGCGTCTTGACGTAGTAACAACTGAACTGTTTTTCTTTTGAACTTGATAAGGCTGTGATGTAACTTGTATTGCAACCATGATTGATTTAGAGATAGGCTCATTAAACTTTACTTCCACTTTGTGCAAGGAGCATCACAACAAAGCGTTTTTCTTGTTTTATTGTGGAGTTGCGATGCTGTCTGGCTCAAGGTATGTACAATGAGGCTTAAAATCTGAAAGTTAAGGATCTACATTAGGCGAGTCCTTTATGCCAATCTAGCTAACCCAATTGCAACCGTCGTGCATGTACATTTTCTTGTTTAGGAGAGACGGATCAGTCTTGCTGATCCTATGTACTCACGCTTGCTATATGAGTGGTTTTGCAGGTTAACATCGATGCTAAGAAGAAGGTTGTCCGGTGAGACTCGGAGACTTCCGAGTCGTGTAAAACATGGAGAACCCAGCCGCTGCTGTTTTCTTCGTGTTGCTAGCGAGAGGAGTCCGCGGGCTGGACCTCATCTCGAGTGCTCTTTAGTTATTCGACGTGAGTTGTTTATAGACTTCCGCTGTAGCTACTTGATGTAAATTATTTACAAAGAAAAACTTGTAAGCTTCCGCTATTGTTTTATGTAATATATTGTTCCTTCTATGTCTGCTGTTGGGTGCCGCACAACACCGCACCACGCAATGTGATTCCCGAGCGAGTGCCACATCCCCGTGACTGAATGGGTGGCGTTGGTACCCTGTCAATACTCCCCCAGGTCCCACCAATTAAAATCAGGATACGATTACCTCATTTGTTTTGAAAAAACCTTCTTTTAAGAAGACCCTGCATGAATGCTTTTCGGCAACCCTAAGCCATATGGCCCTATCTTGCTAAAACCCTTGCATAAAACACACCCCCTTGAAGTAGTGTTAGGGCTTGCTGAGTACTTTCTGTACTCACTATTGCTTTCTTCACTACCCCCAGAAGCAGAAGAGGAAAAAAAAGGTGGAGGATGAAGCGCAATATAATGACGAGTAGGCCTAGTCCTGCGCCCAGGGCTGCCTGAGGGGAATGGAAGCCACTTAGTCCACTGCTTATCAATAGTACTCTGTTTGTAAGTGCCTCAGTTTATGACACATGCTTGAAGTGTTCATCACCACACACACACACACACCTCATTTGAAGCAAGTTGATGAACATATTTGAAAAGCAAGTAACCACCATCAACATGCTCATTAGAGAACAAACTCACATATTGCAAACGTGGTATTTCCCACATGTAATATAGGGGCTGGGCATCTGAAAAACTCCTACACATTGCTAGGAATGTCCATGCCAAGTTTCACCCAAATTCAAAACCTATTGAGGTCATTTTGGGTATAGCTAGAAAGAGGTCAATTTGAAACTACATTCAAATTCAAACTGTTTTTATCCCATGAATTCAAAAGTGGGAGACATATTCTTACTCAGCACATTTTTGTGAGCTCACACACCAATTTTCACTCCATTTGGAGTTGATCTTGACATGAGCTAAGTGTGGCAAATTCAAACTTTATTTGAATTTCAAACTGAACATGTGCTGAAATTTATCCAAACCAATCACAATTTGAATTCTAACCAATTCAAATGGCTCAAAGGTTGATAATTTAAATCACCAGGGGCTTTCTGGGAACTACTGTTTACAACAGTGAATTTGAGTTAAGTTCAGAGGTTAAAATTGAGGGTGGGACCCACATGTCATAGAGCTAAGAGGGGGTGACTTGCACACAAAGTCACAGCCTCGGTGGGAAATTCCACCGAGCAGCCGCCGGGTGTGCCACCGAGGAGGAACCGACGCCACCAGCTGCTTCCTCCTTCACATGCTGGCGGCCAGGGCGGCCTTCTCATGCCCCCACGCGACCCTCACCGCCTCAGCCGAGCGAAGACCCGGCTGCCTTCTTATCCTCGCGGGCGACATCGGGCAACGGCATTCCTTCTCCCCGAGCTCTCGGTCGATCAGAAGAACGGAGCAAACAGCCACACCCTCGTCCCCCTGAGCTGCTAGGCAGCACCCTGAACTCAAGCACCACTCTCCCGACGCCTGAACCACCGGGTTTCGGCTTCTGTTCCCGTGATCAACGACGACCGCCACGACTTAGCTCAAGAACGGCGATCGGTCTCACGTGGGCAGCACACCACAGCCACTGCCACGGCCGAACAAGGGCGGAAAAAGGAGCGCACAGACTCCACGCTGCTTCCACCTGAAGCTCAAGCCACGCCGTGAGCTGTCGCCGGCGAATTCCGATATTCTGCTCCGGCGACCTCAACCTGAGCTTCCGGTACATTTCCTTAAAATTCTCCTTCTCTACTCTTCTTTAAGTCATCAAACTTTGCACGTGTATGCTGGATTAGCCGGCGATCAATTATCCTTTAGCATCCATCGCATGAAAACACCTCGGAGCGGCGGGATTTAAGCTTTACTAGGAGTGTCCGCCGCGGACCCATTTGGTCGCACGGTGAAACCGTATTTGCGGTAACTCCCGAACTACTCTGAGGTCATGCCGAGCTTTCCAGAGCTACGCTGGTGATGAAGAGCCCATCGGCGCAAGTGATGGCGGGCTAGAGACCTCGGGCGACAGCGCCGAACCACAGCAATAGCCGCCGCACGTCGCGGAGCTGGTTCCGGCCACCGGCAGCCCAAACAGAGCCCACCAACGTGTTCCTCGATGCCCTAAACCCTCTGGCGGCGAGTCTCTGGCTTGGCGGCGGCCGGGAACGCCGGTCCGGCGAGCAGCCATCTGCTCCGGTGAGGGGGGATCGCGCGGGCGCGAAGCAGAGGACGGGAGGAAGAAGAAGACGCAGGCCCGGCTGTCAGCGGCTCAAAAATTTAAATCGGAATCGGGCTGCGGCTAGGATCCAGTGTACTGGCACGCAGAAACTCCGTAGACCCCGGTGTGCCGACGCCTCAGTACACAACACGTGTCCCCATGGCCCACCGGCAGATTTAAACTTTTCCCCGATTTTCAAATTTCCTTCAAACTTCAAATCCTCATAACGTTGGCTAGAAAGCTCCAAATCGAGTGAACCAAATTTTGTTGGATTCAGCTCTTTGAGCACATTCCAACACATCAAGTTTCACTTCATGTAAATCCTAAATTCTCCAGAATTAATTCCTCAAAGTTTAAACTGCATGGAATTTTAAATGGAGGATCCCTTGGAGGAAAATTATGAAATTTTGCTGGGATGTTCACCAAAATATCCCTTAACTACCATAAAAATTTCAGATCCATTTGAGCCAATTTGATCCACCTAATGGTGTGATTAGTGAAACTGTTCCAGAGAAAATAGAAAATGTTCAGAAACATTTTCAGAATTTTCTCTGAAATTGTTTAGCTCATATCTTTAGCTAGGAACCTTCAAATTAAGTGAGACCAACTCCATTAGAACCCTCTGAAAATCTAGTTTTCAGAAAGTCATGGCTTGCTCCATGAAAGTCCCTAAAACACCCTAAGAGCCCCAACTAAGGTCAAGGACATAATTATTTGTGGAGAGCTCAAATGAGCTTTGTTGCAACTAAAACTTGATCAAGTCTCTGTCTAGGCGGTAACCAAGCCACAATAAAAATTTCAGAGTCATTGATTCTGTATAGTAAGACTTAGAAGGGTCACAATTTTAAAACTCAATTCAAATGCATTTAATTAATACATGTACTTCTTATATCATGTAGTCGCTAAGGTCGAGGAGGAACCCGAAGTTCTAGACTTTGTTACTCCGGAGGAGCAGCTAGCCTATGACCAAGAGCAGCAAGGAAAGCTCCGGTTTGCATTAACCTCTTTACAAATTTTTATTGTTTTGAGCACTTACTTGAATACCATTATTCCTTGCATTAGAGTCTTGGTTGGAAACCCAATTGCATAGCCAAGAAAACCATGGGTTGGGTTTAGGATTGCAAACCCCGTTAGCTACTGCAAAGCTAAGTTAGGTTAGGATTCGGTACAAGTCGAGTAGTTGGAACTACTCGCGAGCATAGGCTAGAGGCACTCGACTCGGGTAGAGATAGCACATGATACACATGGCAAGAAAATGAGACCAAGCGGAGAGTAAGGGCAGCAGGACTTTGGGGCCTATGTGCTATAGCTCCGCTTGTGTCGATTGAGGACCGAGCCGTGTGCGGGCCTGTTGAACAAGATAGAACAGTACCTAAGACCTACCGGCTATATGGGAACCGGGAAACCTATGTAACTCGGGTAGCTGGGTGTTGAGGCATAGCTGGTCGTTCAGAGGGTAGGTTGAGAGCTCGAGGTGTAAATCGGCTGGCGGCACTGAGATGCGCATGCAGAGACCTCTTGCTCGGGACGATTGGACCGGTTCAACATTTGGCTAACGGGTGAAAGGTGGTTGCGTACGGCATCCGTGATGGTTGTTGTAGGAAACATCGAGTACGGGCGTACGTGACGGGTTATTCGGGTAACCCTGCAGGTGTAAATCGATTATAATCACCGTCCCTCGCGGTCAGTGAGTACCACTTGTTCACTGTACCGTGACGTAGAAAGAACAGACTAATTACATGTTAAAACGTTGCTGATTGAAAGATGGACTTTGATTGTTAATGATTTGTTGTAGTTTAGAGCTAACTAAAGTTATTTTCAAGTTTGGGCAAAGTACATGAGAGAAATATGTTTCTTGTTTGATTCCGGCTCTCTCATGTGCCTTAGCGTAAGGTTCTCCAAAATTTGTTACTAAAACTTGAAAGTAAGGTTCCACTAATTAGGCGAGTCCTTGCAACTGATGTTACCTCCTGTACCTATCATTCCGCATGTAGGAGTTCCATGTTTAGGAGAGACGGGTCAGTCTTGCTGAGCCTTCGTGCTCACTGCTTGTGTTTGAAGCTTTTGCAGGGTTCTATGAGGAAGGGACTCCCGAGGAGGAGACGGAACCCCAGGACACGTTCACGGGCTGCACGCCGCCATGTTAGTGTGCGTGTGTGCTAGCAAGGACACGTTCACGGGCTGAACGTGAACTTGATGCATAGTCTACGCCCGTGAGTGTAGACTGGACCTATTTTGATGTAAAAATGTTCATAAACCACTTTATGTAATAAAAGTTTTGCTTCTGCTTTGTACCTTTGATGTGTGTTATTCGGTGCTGTGCAACGCAGCACCCCTCAGTGTGATCCTGGCTCGAAAAGACCGTGGGGTCGTGTCAGCATTGGTATCAGAGCTCGCTTGAGGTTTAACGCACTAAAAAGGACATCTTTTTCAAAAATCCAATGAGGAACGAGTTAGTAGCCCGTATAAGGATGTTATTAGTGTATAGAAAGTGGCATACTAAACTATTTGACTATGTCGGAAAATCGTGCATCTCGGGATGTTTATGTATTGGGGGGTGCACGTAAGCGCTGTCCACCAGTGCGCACAAGCTGAAGGATGGAGCCCCACGGGTGGCAGGTAACCCGACCCGCTTGGGTATCCTCTATGACTCTTTATGTCGTTTGAGGTATTCGAGCAACGTCTGTCCCTGGCGTGCGCGGTGCAATTTGGAAGACCCCGTCACGTGGTCTGAAACGTGAACACGTAACTCAAGGCGTGTTTGGCTTGAGAACATACGGGCGAGTGATGACGGCCGGGTGTACGAACTGTATGGATATCGGACTCGGTGTGCAGCCGAGTCTGACGATTGCTTGAGTTATTTGCAGGTAGTCTAACCAAGAAACGGTAGACGTGTAGCATCCGTGTGCGAGAGACGCTTAGTGCCACTGAACTAATGAAGCCGGCTAAGTCCGGTATAGGTTTTTCTTTGTGAGGACGTAGTACCGACATGATCTGGTGATGCATCGACGTCACACCCCACTAAATGAACAACTTCATTGTAAAACTTGAAGTTTTAGATCCAAAGCACTAAAACTTGATGCAACTCTTTCCCTTAATCAGGATATTCAAAGTTAATAAGTTTTCAACTTATAGGAGACTAAGGACAGAGTCCCCTGTTTTCAGCTGATTGAATGCTGAAGTTAATCAGGGGTTAGAGGTTGAGTTATTTTGAGATTGGGGTAATATGATACATTTATGGAAAGCATTGGAAGACCTTCACAACTTTTCTGTTGAGGTCCAGAGGTGTTTCAACTCTTAACCAATCGAAAAATTCAGTAGAGTTGAAACTGTCCAGAAAACAGGGCAGAGCAAAGACTCTCTGGAAACTCTCTGTAAATTGAGCATAACTTCCTGCATAAAAATCCAAAAATAGAAAATGAGGTAGTTATGGAAAGCTTATGAGATGGGTTACAACTTTTTAACAGAAAGTTTTGTCAGATTGGGAGCAGAATTAACTGGGATTCTTGGATCAAATCAGTACCTAAAGGAGGGGGGTGCTGTCCAATTTTCTCCAGAAATTCTGTTAATTTTAACATCTCATAAATTTTGAACCAGGACAGATCTTAGGCCAAGCAAACACTTTCTGGAAATTTATTGAAGTTAGCTTTAACTTTGATGTTGATCTCCAGAATTGGTTTTGCCTTTAGCATGGCCTAAATCAGGTTGAAATGGAAATTGGTCAGGGCTGTCATGCAGACAGCAGATCAGCAGTCAAATTTGTTTAAATTTGAACTATATTTCCAAGTTTTATGGGTTCAATGACATGTCTTGTGTTATAACTCAATGGTTTACTGTTCAAATAAATATTTGACATTTCTCAAATATATTTTTACAGATGACAGCAGATAAGCAGTTCGAGAACGGGTGGGTGGAATCTCACTGTTCTCACCACAGCGGCTATCCGGAGGCATTGAGGCAGATGCTTCAATATTTCAGATACAACCAAATGCCGCAGTACTTCGCCAAGGAAGAAGGCAAGGAGGGGAACAAGACGTGGACAATCCATGTCGAAGTCCCTGCAGGACCTACGCCACCCGGTTGGGTGCCGTTCACTGTCACGGTGAGAGGTAGACAACCGGAAGGGATGTGGCAAGTGGCAGCCCGTGACACTATGTCACGTTTCTGCCAACTACACGTGAGAGCGATGGAGGGAACTCCATACTCGCTCGTTCCGGTTGAGGGACGGGCTCATCATGTGTGGGAAAGGAGGTACCGGGAGGCAACAGACCCGAGTTTCCCAAGGTAGAACCCCGCGGAGGCAAACCTCAGCCTCCAGATGAGGGCGGGAAACGCCGTGATGGACAGCCAAGCTGTTCATACGGAGCATCTTGCCACAAGGCTCAAGGAGAGCACAAGCCGTGGAGACCATTTCAAGAGTGCTCACGGCGCACTCCGCAATGTGCTCCTTCCAACGATCAAGCGACTGAACGAACAGCATAATCAGTTGCATCGTCTGAAGAAGGCGAAGAAGAAAAGCCGTGTCGATATCGCGGCGTTGCAAGAGCTGGTGCAGACCCTAACCCAGCAGAATGAGGATCTTGCTCAAGAGCGGGACGATGCTATTGAGGAAGGGCAAGGCTGGGAAGAAGACTACAACCAAGCCATGGACGAGGTGCATACATTCCAGGACCTCGTGCCTCCAGTATTCGGCATACCGGTGGTCTTGGGTCTTCCGGCAATGGGAGAACCCGGGATGGGAGAAGAGGTGGTAGATCCGGAGCTACCAGCCGAGGTACCGGAGGAGGACGACCCGCAGGAGGTCGAGTTCTACTCCGAGTAGGGGGTTACAGTTGCCAAGTGGGCAGCTAGGGTAGGGTAACCCAAACTTTTGTAACCAGTGAACATGTCGTGTAGGCAGTAGTGTATGTATAGGTAGTGACGACATGAGAACGACTTCTCGGAGACCGAGAATAATGTATCTTGTATAAAGTTTATGCTTTATCAATATATGTAAATGTTGTGCAAATTATTCATGTGTCACTTCAATACCTACTGTTGCATATGGAATTCTAAGTATGACATGTGCTAATCGCTGCTGTTTTGAATTTCAGAATGACTCGTACTTGTGCCAACCCGGACGTTGGGGGTACTAGCCAAGGGGGAGAGACCTCCCAACAGCCTCCCGAGGACTCCTCGGGACAGCAGTAGCAACAGCAGCAACAGCAACAGCAAACACCGCCACCGCCACTGCCAACGGTTACATTGGCCGACATCGTCGCGGCAATGGCGGGTTCTCATCAGCAGCACACGGAGTTGCTGCAAACTCTCATCGCCAATATGTCTCGCCCAGAGAGACGTCAAGACCGTGAGGAGCGTCAACAGAGCTCCTACTCTGACTTCCTAGCGACTCATCCCCTGGTATTCTCAAGGGCGGATGAACCTCTCGACGCGGACAACTGGCTCCACGCGATAGAGATGAAGTTCGGGCTGCTCCAGATAAGTGAGCAGCGCAAGAATCAGTTCACGGTCCAACAGCTCCAAGTATCCGCGAGCGCGTGGTGGGCAAACTTCTGTGCTTCACAGCGCACCAACCGAGTTATGACCTGGGCGGAGTTCCGGACGGCCTTCAGGGCCTATCACATACCGCCGGGTCTGATGAAGAGGAAGACACAGGAATTCCTACACCTGCAGCAAGGGAGCCGGAACGCGCTGGAATACTCCAGGGCATTCAACGATCTCGCGCTCTATGCGTCATATCACGCCGATACTGACGAGAAGCGGCGGGACCACTTTTACCAGGGGCTTAACCCGCTCCTGAAGGACAAGCTGGCGATGTTCAATCGCGGCAGCCTCAACGACTCATTGATGCTGCGATTGTTCAGGAGGACTTCGGCAAGGAGTTAGCGGCGGCGGAGAGAAAGCGAAGCGCGCCGCAAAGCAGCGGAGAGGGAGGCGGTCCCTCCCAGAAATTTTGGATGGTGAATCGTCCACCATCAGGTCCACGCTGGCAGCCACCACAGAGGCCGATGCCGTTCCGCAGCCGGCCGTATTCTTCACCGGCATTCAGGCCGGCACTGCCAGTACCACCTCCGCAACAACAACAGCAGCAGCGGACGATGCCGCGTGCATATGCACCTCAGCAACACATGCCGGGCTTTCGTCCCCCGAGCACCGCACAAGCAGCGGCCACATGTTACAAGTGTGGTCGTCCAGGACACTTCGCCAGCAGTTGCCCGGAGAGGCAAGGCGGTGGAGTTGCACCTCAGTTTCCGGGGAGGAATCAACCCCGGAACCCTACTGATGTGTGGCAGGAAAACCCTAGGCCCGGCACTGTCCACCAGCTTGCCATAGAGGACGTGCCGGATGGTGAGCCAATCCTTGCGGGTATGTTCCAACTCCACCAGCATCCCGCCATAGTATTGTTTGATTCAGGCACCACGCATAGCTTCATTAGCCAAGCTTTCATTGATAAATATAGCTTGCAAATACTACCCACCGATAGTCCTTATGTGATCTGTTCACCGGGTGGGAAAATTTCAGCAAGCATGATGGTTCCAAATGCGCCATTATGCTTAGAGGGTAGAGTATACCCTACGTCTCTCATAATTTTAGAGGGACAAAAGGTCGATGTCATCTTAGGGATGTCGTGGTTAACCCGCCACGGCGCTGTTTTAGACACCGTCCTCCGAGTTGTGCACTTGAACTCAGAAGTGCACGAGTCTCATTCCTTATTTCTGGACAGTCCAGAAATAAAACTTCCAAGTGTCTATCAATCCACAACCATCAGATTGGAAGATATTCCAGTGGTCCGAGAGTTCCCTGACGTGTTCCCGGATGATTTACCGGGGATGCCACCCGATAGAGAGGTGGAGTTCAAGATTGAACTTGCACCGGGAACCATGCCAATATCCCGAAGGCCGTACAAGATGGCGCCCAAGGAATTGGCTGAGCTGAATACTCAGCTCACAGACCTCCTGGAAAAGGATTTTATTAGGCCGAGCTCCTCGCAATAGGGCTGTTCGGCATTATTTGTAAAGAAGAAGGATGAGACGTTGCGACTTTGCATGGACTATCGTCCATTAAATGCCGTAACCATCAAGAACAAGTACCCGTTGCCACGGATCGACATGTTGTTTGATCAGTTGGTCGAAGCAAAGATCTTTTCCAAGATGGACTTAAGATCCGGGTACCATCAGATTAAGATACGGGCTGAGGATATTCCGAAGACGGCTTTCTCGACGAGGTACGGACTTTATGAGTACCTGGTCATGTCCTTCGGCCTCACCAATGCTCCAGCTCACTTCATGTACTTGATGAACTCGGTATTCATGCTAGAGCTGGACAAGTTTGTCGTGGTCTTCATCGATGACATCCTGGTATATTCCAAGTCGGAGGAAGATCACAAGAAGCATCTGCGTATAGTCTTGCAATGGCTGCGGGGTCACAAGCTATACGCGAAATTCAGCAAGTGCGAATTCTGGATATCGCAAGTGCCTTTCCTCGGGCATATCATCTCAGCGGAGGGTATCGCTGTAGACCCGAGCAAGATCACTCAAGTGCTGAATTGGAAATCCCCGAGAACTGTTCATGAGGTACGGAGTTTCCTCGGACTCGCGGGATATTATCGGAGGTTCATTCCGAACTTCTCGAAGATTGCCAAGCCGATGACGGAGCTGCTGAAGAAGGCTACCAAATATGTTTGGAGTCCGGCATGTGAAGCAGCATTCAAGGCTTTAGTTAAGCACCTAACATCAGCACCGTTTTTGGTGCAGCCAGACACAACAAAACCGTTCGATGTGTACTGCAATGCATCCGGCATTGGGCTCGGATGTGTGCTGATGCAAGACCGAAGGGTGGTCGCGTATGGGTCACGGTAGCTGAGAAACCATGAGCAGAATTATCCAACTCATGACGTGGAGCTCGCTGCCGTGGTACTTGCACTGAAAATGTGGAGGCACTACCAACTCGGTAACCTCGTGCATTTATATACCGACCACAAGAGCCTCAAGTACATATTCACTCAGAAGGAGCTGAACATGAGGCAGCGAAGATGGTTAGAATTGATAAAGGATTACGAAATAGAGATCCATTATCATCCGGGCAAGGCAAACGCAGTGGCAGATGCGCTGAGCCGCAAGTCACACATCAACAATCTGACCATCACACCGTTGGAAGAGAGCGAACCACCACTGCATGTGATTCCACATGGAGCTCTCTACAACCTAGCTTTGATCCCCACCATCCGTGAAGAGATAGCGGCAGCTCAGAAACATGACAAGGGTATGTCGCATTTGGGGAGACGTGTAGACAGTGGGGAGATGAAATGTTTCCGGAAAGACGGAGACGGCGTCCTATGGTTCAAGGACCGGATCGTTGTATCTCGTAACCCGGAGCTATGGAAGAGAATTTTTGATGAGGCTCACTTATCAAAATTTTCTATTCACCCCGGCAGCAACAAAATGTATCAAGAACTCAGAAGCAAGTTTTGGTGGACATGGATGAAGCGGGAGATTGCAAAGTACGTGTCCGAGTGTGATACATGTCGAAGGGTGAAGGCAGATCATATGCGGAAACCGGGACTGCTACAACCACTGGGCGTTCCTGCCTGGAAGTGGGAGGATATGAGCATGGACTTCATCGTCGGTTTACCCACCACCTTTCAGAAACATGATTCTGTGTGGGTGATCGTCGACCGGCTCACCAAAGTTGCCCATTTCATCCCGGTCAATACCAACGACAACGCCAAGAAGTACGCTGAACTGTACATCTCACGGATCTTATGCTTGTACGGCGTACCCCGTACCATCTTATCGGATCGGGGCACTTTATTTGTCTCCCGTTTTTGGGAGCAGCTGCACGCTGCATTGGGGACGAAGCTGATCCGTAGTTCAGCATACCACCCGCAGACGGATGGGCAAACCGAGCGGGTAAATCAGATCCTGGAAGACATGCTACGAGCTTGCGCTATTAACCACGGCAAGAATTGGGATGATCACTTGCCGTTAGCCGAGTTCTCGTACAACAATGGGTACCAAGCCAGCATCAAGATGGCGCCTTATGAGGCGCTATACGGGAGGAAATGTCGCACACCACTGAATTGGTGTGAGTCTGGCGAAAGGGTTACCTTCGGGATTGACCTTGTCAACAACGCGGAAGAAAAGGTTCGACTGATTCAAGTGAACCTAAAAGCCGTCCAATCCCGTCAGAAACAATATGCGGACCGGAGAAGAGGCCCATTACAATTCGAAGTCGGGGATCACGTATATCTCCGTGTGTCTCCAATGAAGGGCGTAAACAGATTTGGGGTGAGGGGAAAGTTGGCACACCGATTCATCGGTCCATTCCAGATTACGGAAAGATGTGGATCAGTGGCATACCGGCTGAAATTACCAGAAGCACTTTCCAGTGTGCACGACGTCTTTCACATTTCCCATCTGAGGAAGTGTCTTAAGCTATCTACTCCCGTTCAGCTGGAGGACATTGAAGAACTGCAACCGGATCTCACCTATCGGGAGGAGCCGGTTTAGATCATTGACGAAAAGGCCTGAACCACACGCAACCGCACGTTGTGGTTCTACAAAGTTCTATGGAGTAATCACTCCGTGGATGAAGCGACATGGGAGAGAAAAGGATTTCTTCGTGCTAACTACCCCGACTTTTTCACGTCGCATATCCGGTAATTTTCCACCGTCATCTCTCATCTCTACCTTATAATCTCGGGACGAGATTCTTTTAAGGGGGAGAAATGTAAGGGCCTCAGTTTATGACACATGATTGAAGTGTTCATCACCACACACACACACACACACCTCATTTGAAGCAAGTTGATGAACATATTTGAAGAGCAAGTAACCACCATCAACATGCTCATTAGAGAACAAACTCACATATTGCAAAAGTGGTATTTCCCACATGTAATATAGGGGCTGGGCATGTGAAAAACTCCTACACATTGCTAGGAATGTCCATGCCAAGTTTCATCCAAATTCAAAACCTTTTGAGGTCATTTTGGGTATAGCTAGAAAGAGGGCAGTTTGAAACTGCATTCAAATTCAAACTGTTTTATCCCATGAATTCAAAAGTGGTAGACATATTCTTACTCAGCACATTTTTGTGAGCTCACACACCAATTTTCACTCCATTTGAAGTTGATCTTGACATGAGCTAAGTGTGGCAAAATCAAACTTTATTTGAATTTCAAACTGAACATGTGCTGAAATTTATCCAAACCAATCCCAATTTGAATTCTAACCAATTCAAATGGCTCAAAGGTTGATAATTTAAATCACCAGGGGCTTTGTAGGAACTACTGTTTACAACAGTGAATTTGAGTTAAGTTCAGAGGTTAAAATTGAGGGTGGGACCCACAAGTCATAGGGCTAAGAGGGGGTGACTTGCACACAAAGTCACAGCCTCGGTGGGAAATTCCACCGAGCAGCCGCCGGGTGTGCCACCGAGGAGGAACCGACGCCACCAGCTGCTTCCTCCTTCGTGCGCTGGTGGCCAGGGCGGCTTTCTCGTGCCCCCACGCGACCCTCACCGCCTCAGCCGAGCGAAGACCCGGCTGCCTTCTTATCCTCACGGGCGACATCGGGCAACGGCATTCCTTCTCCCCGAGCTCTCGGTCGATCGGAAGAACGGAGCAAACAGACACGCCCTCGTCCCCCTGAGATGCTAGGCAGCACCCTGAACTCAAGCACCACTCTCCCGACGCCTGAACCACCGGGTTTCGGCTTCTGTTCCCGTGATCAACGACGACCGCCGTGACTTATCTCAAGAACGGCGATTGGTCTCACGTGGGCAGCACACCACAGCCACTTCCACGGCCGAACAAGGGCGGCAAAAGGAGCGCACGGACTCCATGCTGCTTCCACCTGAAGATCAAGCCACGCCGTGAGCTCTAGCCGGCGAATTCCGAGATTCTGCTCCGGCGACCGCAACCCGCGCTTCCGGTACAGTTCCTTAAAATTCTCCTTCTCTACTCTTCCTTAAGTCATCAAACTTTGCACATGTATGCTGTATTAGCCGGCGATCAATTATCCTTTAGCATCCATCGCATGAAAACACCTCGGAGCGGCGGGATTTAAGCTTTACTAGGGGTGTCCGCCGCGGACCCATTCGGTCGCACGGTGAAACCGTATTTGCGGTAACTCCCGAGCTACTCTGAGGTCATGACGAGCTTCCCAGAGCTGCGCTGGTGATGTAGACTCCATTGGCGCAAGTGATGGCGGGCTAGAGACCTCGGGCGACAGCGCCGAACCACAGCAGTAGCCGCCGCACGTCGCGGAGCTGGTTCTGGCCACCGGCAGCCCAAACAGAGCCCACCAACGTGTTCCTCGATGCCCTAAACCCTCTGGCGGCGAGTCTCTGGCTGGGCGGCAGCCGGGAACGCCGGTCCGGCGAGCAGCCGTCTGCTCCGGCGACTGGGGAGCGCGCGGGCGCGAAGCAGAGGGCGGGAGGAAGAAGAAGACGCGGGGCCCGACTGTCAGCGGCTTAAAAATTCAAATCGGGATTGGGCTGTGGATAGGATCTGGTGTGCTGGCACGTAGAAACTCCGTAGACTCCGGTGTGCCGACGCCTCAGCACACAACATGTGTCCCCGTGGCCCACGGGCAGATTTAAACTTTTCCCCGATTTTCAAATTTCCTTCAAACTTCAAATCCTCATAACTTTGGCTAGAAAGCTCCAAGTCGAGTGAACCAAATTTTGTTGGATTCATCTCTTTGAGCACTTTCCAGCAAATCAAGTTTCACTTCATGAAAATCCTTAATTCTCCAGAATTAATTCCTCAAAGTTTAAACTGTGTGGAATTTTAACTAGAGGATCCCTTGGAGGAAAATTCTTAAATTTTGCTGCGATGTTCACCAAAATATCCCTGAACTACCATAAAAGTTTCAGATCCATTTGAGCCCATTTGATCCACCTAGTAGTGTGATTAGTGAAACTGTTCCAGTGAAAATAGAAAATGTTCAGAAACATTTTCAGAATTTTCTCTGAAATTGTTTAGCTCATATCTTTAGCTAGGAACATTTAAATTAAGTGAGACCAACTCCATTAGAACCCTCTGAAAATCTAGTTTTCAGAAAGTCATGGCTTGCTCCATGAAAAGCCCTAGAACACCCTAAGAGCCCCAACTAAGGTCAAGGACATAATTATTTTTGGAGAGCTCAAATGAGTTTTGCTGCAAATAAAACTTGACCAAGTCTCTGTCTAGGTGGTAACCAAGCCACAACAAAAATTTCAGAGTCATTGAGTCTGTCTAGTAAGACTTAGAAGGGTCACAAGTTTAAAACTCAATTCAAATGCATTTAATTAATACATGTACTTCTTATATCATGTAGTCGCTAAGGTCGAGGAGGAACCCGAAGTCCTAGACTTTGTTACTGCGGAGGAGCAGCTAGCCAATGACCAAGAGCAGCCTAGCAAGCTCCGGTTTGCATTAACCTCTTTACAAATTTTTATTGTTTTGAGCACTTACTTGAATACCATTATTCCTTGCATTAGAGTCTTGGTTGGAAACCCAATTGCATAGCCAAGAAAACCATGGGTTGGGTTTAGGATTGCAAACCCCGTTAGCTACTGCAAAGCTAAGTTAGGTTAGGATTCGGTACAAGTCGAGTAGTTGGAACTACTCGCGAGCATAGGCTAGAGGCACTCGACTCGGGTAGAGATAGCACATGATACACATGGCAAGAAAATGAGACCAAGCGGAGAGTAAGGGCAGCAGGACTTTGGGGCCTGTATTCTATAGCTCCGCTTGTGTCGATTGAGGACCGAGCCATGTGCGGGCCTGTTGAACAAGCTAGAACAGTACCGAAGACCTACCGGCTATATGGGAACCGGGAAACCTATGTAACTCGGGTAGCTGGGTGTTGAGGCATAGCTGGTCGTTCAGAGGGTAGGTTGAGAGCTCGAGGTGTAAATCGGCTGGCGGCACTGAGATGCGCGTGCAGAGACCTCTTGCTCGGGACGATTGGACCGGTTCAACATTTGGCTAACGGGTGAAAGGTGGTTTCGTACGGCGTCCGTGATGGTTGTTGTAGGCAACATCGAGTACGGGCGTAAGTGATGGGTTATTCGGGTAACTCTGCAGGTGTAAATCGATTATAATCGCTGTCCCTCGCGGTCAGTGAGTACCACTTGTTCACTATACTGTGACGTAGAAAGAACAGACTAGTTACATGTTAAAACGTTGCTGATTGAAAGATGGACTTTGATTGTTAATGATTTGTTGTAGATTAGAGCTAACTAAAGTTCTTTTCAACTTTGGGCAAAGTACAGGAGAGAAATGCGTTTCTTGTTTGATTGCGGCTCTCTCATGTGCCTTAGCGTAAGGTTCTCCAAAATTTGTTGCTAAAACTTGAAAGTAAGGTTCCACTAATTAGACGAGTCCTTGCAACTGATGTTACCTCCTGTACCTATCATTCCTCATGTAGGAGTTCCATGTTTAGGAGAGACGGGTCAGTCATGCTGAGCCTTCGTGCTCACTGCTTGTGTTTGAAGCTTTTGCGGGGTTCTATGAGGAAGGGACTCCCGAGGAGGAGATGGAACTCCAGGAGGGGAACCCCGTCATGTGGGAGTCGCGCACGCCGCCATGTTAGTGTGCGTGTGTGCTAGCAAGGACACGTTCACGGACTGAACGTGAACTTGATGCATAGTCTATGCCCGTGAGTGTATACTGGACCTATTTTGATGTAAAAATGTTCATAAACCACTTTATGTAATAAAAGTTTTGCTTCCGCTTTGTACCTTTGATGTGTGTTATTTGGTGCTGTGCAACGCAGCACCCCTCAGCGTGATCCTGGCTCGACAAGACCGTGGGGTCGTGTCACTTTTCTTTTGAGGCCCTACAAGGCCAATGAATTTTAACTTAAGACATGGTTGTAAGACCTTATGGGTCATGTTGAGACTGAATTAATGTATGGTATTCGATCCATTCGATTGTGCGTACCAACTACTGATCCAAGGATTGGTACGGGGTGCACAAGAGGGTCCGAGAAAGGTGGGTCCTGACAGAGTGGTATCAGAGCCATACTTGGCCGTAGGACAAAGCCTTAGAGACGAAACGCTAACGGAACATGTATTTTCCAAAATTATGTGCGAAAACCTACCTTTGCTAGACTTACCTCACTCTTATGTTAAATATTCTTTGTCAAAAAAACACTAACCCATATTTACATTGACAGATGGACGGCTGGTTCGAGGGTACTTGCCAGGACCTGACTGGGTTCCCCCAGGTGCTGATCCGCACCTTGGAGAGACTCGGCTACACGAGGTTTCCATGCTACCGCTGGAGGGAATACGAGGAGGACGGTGCACTTCGCTGCGAGGCAGAGGTCCACATCACTGAGACGTCAGGACCTTAACGAGTGCAGCCCTACTCGCTTACCTTCACCGGAGCCCGCTATGCGGACTCCATCAGAGCTGTTGCACAAGAGGAGCTCAGCGACAGGTGCCTGGAGCAGACCGGCCCGATGCCCATCCGCTACTTCCCCATGCGCCGAGAGGACAACTACCACTACAGGAAAACGTATTATTTTCGTCGGCCAGAAACCCACGACAATAGTAGTGAAGCTCACGACAATGTTTATTTTCGTGGGTTTTTTTATTATTTTCATGTGCCTCTGGCTCACGAAATTAAAGAGTCGAAAATAAACTTATTTTCATGGGCTGCTCACGAAAATAAGGTTATTTTCGTGGGCCAGAACCGGCACATGAAAATAAAATTATTTTCGTGGGCCACCTGAGGCCCACGAAAAAAATATTTTCATGGGTCCAGTCTGGCCCATGAATATTTTTATGGGCCTGTCTGGCGCACGAAAATAATATTTTCATGGGTCTGGATGGGCCCATGAAAATATTATTTTCGTGGGCCAGTCATGAAAATAATATTTTCGTGGGCCTTGACTGGCCCACGAAAATAATATTTTCATGGGCCTGTCCTGGCCCACGAAAATAATTTGGCTATATTTTCGTGGGTTAGTGTTGGCCCACGAAAATATTTTGGCCATATTGTTATAGGCTATTTTGAGGCCCACGAAAATACTATGCTCATATTGCCTAAACCATCTATTTATCGACATATTTCACATATTTGATAAAAATATATACATACATTTAATAAAGAAAATATTTAACACATATGTAATATAGAAAACATTCAACACACATTTAATATAAAATATTAAACATCACAACTGTTACAAGCGCTTTATTACAATCGTTTGGTACACTTATTTTTCACCATAACACAAATTACAAACAAAGTAAATTGATCGCCCGTCAGCCTCTTGCCTTCAGCAACATGTAGTATTATCTCTAGCGAGACTGCAAGTGTGAAAATATAATATATTAGATAATAATGCTATCCCATTTACTCACACCAAATAGTAATCACTTAGCCAAGATGTTTATCTCATTCAAACAACTAACCTAGTTGCTAGCGCCAGGAGCAAAGTATTGATCGATAGAGTTGTCTTCTCCGAAATGTCCCGCTAGAGACGGAGTTTGCAAATTTCTAACTGGCATTGACGATGATCCCTTAAAATTAAAAATGAGACATGTTACAATATTACTATCATTTTATAACAAAAAAGAAAATCTAACGAGTATATATACTGTGTTCCTGCGGTAAAAGGGGGTGTAGACATCGGTTGCGGAGGATACGCCGGAAACTGCGGAGGCGGCGGCAACGGTGGCATGGCGATAGGCAATCCAAGTTGAGAAAAATATCCCTGCATCCTCTTTAAATTGATTATATAAATACTACGACTCTTAATAACATACCTGCATCTGTTGTTGCCATGTTGCAATACTTGAGAAGTATTCATTTTGTGATTTTATAAACTCTTCTTGTTGTCGCATGTGTTCCTCCACTATTCTTAACCGAGTCATCTTGTGAACGCAATCGCTGTGTAGAACTCTGTCCACTCTGTAATGACCGTGAGTCCGAGAGAACCACATCAGAGTTTATAATACCATTGAACATCGAATACCTACAATCATAATTATAAAATTTACAATTGAAAACCAATTTATATATGATAATAAAGAAATAAGAGATGTACAAGTCACCTCCCATTACGCTTTCCACCACTAGATTGGTACAAAGCAACGGCGTCAAAATCTTGCTTTCTCCAATCATAATCATCTCTGTGACGACGCCACCTCTTTAGCATATTTCTCCTATATGAAAAATAATTGTAAACCAACTATATTATAATTATTTTGTTAAATCATTAGCATAAGTAATATGACGCACCAAGTTTTGAGTGGCTGTCGGAGTGCAAAGTTGATTTTCGTCGGTGCCTCTATGCCCTTTTATATAAGTATCAATGAAAGATGGCTCCTCGCCACTTTCTGCAGCGTACACAGACATATTAAAAACATGAATTTTTTAAAGCATATAAACTATCAACAAAATGTAAATATACTAACTCACCATTCGTTTTGAAAGGCGAATATGACCATCTCCACCGTAACGGTGAAGAACTTGACCACCGGCTTCACGGTTCATTCTTTTCGAGATAGATTTATCTTTATAGTCCTTCAATGCCCAATAAGAACAGAAAGCATAATAAGCGTCAGAACACTTAACCATCCAAGGAATCATTACTGGCGGTATTGATCCTCTTCTAGGTAAATTTTTGAAGCTCCTAGACGCTTATTCATCATTTGTCCAAGCTTCTCCTTGTAATACATGCACACAGCTGTGATTCTTGCATTAGATATCATGTCATTTACAACTTTGCACGCTGCTTTATGAAAGACTTTATGTGTTTGTGACTCAAGTGCAGCATCATGATCATCGGGCTAGCGATAACGTTCCTTTAAGTATAATATTTAATGTATTAGAAAAATATTATCGAGTAAACATAATAAATTATTAGAAAATCATACCCAAAAGTCATGTCAGACGGCTCCTGCCACATTTTCATGCACGGGATGTGGAGCAATCTTGTAGTGCTCCCAATTTGTTGCAGATTTTTCTTCACCTTTGATAGTAACAAGACCAGGATAATGGTGACGACAAATGGCACCCAACACCGCATTAGACTGCCTACGGTGTCGTTTGCCATCCCAATCCAAGTCATCCCATTGCCTGCAAGTCATATAACAACAAATTATATTTGTCAAATAATTCATATCACTAATTATTACTAAATAAAATATTACTAACCAGTCACCGATGGGAGTGATCCTTATTCTCTGTTGTTGAGGCACAACAAGCGGGAGAGAGTTTATAGACCGATATCTAAATGATGGTGCCAAGTCTCCCATATCTCTGTCATCCTCCTCGTCATCCCCCTCATCATCATTCTCAACTTCCTCATGAATATAGTCTCTTACTGCTGTTTGTTGTTCTTCCCATGCAGAAACATCTTCCCCTACATTTTCTTGACTTTCCACGTGACCATCCGGATCTTGAATATCCTGTTGCACCTGTCGTTAGAGAAATTAGGTTTCACATATTAAAATTAGATTGATACAATAGAAATAGAGAGACACAAACCTGTTCATTAGTTTCTTCCATGCATCTTCTAAATGCTTCTCGTCTGCTATTATTTGAGGCACTACCCTGAAAAGAGAGTCCTGGCTACGAGAAGATGTTGCGCACCGGCTCCCAGACTTACTTTAGGAGCTAAAAAGCCACTTAGCGATACTCTTCACACTACGTGGCATCCTGTTGAATAGAAAAATTGGTAAGAAAAAATACAACAAACATAAAGTAACAAAAGCAATAATAACTGCAACATAAAAATATTACAGGATTAAAATTCATCATGATCCGAAGTTTCTTCGGTAGCGTTTCGCCGACTAACTTTCTTCTTCTGTCGAACCTTTACTTTTTTAGTTCTTGGTCGCTTTCTTTTAGCCATTAGAACCTCCGCCGCTTCATTATCTTCAACATCACCTACTAATGTATCAAGTCCTATACCATCATCAATATTAAAAGATAGTGGGACATCATCTTGTTGATACACTTCATCCTGTTCATCTCAGTAACCAGCGTCACTTGGGGCATATAAACGTTCTCGTGGATTAACTTTATAAACGACCCACCAAGCATTTAACTTTGGACAAGGATACAGTAGATAGTAAACCAACTCAACTTGATGAGCAAGAACATAATTATCACATCCACGAAGTCTTTCATCATGTTTCACCTCGACTATACAAAATTCATCTTGTCGTGTTCCTCTGTTATTATCAAACCATTCGCAGTGGAAGAAAGTAACTCTAAGATCTTTAGAACCGCCAAATTTGAACTCCACAATGTTTTGAATAATCTCATAGTAGTTCGTTTCTTGTCCCTCTGCATCACATGCTCTAGTCACAACCCCACTATTTGTCGTGGCCGCAAGAGGGTGTTTTGCTTCAAATTTGGTTGAACGAAATCGGAACCCATTTACATCGTAACGACCGAAACTCTTTTCTGTTATTGTACCTTGAGAAAGTTGTCGTAGGTCCTCATGAACGTTTGCATCGACCATGCACTTGATATTTAACAAAATATTAGTTGTATTAATCATATTAACCTAGGAAAAGTACAAGTAACATATAAGAAGAGATTGTTACATGCTTCCGAAACCAATTGACGAAGTTAGGCCCTCCATGAAGACCATCACGTCGCATTTTACCTAATTGTTTGCTTGTTGGTTGACGCGTGGACTTCCAATATTGTTTGTAAAACTTGCTGTATAAAGAAAAGTATGCCTACATTAGAATATCACCTACTACAGTTTGAGGTTTGTAGTCTTGCTATACTTGAAAAAAAACTTATACAAAATATTGATCCATATCTTCGATATTTGTGTACATATATAACATACATGAATTCCATTCTTCTTCTGAAACCACATGTCTACTGCTTCCACCAACTGTTTTTCCCTTCCATCCAAAAATATTTAAATTACTAGAAGGAGTTTCTTCATCTATGTTGTACCGCATTGTGGGAGCATACACATTATGTTCGTCTGAAAAAAAGGTACTTGAGAAGTATGCTACCTCTTTTAGAGCAAATGCTTCTGAAATACACCCTTCTACTCTTGCTTTATTCAAAACTATTGCTCTAAGTTTTTTAGTGTCCTTTCAATGTGATACATCCATCGATATTGCACGGGCCCACAAACTTTAGCTTCATATGGCAAATGTACAAGTAGATGTTGCATTACATTCATAAATCCTGGTGGGAATATCTTCTCCATTTTGCATATGAGTGTAGATATTTCTTTTTCCAATTTCTCCATCATTTTAACTGTAATTTCCTTAGCACATAATTGTCTATAAAAAAGCTAAGATCTGCAAGTACTCTCCACACATCCTGATGCACATATCCACAAAACATCACAGGAAAAAGTCTTTCCATTATTATATGATAATCATGGCTTTTAAGATTATTTAATACCCAATTTTCAAGATTTATTGTGCGTCTCAACCCAGCACAATAACCATCTGGAAACTTCAGTTGTTGCAACCAGTTCAATACCTCTTTTTTTCTTTAACTTTAAGGCAAAATGGAGCACGGGGCACTCTCTGCTTACCACTACCATCTTGACTGATTTCTAGGCTCGGACGATTACAAATTTTTGCTGAATCTTTTCGAGCCTTCAAATTATCTTTTGTCTTTTTCAAATTAAAGCATGTGCTGATGATGCTTTCGGCGACATTGCGTTCCTGGTGCATGAAATCAATGTTGTGCAGTAGTAACAACGACTTAGCATAAGGGAGATCCCACAAGCCGCATATATGAGTCCAGTTGTGCTCCTGACCAAATCCAACAAATCCATCATCTGTAGGGACAAGTTTATTAAGCCATTCAACAATCTCACAACTAGACAGTCGTTTTAGGGGACCCTTTGTTATAACAGTATCCTTCCGGAATGTATTAGCTTGCCTCCTGAATCGGTGATTTGCTGGAAGAAAACGTCTGTGGCAATCAAAAAAACACACTTTGCCACCATGAGTAAGTCTAAAGCAATCAGAGTCTGACCCACAGATTGGACAACAGAGTTTGCCATGTGTGCTCCATACTGAGAAAACTCCATATGCAGGAAAATCATGAACTGACCACAAGTATGCAGCTCGTAAGTTGAAGTTCTATTTTTTGTAGCTGTCATATGCTTCTACTCCAGTCCATAATTCTTTTAATTCCTCGATCAATGGTTGAAGAAATACACCTAATCGTTTTCCTGGATGTTTACGACCGGGAATTATTAGAGACAAAAACATGTAATTATATTTCATACACATAGCAGGTGGAAGGTTGTATGGAATAGCAAACACTGGCCAACATGAGTATGAGGCTGCAGAAGTGTTGAACGGTGTGAAACCATCGATAGCCAAACAAAGACGAACATTTCTAGCATCTTTTGCAAAATCTTTATCAAAAGAGTCCAGTGTCTTCCAAGCCTGAGCATCAGATGGGTGTGTCATTACTCCATCTGTTTCACGCAAACCATCCTTATGCCACCGCATGTGTTTTGCAGTTGATTTAGATAGAAACAACCGTTTTAGCCTAGGTGCAAGAGGCATGTAACGAAGTTGTTTCACTGCCACTTGTCGGTGCTAATTCACCGTCCTCATTTGTGACCTCAATGTATCGTGATTGTTTACAAATTGAGCAATGTGTCACATTTGCATTCTCCTTCCAAAAAAGCATACAATTGTTACAACAGCAATCGATCTTTTTATATTTCATACCAAGCCCTGCCAATAATTTCTTCGACTGATACATGTCTCTCGGCAACTTATGATTTGTTGGAAGAATGTCCGATATCAAATCTCTTATCTCATCATAACACTTGTTCGATAAATTATACTTTGATTTTATAGACATGAGCGGAGTCACGGTCGAAAGTACAGACACTTTAGTGAGCTCATGCAACTCTTCATGCGATGCTGAGAGAATTCTATAAAACTCTTCAACTCCGGGTCGTGGAATTTCCACAGATTCATCAGCACCACATTCACGATCTAGTGCTTCGACCATGTCACCTATTCTGTCCATGTTTCCATCTTCCCTCACATCAACAGTAGCATTGCTATGGTACAACTCACCATGCTCATACCATGTTTCATAACCTGGCATAAAACCGAATCTACAAAGGTCTCGTTCCATCTCCAACTTTTCCTTGCATAAAGAGTTACGACACTTGTTGCATGGACATTTTACAAAACGGTTGGTCGATAACGTGAAAGCACGACTGATAAAAGCCTTAGTATTAATGGCCCATTCATTAGAAGGTGCAACATTCTTCCGCCAACCCTCGTACATCCATCGTCTATTATTACTCATGGTCTACATAATAAAATGCAAGAACAAAAAACTAAGAAATTGAAATGCTTATACTATATCAAAACGTTATGCAAGTTCACTTGGTTTTTATGAAGCAAAAATATAATTTGATGTAACTATCATTTTCGGACAACATTCTTAATACCAAGTGCTAAGGGCAATACAAATTCTAACATAACAGCTCAAAGCTAATACTCGCAACATACATACTAAAAGAATCCGTGAAAAGGGTAACGTGTGGTTACCTGTACGGTGCAGAGGCGGCAAGACAGCAGTCGGAGCGTCCACAGAGGTGGTGGCAGAGGCGAGCGACGTCAAGCCTGAGACGGGGCAGTCGGCAAAGAAACTCAAAACAAGCTGCAGAGAACAATTTCAGAGAGAATTGTACCATACCATACTAAAACTACTATAATACAAAAGATGAGAGCTTGCAAAGTTGAATCTATAACAGATGCATGCAACTATCAAGTTACTTGGTACACACTTTGCTTTTTTAATCTCATGCGTGCAACACCGAGTCCTAAGCTGCCTAGCATGCGACCGCACATTGAGCTACATTCATCGTCTATGATTACTCATGGTCTACACAATAAAATGCAAGAACAAAGAAATAAAAAATCGAAATGCTTATACTATATCAAAAGGTTATGTAAGCTCACTAGGTTTTTATGAAACAAAAATATAATTTGATGTAACTATCATTTTCGTACAGCATTCTCAATACCGAGTGCTAAGGGCAATACAGATTCTAACATAACATCTCAAAGCTAATACTCCATACATACATACTTAAAGAAACCGTGAAAAGGGCAACGTGTGGTTACCTGTACGGTGCAGAGGCGGCAAGACAACAGTCGGAGCGTCCACAGAGGTGGTGGCAGAGGCGAGCGACGTCAAGCCTGAGTTGGGGCAGTCGGCAAAGAAACTCAAAACAAGCTGCAGAGAACAATTTTAGAGAAAATTGTACCATACCATACTAAAACTACTATAATACAAAATATGAGAGCTTGCAAAGTTGAATCTATAACAGATGCATGCAACTATAAAGTTACTTGGTACACACTTTGCTTTTTTAATCTCATGCGTGCAATACCGAGTCCTAAGCTGCCTAGCACAATTTCCTTCAATTTGACTAGAGCGCGTTGGCTGGAAAGTAGTAAAGTCAAAGTTCACCTCTATTTCGTAAAGGGGAGAGAACCCTGAAGCCTTCACTAAATAGCGTGTGAGTAACAAGCACTATATCGATCATACACTCAAGTCCTTACATGCCTGCCATTATGCACTACATACTATTGCTTGCGACCGCACGTTGAGCTGAGAGTTACAAAGTTGAATCTATAACAGCAGACTTCCTAAGTCACTTTTTATATGCCTCTGTGCCTAGCATGCGGCTGCACCTTAAGCTGAGAGGGAGAGCGAGCTGCTGGCTAGGGACCGACCTACGAGCGAACGGATATACTAGTGTCATCATGAAATAGAAAAAAAATATCACATGACCAGTAAACATAATCAACAAACAATGAATATTCCGCTAAGCTCAAACTCACATTACTCATGTATCAAAAACCTCCTAGTCCGCAATTGTTGTGATTCATATCTTATACCGACATAACAATAAAAGGCACAATCTGCATCAAAAAATATGCATACCACCCAGGTCGACCGGTGAGGCAGAGGCGCAGGGCGTGGCCGGGGCTGAGCAACTCCGCAGCGGAGGGGCCGGAGCTGACCAGCACACCGCCGGAGAGGGATAGGGGCTGAGCAGCTACGTTGTGCATGGCCGGGGCGGGACAGGGTCTGAGCACTGCGCTAGGCCACGGCCGGAGCGGGACAGAGACTCAGTAGATGCGCCGGGCACGACCGGAGCTGTGCAGCGGCGCTGTAGACGGCGGCAGAAACTGAGCAGCTGCGCAAGGGGCTGCGGACGTGCTGAGGCGTGCTGGGGACGGCGGAGTCGTGCTGGGACGGGCAGCGGCCTGGGAACAGGCAGCAGAGACGGCCGGCAGCCGGTCTCCGGACAAACGCGGCGGCAGCGGCATGCGCCGGTCTCAGAATGATCCGAGCACGGCCGAAGTGCAGGTGACGGGCGTGGGCGGGCTGAGCACGGACGGAGACAGTCGGGGACGGCGGTGGCTTGGGATTTTCGAGCTGCGGACGGCCGGCGGCGTGGCAGAACAGCGATTGGCGGCGTGATAACTGACTAGCGAGATGCGATTGATGCAGCGTCCGGACAGGAAACTATCAGGTAATTTCGTGAGCCAATAGCAGGCCGACGACAATAGCTGAAAAGTCGTGAGCCACAGGAAAGCCGACGACAAAAAGCCTAGGCTTGTGAGCCGTACGCCAAGTGTTTTCGTGTGCCACCGCAATCCCACGAACATATGTGCATATATTGTTGTGTGCTGACCGAAGCCGACGGCAACACGCCTAGGTTTTAGTGCCGGATACCCTTTATTTTCGTGTGCCACGTTGTGCCCATGAAATTACATGCATCTATTGTCGTGTGCCTACTCAAACCCACGACAACAGGTCATTGATTTGTGCCATACCTATTTTCGTGTGCTGACAGGAACCCACGACAACAGGCCTAGTTTTGCGTGCCATACCCCTTTTATTTTCGTGCCTCTGCTCAAATCCACGACAACAGGCCTAGTTTTGTGTGCCATAACACCTTTTATTTTTGTGTGCCATGCAGACCCACGACATTAAATGACATATTTTCGTGTGCTGGTTTCCAGCCGACGAAAATAGAGAGCTATTATCATGTGCCGGTTTCGTGCCGATGACATTACATGCAGATAAACGGAGTCTCCTCGAGCCGTAACCTACTTTCGTGTGCCTTGTTCCGTCCGACGAAAATACATGCAACTATTGTCGTGAGTTTTCTCCTGGCCGACGTAAATTCCCTTTTATTTTTGTGTATCTGGTGCTAACCCACGAAATTTTATGTTACTTTTGTGTGCTTACGCTCAGGCCCACGAAATTGCTTGTTATTCTTGTGAGCTAGGTTCTGACTCACGAAAATAATTTTATTTTCGTGAGGGCCCACGAAAATACGTCTAGCCGATGAAAATAATACGTTTTCCTGTAGTGTACATCTGGAGGCACCGAGTTGCGACACTGGAAGGATCCAGCTGGACCGTGGAGGACACTACTGTAAAGGTCCCAAAAATGTGAATACAAAGGAACTCTTGTTTGCAAAAGTTGGTTTCATATGTATGAAATTTGGGACTTGTTAAAACTTTTCCACATGTGATAACCCACATGAAAGCTTTCTTCACACAAGTTCAAATGTTTGTTTGAAAACTTGGAACCCAAGAGGGGTCTAAAACCAAGATGGGAAGTTCCCATATGGGTGAGAAGGTTAAAGTCAGATTCGGAACAAATTTGTTCAACTCAAGATTCAAATGAGAGCAACACTATTTATTTCAAAACTGATGTGCTACAAATCTCATTTGCAGCAGCCAAAATAAAAATCAGATTGCATATTTGAATTCCTTAGGTCAAAATTAGGGGGTATGCAAAGTTTCATGGATTATTGAAATGTTTTGCAACTCATTTTCCAAAATGGACTTTAAATAACAAAGAATTCAAATACCTATTTGAATTTGGATGAAACTTGCCCAATTATCCAAATGCACCTCAGATTTGAACTCCCACAATTTGATTTCACCATTTGCAAATTTTGGGAGATATTTAGGAGAGGGATAAGGAGGGACTGAACTGTGGGTCCCACCTGTCATTGAGGGGGAGGAATTTGCAAAAGATCTCAGAGAGAGTGGTCTCTGTTATTGCTCTACAGGCGGTTCACTCGGGCAGACCGTGACTCCTCGCCGTGCACCTCCGGTCGACACCGAGCAGCTCCCGAGCCACCTCCTCCTTGATCAGTGGGCGCTGGCGAGCTGCTTCTCCCATCCTCATCACCTCAGCGCACTCACAGCACCGAGACAACCGCGGTTCTTTCGTCCTTCCACCGAAAACAACCGAGCCGCTGCCGCCGTGCTCTCGATCGATCGGCCACACCAAAAGCTCGGGTGCAGGCCTCAGCTGGTCAGCAAAACGGCATCACGGACCCCCGCACATCCTCCTCGCACCATCCCTACGTGAGTTCGACCTCCCCAAACCGAGCACGCCCAGTGTCCGCGGCGGCCGCCACAGAACCAAGAGCAAGTGCTCTCGTGGACAGCCTCAACCGAGGCTTGTCACGGCCGAACTAGGCCACCTCTGGACGCGCACGATGTCCACGTAGCTCACCCCTGAAGCTCAGGACCAACCGCGGATCATCGACAGTGAATTTCAAGATTTTTTTCTGATCGGTGCAAACCGACCTTTGGGTATGATTTCATGAAATTCCCGATTGATTCTTGTTTAGAAACCACGAAACTTCACACACGAGGGCTAGACTTGAGGGCGCACCAGTTTGCGTTGCAAACCTAGCATGAAACACACCGTGCATGGAGTATTTCCAGTCGCTCCGACGATGATTATAGCGGGGAGATTCGGGCGCACGATGAACCCTAGTTTAGACCCATTTCCGATCCATTTCACCCCCATGCCAAGCTTTCCTAGCATCCACCGGTGCTTTAGGACTTGGAAACCGAAGCTTGGAGGGCTTAGGGTGTCAGGGCGACGTCGCCGGACTTCCTCCCAGCCGCTGCACCGGTGCGAGATGGTTTAGGGGCTTCGCCGGTCCGGGGAGATCATCCCAGCTTGTTCCTCAGATGAAGTTAGGGCCTGGCGGCGAGTGGCAGCTCGGGGTTTGGCTGGACGACCGAATTCGGTGAGCTCCGGCGGCGCGGGCGCGTGGGGGCGAGAGGTAGAAGAAGGTGACGCCGGGCCCACGTGGCAGTGACTCTGAGGGGGAGGCCGGATCCTCTGTGTAAAATCCCTAAAAGTGGTAGCAAGAAAATTCAGCTCATGTACACTTAGGAAAATGAGGGGAATTAAAACTTTGGTTTATAACGGTGTAAGTACAAAGTGAGGATTCAAACTTCCCAAAACTTCCAAACATGGAGATCTAAATGCATAACTTGGATCATAA
This sequence comes from Neostapfia colusana, assembly GCA_030760725.1. Classification (NCBI taxonomy): domain Eukaryota; kingdom Viridiplantae; phylum Streptophyta; class Magnoliopsida; order Poales; family Poaceae; genus Neostapfia; species Neostapfia colusana. The sequence continues at coordinate 39,679,636 of JASWHV010000008.1, read as the reverse complement.
TATTCCAAATATTCAACCTTCCAAATTTCGGCTCATTTGGAGGAGTTTCAATATTTGTTTGGGATTAAAAGGAGAAGCCCTCTAATCTGAATTTCAAATTCAGTTTCAAATTCCAATTTCCTCAATTTGCAAATTTGGTTCCACAAATGTGTTCTACACATTTGAATTAGCAGCCATGCCAAAAATGAGAAGCTTTGGAGTTGGTTTGTTATGCTTTTGGAGCAATGCAAAAAGGAGAATTCAAATTTCACACAAATTCAAATGATCAAACACAATTCAAACTTCACACAAGAATTCAAACCATTTGAATTCAGCAAGTTTAAACCATGACTTGGGGTGGAAGTATGGACTTTAATTCTGAGTAGCTGGGGTAAAAATATCAGAGAAAATTTTGATTAAAAGAGGGGGAGGTTGGGCCCAGTAGTCAGCCTCACAACAGAGCTACCGCCTCTGTTTTGCTTCAGCCGGTCGCCGAGGCACCGCCAGCTCCCGGCGCAACCCTCTCCCGAGGACGGCACCGCGCCAGCTCCTGCTTCTCAGCCGCGTGATCATCTCCGCACCCTCCCAGTTGCAGCACCGAAACTCTCTTTTGCTCCCTCGCACACACTTGCCCGAGCTCAGATGATCGAGCTCCAAGCAGAAAAAAGAAGCGCAAGTGCATGCTCCAGCCTCCACCATTCTTCCACCTAAGTTTCATAGCTCGTGCTACGTGCAAACCAACACTTGGCGCTGACGTTCGGAGGTGCCCGGCGGAACCACGTTCCGTTCACCATGGACAGCACGCTACGGCCAGTTTCACCGCCCCTTCCCTACACAAGAAAGGTGTGTTTTTGTCCGTCGATCGTGTTGCCGAAAGCCTCATGTTAATTGATCAATCGGGTAGTGAGAATTTTGGGTTTTACCAAACCCTAGTTCATAGCGACACCTCTCGGTCTACGATCAAATTCGTCGTGCAGCAATAGCTAGAGCTCATTCTGGTCTAGGAGAAGCTTTTCTAGATCCCTACGGTCCTTCTCGCTCAAACGGCGCTAGAAACTATCAAGGACTGGTGAAGTTCTTCGAGTTTTTGTCACTGCCGTCGTGTTGCGGGCTCGGGTCACCGGTGAGGTCCCCTCTCCGGTGGTTTTCATGGAGAGCGGGCTATGGGTCGACGTTGGCCAGTTGACACTGGTGCTTTTAGAGCAAACCCTAGCCCGAAAGACCCGCTGTCGAGTGAGAACAAGGTCGCCGAAGTGAGGTTCGACAGGGTCGCCGGTGCGAGCACCGTTCCGGCCGTTGTCATCCGCTCCCGACCCCACCATCGTGTTCAGCACGGTGTAGAACTCACAAGCGGCGAGTTTGGGGAAGTTCAGACCACGGGAACCCCGTCCCGGCGAGCCTCGCCGGCGTGCGCCGCCGCAGGAGGCGCGGGCAGTGCGAGGAAGAAGGAGGACCGAGTCCCACCTGTCAGCCTCTGTACCACTCGGGGATCGGCCTGTAACACCGGATCCGGTGCGGCTGCGTGGGAATTAACCCTGTGGCCTCGGTGTTGCCGTCATCTGAGTGGATAGCGCCACGGGTGGGCCCCACAGCCAGGATTTAAACATTTCAAGATTTTCCTAATTCTGTTCAAACTTTGGAGACCCATAACTTTATGTAGAAAACTCCAAAAAGGGTGAGACCAATTTTGTTGGAATCCTCATGAGGAGTACTTCACAGAGGAACAAATTTCTTGCTATGAAAATGCTCATGAATTTCTGTAGAATTGTTTTCACTAAATAATTTAGATATTTATTCCAGGAGCAATTATATATGAAATATTCTCAAATTTGGGAAGCAAATCATTTTCATAGTCACTGATCTCCAGTAAAAATTTGAGCTTCATTTGAGTTTATTTGCTAGACCAAATTGCCTTCCAGAGTTCAGCCTTTATTTGAAAATGCAAATTTAAACAGAAACTTTTCAGAACTCCTGTCCAATTTCAAAAATTCATATCTCCCTGTTGGTAGCTCCAAAAATGGTGAAACAAATTTTGTTAGAACCATGGAGACTTACCCTAATCAGATCTTCCACTGTTAGCTATGTCAAAGCTCCTGATTTGGGCTCAAAATTCAGAGAAACCTTGTACTTGTAGGAATTTTGGAGACTACATTGTGCAATGACTTTTCTCCAAATTTTGCTCAGATCATCCTTAGAGAGTCTAGTATCCACTGTAAAAATTCCAAAGCCAATTAAGGAACATAAATAGCAGTAGCTATGAATAGAAGTGAATTCTTATATTTCATTAACACTTATACATATATTTTGCTACATCTTATATAGTGACCGAAGTCGAAGATACGCCGGAGCCGTTGGATTTCCTCCCACCCGACGCTAACTTTCCGTTTGACCCGCAACCAGGCAAGCCTCGGTTTGCATTTAAGTACTTTTGCAAATTCTTTATTTGTATCACTTATGTCTAGGGTGAATGCTTGCATTAGAGTTAGGGTGATTGAAACCCCACTTGCATAACCTTTTAAATCCTATGGAGGGTTGGGTAGTTTACAGACGCTACCAGTAGAGGATGCCGTGCTAATATGCTTAGGATCTCGGTAGAACTCGAGTAGTTGGAATCTACTCGCGAGGTAAGGCTTTATCACACGGTTTGGTCAGAATAGAAAATGACTTAAGAGTGGAGAAAATGAGACCCAGCAGGGGGGGTAGGAAGCACTGAGCGGAGGTCTCACGTGTGTACCCCTGTTGATGTCGATTGGGGACCGAGTCGTGTGCGGGCCTGCTGAACAAGTATCGAACAGTACCGGATGGCATACTGACATAAGCAGGAAACCGATGTACTTGGTTAACCTGGGTGCCGTGGCTTACTCAACCGTAAATAGGAGTGGGTTGAGGGTAGCAAGCTGTAAATCTGCCGGTGGGCACAGTCACGCTCCACGCGGGGACCTCCTGCCCGTTATGGATGGGCCGGTTCGGTATTTGGGTTGCCTTTGAAAGGTTGTTGCTTACAACAGAGTAGGAAAGGGTGTGGAATCACGCTTCTGAAAGTGGATGTATGCACGTGTTGTCCGGGTGTGTCCTGATTGCAATCACCGTCCGGGTGTAGTAAGAAGAACAATAAGCCAGATGAATGATAATATGCTGTGATGAATTATTAATGTTTTGAAACCATGTTTCTGTAGATGTAGAGCTAATTAAGTTTATATTCCACTTTGGGCTTCACCACATCGGAGGAAAGCGTTTCTTGTTCGATTGTGGACTTCCAATGTGAGGGCTGCCTAAAGCATATTAAACTGTGGCTATAAAACTGAAATTAAGGATGAACCTGTAGGCGTGTCTTTATTGCAAAGTCCTTGACCTATATTATACCTCCTGACATGTAGAGTTCCATGACTACGGTGTCGGTTAAGTCTTGCTGAGCCATCATGTTCACGGTTGCAATATTTGAGCTGTATGCAGGTGAGAGCTATGAGGAGGGGTCCGAGGATGAGGTGATGCCCCCATCGGGGTACACGGCTGAGCTGGAGCCCTGCACTCCGCCGTGATCTCCAGTTCCATGCTGCTAGTGTGTAGCGTCCCCAGGCTGGACGGATGCACTTTTGTGTAGATAGGAGTAGAGAGTAGCTATGTATATACTTCTGCTGTATAGTTAAGCTTTTGTAAAAGGACTTCCGCTATTTTATATCAAATAAAACTTTTAATGTTGTTCTTTAATCTTTTCGTGTGTGCTGTTGGGGGCCGCATCGCACGGCACCACCCTCTGGGATCTTGGAGTGGGTGAACCACGGGGCTGGTTCCCACAGTCATGGTATCAGAGCCGCAGTGGGAATAGCACGCTCGAAAAGAGCCTATTTTGGAAACTTAGAAGTAGTCGAGTGAGGATTAGTCACTAAGCCCACATAAGGTCTATGATAGTAGTAGTTACTAAGGTGGAAATACTAACATACTTGTTATACATTCTGTAACGACGCTCTGACGTCAGGTAAGAGGCAAGGTACGCCACCACAGGTGGATCAATTGCGGTAACTTGTCATACGAGCAATAGTATGGAATGGTATACCATGGCTTGGCACGGTAATTAATATGAGTCTCTGAACCTCTCTATGGTTCTGAGAGCATATGAAAACGCTGATCTCCAGCGTGCTTTAGGCAAAAGTGAGAATACCCCATCGTGTGGTAAGCAACACGATAGTATGCAACTCTTGAACATTCAATGTTCAAAGGGCCATATGCAGCACTCGCCATCGGCGTGCCTCAACGGTTATGAGGCAGTAGGTGGTATCCGTTGGGTTGATAAAATTCCCAACCGTGACGACCCGCTTGCGCTCTACTCGGGTTCCCCGTCGCGTGGTGTGAAAACACGACCATGTACCTTGAGACGTTTCTTGACTCAAGGACGATCCGTATGGCAATGATACAGATTGTATGTTTTTATTATGATATGGAACTGCCTGCAATGTCAAAAACCTTTGTGTGCACCATTATTCGGTGTTCTTCTACAGGTACATTAACCACGTTAGTGCATGACGTTTAGAAACCATTTGTGAGTGATGTTCTTAGTTCCACCATTTGACACGTATATGCCGGAATACCGGTTTAGGATTTTTCTTTGGTGAGGAAACGTAGTACCGAGACTGCATAAAAGTATATTTTCAAAGAAAAGAGTTAAAAATGAAATTTAGGATTCCATTTAGGGGTTAGTAAACTCCTATATTGAACTAAGAGTCAATTGGGAGTGTAGATTCATTTCTAAAAACTTAGGAATAACCTCCCCTGTTTTCGGCAGAAACTTTGCTGAACTTAAAAAGGGCATAACATAGGATTGGTTGAACCAATGGAAGTATGGGATACCATTCTGAAAAGGTATTGGATTCCTCTACAACTTTTCTGTAGAGATCCAGAACAGAATCTCCTTCCAAATGATTGAAAATCTCAGATGAGTATCCACTGTCCAGAAACAGGACAGACCAAAATGCTCTCTGGAATTTTTTGTATTTCGACCACAACTTTCTGTAGAAAAATTTCTAAGAGTCAAGTAAGACATCATTAGAAATTATAGGAAATGTACTACAACTTTGTAGTTCAGTGTTTTCCTAGATTGAGGGCAGAAATAGATGGAATTCGGTGAACAAAACAGCCACTTACAAAGGAGGTGCTGTCAAAATTCCTGAGAAAATTCTGTCAACTTGTAGAGATCATAACTCACAAACTAGGGAGGCTATGGAGGTAAATAAATACAATCTGGATTCCTTTGAGAGTTTACTACAACTTTATTGTGGAACTCTAGTCCAGATTTTGCCTCCAAGGTGGCCAAAACAGTTAAAATTCTTCCAACTGGTCTGCTGGACCAGAAGTGGACAGTGAACACCATGTTGAGGTGTTTCAATTAAAACCCTTAGTTTCGCCTTTTGATATCCAGTGGCTGTTGTAAAACAGCGAGTGGAGTCAAAAAGTTTATGCATTCGACATATCACTTCGAGCGAGTGCAGGTTTGGGTCCAGTACAATAGCGAGGAATTACGCAGCTAACACACTTAACATCCCGTGGCGACCCACGATGGTCGAAATGAACTTTTAATCCTTAAAGTTCATTACTTTGGAACCTGATCTTGTGACACGGTGCAGGGATGTATATGTTGTATAAAGTTTATACTTTATCCATATGTGTGATTGTTATGCGTATTATTTATTCCATTCTCGCACTACTATTGTATATACTGGATGCAATAAACCAACATGTGCTGATCGTCTGAATGGTATGGATGCAGAATGGTGCGTACACGGTCCACGCAAGAGGAGGGAGGTCCAAGTCAGGTTCGTGGTGATGAGTCTCCACCTCCGGAGCAAACCACGATGCTGCAGCAACCACCTCCTCCACCGCCAGAACTTCCAAGAAATCTTGCGTAGGTTCTCGCCGCAGTACTCGGCTCGCGCGACGAGCATACCGAGTTGCTGCGGATGCTGGTGCATCAGAATGCGTCCCATCCAGGCGGACGCCAAGACAATGGGCAACGCCAGCCCCAACAAAGTTCTTATTTAGAATTCCTGGTGACCCATCCACCGTCTTCACAGAGGCCGAAGAGCCTTTGGAGGCGGACGGCTTTATCCGCACTCTGGAGGCGAAGTTCCGGCTGCTTCAGTGCACCGAACACCAAAAGGCGCTGTATGCAGCGCAACAGCTTCAAGGGGAAGCTGGTACCTGGTGGGCGAACTACACCTCCTCCTTACCGTCTAGCCATGCCGTCACATGGACGGAGTTCCATGAGGCGTTCCACGCCTATCACATACCTCCTGGGGTTATGGAAAGGAAGCTCCAGGAGTTCCTGGCGCTACGACAAGGCGAGAGGAGTGCTCATGAGTACTCCAGGTTATTCAACCGACTGGCGCAGTATGCGCCAGGATTTGTGAGGACAGAGGAAGACAAGCAAAACGCGTTCTTCCGGGGCCTGAATTCCAAGATGAAAGTCCATCTCGCCCAAAGCAATCGCGGCACATTCAACGATCTAGTTAATGCCGCCATTTTACAAGAGAATGCTCAGCGCGAGCGCAGTTCTGATAAGAGTAAACACAGCGTGCTGATGAGCAGCAGTGGTGGGGCGCCACAAAAATACCGCGTGGTGTATCGCTCACCATCCGGTCAGAGATGGCAGCCACCGGCACGACCGCCTCAGTTTCGCGGTCGGCAATATAATGCGCCAGGCTTCCGACCAACGTATCCACCACAGCAACAGCTGCAGCAAAGGATGGTCCCGCGTGCGCCTCAGTTTCAACCGTGTGCACCGGGATTCCGTCCTCAAGTCGGAGGGATCCCGACACCATACACGTGCTTCATATGTGGCGGTGTTGGGCATATTTCGAGGGACTGCCCCGAGCCGCGACAGGGCAGGGGTGCAGCACCGTATCAGGGTGCCAATCAGCCCCGTAATCAGCCCAAGAAATCAGCACCAAAACCCGACAACGTCCACCACTTAGCCATCGAAGACATGCCGGAAGGCGAACCCGTCCTCGTGGGTACGTTTTCTTATTTAGATCATCCCGTAGTCATACTTTTTGACTCCAGTGCCACCCATAATTTTATAAGTCAGTCTTATGTTCTTAAATATCAACTGCCTATCATTGCCACAAATAGATCATACTTGATATGCTCTCCGGGTGGGAAAATAACAGCTGATAGAATGGTTTATAGAGCATTATTACAATTGGGTGGGAATCTATATCCGACTTCTCTAATCATGTTAGAGAGTCAAAAACTTGATGTCATTTTAGGAATGTCATGGCTACATCGCCAAGGTGCTGTTCTTGACATCATTCCACGTGTGGTTCGTTTAAACTCTCCACTTCATGGACCACATGTTCTTATTCTTGACCGTTCGGTTCAAGAAGTTTCATCCACATATAACACGGAAGCCATAAAACTTGAGGATATTCGTGTGGTTCTTGAATACCCGGATGTCTTTCCGGATGATCTTCCGGGCATGCCACCCGAAAGAGATGTCGAGTTCAAGATCGAACTTGTACCCGGGACAATACCGATCTCATGGAGACCGTACAAGATGGCTCCAAATGAGCTGGCTCAACTGAAGGAGCAGCTCAACGATTTAATGAAGAAGGGTTTCATTCGACCGAGTTCCTCGCCATAGGGATGCTCGGCGCTGTTTCTGAAGAAGAAGGATGAAACCTTGAGGTTGTGTGTGGACTACCGACCTCTCAACGCCATCACCATCAAGAATAAATATCCACTGCCCCGCATCGACATCTTATTCGATAAACTTGTGGGTGGGAGTGTATTTTCAAAGATGGACCTTCACTCCGGATATCACCAAATCAAGATCCGAGTGGAGGATATTCCGAAGACGGCCTTCTCGACGAGATATGGGCTATATGAATACCTCGTCATGTCCTTTGGTCTCACCAACGCCCCGGCACACTTCATGTATCTCATGAACTCAGTGTTCATGCCGGAGTTGGACAAGTTTGTGGTGGTGTTCATAGACGACATCTTTGTTTACTCCAAGTCTGAAGAGGAACACGCCAAACATCTGCATATCGTGCTTCAACGATTGCGAGACCATAAGCTTTATGCCAAGTTCAGCAAGTGTGAGTTTTGGATCAGCCAAGTGCCATTTCTTGGTCATATTATTTCTGCGGAAGGCATTGCAGTTGATCCAAGCAAGATTGAACAAGTTCTGAAATGGAAGTCCCCCACATCAGTCCACAAAGTCAGAAGTTTCTTCGGGTTAGCAGGATATTACCGGAGATTCATACCGAACTTCTCCAAGCTTGCTAAGCCAATGACTGAACTGTTGAATAAGGGGATCAAATATGTTTGGAACTAAGCTTGTGAAGAAGCTTTCCAAGCATTAGTGAAGCATCTTACGACAGCCCCGGTATTAGCTCAACCGGATACAACCAAGCTCTTCGACGTATATTGTGATGCGTCCGGCATCGGGCTTGGCTGTGTATTGATGCAAGGAGGAAGAGTGGTCGCCGGCTCACGTCAACTTCGTAACCACGATCAGCACTATCCGACTCATGATCTTGAGCTCGCTGCTGTGGTGTTAGCCTTGAAGATGTGGAGGCACTATTTGCTTGGAAACTTAGTGCACCTCTACACCGACCACAAAAGTCTGAAGTATATATTCACTCAAAAGGAGTTGAACATGAGGTAATGGAGATGGCTAGAACTGATCAAAGACTATGAGATCGAGATTCACTATCATCCCGGTAAGGCAAACGTGGTTGCCGATGCCTTAAGCCACAAATCCCATGTCAACAGTCTGTCCATCACCCCACTTGAAGAGGAGGAGCCGAGTCTGTACTTGGTTCCATATGGGGCATTGTATAATCTTGCTCTCGTCCCTACAATACGAGAGGAGATTATGGAAGCTCAGAAGAAAGACATTTGAATGTCACACATTCGGAGAAGAATGAAGAAGGGTGAAATAAAATTCTTCCGAAGGGATGAACATGGTACTCTATGGTTCAAAGACCGTATAGTGGTACCCCGTGACATGAAGCTTTGGAAGAAAATCTTGGATGAGGCTCATTTGTCCAAGTATTCTATTCATCCGGGCAGCAACAAGATGTACCAGGATCTGAAAACCAGGTTTTGGTGGACACGGATGAAAAGGGAAATCGCAAAGTACGTATCCGAATGTGATACGTGTCGGCGTGTAAAATCCGATCGTATGTGTAAAGCCGCACAGCTGCAACCATTGAACATTCCGGCGTGGAAGTGGGAGGATATCGGCATGGACTTCATTGTTGATTTACCTCTCATATCTCACAAGAATGATTCAATTTGGGTGATAGTCGATTGACTAACCAAGTCGGCTCATTTTATTCCAGTACATACAAATTATGTGGCCAAGCAATATGTGGAGCTGTATATTGCAAGGATCTTGTGCTTGCACGGTGTTCCCCGCTCCATTATTTCAGATCGCGGTGCGCTGTTCGTCGCTCGGTTTTGGGAACAGCTGCACGCGTCATTGGGGACCAAACTGATCCGAAGCTCCGCGTATCACCCGCAGACGGATGGTCAAACTGAACGGGTGAACCAAGTGCTTGAAGACATGCTACGCGCTTGTGCCATCCACCGCGGCAAAAATTGGGACGATCATTTGCCGCTGGCGGAGTTTTCTTACAACAATGTCTATCAAGCTAGCATCAAGATGGCGCCGTATGAAGCTCTCTACGGCCGGAAATGTCACACACCCCTCAACTGGTGCGAGTCCGGCGAGCGAGTTATCTACGGTATTGAACTTGTGAATGAGGCTGAAGAACGAGTGCGAGTAATACAAGCCAATCTCAAGGCTGCTCAATCTCGTCAGAAGAGCTATGCAGATAAAAGATGCCGCCCTCTCCACTTCGACACCGGGGACCATGTTTATGTCCGTGTATCTCCGATGAAGGGAGTTCATCGTTTCGGAGTGAAGGGTAAACTTGCGCCACGGTTCATTGGTCCGTTCGCCATCATTGAAAAATGCAGACCCATGGCCTATCGCTTGGATTTACCGGCGTCGGTCGCAGGAATTCACAATGTCTTCCACATCTCTCAGCTGAGGAAGTGCCTCAAACCCTCAGCTGAAATCCGCACTGAAGACATAGAAGTTCTTCAAACGGACCTCACGTACACGGAGTGTCCAATCTGGATTATCGATGAAAAGACTCGCACCACAAGAAACCGGACCTTATGGTTCTACAAGGTCTTGTGGAGCAACCATACTGCTGATGAGGCGACAACGGAAAGCGAGGAATATCTACAAACTAATTATCCGGACTTGCTATCATCATATACCCTGTAAAGTTCCCCACTTTGCATTTCTTTCGGAATCTCGGGACGAGATTCTTTTTAAGGGGGGGAGGGATGTAAAATCCCTAAAAAGTGGTAGCAAGAAAAATTCAGCTCATGTACACTTAGGAAAAATGAGGGGAATTAAAACTTTGATTTATAACGGGGTAAGTTCAAAGTGAGGATTCAAACTTCCAAACATGGAGATCTAAATGCATAACTTGGATCTTCATATTCCAAATATTCAACCTTCCAAATTTTGGCTCATTTGGAGGAGTTTCAATATTTGTTTGGGATTAAAAGGAGAAGCCCTGTAATCTGAATTTCAAATTCAGTTTCAAATTCCAATTTACTCAATTTGCAAATTTGGTTCCACAAATGTGTTCTACACATTTGAATTAGCATCCATGCCAAAAATGAGAAGCTTTGGAGTTAGTTTGCTATGCTTTTGGAGCAATGCAAAAAAGAGAATTCAAATTTCACTAAAATTCAAATGATCAAACACAATTCAAACTTCACACCAGAATTCAAACTATTTTAATTCAGCAAGTTTAAACCATGACTTGGGGTGGAAGTATGGACTTTAATTATGAGTAGCTGGGGTAAAAATATCAGAGAAAAATTTGATTAAAAGAGGGGGAGGTGGGGCCCAGTAGTCATGTAACACCCCAAAAATGTTGTTAAGACCCTAAATCATGTTAAGAGGGGAATTTAAAAAAATTTGTACGTGTTGCATGTTTTGCAAAAATTCAAATTCAAACTGGAATTCAAATTAAACTCAAATCAGAAAAGAAATAGAAAAAGAAAAAGAGAAAACAGAAAAAAACCGGCCAGTGGGCCGAAACCCACCAGGCAGCCGCGCGCGCTGTTTCCTTCCGCTGACAGGTGGGACCCACCAGCTCGTCTTCTACCTCGCGCCGCGCCGGACTCCCTCTCACCCGAATCAAAACCGATCGGGATTTCTGCGTATCCCCGCTGAATTCTGTTCGTAGGCGACGCGGACTTGATCTAAACCACCCCGCCGCCCTCCCCCGTCTATAAAACCCCGGCCTCGTTCTGTTTTTCCCACGCGATCCGCCGATTTTCCTCCGGTGAGAACCGAGACTTCACCGGCGAATTCTGGCCGATCTAAGCTCGGAAATTCCGATCTAACTCGCTGGTCTTGATCCACCGCCTCCAGGGAACCTTGCAGGTGCAGAAAACTCGGTGACTTGCGGTGTAAACACAGAGCCGACGAGCCTCGCCGTGGTTTCACCTCGGACCTCGTCGCCGATCACTTTCCAGGACCTCCGAGCTCAAGAAAACCCCCGAGGTGAGATCCCCGACCTCCCCTCTACCGATCTATGACATAAAATCACAGTTCTAGGAAGAATTCCCGAAGATCCGAAAGTTTTCGACGAGATCGCCGCTTCCCGCCGCCGTGCGCCGCCGGCAGCGCCGCCCGCGCTCGATCAGAGCGACGTGGCCGCTTGAGCGCCGTTTATTTTAAATCGCACGGTAGGGTTTAAATCCCCGCATACCGGTTCGACGTTATAATCTCAGCCGTTGGTTTAAAATCAGACGGTCCACGTCAGCCCCGCGTTATAAAGACTGGAAATCTTACGTGCTACCCCCTGGGGTTCTTGGGAAATAAGAGCTAGCCCCAGAAACTTCTGATCTAGCCCCTGGAACTTCAGAAAATCATGTAAATTCATTTAAAAATCAGTTTTAGCCACTGGACTTAATAAAAATTAGGAAAAACCCCTCTGATAAGTGTAGCTATACCCCTGGAAATTCTGAAAATAATATTATAGACCCTGTAGTGGGGTGAGTTTACCTTTTAGCCCTGTTTAGTATTTAATTTAGGAAATTGAATATGTGGCTAGTGTTTAAAAATTAAAAAGTGGGACAAACATATTGTCAAAATTAAATTAAAAACTTTCTCAGTACTTAGAAAATTTTGGAGTGAGATAAAAATATATTTTGGGCTGAAATGAATCTGTTTAATTTATTAATTCACATTTATTAGTATAGGGACACATTTTTAAGTAAAGAATAGTTCTGAAAATAGGAAAAATAAATATAAAATAGTTTACATCAAAGGAAAAGGTCAAAAATATATTAGTAAATATTTTAGATCAGAACCTATTCTGTTTAGATGATGTGTCTTGTTATATTTATAATAAAGTTCACATTTAGGCATAGGAATTAAATCTGAAAATATAGCAACTAGTAAATGATAAATGGAGTTTCTAAAATCCAAAGAATTCAGTTTAGGGTTGGTAGAAATTCTGAAGACACATATGGAGAAGGGAAATACCTTTCATGCATACTTGGTAGCTAAAAGGTGTAGTAATTGAATATAAGGAAAATTACTTAAATTGGAAACTCATGTATAAAGTATGCAAGCATAAATGTGAATACAAAAGTAGGAATCATATACACATGATTAAAAGTGCATGTAAGCCAAAGGTCAACACACATAGAGTAAACACAACACATAAAAGTTGTGAATGGCTTTGTTACATGAGAATGTGTGGTTTATATGAAGTGGAAGTACGCACTATGTCTTATGGATTGTTGTTTTTCTTTTGCTATGTGAGATGGTATGATGTAGAACCTGCTCAAGAGCAAGTTATTCCTTTCCAAGATCAGGACTACCCATTTCAAGAGCAGCAGGAAGGAGGCAAGTGTCCTTGACCACTTTGATCCTATGCTAGGATGTGTAGATAGAATTATTTGCATTGTCAAATGAAATATGAAACCCATGCTAGGATGTTTCCCTAGAATTGCATTACCTTGTTTCCTTGTAGCTTGGGTTGGGATTTATTTTATCATGTCATTTATTATTATGCATATGCTTAGCCATGCTTAGAATGGGATATTTGGGATATGAGATTATCAGTTTATTTTACCATCCTCTTGAATGAGATATTGTGAGTTATGTAGAGGTAGGGATCAAGGAAAGTTGGATGTTTTGGTTGTGTGCTGGGTGCACGAGACTCGGATTTGTGTTTAGTACTTGCCTGGATCCTAAGGACCGGTTCATGGAACATGTAACCTGGCTTTACCGTGCCAACCACATGCTAAGATGGTGCAGCTTGGCCAATTAATTAGGTGTATCCCCGGCGTAGTATGGGTGTGTTGGATGGTGCCGGGGAATAGGTGTCAGCTGGACAACCATATGAACCGCAAGGCTCAAGAGGGGGCCACTGCAGCGGGGTTGGAGCCTCTTGTATGCTGTTAGGGGTGAAACCTCAGTGGGCCCACGCTCGTCGGGAATCCCTTTGTAAAGGTTTCGTAGTGATCTCCTGGCTACACACCTGGGAATTGTGAATGTGGTTCGTGGCCACTGGCATAATGGAGGTTCTTTTAGTCCACCCGGCAACGGGGGATGAAATCACTACATGTGGGTACAGTGGTGCAAACTCTGCAGAGTCAAAACTGTCATGACAGCCGTGCTCACGGTCAAGAGCGGCTTGGACTTATTCATGATTACAGGAGTGATGGTTTCGGAAGTTGAGAATGTTAAGCGGGGAGCTTAACATTTGAAATGATGTTATGGTTATTGGATTATGATGATGGGATGGGAGATTGGGACCATTTCACCTGTGTAGTAATGTAGGTGCTTAATAAGCTAAGGTGATAGGTATTAATTGCGTAGTGCTTTAACCATGAGTTCAACCTCTCCTTGTTCTAGCCATGCATGATATAATTTTCCCACACTTGCTGAGTACCATCGGTACTCAACCTTGCATATTTGTTGGTTTATATTGCTGCTCAGGTCAAGATAATGAGGTGGTGTATAATGACCAAGACTTTGGACCCGAAGAAGGTTTCTAGGTTCATGGAGACCCCCGGGCAACTCCTGTGATGGAGCCCTCAAGAATAATTATTCCGCTGCTAGTTTATTTACTTGTGATGAACTTTTTATTGTCCATTGAGACATTTGCTATGTAAGACTTATTTATATTCGACACCTGGCTTGTAATAAATGATGCTTCACTATTTGTCATCACATGTATGAGAAAATGATCCTGGCATACATGTGATATTCACCTTGGTTGTTCTTCAGAAAAACCGGGTGTGACAGAAGTGGTATCAGAGCCAAGGTTGCCCGTAGGAACGTGGACATAGGTAGAAATGGATGGATTTAAGGGCCCTGTTTTCTTAAAAACTATTTTTACAAGGTGTGTGTGGGAAATTGTTATTTAATGAGTCACTTTCTTCATCTTACCCCAATTTTCATTCAAAATAGGATTTTTGTTTAAAAAGTTTATCTAACCTAAGTTTAAAAGCTTTTTGTTTTTAGATGGTTCGCATGATTCGCACCGCTCGCAAGTCCACAGGAGGGAGAGTTTCCGTAGTTGTCCTTGCCGAAAGAGAAGAGAGCCGTCCGGTGACGTACCTTTCCTACGAATTGGCAGTAGGAGGCTTGTTGCGCCGTCTTCGACGTATGCTCGAAGCCGCCGGCAATACGGGCAAGCTAATCATCCACTATAACTCCACCAGGACCATCCGTGAGAAGAGGGAAGAATGGAGCTCAGAGATGAGGATTATACACGAAAATCAGCTGCTTAAGATCCACTGCTCTCCAGCTTGTAGAGCAACACAGGTCGATGCGGAGAAGGATGTCACCTGGGAGGCCATCACCTGCCAGAGCCACATCTATCATCGCCACCTGGACAGAACGGAGTACATGTATGTCCTCCAGCGTGAGAGTGGTACCACGGAGTACAAGTACCCACCAGTGCAGCAAGGGACTTCCCATGAGCACATGGACTTGTGCTTGGAGGATGCTGCTATGCTCAGCACTCGACTGCAAGAGTGTCAGCAAGAGCTTCAGGATGTTTGGGACACCCTGAAGGAAACGGAGGCGTTGCTGCGAGCCTGCCTGAGGGCGAGAGAAAGAGGAGATGGGAATGAACTGTGTGTCACCGTAAATGATACATGGACTCCTGACTCCCCAGATCGCCGAGCGATCAGGCGTCGTCGCACTTCTCCACCAGCAGCCTCCCCACCCAAAGCAGAGTCAGAAGGCAGCCGAAATGATGAGGAAGATCCCGAGGAGCCAGCTCAAGAAAACGAGTAGCGTAGAGTTTTTCCCTTAAATTAGAAGGATGTCGAGTAGTCGAGTCGTTACGTTAAGTAAATGGTGTGTTAATACTTGGTGTGTGACGTGAGTTGTGGAAGCCATGAGCAATTGTCCACAGCCTCGTCTTTAGATTGTTTTGCTTTGGTGTGTGAACCCACATGAAATAATGTTGCATCTATTATTGTGTGAGAAATGAACCCTCAGAAAAGTATAACAAAGCCTCAACACTTCAAAGTACAAACAAATGAAAGTAGTAAGATAATACTAAATGCTTTCAAGTTAACATTGGTTGATTCTGCCAGATGGCCGGAAGAGGAAAAGGACGTGCTGCAACCCCGCCAACAACAACGATGAGGCATGCAACCCTCATCTTTCTGGAGGCCAGGACCGGGGTGGTCGCCGTGAAGATGTTGATCCTCTCCACCAAATGCTGGAGAATCAAAATCAGCTCATCCAGAACTTGACTCAAGTGGTGGCCAACTTGCATCAAGTTCCACCTCCACAAGCTGCACCACGCCAACCAAGGTTGAGTGAGTTTTTAGGAACTCAACCTCCAAAGTTTGCAAGTGCTGCTGAACCTCTGGAGGCAGATGATTGGCTAAAGACCATTGAAAGCAAGGTGAGGATCATCCAGTGCCAAGGGTATGAGAGGGTGCTGTTTGCCTCTCATCAATTGCATGGATCTGCTGCTGATTGGTGGACTGCCTACGTGGCCGCCCATCATGACCCTGAGAACATCACTTGGGAAGAGTTCAAGCGTAGCTTCCGCAACCATTACATCCTAAAAGGTGAACTCAAAAACAAGAGGAAGGAGTTTTTGGGACTGCAGCAGGGAAACATGACGGTGAGGGAATATCTCACTAAATTCACTCAACTATCCCGTTATGCTCCACGAGACATAGAGACTGATGAGCAGAAACAAGATTGTTTCGTGGAAGGTCTTACCGCAGAAATGCAGTGTGCAATGTCCTCAAATGAGTATGAAAGCTTCCAAAAGATGGTGGACAGAGCATTTGTGGTGGAAAGGAAGCTGAAGGCCTTGGAAAATGAGAACAAGAGGAAGGCCGGGTGGTCACACCAAGCCTCAGGGAGCAACACCCACCCCCGTCTGATGCAGCAACCTGCAGGGCGGACGAATCGTGCTGCAGTACCCTACTCAGCACCAAGAGGGTACAACCCAAACTACACGCCTCCCGCAGCACCAGCACAGCCACAACGTCAGTTTGTACAGCAGCCTCGCCCCGCATATCCACCTCGACCAGCAGTGCAAGGACCCCCAAACCAACCCCAAGACAACAAAGGCCAGGCACCTAAGGTTGGCGTGCAATGTTTTAGCTGCGGTGAAGTGGGGCACTATGCCCATAAGTGCCCAAAGAAGAAGCCCGCGCAGCCACAACAGCAGAATGTAATGAGAGGACGGGTGAACCACGTCACTATGGAGGAAGCACAAGAGGCACCCGATGTGGTAGTTGGTAAGTTTCCTGCCAATTTACATCTTGCAACCCTGCTGTTTGATTCTGGTGCTACCCACTCATTCATTGCTCAAGGGTTTGTTAAGAAGCATGACCTAGCAACAACACAAATGAACCATATGCTAGCCGTAAACTCTCCGGGTGGAGAAATAAGGACAAGACAAGTGTGTCCCAAAGTGAACCTAGACATTAATGGGGTAGTATTTACTGCTAACCTCATAGTGATAGATTCACAAGGGATAGATATTATCTTGGGTATGGATTGGTTGACAAAACATAAAGGAATCATCCATTGTTCGACCAGAACAGTGGAACTAACTCACCCTAGTGGCACAAGAGTAAAGTTCATAACAATACACGAGCCTAGGAGGGACATTAGACTAAATCAAGTTGAGGTGAAAGTTGAGGAAATCAGGACCATCAGGGAATATCCAGATGTTTTTCCGGAGGAGTTGCCAGGTATGCCTCCCGATCGTGAAGTGGAATTCGCAATTGAGCTAGTACCTGGAACAGCCCCGATATACAAGATACCTTATCGGATGGACTCCAAGCAGCTAGAAGAACTCAAGGATCATTTAGGAGAATTGACGGAGAAGGGGTATATTCGTCCTAGTTCCTCACCATGGGGAGCTCCGGTGATATTTGTGCCCAAGAAGGACGGAACCCAAAGGTTATGCGTGGATTATCGTGCCTTGAATGAGGTAACCATCAAGAACAAGTGCCCATTACCCCGCATTGAAGACTTGTTTGATCAGTTGAGAGGCGCTTGTGTGTTCTCGAAAATTGATCTCAGGTCGGGCTACCACCAACTCAAGATAAGGCAATCTGATGTTCCCAAGATAGCTTTCGTATCTCGGTATGGACGGTATGAATACACCGTCATGCCTTTCGGGCTAACTAATGCCCCGGCATACTTCATGTATCTCATGAACAAGGTATTTATGGAATATCTGGACAAATTTGTGGTGGTTTTCATAGATGACATTCTCGTCTTCTCCAAAGATGAAGAAGAACATGAGAAACATCTAAGGTTGGTGTTGCAGAGGCTAAGAGAACACCAACTATATGCCAAATTGAGCAAGTGTGAGGTTTGGCTGAAGAGAGTTCCCTTCTTAGGACACATAATCTCGGAGGGAGGAATCTCCGTAGATCCCGCCAAAATCGAGGATATACAAAAGTGGAAGACACCTGAAAATGTCGGGGAAGTTCGAAGCTTTTTGGGATTGGCTGGATACTATCGACGGTTTATTGAGGGATTCTCTAAGATCTCGAGACCTCTCACCAAACTGTTGGAGAAGGGAATCACATT
This sequence comes from Neostapfia colusana, assembly GCA_030760725.1. NCBI lineage: Eukaryota > Viridiplantae > Streptophyta > Magnoliopsida > Poales > Poaceae > Neostapfia > Neostapfia colusana. The sequence goes on along the minus strand of JASWHV010000008.1, from coordinate 39,661,518 downwards.
CACATGGACGCCGCAGTGCGAGGCGAGTTTTCAGGAGTTAAAGGAAAGATTGACAACAGCCCCAGTGCTCGTTATGCCAGATATGCAGAAGAACTTTACGGTGTACTGCGATGCCTCTGGAAACGGGTTGGGATGTGTTCTCATGCAAGAAGGGCATGTCGTGGCATATGCATGCCGGCAGCTTCGGAAGCACAAGAAGAACTATCCTACACATGACTTAGAACTAGCCGCAGTGGTACACGCGTTGAAAATTTGGCGACACTATTTGATGGGGAAGAGGACCGAGATATATACGGATCATAAGAGTTTGAAGTACATTTTCACACAGCCAGATCTCAACCTCAGACAAAGGAGATGGTTAGAGCTAATCAATGACTTTGATGTGGGCATCAACTATCATCCCGGGAAAGCAAACGTCATGGCCGATGCTTTGAGTCGGAAAGTGCAGGTCAATAAGTTGAGCTTGAAGGACATGCCTGCAGAATTGAAGGACGAGGTTATAAGGCTCAATCTATGCCTGGTGAATAGTGGTGAAGCTATCGCCATGGAAGTGGACTCCACACTAGAGCGAGACATCTGCGAGGGTCAAAAGAATGATGAGAAGATACAAGAGATCAGAAAACTCATCAAGGAAAATAAAGCTCCGGGTTTTAGAGAGGATGAACAAGGAACGGTGTGGCACAGGAAAAGAATATGTGTGCCAGAAGTAAAGGAGATCCGTGAATTGATTTTGAAGGAGGCTCATGATTCTGACTATTCCATTCATCCTGGGAGTACGAAGATGTACCAGGACCTCAAAAGCAGGTATTGGTGGTATGGCATGAAGCGAGATGTCACGGAACATGTTGCCCTATGTGACACATGTCAGTTGGTGAAAGCAGAACATCAACGACCTGCTGGATTATTGCAACCACTCAAAGTGCCTGAATGGAAATGGGAAGAAATCAGCATGGATTTCATCGTGGGATTGCCTAGAACCCAATCAGGATATGATTCGATATGGGTCATCGTTGATAGGCTAACCAAGGTAGCTCATTTCATCCCCGTGAAAGAAAGCTACAGCGGATCCAAATTGGCAGAGTTGTACATGTCAAGGATCGTGTGTTACCATGGAGCGCCAAAGAAGATTGTGTCAGATCGAGGGACACAGTTCACCTCAAGGTTCTGGCAGAAGTTGCACGAAACCATGGGAACCCATCTGAACTTTAGTTCTGCCTATCATCCCCAAACTGACAGGCAGACGGAGAGAACCAATCAGATCCTTGAAGATATGCTGAGGGCATGTGCACTCAAAAACAATAGGAGTTGGGACAAGAACTTACCGTATGCGGAGTTTTCCAATAACAACAGCTATCAAGCTAGTATGAAGATGTCGCCGTTTGAAGCTTTGTACGGGAGGAAGTGCAGAACTCCCCTATTTTGGAACCAAACAGGGGAAAGTAAAGTGTTTGGTCCAGAAGTACTACAAGAAGCCGAGGCGAAGGTGAGGGAAATTCGCAACAACTTGAGGATAGCACAGACACGCCAAAAGAGCTACACCGATGTACGAAGAAGAGAGCTCGTTTTCAACGTGGGAGACTATGTCTATCTCAAGGTGTCCCCTATCAGAGGACTTCGTCGGTTCAAGGTGAAAGGGAAGTTGTCACCTCGATACATCGGACCCTTTCAAGTTTTGGAGAGGAAAGGCGAAGTGGCATATCAACTAGAGTTACCAGCTCGTCTGTCAGATGTGCATGATATATTCCATGTGTCACAACTCAAGAAATGCCTGAGGACGCCTGAAGAGGTGTTACCCATGAATCAAGTGGACGTAGCTGAGGATTTGTCTTATGCCGAGCAACCATACAAGATTTTGGAGACAATGGAACGCCTCACCAGAAATAAAAGAATCCGGATGTGCAAGGTGCAGTGGAAGCATCACTCAGAAGAGGAAGCCACCTAGGAGCGAGAAGATGAGCTCAAGTCACAATTTCCGGAATTGTTTTCTTAGAACCACCAATCTCGAGGACGAGATTTCTTTTAAGGGGGGTAGAGCTGTAACACCCCAAAAATGTTGTTAAGATCCTAAATCATGTTAAGAGGGGAATTTAAAAATTTTTGGACGTGTTGCATGTTTTGCAAAAATTCAAATTCAAACTGGAATTCAAATTAAACTCAAATCAGAAAAGAAATAGAAAAAGAAAAAGAGAAAACAGAAAAAAACCGGCCAGTGGGCCGAAACCCACCAGCCGGCCCACCCAGCAACCGCGCCAGCCCGCAGCCGCGCGCGCTGTTTCCTTCCGCTGACAGGTGGGACCCACCAGATCGTCTTCTACCTCGCGCCGCGCCGGACTCCCTCTCACCCGAATCAAAACCGATCGGGATTTCTGCGTATCCCCGCTGAATTCTGTTCGTAGGCGACGCGGACTTGATCTAAACCACCCCGCCGCCCTCCCCTGTCTATAAAAACCCCGGCCTCGTTCTGTTTTTCCCACGCGATCCACCGATTTTCCTCCGGTGAGAACCGAGACTTCACCGGCGAATTCTGGCCGATCTAAGCTCGGAAATTCCGATCTAACTCGCTGGTCTTGATCCACCGCCTCCGGGGAACCTTGCAGGTGCAGAAAACTCGGTGACTTGCGGTGTAAACACAACGCCGACGAGCCTCGCCGTGGTTTCACCTCGGACCTCGTCGCCGATCACTTTCCAGGACCTCCGAGCTCAAGAAAACCCCCGAGGTGAGATCCCCGACCTCCCCTCTACCAATCTATGCCATAAAATCACAGTTCTAGGAAGAATTCCCGAAGATCCAAAAGTTTCCGGCGAGATCGCCGCTTCCCGCCACCGTGCGCCGCCGGCAGCGCCGCCCGCGCTCGATCAGAGCGACGTGGCCGCTTGAGCGCCGTTTATTTTAAATCGCACGGTAGGGTTTAAATCCCCGCATACCGGTTCGACGTTATAATCTCAGCCGTCGGTTTAAAATCGGACGGTCCACGTCAGCCCCGCGTTATAAAGACTGGAAATCTTACGTGCTACCCCCTGGGGTTCTTGGGAAATAAGTGCTAGCCCCAGAAACTTCTGATCTAGCCCCTGGAACTTCAGAAAATCATGTAAATTCATTTAAAAATCAGTTTTAGCCCCTGGACTTAATAAAAATTAGGAAAACCCCCTCTGATAAGTGTAGCTATACCCTTGGAAATTCTGAAAATAATATTATAGACCCTGTAGTGGGGTGAGTTTACCTTTTAGCCCTGTTTAGTATTAAATTTAGGAAATTGAATATGTGGCTAGTGTTTAAAAATTAAAAAGTGGGACAAACATATTGTCAAAATTAAATTAAAAACTTTCTCAGTACTTAGAAAATTTTGGAGTGAGATAAAAATATATTTTGGGCTGAAATGAATCTGTTTAATTTATTAATTCACATTTATTAGTATAGGGACACATTTTTAAGTAAAGAATAGTTCTGAAAATAGGGAAAATAAATATAAAATAGTTTACATCAAAGGAAAAGGTCAAAAATATATTAGTAAATATTTTAGATCAGAACCTATTCTGTTTAGATGATGTGTCTTGTTATTTTTATAATAAAGTTCACATTTAGGCATAGGAATTAAATCTGAAAATATAGCAACTAGTAAATGATAAATGGAGTTTCTAAAATCCAAAGAATTCAGTTTAGGGTTGGTAGAAATTCTGAAGACACATATGGAGAAGGGAAATACCTTTCATGCATACTTGGTAGCTAAAAGGTGTAGTAATTGAATATAAGGAAAATTACTTAAATTGGAAACTCATGTATAAAGTATGCAAGCATAAATGTGAATACAAAAGTAGGAATCATATACACATGATTAAAAGTGCATGTAAGCCAAAGGTCAACACACATAGAGTAAACACAACACATAGAAGTTGTGAATGGCTTTGTTACATGAGAATGTGTGGTTTGTATGAAGTGGAAGTGTGCACTATGTCTTATGGATTGTTGTTTTTCTTTTGCTATGTGAGATGGTATGATGTAGAACCTGCTCAAGAGCAAGTTATTCCTTTCCAAGATCAGGACTACCCATTTCAAGAGCAGCAGGAAGGAGGCAAGTGTCCTTGATCACTTTGATCCTATGCTAGGATGTGTAGATAGAATTATTTGCATTGTCAAATGAAATATGAAACCCATGCTAGGATGTTTCCCTAGAATTGCATTACCTTGTTTCCTTGTAGCTTGGGTTGGGATTTATTTTATCATGTCATTTATTATTATGCATATGCTTAGCCATGCTTAAAATGGGATATTTGGGATATGAGATTATCAGTTTATTTTACCATCCTCTTGAATGAGATATTGTGAGTTATGTAGAGGTAGGGATCAAGGCAAGTTGGATGTTTTGGTTGTGTGCTGGGTGCACGAGACTCGGGTTTGTGTTTAGTACTTGCCTGGATCCTAAGGACCGGTTCATGGAGCATGTAACCTGGCTTTACCGTGCCAACCACATGCTGAGATGGGGCAGCTTGGCCAATTAATTAGGTGTATCCCCGGCGTAGTATGGGTGTGTTGGATGGTGCGGGGAATAGGTGTCAGCTGGACTACCATATGAACCGCAAGGCTCAAGAGGGGGCCACTGCAGCGGGGTTGGAGCCTCTTGTATGCTGTTAGGGGTGAAACCTCAGTGGGCCCACACTCGTCGGTAATCCCTTTGTAAAGGTTTCGTAGTGATCTCCTGGCTACACACCTGGGAATTGTGAATGTGGTTCGTGGCCACTGGCATAATGGAGGTTCTTTTAGTCCACCCGGCAACGGGGGATGAAATCACTACATGTGGGTACAGTGGTGCAAACTCTGTAGAGTCGAAACTGTCATGACAGCCGTGCTCACGGTCAAGAGCGGCTTGGACTTATTCATGATTACAGGAGTGATGGTTTCGGAAGTTGAGAATGTTAAGCGGGGAGCTTAACATTTGAAATGATGTTATGGTTATTGGATTATGATGATGGGATGGGAGATTGGGACCATTTCACCTTTGTAGTAATGTAGGTGCTTAATAAGCTAAGGTGATAGGTATTAATTGCGTAGTGCTTTAACCACGAGTTCAACCTCTCCTTGTTCTAGCCATGCATGATATAATTTTCCCACACTTGCTGAGTACCATCGGTACTCAACCTTGCATATTTGTTGGTTTATATTGCTGCTCAGGTCAAGATAATAAGGTGGTGTATAATGACCAAGACTTTGGACCCGAAGAAGGTTTCTAGGTTCATGGAGACCCCCGGGCAACTCCTGTGATGGAGCCCTCAAGAATAATTATTCCGCTGCTAGTTTATTTACTTGTGATGAACTTTTTATTGTCCATTGAGACATTTGCTATGTAAGACTTATTTATATTCGACACCTGGCTTGTAATAAATGATGCTTCACTATTTGTCATCACATGTATGAGAAAATGATCCTGGCATACATGTGATATTCACCTTGGTTGTTCTTCGGAAAAACCGGGTGTGACAAGTCAGCCTCACAACAGAGCTACCGCCTCTGTTTTGCTTCAGCCGGTCGCCGAGGCGCCGCCAGCTCCCGGCGTGACCCTCTCCCGAGGACGGCACCGCGCCAGCTCCTGCTTCTCGTCTGCGTGATCATCTCCGCACCCTCCCAGCTGCAGCACCGAAACTCTCTTTTGCTCCCTCGCACGCTCATCGCTTCTCGGTTTTCTCCCGCAAGGAAACTGCCCGGCGCCGTTTCTGTTCCTCCCTCGCACACACTCGCCCGAGCTCCGATGATCGAGCTCCAAGCAGCAAAGAGAAGCGCAAGTGCGTGCTCCAGCCTCCACCATTCTTCCACCTAAGTTTCATAGCTCGTGCTACGTGCAAACCAACACTTAGCGGCGACGTTCGGAGGTGCCCGGCGGAACCACGTTCAGTTCACCGTGGACAGCACGCTACGGCCGGTTTCACCGCCCCTTCCCTACACAAGAAAGGTGCGTTGTTGTCCGTAGATTGTGTTGCCAAAAGCCTCATGTAAATTGATCAATTGGGTAGTGAGAATTTTGGGTTTTACCAAACCCTAGTTCATAGCGACACCTCTCAGTCTACGATCAAATTCGTCACGCAGCAAGCTAGAGCTCATTATGGTCTGGGAGAAGCTTTGCTAGATCCCTACGGTCCTTCTCGCTCAAATGGCGCTAGAAACCATCAAGGACTGGTGAAGTTCTTTGAGTTTTTGTCACCGCCGTCGTGTTGCGGGCTTGGGTCGCCGGTGAGGTCCCCTCTCCGGTGGTTTTCATGGAGAGCGTGCTATGGGTCGACGCTGTCCAGGTGACACTGGTGCTTTTAGAGCAAACCCTAGCCTGAAAGACCCGCTGTTGACTGAGAACGAGATCGCCGAAGTGAGGTTCGACAGGGTCGCCGGTGCGAGCACCGTTCCGGCCTTTGTCATCCGCTCCCGACCCCACCATTGTGTTCAGCACGGTGTAGAACTCACAGGCGGCGAGTTTGGGGAAGTTTGGACCACGGGAACCCCGTCCCGGCGAGCCTCACCGGTGTGCACCTCCGCAGGAGGCGCGGGCAGCGCGAGGAAGAAGGAGGACCGGATCCTACCGGTCAGCCTCTGTACCGCTCGGGGTTCGGCCTGTGACACCTGATCCGGTGCGGCTGCGTGGGAATTAACCCTGTGGCCTCGGTGTTGCCGTCATCTGATTGGATAGCACCACGGGTGGGGCTCACAGCCAGGATTTAAACATTTCCACATTTTCCTAATTCAGTTCAAACTTTGGAGACCCATAACTTTGTGTAGAAAACTCCAAAAAGGGTGAGACAATTTTGTTGGAATCCTCATGAGGAGTACTTCACAGAGGAACAAATTTCACGTGTCCCAGGTTCAGAAATGTCTCAAGCATACCATTATTTTGCACACTGAGGACCTCGAGACATTGCAACCATATCTCTCCTATACCGAGCATCCAATCCGGATTATTGATGAAAAGTCTCGGTCAACGAGGAATGGGACGCTATTGTTCTATAAGATGTTATGGAGCAATCATACCACGGAGGAAGCGACTTGGGAGAGTGAAGAATACCTCCGTTCAAACTATCCGGACTTATTGTCCGCCCGTATTCGGTAATTCCTTCTCTACCGCTTCGTCTCTTCTTTTGGAATTTCAGGTCGAGATTCTTTTTAAGGGGGGGGATGTGAAATCCCACTTCTTATAAGAATCTTTCTAGCTGATGTCAGTTCAAAAAGATTATTCTAAATTCAAACACTCTCATGTAATAAAGCAAAGTGTATCTAAAATGGGAAAATCAAATCAAATTTTAAACATGGCATTCCACTGCAGCAAATGTGCAGTTGACTTCACCAATAAGTTCCATTTGTAGCTAATATCCTCTCTGCAATGTGGATGAAATTTGGAAATCTTTTACTAAGAATATGGGTTAGGGTACATGAGAGCTTCAAATTAAAAATGAAATTTAAATTTCCATGTCAACCTTGTCAAGTTTGAAATCTGAACCCATATTTGAGCTTCTCATATCAAACCTAACCTCCCTGCCAAGTTGAGCAAATTTGGATCTTGTTTGCTAATTTAAATGGAATTTGGAAAAGTAAAGAGGGGAGAAGTGGACCCCCATGTCATCCACAGAAGAGGCATACCACCTCTGTTCCTCTGCCGGGTGCCGAGAACGCGCCAGCGCGGGCTGCAACCCCCCCCCCCCCCCCCACGACGCGAAGCACGCGCGCGGCAGCTCCTGCTCGGGTGATCCGGCGGCCAAAGAATAGGAGCGCAGCACCCTGCCCACGTGAATCATTCCTCCCTCACCGTTCACACGTTCCCTCGCTCAGCTTCGAAGAATTTTACTGCCACCTGACTACTCTCTTGGTTCATCAGTGTAACACCCGGTTCCGAAAATGAACCAGTGATGCGCATGTGTGCCCAGGATGTTCATCACACATACACACATACTTCACAAACAGAATTTTAGAATATAACCATGTACAAATAGTGTTTAAGTACTTTATTACAATGACTCAATGTCTCAATCATGGATATCTAACTTATTCTGCAGCGGAAGACTCTAAACGACAGCGGAAAATAACTAAAGATGATGGGGCTCCACTCCGACTCCACAGGCATGTTGACGGTAGTGCGCACGCCTAGCATTCCACCTGTTCCTCGAAGTATTCTTCTCCTGTAGCTGATTTATATATGGGAATTCAAGGGTGAGTACATGTCATACTCAGTAAGTGCGGGAAAAGTATGACATGTAGCTTACAACAAGGTAGGGAACAAACGGTTTCATTGCAGCAAGCAAGGGGCACTTTCCTTGCTCCCGCGGTTCATGTTGCTCAAGCGTCTTCAAGTCTTGGTGCTGTAGTTCCTCGTAGACGGCCTCTTGAGCATGTTCCTCTACTCACGACCATGTACATACTAATAATACAGCAATCAAACGTCATGCACAAACTTTACTCAAAATGCAATGAGGTAGATGAATGCAAATCTTATAGTGCAGCTTATAATAATCAGTTTGCACGTGTTCTTGCAAGTTTTAGTAAGCTTTCATGGAGTTTTACAATGAATAAGGCTGCTGGAAATAAGTGTGGACGTGGTTATGATCTTAACTCGAGTAGTAGATCAATTCCACCGTCAAAACTTAACCGGAACGTGGTCTACCCAGGTGCAGAAATTCCTGCTCGCAGGGGGTGGGGAAAAACGGGTGTGTAGCAACCGCAGCGATGTGGTAAGAGGGGTGACGGGGACCTACCTCTCTTCTTCATCTCCTCCTCCTTGCGGCTGTACCTTTTCCCTTGCAATGGCAGCAGCTGGGGTTTTTATTTGGAAAATTGTAGAGCTGCGGCTAGGGCAGGATGTCGGGGCCTTCTTCTCCGGCGACGGCGAGGCGGGGCAGAACTTCGACTGCGGCCAAACTCCAGCAGGGGGCAGCGGCCAGGGCTTGGCGGCAAGGGGAGGGGCGGTGGCGAGGAAATCTGGGGCTGGGGGTGGCAACTAGGGGGAGGGTTTTATTTATAAGGGGGGGGGATAGCCAAGGGGGCTAGGATTTTAGCAATTCTTTTAATCAGGGGCTGAAATTTAATTTGACAAGAGGTGGGAGCTAGGGGCTGAGATTTAATCAAATATTTTCCACCAAGGGCTGAGATTATTTGGGGGAAAATAAAATCCCAAAAAAAAGAAAAAGGGGATCAGCTAGGGTTTCTCCCCCTTAGGGTGTGGCGGCCAAGGGGGAATAAAATCCAATTTGTGGGAAAATTCCCTAGGGATTTGGTGTGGCCAAAATGTGGGGAAAATTCACTAGGGGGAATTTTAGGGGGAAATTAGGGGTGAATTTTAGGGGGTGCGTTTGGGGAAATTGGGGGGGATTTAGGGCGGCCAGGGATTTATTTATTATATATAATTTTCTTTTTATTTTTTATATCTTTTTATTTTCTATTTATTTTTATTTCCTTTTATTTATTTGTTTGTTTCTAATTCCTTCCTTCATTTTCTTCTTCTTTATAAATGCTTCTCTACATGAAAATGGATGCAATGCAAGGTGATGAATATGAGGGTGTTACACTCGGCGTCTCGACGCTACAAGCCATATCATGGCCGATGTTCTACAGCAAAAAGGACAGCCCTAAGGTGCTCGACACTCCGAAACCCCTCCTCTTTTCTTTCACCACCGACGAAGAATTTCCCTTTTTACCGCAAGTGTGTTCATAGAACCGTGCTGATTGAATTTCTAAAATTTGTGGTGTTTAGTCCATCACGGCTTATGCCGAGTGAAACACATGTTCTAGACTTCCCTACGATCGTCAAGGATCAACAAGCACCAAAAAACACCAATTATAGGCTCTGTTCTTAAAAATTTTTGGGCCGCCGCCGGAGTTTTCCCTAGGTCACCGGTGAGCTCGTACTTGCTGCCCGCTTGGAGCAAATTTGGATTCATATCGGTGATTAGGGTTCTACCACGGTGCTGTAGGAAGAAGAACTGGAGCATTTGAGACATTGTGGTGCGAGTTTGCCGTCGCCGAAGTTGATCCAACGCCGTCGGCTGACGCGGGCGGGTTACCTATGACCGGTGGCCGTCACCGACACCACAAATGAGTTTCCCGTGGTCCCCAACTCACTAGTGGCGACTTTCAGCCCCGGGGGAGGATGGAAATCCCGGTCCGGCGACTCTCACCGGAGAGCGCCGCCGCTCGGGCTCTGCCTGCACGAGGTTGAAGAAAGCCCATGGGGCCCGCTGTCGGTGTTTTGAATTTTTTTGTTTTATTTCCAGATTTTCATCAATCTCTACAATCTTAACTTTCTGTAGGAAAGTCCAAAAATCCTCAGAAAAGTTTTTGTTACAATCCTATTGATGAGCACTATTAAGAGGTGTATCGTAATTTGTATGAAAATCCCTGGATTTGCCTCATTAATTCCTTTTAATAAAATTTTAGAAAATTAATTCTAGGAGTTCTGCTAAATAGAGAATTCTCAAATTTGGCTAGAATGTCAATCATGAATTCCCTGATCTCATTTTAAAATTTCAGCACCATTGGACTTGAGTTAGTGGGTCTAATTTTGTTCCAATTGCCTAGGTCCCTGAAAAATGGGAAAACAACATAGACTAATTTCAGAATTTTCCCGAAACATGTAAATTGGGTATAGCTCTGTAGGAAGCTCCAAAAATGGTGAAAACAAATCCTGTAGACTCATAATACTCCCACGATTCTGAAAAGCCTAAATTGGAGCATGTCAAGACCCTAGAAATTTCCTTAGGAATTCAGGAAAACCAAATAGCTTAGAGAATTCTTTAGACCATACTCTCCATCAATTTTATCTGAAATTTTGCAAGCAATACCTCTCTAGGATCTATGGACTAGTGTAAAAATTTCAGAGCAAATTGAAGTCATCTTATCCAGTTCTCTGCTGTTTCTTCCCAATTTCCTCCTTATGCCTACCATATAGTTATTCTGAACTTTACTCCATAAACATCCACTGCTCAAACTAAATTTTCCTCTGTTTCTGTACACAGCAAAGCTCACCACTCACTTCTAAATTGGTCTGAACCATTCTTAAGTCATAAAACCTTCTGTTTTATAATTCTCTTACTTGCATTATGAACTTGTGCATATTCATATCGGTAGGAAACACAACGAAGGAGTTCAACGAGGCAACCGACTCAGAGCAGCAAGTCGAGGCATTACTCGTCGACAAGCTACTGAATTTTATTTAAGATCGATCCTGCAACAATATAAGGCAAGCCCCGGTTTGCATTTAACAACATTTAGATATATTTTACTTTGTATCACTTTTATCGGGCTAGTGTGTATTGTGCGTTAGGTCAAGGGTATTTGACACTCCAATTGCATGACCCGAAAATCCTTGGAGTAGAAGGGTAGAACAGGTTACCATCATGTAGTTTTTACTAGGCATAAGTTGTATAAAAACCTATACAAGTCAGGTAGTTGGAAGCTACTCCTGACGCTAGAAATTTGGTTGAAATGGGTATGATTCTAGAGAATGAATTTACTTGGATGGAAAATGAGACTGGGCATAGAGTATGAGCAGCAGGATGATGGGGCCTGTGTTGCCATAGCTCTGCTTGTGTTGGTTAAGGACCGATTTGTATGCCACCCAGGTGAGCAAGTTCGAACAGTACTGAATGCATACTGGATATTATGGGGTCCAGAAAACCGATGTAACACGGGTACCCTCGTGTCGAAACTTATACCGCCATCCTTTGGGGGTTGGTGTCAGAGGAGTAAACCTACTAGCAGAGCAACTTTGCCGTGTTCCCTGTAGTGGGCCTTCTGATGGGTCGGTAGAACTGGTTCGGCATTGGGGTGACTGTTGAAATGTTGCTACATACGACATGTGTGAAGTAGTTGGTAAGATACTTCTGATCAGGCGTATGTGTCGTTTGTTTCGGGTGTGTCCGAATCACCGTCCCTCGCGGTTATTGAGTACCACTTGTTCACTGAGTTGTGACGTAGTAAGTATTTCCATATGAATTGAGATGAATCATTGCTATTCTGAAATTCAATAGTTCATTGTATTGCAACCATGTATTGTATAGATGTAGAGATCACAAAATTTATATTCCACTTTGGGCAAGAAAATATCGGGATGAAGTGTTTCTTGTTTGATTGTGGATTTCTGATGTTGGGATGCTCAAGGCGTATGAAATTGCTGCTGTAAAACTGCTAATAAGGATGTACTTGTAGGCGAGTCCCTAATGCAATAGATGCTGTCCTACTTTATAAATTCCTGCACATAGAGTTCATATTAAGTGGAGACGGTTAAGTCTTGCTAAGCATTCGAGCTCATGGTTGCAGGATTAGTGTTTTGCAGGTTGTATTAGTGTTGCTATGAAGATGGTTGTTCGGTCAGACACCCGACCCTCGGGTCGTACAACTCACCGGAAACCTTGCCGCTGCCTACACTCTCCTTGGAGCTAGTGAGAAGTGCCCGCGGGCTGGACGTCTTCTCTTGTGCGTAGCTAGGATCGAGAGTGTGTGTGTATGTATATTCCGCTGCGTGTGCCTTCGTGGTACAATATGTTGTAAATGATATTATGTTGAGAAATAAAAGACTTTGTATGTTTATGGTTTCTTTTCGTGTATGCTATTGGGTGCCGCATCGCACGGCACCACCCAATGCGATTCTGGGAGTGGGGACCCGGAGGGGTTCCTCACAATCCACGGTTCGGGAGTGACTTCCACTGTGACTATTACAGAACCGTGTACCTCAAAATGAAGAATCCCGTAGCAAAAAATCAATGGATCGATTGGGATTACATGGGAGAGAAGCAGGTTGAGGCTTTTCATCAAGTCCTAGCTGCTGTGGAGCTCCATGCTTTGAAGGATCTCATGGCCTTCAAATATGATTGGAATAATAAACTGATTGCTAAATTCTACTCCACATGCTACTTCTCACAACTGAATGCTATGAGAGTCACTTGGATGACAAATGGCCAACAATATACGATCTCATATGTGGATTTTGAAAAGTGTCTAGACTTAGAGGAAACTTTAGAAAATGAGCTCACTGTTCACAACACCAAGCCGATTGACAAGAATGAGCTTGATTTTCTTTATGATGGTCACTATCCGTACAAGCCCCCATCAACCAATAACATGAAGCTATTTTTTGTGGTGCTGAATCGAGTGCTGAGGAAGACCATTGCCCCCAAGGATGGTGATGTGGGAAGCATTCAGGGATATCTCCGCAACCTTATCAGCGTGAAGGAGAAATTCAACATCTTTGACTATATCTACAATGACATCTACAACATTGCTCATACTCCAAACCGCTCATGTGGCTATGCCCCGTACATCATGTGCATGATTGAGCATGTCACAGGTTTGGAGTTCGTCAAAGATGTCAAGCATCTAAGACTTCGACCTCAGTTCCTACAGCTCCACCTCCACCCTCTTCCACTATGAGGCAGTGAGCGTCTCAAGTCCAAAGAGACACGGAGGCTTCGTCCTTCACTAGAGGCTCCACTGGAGGGATACTCAAGATGCTTCAATCCATTTTTGCCTCCTACCACAAAGTGGAAGTAAAGCAGCATAAGGAAAACGTTGCTAGGAAGCGTCATGCCCGCTACATGAAGGAGAATGTCACAGCCATATGCCAAAAATTAGAGACGTCTACTATTAGCTCTCCAGAGATCTCCGAGGACTCCGATGAGGACTACACGGAGATTCCTAAATTGACTGAGGAGGAGCTTGCCTACTTTGGGATAGACTCCCCCACTCGCTCACAGGCTTCTCGCCAAACTAGAACTGATGATCAAGATGACGATTAACAGCAGGATAGCGAGAAGACTCAAAGTGTAGCCAGAAAGAAGGATGATGAAGATGATGAGTAGTCCTTCCCTATGTTACTTTTTCCCTTTAGTGTGTTATGATGCAAAAGGGGGAGAGATCAAGGGGGGAGTTACTAGAGTTACTAGTCATTACTAGGCCCTTTGTTGGTCATGGACTATTTTAAAAACTTGCAATGTATTTATGATTATGACTATGTGATGATGTTTCATGTAAGACTATGTAAGGCACTATATTATCTCATGTTTCATACTTTGTTGCTCATGTTCTTTTCATAACGTGGTACTCTCGTGACTATTACTCTTGGAACACCTTGCATGTTTACACTCACATTGCTAGGCACTCCACCATAAAGAATACGCATATGAGAATTCATCCATGGTTCATTCATATCACTACTCATATGAGTATACTTTATGAAAACTGGATTTGTTTACTCTCAAATGTTTTAACTTTGCTTGGTTGTCATCAATCACCAAATAGGCGTAGATTGTAAGTGCATCTAGGCATCCTCATGTGGGTTTTGGATGTTCGATGACAAACAAGTTAAGAGCTAACCAAACTTGCTTAGTGAGAGCAGGTCAAATAAGGAAAAAAGGAGAATAATACAAAAACAGAAAAAGATGGCCTTGATGAGAAAAGGAAGAATCATGGATGAAAAGACCCAAGTAAAGGAGAAAAACCTAGGCTCATAGTTTAAGATAGAGTGTGTGTGAGACACGTCTAAGAGTTCAATAGAAATCTCGGGTTAGTGCGGGAAGGGTGAGTGAGAAAAACACAAAGTCCAAAACAACGGACTAGTCTGCATAATAACGAACTAGTCCGGTGTAGCCAGACTTGTCCGACATAGCACGGAGAAGACCTCTCTGTGACATCGGACTAGTCCACATAAAAACAGACTAGTCCGTTGTAACCAGGCTTGTCCGATTGGCAACAACCTACCCTTCTCTGTGTGATACCGGACTAGTCCAAAGTCACACTGGACTAGTCCGTGCACCACAGACTAGTCCGTGTTAAAACGGACAACCACTCTCTATGCGACATCGGACTTGTCCGATGTCGTACGGACTAATCCGTATTATTAGGGTTTTACTCATTTAAACCCAACTGGCGGCTGAACTCAACATGAAAGATAACACAGGACTAGTCCGGTGTCTACCACGGACTAGTCCGGACTACTCATATCCCAACAGAAACATATCGGGACCTCTATAAAAAGGACCCCCTGACTCTTTTTCTAATAGACACAAACCCCAGTGCCGCCACAACATCCAAGACCACAAAAACACTCCTATCCACACATTCTAAAGCCCTAAAGATTAAGTTCTTGGGATTTGGGAGATTGAAAAAGGGAGATGGAAGAATTTGTCCTTATTGAGATCTTGGTTTGGTTTCCCTCACACACTCCTATTAATTATTGTGCAATTTTGGAGTGTATTGATCTTTATTAAGTTGTAAAACTTGTGGGAGCCATCAACTTGTGAGGAAGCCCCACAAACTTGGTGATTACCCTGATTGTTAGTGGAGATCAAGTCGGCCTTGGTGGTGACTTGATGAGGAAAGGGTTGGTTAAGACCCGACTCTGTGTGAGCTCCTCAACGAGGACGTTGATCCCTTGTGTGGGATTGAACCCCGGTAAAAATTACTTGTCTCGTGTACTTTTAACTCATATCATCACTAGTTAGGGTTTAATTTTGTGATTCTAGTTGTTTCCATTATCCATGTGATTTTAAGGTCTCATGAACACTAGTTAGTATCACTGGAGTAATTGCTCACTTTCCGCTGCAAGAAATCCGTAGAAAAAGATAAATAAACAGAGAAGTTTTGTTGAACCATGGACTAGTCTGCAGCAACACTGGACTAGTCCGGACTTTGGCTTTTAACTCTTTGCTGAGCATTTCAGGAGTTCAAAAAGCCTATTCTCCCCCTCTAGGCGCATTCACTTTCTCCGCTAGTGGCGGGCCACTCGGCAGATCCAAGCGGTCGTGGACGTCGGTCTGGGCGATCACCCAGTCCACCCTCCAGTGCTCCCACTTCCTAGGAGTGAAGGGCGCGATGCAGGGCACAGAAACCCTCCCTCGGTGCTGGAAGTAGTAAACCTCATGTGGCTTGTGCTTCTCCACGAGGCCCTCAAGGAGAAGAACACCCTGAAGAGCTGCACCGAAGGCCGCACGCACACAAACATCTCGCAAAGGTGGACGAAGACGGCCACTAGTGTGAGAGTGTGCAGCGTGAGGTGCTGGAGCTGGATCCCATACGCCTCTAGTAGGGTGAGGAGGAAGGACGAAGCCAGGAGGGTTAACCCGGACAGCGTGTATGAGGCGCCTCACAACCACGATGTTGCCATCGGTGTGAAGCCGGGAGAAACGAAGGCTAGAAGCCAGAGAAGATTGAGAGCGCTGGGGAGAGGAGGCTTCGAGCATGCAAGAGGAAGACGAAGATCACAAAAGAAGAGAGGAATCACCCTTATCCAAAAGGCTTCCTTTTCTACGTCCGCAACCTCTAGTAGGACAACAGGCACAACGTTTGGGTTTCCACCGCCGCGAGCTACTCGCCTCCCCCAATGACGGATGGGACCCAGGTCCACCCGTCAGACACTGGGGGCCAGGCGGGTAACTTCTCGCCGACGTCCAGCAGTTCCCGATAAAAGCAGCGCGGTGGAACTGCAGCGGCCGACCCAAGGGCCACCGCAATAAATACCCAGGGGCAACCCCTCGAGCACGTCGCCACGATCCGCCAGTCAAGAGCAGACACGCATCCACTACGCCGATGATGTTCTGCTGTTTTGATTGTCGAGTACGCCCATTACGCCAAGGACGTGCAGCGTTTTTGTCTCCCAGGTACAACCACACACCCACTATGCTAGGATCTCGCCACCACTTTGGCTTCAAGAGTACAGGTTCAAAGTTACCACGCAGAAAAAATGGAGGCCCCACCTGCGGGATCATTGTCTCCCCCGAGATGGGCCCGAGGGCCACTGTCAGTACCCTACAAACCGGGTAACCCCGTGTGGAGGTTTAAGAATAGCCCAGGACCCGCCTCCCTGCTGAGGCAGACGCTAGCAAGTCCACGTGTCCTTGGCCTCGGGGTCAGCCCCGGGGCTGCCGCGTGCGTCTAAGCTCTAGAGCCAACACGTGCCTTTGGTCCGGACCAAGCCTCCCCGCTGAGGTTAGGTCCGGAGCTGCCACGTGTATGTGGGCTCTGAACCTCCTCCCTAGTGAGGAGGGCTCCGGAGCTGACACGTGCCCTTGGCACCAGACCAAGCCTCACTGCTGAGCAGAGGTCCGGAGCTTCTACGTATACCCGGTCTCCGAACCTCCTCCCTGCCGAGGAGAGCTCTAGAGCCGACCTGGCCCTTGGAACCGGACCTAGCCTCCGCGCTGAGCAGAGGTCCGGAGCTGCCACGTGTACCAGGGCTCCGAACCTCCTCCCTGCTAAGGAGGGCTTCAGAGCCGACATGTGCCCTTGGCACCGGACCTAGCCTCCCTACTGAGCAGAGGTCCATTGCTGCCACGTGTACCCAGGCTCCAAACCTCCTCCCCGCTGATGAAAGCTCCAGAGACGACACGTGCCCTTGGCCCTGTACCAAGTCTCCCCACTGAGGTGAGGTCTGGATCTGCCACGTGTAGCCAGGCTCTGGGCCTCCTCCCCTCTGAGGAGGGCTTCGGAGCCGCCGCGTGTCCCACGATCCGTCGTGGGCCCTGGGTAAACATAGGAGTGCACTGTCAGACCCTGCATTCAAGGCTTGCGCCTTCCACAGAAGCTTGGCGCACGGCACACGCCTCCACCCTCCGCCCGTTCGCCATTACAGTGACAAGACAGGGCGTCCAGGCATGACAGCGGTAAAGTGCCGCTCAACGGCACAGTGCCACCCTGCAGAGTGAGGCAACGTGGCGACAAGACGGCGTCATCATCACCTACCACACGGTCAGAAGCACTCAGTACGCTAGGCAATTGGACTTAATTCCTCCACCAGTCACTCTACTCAGAGTTGTAAAAACTCTAGGCATTGTATAGAGTTTAGATAGCCCCGGGGCCGCCTGTCGGGCCCAGGGGCCTCATTGTAACCACCCCAGCCTTGTCCTATAAAAGGATTGGGGTGTCAACCCGTTGAGGGGTGGGTCCGGCTCTCACCCATTGAGAACACACACACATACTCATACACAATACAACAATCACCCCCATGGACGTAGGGTATTACGCTCTGGCAGCCCAAACCACGTAAATCTCGGTGTTCACCTGTTCTCTCGAGTTGGATCACCCTAGGGAAGTCAAGCCCCTCCAATCAAAGAACCTCCATAGGCTGCTCCTGTAGCAGGGGGGAAGTGTCGTAGCTACACTTCAACAGAGCCTAAGTCTCCCAAAAGCTTAACCGCTTGGAGAGGATATGGGGAAAAATGGTGAGAAGAAGTTGCCGATGGTCGACACCACCGGCACCGGCGAGAATAGTGCCAACGGTGAGCAAGGATTTAAGTCTTCGCCCAAAAAGACCAGAAACACCACCAAACAAGCCGATGCCTCCTCCCTTTGACATTGAGACTGAGGATGAAGATGAAGAAGTGAAGCGCCTTGCGGATCTTCTTCAAGGGCAAGAGACAAAGCAAGGAGGAGGAAAAGGCTTGAGAAGGAGAAGAAGCTCAAGAAGCCCGAAGAGGATTACACGCGATATCCTTTTAACTATGAGTGCTTGAACTCTCATTCCAACTACTTGTCTATTCCTTTGAGCAAACCTCCACATTGATGGCATTAACTATACCATGTGGAAGCAAAACATGAAGTTGCATCTTATTTCTCTCAATCCTACAATTTGGCATATTGTTTGTACAGGTGTAGATATCCCCGTGGATGATGAAGATCTTATCCCGTAGCAAGAATAACAAATGCACCGCAATGCTCAAGCGGCGGCCGTGCTCAACTCATCCTTGAGCCAAGAAGAGTTCAACAAGGTGGACGGGTTGGAAAAAGCCAAGGAATTTTGGGATATGCTCAAGATTGCACATGAAGGTGAAAGTCCAAACTTCCAAAAATGACTCCGCATGAGGTGCTTGGCAAGATCATCAATCACGAGATGATGGATATGAAAGCACGCCACGTCAATGACCTGCCAAGGTCACATCCTCCAAGACGAAGGGTGTTGCTTCAAAGCCTCACCCAAGTCCAAAGGCAAAGAGGTGCAAGCTTCAAGCAAGAAAGTGAAGAAGAAAGCACCGACATGGACGATGAGGAGTTGGCCTTCTTTATCAAGAGATTCAAGAGAATGATGAACAAAAGAAGAGGGTCAAACTATGAGAGCAAGGGCAAGGACAATAGCAAGTCAAGAACTAAGAGATCTTGCTACAATTGTGGCGATTATGGGCACTTCATTGTGAATTGCCCATATGAAAAGGAAGAAGACAAGAAGAAGAAGAACAAGGATGAGAAGCCTCAAGAGAGGAAGATGTTCAAGAAGATGAAGGAACATGGGCACGCTCATTTTGGCAAGGAGTGGGACTCCAACGATGAGTCCTTCTCCAATGATGCGGCGGAAGTGTGAGACCTATGTGTTCTGAATACATTGGCAATTAGGATAAAAGTTAGCATTAACATTAAAAGTTTTGAATATTGCCAAAACATTCTTCTGTGGCAAGGTCCAACAAGTTCTTTGTTAGGCCTGCCAAGTGTTGGCAAGGTCCGGCGAGCTCCTGCAAGGTCCGGAGAGCTTCTGTGAGGTCCGGAGCTTGTTTTTAGGGAGCTCCCGTGAAGTTCAACTCGTAGAACTGCAACGTCTTGTTTTTGCTTTTAACTCGCAATGTTTCAAACTTGCTTTATGGGAAGGTTTGCTTAGTATTAATTTGCTAAGTTTTTGGTGTGTTTTTGTGGTTATGGCTGTTATCATTTGATATAGTTTGCAACATGCTTATGTGACGTGCTCATGTAAGGTGTTGTGGTTTTCGAACTAACGTGAGTCAAGTCGAGGACTTGTGCTCGGAAGAATTGGTTGTTTATTCATGTGCAGGTGTTGCTTGAGTTCAAGACATGGCTGGTGACGGGATCCTTGGACTAGTCTCAGGGAGGAGATGAGGTTCCAACAACCAAGTTTGGGAGGAGCTGTGGTTGAGTTGATCGGGAGGTCGCCCAGCACGTTTGGATCAGGGGCAGTGCATATGAAGGTTGCGTGTACGTCGTTGGAAGGTGTTTGCACGTGTGCAAGGAGTGCATGGACGTGGCAACATTGTTCCAAGGCATGATGAAGAGAAGTGGACGTAAAGAATTGGTCGGGAAGGTCCAACCGACTAGGTTATGGACTCAGGCTGCGGCTGAGTCGTGTTTGACTCAAATATGGAAAGTTTTGAGTTGGTTATGATAGGATTTCGTGTGGGTCACGAATTTGAGTTGTTTTAGGAATGATTGGGACGTTCCTAAGGTGTCTGGAAGTCTTAAGATTGCTTCTATCTGCGTATAGAAGAGTCTTGAGCAGTATTGGAAAGTTACAGTTTGAATCCAAGTAGGAGTCCTAGTTTGAATTGGATTGGCCATAGAGCTGGTTATATAAGCAAGGGAGGCCAGAGCTCGTGGTGCACGACTTTGGGCTGTTCCTATTGTGTTTCTATTGAATAAAGTTCATAGTTTCGAGGAGCTTTTGTGCCTTGTTCGTCCGATTTGTTTTTCATCAAGTCTTTCTTGCCGAGTTTCTGGACAGACCGACGTTGCTTCGGTGTTTCGTTCATAACTCGAGTTTTACAGATCCGATTGACGTGATTATTTTTGGGTTGTCTTCACAACTCAATTATCTATCATCTGTGAAATGTTCACGAGCTTCGGATCTGTATTTTTTGAGATACACGAGTTTCTTTGCAGCGTTGCAGATCTGTTTTATATCGGGTAGAACAGATTGATCTTCATTTAATGTTTTGATCGTATCTCAAGTTTTACTTCGTGTTTTCAAGTGATTCTTGTTGCATTAGATCCGTGACTTGATTATCTACCTCTCTACTTGATTTTTCACGGTTGAACACGTTTGAAAACACTTGCACACACGGTTTCTTTAACCGATTAATTTTTTGCTGAGGAGTTTTTGTTGTTTCCGCTGCGAAAAGTGTTAATCTACCATTCACCCCCCCTCTGGTAGCTTTTCACGTGCTCTTCGATCCTACAATTGGTATCGGAGCCAAGGTGCTCTAATCTTTGTGATTTGCACGTGTTTTGACTAACCATCATGGAGAAGTACTCCGCAAAACCTTGTGTGTTCAATGGCATCGATTTTCAGGTTTGGAAGGCGCGGATGGAGGCCTACATACAGGCGTAAGGCTTCGCCATATGGGAAAAGGTCTACCGGAACTTCGATGTACCACCCAACGATCAAGTTATGGCTGCGAACATGAGAGATGTTGACAACAACAACAAGGCTCGCAACTTGATCATCCAAGGATTGACTCAAAGCGACTTCGACCGTGTTGCACACCTCCGATCTGCATATGATGTTTGGAAAGCTCTTTGTGACTACCATGAAGGATCCAATACGATCAAGGAGGTAAGGCAAGATATGTTCAAGAAAGAATACATGCGTTTTGAGATGCAACCCGGTGAGTCAATTGACGACCTTTTTGCTCGCTTTAATAAAATTCTCAGCAACTTGCGTAGTGTCAATGTTAACTTTTCAGATTCTGAAAATGCTAGACAATTGTTAGGAGCATTAGATATGTCAATTTGGGAGATGAAAGTTACATCTATTCGTGAATCTACTGTCATGAGTTCTCTTACTTTAGACGTGCTTTATTCTAAATTGAAAACTCATGAAATTGACATCATCTCACGTAAAAACCCCAACAAGTCTATTGCATTTGTTTCACAACGTGACATGTCAAGTTCTAGTCAATCATCATCTAGTGGTGCACTCTCTTTGCTGTCCTCTCTAACCCTTGAACAGATTGAAGAGTTTCCAGAGCATTGCAAAATGTGAGAACTAGAAGGAGAGGAAGCTCCGGACCTCAACGATGTTTTGAATGTGGTAAGACAGGACATTTTCGTACGGAGTGCCCTAACCTTTCAGGTCCGACTTCACGTGAAGAAAAGCAAACAAGGCCGAAGAAATCGTTTGCAAAGAATAAGAAGAAGAAAGATTTATCAATGCGCAACATAGTGCATAGTATGATCTCTGCACTTCAAGATTTTGGCTCAAGTGATGTGGACACCGGTAGTGATGAAGATGAAGAAGCTATGGCAAATATGTGCTGCATGGCGAGCAAGTCAAGTTCAAGCTCCGAGGAGGCAGAACACAACAGCGACGATGAAGAGGTATGTCCCACTTGCGAAGAAATGTGTGATGCTATTTCTCGTGCCACTGTTATATTAAAGAAAAAGGATAAAAACTTAGGAACAATGCTGTTAAAATTGAATCACTAGAATCTGAAATTAATCATTTAAAAACATTGATTCCTAGTGATGATTCTTGTTCCTCATGTGATTTAATTTATGAACAATTATCCTCTTTAAGAAGTGCACACGCATCTACACTTGATAAACTTGAACTTGAAATTGAAAAGAACAAAGAGTTTGCTGCACTTATTGATAAAAATTTGAAAGATGCTTGTTGTTCTACAATTGATTTGCATTGTTCTTCATGTGATGATCTGAATAAGAAACTAAATGATGCTATGAATGAGATTTCTATTTTGAACAATGCTTTACGTGTGCATGAAGTTAAATATTGTTCAAATTGCAAACTAAAAGGAAAAACTTCATGTGAAAACTGCTTTGATCTGTCCAATAAACTTGATGACATGCATAGGACACTAGATCGGTTTTCTAATGCAAATAAGAACCTAAACTTGCTGCTGAATTCTTTTAAGTCTTGTAATGATAAAACTGGTTTAGGTTTTAATTCTCATGCTCATGCTAAGGCACACCCACCTAAAGTTATAAAGTCATTAGGAAGCGGTTTGATTCAAACAGCTCCTAGACAAAAAGAGGTGATTTTCAAATCTGCAGGAGTACTGTCCCATTCGGGTTCTAATAAACGTGTTGCTTGCTCATCTAGACATGATAATAAGGTTATTTTTCATTGTACCTACTGTGGTAGAGATGGTCATGTCATGGATTTTTGTTATAGACTAGCTAAACACGATAAGAAACAAAGAATACTTGCTAGATCATATAACAACCAAGCAAAATCTGCTAGACCGAATGTTCGGAGCTTGCAACCTGCTGTAATGAGTCAAAAACTTGCTCCTGGACCTACTGTTTTTTGTGCTACATATAACACATCTTCTAAGTCAGTAGTTGGGAACAAAAATTTTCGATGTTTGGCTCATAAACCTGCTGTACCTTCTCAGCTTTCGCGTGTTATTCCTACTGGACGTCGTGTGACTCAGTACTGGATTCCTAAAAGTATTTTAACTAACCCCAGTATTGAGTCATCGACGTATTGTGCTGCTGTGTAGGTTTCACGTTTGAGGAAGGAGAACATTTGGATTGTGGATTCAGGTTGCTCACGCCACATCACCGGTAACAAAGAATGGTTCTCCTCTCTCTCTTTTGTGTCACGTGTAGAAAATGTTACTTTCGCCGATAACTCTTCTACTCCCATAATTGCTAAACGTTCGGTTAGAGTAAACAATCTCTACACTTTGAAAGATGTGGCACTTGTTAAAAATTTGAAATACAACTTGCTTTCGGTTTCACAATTGCTAGATGAAAATCTAGAGGTTAGCTTTGCTAAAAATTGCTGCAAGGTTGTAGATTCAAAAGGTGAGCTTTTGTTTAACATGTCTAGGTTTGGAAGAGTTTTTAAAGATGATTTTGATTTGTCAACTTCTAAGCATCGGTGTCTAGTTGCTAATGATACAAAGGATCTATATTTTTGGCATCGTAGACTTGGTCACATAGGCTTTGATCATCTCAGTCGTGTTAGTGCTCTCGATCGCATACGTGGGCTGCCGAAGCTTAAAAAGGACAATGATATTGTGTGCTCTTCTTGTATACATGCTAAGTTTGTTGCAGGTTCACATGCTCCTCTCACAATGACCATGACAGCTGAACCGGGACAACTTTTACATCTTGACACAGTAGATCTGGCACGTGTTCAATCCTTCGGAGGTAAATGGTATGTGCTTGTGATTGTTGATGATTATTCCAGATATTCTTGGGTTTATTTTATGGCATATAAGAATGAAGCTTTTAGTCATTTTAGAACTTTATTTCTTAGATTATCTATTGATCACCGAGGATCTTTAAAAGCAATTAGAAGTGATAACGGAACTGAATTTAAAAACCAATCCTTTGATCACTTTTGTGCTGAAAATGGAATAGATCATCAATACTCTTCACCCTATGTACCACAACAAAATGGTGTCGTAGAAAGAAAGAACAGGACCTTAGTTGAGATGGCTAGGGCTATGCTTGATGAATATCAAACTCCTAGGAAATTTTGGGCTGATGCAATTGCAACCGCTTGTTATGTCTCAAATCGTGTTTTCTTGCGTGCTAAGCTTGGAAAAACCCCATATGAGCTCCGGTTTGGACATAGGCCTAGTGTTACACACTTTAGGGTTTTTGGTTGCAAATGCTTTGTTAAGAAACATGGTAATCTTGATAAATTTGAAGCTAGATCTGTTGATGGCATGTTTCTTGGTTATCCATCTCATACTAGAGGCTACCGTGTGCTTTTACTTGACACTAACAAAATTGTGGAGACTTGCGAGGTTTCTTTTATTGAAGCTAGCCCGAGTACTAGCTCTGATATTGCAGGTCCGGATCCATATCCGCAGGGGGAGAGTATTTTTATTGAAGAAGATGAAGAAGTGGTGCTGCTGCCCGAAAACTCGGAAGTAAATAACGATCAAGCTGCTGATTTTGCACCACAACCAGCACCAACAGTCACTACTGCTGGTTCGGACCTTCCTCAATCAACAAGCTCTCCTAATGAAAGGTCCGAACATGAAGAAGAAGGTGCTTGTGAAGTGTCTACTCCCCTCCGAATACTCAAAAGTCATCCTCCACAACAAATCATTGGAAGCTTTCATGAACGAGTCACTCGGTCCAGGTTTTGCGATCCAAACTCTCATGCTCATTCTTCTTTTGTTGCTTATTTTGAACCCAAGGATATATCACATGCACTCACTAATGAATCTTGGATTAATGCCATGCAAGAAGAGTTAGAAAATTTTGAAAGAAATAATGTTTGGAAACTTGTACCTCCACCTCAAGGTCACACATTAATTGGAACTAAATGGGTATTTAAAAATAAGCAAAGTGAGGATGGGGTTGTGGTTAGGAATAAAGCTAGGTTGGTTGCTCAAGGTTTCACTCAAATTGAAGATCTAGATTTTGATGAAACATTTGCTTCTGTTGCTAGATTAGAAGCTATAAGAATTTTATTAGCATTTGCTGCATCTAAAGGTTTCAAGTTATATCAAATGGATGTTAAAAGTGCTTTTCTTAATGGCTACATAGAGGAGGAGGTTTATGTTAAGCAGCCACCGGGTTTTGAAAATCCAAATTTTCCTAATCATGTTTACAAACTGTCCGAAGCCTTGTACGGTCTAAAACAAGCCCCTAGAGCATGGTATGATAGGTTAAAAACATTCTTACTTAAAAAGGGGTTTACCATGGGCAAGGTTGATAAAACTCTTTTTGTACTTAAGCATGGCAATGACTCATTATTCGTTCAAGTGTATGTGGATGATATTATCTTTGGTTGTGCTTCTCATGATCTCATGTCCAAGTTTTCAGCTATGATGAGTTCAGAATTTGAGATGAGTATGATGGGAGAACTCACATACTTTTTGGGGCTGCAAATCAAGCAAACAAAAGAAGGAACTTTTGTGCATCAAACTAAGTATACAAAGGACCTTCTTAAGCGCTTCAACATGGACAAGTGCAAGCCTCTTCGGACACCAATGGGAACAGCAACAACACTTGAACTTGACGAAGATGGTGACCCGGTCGATAAAAAAGAATACAGAAGTATGATTGGATCACTTTTGTATCTCACGGCGTCAAGACCGGACATACAATTCAGCGTATGTCTTTGTGCACGTTTTCAAGCTTCTCCACGTTTTCAAGCTTCTCCACGTGATAGGAAAAGTACTTCGGGTGCTTGTCATTTTCTTGGTAATTCACTTGTTGCTTGGTCCTCTAGAAAACAAAGTTCAGTTGCACAATCCACGGCCGAATCTGAATATGTAGCTGCGGCTAGCGCTTGCTCACAAATTCATTGGATTGTTCAAACACTTAAGGACTACGGGGTTGATTTAGATAGTGTTCCACTGTTTTGTGATAACACTAGTGCAATTTGTATTGCTAAAAACCCCGTGAAACAATCTAGAACTAAGCACATTGACATTAGGTATCACTTTCTTCGTGATAATGTTGAAAAAGGAAACATTGTGCTTCACCATGTCGATACCGAACAACAATTGGCTGATATTTTTACAAAACCTTTGGATTTCACTCGTTTTTATTTCATTCGTAGTGAAATAGGGGTTATGCATCCTCATGGCTTAAATTGGGGGGGAGTTTTTGAAACTTTGAAAGTCTATGTGTGACTCTGAAACTAAAATAATATGAGCATAGTATTTCATACATATATGACTTTGTGATTCATTTTACAGGCTGAAAGTTCTTACTACATTACTCATGTTATACATTTTGTAGTTTTTGCCATGACTAGTAATTGGAATAATTATTTATACTAAATCTGGTCATGATCGAACTTTCTTGCTGTTTTGAACTTGTTGCGTGCTCACAAGTGCTTTTAATCATAAAAAATTAATCAAGTGATCAGCTCACATGTTGAGTTTTCAAATAAAAATTTGAGAAAAGATCAAGAGAATATGCATGCATCGCACTTCTTCTTTTGAGATTGCTTATCATTGCACTAAGATATGAACTTGGAAGGAATTGTGTATGACTAAGACCATGTCCTTAAGCTTCTGATTGGCAAATGACATAGGCTTGGCTTGGTTGGTTAGAATAAGGCTGATGCGGCATATAATCTCTTGCAAATATCATATGATCAACTTTGTGACTTAAATGATTATGAATAATAAAAATGCAGCAGCAAGTGTCATGTTTTCAGGTTTTGAAATAGTTGAGTAAGGGAGATCATGACTTGCTTAAACTGAAAAATACATTTGATCTCTAGCATGGCTTACACTACTTTATGTATCTCATTGATGTGATAGTGTAAGTAACCTAATAGTAGACTTGGATGAGCTTTGTTTTGTATGTATATGTTATAATATGCTCATAACATTTAAAATTTTCTCTTTTGAACCTTGCTGAATACATTGTCAAAGGGGGAGAAATATGTATAAGGAGAGATTTTTTTTACACTTTGCATATGTTATACACTTTCTTCCTTCTCTGATTTTAAAAATGGGGAGAAATTAATAAAGGGGGAGAAATGAGTTTTCAAAGCTTTTCAAAACTTTTCATAAGCCAATGTTCGGATTTTAATTGGTGTTGCCAATGCATTCATCAAGGGGGAGATTGTGAGACCTATGTGTGCTGAATACATTGGCAATTAGGATAAAAGTTAGCATTAACATTCAAAGTTTTGAATATTGCCAAAACATTCTTCTGTGGTAAGGTCCGACAAATTCTTTGTTAGGTCCGCCAAGTGTTGGCAAGGTCCGGAGAGCTCCTGCAAGGTCCGGAGAGCTTCTGTGAGGTCCGGAGCTTGTTTTTAGGGAGCTCCCGTGAAGTTCAACTCGTAGAACTGCAGCGTCTTGTTTTTGCTTTTAACTCGCAATGTTTCAAACTTGCTTTATGGGAAGGTTTGCTTAGTATTAATTTGCTAAGTTTTTAGTGTTCTTTGGTGGTTATGGCTATTATCATTTGATATGGTTCGCAACATGCTTATGTGATGTGCTCATGTAAGGTGTTGTGGTTTTCGAACTAACGTGAGTCAAGTCGAGGACTTGTGCTCGGAAGAATAGGTTGTTTATTCATGTGCAGGTGTTGCTTGAGTTCAAGACATGGCTGGTGACGGGATCCTTGGACTAGTCTCAGGGAGGAGATGAGGTTCCAACAACCAAGTTCGGGAGGAGCTGTGGTTGCGTTGATCGGGAGGTCGCGCAGCATGTTTGGATCAAGTGCAGTGCATATGAAGGTTGCGTGTACGTCGTTGGAAGGTGTTTGCACGTGTGCAAGGAGTGCATGGACGTGGCAACATTGTTCCAAGGCGTGGTGAAGAGAAGTGGACGTAAAGAATTGGTCGGAAAGGTCCAACCGACTAGGTTATGGACTCAGGCTGCGGCTGAGTCGTGTTTGACTCAAATATGGAAAGTTTTGAGTTGGTTATGATAGGATTTCGTGTGGGTCACGAATTTGAGTTGTTTTAGGAATGATTGGGACGTTCCTAAGGTATTTGGAAGTCTTAAGATTGCTTCTATCGGCGTATAGAAGAGTCTTAAGCAGTATTGGAAAGTTACAGTTTGAACCCAAGTAGGAGTAGGAGTCCTAGTTTGAATTGGATTGGCCATAGAGCTAGTTATATAAGCAAGGGAGGTCAGAGCTCGTGGTGCACGACTTTGAGCTGTTCCTCTTGTGTTTCTATTGAATAAAGTTCATAGTTTCGAGGAGCTTTTGTGCCTTGTTCCTCCGATTTGTTTTTCGTCAAGTCTTTCTCGCCGAGTTTCTGGAGAGACTGACGTTGCTTCGGTGTTTCGTTCATAACTCAAGTTTTACAGATCCGATTGACGTGATTCTTTTTGGGTTGTCTTCAAAACTCAATTATCTATCATCTGTGAAATTTTCACGAGCTTCAGATCTGTAGTTTTTGAGATACACGAGTTTCTTTGAAGCGTTGCAGATCTGTTTTATATCAGGTAGAACAGATTGATCTTCGTTTAATGTTTTGATTGTATCTCAAGTTTTACTTCGTGTTTTCAAGTGATTCTTGTTGCATTAGATCCGTGACTTGATTCTCTACCTCTCTACTTGATTTTCACGGTTGAACACGTTTGAAAACACTTGCACACACGGTTTCTTTAACCGATTGATTTTTTGCTGAGGGGTTTTTGTTGTTTCCGCTGCGAAAAGTTTTAATCTACCATTCACCCCCCTCTGGTAGCTTTTCACGTGCTCTTCGATCCTACAGGAAGTTGCAACTGTCGCTATCAAGAAGCCAGCGATGAAGAAGGCACTCTTGCCAAACAAGGGAGAGTGGAAGAACTGAAGACACACATGCCTCATGGCAAAGGAGGGAAAGCGAAAGGTTAAATCTAAACTCTCCGTGCGTTCCATTAAAGATAAAGATCTTGATAGTGCCAGTGAGAATAAGTACATATTTGAAGGTTTGAGCAAAAGTGCTATAATTAAAATGAAAAAGCTCCCCAATGAAATCTTATACAAGGAGGAACTTCTTGAGGAACAAGATGATTTGCTTGTCAAGGAGAGGCAAAAGAATCTTAACCTTGAGAAGCTCCTCGAGCTTGAGAAGGAGAAGAACAAGGCACTTGAACTTGAACTTGCGAAATGCAAGGAGACTTCTTCAAGTCTCAAAAGTTTGAATGTTGTGCTCCAAGATGATCTTGTGACTTTGAACAAAGCAAACAAAAGTCTTGAGTTACATTTCACAACTCTCAAGTCAAGTGTTTCCTCTTTCTCCTCAACAAGATCAAACTTGTCTAATGTGGAGTCGAACACTAAAACTTGCAAATGTGCCAGTCTTGTACTTGACTTGAAAAATGAGCTTAACATGGCAAAAATAGCAAGAGTACACCTAAGGGTGGCATTTTTTATAAGGAGAATATACTCGATCACAAGGTCTCCTTTGATTAAAGATGGTCTTGGCTATTCAAGAGGAAGAAAGCAAAATGCTAGAATTCCCAAGAATAACAAAATGCATATTGCTTTTTTCAAGGAATGCTCATATCAAGCCAACAATGAATATCATGCATCTACTTCTCTTGAAATAATCAAATTTGATAAAGATGCTAAAAATGCCAACTTGACTGTGTTTCATGATTTTGATGTATATTATGTGCTTATGAGAAGCAAATTTGGTTATGTCTATGCTAAATATGTTGGGCCACTCCGCAAGAGCCCAAAGCCTTGTGTGTGGGTGCCCAAATGCCTTGTCACTAACCTCAAAGGATCCAACCAAGCTTGGGTACCCAAAACCAAAGCCTAAACTTGTTTTGTAGGCTTACTCCTCCGCTGGTACAAAATGGGTGCTAGATAGTGGATGCACCAACCATTTGACCGGAGCGAGAAGAATGTTTGTGGAGTATGAAGAAAACAACGATCCATGTCAAGGTATCTACTTTGGCGACAATAGCCAAGGGAAGGTACTAGGTATGGGTAAAATCTCTATTCCTCCACAACACACTGTTTCTCATGTTATACATGTTGAATCACTAGATTATAATCTTTTATCCATATAAAAATTATGTGCAAAAAGGTTATAATTGCTTGTTCACTGACGAAGGCGTGATTGTCACCAGAAGAATTGATAACTCAATTGCCTTCAACGATCTGCTCAAGGAATAGCTTTATCTCATGGACTTCACCGCTGATAAAACTAACCTTGACACATGTTTGATGGCAAAGACCAACATGGGATGGTTTTGGCACCGTAGGCTAGCCCATGTCGGTATGGGGAATCTTCAAAAACTTCCAAAAGGCAATCACGTCCGATGTCTTAAGAATGTTGTTTTTGAGAAAGATAGGCCTTGTAGAGCTTGCCAAGCCAGGAAACAAGTCGGAGCAGCTCATCCCGCCAAGAATGTGATGACAAGAATGAGACCGTTGGAGATGCTACATATGGACCTTTTCGGCCCCATTGCTTACATTAGCATTGGCGGTAACAAATATGGTTTAGTTATTTTTGATGACTTTTCCTGCTTCACTTGAGTGTTTTTCTTGCATGACAAAGATGAAACTCAAGGTGTCCTCAAGAGTTTCTTAAGGAGAGCTCAAAATGAGTTCTCCTTGAGAATGAAGAAGACAAGAAGGGACAATGGCACAAAATTCAAGAACACCCAAGTAGAAGAGTACATGGATGAGGAGGGCATCAGGCACGAGTTTTCGGCACCCTACTCAACCGATCAAAATGGGGTGGCCGAAAGGAATAACCGGACTCTAATAGAGATGTCAAGAACCATGCCTGATGAATACAAGACATCCGATCAGTTTTGTGCGGAAAGCAGTCAACACCGCCATGCCACAAACCGCATCTACCTCCATCGCCTATTGAAGAAGACTCCATACAAACTTCTAACAGGCAACAAACCCAATATCTCCTACTTTAGAGTATTTGGTAGCAAGTGTTACGTTCTTAACAAGAATCCTAAAATTTCAAAGTCCGCTTCAAAATCCGATGAAGGTTTCCTGCTTGGCTATGATTCAAACACCTACGACTATGTGTATTCAACAAAACCTCCGGTTGTGTTGAAATCGCACGTGAAGTGGTGTTTGATGAAACTAATCCCAAGTGGAGCAAGTTGATCAACGTATGCTAGATGAAGAAGAGGCACCATGTATGGCGTTGAGAAGGATGGCACTTGGTGATATATGACCACAAGAGCAACAAGGCCCAAGTGACCCATCCTCATCACAAGAGATGCTCCAAGCACAAGATCAAGCCCAAGTTCCCCAAGATCAAGAACAATATCAGGATCACCATGATCAAGACATTGAAGATCAAAATGGTGGCAATGATCAAGGGGGAGATGAAGACGAAGAACGAGATGAAGAAGCTGGATCAAGACCAAGTGTACCACGCCCAAGAGTCCATCAATGTGTTCAACGGGACCATCCCGTTGTAAACATACTTGGAGACATCTCTAAGGGGTTAATTACTCACTGTCGAATGGATAATTTTTGAGATCACTACTCCTTTATGTCTTCATTGGAGCCATTTAAGGTTGAAGATGCCCTACGAGACCCAGATTGGGTGATGGCCATGCAAGAGGAGCTCAAGAACTTCAAAAGAATCAAAGTGTGGGAGCTTGTGAAAAGACCTAATTCCAACGTGGTAGGCACCATGTGGGTCTTCCGCAACAAGCAATATGAGGATGGCGTGGTGACAAGAAACATATCTCGACTTGTGTCCAAGGGGTACTCACAAGTCGAAGGTATGGATTTCAATGAAACTTTTTCTCCCGTAGCTAGGATTGAATCTATTCGCATATTATTGGCCTATGCTACTCACAACGATTTCAAGTTGTATCGAATGGACGTGAAAAGCGCCTTCCTCAACGGTCCGATTAAGGAGGAGATGTATGTGGAGCAACCACCCGGCTTCGAGGACCCTAAGTATCCTAACCATGTCTTTAAGCTTCATAAAGCTATCTACGGCCTCAAACAAGCTCCTAGAGCTTGGTATGAGTGCCTTAGAGATTTTCTCATTGACAATGGTTTTAGGATAGGAAAGGCCGACTATACACTCTTTACTAAGAACATGGATGATGATTTATTTGTATGCCAAATTTATGTCGACGACATAATATTTGGTTCTACTAACTAATCTTGATGTGAAGAGTTTAGCGAAATCATGACGGAGAGATTTGAGATGTTGATGATGGGAGAATTGAAGTTCTTTCTAGGTTTCCAAGTGAAACAACTAAAGGAAGGCACTTTCATATGTCAAACCAAGTACACTCAAGATATACTTAAAAAGTTTGATATGGAGAAGGCCAAGCCCATCAAGGCGCCAATGGCGACAAACGGACATCTTGACCTCAACCAAGACAGCCCTAGCGTGGATCAAAAGGTATACCGTTCCATGATCGGATCCCTTCTTTACCTTTGTGCATCTAGGCCTGATATTATGTTAACTGTATGCATGTGTGAAAGGTTTCAAGCCAATCCTAAGGAGTGTCACTTGATAGTTGTAAAGAGAATCTTGCACTATTTAGTTCATACACCTAACCTAGGGTTGTGGTATCCTAAATGGTCCAAGTTCAATCTCATCGGATACTTCACTGAGGATTATGCTGGATGCAAAGTGGATAGGAAAGTACCTCTGGGACTTGCCAATTCTTGGGTAGGTCCCTAGTGTCATGGTCATCCAAGAAATAAAATTCTATTGCCCTATGCACAGTCGAAGCAGAGTATGTCACAGCCGGAAGTTGTTGTGCACAACTTCTTTGGATGCTACAAACTCTAAGGGACTATGGTCTCAATATGAACCATATTCCACTCCTATACGACAATGTGAGTGCCATTAAGATTGCTCATAACCCTGTTGAACATTCTAGGACCAAACACATTGACATCCGACACCACTTCTTGAGAGACCATTCAATCAAGGGGGATATTGTTATTTCACATGTGAGAACCAAAAAACAACTAGTCGACATCTTCACCAAGTCACTAGATGAAAAACTCTTTTGCGATCTTAGGAATGAGCTAAATATCCTTGATTCTCGAAATTTGGCTTGAGATGTTGCACATCTGATTGTTAGTTGTTTATTCTGTTCAAAATGATGCATGTCTTCGAAAACTTGCCTCCCTCAATTTTGCTATCAAACTATTTTTGATTATTGTCTCCTTGAATCATGGTCATTGTATGATGTTTGTGTGCTTTGCTGGCCATATTCATTGAGAATACTTGTGAAAACTTAGGCCATATAGATCATTCCTTGCAAATTTCTCAATATATATGAGAATTTGTTGTCTAGGACCGGGTTAGTCCGCCCTTAGGGCCGGACAAGTCTGACCTCCTAGACAAGTCCGGACAAGCTCAGACAAGCTCACATCGGACTAGTCCGGCCTGTCACCGGAATTATCCGTACTTCCAAATATGTCCGGACCTGGTCCGGCGACTGGACTTGTCCGGTCTCCCCACCGGACTAGTCCGGACCTTGGGAACTTAACCCAAGTGTGGGGCCCGACTCCTCCCATTCCATTCAAACACATCTCAACGTGCCTTCTCTCCTAAAACTCGCCCCCATTGGCAATTTTTGAGGATTTCTACCAAAATCTTCAAACAATTCGTGCTTTTAACTCTTTGGAGCCTCGAGAAGTCAATCCCCAGACTTCTCCGCCCTCCAATACGGTGTTTTGCTCGGATTTGAACCTTCAGGGTACGTTTTTGAACAAAATCTAATCCCTTCTAATCCTTCATTTATAGGTTGTTCTTCCCATAACCTAGGATCCCTATTGCTTCATAAACACATTGTGATACTTTCCTTGCGCTATTGCGACTTATTACTGAGATTTGTAGAAAAATACCCTAGTTAGTGTTTAACACTGGTGGTCTGGACCAAGGACGGACAAGCCCGTCTTAATCTAGGGTTAACTTCTGACTTAGTGAATTTGCTGCACTTCTATCGCAATAATCTTTTGCTCTCAATTCATATATTATCTTAATTGTTCTTTCAGCGTGTCTCGGCGCGATAACTCTCCTCCTCTCTCTGACCTGGAGCTCGAGGCAGCTCGCCAAAAGCTTTATCGCCGCCGCGCGGAGGAGGACGCGACAATAGCTCAAGAGCTAGCTCGTCGCGAAGCTAGAACCAAAAAGAAGCATGACAGAGATGCAGCACAAGCTCAAGTGGTAGAGGAGCACACTAGCCGAAGGAAAAGGCTAGTCACAGTTGGAGACAAGGAAACGGCCGAAGCGGCCTATAAGGGCAAAAGACCTATGGTTGAAGGAGAGAGAGATAAGGGCAAAAGAAAGGCCCCAACCAAGAAGGTGCCTGCCGAGAAGGCCGCACCAAGGAAGAAGGCACTTTCCAGTAGTGGGTTGGTCATCCGAGAGGAAGATGATGAAGCAACACAAAGTGATGAAGACCGTGGTGAGTAGAGTGAGAGCGACGATGAGTAGACTTAGGCTCTCTCCTTTGTTCTCCCTTAGTCTTTTCCTTTTTGGTGTCTTGGCTCCCACCCCTGTCGTCCCGTCCGTACCCAAGCCTCCCTCGCACCAGAATTACGTTACCCCCCCTTGCTCTTTTTGAAAGGTATTCGAGTTCTGCAAGAATTGTGTTATTCCCTGCTGCAGTGCTTCTTTCGATGTGTTTGTTCCGAACTGGAGTCCGACAATTGCAGCGATTGTTGAGCTCGAGAAATGTTGTATCTGTCATTGCTGGAGGAAAATATGGCAGGAGGTGCTCTTTGTTGCAATTGTGGCTTCCATCGGCAACCTTGCAATAGCCTCATGATGCTATATGGCCCCCAAATGTTTACGTCCTACTTCTGGAAGGTCTTATATATGGATTCAATATTGTTTTGTCTTGTCCTACTGCATGGTGTTCAGGATGTCACTCTTGCCATCGCCTGATTGAAGAATTAGTCCTGGGGTTCATGTGGTACCTTCTTTGTTTTTATTTGGATTGACCATATGCGATCTCACCAACAGGCATGCAAAACATTTTATTTGTAATTGAGAGGAAGTCATATGTTTTAATGTATTTTGTTAAGTATATTATCCGGCGGTGGCTGTTGGTAGAGATGTCTAGAATAAAGTTGGTGTGATTCAAGTTACTATATTGCAATTCCAAATAATGAAATTGTTTTTCTTTTGTATAGTCATGCAAAGCTTTTGCACTGTTGTACATTTTATAGTTTATTGTATATCAATGCTTTTGCACTGCTGCAACATCTCTCTCTTGTGTGAACTTAGTATCAAATGTTCATGTAATATTTTGAGATAATAGACTTGTTTCTACTTGTGCATGGAGATAATGGTAATGTAATATGTTAGTAATTTATATTGTTACGTAGTTGATTATTTTAGTTTTCTAAGAAAAATTCTAGTTCATGACAAAAGTAATTACATACACTTCACTATCCTCAATAAACATACAATCAATCTAACCATGTGCAAGAATGTCATTGCATTCTCAAAACCCTCCTTTCTAGAGTTGAGGAAGGCCTTTCACTGGAAGAACAAGTGAGGTACATTGGAAAAATAAGCATTCCAACTTAAAATGTGCTTGCTATTTGTGTTTTTTATATGCGTTTCACTTACGCGGCTGCTGGTCAACCGGATTCTTATCATGACACAAGTGTGTTGTATCATGCATTGAAGGAATCTGAGAAAATCTCATTTTTTCCTAAATAATATAAAATTTAAAAGATTTCACAAATTAAATTCACTTTACTATTCTCAAAATACATACAATCAACATGACAAGGGCAAGAATGGTATTACACCCTCCAAAATATTTTTTCTGTAGCTAAGAAACAGTAGTTTAGCCAAACACCACCATGGACACCTCTAACTCCACGGCAGAGTTGCTCCACCCCAGAGTTTTGGAGTAGAGTTGCTCTACTGTGGAGCAGAGCCATGCCGAACATGCTCTTAGATATTCAAAAGAGAACGCTACTTCGTAAATGGCTCTATAGGCTCTTAACAATGGAAGGCACATGGTGACAATTGTTACGCAACAAACATTTAGGCTCGAAAACACTATCCCAAGCCTATTGAAAACCCGAGGATTGCCATTTCCAGACCGGTCTTGTGAAGGTGAAACAGGACATTCGCGGGTTTGGAACCTTTACAATCAAGAACAACAAGCATATTAGATTCAGGAAGATAAATAGTTTTTACGTCCACTTTGAGGGAGCAATATCCTTATTTATACCATGTGGTTCGCCAAGAACAGGCTACGGTAGTGGATGTTTTCTTTATTCCACACCATAATTTTCCATGGTGTCGGGACCTTATAGGCTCAAAATTAGTAGACTGGTATGAGTTGAGTACATGCCTTGTTGATGTGGTTCTAACTGAAGAACAAGATGACTTTTGGTGGAATCTAGTCCCGAATGGACAATTCTCAATGAAATCACACTATCTGACTCTAATACACTCGGATGTACTAAACATAAAAAGAAGATTATGGAGTATTAAAGCCCCTTAAAAAATAAAGACTTTCCTATGGTATCTAAGAAGAGGCGTTTTTCTTACGAAAGATAATTTGGCTACATGTAATTTGGAAGGTGTTGCTTTTGTAAGAAAAAAGAAACAATTAAGCACTTGTTCTTCGAATATCATTTAGCGCAGGTGGCATGGGGGGTTGTTCAAGTGATGACAAATCTTACTACACCTTTGTAGTGTCTCAAATATGTTTGGTACTTTGGAATTAGTAAAGAATTAAAGTCACTTGCTTTGTTGGGAGTTGCTGCCATTTGTTGGGCAATTTAGCATTATAAAAATGATTTTTTAAAAGGAAGAAATATTACTTCCTATTTGCAGGTTATCTTGATGGCTACACAATGGCTCCATATTTAAATTGTTCTTCAGAAGCCTACATTACAGGATATGCTCTTAGCTATATGCAGGGGACTGGAGAAAGTGGTCACGAATATTTTTTTCACACACATGGGTGGTGATCTAGTATTCTGATTGATTACTACTAGAGTGTTTGAGGTTCTTTTTTGTATTCTTAAAATTAGGCCTTCTGCATCATAAATGCACAAGCCAGGAAAATGTTCTTGTTGCTCTACATGAAAATCAATAAAACTCTCTTATAAAAAAAACACATCACACTGTTAAGGGCAGAGCAAACAGACGCGAGCTCCCAATTCGGTCATAGCCTAAGGCTGATAATGACTTCAAAAAATGAATTAGTAAAAACAGGGGGCGGATCAGATTAGGATTGGGCTAAATATATATTTATTTTTGAACTAATATTTAATAAAGGCCAAAATATTGTGAAAGGACCTGTGGGAGAAAGCCCATTACCACCCATAGGCTAGCCTGCTCCCGGGACTGTGCCACCACCTCCGATAGTGACGCCTCACCCTTCCACATGATTTCATAGCACAATGCAGATCTTCCCCAGTGGCATGTC
This sequence comes from Neostapfia colusana, assembly GCA_030760725.1. Classification (NCBI taxonomy): domain Eukaryota; kingdom Viridiplantae; phylum Streptophyta; class Magnoliopsida; order Poales; family Poaceae; genus Neostapfia; species Neostapfia colusana. Next base: position 39,624,021 of record JASWHV010000008.1, on the reverse strand, counting down.
TCTTCTCCTTCTGCCCTAATCAGGATAGGACTATAATCAGAACATGCAGGATGACACAAGGTGTCGTACCATAGCTTGCCGATACATATCCCACTAAGGTTGGTCGGTACAAGCTCTATTGAGACGAACACGAACATTTTGTGAACCCCTCTCCTATTATCATACGTGAAAGGCAGGCTGAGAAACTCAAGTCTTGCAGCTTACACAACATAAGGGTGTTCCTGAATGCTACCATATGTTGTTCCCCTCTCAGAGTTAGAAAAATGTTCATATTTCCACATTGCTTCATTAAAATCTCCACACACAAACCAAGGTTCCTTAGATCGGTCCCTTAGTTGACTTAGCAAATTCCATATCATTCGTCTATTCTGAACCTTGGCTCTCCATAGACAAAAGTTCCTCTCCAACCATTATTTCTAACTGGGGAAACTGAACACTGACCAGCAACAGCTGAAATTTTTCAGAAAGAGATGCAGTACAAAGGCATTGAGATTGTTGAATAATCTTGCTGTTGCATTATTTAATTGGTAGTGTTTACTTGCACGTTTTGCATGGTAGTTAGGGGTCTGTAACAGACCAGCTATTTTCTCAGTCGTTCATCTGCATGTAGCCTGGTTCTGGCGCCGATAAAGGCCAGTTAGTTGCACGTGGATCATGGATCGCCGATCAGTGGCATGGAGGCCGCGTTGTGGGAGTTGTGTGCATCATGTGAACGTTGTATATCTATATATATATTGCTGATCAATGGATAAGTACAGCGCTTGCAGCATAAGAAATATTCCCAACAGACTCTGTTCTGCAATCCTATGTTACCGAGCGTGTAAAGGTCCAAGATTTCACTTGCTAAAGTGTTCATCACATTACACACAACACAGCTCATTTTATTGAGATTTTATGAACGCCTTTGAAGAGCAAGTAACCCCATCAATAGGATGATTAAAGGAAAACTGAGAAATTCAAAAGTAGGATTTCCCACATGTAAACATGAGAGGCTGAGCTCACAAATAGGTCCTAAACATTCTTAGAAATGCTCATGCCATGTTTCATGCAAATCCAAACCTTTTTGAGGCACTTTTGGATACAAGTATAAAAAGGGCTAGTTTGAATGTAAATTCAAATTTCAGCTACTTTCATCACGTGAATTCAAGAGATGGATTTATATTCAAACTCAGCATATTTTTCTGAGTTACTCCACCAATTTTCATCTCCATTGGAGTTGATCTTGTAGGGAGCTATATTTGAACTAATTCAAAACTGAATTCGAAATTCAAATTCAAGTGTGAATAAAATTTAGCTAAACCAGCTCAAATTTGAGGAATTCAAATTTTGCTCTTGATTTAGTGGTGAAGCCTATAATTTAATTGTGAGTAGATGAGGTGAATATTAGCTCAAAATTGAAAAGAATTAGAGGGGAAGGGGACCCACTGTCAGTGACTGAATTTGCACTGAACCGACTCATTTCAGTGCGAGAGCTCGTGCGAGCGCAGCTGCGCCACGAGGAAATCCACCTCGATGGTGAATTCCACCACACGGTGAAAATTTCGGCTCAAAGGCCAGCAGGACAAGCTGCTTTGTCCGTTCTTTTCACTCTTGCGTGGAAACCAGCTAGCACTCGCGCCTCTTCTTTGCTCCCTCTCATGATTTTCCTTCCGCCTCTCTCTGTCCACCGGCGACCGGCAGATCTCGGCAGTTTCACGCACCACAACCGAAGAAGAAAAGGTGTGCCATGCCACGCTCAAACTGTATGAGAAAACAGTGTGCTGTTTCATGCGGTGTAGAGCGATTAGTTCTCATTTCTTCCCATGGTGTGTATTAGGGTTAGCAATCGGACGACGGTGAAATTCGTTGCACAGAGGCAACCGCCTCTCGATCTGCACACCACACACGTTGTAGAGGTTCTTGCGCTCCTCCCCGATAAAATAACCGGCGAGAAAGACCCACCGGAACCCTAGTTTCACCGAGGAGCAGTTCGGTGGAAGAGGGGGTCGCCGGTGAGGTCTGGTTTGCCAGCCTTTTGAGTCCAAACTGAGGCCATGCCAAGCTTCCCGAGGCCCCCCTGAACGTGGTGACGCGATTAGCGCGCAAAGAGGGTGGCCGGAGCGACGGGAACACGGTGCCGATGAGGTGCAGTGGCATAGCGCTCGTCGCCGCCGAGCTACGACGGTTAGCCATCGGCAGTGATGTGTCCATCGTGTTCAGCGTCCAAAACTAGGTCGGGGCGGCGAGTTTCACCGTCGCCGGCGAGATAGGTTGCCGGGAATGCCAACCTCGTCGGAGTTCCGGCGGCTCGGGGTGGCGGCGTCGCGAGGTAGACGAAGACCCCGGCCCCACGTGTCAGCGACCCTGCAAAGGACGCAGGTGTGATGGTTTAATTTAAACTAAGCGCGTGGGGCCTGCTGTCAGCGACTGTTTAAGGGCGGGAAGGATTTTCTGTAGGAAAATAAATCAGGAATCAGCCCAAGCTTTAGAAATTCATAACTTTGTGTAGAAATGTCCAAATTTACTGAACCAAATTTTGTCGGATTCAGCTCTCTGAGTACTTTCCAGTAAAACAGGTTTCATCTTTTGAAAGTCTCTAGTTTTGCAGAATTAATGTCCTCAAGTTTTAACTGTTGGAAATTTTCCCTGGAGATCCACATTATGGAAAATTCTAAAATTTAGCTAGGACGTTCATTTGAATATCCTTGGGTCAATTGAATAATTTCAGATCCATCTGAGTTAATTAAGAGAAATTTTCTCAATCTTACAGGCTTAATCCTAAAGAGGGTGAGGGTAGTGTCTAAGTCCTCGCATAGCATATGCCTTGCTTAATGTCTTACAGGCTTCGGTACAAGTCGAGTAGTTGGAATCTACTCGCGAGTATAGGATTCACCTCATACGGGATTAGTTCGAGATGGGAGATAACTTTAGTAAGAAAAATGAGACTAGGCAGGGGCGTAGGATGCAGCAAGAGGATGTCTTATGTGCATAGCCCTCCCTGTGTCGACTGAGGACCGATCTGTGTGTGGCCCCGCTGAACAAGTTTGAATGTATCAAAGGCATATCGGATATATGGGGTCCGATAAACTGTTGTAACCTATACCTCCGGGCGTCGAGGCATAGCGCACCAATTTATAGGTGTAGGTTGAGGGCGGCAAGGTGGAAATCCGCTAACAGGCATAGAGAGATGCTCTGTGTAGGGAACCTCCTGCTCGTTTGGGTGCGACCGGTTCGACGTTTGGGCTGTTTTGTGAAAGGTTATCCCGTACGACATCGGTTGAGCATGTCATTGCAGCTCCGAGGATGGGCGTAAGACATGCTATTCGGGTGTCCCTGCAGGTGTATATCGAGGCGATTCGCCGTCCCTCACGGTAATGAGTACCGCTTGTTCACTGTGTCGTGACGTAGTAAATAAATGGAATGATTGTGATGCATTACTGCCATTATGAATAAGTTCTATTGCAACATGTGTGCCACCAAATATTACTCACTAAGTTTCATATTTATGAACCGTTAACTTGTGGCAAAAAGATGAAGTAAGGATGAACTCATAGGCGTGTCCTTTGCTGCAGTTATCCATCCTACCTTTGGTATGACATGCATGTAGAGTTTCTTGTGTAGGAGAGTCGGATAAGACTTGCTGAGCCATCGTGCTTATGGTTGCTACTATGATTGTTTGTAGGTGAGGAGTACCCCACTGACTCAGAGTATGGGTTTACCGGCAAAGGTTATCCTCCGTTGTGAACTACGGCTGTGTGGGAACCGTGCATGCCGCCCTGAAGCCGGAGTGTAGCTAATGTGGGTTGTACGCAGGGATGGACAACTGACTTTTGCTGGTTAGGGTTAGGCGTGAGTTGTATAGTTAATTTCCGCTGCAGTTAACTCTGTAAAGTAGATGTAAACTGTACGTTTGTACTAGTTTTGTACAAATTCAGTAAGTTTGAATGTAATACTATGTTTTTCTTTTCGTCTGTGCTGTCAGGTGTCGATTATGCGGCATCACCCTCTGTGATCCTGGATTGTACGGATTTCGGTACGTCACAGGCTGGCATCAGAGCTTCTTAGGGTATAGCACACTAAATAACGATAGTATTACGGGAAAACTTAGGATTACGGTGAGGAATTGCTAGTATGCCCAAATAAGGACTATATTAGTATAGTTACTTAAAGTGGCATGACTAACTTACGTGTTAAAATTCTGTATTCCGATTATGTAATGACGCACCTACGCGTAAGCGGTAAGGTACGCCACCGAAAGCGGTCAATTTCGGTTAGCTCCCTCATGCGAGGAATGTAGCATGAGATGTTCCGTTCGGCAACGAGCGGAAAGTGAATCTGTTTTCTAACACTCTTCATGTCTTAGAGACATATGAATAGCACTAGCCTCCAGTGCGCAAACCCAGGGGCAAGAGTAGGAGACCCCATCATGTGGTTTGTAACATGAAGTATGTGCTCTAGGACTTGTTATGTTCTATGGGGCATACGAAAACGCTGGTCCACCGGTGTGCTTAATTGCAAAGGTGTTGAGCCCTCCGTCGGGTGGTGAATAACCCTGCCATGTACCTTGAGGCATGGCTGCAGTCAAGGACGGCCGTATGGCAATGATACGGGCGTATGTAGTTAATTTCAAATATGGACCTGCCTGAAATGTCAAACCATTTGAGTGAGTCATTATTGATTGTTCTTCTGCAGGTGCTAACCACGTACGTATCTCGGGTAGCACATGTTTGCGAGAGACGGTTTTTAGTGCCACGGTTGAGTCGTATATGGCGGTATAATCTAGTTAGGATTTTCCATTTTGTGAGGAATGTAGTACTGACATATAAGAATCATTATTGCATTAAAACAACTTTGAAAAGGAACTAATATAACCAATATTAGTTCTTAGGACCCTGCATTTTTATGATAAACTAAAAAATTGAGTAGTTCAGCCCAAGGAACTTGAAAAACAGAGTGCTCTGTTTCGGCAGAAAGTTTGCTGGACTTTAATAGAGCATAACTCACCAGTTGTTTAGCCAATGGAGATGTGGGATATAGTTCTGGAAAGGGTTTTGGGTGCTATACAACTTTGTTGTAGACTCCCAGAACATAATAACACATCAAATGGGTTGAAATTCCAGGTGAGTGTAAACTGTCCAGAACCAGGACAGACTCAAAACTCTCTCTGGACTATTCTGTTTTTCAATCATAACTTCCTGTAGAAAAATCAAAAATTGTCATAGGATACATTTTTGACATCTTTTTAATTCAAAGTTCTTACAGTTGTTGTGGCGGACCGGAATCCGCTCATCCAGGACCTCAGAGGGTGGTGCCGCACGATGTGACACCCGACAGCACACATCATAAGAACGATATTGTATTACATAGAAAACCAACTGAAATGTACAAAGTAGTACAATACTTCAGTTACAAACTAGTGTTTATTTTACAAAATCGGAAGCTATGTTTATACAACTCACACCATCTACCTAGCAAAAGTCGGTTGCCCAGCCCTATGGCAACCCACACTAGCTGCATTCCTCAGCTCAGCGCGGCGTGTACGGCGCCCACTCAGCCGTGGTCCCCGACGGAGGGTAGCCCTCGCCGGTGGACTCGTACCCGAGTCCCTGGTATACTCCTCACCTGAAAAACACTTATAGCAGCAACCGTGAGCACGATGGCTCAACAAGACTTAACCGACCCACCTACACATGGAACTCTACATGCAGCTCACACCAAATATGGGATGGTAAATTTGCAGCAAACGGACACGCCTACAAGTTCATCCTTATTTCATCTTTTAGCCACAAGTTAACAGTTCAGTAATCTGAAATTTAGTGAGCAATATTTGGTGGCACACATGTAGCAATACAATTATACATATCAGCAGAATTGAATCATAACATTCCATAATTTATCTACGTCACAACGCATTGAACAAGCGGTACTCATCACCGCGAGGGACGGCGAATCGGCTCGATATACTCCTGTAGGGATACCCGAAGAGCACGTCACGTACGCCCACCCGTGGAGCTGCACAGCACGCTCACTCGATGCCGTACGGGACAACCTTTCACCCAACAGCCCAAACATCGAACCGGTCGCACCGAAATGGACAGGAGGTTCCCTACACGGAGCATCTCTCTATGCCCATTAGCAGATTTACACCTTGCTGCCCTCAACCTACACCTATAAATCGGTGTCCTATGCCTCGACGCTCGGAGGTTTAGGTTACATCGGTTTACCGGGGCCATATATCCGATGTGCCTTCGGTACGTTCAATACTTGTTCAGCAGGGCCACAAATGGATCGGTCCTCAATCGACACGGACAGGGCTGCGCTCACAATACTTCCTCTTGCTGCGCCTTAGCCCCTGCCTAGTCTCATTTTCTTTCTAAAGTGATCTCACATCACTCGAACCAATCCCATGTGTCCCAAACCTAACTCGCGAGTAGATTCCAAGTACCCGACTTGTACCAAAGTTCTATGAATCATTAAGCATAGTCTGTCTACTTGAGGACTTAGACACTAGCATCACTCTTATAGGAAAAATCTGGTTATGCATTTGGAGTTTCATCCATCCTACACCTAATGCACAAATATATATATATATATATATATATATATATATATATATATATATCATACTAAGTATATAAACAAAGCAAAACTTTGTAAAATGGGTTAATGCAAAACGGGGCTTGCCTTGTTGCTGCTGTTCAGATGTTAAGGCTTCGTCCGGAAGAAGAAAGTCGAGCACTTCCGGAGTCTCCTCGCCTTCAGCGACTACACGTAAAAGATATACTATATGTCAATTTAAATGCAATGTTTGAACTTGAATATGTAAAGACCATAATTCTAGCTAGCCCTCCCCTTTGGCTCTGAAATTTTTATGGTGGCTTGGTAGGGTCCTAACCAGAGTCTTGACCAAGCTTCATTTGAAACAAAGTTTATTTGAGCTTTGAAAAATTAAAGCCTATTTGGTCATTAGTAGAGCCTCTAAGGAATTCTAGGGATTTTCATGGGTCTAACCATTACTTTCTGGACACTAGAATTTGAGATGGTTCTAATGGAAATGGTTTCATGTGATTTGAAGAATTCTAGATGAATTTATGCCCTAAACAAGAATTGAGAAAATCTGAAAAATGTTTCTGTACATTTTTTCTATTTTCTCAGAGGAGTTCACTTAATCAGACCATTAGGGGGACTAAATGAACTTGGATAGGTCTGAAAATGCTACTGTAACTCAAGGATTTTCCAATGAACCTCCCAGCCAGATTTCAGAATTTTTCATAAATTAATCCTCCAGATAAAATTTCTAACAGTTTCAACTTTAGAGAATTAATTCTGGAAAATTATAAAGTTTCATAAGCTAAACTTGTTTTTCTGGATAGTACTCGCAGAGATGAATCCAACAAAATTTGGTTCACTGAATTTGGAGCTTCCTAGCAGAAGTTATATGCATTTGAAGTTTGAACCAATACTAAAAATTCAAATAAAGTTTAAACCGGCTGGTGGGGTCACCGGGCTACGTGTCAGCACCGCAGCCAAACCACACGGGGGTCCGCAGAGTCTCCCGCGTAGCCACACAAAATCCCGGCACCACAAACGATCCAGCGCTGCTTTAACAGAGGCCGACATGTGGGTCCCGCGGAGCTTCGTCTACCTCGCGCTCCCGTGGCTCCCTGTCGCCACCTTCGCCGGAGAGCTTGCCGCCGGGCGTTCTGCTGCCCGACCTTCAACGAAACTCGCCGCCTGTGCATATTTCCGCCTGAGGAACACATCGGTGCACTCAACGGAGCTCGGCGACGGCCAGAATAGTGCCCACGACGGTGACAGCGGCCAGAACACTACAGGGATTCGAGAAACTTACGACGGCTAGGGCCATCGTAATTAAGCCATTAACCATCGTAAGTTAGCTACTTACGACGGTATTTCTTTAGTTACGACGGTATAGAGCCGAGGTAATTACCAGATCGTAAATAACATAACTTACGACGGCTACCGTCGTAAATAACTTAACGTACGACGGTGTCGCACATCCGTCGTAAGTAATGGCCCAGGCCACGTGGTGGCCCAAGGCACGTTACTTATGACGGTTGGTGACCGTCGTAAGTAATAGAGGCTAACTTACGACGGTCACCAGAACCATCGTAAGTAACAGAGGCTAACTTACGACGGCTTCTGGGCAGTAGCCGTCGTAAGTTATATTTGTAATTTTTTAAAAAAAACAGAAACGCACTAACCTGGCACGATGGCCAGCTCACAGAACAAACAGTTATGAGTAAACAGTTATAAAACAGTTGATATGCATCACAAACAACACAAATTACAAACGGGCTGCACACTACCCTCTCGACTACCTCCGGAGCCGAAGATATCATCTCCACGCGTCTCTCTTGGAACCGGTAGCTGTGGCGATGGAGTAGAGGCCTCCGTCGCCGAACCCTACAAAACACATGCGTAGTTATGATGGTTTGGATTCAGATATCATTGTCTTTCTCTTTTTTCTCACTCTCTTCCTCTCTCTGTACTATTCATCCCCTCTTTATGTTATTCTCACTCACACCCTCTCTCGCACTCTCTCTCTCTATTGCAACACTCGATCTCTCCATCTCACTCTCACTCTCTCTCGCACTCCCTCTCTCCCTTCTGTACCACTCTACATCTCCCTCTCTCCTTATGTTAGATGAAAAACACAATATTAAAGAGTTTATTACCTGTAACGGAGGCACCTGGTCTGCGGGCTCCTGTGACGGGGTCACCTGTGGCGGCTGCCACGCAGGAATCGTGATTTGTTAGCCGTTCTGTCGAGCTAAGGCCTATAATTGAAAAATATTAGAACATATGTATTACTGAAATGTTATGACGGCAAACTACAGTAATTGAAATTACTTACCTCCACCGCTGCCTGCATCTGGGCGACGTCGAACTCGGTGTTCTCTACACCTTTTTTGACGCGGTTTGCTCGGAGAGCTCCGCTGAGACTTGCTGATCACGGATAGGAGCACTGACCCTCGTGAAAACGGCCGCAACTAGGACCTCACCGTCGACCTAGGGCTAAAACGACGGTGACTGGAAAATTTCAAAGAACAGCAACCCTAGTCTATGGTTTTCGCGGGTTTTTGATCCTAGGTGGCCGTGGACAGGTGCAGAACGTATGTGTAGCTCGGAATACTCTGTGGTGAACTAACCATTACGAATTTCCGAGTTTTGAACTACTCGGTTCTTTGAACCCTGAACTGGATAACTGGACGAATTCTACCCCGGCGAGGCATGAGAGGAGGAGCGGTTGGCACGAGCGTGTAATGCACCATGGGGCGGATCTTTTTTGTGTAGCTCGTCGGCCATGAAGGTGCCTGTGTCGCCCGAATGCCATTGATCAGAGAGAGGCGAGCTCGGGGCGATTTGCTTCAGTTGTGGGGGCGAAGGTGAACTGTGTGAGGGGAGAAACGGGACATGGCAGGGGTACACGTTTTCTCTCTTCGGTCACTGATCTTTCCCCCTCCCCGAGCAGGAGCTGGCCTTGCTGAGGCGGTCGGGCGCCGACGTCGGTAGCTGGCGGGCGAGCGCTCTCGGTCGAGTAAAAGATCAAGCCGAGAATGCTTCTGTGTTAAGGCTACTGACAAGTGGGGCCCTCCCCTCTAATTCTTTTCTGATTTTCATTTCTGTTTTCACTGAAAAGATCCCAGCTACTCACAATTGAATGAAAGATTTAGCCATAAAGTTATGGTTTGAATTTGATTTCCTCCACTGAAATTTGTTTTGGCTAAATTTGCTGCCCATCTGAAATTGAAATTCAAATTCAGTTTGAATCAATGCAAATTTTTGCTCCCGACAAGATGAACTCCAACGAGGATGAAAATTGGTGGACTAACTCAAAAAATGTGCTAAGTTTGCATATGAAGTCAACTTTTGAATTCAAGTGATGAAAGTTGCTACAATTTGAATTTGCATTCAAATTTACCCATTTTACAAATGTCTCCAAAAGTGCCTCAAAAAGTATTGGATTTGCATGAAATTTGGCCTGAGCCTTCCCAAGACTATTTAAGGTCTATGGGTGAGCTCAACCTTTCATGTGTATGTGTATGACTCCTCCTTTTTGACTTAGGGCTTTTCCCCTCTAGTAACCCCTTTTGATGGTGTTTACTTGCTCTTCACAAGTGTCCATGAGATATCCACCACATGAGCTGTGGTGTTGTGAGGTGATAAACATTTTTTTTTGCACTTCACTTTCTTGGGCTTTTACATCCCTCCCCCTTAAAAGAATCTCGTCCCGAGATTATAAAAGAAGAGACAGCGATGTAAGAGGAGATTACCCGTGATGAGATGACATGAAATCCGGGTAGTTTGAGCGAAGGAATTTCTCGCTCTCCCACGTCACTTCTTCAGCGGTGTGGTTACTCCACAGTATCTTGTAGAACCACAGCGTTCGGCTACGTGTGGTCCGAGCCTTCTCATCAATAATTTACACCGGATATTCAGCATACGTCAAATCCGGATGCAGCTCGCCGATGCCTTCGGTGGGAACAGCAGCCGTATACTTCAGACATTTTCACAGTTGCGAAACATGGAAAACGTCGTGAACACCAGCAAGAGATGCCGGTAGTTCTAGTCTATACGCCACTGGTCCACACTTCTCGGTGATGGCATAGGGTCCAATGAATCGGGTTGCGAGTTTCCCCTTCACGCCGAACCGGTGCATGCCTTTCATCGGAGATACACGGAGATACACGTGTTCCCCGACGTCAAAGTGCAGCGGCCTACACCTCTTATCAGCGTAGCTTTTCTGCCGGGATTGAGCGGCCCTCAAGTTGGCTTGAATCATCCGAACACGCTCTTCGGCGTCATTCACCACATCAACCCCGAACGTGACCCTTTCACTGTACTCGCACCAGTTTAATGGGGTGCGGCATTTGCGACCATAGAGAGCCTCATATGGTGCCATCTTGATACTCGCCTGATAGCCGTTATTGTACGAGAATTCCGCCAATGGTAGATGATCATCCCAGTTTCTACCGTGGTGGATGGCACACGCTCTCAACATGTCTTCTAGTACTTGGTTCGCCCTCTCTGTTTGACCATCTGTCTGAGGGTGATAGGCGGAGTTTCTAATCAGCTTAGTACCCAATGCAGCGTACAACTGCTCCCAAAAACGAGACATATATAATGCACCTAGATCTGAGACTATGGTCTTGTGTACCCCATATAAGCATAGAATTCTTACTATGTACAGCTCCGCATATTTGCCAGCATTGTAACGTGTATGCACAGGAATGAAGTGAGCCGACTTGGTTAATCGGTCAACGATTACCCAAATGGAATCATGCTTGTTGGAAGTCAGGGGTAATCCCACAATGAAATCCATGCTCACATCTTCCCATTTCCATGCCGGGATTTTCAAGGGTTGCAGCAGCCCTGGATTTCCTCATATGATCCGCTTTCACTCGTCTACAAGTATCACACTCGGATACGTATTTAGCCACTTCCCGCTTCATCCATGTACACCAAAGCTTCTTTTTCAAATCTTGGTACATTTTGTTGCTGCCCGGATGAATGGAGTATTTAGACAAGTGAGATTCATCAAGAATCTTCTTCTTCAGCTCCATATCCTGGGGTACGACTATGCGGTCATTGAACCATAGCGTCCCCTCATCATCTTTCCGGAAACATTTGATTTCACCATTGTCTATCCGTCTCCGGAGATGTGCCATACCCTTGTCAACTTTCTGAGCTACAATGATGTCCTCCCTAATGGTAGGAATGAGAGCAAGGTTGTACAGTGACCCATAAGGAACCAAGTATAAACTCGGCTCTTCCTCCTCCACCGGTGTAATGGTGAGGTTATGAACATGTGATTTCCGACTCAGCGCGTTGGCAACCACATTCACCTTGCCGGGGTGGTAATGGATCTCAATCTCATAATCTTTGATTAGTTCTAACCACCTCCTTTGCCTCATATTCAGCTCCTTCTGGGTGAAGATATACTTCAATCTCTTGTGGTCGGTGTAGAGGTGCACCAAATTCCCCAGGAGATAGTGGCTCCACATTTTCAACGCCAAAACCACAGAAGCAAGCTCAAGATCATGAGTCAGATAGTGCTGCTCATGTTTTCGAAGTTGGCGTGAGCCATAGGCGACCACACGTCCTTCTTGCATCAATACCCAGCCGAGCCCGATACCGGACGCATCACAATACACGTCGAAGGGCTTAGTCGTATCCGGTTGAGCTAAGACTGGGGCTGTTGTGAGATGCTTCACCAATTCTTGGAACGCTCCTTCACATGCTGTGTTCCAAACATATTTTGTTCCCTTCTTCAACAATTCTGTCATCGTCTTAGCCAGCTTGGAGAAGCTTGGAATGAATCTCCGGTGATATCCCGCTAAACCGAGGAAGCTTCTGACTTCATGGACAGAAGTGGGAGCTTCCAATTTCAGCACCTGCTCAATTTTGCTTGGGTCAACCGCATTGCCTTCCGCTGAGATGATATGTCCCAAAAATGGCACTTGTCTGATCCAGAACTCAAATTTGCTGAACTTGGCATATAACTTATGGTCCCGTAATCATTGAAGAACGATTCTCAAGTGTTCTGCATGTTCTGCTTCTGTCTTGGAGTAAACCAAGATATCATCGATGAACACCACAACGAACTTGTCCAGCTCCGGCATGAACACCGAGTTCATGAGATACATGAAATGTGCCGGAGCATTGGTGAGACCAAAAGACATGAAGAGATATTCATATAAGCCATATCTTGTTGAGAAGGCCGTCTTCGGGATATCCTCCGCTGGGATTTTTATTTGATGATATCCAGAACGAAGGTCCATCTTTGAGAACACACTTGCACCCACAAGCTGATCAAACAATATGTCAATACGGGGCAGTGGGTATTTGTTCTTTATGGTGACGGTGTTGAGTGGCCGGTAATCCACACTAAGCCTCAAGGTTTCATTCTTCTTCTTTACGAACAGCGCCGAGCATCCCCAAGGTGAGGAACTCGGTCTAATGAAACCTTTGCTCAACAGATCATTGAGCTGTTCTTTTAATTCAGCCAACTCGTTCGGAGCCATTTTGTAGGGTCTATGTGAGATGGGAGTAGTCCCGGGTGCAAGCTCAATCTTGAACTCGACATCCTGCTCGGTGGCAATGCCCGGAAGATCATCCGGAAGCACGTCGGGGTACTCCTGGACTACGGGGATGTCCTCTTACTTGAGAGCTTCAGTATTATTAATTGCTGAAACCTCCTGGACAGGATTGTCTAACACCATGGAATGTGAACGGTGGAATGGAGAATTCAAATGAACTGTCCGTGTCCAAGTGTCAAGACAGCGCCATGGTAGCATAACCATGACATCCCTAAGATTGCATCAATCTTTTATCCCGTAAGGATTATCAAGGTGGTGGGATATATCTTCCCACCTAAGCATAGAGGTGCTTTTGGAATCATCATATTTGCTGAAATCTTCCCTCCCGGTGAGCAGATCATATAGGAGCAGTCGGTAGGGAAGACTTGCATTTGATGCTTAGCCACATAGGATGCACTTATGAAACTGTGGGTTGCACCAGAATCGAATAAAATGATGATTGCTTGATCGTTGAGAGTGAACGTACCAGCCAGCACGTTGTCTCCCTCTGGGGCGTCCTCCTTGTCGAGGTTGCGAATGCCCCCAGTTCGCTGACCAACCTTCTTGACCGGAGGTCGGCCTCGAGCACCGCCCTGATACTGGGCTTGCCCGCTGCTCTGCTGCCCCTGGGGACAGTCCTTCGAGAAATGGCCCGCCTGGCCACACGTAAAGCAAGTGTAGCGAGGTGGTCCTCCGCTGATCGGCGGACGGAAACCCGGGGCGCGTTGTGGCGGTGGAAACGCCTGGGGTACCATCTGCTGCTGCTGCTGTTGTTGCGGTCGCGGTGGTGGCATCGGCGGTCGGAACAGGGGTCACCGGAAAGAACGACCCCCGAACTGCTGAAGTCGTGCCGGTGGATGCCACTGCTGACCGGATGGTGTCTGATACATCATGTGGTATTTCTGGGGAGCTCCACCCCCACTGCTGGGTGGAGTGCTGCGCTTCCGCTGCTCAGCCGCCAACTCCCGCTGAGCATCTTCTTGCATGATTGCGGTGTTGACTAGATCATTGAACGTGCCGCGATTGCATTGGACGAGATGCGTCTTCATCTCGGGATGTAATCACCGATAGAAGTGCTCTCGCTTCTTCTCCTCAGTGGAGACATAATCCGATGCATATTGCGCCAGATGGTTTAAGGCATGGGAGTAGTCGTGGGCACTCCTCCCGCCCTGCTTCAGCTCCAAGAACTCTTGGAACTTACGCTTCATTATCCCGGGAGGGATATGGTAGGCGCGGAATGCCTCCCGAATTCTTCCCACTCCACGGCGTGGCCAGCCGGCAGTGAGTCAACATAGTTCGCCCATCACGCACCAGCGGCACCGTGTAGCTGCTTCGCCGCGAACAGAGTCTTTTGCCACTCCGTACATTGGAGCAGACCGAACTTGGACTCAATTGTCCGCAGCCAGTTGTCGGCCTTCAGGGGTTCTGCTGCTTCCGTGAACACCGGAGGGTGCGTACTCATGAAGTCCGAGTACGTCACAACGTGGGGCTCACAAGGCCCCCTCTCTTGACGCCCCCCTACCTGGGACGTATTTTGCACGATCGTGCCGAGCAGATCAGTCTGCTCCTCACGATTCCCCACCAGTGCTGCTATCACATCCGCTAGTGTAAGTGGAGGCGGCAGTGGTGGTTGTTTCTGTGGGGTGCTGTCGTAGGCAGGTGGCTGGGAGTCATCACTCCCCTGCTGGCTAGAGCCACCGACCTCATGTGTGGCCCGTGTGTGAACCATCTGCAACCATACGATAATAAACATCAGTCCGTCAACATACTTCATGCAGTCCAATAAAATAGGCGTAAAACATAATGGCAGTAAAAACATGTGATACATCCCGTATACAGATAATGTAATAACTTTGCACAAGCTACACCATTACCAGACCAAATACAAGCTAGTTACATCCACCTTGACGGACTTCCTCTTTGGAAGTTCATCTCAACTAGGTTTGGTCATTACGAGACGTTTATATCGCTTTGTCATCACGTATACTACCCTTTTATCTTCAATACGACACAAACATGGTCTCTAGCAAAAGATACTTGAGCAGGACATATACTCAAATCTTTCACTAATTGAAGATAACCACTCATGAGTATGTCCTACCCCAATGGAAGTACTTAAACCCCCTAGGGTACAACAATCTCTCAAATGAGTTCAACTGTCATCCCTCTGCCAGAATGACCAGTTTCTATATATCCCAGATTTTGACCTACTGCTGGGCATTTTGATGACTAGAGCTGAATACCAAAGTTAAAGTTAACTTCAGTATATTTCCAAATAGTATTTATTTGCCCTCAGATCAGCTCTGGTTAAAAAGTTATGATAATTCGAAGTCAACAGAATTTCTGGAGGAATTTCAACAGCACCCCCTTTGGAAGTTGCTGTTTTCAACTCTAATTTCAACTGAATTCCATGCTGCAATTGCAGAAACTTTGAATTACAAAGATGTAACAAATTTCATACCCTTTGCAAATATGTATCATATGATAATTTTAGATTTTTCATCAGGGAGTTATGCTTGAAAAACAGATCAGTCCAGAGAATATTTTAAATCTGTCCTGGTTCTGGACAGTTTACGATCATCTGGAATTTCAGCCAGTTTAAGGTGTGATTCAGCTCTGGAAGTCTACAACAAAGTTGTAGAGCACTTAAACCTCTTTTTGTAACTACATCCCATACCTCCATTGGCCAAATAATCTGTGTGTTATGCTCTGTTAAGTTCAGCAGACTTGCTGCCCAAAACAGAGCACTCTGTTTTTCAATCCCTTTGAGCTAAACTTATTAACTATTGAATTTTTCTACCCAACTAGGGTCCTACATGTTGAAACTTGGTGAATTTAGTTCCTGGTTATCATTATCTTTCATGCACATGCCTATGATATGTCGGTACTATGTTCCTCACAAAAAAAATCCTAACCGGATTATACCGGCATATAAATCTCAATTGTGGCACTAAACAGTCTCTCGCACATGTATACTACACGGTTTACATACGTGGTTAGTATCTGCAGAAGAACACCCAATAATGATGCACTCAAAGGTTATTTTCATTTCAGGCAGGTCCATATTTAAAAGTAAATACAAACGCCCGTATCATTGCCATACGGCCATCCTTGAGTTAAGCCACGTCTCAAGGTACGTGATCGTGTTTCAACACCACACGACGGGGAACCCGAGTAAAGCGTGAACGGGTCGTCACGGTTGGGAATTTTATCACCCCAATAGATACCACATACTGCCCTGCAGGGCACGCCGATGGCAAGCGATGCGTATGTCCTCCTAGGCTATTTCCAGACGAACACACTATCGCGTTACTGACCACACGATGGGGTCTCCACTTGCTTGCCTAATGCATGCTAGGGATCAGCGTTTCATATGAACTCAGGAACATGAAGAGTCCAAGAGTTTCATATTGACGTCTCACACCAAGCTGTGAGACCTATCCCTGAACCACGTTCCTCGTCAGGGGAGCTAACCAAAATTGAACCGCTTTCGGTGGCGTTCCTTACCAGTCTTACCTGAGCGTAGGTGCGTCGTTACATAATCAAAATTCAGATTATAACACATATGTTAGTCTTGCCACTTTAAGTAACTATGCTAATATAGTCCTTACTTGAGCAAACTAACGAATCCTCACCGTAAACCTAAGTTTTCCCGTAATACAATCCTTAATTAATGTGCTATCCCCAATGCGGCTCTGGTACCAGCCTGTGGCGGACCGGAATCCGCTCATCCAGGATCGCAGAGGGTGGTGCCGCACGATGCGACACCCGACAGCACACATCATAAGAACGATATTGTATTACATAGAAAACCAACTGAAATGTACAAAGTAGTACAATACTTCAGTTACAAACTAGTGTTTATATTACAAAAGCGGAAGCTATGTTTATACAACTCACACCATCTACCTAGCAAAAGTCGGTTGCCCAGCCCTATGGGCAACCCGCACTAGCTGCATTCCTCAGCTCAGCGCGGCGTGTACAGCTCCCACTCAGCCGTGGTCCCCGACGGAGGGTAGCCCTCGCCGGTGGACTCGTACCCCGAGTCCGTGTGATACTCCTCACCTGAAAAATACTTATAGCAGCAACCATGAGCACGATGGCTCAACAAGACTTAACCGACTCACCTACACATGAAACTCTACATGCAGCTCACAACAAACATGGGATGGTAAATTTGCAGCAAACGGACACGCCTACAAGTTCATCCTTATTTCATCTTTTAGCCACAAGTTAACAGTTCAGTAATCTGAAATTTAGTGAGCAATATTTGGTGGCACACATCTAGCAATACAATTATACATATCAGCAGAATTGAATCATAACATTCCATAATTTATCTACGTCACGACGCAGTGAACAAGTGGTACTCATCACCACGAGGGACGGCGAATCGACTCGATATACTCCTGCAGGGATACCCAAAGAGCACGTCACGCACGCCCACCTGTGGAGCTGCACAGCACGCTCACTCGATGTCGTACGAGACAACCTTTCACCGAACAGCCCAAGCTTCAAACCGGTCGCACCGAAATGGACAGGAGGTTCCCTACACGGAGCATCTCTCTATGCCCGTTAGCAGATTTCCACCTTGCTGCCCTCAACCTACACCTATAAATCGGTGTGCTATGCCTTGACACCCGGAGGTTTAGGTTACATCGGTTTACCGGGCCCATATATCCGATATGCCTTCAGTACGTTCAATACTTGTTCAGCAGGGCCGCACACGGATCGGTCCTCAATCGACACGGACAGGGCTGCGCTCACAAGACTTCCTCTTGCTGCGCCCTAGCCCCTGCCTAGTCTCATTTTCTTTCTAAAGTGATCTCACATCACTCAAACCAATCCCGTGTGTCCCAAACCTAACTCGCAAGTAGATTCCAACTACCCGACTTGTACCGAAGTTCTATGAATCATTAAGCATAGCCTGTCTACTCGAGGACTTAGACACTACCCTCACTCTCATAAGAATAATCCGGTTATGCATTTGGGGTTTCATCTGTGGGGGACCACCCCGTGGTTCACCCACTCCAGGATCGCATGGGGTGGTGCCATGCGATGCGGCACCTAACAGCACACATAAAAAGATTAAAGAACAACATACAAACTTTTATTTGATATAAAACAGCGGAAGTCTTTTACAAAACTTAATTAACAGCGAAGTAGTATTTACAGCTAAACTCTCAGCCTAGCTATGCAAAAGTGCAGCCGTCCAGCCCGGGGACGCTACACACTAGCAGCACTCCAACGGAGATCACGGCGGCATGCAGGGCTCCATCTCGGCCGTGTACCCTGATGAGGGCATTGCCTCATCCTCGGAACCCTCCTCATAGATCTCTCCTGCATACAGCTCAAATATTGCAACCATGAGCACGAGGGCTCAGCAAGGCTTAACCGACTAGCCTAGGCATGGAACTCTACATGCAGGGATGCGTAAAATAGGAAAAAGGACTTTGCAACAAAGACACGCCTATAAGTTGATACTTACTTTCAGTTTTATAGCAGCAGATTCATGTGCCTTAGGCAGCCCTCACATCGGAGTCCACAATCAAACAAGAAACGCTTTCCTCCGATGTGGTGATGCACCAAAGCGGAAGGTAAACTTAATTAGCTCTACATCTACAGAAGACATGGTTTCCAAAACATTAATATATCATCACAGCAGATTATCATTCATCAGGCTTACTTCACTTCTTACTACGTCACAGAACAGTGAACAAGCGGTACTCAAATAACCGCGAGGGACAGTGATTGCAATCAGGAGACACCCGGACAACACGTCACATACACCCACTTTCAGAAGCGTGATTTCACACCCCTTCCTACTCAGTTGTATGCAACAACCTTTCAAAGGCAACCCAAATACCGAACCGGTCCATCCGTAACGGGCAGGAGGTCCCCGCGTGGAGCGTGACTGTGCCCACCGGCAGAGTTATACCTTGCTACCATCAACCCACTCCTATTTACAGTTGGGTAAACCTCGGCACCCAGGTTAACCAATTACATCGGTTTCCTGCTTATGTTAGTATGCCATCCGGTACTGTTCGATACTTGTTCATCAGGCCCGCACACGACTCGGTCCTCAATCGACACCAACAGGGCTACGCACGTGAGACCTCCACTAACTGCTTCCTATCCCCCTGCTTGGTCTCATTTTCTCCACTTTTAAGCCATTTTCTATTCTGACCAAACCGTGTGATAAACCTTATCTCGCGAGTAGATTCCAACTACTCGACTTCTACTGAGATCCTAAGCATATTAGCACGGCATTCTCTACTCGTCGGGTCTGCAAGCTACCCAACCCTTCATAGGATTTAAAAGGTTATGCAAGTGGGATTTCAATCACCCTAACTCTAATGTAAGCATTTACCCTAGACATAAGTGAAACAAATGAAGAATTTGCAAAAGTACTTAAATGCAAACCGGGGCTTGCCTGGTTGCGAGTCAAACGGGAAGTTAGCTTCAGGTGGGAGGACGTCCAAGGGCTCCGGTGCGTCCTCAACTTCGGTCACTATTATGAAATGTAACAAAATATATGTGTAAGTATTAAGGACTTATAAGAAGTAAACTTCTATTTATAGCTACTGCTATTTAGAATCCTTAATTGGCTTTGGGATTTTTACAGTGAAGACTAGACCGTATATGGATGATCTGAGCAAAATTTGGAGAAATGTCATGGCACAATGTAGTCTCCAAAATTCCTACAAGTACAAGGTTTCTCTGAATTTTGAGCCCAAATCAGGAGCTTTGACATAGCTAAAAGTGGAAGATCTGATTAGGGTAAGTCTCCATGGTTCTAACAAAATTTGTTTCACGATTTTTGGAGCTACCAGCAGAGAGATATGAATTTTTGAAGTTGGATAGAAGTTCTGAAAAAGTTTCTGTTTAAATTTGAATGTTCAAATAAAGGCTGAACTTTGGAATGCAGTTTAGCCTAGCAAATGAACTCCAATGAAGCTCAAATTTTTACTGGATATCTGTTACTATGAAAAGGATTAGCTGCCCAAATTTGGGAATGTTTCATAAAGAATTGCTCCTGTAATAAATCTCTAAAAGATTTACTAAAAACAATTCTACAGAAATTCTTGGGCATTTTCATAGCAAGAAATTTGTTTCTCTGTGAAGTAATCCTCATTAGGATTCCAATAAAATTGGTCTCACCCTTTTTGTAGTTTTCTACACAAAGTTATGGGTCTCCAAAGTTTGAACTGCATTAAGAAAATCTGGAAATGTTTAAATCCTGGCTGTGGGGCCCACCCGTCAGCTCCCTCTTCTACCTCGCGCCAAACAGAGGAACCCGCAGCGCTGCTCCGGAGAGGGTGGCAGGAAAGGCCTTCCCAGCCGCCTCCCGGGCCAAATCTCGCCGCTCCTCCTTTATTTACCCCGCTGATTACGCCGGTGGTGTCGCCGGTGGCCAAAACTCACCGGAAGATGGCGCGCACCAGAGACAGCAGGATTTCGAACTCTGGCGAGGTCGGGAACCCTCATTCCTCCACCAAATGATCGGCTCTCGGGCTCTATAGCACCAGTGGAAGATGCAGAATCTAGTAATGGCCTCTAACGCTGGTGAAACAACCGGCAACCAGTGGCTCCACGGTGACCCAAGGTGCTTTTGCACCGGCGACTAAGAAAAACAGCTAGAACTTCCTCATTCTTGATGTTTTCGCTCGGTTCTTCATCGAGGAGGGGCACTAAGAAGTATGGAAGTTGTGTGCAAGCTTGCTCGACCTCAAGTGGATCGTGCAACATGAATTTTTGGTTCGACCGAGCACTACCCGCCTGCACACAGTTTCGGGAAACGGTGAAATTCTCGTCACCGGTTCTAGCAATCGCTAAATGGCCTCCAGCTACATGATCAGGACATACAAACGCACTTTTCGTGTACAGCAAGTTGGGGAAGAGAGTGGCCGGATGAGGCTGTCGACGGTGAGCCGAGACGGTGAGGTTCGGTGCACCCCGACACTTCGGCGCAAACCCGTGTTTTTTGAGCAGCTCTGATCGGAAACCTTGGAGGAAATTATAGGAAGAGCTAGAGCACGTCAAGGCGCTACTCTTTGCTGTGGATAGCTCAAGCAACCGAGCTCGGGAGGCTTTGGTTGATCAGGAGGAAACCGGCGGCGGTGCTCTGTGGAAAGGAAGCAACTGATGTGCGAGTAAGATCTGAGGGGAAACGAAGTAGCTCCGGTGCACCCCTTGCCGTGATCCAGCCGAGCAAATCTAGGAAGCAGGAGGTGGCGCGGTGCTCTTCCTCGGGCACGGGTTCAACCGGGAGCTGGCGGCCGCTCGGTGTTCGACCGAAGTCGGCAGAAGCGGCAGCCCCTTTGTGAGGCTGACCCCTGGGTCCCACTTCCTCCTTTTTAATCAAATTTTTCACTGATATTTCTCTCCCAGCTACTCAAAATTTAAGGCTATACTTTCACACCAAGTCATGGTTTAAAATTTCTGAATTCAAATGATTTACATTCTGTTGTGAAGTTTGAATTGTGTTTGGTCATTTGAATTTGAATTCTCTCCTTTGCTTTGCTCCAAAAACATAGCAAACCAAGCCCAAAGTTTCTGATTTTTGGTATGGCTGCTAATTCAAATGTGGAGAACACATTTGTGGAACTAAATTTGCAAATTGAGGGAATTGGAATTTGAAATTCAGATTAGAGGGCTTCTCCTTTTAATCCCAAACAAATATTGAAACTCCTCCAAATGAGCTGAAATTTGGAAGGTTGAATATTTGGACTATGAGGATCCATGTTATGAATTTAGATATCCATGTTTGGAAGTTTTTGGGAAGTCTAAATCCTCACTTTGAACTTACACCATTATAATTCAAAGTTTTAATTCCCCTCATTTTTCCAAAGTGTACATGAGCTGAATTTCTTGCTACCACTTTTTTGGGGATTTTACATCCTTCCCCCCTTAAAAAGAATCTCGTCCCAAGATTCCAAAAGAAATGCAAAGTGGGGGAAACTTAACTGGGTATACGACGATAGCAAGTCCGGATAATAAGTTCGTAGATAGTCCTCACTTTCCCATGTCGCCTCATCAGCGGTATGGATACTCCACCAGACCTTGTAGAACCATAAGGTCCGGTTTCTTGTGGCGCGAGTCTTTTCATTGATAATACGGATTGGATACTCCGTGTACGTGAGGTCCGGTTGAAGAACTTCTATGTCTTCTGTGCGGAAAACATTGTGAATTTCTCAGCTGAGAGATGTGGAAAACATTGTGAATTTCTGTGAGTGACGCCGGTAAATCCAGGCGATAGGCCACGGGTCCGCATCTTTCAATGATGGCGAACGGACCAATGAACCGCGGCACAAGTTTACCCTTCACTCCAAAATGATGGACTCCCTTCATCGGAGACACACGGACATAAACATGGTCCCCGATGTCAAAGTGGAGAGGGCGGCGTCTTTTGTCCGCATAGCTCTTCTGACGAGATTGAGCAGCCTTGAGATTGGCTTGTATTACTCGCACTCGTTCTTCAGCCTCATTCACAAGTTCAATGCCATAGATAACTCGCTCGCCGGACCCGCACCAGTTGAGAGATGTGCGACATTTCCGGCTGTAGAGAGCTTCATACGGCGCCATCTTGATGCTAGCTTGATAGCCATTGTTGTAAGAAAAATCCGCCAACGGTAAATGATCGTCCCAATTCTTGCCGTGGTGGATAGCACAAGCGCGTAGCATGTCTTCAAGAACTTGGTTCACCCATTCAGTTTGACCATCCGTCTGTGGGTGATACACGGAACTTCAGATCATTTTGGTCCCCAACGACGCATGCAGCTGTTCCCAAAACCGAGCGACGAACAGCGCACCGTGATCTGAAATAATGGAGCGGGGAACACCGTGCAAGCATAAGATTCTTGCAATATAAAGCTCCGCATATTTCTTGGCCACGTAGCCCGTATGTACGGGAATAAAATGTGCCGACTTGGTTAATCGATCGACTATCACCCAAATCGAATCATGGTTGTGGGAGGTGAGAGCTAACCCGACTATGAAGTCCATGCTGATATCCTCCCACTTCCACGTCGGAATGTTCAATGGCTGCAGCTGTCCGGCTTTACGCATATGGTCGGATTTCACACGCCAACACGTATCGCATTCGGATACGTACTTTGTGATTTCTCTTTTCATCCGTGTCCACCAAAACTTGGTTTTCAGATCCCGGTACATCTTGTTACTGCCCGAATGAATAGAATACTTGCACAAATGAGCTTCATCCAAGATTTTCTTCTGAAGTTTCATGTCACGGGGTACCACTATACGGTCTTTAAACCATATTGTACCGTTATCATCTCTTCGGAAGCATTTCATTTCGCCATTCTTCATCCTTCTCCGAATGTGCGACATTCCCACATCTTTCTTCTGCGCTTCCATAATCTCCTCTGGTATTGTAGGGACGAGAGCAAGATTATACAATGCCCCATATGGAACCAAGTATAGACTCGGCTCCTCTTCAAGTGAGGTGATGGACAGACTGTTGACATGTGATTTGCGACTTAAGGCATCGGCAACCACGTTTGCCTTCCCGGGATGGTAGTGAATCTCGATCTCATAGTCTTTGATCAACTCTAACCATCTCCGTTGCCGCATATTCAACTCCTTTTGAGTGAATATATACTTCAAACTCTTGTGGTCGGTGTAGAGGTGCACTAAGTTCCTGAGTAAATAGTGCCTCCACATTTTCAAGACCAACACCACAGCAGCGAGCTCAAGATCATGAGTCGGATAGTGCTGCTCATGGTTACGAAGTTGACGTGAGCCATAGGCCCACTCTTCCTCCTTGCATCAATACACAGCCAAGCCCAATACCGGACGCATCACAATATACGTCGAAGGGCTTGGTTGTATCCGGTTGAGCTAACACCGGGGCTGTTGTAAGATGCTTCACTAATGCTTGGAAAGCTTCTTCACAAGCGGAGCTCCAAACATATTTGATCCCCTTCTTCAACAGTTCAGTCATTGGCTTAGCAAGCTTGGAGAAATTCGGTATGAATCTCCGGTAATATCCTGCTAACCCGAGGAAACTCCTGACTTCGTAGACTGATGTGGGGGACTTCCATTTCAGCACTTGTTCGATTTTGCTTGGATCAACTGCAATGCCTTCTGCAGAAATAATATGACCAAGAAATGGCACTTGGCTGATCCAAAACTCACACTTGCTGAACTTGGCATAAATCTTATGGTCTCGCAATCATTGAAGCATGATATGCAAGTGTTTGGCGTGTTCTTCTTCAGATTTGAAGTAAACCAAGATCTCGTCTATGAACACCACCACAAACTTGTCCAACTCCGGCATGAACACTGAGTTCATGAGATACATGAAGTGTGCCGGGGCGTTGGTGAGATCAAAGGACATGACGAGGTATTCATATAACCCATATCTCGTCGAGAAGGCCGTCTTCCATCATCAGCCCAAGAAACCAGCACCAAAACCCGGCAACGTCCACCACTTAGCCATCGAGGACGTACCGGAAGGCGAACCCGTCCTTGCGGGTGCATTTTCTTACTTGGATCATCCCGTAGTCATACTTTTTGACTCCGGTGCCACCCATAATTTCATAAGTCAGTCTTATGTTATTAAATATCAATTGCCTATCATTCCCACAAATAGTTCATACTTGATATGTTCTCCGGGTGGGAAAATTACAGCTGATAGGATGATCTATAGAGCACCAGTCAAAAACTTGATCTCATTTTAGGAATGTCATGGCTACATTGCCATGGTGCTGTTCTTGACATCACTCCAGGTGTGGTTCGTTTAAACTCTCCACTACATGAACCACATATTCTTATTCTTGACCGTTCGGTTCAAGAAGCTCCAGCCACATATAACACGGAAGCCACAAAACTTGAGGGTATTCGTGTGGTCCGTGAATACCCGGATGTCTTTCTGGATGATCTCCCGGGCATGCCACCCGAAAGGGATGTCGAGTTCAAGATTGAACTTGTACCCGGGACAACACCGATTTCGCGGAGACCATA
Source organism: Neostapfia colusana (assembly GCA_030760725.1). Classification (NCBI taxonomy): domain Eukaryota; kingdom Viridiplantae; phylum Streptophyta; class Magnoliopsida; order Poales; family Poaceae; genus Neostapfia; species Neostapfia colusana. The sequence goes on along the minus strand of JASWHV010000008.1, from coordinate 39,598,954 downwards.
CAAGATGGCTCCGAATGAGCTAGCTGAATTAAAGGAGCAGCTCAATGATTTAATGAAGAAGGGTTTCATTCGACCGAGTTCCTCGCCATGGGGATGCTCGGCGCTGTTTTTGAAGAAGAAGGATGAAACCTTGAGGTTGTGTGTGGACTACCGACCTCTCAACGCCGTCACCATCAAGAATAAATATCCACTGCCCCGCATCGAGTCGCGGCTCGGGGCAGTCCCTTGAAATATGCCCGACACGGCCACACATGAAACACGTGTAAGGTGTCGGCGTCCCTCCGACTTGAGGACGGAATCCCGGTGCACGCTGTTGAAACTGAGGTGCACGCGGGACCATCCTTTGCTGCTGCTGTTGCTGTGGTGGATACGTTGGTCGAAAGCCTGGCGCATTATATTGTCGACCGTGGAACTGAGGCGGTCGCGCCGGTGGCTGCCATCTCTGACCGGATGGTGAGCGATACACCACGCGGTATTTTTGTGGCGTCCCACCACTTCTGCTCGTCAGCGCACTGCGTTTCCTCTTATCAGAACCGTGCTCGTGCTGAGCATTCTCTTGTAGAATCACGGCATTAACGAGGTCGTTGAAGGTGCCGCGATTACTTTGGGCGAGATGGACCTTCATCTTGGAACTCAGGCCCCGGAAGAACGCATTGCGCTTGTCTTCCTCCGTTCTCACCAATCCTGGCGCATACTGCACCAACCGGTTGAATGACCTGGAGTACTCATGAGCACTCCTCTCGCCTTGTCGTAGCGCCAGGAACTCCTGGAGCTTCCTTTCCATAACACCGGGAGGTATGTGATAGGCGTGGAACGCCTCCAGGAACTCCGTCCATGTGACGGCATGGCCAGCCGGTAATGAGGCTATGTAGTTCACCCACCATGTACCGGCTTCTCCTTGAAGCTGTTGTGTTGCATACAGCGCCTTCTGGTGTTCGGTGCATTGTAACAGCCCGAACTTCACCTCCAGAGTGCGGATAAAGCTGTCCACCTCCAAAGGCTCTTCAGCCTCCGTAAAGACCGGTGGATGGGTCGCCAGGAAGTCTGAATATGAACTTTGTTGGGGCTGGCGTTGCCCATTGTCTTGGTGTCCTTCCTGATGGGACGCATTCTTCTGCACCAACATCCGCAGCAGCTCGGTTTGCTCGTCACGCGAGCCGAGCACTGCAGCGAGAACCTCCGCAAGATTTCTTGGAAGTTCTGGCGGTGGAGGAGGTGGTTGCTGCTGCGTCATGGTTTGCTTCGGAGGTGGAGACTCATCACCACGAACCTGACTCGGACCTCCCTCCTCTTGCGTGGACCGTGTACGCACCATTCTGCATTCATACCATTCAAACGATCAGCACATGTTGGTTTATTTCATCCAGTCTATACAATAGTAGTGGGAGAATGGAATAAATAATACGCATAATCACACATTGGATAAAGTATAAACTTTATACAACATATACATCCCTGGACCGTGTCACACGATCGAGTTCCAAGGTTTTGAACTTGATGGGTTAAAAGTTCATTTTGACCATCGTAGGTCGCCACGGGATGTTAGGTGTGTTAGCATGCGTAATTCCTCGCTATTGTACTGGACCCTAACATGTCCTCGCTCGAAATGATATTTCAAATGCATCCACTTTTAGACTCCACTCGCTGTTTTACAACAGCCACTGGACATCGAATTGTGAAACTAAGTGTTTTGGTTGAAACACTTCAACATGGTGTTCACTGTCCAACTTCTGGTCTAGCTGACCAGTCTGTATAATTCCACAGTTTTGACCACCTTAGAGGCAAAATATGGACTAGAGTTAAACAACAAAGATGTATTAGACTCACCAAGGAATCCATATTGTATTTATTTGCCTCGATGGCCTTCCTAATTTGTGAGTTATGATTCCTACAAGTTGACAGAATTTTCTTAGGAATTTTGACAGCACCTCCTTTGCAAGTGGCTGTTTTATTAACAAAATTCCAACTATTTCTGCCCTCAATCTTGGGATACACTGAACTACAAAGTTGTAGCACATTCCCTATACTTTCCAACGATGTCTTACTTGACTCTTAGAAATTTTCTACAGAAAGTTGTGGTCGAAATACAGAAAATTCCAGAGAGCATTTTGGTCTGCCCTGTTTCTGGACAGTGTATACTCATCTGAGATTTTCATCCATTTGGAGGGAGATTTTGTTCTGGAGCTCTACAGAAAAGTTGTAGAGGACTTCAAAACCTTTCCAGAATGGTATCCCACACATCCATTGGCTCAACCAATCCTATGTTATGTCATTTTTAAGTTCGGCAAAGTTTCTGCCGAAAACAGGGGAGGTTGTTCCTATGTTTTTGAGATTGAATCTATACTCCCAATTGACTCTCAGTTCAATATAGGAGTTTACTAACCCCTAAATGGAATCCTAAACCTCATTTTAACTCTTTTATTTGAAAATATCCTTTTATGCAGTCTCGGTACTACGTTTCCTCACCAAAGAAAAATCCAAAGCCGGTATTCCGGCATATACGTGTCAAATGGTTGAACTAAGAACGTCACTCACAAACGGTTTCTAAACATAATGCACTAACATGGTTAATGTACCTGCAGAAGAACACACAATAATGGTGCACATAATGGTTTTTAACATTTCAGGCAGTTCCATATTATAGTAAAAACATACGGTCTTTACCATTGCCATACGGACCGTCCTTGAGTCAAGCCACGTCTCAAGGTACATGGTCGTGTTTTCACACCACACGATGGGGAACCCGAGTAGAGCGCGAACGGGTCGTCACGGTTGGGAATTTTATCAACCCAACGGATACCACCTACTGCCTCATAACCGTTGAGGCACGCCGATGGCGAGCGCAGTGTATGGCCCTTTGAACATTGAACGTTCAAGAGTTGCATACTATCGTGTTTCTTACCACACGATGCGGTATTCTCCATTTTGCCTAACACACACTGGAGATCAGCGCTTTCATATGCTCTCAGAACCATGAGAAGGTTCAGAGACTCATATTAATTACCGTGCAAAGCCACGGTATGCATTCCATACTATTACTCGTATGGCGAGTTACCACAATTGATCCGCCTATGGACATAAAGACTAATCCTCACTCGACTACTTCTAAATTTTCAAAATAGGCTCTTTTCGAGCGTGCTATTCCCAATGCGGCTCTGATACCACGACTGTGGGGGACCACCCCATGGTTCACCCACTCCAGGATCGCATGGGGTGGTGCCGTGCGATGGGGCACCTAACAGCACACACGAAAAGATTAAAGAACAACATACAATCTTTTATTTGATATAAAATAGAGGAAGTCTTTTACAAAACTTAATTAACAGCGGAAGTAGTATTTACAGCTAAACTCTCAGCCTAGCTATGCAAAAGTGCAGCCGTCCAGCCCGGGGACGCTACACACTAGCAGCACTCCAACGGAGATCACGGTGGCATGCAGGGCTCCATCTCGGCCGTGTATCCTGACGGGGGCATCGCCTCATCCTCGGAACCCTCCTCATAGCTCTCTCCTGCATAGAGCTCAAATATTGCAACTGTGAGCACGAGGGCTCAGCAAGGCTTAACCGACTAGCCTAGGCATGGAACTCTACATGCAGGGATGTGTAAAATAGGAAAAAGGACTTTGCAACAAAGACACGCCTATAAGTTGATCCTTACTTTCAGTTTTATAGCAGCAGATTCATGTGCCTTAGGCAGCCCTCACATCAGAAGTCCACAATCAAACAAGAAACGCTTTCCTCCGATGTGGTGATGCCCCAAAGCGGAAAGTAAACTTAATTATCTCTACATCTACAGCAGACATGGTTTCCAAAACATTAATATATCATCACAGCAGATTATCATTCACCAGGCTTACTTCACTTCTTACTACGTCACAGAACAGTGAACAAGCGGTACTCAAATAACCGCGAGGGACGGTGATTGCAATCAGGAGACACTTGGACAACACGTCACATACACCCACTTTCAGAAGTGTGATTCCACACCCCTTCCTACTCTGTTGTATGCAACAACCTCTCAAAGGCAACCCAGATACCGAACCGGTCCATCCGTAATGGGCAGGAGGTCCCCGTGTGGAGCGTGACTGTGCCCATCGGCAGATTTACACCTTGCTACCCTCAACCCACTCCTATTTACGGTTGGGTAAGCCTCGGCACCCAGGTTAACCAATTACATCGGTTTCCTGCTTATGTCAGTATGCCATCCGGTACTGTTCGATACTTGTTCATCAGGCCCAAACATGACTCGGTCCTCAATCGACACCAACAGGGCTACGCACGTGAGACCTCCTCTCACTGCTTCCTATCCCCCCTGCTGGGTCTCATTTTCTCCACTTTTAAGCCATTTTCTATTCTGACCAAACCGTGTGATAAACCTTACCTCGCGAGTAGATTCCAGCTACTCGACTTCTACCGAGATCCTAAGCATATTAGCACAACATTCTCTACTCGTCGGGTCTGTAAGCTACCCAACCCTTCATAGAATTTAAAAGGTTATGCAAGTGGGGTTTCAATCACCCTAACTCTAATGCAAGCATTCACCCTAGACATAAGTCATACAAATGAAGAATTTGCAAAAGTACTTCAATGCAAACTGGGGCTTGCCTGGTTGCAAGTCAAACGGGAAGTTAGCTTCAGGTGGGAGGACGTCCAAGGGCTCCGGTGCGTCCTCAACTTCGGTCACTATTATGAAATGTAACAAAATATATGTGTAAGTATTAAGGACTTATAAGAAGTAAACTTCTATTTATAGCTACTGCTATTTAGAATCCTTAATTGACTTTGGGATTTTTACAGTGAAGACTAGACCCTCTAAGGATGATCTGAGCAAAATTTGGAGAAACGTCATTGCACAATGTTCCAAAATTCCTACAAGTACAAGGCTTCTCTGAATTTTGAGCCCAAATCAGGAGCTTTGACATAGCTAACAGTGAAAGATCTGATTAGGGTAAATATCAATGGTTCTAACAAAATTTGTTTCACCATTTTTGGAGCTACCAACGGAGAGATATGAATTTTGGAAGTTAGATAGAAGTTCTGAAACGTTTCTGTTTAAATTTGAATTTTCAAATAAAGGCTGAATTTTGGAATGCAGTTTAGCCTAGCAAATGAACTCCAATGAACCTCAAATTTTTACTGGAGATCATTTACTATGAATAGGATTAGCTGCCCAAATTTGGGAATATTTCATAAAGAATTGCTCCTGTAATAAATCTCTAAAGGATTTATAAAAACAATTGTACAGAAATTCCTGGGCATTTTCATAGCAAGCAATTTGTTTCTCTGTGAAGTACTCCTCATGAGGATTCCAAAAAAATTGGTCTCACCCTTTTTGGAGTTTTTTACACAAAGTTATGGGTCTCCAAAGTTTGAACTGCATTAAGAAAATCTCGAAATGTTTAAATCCTGGCTGTGCGGCCCACCCGTCAGCTCCCTCTTCTACCTCGCGCCAAACAGAGGAACCCTTGGCGCTGCTACGGTGAGGGTGGCGGGAAAGGCCTTCCCGGCCGCCTCCCGGGCCAAATCTCACCGCTCCTCCTTTATTTACCCCGCTGAACACGCCGGTGGTGTCGCCGGCGGCCAAAACTCACCGGAAGACGGCGTGCACCGGTGACAGCAGGGTTTCGAACTCCGGCGAGGTCGGGAACCCTCATTCCTCCACCAAATGATCGGCTCTCGGGCTCTAGAGCACCAGTGGAAGATGCAGAAGCTAGTAATGGCCTCTAACGCCGATGAAACAACCGGCAACCGGTGGCTCCTTGGTGACCCAAGGTGCTTTTGCACCGGCGACTAAGAAAAACAGCTATAACTTCCTCATTTCTTGACGTTTTCACTCGGTTCTTCATCGAGGAGGGGCACTAGGAAGTATGGAAGTTGTGTGCAAGCTTGCTCGACCTCAAGTGGATCGTGCAACACAAATTTTTGGTTCGACCGAGCACTACCCACCTGCACACAGTTTTGGGGAACGGTGGAATTCTCGCCACCGGTTCTAGCAATCACTAAACGGCCTCCAGCTACACGATCAGGACATGCAAACGCACCTTTCGTGTACAGCAAGTTGGGGAAGAGGGTGGCCGGATGAGGCTGTCGACGGTGAGCCGAGACGGTGAGGTTCGGTGCACCCCGACACTTTGGTGCAAACCCGTGTTTTGTGAGCAGCTCTGATCGGAAACCTTAGAGGAAATTCTAGGAAGAGCTAGAGCACGTCAAGGTGCTACTCTTTTCTGTGGATAGCTCAAGCAACCGAGCTCGGGAGGCTGTGGTTGATCGGGAGGAAACTGGCGGCGGTGCTCTGCGGAAAGAAAGCAACTGAGGTGCGAGTAAGAGCTGAGGAGAAACGAAATAGCTCCGGTGCACCCCTTGCCGTGATCCAGCCAAGAAAATCCAGGCAGCAGGAGGTGGCGCAGTGCTCTCCCTCGGGCGCGGGTTCAACCGGGAGCTGGCGGCCGCTCTGTGTTCGACCGAAGTCGGCAGAGGCGGCAGCCCCTTTGTGAGGCTGACCCCTGGGTCCCACTTCCTCCTTTTTAATCAAATTTTTCACTGATATTTCTCTCCCAGCTACTCAACATTTAAGGCTATAATTTCACACCAAGTCATGGTTTAAACTTGCTGAATTTAAATGATTTAAATTCTGGTGTGAAGTTTGAATTGTGTTTGGTCATTTGAATTTGAAATAGAATTTGAATTATCCCCTTTGCCTTGCTCCAAAAACATAGCAAACCAAGCCCAAAGTTTCTGATTTTTGGCATGGCAGCTAATTCAAATGTGGAAAACACATTTGTGGAACCGAATTTGCAAATTTAGGGAATCGGAATTTGAAACTGAATTTGAAATATAAATTATAGGGCTTCTCCTTTTAATCCCAAACAAATATTGAAACTCCTCCAAATGAGCTGAAATTTGGAAGGTTGAATATTTGGACTATGAGGATTCAAGTTATGAATTTAGATCTCCATGTTTGGAAGTTTTTGGGAAATCTAAATCCTCACTTTGAACTTACACCGTTATAATTCAAAGTTTTTCCCTCATTTTTCCTAAGTGTACATGAGCTGAATTTCTTGCTACCACTTTTTTAGGGATTTTACATCATCCATCCTACACCTAATGCACACATATATATACCTCATACTAAGTATATAAACAAAGCAAAACTTTGTAAAATGGGTTAATGCAAACCGGGGCTTGCCTTGTTGCTGCTGGTCAGATGTTAAGGCTTAGTCCGGAAGAAGGAAGTCGAGCACTTCCGGAGTCTCCTCACCTTCAGCGACTACACGTAAACAGTATACTATATGTCAATTTAAATGCAATGTTTGAACTTGAATATGTAAAGACCATAATTCTAGCTAGCCCTTCTATTGGCTCTGAAATTTTTATGGTGGCTTTGTAGGGTCCTAACCAGAGTCTTGACCAAGTTTCATTTGAAACAAAGTTCATTTGAGCTTTGTACAAATTAAAGCCTATTTGGTCATTAGTAGAGCCTCTAAGGAATTCCAGGGATTTTCGTGGGTCCAACCATTACTTTCTGGACACTAGAATTTGGGATGGTTCTAATGGAATTGGTTTCATGTCATTTGAATAATTCTAGATGAATTTATGCCCTAAACAAGAATTGAGAAAATCTGAAAAATGTTTCTGTACATTTTTCTATTTTTTCAGAGCAGTTCATTTAATCAGACCATTAGGGGGACTAAATGAACTTGTATGGGTCTGAAAATGTTACTGTGACTCAAGGATTTTCCAATGAACCTCCCAGCAAAATTTCAGAATTTTTCATAAAGTAATCCTCCAAATAAAATTCCTAAAAGTTTAAAATTTAGGGAATTAATTCTGGAAAATTATTAAGTTTCATAAGCTGAAACTTGTTTTACTGGATAGTACTCGCAGAGATGAATCCAAAAAAAATTTCCCTGAATTTGGAGCTTCCTAGCAGAAGTTATATGCATTTGAAGTTTGAACCAATTCTGAAAATTCAAATAAGGTTTAAACCGGCTGGTGGGGTCCCCGGGCTACGTGTCAGCACCGCAGCCAAATCACATGGGGGTCCGCAGAGTCTCCCGCATAGCCACATGAAATCCTGGCGCCACAAAAGATCCAGCGATGCTTTAACAGAGGCCGACACGTGGGTCCCACGGAGCTTCGTCTACCTCGCGCTCCCATGGCTCCTCGCCACCACATTCGCCAGAGAGCTCGCCGCCGGGCGTTCTGCTGCCCGACCATTGACGAAACTCGCCATCTGTGCATATTTCCGCCTTAGGAACACATCGTTGCACTCAACGGATCTCGGCGACGGCGGGAATAGTGCTCGCGACGGTGACAGCGGCCGGGAGCTCTTCGGCGACGTCGAACTCGGTGTTCTCTACACCTTTTTCGACGTGGTTTGCTCGGAGAGCTCCGCTGAGACTTGCTGATCACGGATAGGAGCACTGACCCTCGTATAAAAGGCCGCAACTAGGACCACACCATCGACCTAGGGCTAAAACGGCGGTGACCGGAAAATTTCAAAGAACAGCAACCCTAGTCTATGGTTTTCGCCGGTTTTTGATCCTAGGTGGCCGTGGACAGGTGCAGAACGTATGTGTAGCTTGGAATCCTCTGTGGTGAACTAACCATTACGAATTTCTGAGTTTTGAACTACTCGGTTCTTTGAACACCGAACGGATAACCGGACGAATTCTACCCCGGCGAGGCATGAGAGGAGGAGCGGTTCGCACGAGCTTGTTAAGCACCTTGGGGCGGACCTTTTTTGTGTAGCTCGTCGGCCACGAAGGTTCCTGTGTCACCCGAATGCCGGTGATCAGAGAGAGGCAAGTTCGGGGCGATTTGCTTCGGTTTGGGGGCGAAGGTGAACTGTGTGTGGGGAGAAACGGGACACGGCAGGGCTACACGTTTTCTCTCTTCGGTCACTGATCTTTCCCCCTCCCCGAGCAGGATCTGGCCTGGCTGAGGCGGTCGGGCGCCGACGTCGGTAGCTGGCAGGCGCGCGCTCTCGGTCGAGTAAAAGATCAAGCCGAGAATCCTTCTATGTTAAGGCTACTGACAAGTGTGACCCTCCCCTCTAATTCTTTTTCTGATTTTCATTTCTGTTTTCACTGAAAAGATCCCAGCTACTCACAATTGAATGAAAGACTTAGCCATAAAGTTACGGTTTGAATTTTATTTCCTCCACTGAAATTTGTTTGGGCTAAATTTGCTGCCCATCTGAATTTGAAATTCAAATTCAGTTTGAATCAATGCAAATTTTTGCTCCCAACAAGATGAACTCCAATGAGGATGAAAATTGGTGGACTAACTCAGAAAAATGTGCTAAGTTTGAATATGAAGTCAACTTTTGAATTCAAGTGATGAAAGTGTCTGCAATTTGAATTTGCATTCAAATTGGCCCATTTTACAAATGTCTCCAAAAGTGCCTCAAAAAGTATTGGATTTGCATGAAATTTGGCCTGAGCCTTCCCAAGACTATTTAAGGTCTATGGGTGAGCTCAACCTTTCATGTGTATGTGTATGACTCCTCCTTTTTGACTTATGGCTTTCCCCTCTAATAACCCCTTTTGATGGTGTTTACTTGCTCTTCACAAGTGTCCATGAGATATCCACCACATTAGCTGTGTGTTGTGAGGTGATAAACATTTTTTTGCACTTCACTTTCTTGGGCTTTTACAGTTGCTGTACAGAATTCATTGGAATTTGGAGTTGAAAACAGCAATTTCCAAAGGAGGTGCTGTTGAAATTCTTCCAGGAATTCTGTCAACTTTGAATTATCATAACTTTTTATACAGAGCTGATATGGAGGCCAATAAATAGTAGTTGGAAATATAATGAAGTTAACTTCAATTTTGGTATTCAACTTGAGTTATGAAAATGCCAAGTACCAGTTCAAAATCTTGGATAAGTAGAAACTGGTCATTTCTGGGCAGAGAAATGAACAGTTGAACTCATTTGAGGGATTGTTGTACCTATTGGGGTTTTATTAAACCCAATGGGGTAGGACATGCTCATGAGTTGTTATCTTCAACTAGTGAAGGATTTGAGTATGTTACCTACTTAAGTTCTTTTTACTAGAGACCATGTTTGTGTCGTATTGGAGATTAAAGGGTAGTATACGTGATGACAAAGCGATATTAACGTCTCGTACTGACCAAATCTAGTTGAGATGAAGTTCCAAAGAGAAACTCCATCAATTTGGATTTCACTATTATGCATTTGGTCTGGCAATGTTGTAGCTTGTGGAAAGTTATTACCTTATCCATGTGCGACATGTATCGCATTTTTACCATCGTTATGTTTTACTACTATTTTATGGACTGCATGGAGTATGCTGTGGGGCTGATTTGATTGTCGTTTTGGTTGCAGGATGGTTCGTACATGGGCCACGCACAAGGTCGGTGGCTCGAGTCAACAAGGGGGTGATGACTCCCATCCACCTGCCTACGACAACACCCTGCAGCAGCAACCACCGCCTCCGCTTACACTAACGGATGTGATATCGGCGCTGGTTGGCTCTCGTGAGGAGCAGACCGACCTGCTCCGAACGATAGTCCAGAATACATCCCAGGCGGGGACACGTCAAGAAAGGGGGCCTCATGAGCCCCACGTCAACACGTACTCGGATTTCATGAGCACACATCCTCCAGTGTTCACTGAAGCGGCGGAACCACTGGAGGCCAACAACTGGCTGTGGACTATCGAGTCCATGTTTGGGCTGCTCCAATTCACGGAGCGGCAGAACACTCTCTTTGTGGCGCAGAAACTTCACGGAGCCGCCGGTGCATGGTGGGCAAATTATCTTGCCTCACCACCTGCTGGCCACGCCGTTGAATGACAAGAGTTCCGGGAGGCGTTCTGCGCCTATCACATACCTCCTGGTATGATGAAGAGGAAGTTCCAAGAGTTCTTGGAACTAAAATAAGGCGGGGGGAGTGCCCATGAATACTCCTATGTCTTCAACCATCTGCGCAATACGCATCAGACTACATCTCCACCAAGGAGAGAAAGCGCGAGCAATTCAATTGGGGTCTGAATCCCAAGATAAAGACTCACATCACATAATGCAATCGCGGCACATTCAACGACCTTGTCAATGCTGCGATTCTCCAAGAGGATGCTCAGTGAGAGTTCTCTGCTGAGCAGAGGAAACGCAGCGCTCCACAGAGCAGCGGAGGTGGAGCTACCCATAAATACCGAATGGTGTATCGGACACCATCCAGTCAACAGTGGCATCCACCGGCACGACCACAACAGTTTGGGGGTCGTCCTTATCAACCATCCCCCTTTGGACCACCGATACCACCACCGCGACCGGAATAGCAGCAGATGGTACCCCGGGTGTTTCCACAGCAACAACGCGCCCTAGGGTTCCATCCACCGGTCAGCGGAGGACCGCATCGCTACACATGCTTCACGTGTGGCTAGGGCAGCCATTTCTCCAAGGACTGCCCACAGGGGCAGAAAAGCAGCGGGCAAGCCCAATATCAGGGCACTGCTCGGGGCCGACCACCAGCCAAGAAGGGAGGTCAGCGACCCGGAAACATTCATTACCTCGACAATGACAACGTCCCGGAAGGAGAGACCATGCTGGCGGGTAAGTTCACTCTCAATGATCGCACAATCATCATTTTATTCGATTCGGGTGCAACCCACACTTTCATAAGTGCATCATATGTGGCTAATCATCAACTGCAAGTCTTCCCAACCGATTGCTCATATATGATTTGGTCACCGGGAGGGAAGATGTCAATGAATATGATGATTCCAAAAGCACCACTGTGCTTGGGTGGGATGATGTATCCCACTACTATGATTATCCTTGAGGGACAGAAGATTGATGCAATCTTGGGAATATCATGGCTAAGCCACCATGGCGCTGTCCTGGAAACTCTATCACAGACAGTTCATCTGAATTCTTCGTTTCACCGTCCGCATTCAATGTTATTAGACAGCCCTGTCCCAGAAGTTTCAGCAGCCTATCATACTGAAGCTCCCAAGTAGGATGACATCCCCGTAGTCCGAGAATACCCTGATGTGTTCCCGGATGATCTCCCGGGCATGCCACCTGAACGGGATGTTGAGTTCAAGATTGAACTTGCAACCGGGACCACACCAATATCATGGAGACTGTATAAAATGGCTCTGAATGAGCTGGATGAATTGAAGGAACATCTCAATGACTTGTTGAGTAAAGGTTTCATTCGACCGAGTTCCTCACCATGGGGATGCTCGGCGCTGTTTGTGAATAAGAAAGATGAAACCTTGAGGTTGTGTGTTGATTACCGACCGCTCAACGCCATCACCATCAAGAACAAATATCCACTGCCCAACATTGGTATCCTGTTCGATCAACTGGTGGGTGCAAGTGTGTTTTCGAAGATGGACCTTCGCTCCGGGTATCATCAAATAAAAATCCAGGCGGAGGATATTCCGAAGACGTCACTCTCGACGAGATATGGACTATATGAATATCTCGTCATGTCTTTTGGTCTCACCAACGCCCCGGCACATTTCATGTACCTCATGAACTCAGTTTCATGCCGGAGTTGGACAAGTTCGTGGTGGTGTTCATAGATGACATCTTGGTTTACTCCAAGTCAGAAGAAGAAAACGGCAAACACTTGCGTATCGTCCTTCCACGATTGCAGGACCATAAGTTCTATGCCATGTTCAGCAAATGCGAGTTTTGGATCAGCCAAGTGCCATTTTTATGGCATATCATCTCAGTGGAAGGCATTGCGGTTGATCTAAGCAAGATTGGACAGGTGCTGAAATGGAAAGCCCCCACTTCTGTCCATGAAGTCAGAAGCTTCATCGGTTTAGCAGGATATTACCGGAGGTTCATCCCGAGCTTCTCCAAGCTTGCTAAGCCGATGACTGAATTATTGAAGAAGGGAACAAAATATGTTTGGAACTCAGCATGTGATGGAGCGTTCCAAGCATTGGTGAAGCATCTCACAACAGCCCCGGTCTTAGCTCAACCGGATACGACCAAGCCTTTCGATGTATATTGTGATGCGTCCGGTATCGCGCTTGGCTGCATGTTGATGCAAGAAGGACGGTTGGTCGCATATGGCTCACGCGAACTTCAAAACTACGAGCAGCACTATCTGACTAATGATCTTGAGCTCGCTGTTGTGGTATTGGCACTGAAAATGTGGAGACACTATCTTCTTGGGAACTTGGTGCATCTCTACACTGACCACAAGAGCTTAAAGTATATCTTAACCCAGAATGATCTGAATATGAGGCAAAGGAGATGGTTAGGATTAATCAAAGACTATGAGATTGAGATTTGTTAGCACCCCGTCAAGGCAAATGTGGATGCCGACGCACTGAGTCGGAAATCGCATATCCATAACCTCACTATTACACCGATAGAAGAGGAAGAACCGAGCTTATACTTAGTTCCATATGGATCACTCTACAACCTTGACCTCATCCCTACTATTAGGGAGGATATTATTGCAGCTCAGAAAATTGACAAAGGCATGGCACATCTCCGGAAAACGAATAGACAGCGGTAATATCAAATGTTTTCGTAAGGATGAAGAAAGGACGCTATGGTTCTATGACCGCATAGTCGTACCCCGGAATATGGAGCTGAGAAAGAAGATCCTAGATGAAGTTCACTTGTCTAAACTTTCCATCATACGGGCAGCAACAAAATGTACCAATATTTGAAGAGTGAATTTTGGTGGACACAGATGAAGCGGGAAATTGCGAAATACGTATCCGAGTGTGATACGTGTAGGCGAGTGAAGGCGGATCACATGAGGAAATAAGGGCTGCTCCAACCCCTGAAAATTCCAGCATTGAAATGGGAAGATGTGAGCATGGATTTCGTTTGTGGGAATTCCCATGACGTTTCAGAAGCATGATTCCATTTGGGTAATTGTTAACCGGTTAACCATGTCGGCTCACTTCATTCCCATGCACACAAACTACCATGCTAGCAAGTATGCGGAGTTGTACGTTGCAAAAAATTTATGCTTGCACGGAGTACCCAAGACAATAATCTCAGATCGAGGTGCACTGTTTGTGGCTCGTTTCTGGGAGCAGTTGCACGCTTCTTTGGGTACCAATCTGATTAGGAGCTCCGCATATCACCCTCAGACATATGGACAAACTGAGAGGGTGAATCAAGTGTTAGAAGACATGCTGAGAGCGCGTGCCATCCACCACGGTAAAAATTGGTATGATCATCTACCGTTGGCAGAATTATCGTATAACAACGGCTATCAAGTGAGTATCAAGATGGCACCCTATGAGGCTCTTTATGGACGCAAGTGTCGCACCCCATTGAATTCGTGTGAATCCGGTGAAAGGGTCACGTTCGGGATTGATCTAGTGAACGACGCTGAAGAGCGAGTTCGGGTGATTCAAGCAAACTTGAAAGCCGCCCAATCCTGACAGAAATGTTACGCTGATAAAGAGGTGTAGGCCACTGCACTTCGACGTTGGAGAACACGTTTATCTCCGTGTGTCTTTGATGAAGGGCGTGCACCGATTTGGCGTGAAGGGGAAACTCACCCCCCGATTTATCGAACCATATGCCGTCACCGAGAAATGTGGACCGGTGGCGTATAGACTGGAACTACCGGCGTCTCTCTCTGGTGTGCATGACGTTTTCCATGACTCACAACTCCGAAAATGTCTGAAGTATACAGCTGCTGTTCCCACTGAGGACATAGGCGAGTTACAACCGGATTTAACCTACGCCAAATATCCGGTTGAAGTTATTGATGAGAATACTAGGACCACTCGTAACAGAATGCTGTGGTTCTACAAAATTCTGTGGAGTAACCACACCATTGAGGAAGCGACGTGGGAGAGCGAATATTTCCTTCGCTCAATTTATCCAGATTTCTTGGCATCTCATCTCGAGTAATTCCTCTTACATCTTCGTCTCTTCTTTTTGTAATCTCGGGATGAGGTTCGTTTAAGGGGGAGGGATGTAATGGTCCAAGATTTCACTTGCTAAAGTGTTCATCACATTACACACACCACAGCACATTTTGTGGAGATTTCATGAACACCTTTGAAGAGCAAGTAACCCCCATCAACAGGATGATTAAAGGAAAAACTCAAAAATTCAGAAGTAGGATTTCCCACATGTAAACATGAGAGGCCGAGCTCACAATTAGGTCCTAAACATTCTTAGGAATGATCATGTAAAAGTCCCAAAAATGAACATGAATAAACCGAAGTTTGAATTCTAGGGTTTGCAAATTCATGAAAATTGGACTTGCTAAAACTTTTCTTCATGCAAAGTTGTTCATGGATGTTCATCAAAAAGAGGCTCACATATTCATTGAATATGTTGAACCAATATGGACTTAAACATTTATTTGCATGAAAGTTAAAAATCTGATTTTCAAATTCAAAGTTCACACAAAGTGTGGCCAAATCTTTGAATAATCTTGCAGCCTATACTCTTGACTCGGAGGAAACTATGGTGGCAAACTTTTCATTTTAGGGTGGTCTAAAAAGGAATTTAAGAGAAGCATGTTCAAATTCAAACTGAATTCAATGTGCAAGTAAAATTTAAACTGAATTCAGAGAATTCAAAATCTAGCCCACTTTTCAAACTCAGAACTTTTGAATTTGAGGGATTGACATGAGCAGATCTTTTGGGGGAGGAAATTTTGGGTGGAACCCAAATGTCATGGAGGCAAATTACTTACAACCGAAGCATATGCCTCTGTTTTCCACTCGAATAGCCGAGAGCGCACAGAACTCCACCGAGCTGCCGTTGCCGCCACCTCCCCATTAGTTTTCCCTCGCGCTGGCTACCAGGGTGGCTGTTTCACTCCTCTCTCGACGTGATCCTCTCCTCACAGACGAGGCAAACGCACTTCGCTTCCTCCTCCTCGCGAGCAAACACATGAACAGAGCCCCACACCGCCGTACCTCGGTGATCTTCTGGGAAACGGCAAAAACTCGTGCCCCCTCCACTCCGAGCTGAAAAACAGCACGGTGCACTCGTCCCTCACCTCCTCAGCGGGAAAGCTAGCAAGTTTCGGGTTCCAGCAAGCTGACGATCGGGCGCACGTAGACAGCTCTCCACAGAGGCTTTCATGCCTGAGCAAGCACGACCACGGGAGCACCCTACCTCGGTGCTGCTCTCCTCCAAAACTTGGAGCAAGCCGTTGATCATCACCGGCGAATTCGAAGTTTTAGCTCCGGCGGGCGCAAACCGAGTAACCTATACGGGAACTTCAAATTATCACTCGTCAATTGTTGTTAGCTCACCAAATCTTGCGCACACGGGCCGGACTAGCCGGCAATCATTTTCCTTTTAGCAACCATGGCTTGAAATCAACTCGGAGCAACGTATTTAATGTTGTTCCGAGCGCGTCTATGGCGGTACCCCATGGGCGCATGGCGACAACCAACTTGCAGCCATTCCCGAGCCATTTGGAGGCCATGCCGAGCTTCAAGATCACCCACTGGTTCTTTAGAGCGGTTTGGGCGGTTGTTTGGCGGGCTATAGAGGTCGGCCGACGGCGCCGAAGTGCTCCCAAGGCCGCCACATGCCACCGACTAGTTTCCAAACGTTGGCTGCTCGAGCTAGCCCCACCATCGTGTTCCCCGGCATCCCAACCCCCCTAGCGGCGAGCCTCAGGACGAGCGGCGGCCGGAAACGCCAGTCCGGCGAGCCCCAGCTTCGGTCTGGCGAGCTGGGCGGCGCGCACGCGAGAGGATAACGGGAGGTAGGAGAAGGCGGGTGGTCCCACGCGTCAGCGACTGTAATTTAAATTCGGGATACACTGTGGCGCGGGATCGGCTGTGGCTATTTGCTGATAACCGTGTAGCCCCGTGTGTTCCCGAATTCTATTGGCTGAGGTTTAAATACGTGGGCCCAAGTCAATTTCCAGTAGCAAATTAATTCCAGAGATTGCCACAACTTTGGAAAATCATATCTTTGTGTAGGAACCTCCAAATTGAGTGATTCAAATTGGGTTGGATTCATTTGCAAAGATATATCCAAATATGAACCCCAATTTGTAAGAAAGTCAATAATAATTTCTTGAAAATTCTTTGAAGGTTTTTTTGAAAAAGAATTATTGAGCGAGTTTGGCTCATCCAAATATCCGCAAATTTTACCAGAATATTATTTATCATATTGTTGACCTTCTAGCAAATTTCAGCTCATTTTAAGATCATTTGAGTAGGAATTTGCTAAATACAAACTGCTATGTTCATAGTGGTCCAGAAACATTTTCAGAAAAGGTGCTCACTTGTAAAATCCATCCTAGAAAATCATAGCTCCAAAAATCATTAGAAAATGCAGGAAAGCTCTATGAGGCATACTTGAAATTATAGTTCACTTTATTGGGCATAAAAATGCACATTACTCCAGAATTAATTCTTTTGAGTAGAAGTGCTTAAGGAATTGTTCTGGAGGAACTACTGAAGTAAAAGGTCTGAATTTTGTACCAAATTACTTTCATGTGACCAGGAAGTCACATGCAAATTATCAGCTCAAGTTGAGCCTTAGATCTCTCTGTTCTTGTCTACCATGCTTATGTATGTGGGCAAAATACATAAGACTCTTGTGGGAATTATGGGAGACACAAATTCCATCCATATTAGCTGCAACTTGACAAACTAAGTCTCTTTGTAGTATATGACTTCCTATAAAAATTTTGAAGTCATTGGAGATCATGATTTTGAGTTATGTCCAAATCATTCTAGTTCATCTCCTATGTTCATTAGGAAACTTAGTTAGTTATAAACTAAAACACTAAGACAAATTTTGTTCATTCATGTTTCTTTGCACAACAGAGGAAAACAAAGCCATTCTTGGCATTTCCACACAGCCTCTTTTCTTAAGAAATCAAGTCTTAAACTCTTTGAATTGCATCATAAAATTTGTGCATATACATGTCGATAGGATTCACAACGAAGGGGATTCGAAGGAGTGATTCAATGAAGTTGGATCAGACTCTGGAGGATCAAGGGAGCAAGGACTACTAACTTCTTATTTATACTACTACCCTGCAAAACAGGCAAGCTCTGGTTTGCATTTAACAAGTTTTAAGTTTTTACTTCGTATTCACTTGTTGGTCAGGCTATGAAATGTGCATTAGGTCTAAATGATTTGATACTCCTATTGCATGACCAAATGAACCCATGGAGTATTGGGTATATGTATTTTCATCATGTAGAACTTCCATGCTTATGTAAGGTTCGGTAGAAGTCGAGTGGTGAGATGCTACACGCATGATCTAGAAAACAGGGGCATACGGGATTGGTTCAGATAATTTGTTAGCGAGTTGAAGTTGAGACCGGACAGGTTGTAGAAGCAGCAGGACATAGGGATCTGGGTGCATTAGACCTGTCCGTGTCTATCAAGGACCGATCCGTATGCGGCCCTATTGAGCAAGTTGTAGGAACAGCAGGGCATTTGCCTTACCATCCCGGCCCAGGCCCAATGTGGTCTCAAGCATTGTCACACCCGTCGCAGGTCGAGACAACCTTGAGCGCTCCATCCTACAGGAACTTCCCCGTCCCCATCTCATTTTCATGAGTGTCCTCTTATCATCAACCTCACGCGAGTAAACGCCGTTACTCGACCTTTCTCGCGAGTAGCTTTTTACTACTCGACTTCTACCGAGCTAGCCACAACATTAGCCTAGCATCTATGACGAGGCAAATCCTACACTAAACCTTCTACTCAGGGATGTAATAGCCATGCAAGTAAGTTTCAAGCATCCTAGACATAATGCACAATATCACGTCTAATAAATATGAGGTGAAGTAAAGCAAAATTTAAAACGGTAATTATATGCAAACCGGGTCTTGACTTGCTCAACGGTTTTGTTAGAAGCTAGAAGTTAGTATTCCTCTCGAGAATCCGCCAAACTCATCATGAGAGGGAGATCCTCGCCTTGGAGCTGATATCCACGTCGAGCGTCAACACCACGTGCTAATGAGATGATGATGATGATACACATAGATTTCAACAGTAATTTAGAAAATGCTTTAAAGTGGGTTACAAGTTAAGTACAACTAAGAGGGGAGAACAACAGCAAGGTTTCTGTTGTTGGATCTACATCCTTAGAGAAAAAGATGCTAAGTGAAATGGAGGTACTATTAATCACCATGTGATTAAGTCCAATATATGAACACTTAAACCTAAAAGATGGTAGCTCAAGTTCCATAGGTCCAATGAAGCTGAAAATTTAACCATAGCTCCAAGGGAAGGTATGTAGGAAGTGTGCACAATTTGAGCTCGTGAAATGGCTCAATGTGGTCACATTAATTCCTTATGTGGTTTTATCTAATCTGCCATTACCTCCTAGATCTTAAGCTTTCCTGTGACGCCCCGGTTCCGAAAACTACGGAACCGAGCTGATGCATATGTGTGCCCAGGATGTTCATCACAAATACACATGTAATCTACAAACTGAATTCAGAATACATAACCACGAATAATAGGGTTTAAGTACTTTATTACATCAATCTCTAACTTATTCTTACAGCGGAAGTCTCTAGCATATTCTAGCAGCGGAAGTCTTTATTCTAGCAGAGGAAGTCTCTAACAATAGCGGAAGCAAACTAAGCACGACAGCAGCGCCATCTTCAACTCCATCCCCACAGACAAGTTGACGGTAGATCACACGCCTAATACTCCACATGGTCTTCAAAGTACTCCTCTCCTGTTGCTAATGATTGTATGATAATGCAAGGGTGAGTACATGTCGTACTCAGCAAGTGCAGGAAAAGTATGACATGTAGCTTCCAACAAGGTAGGAATAAAAACGCTCATTGCAGAAAGCAAAGTTTATTTCACAAACACGATAAAACCAGCAACTTTCTTTAAGTGAATTTAATCCCGCATATTTTCAATTAAACATCAACATACCTCCTTTATGATTCACCACTTTTCATGTCTCAACCAGACATTTCTCTTTCTTAATTCTTTTTCATTTTCATAATAACCATCTCATGATCATATAACCGAAACCATCTCATGTTCAAGACTCAACAGTCCCGAACCAATCTCATCACCGAGACTCAACAGTCCCGAAACTAATACCAAATACCAAACCATAATCATACCAACAACCAAACCACTAACCATCCCAATAACCATCCCGAACCATCCCATCTAATCATGTGAGTTGGCCAGGCGCTTGTGACCGTAAGCACGGCTATCATGATAGTTTTACACTCTGTAGAGGTGGCACCACTTTACCCATAAGTTTGTGATTTCGTCACCCGTCGGTGATTGCAGAACCTCCATTATACCAGTACACAACCGTCGGTGTATGGTCAAGAGATCACAAAATAGCATTTGCAAAGGGGCTACTAGATGTATGGACCCACTAAGGTTTCACCAGCAGGCTCGAATCACCATTCTCCCACCTACGGGCCCCCTCTTGTGCCATGCGGTTCCCAGGGCAGTCCTCTCTCGACTCCCATTCCCCGCACCTTCCACGGTCCATAATAATCTAGTAACTTACCTAATTAGTCGGCTAAGCCGCACCCATATTTGGCCTTGTGGTGGCACTGTATTCCTGGCATGTGCTGGCATGAACCGGTCCTTAGATCTACGACATGTAAAACCACCATCTCATTCTACCTCATCCACAAACCAAGCTTGCCTAGATCTCCCCCGATTCATGTTCATCATCGACATCAAGTTCTTATCATTATATGAGTGCAGTATCTAGACACATTCTATCTCGCTTCCCATATCCCATGGACTCAGCGATGCAAAAAAGCAAAACGACCATACTCGATTCATCAACTTTCCAGCGACAAGGGTGGTTAACAAAATTAGTAAGCTCCTATGAAATGGTTTCCCATCAAGTTGACTCAAGCATACACACGTTTTTGCAATAAAAACTGTATTAAAACATGGGATCAATATGGTCAAGATGCACTTGCCTTGTTCCTGTGGCTTTTGTTGCTCAAAGTCTTGGTGTTGTAGTCCTTCATAGATAGCTCCCTGAACTTGTCCTTCTACTCACGATCACACACATACAAGATTTACAGTAATCAAACATCATGCACAATCCTTACTCAAGATGCAATGGTGCATATGCATGCTAATCCTATGGTGTTGTTTTTATTAGATCAGTTTGTACGTGTTCTTGCATGTTTTAATGGCTTGCATGGGTTTTACGATGAACAAGGGTATAAGGATCAAATGTGGACGTGGTGATGATCTTGACTTAAGATCTTGATCAACCGATCAACACGTGATCTGTCCACACGAAAAAGCTTCTGTTCGAAGGGATCGGAGAAACAGATGCAAAGAAAAACCGTGATAATGTCGTAAGGTGGTAACAAAGACCTACCTCACTTCTCCTGGGTGTCGGGGCTTTCCTCCTAGAAAGACAGCAAACAGTTCGTCGGCTCTCTTGCGGCGACGGCGAGCGTGTCGGGGCTTCAACACGGCTCACCGGTGGCTAAACTCCGGCAAAGGGGGTTAACTCGGCGAGTTGGGAGCTAGGATCTCCAAGTCGCCGACTCGGGAGGGAAAGAATAGGTACGTGATTGTGGCCAGGGTTTTTCGGTTCTATTTATAAGGGGTCAGAAAAGAGTCCTGTTCTGATTGGAATTCAAATAAGAGTCCTATTCAATTTGTTTTAGATCTTAACAACTTATCTCTAATGGATTTGGTTGCAGTATTCAACGTGGAAGAGTTCCTGTCGGTTTCCTCCGTACCGGCACTCGTGCACGGGAGAAAAACCGCTGAAGGACCTCGTCCTTCTGCAGGGATAAGCTCCGGAGGCTCCACGTGTCCAGCAGGGGCCTGGTCTCCCTTTTCCGTCGAGACGAGCTCCGGGTGCGCCACGTGTCTGGCAGGCGGGACCTCCCTCTCCCTCAGAGGTGAGCTCCGCGTGCGCCACATGTCTGGTGGGCGGGACCTCCCTCTCCCTCAGAGGTGAGCTCCGCGTACGCCACGTGTCAGTATCGGACCTCCCCTCTCTTCCGAGGCGAGCTCCGAGAGTGCCACATGTCAGTTCCGGATCTCCCCTCTCCTCAGAGGCGAGCTCCGAGAGTGCCACGTGTCCAGTAGCGTCGGACTTCCTTTTTTCTCAGAGATGAGCTCTGAGGTCGACACATGTCCAACAGTAGTCGGACCTCCCTCCTTCTCGAGGTATGCTCCGAGGATGACACGTGTCCAGCAGTGTCGGACCTCCCTTCTCCTCGGAGATGAGCTCCGAGGACGACACGTGTCCATCGGAACGGGACCTCACCCCCTCCGCGGGGGTGAGCTCCGGGAGCGACACGTGTCAAATGGTGTCGGACCTCTCGGAGGCGAGCTCCGAGGGTGACACGTGTCTAGCGGGGCCGGACCTATCGGACGTGTGCTCCGAGGGTGACACGCGTCCCACGCGGCTGGGCCTCGCTTCTCCGTAGTGACTAGCTCCGAAGGCGACAACACGTGTCCTGCGGGGCTGGCCTCGCTTCTCCGTGGAGGCTAGCTCCGGGGGCAACACGTGTCCCACGGGGCCGGACCTCGCCCCTTCCGCAGAGGCAAGCTCCGAGCCTGCCACGTAGCCAGCGATGCCGGACCTCACCCCCTCCGCGGAAATGAGCTCCGAAGGCGCCACGTGGCCAGCGGCCATGGGAAGTGTCTACAGTGCTCCTCGGTGAACTGGAATTGGCTCTTTTCGGCTATCTTTCTGATTCTTTCTCCCTTTCTACTTCTTTTTAAAATGTTTCTCTATATGATTTATGTGTGCATGCATGGATACGAAATTGAGGGTGTTACATTTCCTATGCTGCAAAGTAGACTTTTTGTGACGTACAAAATGTCCTGAGTCCATAGGAATTGGTTTTACCATTTTTGGGGTTTCCTACATGGAGGTATGGATTTTACAAGGATTGGAGAAAAGCTGAAAATGATACTGTTCAATTTCCTATTTTTCAGAGACATAAGGAATTAACACATCATTTTACCAAGCAAATGAGGCCCAATGCCTCTGAAAACTTTACTGGTGTTCAAGTATATTCGGGAGGATGTCCTTCCCAAATTTGGGAATTTTCCAATACACAGAACTCCTGTAATAAATCCTACAATATTTACCTTAGATGAATTAATTAGCCAAATCCAGGGACTTTCATAAATATTAGGCAGCACCCTTTGATAGAACTCTCTGAGATGAATCCAACAAAATTTATTTGACAATTTTTGGACACTCCTACACAAAGTTGTGGCTTTATAAAGTTTGAACCGAAATCTAGAAATTCTGAAAAAGTTTAAACGCTGCCGGCGGGCCCCACACATCAGCACTCTTCTTCAACCTCGCGCCAACAGAGCCACCGGCGGCGCCCTCTGGTGAGGGTTGCCGGAACAGCCTTCCCGGCTGCCTCCCAGCCTCCTACTCACCGCCTCCCCGTTATTTTGCCCACTGAACTCGTTGGTAAGGTGGCCGGCCACCGGAAATTGCCGGAAAACCGTGTGCACTGGTGACAGCGGGAGTTAGGGTTCCGGCGAGGCCGTGCAAGGTCAATTCTACACTAAACGTTCGGATTTTTGACTCTAGAGCACCAGGGGAAAGTGTAAAAGGTGGAAATGGCAACCAAACCGACCGGGGAGCACTCCAACCACGTCGGCATCGTGCGGCCGACGGGGTCCGAAGGTGCGCCATAGAAAAAACATGGCTTTTCTCCCTCTACACCCCATATCTCGGTCTAAATTAGATGGAGGAGGTGCGCTAGATAGTTAGGATCCTATGCGTGAAGTTTGAAACGCTAACAACACGAATTGAAGACGAATTTCACAAATTCCTACCCCGGGGTCGAGTTGCGCCACCCGGGAGAAGATCGCCAAATTCTCGCACGACAAGCCACGGGTAGGGCTAGGATTTGGGGAGGAGCAGCTAGGATCGCCGGTTCACCGATGGAGTGGCTCACATGAGCGTGATCTCTCTTGGTTCGGGTTGCCCACAGGAGCCAAAGCTGGTTTTTCCCGGTGTTCACCTCGGCGCAGCCGAAACTTTGAACTTACACGTGCAAAGGAGCGGGGAGAACCGGGAGTTGGAACTGGTAGATGCTAGATCATGTGTTGGCGATGCTTTTTGCTGTGGGGAGCTTGATCTTCTGATCGGGGGGTGCTATGGTGATCGGGGAGAAACAGAGAGCGGCGGACTGTGTTCTTTGGGGGAGAGAAACAAGCGAGAGCTAGAGCCTGAGCTGGAAGAAACCAGCTCTCTTTGTTGCGCTTGATGTGTGGAAGATCAGACCGAGCGATTGCTAGGGAAGCAG
Organism: Neostapfia colusana; assembly: GCA_030760725.1. Lineage (NCBI taxonomy): Eukaryota > Viridiplantae > Streptophyta > Magnoliopsida > Poales > Poaceae > Neostapfia > Neostapfia colusana. The sequence continues at coordinate 39,574,736 of JASWHV010000008.1, read as the reverse complement.
GAGCTATCGCCTAAACTTCACCGTGAAGATTTCAGCCGCCGCGCTGTCGAGTGCTCCATCGAGGGAGGAAAAACAGAGTTGGTTCTCTGTGTGTATAGCTTACGATGGGGTCCACCCCTATCATTTGAGATCCCCCACTGCGCTTTGAGATTCCCACACAAACATTATCCGAAGTTGACCAAACTTGGAGAGTAGGCCAAAAGAATTTTGAGGAACTCAAATCTGAAATCAGATTTTGAAATTGAGTTAATTTGGTTCAAAATTCCAATTCATGTTTGAATTTGAACATGCTCCCTTTTAACCCTTTGAATAAATGGTAAACGAGCTCCAAAATATCCAAATTTGAAGTATGAGCTCATTGATACATGGGGAATGCATTGTGAATTCACTCGGATGCATTTAGAAAATATGAACATGAATCCTTTCAAAAGAATTCAAATTGTATTTAAATTCCCTCCACTCTACTCATAGAGGATGTTCCCATGAGTTAGATTTTTTTGGGAGTGAAATTCTTTCCCCTAGGTTAACATGTGTTTAGTATGAGCTAAAGAAAAATTTTAACTCCCCCACATGTCCATTTTGTGTTCATCATTTCATGTGACACAAACTCAAGGTTTCCCTTGCCTTAATATTGTTTCATAAGTTGAAATCAAACTTTACAAAAGTCAAGGATGTTACATTCCTCCCCCCCCCCTTAAAAGAATCTCGTACCGAGATTACACAAAGAAAGAAGAAGGGGTGTGGTTGCTCCACAAGACTTTGTCAAATCGCAAAGTGTGGTTTCTTGTGACGCAAGTCTTCTCATCGATAATCTGTATCGGATACTTAGAATAAGTGAGATCCGGTTGAAGATCCTCAATGTTTTCCATATGAACTGCAGTTGGGTACTGAAGACATTTCCGCAGCTGAGAGACATGGAAAACATTGTGAATACCCGAAAGTGACGTTTGTAGCTCCAGGCGATAGGCCACGGTTCTGCATATTTCAACAACGGCAAACGGCCCGATGAATCGTGGAGCTAGTTTTCCCTTCACTCTGAAGCGATGAACCCCTTTCATCATAGAGACACGAAGATACACGTGATCCCCGATGTCAAGATGGAGAGGTCGATGTCGTTTGTATGCATAGCTCTTCTGCCGAGATTGAGCAGCCTTTAAGTTGGCTTGAATAACTTGTACTCGTTCCTCAGCTTCATTCACAAGATTAACCCCGTAGACTATTCTCTCGCCGGACTCACACCAATTCAGTGGTGTGCGGCACTTCCGGCCATAAAGAGCTTCATACGAGGCTATTTTTATGCTGGATTGGTAACTGTTATTATATGAGAATCCTGCTAATGGTAGATGGTCATCCCAATTCTTCCCATGATTGATGACACATGCCTGTAGCATATCCTCCAGAATCTGATTTACCCTTTCCGTTTGACCATCGGTTTGCGGATGATACGCTAAACTCTGGATTAACTTGGTTCCTACTGAAGCATGTAGTTGCTCCCAAAATCTGGATATGAATAACGCACCATGGTCAGAAACGATGTGTGGGGAACCCCGTGTAAACACATGATTCTTGAGATGAACAGCTCTGCATACTTCTTTGCCACATATCTGGTATGGACTGGAATAAAATGAGCTGTCTTGGTCAAACGATCGACGATTACCCAAATAGAATCATGCTTGTTGCTGGTCATGGGTAAACCGATGATGAAGTCCATACTCATGTCTTCCCACTTCCATGCTGGAACCTTCAGCGGTTGAAGTGGTCCGGCTTTCCTCATACGGTCGGCCTTTACCCGCCGACACGTATAACACTCTGATACGTATTTTGCAATCTCTCTTTTCATCCGTGTCCACCAGAACTTAGATTTTAAATCCTGGTACATCTTGTTGCTTCCTAGATAAATGGAGTACTTGGATAAATGCGCTTCATCCAATATCTTCATCCGCAATTTAATATTCCATGGTACAACTATTCAATTGTTAAACCAGAGCGTACCCTCCTCATCTTTGCGGAACATCTTCAACTCACTGCTGTCACTCTCCTCCGGATGTGAGACATACCCCTGTCCCTCTTCTAAGCCTCTACAATCTCATCTTGGATTATAGGAATAAGAGCAAGATTGAACAGTGATCCATAGGGAACTAAGTGCAGGCTTGGTTCTCCTTCTTCATCTGCAGCCATGGCTAAATGATGAACGTGAGCTTTCTGACTAAGTGCGTCGGCAACAACATTTGCCTTGCCCGGATGGTAATGAATTTCAAGTTCATAATCCTTGATCCACTCGAGCCATCTTCGCTGCCTCATATTCAGTTCTTTCTGTGTGAAGATGTACTTAAAGCTTTTGTGGTCAGTGTAGAGATGTACTAGATTGCCTAGTAAAATAATGTCTCCACATTTTCAATGCAAGGACCACTGCAGCTAGTTCAAGATCTTGTGTCAGGTAATTCTGCTCATGACACCTGAGTTGTCGGGATCCATACACGACCATGCGTCCTTCTTGCATCAACACACAACCCAAACCAATGCCGGATGCATCACAATAAACATCAAAAGGCTTCGTGGTGTCCGGCTGGGCTAAAACTGGAGTTGTAGTGAGATACTTCACTAAAGTTTGAAAAGCTTGTTCACATGAATGGCTGCAATCATATTTGGTGATTTTCTTCAACAGCTCCGTCATAGGTTTGGCAACTTTGGAGAAATTTGGAATGAATCTCCGGTAATAACCCGCTAAACCTAGGAAACTCCTAACTTCATGAACAGATGTTGGAGATTTCCAATTCAGCACTTGCTCGATTTTACTTGGGTCTACAGCAATGCCTTCCACTAAAATAATATTACCAAGAAGCGGCACTTTGCTGATCCAAAACTCACATTTACTGAACTTTACATAAAGTTTGTGATCTCTCAAACGTTGGGTATAATACGCAAATGTTCAGCGTGTTCTTCTTCTGACTTTTAATAGACCAAGATCTCAATGATGAAAACCACAAAGAACTTGTCTAACTCCAGCATGAACACAGAGTTCATGAGATACATAAAGTGAGCCGGAGCATTGGTCAATCCAAAGGACGTGACAAGATATTCATAAAGCCCATATCTTGTCGAGAACGCCGTCTTTGGTACATCTTCTGCCCGAATTTTTATCTGGTGATAACCGGACCGAAGATCCATCTTGGATAATACCTTAGCACCCACTAGTTGATCAAACGAAATATCGATGCGCGGTAGTCGATACTTATTCTTGATAGTGACAGCATTCAATGGACGATAATCTATGCATGGTCTCAAAGTTTTGTCCTTTTTTTCACGAAGAGTGTGGAACAGCCCCAAGGTGATGAACTTGGGCAAATGAAACCTCTGTCCATGAGGTCATTCAGCTGCTCCTTCAATTCTGCTAGCTCTTTTGGTGCCATTTTGTATGGTCGCCGAGAAATAGGTTTTGTTCCTGGTGCGAGTTCAATCTTGAACTCTACATTACGTTCAGACGGCATGCCCGGTAAGTCATCGGGAAACACATCTGGATATTCACATACCACTGGAATATCCTCAAGTTTAGGAGCTTCAATCTGATGCACTGCTGCAACTCGTTGTGATGGATCCACAAGATTCAATGTGTTGCAACCGTGTATTGGGGAATTCAGTTGGACAGTCCAAGAGCTGATGTCAAAGGTAGCTCCATAATGTGTCAACCATGAAATCACCAAGATAATATCAATCCTTTGGCCTTTGAGTATGATAAGCCTCACAGGATAGATGTTTCTACCCAAACATAAAGGTGCCCGAGAGACCATTTCATCAGTTGATATCTTGCATCCGGGTGAGCTGATATGAAATGGATGTTTGACAGTGCTAAATGGATGATGATTCTTCAGCACATAGCCTCTGCTAATAAAATTGTGGGTGGCTCCGGAATCAAACGTCACGAACATGGACTGTTCACGTAAAGTGAACATGCCCGCTAAAACTGGTTCTCCTTCTGCAATATCCTCAATAGCAGTGTAGTTAACCCTGCCAGCTTTTGAAAGTTTCTAGTGCTGATCTGAGCATTTGTGAGACAGCACACGAGTGTGGCTCTGCTCAGCTTCACGACGGTCTCGTGCTACAGAAATCCTTAGCTCTCTACTAACACGAGGTGGAGATAATTCGTGCGTAGCTGGTTGTGGTAGGGTTGCACGAATGATTTCTGATCGCTTCTGTTGAGGTGGAGGCTCATAAGTGATTAACTTCAGCTGTGGTTGTGAGAGTTGCACCACAGACTGAGTTTCTTGCCTGATTGGCGAGTAATACCGCACTCAATAGTTCGGGGGAACCTCGATATCACTGTCCAGCGGTACACTCCTCTTCAGCTCCACTTCACAACGGGGATGCATATATTCTTTAATAATAGTGGCATTTACCAACTCATTGTAAATACCGTTATTGAACAATGTCACTTGTTCTTTAAGATCAACATTCAAACCTCGTAAGAAATAATCTCACTTCAATGCTTCCGAATCTACCATATGAGTGACGTATTGCAACAAGTCTTCAAACTCTTTTTAGTACTCGTATGCACTCCTTTCCCCTTGCTTTAACTCTAGAAAGTCTTGATACTTTGTTCAAAGAATTACCGAACAAATGTGACGTGCCCGGAAAACATTCCGGAATTCATCCCACGTCACACGATGACCCTCAGGAAGAGTAGCGATGTACTTTGCCAACCAAGCTCCAGCAGCTCCATGGAGTTGTTGAGCGGCAAATAGAGTCTTCTAATATTCATCACACTCAAGCATATCAAACTTGGCCTCAATACATCGGAGCCAACGAGCCGACTCCAACGGTTCTTTGGCTTCCGAGGAAACCGGTGATTGTCTTGCTAGAAAATCCAGATAAGTGCTTGGCACGGGATTACGCTGTAAGGTCTCCTGTCGGATGCTTTGTTGCACCAACAAATCAAGAGACTCAGCCATCTTTCCTGAAATTTCTGCCAATCCGGTTGATGGTGTCGGCACTTGTTGTTGTGGCGAATTACTTCCGCTGTAACTCGACTCACCAAACTCACTCCTAGAATGAGTGCGACCCATACTGCAAGAGTAAGCAATTTACGGTTAAAATTCAAAGTTAAACTAAACTTGATATCAAAAACATTAACCGTAAAAGCATCACATAGAGATTGCAGCACTACACAATCTAACCAGAGTTTCGACAATTCTGAAATCTACCAAACTTGAGCAAGTTTGTCGAAACCCTTAATTCCAACAGTCAGAAAAAACTGAAAAGTAACTCAAGAACATGTTAGGGAACTTAGAGAATTCTAAAACGTCCCTCTCCACAACAAGTCTCAAGCTAGATGGCAATAAGCACTACTCTGTTCAGAATGACCAATTGGTCTTAATCCCAGAATTTGAATATAAAAATGGCAATTTCTTGTCTCAAGTTGAATATCAAAGTTATAGTTAACTTCAATATATTCCCAAAGAGTATTCATTTGCCTTCATATCAGTTCTGGATCAAAAGTTATGATATTTCAAAGTTGCCAGAAATCTGGAACAATTTTGACAGCACCTCCTTTGAAAGTGGCTGTTTTGTCCACAATATTTCATACAATTAGACTCCAAATCTGTAGAAACTTTGAACTACAAAGTCATAGCACATATACGAAACTTTCCAACCCTGTATTACATGAACCTTAGAAATTTTTTTACAGAAAGTTATGGTCGAAATACAGAAATTTCCAGAGAGCATTTTGGACAGTTCCCACTCATCTGAGATTTTCATCCACTTGAAGGGTGATTCTGGTCTGGACTTCTACAGAAAAGTTGTAGAAGACATCAAAACCTTTCCAGAAATGTATCACTAACCTCCATTGATTCAACCACACAAAAGTTGTCCTGTTCAATTTTAGCAAACATTCTGCCAAAAGCAGGGGATGTTATTCCAAAGTCTTTTTGAATGATTTTGTACTCCCAATTGACTCTTAGTTCAATATAGGAGTTTATTAACCCCCAATGAAATCCTAGACTCCAAATTTACTCTTTTCTTTGAAAACTTCCTTTTTCATGCAGTTAAAAACGTATCACGGTACTACGTATCCTCACCGAATTAAAATCCTAACCGGCTTTATACCGGCATATACGTATCAAGTGGTGGCACTAAAACAATCACTCACACACGTTTTATAAACGACATTTACTAACGTGGTTAAGGTACCTGCATAAAACCACTCAATAGTGATGCACACAATGGTTTGTCATTTCAGGCAGGTCCATATCATAGTAGAAACATACGCCTCATATCATTGCCATACGGGTCGTCCTTGAGTCAAGCCACGTCTCAAGGTACATGATCGGGTTATTCACCACCCGACGGGGGCTCCACACCTTTGCATTAAATCACACAGGTGGAACAATGCTTTCGTATGCCTCATAGGACATGAAGAGTCCTAGAGAACACACTTCGTGTTACAAACCACACGATGGGGTCTCCTCCTCTTGCCCCTGGGTTTGCGCATTGGAGGCTAGTGCATTTCATATGTCTCTAAGACATGAAGAGTCTTAGAAAACATATTCACTTCCTGTCCATTGCTGAACGCGACATCCCAAACTACTTTCCTCGTATGAGGAAGCTAACCAAAATTGATCCGCTTTCGGTGGCGTTCCTTACCATGCTTACCTCCACGTAGGTGCGTCATTATAAAATTGAAATACTGAAGAGTAACACAATTTAGCTTGCCACCTTAAGTAACTATGCGAATAATAATCCTTATGTGGGCATACTATACGTTCCTCACTCGTATACTTCTAAGTTTTCAAAAATAGACTCTTTTCATGCGTGCGGCACCCAATAGCATGCAGGAAAAGACGGTAAGAACATGTGAAACCATTTTATTACTCAAGATAGGGTCTTTTACAACATAATGTACACATGCAATGGAATTTAAAATTGGACATCTACTCACTCTGGACCCTAACTACGCCGAATAGAAGTCGTTCAGCCCGTGAACGCTTTTTACTAGCTTTACCAAAGTAAGGCAGCGGCTAGGTTTCCGGTGAGTTAAATGACCCGTGAGGTTTGTCGTCTCACCGAACAACCCTCTTCATAGCAGGCATCCTGCTACCTGCAAAAACAACTCAGAAGCAACCGTGAGCACTAAGGCTCAGCAAGTCTTAACCGTCAATCCTAAACATGTAACTACATGCAGGGGTAGTAAGACAGTGGGAACATGAATTTTTGCAAAATGAAGCCCGACAAAACTTGAGCCTTATATTCAGATTCTTATAGCCTTCATTTTAGTGGTCCTCACGCCTCACAACACCAGAACTCCACAATCAAACAAGAAACGCTTATCCCGATGTTGCTAGCCTAAGGTGGAAATGAACTTTAGTTGGCACTATATCTAATTCAGTCAAAGTTCCAATACAATGATTAATCCATGAACAACATGTTAAGAGACTTAGTTCCTCGTCTTACTACATCACGGCGCAGTGGGCAAGTATGCTCAATCCTCTTCCGCGAGCGACGGTGATTTGAATCAATAACAACCCGGAATAAATGACACTTACACCCGCCTCAAAAGACTCTCATGAGATCTATTTCTTACATTGTACGTAGCAACCTTTCACATGACACCATGACATAGAAAAACGTTTTGCACCGAGCAGGATGGTCCCCTACACAGACACGTCGAAGTTGTCCGCTAAAGAATTTACACCTCCCGCCTTCTCAACGCCATTCCCAAGTGAAGGTTGAGTTTCTATATCACGGTCCATCGAGTTACATTGGTTTCAAGGCTCCCATACCCCACTATATATCCGGTACAGCTCAATCTTGTCCAGCATGGCCGCATACGCGCGGTCCTTAACTGACACGGACGGGGCTACGACCAACCTCCACATTTTCCTTACCATCCCAGCCCAGGCCCAATGTGGTCTCAAGCATTGTCACACCCATCTCAGGTCAAGACATCCTTGAGCGCTCCATCCTACAGGAACTTCCCCGTCCCCATCTCATTTCCATGAGGGTGCTCTTATCATCAACCCCTCGCGAGTAAACTCCATTACTCGACCTTTCTCGTGAGTAGCTTTTTACTACTCGACTTCTACCGAGCTAGCTACAACATTAGCCTAGCATATACGACGAGGCAAAGCCTACACTAAACCGTATACTCAGGGATGTAATAGCCATGCAAGAGGGTTTCAAGCATCCTAGACATAATGCACAATATCAAGTCAAATAAACATGAGGTGAAGTAAAGCAAAATTTGAAACGGTAATTATATGCAAACCGGGGCTTGCCTTGCTCAACGGTTTTGTTAGAAGCTAGAGTTAGTCTTCCTCTGAAGAATCCACCAAACTTGTCACGAGAGGGAGATCCTCGCCTCGGAGCTGAACTCCTCGTCGAGCATCGACGTCACGTGCTAATGAGATGATGATGCACATAGATTTCAAAAGTAATTTAGAAAATGCTTTAAAGTGGGTTACAAGTTAAGTACAACTAAGAGGGGAAAACAACAGCAATGTTTCTATTGTTGGATCCACATCCTTATAGAAAAAGATGCTGAGTGAAATGGAGGTACTATTAATCACCATGTGATTAACTCCAATATATGAACAGTTAAACCTAAAAGATGGTAGCTCAAGTTCTAGAGGTGCAATGAATCTTAAAATTTAACCATAGCTTCAAGGAAAGGTATGGAGGCAGTGTGCACAATTTGAGCTCGTGAAATCGCTCAATGTGATCACAATCATTCCTTATGTGGTTTTATCTAATCTGCCATTACCTCCTAGATCTTAAGCTTTCCTATGCTGCAAAGTAGACTTTTGTGACGTAAAAAATGTACTGAGTCCATAGGAATTGGTTTTACCATTTTTGGAGTTTCCTACATGGAGATATGGATTTTACAAGATTGGAGAAAAGCTGAAAATGATACTGTTCATTTTCCTATTTTTCAGAGACATAAGGAATTAACACATCATTTGACCAAGCAAAGTAGGTCCAATGCCTCTGAAAATTTTACTGGGATTAAAGTATATTTGGTAAGATTTTCTGCCCAAATTTGGGAATTTTCTAATACACAGAACTCCTGTAATAAATCCTACAAAATTTACCTTAGATGAATTAATGAGCCAAATCCAGTGATTTTAATAAATATTGGGCTGCACCCCTGGATAGTACTCTCTTATAGGAATCAAATAAAATTTATTTGACAATTTTTGGACACTCCTACACAAAGTTGTGGCTATTTAAAATTTGAACCGAAATCTGGAAATTCTGAAAAAAGTTTAAACGCTGCCGGCGGGCCCCACACATCAGCACTCTTCTTCAACCTCACACCAACAGAGCCACCAGCGGCGCCCTCCGGCGAGGGTTTCTGGAACGGGCTTCCCGGCCGCCTCTCGGCCTCCTACTCGCCGCATCCCTGTTATTTGGCCCGCTGAACTCGTTGGTAAGGTCACCGGCTGCTGGAAATCGCCGTAAAACCGTGCGCACCTGTGACAGCGGGAGTTAGGGTTCCGGCGAGCCCGTGCAAGGTCAATTCTACACTAAACATTCGGATTTTCGGCTCTAGAGCACCAGGAGAAAGTGTAGAAGGTGGAAACGGCAACCAAACCGGCCGGGGAGCACTCCAACCACGTCGGCACCGTGCGGCCGACGGGGTCCGAAGGTGCGCCATAGACAAAACGTGGTTTTTCTCCCTCTACACCCCATATCTCGGTCTAAATTTGATGGAGGAGGTCCGCTATCTAGTTAGAATCCTATGTGCGAAGTTTGAAATGCTAACAACATAAATCAAAGATGAATTTCGCAAATTCCTACCTCGGGGTCGAGTTGCGCCGCCCTGGAGAAGATCGCCAAATTCTTGCATGACAAGCCACGACTACGGCTAGGATTTGGGAAGGAGCAGCTAGGATCACCGGTGCACCGATGGAGTGGCTCGCTTAAGCGTGATCTCTCTTGGTTCGGGCTGCCCACGGGAGCCGAAGCTGGTTTTTCCCGGTGTTCACCTCGGCGCAGCCAAAACTTTGAACTCACACGTGCAAAGGAGCGGGGAGAACCAAGAGTTGGAACTGGTAGATGCTAGAGCACGTGTTGGCAATGCTTTTTGCTCTGGGGAGCTTGATCATCCGAGCGGGGGGTGCTATAGTGATCGGGAGAAACAGTGTGAGACCTATGTGTGCTAAATACATTGGCTATGACGATAAAAGTTTTGAATTCCGCCAAAACACTCTTTTTGTCAAGGTCCGACTCTAGGTCCGAGCTCCGACAAGATCCGACGTAAGGTTCGACTTGCTATGGCTAGGTCCGATATTCGTTTGGTTAGCTCTGGCGGTAGGTCCGACTAGCTTTGGTAAGTTCCGGTGCTAGGTTCTGCTAGCTTTGGTAAGCTCCGGCTCAAGGTCCAGTTAGCTTTGGCAAGGTTCGGAGCTAAATCGCAATGGTTCTGTTTTTTACCATGCAAATGTTTCGAACTTGCTTTACATCTATGGAAAGTTTGATTAGTATTCTTTTACTAAGTTTTTGAAGTGTTATGGCTATTTACGGTGGTTAACATTTTGCTATGGTTTGCAACATGCTTATGTGAGGTGTTCACGTAAGGTGTTGTGGTTTTCGGAACAAACGTGAGTCAAGTCGCGGACTTGTGCTTGAAAGTATTGGTTGTTTATTCATGTGCAAGTGTTGCTTGAGTTCAAGATATGGCTGGTGACGGGATCCATTGAACTAGTCTTAGGGAGAAGATGAGGTTCAACAACCAAGTTCGGGAGGAATTATGGTTGAGTTGATCGGGAGATCGCGCAGCATGTTTGGATCAAGAACAATGCATATAAAGGTATTGTGGATGTCGTTGGAAGGTGTTTGCACATGTGCAAGGAGTGCATGGACGTGGCAAAATGGTTCCAAGGCATGATGAAGAGATGTGGACATAAAGAATTGGTAGTAAAGGTCCAACCGGCTGGATTATGGACTCAGGCTGCGACTGAGTGGGTTATGGCTCAAATATGGAAAGATTTGAGTTGGTTATGATAGGATTTCGTGTGGGACACGAAGTTGAGTTGTTTTAGGAATGTGGGATACATTCCTAAGGTGTTTGGAAGTCTTAAAATTGCTTCCATCTGCGTATAGAAGAGTCTTGAGCAGTTATGGAAAGTTCAGATTCAGAAACTGAGTAGGATTAGAGTCCTAGTTTAAATTCGGTTGGCCTCCAGGCTGGCTATATAAGAAAGGGAGGCCAGAGCTCATGGTAAGATGACCTTGGGCTGTTCCTCTTATGTTTTGATCAATAAAATTCGTTATTTAGAGGATCTTTTGTGCCTTATTCGTCCGACTTGTTTTTGTCAAGTCTTTCTTGTCAAATTTCTGGACAGCACAACAGTGCTTTGGTGTATTGATCATAACTCGAGTTTTACAGATCCAATTGACGTTATTCTTTCCGGGTTGTCTTCACAACTTGATTATGTATCATCTGTGAAAATTTCACGGTCATTGGATTTTTAGTTTTTGATCGACACGAGTTTCTTTGCAGTGTTGCAGATCTGGTTTTTACTCGAGTAGAACAGATTGACCCACGTTTGATCTTTCGATCATAACTTAAGTTTTTCTTTACGGATTTCCGTGATTCTTGTTGTTGTGTCTTCGTGACTTGATTCTATATAATATAAACCACTTTTGTCACGGTTGAACACATTTAGATCAGTCGCATACACGGTTCCTTTAACAGATCGATTTTCTGCCGAGGGGGATTTTGTTGCTTCCGCTAAAAAGTTTAAATCTACCATTCACCCTCCTCTGGTAGCTTTTCATGTGCTCTTTGACACTACAAACAGGGAGTGGCGAACTGTGTTCTTCGCCGGAGAGAAACAAGCGAGAGCTAGAGCCCGAGCTGGGAGAAAGCAAAATGACTTTGTTGCGCTCGGTGTGTTGAAGATCAGACCGAGCGATCGCTAGGGAAGCAAGAGCTGGCACCTAAATTTCACTGTGAAGATTTCAGCCAGTGCGCTGTCGAGTGCTCGAGCGACGAAGGAAAAACAGAGTCGGTTCTCTGTGTGTGTAGCTGACAGATGGAGTCCACCCCGCTCATTTGATATCCCCCCACTACGCTTTGAGATTCCCACACAAACGTTATCCGAATTTGACCAAACTTTGAGAGTAGGCCAAAATAATTATGGGGAACTCAAATCTGAAATCATATTTTGAATTTGAGTTGATTTGGTTCAAAATTCCAATTCAAGTTTGAATTTGAACGTGCCCTCATTTAACCCTTTGAATAAATGGTAAAGGAGCTCCAAAAATATCCAAATTTGAATTATGAGCTCATTGATACATGGGGAATGCATTGTGAATTCACTCGGATGCATTTAAAAAATCTGAACATGAATCCTTTCAAAAGAATTCAAATTTTGTGTTTAAATTCCCTCCACTCTACTCATAGAGGATGTGCCCATGAGTTAGATTTTTTTTGGGGCACTAAAATTCTTTCCCCTAGGTTAACATGTGTTTAGTATGAGCTAAAGAAAATTTTTAACTCCCCCACATGTCCATTTTTGTGCTCATCATTTCATGTGACACAAACTCAAGGTTTCCCTTGCCTTAACTTTGTTTCATATGTTGAAATCAAACTTTACAAAAGTCAGGGCTGTTACATGATACATGTACCTTCTGCTCAATGGGATCATATACTCGGTAACCCTTAGTCCATGCTCATATCCAAGAATGACCATTGGTGTTGATCTATCAGAAAGTTTGTCCACTTTCGGACCAAGTTTCTTCACATGAACCAAACAACCGAAAGACCGAAGATGATGTACCTTAGGATTTCTGTTGTGCCATGCCTCATATGATGTGCGCCCCATCAGAATATTGGTTGGAGAACAGTTAAGATGGTACACCGCAGTCTTGACCGCCTCACCCCAGAAGTATGGAGTCATCTTTATTGACTTGAGCAAGCACTTTGCCATCTCTACCACGGTCTGGTTTCTGCCTTCCACGACTCCATATTGCTGTGGGGAATAGGGAGTTGTTATATAACGAGTGATTCCTTGATTATCACAAAAACCTTCAAACTCCAATGAGTTAAACTCACCACCCCGGTCTGAGTGAAACGCCTTGAGCCTGCCTCCACGTTGATTCTCTGCTAACGCTTAAATCTTCTTAAAACAATGAAACGCCTCACTCTTCTTTGCAAGTAGCTCAACCCACATGAATCTGCTATGATCATCTAGTATCAGCAGGAAATAGTTTTTACCTCCTGGTGTTGTAGGCTTGATCTGCTCACACAAGTCTCCGTGGAAAAGGTCCAACACATGATCACCTCTTCGATCTGCAATCTTTGGAAAAGACCCTCTATGTTGCATCCCCAGCGCACACCCTTCACAGAATTTCTCCACATGACCTATCACTGGGATGCCATCAACCATGTTCTTCATCCCGAGTTCACGAAGGGCCCTAAAGTTCAGGTGAACATACCATGAGTGCCACAACCAAGACACATCATCATGACATGCCATCAAACAAACAGGTGTTGTTAACTTCAGCTTCAGTGTGTACAATCTGTTTTGAGTCCGAGGCACTCAAGCAAGCAATTGTTGGATTGATCTTGGTTTACCTGAGATAAAAAGAAAGGAGAAAAGCAAAAAGTAAAAAGGAAAAGGAAAAGGGAAAAGGAAAAGGAAAGAGACCGGTAATACCGGGTCTCCCATAACGTACGCCATGATCGGAGGCGTTTCAAGACCAACTGGGCTCGGTCCCCTACCTTGTGCTCTACCAGATTAGTGGAGGAAAACATACATGATTAACAAATTAATCGCTCCCTAATCACAAACGCCAACAACGGTCAAAAAGAAAGAGCATCGCGGTGGGAAGATCCAAGTTCTAAGAGACGAAGATGGCCGACGGCTCTTCATCATGTAATTTTGGCTAACCCTCCCTTTAATCATGATCATAGAGTGCATAATGGTGATTAGGCTAGATGCCTGATGCAAATCCCTAAAGATTAAGTTACGACAATGGATTCAGAGCCACCCTAATCACTTTTATGCCGTTCATTATGTCGGATTAGTCAAACGTTAGATTCAAATCAAAAAAATCCCCAAATCCTTTGAAAGATTAAATCCAGCCGAATGTTTTTGGCAAAAATCGGTTCCCAAAATATGGATTAATGTAAAACTAATGATGATTGGAAACTTATCTGTCTGCATGCACCACTGCATGCTCTTTATCCCCACGGAAGTCATCAGGATGCCTCGTGCTGCACCCTGACGCGCACTGGTTGCACAAATCGGCTGCGCTGAGGTCGCCACGAGCGCGCTCCGCTGGGGCCTGCCTCCTGCACCTGCACGCATGCATGCAAGGCCGGGCGCTAGCTGCAGGTAGAGACAACCTTGTGCACTCCATCCTACAAGAACTTTCCCGTCCCGATCTCATTTTCATGAGGGTGCTCTTATCATAACCCCTCGCGAGTAAACTCCGTTACTCGACCTTTCTCGCGAGTACCTTTTTACTACTCGACTTCTACCGAGCTAACTACAACATTGCCTAGAATCTACGATGAGGCAAAGCCTACACTAAACCTTCTACTCAAGGATGTAATAGCCATGCAAGTGGGTTTCAAGCATCCTAGACATAATGCACAATATCAAGTCTAACAAACATGAGGTGAAGTAAAGCAAAATTTAAAACGGTAACTATATACAAACTGAGGATTGCCTTGCTCAACGGTTTTGTTAGAAGCTAGGATTTAGTCTTCCTCCGAAGAATCCGCAAAACTCGTCACAAGAGGGAGATCCTCACCTCGGAGCTGATCTCCTCATCGAGCGTCGACGTCACGTGCTAATGAGATGATGATGCACATAGATTTCAAAAGTAATTTAGAAAATGCTTTAAAGTGGGTTACAAGTTAACACAACTAAGAGGGGAAAAAACAGCAATGTTTCTTTTGTTGGATCTACATGCTTAGAGAAAAAGATGCTAAGTGAAATGGAGGTACTATTAATCACCATGTGATTAAGTCCAATATATGAACACTTAAACCTAAAAGATACTAGCTCAAGTTCCATAGGTCCAATGCAGCTGAAAACTTAACCATAGCTTCAAGGGAAGGTATGTAGGCAATGTTAACAATTTGAGCTCGTGAAATGTCTCAATGGGATCACAATAATTCCTTATGTGGTTTTATCTAATCTGCCATTACCTCCTAGATCTTAAGCTTTCCTATGCTGCAAAGTAGACTTTTTGTGACATACAAAATGTCCTGAGTCCATAGGAATTTGTTTTATCATTTTTGGAGTTTCCTACATGGAGATATGGATTTTACAAGGATCGGAGAAAAGCTGAAAATGGTACTGTTCATTTTCCTATTTTTCAAAGAGATAAGGAATTAACACATCATTTGACCAAGCAAATGAAATCCAATGCCTCAGAAAATTTTAATGGAGTTCAAGTATATTTGGAAAGATGTCCTGCCCAAATTTGGGAATTTTCCAATACACAGAACCCCTGTAATAAATTCTACAAGATTTATTTTTTGATGAATTAATGAGCCAAATCCAGTGATTTTCATAAATATTGGGCTGCACCCCTGGATAGTACTCTCTTATAGGAATCCAATAAAATTTATTTGAGAATTTTTGGACACCCCATAAATTTGTGGCTATTTAAAGTTTGAACCGAAATCTGGAAATTATGAAAAAAGTTTAAACGCTGCCAGCGGACCCCACACATCAGCACTCTTCTTCAACCTCACGCCAACAGAGCCACCGGCGGCGCCCTCCGGCAAGGGTTGCTGAAACGGCCTTCCTGGCCGCCTACTCACCGCCTCCCCGTTATTTGGCCCGCTGAACTCGTTGGTAAGGTCGTCGGCCGCCAGAAATCGCCGGAAAACCGTGCGCACCGGTGACAGCGGGAGTTAGGGTTCCGGCAAGCCCATGCAAGGTCAATTCTACACTAAACATTCGGATTTTTGGCTCTAGAGCACCAGGGGAAAGTGTAGAAGGTGGAAATGGCAACCAAACCGGTCGGGGAGCACTACAACCACGTCGACAACGTGCGGCCGACGGGGTCCGAAGGTGCGCCATAGACAAAACGTTGTTTTTCTCCCTCTACACCCCATATCTCGGTCTAAATTCGATGGAGGAGGTGTGCTATCTAGTTAGAATCCTATGTGCGAAGTTTGAAATGATAACAACACGAATTGAAGACGAATTTTGCAAATTCCTACCTCGGGGTCGAGTTGCGCCGACCAGGAGAAGATCGCCGAATTCTCGCACGACAAGCCACGGCTAGGGCTAGGATTTGGGGAGGAGCAGCTAGGATTGCTGGTGTAACGATGGAGTGGCTTGCTTGAGCATGATCTCTCTTGGTTCAGGCTGCCCACGGGAGCCGAAGCTGGTTTTTCCCGGTGTTCACCTCGGTGCTGCCGAAACTTTGAACTCACGCGCGCAAAGGAGCGGGGAGAACTGGGAGTTGGAACTGGTAGACGCTAGAACACATGTTGGCGATGCTTTTTGCTGTGGTGACTTGATCATTCGAGCAGGGGGTGCTATGGTGATCGTGAGAAACAGAGAGCGGCGGACTGTGTTCTTCTCGGGAGAGAAACAAGCGAGAGCTAGAGCCCGAGCTGGGAGAAAGCAAAATGACTTTGTTGTGCTCGGTGTGTGGAAGATCAGACCGAGCCATCGCTAGGGTAGCAGGAGCTGGCGCCTAAACTTCACTGTGAAGATTTCAGCTGGCGCGCTGTCGAGTGCTCGAGCGAGGGAAGAAAAACATAGTCGGTTCTCTGTGTGGGTAGCTGACAGATGGGGTCCACCCTGCTCATTTGATATCCCCCCACTGTGCTTTGATATTCCCATACAAATGTTATCCGAATTTGACCAAACTTGGAGAGTAGGCTGAAAGAATTATGAGGAACTCAAATCTGAAATCATATTTTGAAATTGAGTCTATTTGGTTCCAAATTCCAATTCAAGTTTGAATTTGAACGTGTCCTCATTTAACCCTTTGAATAAATGGTAAACGAGCTCCAAAAATATCCAAATTTGAATTATGAGCTCATTGATACATGGGGAATGCATTGTGAATTCACTCGAATGCATTTAGAAAATCTGAACATGAATCCTTTCAAAAGAATTCAAATTTTGTGTTTAAATTCCCTCCACTCTACTCATAGAGGATGTGCCCATGAGTTAGATTTGGGGGGGGGGGGGGGGGGGGGGGCGAGCGAAATTCTTTCCCCTAGGTTAACATGTGTTTATTATGAGCTAAAGAAAATTTGTAACTCCCCCACATGTCCTTTTTTGTGTTCATCACTTCATGTGACACAAACTCAAGGATTCCCTTACCTTAACTTTGTTTCATATGTTGAAATCAAACTTTACAAAAGTCAGGGCTGTTACATGATACATGTACCTTCTGCTCAATGGGATCATATACTCGGTAACCCTTAGTCCCTTGCTCATATCCAAGAAAGACCATTGGTGTTGATCTATCAGAAAGTTTGTCCACTTTGAGACCAAGTTTCTTCACATGAACCAAACAACAGAAAGTCCGAAGATGATGTACCTTAGGTTTTCTGTTGTGCCATGCCTCATATGGTGTGCGCCCCTTCAGAATCTTGGTTGGAGAACAGTTAAGAATGTACACCGCAGTCTTGACCGCCTCACCCCAGAAGTATGGAGGCATCTTCTTTGACCTGGGCAAGCACCTTGCCATCTCTACCACGGTCTGGTTTTTGTGTTCCACGACTCCATTTTGCTGTGGGGGATAGAGAGTTGTTGTATAACGAGTGATTCCTTGATCATCACAAAAACCTTCGAACTCCAATGAGTTAAACTCACCATCCCGTTCTGAGTGAAACGCCTTGAGCCTGCCTCCACGTTGATTCTTTGCTAACACTTTAATCTTCTTAAAACATTAAAACGCCTCACTCTTCTTTGCAAGTAGCTCAACCCACTTGAATCTGCTATGATAATCTACTATCAGCAGGAAATTGTTTTTACCTCCCGGTGTTGTAGGTTTGATCTGCTTACACAAGTCTCCGTGGAAAAGGACCAACACATGATCACCTCTTCGATCTGCAATCTTTGGAAAAGACCCTCTATGCTACTTCCCCAGCGCACACCCTTCACATAATTGCTCCACATGATCTATCACCGGGATGCCATCAACCATTTTCTTCATCCCGAGTTCACGAAGAGCCCGGAAGTTCATGTGAACATACCGTGAGTGCCACAACCAAGCCACATCATCATGACATGCCATCAAACAAACTGGTGTTGTCAACTTCAGCTTCAGTGTGTATAATCTATTTTGAGTCCGAGGCACTCAAGCAAGCAATTGTTGAATTGATCTTGGTTTACTTGAGATAAAAAGAAAGGAGAAAAAGTAAAAAGGAAAAAAGAAAAGGAAAAGGTAAAAGGAAAGAGACCGCTAATAGCGGGTCTCCTGTAACGTACGCCACAATCGGAGGCGTTTCAAAACCAACTGGGCTCAGTCCCCTACCGTGTGCTCTATAAAAACGGGATTAGTGTAGGAAAATATACATGATTAACAAATTAATCACTCTCTAATGACAAACGCAACAACCGGTCAAAAAGAAGAGCATCGCGGTGGGAAGATCCAAGTTCTAAGAGACGAAGATGGCCGACGGCTCTTCATCATGTAATTTTGGCTAGCCCTCCCCTTTAATCATGATTATAGAGTGCATAATGGTGATTAGGCTAGATGATTGATGCAAATCACTAAAGATTAAGTTATGACAATGGATTTAGAGCCACCCTAATAACTTTTATGCCGTTGATTATGTCAGATTAGTCAAACATTAGAATCAAATCGGAAAATCCACAAATCCTTCGAAAGATTAAATCCATCCAAATATTTTTGACAAAAATCAGTTCCCAAAATACGTATTAATGTAAAACTAATGATGATTGGGAACTTATATGGCTGCATGCGCCACTACATGCTCTTTATCCTCACGGAAGTCATCAGGATGCCTCGTGCTGCACCCTGACGCGTGCTGGTTGCACAAATCGACTGCACTGAGGTCGCCGCGAGCGCGCTCCGTTGGGGCCCGCCTCCTGCACCTCCTGCACGCATGCATGCAAGGCCGGGCGCTAGCTGCAGCAGCCCCGCTGCAGGCTGCGCGCCAGCCGAGCGCTGCAGCACCACGAGCCGCGCGCTCCACGCCGCGAGCCCACGCCCGCGGATCTGCTGCCTGCGCCCACTAACAGCACGTAGCAGGCCACCGCCGCCACCCCCGAGCTGCTCTCACCGATCCGTTTTTTTTTGGGGGAAGCCGGAGAGTAAATGGTTTAGGGTTTCAAAGCGGCAGCTGGTTTTGTCTTTTGCATAAACTATTTCGGCCATCCGACTTTGAGAAAAGGTTCAGATTAACCGGTAGCAAATGGACTAGTGGGCTGCGCAAAAAGGGGTGGGGATATTAACGGGCCGAATTCGGCCGTAGGTTTTAACTCAGGTTTATAACTTAGTTGTATATTTTATTATTTTTATTTGTTTTTTTGCTGGGCTGGGCTAAAACATGATAGGCTGACCGTGGACCAGTTACTTTTTAGATGTTAATTATGTCTCATTTATTATGTTTATATACTAATTTAAATAGAAAAATATTTATGCTAATAATAATAACATATTAATGAGTCTAAATTAAATTTGAACAAACGGGATAATTTAATTTAGATGATTTAGTGTGTTAATGGTGTTTTATCATTTTAAGCATCAATAATAATAAATTTTACTAATATTTATAATTGATGCTTAATTTGAGAATGATGACTCTAAAACTAATTCTGACTAACGTCGATTTAATTTTTGAGTCATGTTTATATTTAATTACGTTTGAAAAATTTATGTCATTTTCTGACCAACGGTGATGTGACATAAAATTGTATCATTTTTTGTGAGTTTATTTACCAACATAAATTTATTTTTATGCAACTTTATGATTTTTTTTAATTTATTATGCCCTAATGACATCCACTGTGACGCCGTTTCGATATGAGAATATCAAACAACTTACGAGCAGTAACTTCCCTCGTTGGAAGACCTGCGTTGAGGTATTTTTGGGGTTTAATCAATTGGATTATGCCATGAGGGAAGATAAACCATTAGCACCCAGTCCAGGTGTTGCTGGGTATGACGACCTCAAAAAGATTTATGAGGCTAAGTTAGAGAAATAGGAGAATTCCAACCGTATAGTCCTCCTCGTAATGAATGCCTCAATATCTCCTCATATTGTGGGAGACCTTCCAAAGAAAGACA
This sequence comes from Neostapfia colusana, assembly GCA_030760725.1. Lineage (NCBI taxonomy): Eukaryota > Viridiplantae > Streptophyta > Magnoliopsida > Poales > Poaceae > Neostapfia > Neostapfia colusana. The sequence continues at coordinate 39,554,492 of JASWHV010000008.1, read as the reverse complement.
CCGCCAAAGAATTTATTGCGACAGTGGAGGAGCAATTTAAAGGCTCCAAAAAGATTTATTCTCATGAGCTTTTCGCAAAGCTTCTTGAGAAATACACAATGGATGGGAATGTTAGGAGACACATAGTAAGGAAGGTGAATGCATCATCAAAGCTTAAGGCTCTTGGATTGTGAATTAAGTGAGAACCTTCTCATAATTATGATTTTGGAATCTCTCCCTAGTGAGTTTAATCAGTTTAAGATTAACTACAACTCACTGAAGGAAAAATGGACACTTTCTGAAATGACTCCTAGAGTTGTACAGGAGGAAGAAAGAATAATGAAGCAAGCACAAGACCAAGCTCTTAATGTTAATTCCTCTAAGAGGAAGAAAGAATGAAACGGTTTTGGTCCTTCAAAGCCTCGTAAGATGCCATTTAAGAATCAGTCTCCTCAGATAGCAAAAGGTGTCAGTACTTCCGCTACGCTTAATCCTTCCGCTGCATCCAGTTCTTTCGCTGCGCGTGCAGGAGGTGCATGCCTGCCCTAAATTTCTGAAATGGCTGATGAAGAGAGGTAACAATGAAATTACGTTCATTGATGAATCACTTTATGTTGATTTTTCAAGAAATACATGGTGGATTGACTCAGATGCAACTGTTTATGTTGCAAATTTCATGCAGAGATTCCGTATGACCCAAAAGTTGGGGCAAAGGGAAAGAAGGATTAAAGTCACAAATGGAAAAAAAGCAGAAGTTGAAGCTGTGGGGTCTCTCATACAAAAGCTACACTCAGGATATCAGCTTCAATCAAATAATGTTCTTTATGTTCCCTCGTTAAGTAGGAATCTTATTTCAGTGTCATGTTTAGATGATAACAATTATGAATGTTTATTTGATCATGGGCAATGCACTTTGATGCACTGTAATAAAAATGTTGGCCTCGTCTTTAGACGGCGAAAGTTACATGTTATCTCTTCGTGATTCTGTTATGCATGTGAATGATGTTTGTGATCGAAATGATACTAATAAAAAATGTGGCGTTGAAAAGAAATGGAAATGCGTTAGTACCTCGTCCAAATTATGGCACCGCCACCTTTGCCACATTTTGAGGTGGAGACTCGAACATTTAATTAAAAATGATACACTTCTTATATTAGACTTTTCAGACGCCGATAAATGCATCAACTGCATTAAAGGAAAATATGTAAAAACAATTACAAAAAGAGCGACAAGAGCCTCAAGGCTCTTAGAACTTATTCATACTGACATATGTGGGCCATTTCATATTAATCTGTAGACGGTTTTGATTTGTTCATAACATTCACGGATGATTTTCCCGCTATGGGTATATTTATCCCATACGTGATCGATCAGAAGCTTTGCACAAACTTAAAGTATTTAAAGATGAAGTTGATAACTAACTTAATGAAAAGATCAAAGTAGTACGGTCCGATCGCGGGGAAGAATATTACGGAAAGCATGCTCCTTATGGGCAAATTCCAGGACCTTTCGCGAGGTTCCTAGCTGAGAATGGAATTATTGCTTAATACTCAATGCCTAGTGAACCTCAGCAGAACGGTGTGATTGAGCGACGTAATCACACACTCATGGATATGGTGCGAAGCATGCTTAGTCACACAAGTTTATTAGTAAGCCTATGGATGGAGGCTTTAAAGACAGCTGCACACGTACTAAATCTTGCTCCAACAAAGTCAGCACCGAACACACCTTACAATATGTGGATGGGAAGGAAACCGAGACTGAATTATTTATGTGTGTGGGGCTGTCCCGCAGAAGCTAAATATTCAATCCACAACTAAAGAAATTAGACCAAAAAAAGTTAGTTGTTTTTTCATTGGGTACCCTCAACGGGGAAAGGGATATTGCTTTTATTGTCCAAACCACGTTACGAAATTTGTGGAAACAAGACAAGCGGTATTTTTTGAAGATGACGTCACGGAAGTTAGTAAAATTGACCTTGAGGATAAACGGGTTTATGTTCCATCCCCGAGTATCCAAGAGTTCATTTTTTGATTTAAAAGTATTGTCGTGACGCCAGATCCTCCCCTCGTTCATTTCTTAAATAATGAAAATGTTACAATACATGAAAATGAGGAAGTGAACGAGAATCCAGAACCTAAGAATGATCTTCCACAACCTCCTCCGTTGCGCAGATCGCAACGAGAGCGAAGAAATCCCATCATAGACGACTATGTCACTTACATGACTGATGACATAAATGATATAGGAAAAATGGAAGATCCTTCTTCTTATAAGGAAGCAATAAAAAGTGAAAATTCGTCTAAATGTCTTATGGCTATGAAAGACGAATTAAAGTCTATGGACACTAATAATGTTTGGGACTTAGTAGAGATTCCTGAAGGAGGCAAAAGAGTCGGATGCAAATGGGTTTATAAAACCAAATATGACTCTAAAGTGAATATTGAAAGTTCAAAGCGAGACTGGTTGCAAAAGAGTTTACACAAAGAGAGGGAATCAATTACAACGAAACCTTTTCTCTCATGTCAACCAAAGATTCATTTAGAATCGTGATGACACTGACAGCTCATTACGATTTAGAGCTACACCAAATGGATGTTAAAACGGCGTTCTTAAATGGTGACTTAAATGAACATGTTTATATGCTCAACCGGAAGGTTTTCTCATAGAAGGAAAAGACTACATGGCGTGTCGTTTGAATAAATCCATTTATGGCTTGAAGCAAGCCTCGAGACAATTCTACTTGAAGTTTGATAAGGTGATCCGAACTTTTGGTTTTACGGAGAATGCTGTAGACAACTGCATATACGTTAAATTTAAAGGCAGTAAGTTCACTATTTAGTCCTATATGTGGATGATATACTCTTGGCTTGTAGCAATAAGGATATGCTACTTGAGACCAATATTTTTCTGTCATAAAATTTTAATATGAAGGATCTCGGTGAAGCCTCTTATGTTCTAAGCATTGAAATTCATCGAGACAGGTCCAAGTACACATTAGGGCTATCATAAAAGGTATACATCGAGAGAGTACTGAAGAAATTCAATATGCATAAGTGCTCTCCCACGCCTGCTCCAATAGTCAAGGGTGATAAGTTCGGGACATTTCAATGTCCAAAGAACCAAATTGAAGCTGGCCAGATGAAGTCGGATCCATACGCTTCAGCTGTCGGAAGCATTATATAGGCTCAGGTATGTGCGCGCCTTGACTTAGCTTTCATAATAGGAATGCTTGGCAGATTCCAATCAAATCCAGGAATGGGCCACTGAAGGCCGCAAAGAAAGTCTTGTGATACATGCAAGGTACTAAAGATCACATGCTAACATATCGAAAATCTGATAACCTGGAAGTTATTGGTTATTCAGATGCTGATTTCGCTGGTTGTGCAGATAGTAAGAAATCCAAGTCAGGTTATATATTCACACTGGTCGGAGGAGCTATATCATGAAAAAGGTCCAAGCAAATGGTGACTGCATCATCCACGATGCAGGTAGAGTTCGTAGCATGTTATGAGGCCACTGGGCAGGTTGTATGGCTAAAGAATTTCATTCCCGGGCTCAAAGTGGTTGACAGCATTAATAAACCACTTGTGATATACTGCGATAACGAACCCGCAGTTTTCTATGTTACTCTACGAGTAACAACAAGTCAAATGCTGCTGCCAAGAACATTGACATAAACTACCATGTTGTGAAAGATAGAATCCAGGATCAAACAATTAATGTCAATCATATTAGTACGACAAATATGCTTGCGGATCCAATGACAAAAGGCTTACCACCCAATTCTTTTCGTAATCACGTTGCCGACATGGGATTATAGGAGGCCTTATGATCCTGGAAATTAGGGACCTTTTAAAAGGAGTCCCTCCCCATAAAGAATAATGTTTTCCATTTGAAATCGGTGATGTATTATAAGTGTCGAAGTTAGATGGTTAACTGTAGACCGTTGTAACGCTTCACTTTATGAGTCATACTTATTAAGAATGAATCAATAAAGTTAAACCATACGATCAAGGGGAGAATTTGGATTGATCTCGGTTTACCTGAGATAAAAAGAAAGTAGAAAAAGCAAAAAGTAAAAAGGAAAAGGGAAGGGAAAAGGGAAAAGGAAAGAGACCAGTAATACCGGGTCTCCCGTAACGTACGGCAGGATCGGAGGCGTTTCAAAACCATCTAGGCTTGGTCCCCTACCGTGTGCTCTATAAAAACGGGATTAGTTGAGGAAAACATACACGATTAACAAATTAATCACTCCCTAGTCACGAACGCCAACAACCGGTAAAAAGAAGAGCATCGCTGTGGGAAGATCCGAGTTCTAAGAGACGAAGATGGCCGACGGCTCTTCATCATGTAAGTTTGGCTAACCCCCCTTTAATCATGATTATGAGTGCATAATGGTGATAAGGATAGATGTTTGATGCAAATCCCTAAAGATTAAGTTACAACAGCAATGAGCCCTCACGATCAAACACAGACAACTTCCAACTTGACATGTCAATCCTACACCCACTCTCCTCCAATTGTCCCAAACTAATGATGTTGCTTCTGAGTTTAGGAATGTAATATACCTCTGTGAGTACCTTGTCTTCCTCGTTCTTACACTTCATCATGACCGAGCCAATCCCATAAATTTCAACAATGGAATTGTCTCCGAAATGAACAGAACCTTTCACGGACTCATCAAGAGACACCAGCGCCGACTTGCAGCCCGTCATATGGTTGCTTGCTACAGAATCAAGGTACCACAGCTCATCTTCACATTCCTCTGGGAACACAAGTTCCTCATTAAGGTGAACTCTCTACACAGGAACACTTGACACAAGGCATGATGTGCAGAGGAGAAGTGAAGGCTGATCTACCTCCTTCTTTGCCAGATTTGCAGTTTCATGTCGTGGTCGACGTGGTTTGCGGCACCCTTTGGCCCAATGCCCATATATACCACAATTGTGACACTTGCCTTTCTTGCGTGCACCACCCCCACCGGGCATCGATTTTCCACAATCTCGCGATGTACCACCGTCACGTGTGCTGTCGGTACGTGTATCGTCCTTATTCTTGGTCTGAGGTTGGCCGCTGCCCTTGTTGCTGCTCGAGCCACCTTGACATTGACGTTGTCTCGCCTCCCATTCTTCCTCGGTGAGAAGCAAGCGTCCTGCCTTGTCGACGAGCTCACCGATGTCATCATGGTCTTCACCCACATGTAACCTTCCGACCAACTCTTCTATCGTTAGCGTCTTCAGATCGAGGAACATCTCGATCGAGACGGCGATCTGGTTGAATTTTTGCGACAGGATGCGCAAGAACTTCTTGATCACCCGAACGTCTTCAATCTTTTCACCAAGCTTGCCGGAATTTGCCACCAAGGTGCTGATCCTCATGGAAAAGTCATCGATAGATTCGCTATCCTTAAAGGCAATAACTTCAAATTCCTTGATACGTTTCTGAGCACTTGCCTCTTGAACTCGATCTGCCCCCATGCACATGGACTTGATCGAAGCCCACGCCTCCTGGTCTTCTTCTTGGCCAACGTCGTATGATATCCGATGGAACGGCTCGCAGAAGGGCTGCCGGTGCTAGACGATCGTCGCGTCACTCGACGTCGTCCCTCTCAATCGCCTCCTAGAGACCTTGCGCCTCAAGGTTCACTTGCATCACCAAAGACCATGGCGTGTAGTTCATGCGTGTTAGCACGGGGCAAGCCAACCATCCAGTGGACTCCTTCACGATCACAACGTCCTGTGAAACGATGCTGTCGCCGAGAGTCGCCGGTGCCTTCAGTGGAGTCCCGGCCATGAACGCAGCTCTGATGCCACATGTTGGCACAGCTTCACGTTGGGGAAGGATCAACACTCACAACTCAGGATGTGATGCTTGTGTAGGCGAGATATTTGGATCAAAGACTTGAGAACGAAAGCACACGAAAGTTTGTTGGCCAGCCAGCGAAAACCTGTGCCTGGCTCGGCCCTTTTCTGGTGTCGATATAACTGAAATAAACATGTTTACATGCAGGGACTCCACCATGCATTCACACGAACGAGACTCCGCTCAGTCATGCGGCAAGAGCAGGAGTGCACACACTATCTACGCATGCATGCAGCTGAACAAAAAAAATACAACTTGCTCCCTAAGTATCTACCATGCAATGATCATGCACACGATAAACAGACCCACATGCAGACGTGCAACTAAGTGCACTAGTGCACGGGATTATTCAACAAATCACCCCCTAATCCCGCTGCACTGGTATAACTCCCATCTGTTGACGTAGTTCAGCAAATTTTATGCGCCCAAGCGACTTTGTCAGAATATCCTCAACCTGTTCTTCAGTTCTTACATGCTGAACTTCTGCAACACCATCTTCAACACATTCTCGAATGAAATGGTAACGTGTATCAATATGTTTGGTTCTTTCTTGATGGACTGGATTTTTGCTGAGCTCGATAGCCGACTTGTTATCAATCATAAGTTTGAATCTTTTGGGGCTCTCTCCGGCTAATTCCCCCAACATCTTCCATAGCCAAGCTCCTTGACACGCTGCCGATACTGCTGCAACATACTCTGCTTCACAAGATGAGAGAGCAACTATCTTCTGCTTTTGTGAGATCCATGCAAGTAGACTAGAGCCAAGAAAAAAGACCACTCCAGTGGTACTTTTGCGATCATCAACGTCGCCGGCAAGATCACTGTCGCTATAACCTATCAAGGATGCCTCAACCTTGTTTGACTTTCTGTAACAACAGCCATAATTAAGTGTTCCAGCAACATACCTTAATATATGCTTTACTGCTGTCCAGTGTAACTCTGAAGGTGACTCCATATATCTGCTCACAATCCCCACAGAATATGCAATATCAGGACGTGGATTGACCAGATATCTCAAGCTCCCAATAACACTCCTGTACCTGGTTACATCCATCGCGGGACTGCCATCATCCTTGCTCAACTTGAGCTGGTTCTCCATAGGTATATGAACAGGTTTACAACCGGCAATACCTGCTTGCTCTAGTATTTTTTGTGCATAAGCGCTTTGGTATACACTGATACAATCAGTGTCCTGCTTGACTTCAATACCGAGATAATAACTCAGGAGACCTAGGTCAGTCATTTTGAACCTTCTCTTCATCTGAGTTTTGAACACAGCAATCTCCTCAGTGCTTGGCCCAGTGATAATTAAAACATCCACAAACACCAATAGGCAGAAGATGTATACCATTGTTTCTTCTATAGACAGCATGTTCCAATGGATTTCGAATGAACCCAAGAGTGATTAGTTCCTTGTCAAGCTTGGTTCCATGCACGTGGGGCCTGTCTTAAGCCATACAAGGCTTTATGCAACTTTAACACCTTCCCTGCGTTACCAGGATCAACAAAGCCCGGAGGTTGATGAACATACACTTCTTCTTCCAAGACTCCATTCAGAAATGCTGACCTCACATCCACATGATGAGTCTCCCAACTACCATGAGCTGCAAGAGCAATCAACAGCCTCACAGTCTCCATTCTTGCCACAGGTGCAAACACGTCATCAAAGTCCACCCCCTGTCCTTGTGAGTAAACTTTCGCAACAAGACGTGTTTTATGTTTCACCACGTTCCCGGAGGGATTTTTCTTGATTTTGAACACCCATTTCAATCCTATGGCTTTATGTCCAGCAGGTAGTGTGGTAAGCTCCCAAGTTTCATTTTCCTTGATTGCTTCCAACTCAGCTTCCATGGCTTCTTTCCAACATTTCTCACTTAAAGCTTCATCAACACCTCTAGGCTCTTCAGCCGATAACAAACACAACCCACTATAATCATACTCATGCACTTCATCGGTTGCTTCAAGTACATCCTGCACTCTACGGTTCCGAAGTGGAACCTCTGCTGAGAAGTCAGAATCACTGCCTGATGGTGGTGTGGCAAACTCAACTGCATGAATATCTGGTGTTGCCAGAGGCTGATCCACTGGAAGTGCTGGTGTGACATCATGATCAACCATTCCTTGATCTCCTTCACCAAACAATGTGCATAAGTTATCAACTGTGAAAGTCGCTGCCACACCCCCTTCGGTAGAAAGGTTCCAGTCCCATGAACGATGTTCCTCGAACACCACATCACGTGATACATGTACCTTCTGCCCAATGGGATCACATACTCGGTAACCCTTAGTCCCTTGCTCATATCCAAGAAAGACCATTGGTGTTGATCTATCAGAAAGTTTGTCCACTGTGGGACCAAGTTTCTTCACATGAACAAAACAACCGAAAGTCCGAAGATGATGTACCTTAGGTTTTCTATTGTGCCATGCCTCATATGGTGTGCGCCCCTTCAGAATATTGGTTGGAGAATGGTTAAGAATGTAGATCGCAGTCTTGACCGCCTCACCCCAGAAGTATGGAGAAATCTTCTTTGACTTGAGCAAGCACCTTGCCATCTCTACCACGGTCTGGTTTCTGCGTTCCACGACTCCATTTTGTTGTGGGGAATAGGGAGTTGTTATATAACGAGTGATTCCTTGATCATCACAAAAACCTTCGAACTCCAATGAGTTAAACTCACCACCCCGTTCTGAGCGAAACGCCTTGAGCCTGCCTCCACGTTGATTCTCTGCTATCGCTTTAATCTTCTTAAAACATTGAAACGCCTCACTCTTCTTTGCAAGTAGCTCAACCCACATGAATCTGCTATGGTCATCTACTATCAGCAGGAAATAGTTTTTACCTCCCGGTGTTGTAGGCTTGATCTGCTCACACAAGTCTACGTGGAAAAGGTCCAACACACGATCACCTCTTCGATCTGCAATCTTTGGGAAAGACCCTCTATGTTGCTTCCCCAGCGCACACCCTTCACAGAATTGCTCCACATGATCTATCACCGGGATGCCATCAACCATGTTCTTTATCCCGAGTTCATGAAGAGCCCGGAAGTTCAGGTGACCATACTGTGAGTGCCACAACCAAGCCACATCATCATGACATGCCATCAAACAAACTGGTGTTGTCAACTTCAGCTTCAGTGTGTACAATCTGTTTTGAGTCCGAGGCACTCGAGCAAGCAATTGTTGGATTGATCTTGCTTTACCTGAGATAAAAAGAAAGGAGAAAAAGCAATAAGTAAAAAAGGAAAAGAAAAAGAAAAAGGGAAAAGGAAAGAGACCGGTAATACCGGGTCTCCCGTAACGTACGCCACGATCGGAGGCGTTTCAAAACCAACTGGGCTCGGTCCCCTACTGTGTGCTCTATAAAAACATGATTAGTGGAGGAAAACGTACATGATTAACAAATTAATCACTCCCTAATCATGAACGCCAACAACCGGTGAAAAAGAAGAGCATCGCGGTGGGAAGATCCGAGTTCTAAGAGACGAACATGGCCAACGGCTCTTCATCATGTAAGTTTGGCTAACCCCCCCTTTAATCATGATTGTAGAGTGCATAATGGTGCCTAGTGAGAGGGACCCGGCCATCCGTTCATTCACGGGGCCGTGCCGCTCGCCCAGGAATCGCATCGGGTGGTGCCTGTTATGCAGCACCCAACTGCACACTTATAATGAACATGTATTACATAAATCAAAAGCGGAATCTTACAATTGTTCTTTGTAAATAATTTACATCAAATAGCTACAGCGGAAGACTATAATCAGCTCACATCAAATAACTAATGAGCACTCGAGAAGAGGTCCAGCCTGCGGACTCCTCTCGCAAGCAACACGAAGACATTGCAGCGGATGGGTTCTCCATGTGTTACACGACTCAGAAGTCTCCAAGTCTCACTGGACAACCTTCTCATAAGCGTCGATGTTAACCTGCAAAACCACTCATATACCAAGCATGAGCACGTAGGCTCAGCAAGACTGATCCGTCTCTCCTAAACAAGTAACTCTACATGCACGACGGATTGAAATAGGTTAGCCGAGTTTGCATAAAGGACTCGCCTACAGTTGATCCTTAACTTTCATATTTTAAGCCTCATTTTAAAGACCTTGAGTCAAACAGCATCACAACTCCACAATCAAACAAGAAATGCTTTGTTGCGATGCTTCTTGCACAAAGTGAAAGAAAGTTTAATTCACACTAGCTCTACTTCAAGCATGTTTGCAATACAACTTAAATATAAGCCTTATCAAGTTCAAATGAAACCAGTTCAGTTCTTACTATGTCAAGACGCAGTGGGCAAGTATGCTCATATGACCGTGAGCGATGATGATTTGAATCAGTACACGCCCGGAATACACGCAACGTACACCCATACTCCGAGTTTCCGGCAGCAACCTCGACTGATGTTGTACGCGGCCACCTTTCCCAAGTTCTTCCACACAGGACACTGTCCAATTGCCCCGAATAGCAAGATCCCTCAAGGTACATACCCACAGTGATATGTTCCTGGGCGAGTTACCTCCTGCTATCCTGACGCCGAAAGCCTAAGACGATTAGAAAAGTTCCAATGTGGATCTCACAAGGTACATCGGTTTTTTAGGTCCCATATAGTCAGTATACGCCCAATACACAACTCAAATTGTCTAACTGGGACAAGTACGGACGGGCCTTAACCGACACAGGCAGGGCTATGCACGCACGGTCCGCAGCCTGCTGCATCTAAACCTCCCTGCCCGGTCTCCATATTTTAATTGTGAACTTTCCTCATTGTTTCTATTCCCGACCCGCTTCGAAGAATCTAAGCCCTAAACTCGCGAGTAGATTCCAACTACTCGACTTCTACCGGACCTTTCCTACTAACATTTAGCGTAGCCAAATCCACTTGAGGAGGTGCTATTCTACCCTTGCTCTCTTTGGACATTCTGGTCATGCAATTGGGTTTCCAATATCAATTAGACCTAATGCACTCAATCATTCAAAGCTATGATCTCTAGAAATGAAAAAGAATTTTATAAATTGCTTGAATGCAAACTGGGGCTTGCCTGTTTTGCAGGTGACTAAGATTACAATCAGTTAGTGTCATCGATCACTTGAGGCTTGATCACTCGATCATCTTGTCTTTGAAGTCTCACTTCACTTCCTTCACAAGTTCTCACGTAGATGCTACACATTATGAATATGCACAAGTATTAAATTGTAAAGTTTTTGCTACCAAGTTCTAATGACAAGTTAGAAACTAGAACTCTGTTTAAGAATTTAAAATGACACTGGTGCTAAGGTTTGGGTTTGGGTTAATCAACATGATCAAGTGCTAAGTGTTTTCCCCACTTGTGTGGTAATCACCCAAAGAGGTTACATAGGACAGTGATGATCCAGAGCACAAGAAAATTTTCATGTGAGTTCCTTGTCACAAGAAAGACATGTGGACCAAAAATTAGCACTTTTCACTAAGTGGTTTATTCAGAACAATTCTCTAAGCAATTAAGCAAAGAGGACTTAATTCTTAGGTAACACCTATGTTCATGTCAAACTTAGTGAAGTTAAATTTCAATTATAGTTCATAGAGTCTGAATGAATTTCCTAGGATTTTTGGAGTGAAGAATTGCCCAGAACTGAATTTCCAAGTTTTGGGAATTCTCTAAAAATGTTTCTGTATTCATTTGAACACAACAACTTGAAATCTGAATTCACCTAACCAAATCAACTCAAAATGAGCTGAAATTGTTACAGGTCCTCAATAACATCCTAAAGAATATTATTACAAAATTTGAGGATTTTTGGATGAACAAACTCCCTATAAAATTCTTTTGATGGAAAACTTTAAGGAATTTTCCAGAATTAAATACTGACTTTCGTACAAATTGGATTACATATTTGGATATAATTGTTCAATCTGAATCTAACCCAATTTGAATCACTAAATTAGTTTCCTAGCAAAAGTTATGCTCTTCTAAAGTCTGGGGAAAATCTGGAATTCAATTTAAATCGGGAAAAGTTTATACATGACTGTGGGTCCAGGGGGCCACATGTCACTCACTGAAATAAAGACACAAGGGCCACAGGGTCCTTCCCGCGTAGACACAAACTGATCTGATGCCACAGAGTATCCCGGCTCTAATCCACTCTCACTGACAGCGGGCCCGGGCAGGTCTTCTTCAACCTCTGGATTCCCGCGCGCTTGCGCCGTCGGAGCTCCTCGAAACACGCCTCTCCGGCCACCTCCCGCGCTGCCACTTGCCGCCAGCCCCTAAAATCATGCGCTGAACACGTTGTGACAGTTCCCTCGGCCGGTGAAGGCTCTAACCTAACTCGCACCATGCGGCGGCTCGGTGAAGGTTCGGTGAAGTCGCCCCAACGTGCTAGCCCGCCAAACGCCCGTTTAAATGGCACTAAAGCATCAGTGGATGCTAGAGAAGCTCGACATAGTCGCACAAAGGCTCAGGAAAGGCTCTAAAATAGCTTTCAGCATGCGCCCGAGGCTTTCCGCCACTGCCGTCGTCGGATAACCGCAACATACGCTGGCTACACGTGGTTTCATGCTAGATTTGTGAAGAAGAAAGGTTGGCCACCTAGTCTAGCTCCGATGTGCTCAGTTTGGTACACTAAAAATTGAATAAAGATCGGGAATTTCGGGTTTTCATACGCGCGGGTCAGTTTGCACCGTTCGAGGAGAACTTTAAAATTCACCGTCGATGATCACCCACTCGGCTTGAGCTTCAGAGGTGAGTAGCGTGGAGGTCGTGTGCGTCTAAGGGTGCTCTTGCTCGGCCGTGAAAGGCTCCGGGTGAGGCTGTCCACGAGAGCAGTTCGTCGCTCTTCCTTTCGGACGCAGCGGGAAAATGTTTTGCTCGGTGTTGGGGAGACTTAGCACCCTCGGTGGCGTGTCGAGAAGGTAGTAGGCAACCACGCGGTGCTGTTTTGCCAATCTCTGAGGCTTTGCACGCGAGGAGAAGCTGGCGCACGACCGACCGAAGAGTGGCGGCGGCTTCTTTGTTCTTTAGCGCGAGAGAGCAAGAAAACAGAGCCGGTTCTCTGTGTTGCGGCGAAGTGGAACACGACTAGAGGTGAAAAGATCGCGAGGAGAGTGCTAGCGCGAGGAAAAAAGGCATGGAGGTGGCTCTCGGTGCCGCTCGGTGTCGCACGGGGAGACAGTGGCTGTGCTCGAGTGAAAGAAGGAAAACAAAGACCAATCACTTAGATCTTTTGGGCATATGACCATTTGGTCCCACTCTCCCCCTCATATCTCTAAAATATCTCCAAAATTTGGTAAATGACCAATTCAATTGTTTGGAGTTGAAATCTGAACTGCATTTGGATATTTGGGAAAATTTCAACCAAATTAAATTGTGTATTTGAATTCATTACAAATTTAAATCCTTTAGAAAATGGGTAGCAAAACATCTCCAAAATTCATGAAACTTTGCCTGCCCACTAATTTGGATCTAAGGAATTCAAATATGAAATCTGATTTAAATTTGGCTGCTGCAAATGAGCTTTTTAACACAATCCCTTGTGTTACCCTCATTTGAAATTTGCATTGAGCAAATTTTGTTCCAAAATCTGAATTTAACTTTCTCACACATATGGAAACTTCCCACCTTGGTTTTAAATCCCCTTTGTGTTTCAAGCATTCAAATAAATAATTGAACTTGTGTGAAGAGAGCTCTCATGTGTATTGTCATATGTAGAAAAGTATAAACAAGTCCCATTTTTCATACACATGAAACCAACTTTGTGAAAACTTGAGTTTCTTTGTATTCATATTTTTGGGACCTTTATAATTAGGCTAGATGTTTGATGCAAATCCCTAAAGATTAAGTTAAGACAATAGATTCAGAGCCACCCTAATCACTTTTATGCCATTAATTATGTCGGATTAGTCAAATATTAGATTCAAATCGGAAAATCTCCAAATCCTTCGAAAAATTAAATCCAGCCGAGTGTTTTCGGCCAAAATCGGTTTCCAAAATATGGATTAATGTAAAACTAATGATGATTGAGAATTTATCTGGCTGCATGCGCCACTGCATGCTCTTTATCCTCACGGAAGTCATCAGGATGCCTCGTGCTGCACCCTGACGCGCGCTGCGCTGAGGTCGCTGCGATCGTGCTCCGCTGGGGCCCGCCTCCTGCACCTCCTGCATGCATGCATGCAAGGCCAGGCGCTAGCTGCAGCAGCCCCGCTGCAGGCTGCACGCCAGCCAAGCGCTGCAGCACCACGAGCCACGCGCCAGCAATGCAACTGCAGGCCGCGAGCTGCGCGCTGCACGTCACAAGCCCGCGCCCGCGGATCTGCTGCCTGCACCCACTAACAGCACGTAGCAGGCCACCGCCGCTACCCCTGAGCTGCTCTGGCCGATCAGTCATGCCGCAAGAGCAGGAGTGCAGACGCTATCTACGCATGCATGCAGCTAAACAAACAAAATACAACTTACTCCCTAGGTATCTACCATGCAATGATCATGCACACGATAAAACTAAGTGCACTAGTGCAGGAGATTATTCAACAAAAATATGTGGTACTTGAACTTTGGAGCAGTAACCACATGACTGGAGTGAGATCAGCTCTATCCTCTGTAGATGAATCAATGAAAGGATCTGTGAAATTTAGAGATGGCTCATCAGTGAATACTTGTGGGATGGGATCGGTTGTTTTCAGTGGCAACAAGAATATGCACAAGGTGTTATCTGAAGTGTATTACATACCCAATCTCAAGGCCAATATTATTAGTCTTGGACAGATGACTGAAGATGGATGCAGAATTATCGTAGAAGGAGATCATATGTACATTCATGGTACTGATGGCTCTGTTCTGATTAAAGCATCTCGATCTGCAAACAGGCTATTTGTTGCAAGACTATCAGTCACTCAGACCAGTTTGTCTGATGACTAGAGGGAGTGATGTGAATTAGCTGTGGTATTCCAGGTATGGTTATCTAAAATTTTAGAGCTTTGAATAACCTTGGAAGATTGAAGATGGTGGATGGAATTCCTCTCATAAAACAACCTGAACAAGTTTGTGATGGCTGTGCACTTGGAAAATTCCATAGGAAGCCCTTTCCTCATGCAAGTGAGTATAGAGCTGAGAATGTCATGGACTTATTTCATAGAGATATTTGTGGTCATATTGATCCCCCAACCCCAGGTAGTAAAACGTATTTTTAGCTGATAATTGATGACTTCAGTCACTTTATGTGGGCAGAGCTTCTTGTAACCAAAGATGAAGCCTGTCAATGTTTCAAGCTGAAACTGAAAGTGGAAGGAACTTGAAGGCTCTGAAGACAGATCGAGGTGGGGAATTTAATTCCAATGCATTTTTTGCATACTTGGGTGAATCGGGAATAAAGCATTTCACCACTGTTCCTTACACTCCACAACAAAATGGAGTGGTTGAGAGGAGAAATCAGACAGTAGTCGAGATGGCAAGGTGTATGTTGAAAGGGATGTGTGTTCTTGCTAGGTTCTGGGGAGAGGCTATAAAAGCTGCAGTATATAATCTGAACCGTTCACCATCTCGAAGTTTGGATGGAAAGACTCACTATGAAGCATGGACTGGCAGAAGGCCCTCGGTTAAACATCTTCGCACGTTTGGATGCACAGCACTTGCAAGGGCTATTGGACCAGGTTTGACTAAGTTGTCTGACAGGGCCATTCAGTACGTGTTCATTGGTTACGAAACAAACACCAAGGCCTATCGTCTGTTTAACCCACAAAGCAACAGAGTGATTGTATCAAGGGATGTAAAATTTGATGAGAAGACTCCATGGAAGTGGGGAGAAACTCAACCAGATGGAGCGGAGGAGATTTCAGTTTTTAATGTACATTGGACCTCAACAGTTGATGTACCAGCATCAGGGTTTGAAACTGAACCTTACACACCAGTCACACCAAGAACACCTGTGTCAAGACATGAAGAATTATCACAAGGTGGGATTCAGTTTGTAACACCACCAGCAGGGGAGGAGGTGAATTTTGAAGGTATTCCTCAGAGATTGAGAGCAGTATCAGATGTGGTAAATGCAAGTGAGCAAGTGCTGGATTTTGAATATTCAGGCCTATGCCTGTTAACTGCAGAAGAGCCATCAGGAGTGGAAGAAGCAATCCAAGACCCCAACTGAAGAAGAGCTATTGAGATGATCTCAAGGCTATACAGGAGAATGGAACTTGGGCTCTTGAAGATTTACCATCAGGATTCAAGGCCATAGGGCTGAAGTGGATTTTTAAAGTGAAGAAGGACCCTTCAGGTGATATAATCAGGCATAAAGCCAGGCTCGTTGTGGAGGGTTATTCCCAGGTTCAGGGGTAGATTTTGAAGATGTTTTTGCTCCAATGGCCAGGCTAGAGACAGTGAGAATCCTGTTGGCTATCTCTGCAAGTGAAAATTGGGAGGTGCATCACATGGATGTCAAGTCAGCTTTGTTAAATGGGGAATTATCAGAGGTGGTATATGTGAGTCAGCCTCTTAGTTTCACTGACGAAATCATCCATGCAAAGTGCTGAAACTGAAGAAAGCTTTATATGGTCTTCGACAAGCTCCAAGGGCTTGGAACACTAGGAGAATTACATTCTCTGGGATTCAGAAAATGTGAATCTGAGCAAGCATTATATAGAAAGGGGAAAGGCATCAATCTTCTCCTCATAGGTGTGTATGTTGATGACCTCATTATTTGTGGTCCTTCTGCTGACAAAATTGCAGAATTTAAAGCTGAAATGAAGAAAAGCTTCTCCATGAGTGACTGGGGAAAACTGAGCTATTACCTGGGGATTGAGGTGAAGCAAAGCCATGGAGAAATAACTCTCTGTCAGAGAGCTTACACTCTAAAAATTCTTGAAATGGCAGGGATGCAAGAGTTCAATCCTTGTGACACACCCATGGAGTACAGATCACATCTAAGCAAGTCAGATGGGGGCACTTTAGTTGATGCAAGCAAGTATAGAAGTATCATTGGTTGCCTCAGGTATTTGGTTAATACCAGAGCTGACATAGCATTTTCAGTTGGTCTAGTCAGCAGGTATATGCATGCACCATCTGAATTACACTGGGCTGCAGTAAAACCAATACAGAGGTACTTGGCAGGAACTTGTGGATTTGGTTGCAGATACACAAATGAGAAATCACTGGGAATTATTGGATTCAGTGATAGTGACCTCGCTGGAGACATTAACGACAGAAAGAGCACTACTAGAGTTGTCTACTTTCTTGGAGGGAATCTGATAACTTGGACGTCGACCAAGCAAAGAGTGGTGACTCTATCTTCATCTGAGGCTGAATATATTGCATCTACCATAGGTGTGTGCCAAGGAATTTGGATCAGTTCACTGCTGGCTGAGATACTTGAAGAGGAGCCAAGAAAATTAAAGCCCTGGGTTCATAATAAAGGTACCATTGAGCTGAGCAAAAATCCTAAATTTCATGACAGAATGAAGCATGTGGACACAAAGTTTCATTACATTCGTGACTGTGTTGAATCTGGGAAGGTGAAACTAGGACACATCAGCACAGGAGGACAACTTGCATATGTGCTAACTAAAGCTCTTCCGAGATTGAAGTTCATAGAAGCTCCACAACGACTGAGCGTAGTTCATGTGCATCAAGATTAAGCGGGGGGGGGGGGGGGATGTTGAATAATCTTGCTGTTGCATTATTTAGTTGGTAGTGTTTACTTGCACGTTTTGCATGTTAGTTAGGGGTCTGTAACAGACCAGCTGTTTGCTCAGACGTTCATCTGCATGTAGCCCGGTTCTGGCGCCGATAAAGGCCAGTTAGATGCACGTGGATCATGGATCACAGATCAGTGGCGTGAAGGCCGCATCATGGGGGTTGTGTGCATTGTGTAAACATTGTATATCTATATATACTGCTGAGATGGATAAGTACATGTTACTAATTTGTTGTTACTAATACGCAATTTTACTCCTTTTAGAAAAAGTATGGCCGAGAGGTCGTGAGGATACATGGCGAAGGGTACGATTGAAAAAACGCGCCAATCGACCCTCAAGCCTTTTACGTTAGCGGAGGCGGGAAGTCACATGGATGGTAAGTTGGTCATTTTCTTTATTTCTGTAAAAACTTGCTTCTTCTAATTAGTATTCTTTTATTTCTTTGTAGGTTTGCTATTTTCGATGGAGTTGTCGACTCGAGGTTAGCGCGACCTTCGATCATCACTCCATCGACTGAGGGCTCCTCCATCGGGCATTCAAGTCGCCGTCCCTCACAGAGACAGATAGATGAGCTCCTTAGGGAGAGAGAAGAGATCCGGAGAGAGGGAGGAGCTCTAGAGGGAGAGGGAGCAGCAGGCCGCCTACATGGCAAACTACATGGCTCAGATGCAGGCGACGATGGAGTGGGCAACAGATCCCGATACCGACGTGGCAGCCGCCAGATTTTGCCCCGCCACAAGTGCCCCCACCACATGCACATTCAGATGTCAAGGTAAGTGTTTTTATTTGCCATTTTCTAATCTAAGAAAAACCTAGTGTAGTTGAGGGGAGAGAGTGAGAATGAGAGTGGGGGGAGAGGGAGAGAGTGAGAGTAAGAGATAGTGGTAGAGAGGGGGAAGGAGAGATAGTGTGAGTGGAAAGGAAAAGAGGGTGGGAGAGAGACAGAGTGGTAGAGATAGGGGGTGTGAGAGAGAGGTGATCGTAGAGAGAGGGGGGAGAGGGCGAGGGAGAAAGTGAGAGTGAGAGGGGGGAGAGGGGGGGAGTGAGAGTAAGAGATTGTGGTAGAGAGGAGGAGGGAGAGGGAGAGAGAGTGAGAGTGAAAAAGGAAAGAGGGAGGGAGAGAGATACGGAGTGGTAGAGATAGGGGGTGAGAGAGAGAGAGAGAGTCGTAGAGACAGGGGGAGGGAGAGGGCGAGGAAAAAAGTGAGGGTGTGGGGGAGGGAGAAGGGGGTGAGAGTAGTGGGGAGAGAGCCTTACAAGCTCAAACTCACTTTATCTATTTATTTGAATTGCAGGGATCGGCAACGGAGGCTCAAACTCTACCGCCACAGCTACCGGCACCAGGAGGAGGTCGCGGAGACGGATTCTTCGGCTCCGGAGCGAGGGGAGAAGCGACTGGATCCGCAAGTGGATGTGGCAGTGTTCAGGGAGCGGATCTCTTTTTTGTTTAATATTTTGGATGTTTTATGTTTTGCATGTTTATATAAACTGTTCTGTGAGCTGACCATCGTGTCAGCTTATCATAATTCTGTTTTTAAAAAAAATTGAAAAACTTATTTACGATGGCCAGCTATACAGGCCGTTGTAATTTAACCTAACTAATTTACGACGGCCAGGGCAAGACCATTGTAAGTTAACCTAACTAACTTACGACAGCTGGTACCCTGCTGTCATAAGTAAGGCACCTAGCTCGCCATGTGGCGCGGCGATGGGCGACGGCCGTTCCCAGCCGTCGTAAGTTGTTATTTACGACTGTAACCGTCACAAATAAAATTATTTACGATCAAAAAATTTGAAATGGTAAAATACCGTCGTAAATTACATAAAACCGTCGTAAGTTAGTTTATGACGGTTTTATGTTATTTACAACGGTTTATGGCCGTTGTAAGTGCACCACATTCCTGTAGTGACAGCGCTTGCAGCATAACAAATATTCCCAACAGACTCTATTCTGCAATCCTCTGGTAGCGAGCGGCACCACAGTGTGATAAGACGCCGGCAAGACGATCCGAAGTTGATAATTGGCTTGGTTCGGCTCCAACAGAGATTAACTTATCATTTAGGAGATGAACTCTAGAAGCAAGGCTCTCTTTATAGCAGGATAAGTGGAGTCATTATAAGATACGGTGGGTATCACCATAAGGAATAATGAGGTCCTCGATTGAGGTATTTAGAGAAGATGTTATAGGACAGGATCTCAAGTGGAGTCACCATACCATGGTAAGGTCACTGTAAACTGTAAAGTATGATGAGTTCTTTGAGGAGTTACTCAGAGAAGATCTTCTGAATAAAATCCTGCCCTGTGGTGAACCTGGGAACCGGGCATGACGGTGGCAAATCTAGCTACTTAGCAGCCATGGTGCACCCAGGCGATGAGCTGGACCCGAGGTCCATTTTTTCTATACTAGCGGGCATGCACCCCTGATATTTTAGATGTTGCCCGCTGTAATATTTTGTAGCTCGCCAGTAAAGGCGTTGACTTCTTGTCCACAAAATCGGATGATCTGATTTTTTTATCCTCTTTATCAGGTACAGCTGTAGTATTTGTTCATGTGTGTAATACACTCACTAACGCCACCAACACACATATCCGGCCCTACAATAACTACCACGTCATTCGAAAGTTTAACGGAATTCGTCAGAGTCCGATATACAATGGAGATGTTGCACTCCTATTGTGTCTTCACGCGTAAGAGACATCTGAAGGTTATTCTGGGAATAAGTCACTATGAGACCCCGAGTTTGATTCCAGGGATCAAACACGGGCAGTGGCGCTCACAACTGAAGCCGCTGGCCACTCGGGCTGGATGTTTAGTTGCTTCAGTGTTCACAAGCTTAACCTATAATTATGATATATGATAAACATGAAATGAATTTCTAGTTTCACAGATTTTTAGTGTTCATAATTTTAGGAGGGACCTCAACATCCATAAAAATCCTTCGAAGTCAACAAAATTAAATACCTGGCTCGCATGTATTTAAAAGTATTTTGGGGCCAGTCGCATTTTGTTCATAAAAAGGTTTAAATACTCTTCAGTTCGTGACATGTACGTTGGGCTGCAATTTATTTTTCCACCAGTTAATGTTGTACGTTGTTTCATTCTAAATAGTCAGGGTGCCTTGTACGGCCTTCGTTTCAAGTATAACGAAATAACGACTTATGGTAGGTCGCCTATATTGGAAAAAAATGATTTGTTAACAAATCTTTAGGCGTTAATGTGAATCTGCAGGCTGAACGCGTCCATTTCTGTTCATCAGTCTCAATCAAAGTACACAACAACCGAACCGAGGGCATGTTTTCCAGCAAGGCACGCAGGAGAGCATAAAAAATATGGACACAGTTACCAGCACGCAGTGTCAAACGTCCCGTCCGTCGCCTATATAAGAACACGTTTACTTGTCCTCATTATCATTACACAGCCACTGCCTAACAAAAGTACCAGAAGCTACAGTACTGACCTCCTTGTAATGGCAACGAGATCACGACTACTGCTCCTGATCGCACTAGCCGCGGTCATGTTCGTCGGAACTCACGCCAGCGGCATCGCCATCTACTGGGGTCAAAACGGCGGCGAGGGCTCCCTGGCGGACACCTGCGCCACGGGCAACTATAAATTCGTCAACATAGCCTTCCTCGCGGCTTTCGGCAATGGCCAGACACCGGTGTTCAACCTGGCAGGCCACTGCGATCCAACCAACGGCGGTTGTGCAAGCCAGAGCGCCGACATCGAGTCGTGCCAGAGGCGTGGCGTCAAGGTTATTCTCTCCATCGGTGGAGGGGCCGGCAGCTACTATCTTAACTCGTCGGACGATGCCAGGAACGTCGCCACCTACCTGTGGAACAACTTTCTCGGCGGCAAGTCTTCCTCTCGCCCCCTAGGCGACGCGGTCCTCGATGGCATCGACTTCGACATCGAGGGCGGCACCAACAAGCACTGGGACGATCTTGCCACGTACCTGAAAGGGTACAACAACTCTGGCCGGAGGGTTTACCTAACCGCCGCGCCGCAGTGTCCATTCCCTGATGCCTGGGTGGGCAGCGCCCTCAACACCGGCCTGTTTGACTATGTCTGGGTGCAGTTTTACAACAACCCTCCCTGCCAGTACAGCCTAGACAGCATTACAAACCTTGCCAATGCTTGGAAGCAGTGGCTGTCCATTCCAGCAAAGCAAATCTTCCTCGGACTCCCGGCGTCGCCTCAGGCGGCGGGAAGCGGGTTTATCCCAGCTGCTGATCTCAAGTCCCACGTGCTACCGTTGATCAAGAACTCTGGGAAGTATGGAGGGATCATGCTGTGGTCAAAGTATTACGATGACCAAGATGACTACAGCTCTTCGGTGAAGAATGAAGTTTGAGATGGTTACTTGAAAGACCTTTTAAATGTATATGTGGTAATTTCTTTGGGGGAGGGGGGTCCAATGGTGTGTAACCGTGTGTTCATTTCCTTTGTGAGCAGCCTTTTGGTTCTGGACTGATTTCTATGTACTGTTATATGGTTGACTGTGATAAGCCTATGGTCACTCCAAATAATTTAAATATTTTCACAGTAAATAAGTGTAAGGACCCAATTATTTTAGTAGGTAATAACCTGAAAGACTCTTCATGGGTACTTCTTTATGAATTTTATGTTGATGTGAAGCATTGCATGAAGTTGGAGGATGATTTTTTTGTTGGTTCTACTAGTCTTGCTTCACAACGATTTTCAGTTAATCTCTAAGG
Source organism: Neostapfia colusana (assembly GCA_030760725.1). Classification (NCBI taxonomy): domain Eukaryota; kingdom Viridiplantae; phylum Streptophyta; class Magnoliopsida; order Poales; family Poaceae; genus Neostapfia; species Neostapfia colusana. Next base: position 39,532,271 of record JASWHV010000008.1, on the reverse strand, counting down.
GAAAGGATGAAAGAAGAAGATTATATATATATATATATTTATATATATATATATATGGACATGTATAAATTCACATTGTTCCATAATTGGTATTATCATATTAGAAAGGATATAAATAATAGTTATTAGGCGAGTGTCCGGATCATCAACTATTTAAGCAATGTTATAGAAGGTAAGGTTATGCGTCATATAATGAGCATTAATGCAAGGATATGCGAACATATATGGTTTGATTTTTGTCCCTGTGTGCACGTTAAAGGCCAAACCCGACCATGTACATCAAATATAATCAAATTATTAAAGAATTTAATATTTCTTAGACACACTCCATTTACAAATAATATAGTTCTAATTTTGCTTGGAGAAATTATGCATGCAACTGATTTTCTATAGAAATAGAGAGGAATCACATCCACATGACAAAGAAACACAACCCACAAATGAGGGATTACCACATGGACTACTCATGGATCAAAGTGCCCACAAACAGGTGCAAACTAACTCAAACTTCATGGGGATCACATGTCAGTCTCTGAGCGAAGAGGCGGTGTGAAATAAACCACAAGGGGGTTGTTGACCCCCTAGTTCGGCCAAACCAGTCTTGGCACCAAAAACGCTGTGTTGCCACGCGTTGGCATCTAGTGGCTTCTTGAAGTCAGTTCTACCTTATTCACGGGAATATATTGGTCTTAGCATCGTCTTATTGAGATTATAAATAAGGGTGTGGCTCACTCCTTTAGATCCACAACAGAATCATTCACTCTCTTGTACTTCAGATTTTGCTAAGTTTTAGTGAAGTTAGGCCTACAAGGGAGTCTTCTCCAAATCCTCTTAGAGATTTTGGTATAAATAAATAAGGTGGGGTGCTGAATCAATTAGAGTGGATGGTCTAGCTGACACACGCGTCTACAAGGAAGTAGCATGAGCTAAAATTACATCTAAACTAAAACCCGAGAGTTTCTGGCGGTGGTTAAGAGATATAAATCTGTGGGAGGGACCACAGGGTGTTGGGGTCGTGGTTCAACCCTAGGACACGTTCTTAATGGACTCAACTTTATACACAGCCCATTGAGCGAAAATACGGTGATGCAGTACCATGGAGAGAAATAAGTGTTTGTAATAAATTAACAATTGTGGCCGACTCTGAATAGATCTGGTTTTGTTGTTGGATCCATTTAAATGTAGACTTAATAATATTTTCATCGGCCTAGTGGATGACATCGTGAACTTGGTCCCCAATCAACTTCTTTGGTCCTCCATGACTTTATGTGCATTTAATATTTTGCTTGATCCATGTAATTAGTCTTGAAAATGAAAATGCACATACTTTATGGTGCAACATCAATTCATCATATGTATTAAAGGTAATCCAAATATAGAATCAGTTCACCTTTGGGTCAAAAGTTGCTAATATGGTTATATACGATCTAGCGATGTTCTCATCAACAACTCTATGAATTCAATCCATTTAGTATATTATTTATTCATATTAGTTTGACACTTAAGATACTTCAAAGGTTCATGATTAAAATGTATGATAACTTACTTAGACCATAAATAATATTGTCAAATTTATAAGACTTGTATATAAACATACAATTTTTTATCATAAGTACAATAATTCAGAAAAAGACAACTCAATTTTTCATTAAAGAATGCAACGACTTTACCTCCTTAAATAAAAACTCCAGCAATACCAACATCGCTCACTGTCACACCGGTTTTAAAAACTAACCAGGTATACCGTATGTGTGCCCAGATTATAGTTCCACACATATGTAGTGACTTCATAAGTGACAAGCCAGATTACAACCACATCATGAATAAATAAGTAACTTTTTCTACAATAGTTCGATAGCTCATAAGTGAGTCTTTATTACTGTTCAGCAAAAATAACTAGCGTGGACAGCTCCAAATCCACAGTCAATTGACGGTGGAAACACACGCCTAGTACTCCACATAATCTTCACTAGAATTCTCTCATGTTTCTCCGGTAGATGAGTAGCGAGTGGAAATATCAAGTGTGAGTACTTGTCGTACTCAGTAAGTGTGCGGAAAATATGACATATGGCCAAATAAAAGGATGACATAAAAATATTTATTGCACAAAACAAATTTTAATTCACAAAAATTTAAATGCAACATATAGTTACATGAGGTCAATCCCAATATAACCACTCAACATCAATATCCAAGTTATAAATTCCAACATATTACATATCCATTCATTTCTCTCATCATTAACCATCCATAATCAATCATGATCATTAACCATCATTATCCACATCCATAACTGACCAAAACCAATGACCAATACCAACTAAACCATACCAAGTCGAAAACTAATCATGTGGGGGTCCAGGTTGCTCGTGACCGTGAGCACGGCTGTCAAGACAATTTTACACTCTGTAGAGGTTGTGCCACTTTATCCACAAGTATGTGATTTAATCACCCATCAGTTACTAAGGAACCTCTATTACGTCAAAGACACACTAATTTAGATGTGTGTCCTAGAGATCATGAAATAGATTTTACAAAGAGACTACAGGCATATACGAACCCACTAAGGTTTCACTAGAGGACGACTCCTATCGAGTATAAATCCAACCCAAGGGCCCCCTTTTTTGCCATTCAGATTTCAGAGTAGTCACTCATCTGGTCCATACTATACCAAAAGTATATCTAATTATTCAACTAAGCTTTCTCCAAATTGGCCCTGTGGTGGCAGTGTTTTTCATAGGTGATAACTCCATGAATCGTTATTTCGATATAAAGCAAGCCTATCACCAAACCATCCAACCTCAATGGACAAAACCCGCTTGCCATGATCCATAAGTTCCATGTTGTGACAAAGAGGACATCATTATTCAGGCGATTATAGGATCATCAAGAAAGTTAACTAATGTCCCATAAATCCCAATTAAGCGTGCTAAGCTAAAATGAAAAAGACTGATCTAGTAACAGGGAAAAAACAAATCAATACTAGTAAAACCTAACGATAGTTTTTTTCTTCTTCTTCAGAAAATTGACACGAGCATGCAAGTTCACAAACGAAATGATTTTATCAAAAATAAAAGGATTGATATGATCAAGGGAACTTGCCTTCCTACAGCGGTGTGGGTTGCTCAAGCGTCTCGAAGTCGTGATGCTGAAGGTCCTTGTACATAGGCTCCTAAGCATACTCATCTACTCACAATCACGCATACACAAGCAATCATACACAATAAATACATTGTAAACAAATCAATTTGATATGACATGAATGCATGCAAGTACTTTAAATAACTATGATTTATACACAATAATGTGTATTTTTAATATTCATAATTAATTTTAAGAGTTTAGTAATTAATAGTATAGTTCCATAACTAACTATGTAGGTTTGGACTTTATTATAATTAAATAGGACTTAAAATAATTAATTCAAATTAAAATCAATGGTAGAAAAATTAATAATATTTTCCTAGAATTTATTCTTATTTATTAGAATTTTTGGAATTAATTTACTATTTTATATGCTATTTAGGCATTTATACTATTTATTATAGGCTAGAAATAATTATTACAGATTCAAAAAATTATTATGTGTTCAGGGGCTAATCTGGAAAAGTTAATAAAGGTCAGGGGCAAATTAATGATTTTTGAGAAGTACTCCCTCCGTTTCGAAATATATTACTCCGATTAGTTCAAAATTAAACTAATGGGCACCATTTATTTTGAAACAGGGGAAGTATATTGTTTAAAATATAAAATACAAGACTAGAAAATAATATATATATATAGATTACTTAAGGGTTCTCGTACAAGTAGGACCAAATTGTATTTAAATTATAATTTAGGGGCTGATTTACAAGAATCAGGGGGCCAGATTTATTATTTTATTTAACCTACGGGCTATCCTGCAAATTTGTCTTTTTACCTAATTTTCCCAATTTATTTTTCTATGTAAAAAGGCCTGGGTTGGGGTCTGCGTCTACGACTCCGTGCACATAGGGGTGGCGGCTGGTCCATGGTCCATGATGGACCAAAAGGCGTACCCTTCGGAGTTTTAATCTTGGCTGTTGGATTAGATACAACGGTCCAGAACAGATCCGACCGCCGTCGGTCGACGCGGGAGGCGGCGCCAGGACGATCTCATCGGAGCTCAAGTATTTTTCTAATTTTGACCATGATTATTGAAAAAACTAGTGGAAAACCAAGAGAGGAGGGTAGGGAACCTCTCCGACAAATGAGCACGTGAGGGAAGGCCCAAAGACGATGTAGGACGGTGAAGAAGTTTGGCAAACTTTGCGATGGCGCTAGGGCATTGAGCGGTTCGACGCGATTGGGATGTGGGGGAAATAGAGAGGGGTTTGCATTTTTTATATAGCGTGACCTCCAAGAGACCAGGGTACGCAAGTCGAGGAGTATCCACATTAAGTTTGGATTCGACAGTGATGTTGGTAGTTTTGCCCGGCGGCGCTAGGGTTTCGGTGCGGGAGCGAGCTGGGCGTGGGCGAGCAGGCAAAGTTTGGTCGAGGCGTGCGTGAGAAGGAGAAATAGGCCCGGCAAGCTGGGTCGCGAGGGAGAAGCAAGAAGGGCTGGCCCAAGGAAAAGGGAAGGGAAGGGAAGGAGAAAGATGGAGGGGAAAGAGTGGGGCGAAAGAAAAGAAGGAGAAGCCCATGCGGCCGGTTTCTCTTTATTTCTTTTTTGTATTTCTTTTCTTCTATATTTTTTTTATTTTCCATCTTAGATAAATGTTTTATCATTTTTTAATAATTGTATATCTATATATGATTATATATGAATGTGTTGGATGAATGCAACAATTTGATATTTTTATTTTACTAAACAATTTATTATCTAATACATAAATTCTAAATTTTTTAAACCTAGTTTGCTTAAATTTAGAAAATGGGGTGTTACAAACCTAGCCACTTAAAATAAATCTCGCCTTCAACATTTGGACGAATAAAAAAAAGATGATGAAACTCCACCTTAAGATCATCTTCACATTCCCATGTAGCTTCTCCTTCTGTATGGTGATTCCACTGCGCTTTGTACGTGCGAATCCCCTTGTTCCTCATAACCTTCTTGATTGTATCCAAGATCTTGATGGGCTGCTCGGTACTGGTGAGGTCTTTCCCGAGTTCCATCTCATCTATCGATACTTGCTCCTCTGGCACTGTTAGAAATTGTTTCAGTTGAGACACATGGAACACGTTGTGCACGTGTGAAGCTGTGGTGGTAGCTCTAACTGATAAGCAGCTTCTCCTCATCTAGGTAGCACTTGAAGCAGGGCGATGTAGCGAGGTGCTAGCTTGCCTTTAAATTTAAAACATCGGTGACCTCTAATGGGTGATACCATGTGATACACGAAGTTTATGACTTCAAAGGTTAGGTGTCTCTATCGGTTACCCGCATATCTTTTCTAGCGTGACTGTGCGGCCTTCAAGTTCTCTCATATGATTGGTACTTGCCTTTCTGCCTCCTGTAGAAGTTCAGGTCTAAATACTTGACTTTCTCTGGTCTCGTTCCAGAACAATAGTGTTTTGCACCCCCTTCCATATAAGGCCTCAAACAGGGACATTTTCAGATTGACTCGATAACTATTGTTATATGAGAATTTTGCGTACGACAAGCTCTTGTCCCAACTATCTTCATACTTTAAAGCACAAGATCTTAACATATCTTTCAGTATTTGTTTGTCCTCTCGGTTTGTCCATCTATCTGAGGATGTTACGTGGAACTAAAGTTCATCTTAGTGTCCATTGACTCATGCAACTTTTTACCAAAACCTATAGGTAATTTGGGAACCAATATTGGAGACTATTTTCTTAGGAACATTATGCATGCATACTATATTTGATAGATATAATTCCGCTAACTTAGCTCTGCTATAGACGGTCTTGACTGGAATGAAATGTGCAACCATTGTTACATGGTCCACTCTGACCCATATCGTTTCATATCTTGACTGGGTGTGTGGTATTCCATTTATGAAATACATGCCAATCTGTTCCTACATTCATTCGGTTATCTTTAATAGTTGCAGTAATCCAGCAGATCGCTGATGCTCGGCTTTGACCCATTAACAGGTTTCACACAATGGAATATACTCTGTTATATCTCACTTTATGCCATACCACCAATATTGGGTCTTCAAGTCTTTGTACATTTGGTGTAACCCGGATGAATGGAATATGCCGAGTCATGTGTATTCCTTAATATCATGTCATGGATATGCTTCAGGTCAGGCACACAAATCCTCTTGCCTAACCATATTGTACCATGTTCATTCTCCATGAAGTCCTTTTCTGCACCTTGTCAGATACGTTCCTTAATTTCCTTTATTTTCTCATTCGTTATTTGACCTTCTCGTATTTCTTGTTCGAATGTCAGTTTACTTTCATAACATTCATCCCATTTAAGAACTCAAGATTGAGCTGTTTAAACTCCTTACATAGATTGGGCTACAAATCCTCAACTGTTAGTCCGTGGCAATATGCTTTCTGATTTAGGGAAACTGCAACTACATTCGCCTTTTTTGGGTGATAGTTAATTCCTACATTGTCAAAGCGTCTACGGTCGACACTTCCCCCGGGCATGCTCTGGGCAGCCCGTGGAGGTTCTTTTTCGGAGGGGATAGTCTCTCCGAGAGTCTACGCGTGTTTGGACAAAGAAAGGAGATGGTTGACACAGAGATTTTTACGTGGTTCGGGCCGCCGGAGCGTAAAACCCTACGTCCACGGTGGGCAGAGGTGCTCGTTGTATTGCTTGGGGCTTAGAACCGGAGTTATAGGCTTGGGGATGAGCTGAGTGCTAGAATGTCTAAAGGGAGCCGAACTCGCTGGAGTCCGAACCCTTTGCAACGTTGCCTACCCAAGCCTTTTATAGTCCAAGTCTCGGGTGGCTTACAATGGGGGCCCCGGAGCCCGACAGGTGGCCCCGGGGTGATCTCTGCCATCTAGCATATCTTGCAATAACGCCGGTAGTTGTCTCTAGCAGTAGCTTCTGAGTCTTCGGCCTGCCGCCCTGCCCACGCTGCAAGCTAGGTGTAGTGGTTGATGATGGCCGGGGCGGCAGGGGATGTCTTGTCGCTGTGTTATTGGTGTACAACCTTTGGCATTGCTTGCCTGTCTTCACGTCTTGGGAAGGCGCGACCTGTCTTGACCGTGACTGGCCACAGTGGCGCTTGGCAGACGTGCACCGTGTATCCGCGTGTTGGGAAGGCGCGGGTCTTGAATGTCTTGTACGGTAAGGGCATGGTGCGCCTTTACTCTTGCTGCCTACCGCGCTAGGTGGGCAGCGCTGCTTCGCTGCCACGTGGCGGGCCTGGAGCCCTCCTCTGTGGAGAGGGGGGGGTCCGGCCCCGCTGGACACGTGGAGCCTTCGGAGCTCTCCCCGCGGAGAGGGGAGGTCCGGCTCTGCTGGCCACGTGGCCGGCCCGGAGCTCTCCTATGAGGAGAGGGGGGTCTGGTCCCGCAGGACACGAGGAGCCTTCGGAGCTCACGTCGCGGAGGGGGGAGGTCCGGTTCTGCTGGCCACGTTGCGGGCCCGGAGCTATCCTCTGAGGAGAGGGAGCCCCAGCCCCGCTGGACACATGGAGCCTTCGGAGCTCACCCCCGTGGAGGGGGGGAGGTCCGGCTTCGCCGGCCATGTGGCAGGCCCGGAGCTTCCCTCTGAGGAGAGGGGGTGGCCCGGCCCTGCAGGACACATGGCGCTCTCGGAGCTCACCCCTATGGAGGGGCGAGGTCCTTAGGCGTTTTGCCCGGTGCGCGGGGGTACTGACAGTGGCCCCCGGGCCCATCTCGGGGGAGATAATGAGCCCGAGGTGGGGTCTCCATCTTTTCTACCCCACGCACCTTCTCGGAGACTCCCCTTGACCGTTGCCAGAGCACAAACGGTCATGGGATCGTGGGGGCGTGAGCCCTGCTTGATGGCTGCTTTTACTACGGCGGTTCCCAAGGCTGCCACTACTGCACGTCGCAGCGCCTTGCCAGGAACCGCCGGGTTCTCTGTCTAGGGGGCTGACTGCTCGGTCCACCGCTTCTGCAGGACGGCTTGGGCCCCCTTGTCATGGACACTGGGGCGTCTGCCCCGAGCGGCGCATACGAAGCATTTCAAATCACTTATGGGAAGTTAAAAAGGGGATCTCATCTGCATCACAGGCTTCCCTTTGCACACTTCCTTGCGCCTGTGCTCTCCAGATTCCTCCGTGCGCCCAAGCATCTTCCACCTTCTGAGTTCTGGCCTCATCATCTTCGATGGCTTCCTGCCTGCCTCCGCCGCACATCGCCCGGACGAGAGACCTGGGGCCGATGCGCAAGCTGCTAGGATGGCACTCGGAGGAGCAGCGGCATTGTCTTCGGCAGGGATCTCTCCCTCTGTGTCTAGAGAGGGGGAGATTGTCTTCTTCGCCGCCTACGCCTCGTCGGGGTTCGTCCCGCCGATGTCTTGATTCTTCGTGACGCTGCTAGATACGTACAGCCTCCAGCTTCATCACCTCTCCCCCAACTCCTTCGCCATGGCCGCCGTCTTCTCCTGACCGACGCATCGTCTTGGTTCCCGAGATGCTGGCGTATCCTCTTTCGGACAATGACGTCAAGGAGGAAGTCTGTGGCGCGGCTCCGGCCTCTGCCGCCCCGCTGCCTCTGGCGGACGCCCTGGAGCTTGCCTAGACTAGCGTCCGGCAGGTCCAGGCTGCGCTCGAGCGCGAGCGGGAGGCCCTGGCGGATGAGAGGGACTGCCTCTACGGCTGGGGGCGGCTCTTGAAGCTGCAGACCTGTGAGGTCAAGGAAGAGCTCAACGCCAAGCGGGCAAGGCTTGATGCTGAGGAGGAGGTCCTCGAGGTGCAGAGGAGAGCTGTCAACCGCCTGGACTCCGAGTCCCAGCGGATCTTGCAGGAGACCCACGGGGCTTACGCTAGTGTTCGGGCCCGCTCCGACGCCAACGAGTAGATGCGGCTGCAGCTGGCGCGCCGCGAGTGCGCCGTCGCGAAGCGGGAGCGCGCCGTGACGGCCAAGGAGAAGGAGGTCGCCGAGCAGCTGGAGGCAGGTGAAGGCAACTTGAGGGCCAGGACCGGAGAGTTGGAGCTCCGAGAGGCTTCCCTGGCTGAGAGGGAGGAGCAGGTTGCCCAGGACCGCCAGGCGGTGCTGGACCGGGAACTTGCTGCCGACTTCCGGGCCTCGGAGCTGGAGAGGCTTTCCCGGGACTTCACGGGAAGGAGAGGAAGTTCACCGAGGAAGGTCCCGGCGCTCTGCTGGCGGCTCGCCAGGAGGTGGAGGGGCTCCGCGCTTTGCGGACCGTCGAGCCCCGAGCAGTCTGGGACTTCGTCAGGCAGGCGGAGTCTGCTCTGGTGCCTCTTGGCTTCAGCCCCGTGAGGACGGGGGATCCGGCTCAAGAGGTGGTTGAGGCGATCCGAGCACTTGAGTCTATCGGCGCCAACCTGGAGAGGCTCGAGGCCGTGATCACCGACGAGCTTGGCGAAGGAGGTCGTCACGCACGTGCTGACGTGCTTCCGGAGCTGGGACTCCTCCGTCTCCCTGGAGCCGGTGGTTCGGGGCCCTGTCGCCGAGCAGGAGGAGGTCGCCAGGGCTGTTGTCCGAGACGTCGCCGCCCTCGTCGCATCTAGGTTCCAGCGGGAGTCTAGGGACTCTTAGGGGCTTGCCCTTGTAGCTAGAGGACCTTGTATCTTTTGATTTTCATTGTGTCTGTAGTCCAGCTCATGGAGCTTTTGATAAATGGACTTGTTGTTTTCTGTGTCTGCTCTTTGCTTCTTTTCATGGCTTGTCCTGCCCGAGTCCTTAGCTCCGCAAGGGCTCCAGGAGGTCTCCACCGATCTCGAAGCTTTGCACAGACACCTTCCTCGGGTCCTTGTTGTCATAAGGGCCCAAGGGGTCTTCGGAGCTCGCCCCGTGAGGACGGGGCGAGGTCCGGCTCCGCTGGCCACGTGGCGGGCCCGTAGCTCTTCTATGAGGAGAGGGAGGTCCGGCCCCGCTGGACACGTGGAGCCTTCAGAGCTCACCCCTGCGGAGGGGGCGAGGTCCGGCTTTGCTGGCCACGTGGCGGGCCTGGAGCTATCCTCTGAGGAGAGGGGAGCTCCGGCCCCGCTGGACACGTGGAGCCTTCGGAGCTCGCCCCTGCGGAGGGGGCGAGGTCTGCTCTGCTGGCCACGTGGCGGGCCTGGAGCTTTCCTCTGAGGAGAGGGAGGTTCGGCCCCGCTGGACACATGGAGCCTACGGAGCTCGCCCCTGCGGAAGGAGCGAGGTCCGACCCTTCTGGTCTTTGGTTGGAGTCGGGAGCTCCAGTCTTCAGAATCCCTGGGACTCCAGTACCGCCGGGTGCTCCGGTCCTCCCTTGTGCAGTCCCCGTAGTGGCCCCCTGGTAGGTGTGGCAAATGTTTTGGGCAAACCTACCACATTCCTGCGGGGGAGCTAAGGCCAGGGCCCCCCTGTCCGCCCGGAGCACAGCGGTGTTGGAACCCCGGCTCCGGAGGTCCACGAGGCCTCTCAGGAGGTCCTGCACACAAGTAGGGGAACCGTAATTCTCCTTGGGGGCTCTCCCTTCTCTGTATCTTAGTCTTATTTGGCTTACGGTCCTAGGCCGGTATACAAGGCTTGGGCAATTCAGTGCGCCCGGCACCGGTGGTCCGGCTCCCTCCGAGGTCAGGGTACGACCGCCCGGCCCCAAGTACTGGACCGTAACGGTGGGGAGGCAGAGTGCACACGCTTTGGGTACGGGACCAGGCAAAGTAGGCTGTACACCCTGGACCTCCAAAGGGCAGAGTGTGCACGCTTTGGGTACGGAACTAGGCAAAGCAGGCTACGCACCCTGGACTCCCCATGCACAGCGTAGGTTTTTCATGGAGGTGACCAACTGGAATCGCAACACCTGACTGGGCGAGGTCCGAGAGGCCCCCTGGCCATCGGCAGGTACCTCAAGCACGACCGCCTTCGGTAGGATAGCAAATGCCGACTAGGGATGAGAGTGGAAGGGAGAGCTAAGTGTACGATGAGCATACACTGTTTCTGAGCAAGGGTGGGGTGTGATCATAAAAATTAATGCGTAATTTAAATGAACACATGAGTAAGAGCGTGGTAGAACAGGATTCTTTGCATATAAACATTAATAGGAGGAAGGCAGGCTATACATGGAGGCAACGACTCACCCCATTATGAGAGGGGCAAGAGCCTACGTGCTTAGGGTACAGAACCAGGCCAAGCTGGACGTAGTCTTGGACCGCCCCCTGGGGTTTAGTTGCTCCGAGCACTGTTCCTGGACTCTATGGGATCTATTACAGAAAGAAAAGGACCTGTGCTACCATTGCTCTAGGGATAGAACTTACGGAGATGTTCTATGTTCCAAGGGTTTAGGAGCGGATCCCCGTCCTCGGTGGAAAGGCGCACGCACCCGAGTTGGCACAGTTTCGTAACTCGGAAGGGACCTTCCCAGCTAGGGGAGAGTTTGTTGGTCCCTTCTCGAGAAAGTATGCGCCACAGCACCAGGTCGCCTTCTTTGAGCTCCCGGACACAGACCTCTGGTGGTAGCTCCGGAGCGCCTGCCGGTACCGTGCGTTGCGGAGCGTTGCTTGCAGTCGAGCCTCGTCGACGAGGTCGATGTCCTCACGCCAGAGCTAGTCCGGACTCTCCCTGGGTGACTCGGGATGTCTTCCTCCATTGGCTAAGGCCGACAGGAGGTAGACAGGTCCGGTCTCTCCCTGGGGGACCCGGGATGTCTTCCTCCATTGGCTCAGGCCGACAGGGAGTAGACGGGTCCTAGGCAGCCCCTGGGAGGTGAGGTCGAGGCACGGTGGCGTGCACTCGGGTGGAGCTGGCCGGTTCTGCACCGCCAGGGGCTGGTGCTCGGGCTGCTGCAAGTGCTTGGAGCTTCTCCAAGGCTGACACTGCAGCAGTGCGGTATCCACGGATCTTGAGGACGCCTATTGGTGTAGGCATCTACAAGACTAGGTAGCCGTAGTGGGCTACTTCCATGAATCGGTACAGGGCTGGCCTGCGATGATGGCGTTGAAGAGGAGGTCAACCTCCACCACGTCTAACAGAATGTACTCTGTTCGGTAGTTGTCCGGTGCTCCGAAGGTCACCGGAAGGCTGATGTTGCCGTAGGGGACGACTTGTCCCGGCCCTACCCCTGAGAACGGGCTCGACGGGGTGAGCTTGGCCATCGGGATCTGCAGCTTCTGGAAAGCTGCGCGGCTGATGAGGTTGAGGCCGGCCCCGCCATCCACCAGGACGTGGTACATCTTCACGTTGGCGATGGTCCGAGCTACCTAGAGCGGTAACTGACCGGACCCGGCCATGTTCTTGGGGTAGTCGGAGGCGTCGATGCTGATGGGGGTCCCTACCCACTTGAGGTGTGGCGCTGCGCTTGGGGTTGGGGCCACTGACGCCACTGCTCAGCACAGGATCTTGACAGCACTCTGGGACGAGGGGTCCGAGGACCCACCGTAGATGATGTGGAGCGTCTTCCGGCACTCATCGTCGCTGGAGCTGGAGCCCTCGCGGTGATGGACCTCCCTCAGAGTGCGCTGGGGCTCCTGGAACTTCATCTCTTGGTCGACGTTGTCCCGGGGGTAGACCTTCTGCTTGCCCTCCCTCTGGCGGAAGGGAGGAGCTTCTGCACGCGGCCGCCTCCCCTCGCGGAGGCGCTCCGCGAGCTTCTGGATCTCCCGGCACTCACCAGCAGTGTGGCTTCTGGTGTTGTGCATGGGGCACGGCTCACTACGGTCACCGTCAGGGGCTGGTGACTGTCGCGGCCTCTTGTTGGGGCGTGGCCCCCGAGCTCCACTGGGTGCTGCATCTGCAGCAACGGGAGCTCTGGCCGGCAGCTTGATCTTGCCACCGCCCTTCTTCTTGATCTTCTTGCTGCTCCCATGGGGAGCAGTGGTAGGTCCGGGCTGTCCTCCGGCTTCGGAGGCTAGCTGTGAGTGCCGGTTGCGCCCTTCTGCTTCTTTGGCACACTTATCCGCCAGGCCGAAGAGCTCTGAGACGTCGCACACCTCTCTTGTGGCCATCTTCTCGAGCATCTTCTTGTCTCTCACACCCTGTCGGAACGCCACCACCACTGAAGCATTTTGGATGTGGGGGGATGGTGTTCCGTACCTGGGAGAACCGCTGGATGAAGGTGCGCAGCGACTCTCCAGGTTGTTGTCGGATGGCGTGGATGTCAAGCTCCGTGCCGGGACGGGTGTAGGAGCTGCTGAAGTTCATGGTGAACTGTCAGCACAGCTCTCCCCAGGAGGTTATGGAACCCTGGGGGAGGTTCATAAACCAAGACCGGGCCAGGCCGGTCAAGGCGACGGGGAAGTAGATGACCATGACGGCCTCATCCCCTCCTGCAGCAAGGATGGCGGTGGAGTAGGTCTGGAGGAACTCCGCCGGATTGACGCTGCCATCGTACTTCTCTGGCAGGTGTGGCCGGAACTTGCGAGGCCACCTTGCGAAGCGGAGATGGGGCGCCAGGGCCGCACACCCGCTTCGGTTGCTGCAGGTCCTGGTGCTGTGAACGCTTGGTCCGCTGTTGGCACCGTGTACCCCGGCATGGGCAAAGGTGCACCATAAACTGGGGGCGCCGTTTGCAGGGCATATGGCTGGTGCATATGCTGTGTGGCGTACACCTGGGGCAGAGATCGCATGGCGAACGTCTGGGGCCCAGGCTGAGTCGAGGCGGTCAACATGCTGTCATTGACGTCGTGGTTGCGACGCATTTCTCGCCTCGCTCGATGGTCACGCGGGCATCTTCGCCCAGGTGACATCGCTCCAGCTCCAATCTCAGGTCCGCCGATGGGAGCCTGGTGGAGCGGGAGTCTGCCATCTGACCGTCAACCGTTGGCGTGCGCGACAGCGACACATCTAGTTGACTGGGGTGTCGTCCCCGCCGGAGCGGAGGGTTGACGGCAGCGACGACGAGATGGTCGATGTTGCGGATCCACTGCTGGGTAGCCCTCTGGGGAGCGTCCCCAGCAGGTGGGTTGTGTAGAAGCGCTCGTGCTGCAGCTAGTGTACTTCCATGAGTGACACTGGGCGCTGCAGCTGATCTTGAGCTTGTTGGAGTCCGTGTTGTTGGAGTCGGCTGCGGGCTTCCAGCTTGTCCCGACACACTCCGTCCTGAGTGCGTCGAGACATAGGCCTCGCTGGTCATCGTTCTCCGGTAATGAGGGTGAGGAGAGCTTGCCGCTGAAGGAAGCTTAGTCATCTTCGTCGGCGTAGACTCGTTGCGCGAGGGAAAAGCCCCTTCCTGGCGCGTCAAATATTGAAGCGTCTGCGGTCGACACTTCCCCCGGGCCTGCTCTGGGCAGCTCGCGGAGGTTCTTTTTTGGAGGGGCTAGTCCTCTCGGAGAGTCTACGCGTGTTTGGGCGAAGGAAGGAGATGGTTGACACAGAGATTTTTACGTGGTTCAGGCCACCGGAGCGTAAAACCCTACGTCCACGGTGAGCAGAGGTGCTCGTTGTATTGCTTGGGGCTTAGAACCGGAGTTCTAAGCTTGGGGATGACCTGAGTGCTAGAATGTCTAAAGGGAGCTGAACTCGCTGGAGTCCAAACCCTTTGCAACGTTGCCTACCCGAGCCTTTTATAGTCCAAGAGGGCCCCGGAGCCCGATAGATGGCGCCGGGGTGATCTCTGCCATCTACCGTATCTTGCAATAACGCCGGTAGTTGTCTATGGTAGTAGCTTCTGAGTCTTCGGCCTGCCGCCCTGCCCATGCCGCAAGCTAGGCGTAGTGGTTGATGATGGCAGAGGCGGCAGGGGATGTCTTATCGATGTGTTTATTGGTGTACAACCTTTGACATTGTGTGCCTGTCTTCACGTCTTGGGAAGGTGTGACCTGTCTTGACCGTGACTGGCCACAGTGGCGCCTGGCAGACGTGAGCCGTGTCTCCGTGTCTTGGGAAGGCGCGGGTCTTTAATGTCTTGTACGGTAAGGGCATGGTGCGCCTTTACTCTTACTACGTACCGCGCTGGGTGGGCAGCGCTGCTTCGCTGCCACGTGGTGGGCACGGAGCCCTCCTCTGTGGAGTGGAGGGGTCCGGCCCCGCTGGACACGTGGAGCCTTCGGAGCTCTCCCCGCGGAGGGGGGAGGTCCGGCTCTGCTGGCCACGTGGTGGGCCCGGAGCTCTCTTCTGAGGAGAGGGGGATCCGGTCCCGCAGGACACGTGGAGCCTTCGGAACTCTCCCCGCGGAGGGGGGAGGTCCGGCTCTGCTGGCGACGTGGCAGGCCCGTTGCTATCCTCTGAGGAGGGCGGAGCCCCGGCCCCGCTTGACATGTGGAGCCTTCGGAGCTCACCCCCGCGGAGGGGAGAGGTCAGGCTTCGCCGGCCACGTGGCAGGCCCGGAGCTTCCCTCTGAGGAGAGGGGGTGGCCTGGCCCTGCAGGACACGCGGTGCTCTCGGAGCTCACCCCTATGGAGGGGCAAGGTCCTTTGGCGGTATTGCCCGGTGCGCGGCGGTACCCGGTATCGAGGGTACCGACATACATCATAGTCCTTGATTAGCTCTATTTATCGGTGTTGTCACAAATTAAGGTCAGTCTGCATGATTATATACTTGAGACTCTTATGATCCGTATAGATCTCACATCTATGTCCAACAGTATAGTGCCTACGGATCTTTAAAACATGCACTACGACTGCCAACTCGAGATCATGAGTCGAACAGTTCATCTCTCGCTTCCTTATTTTCTCGAAGCATACACCACTACTTGTCATTCTTGCATGTGCACAAATCAAGTCCTTGTCTCGATGCATCGCACTAAATATCAAAGCTCTGTTGACATCTGGTAGGGTCAACACCGAGTGATTGTCAACCTTCTCTTCAATTAAATCCATCCTGACATGCTTGAGTCCATACAAACTCCTTTTCTTTGGTAAAAAGTCTCGTAATAGGCTTCGCTATCTTATAGAAGTGTTTTATAAATTGGCAGTAGTATCCGGCAAATCCTAGAAAATTTCTAATATCCCTCCTGCTCTAGGGTTGCTTCTGATTCAGCACATCCTTTACTTTTTCTGGATTGACTTACACTCCTCCAATTGAGATACGAATTTGGCATATAACTGGTGTTCTCGTAGCTTTGCCAATGTTAACCTCGAATGCTCCTGATCCTCTTCCTCACTTTTAAAGTATACTATGATGTCATCAATGAAAAATACCACAAATTTATCCAAGTACTCCATAAAGACCTTGTTCATGAGGTATATAAAGTATGCGAGTGCATTTGTCAATCCGATGACATGACTATATACTCATACAAACCATATTGGGTTTGAAATGTCATTTTAGGTATGTCAAATGGTCTGATATTCATCTGAAAATATCAGGATCGAAGGTCAATCTTAAAGTATACTTTGGCTCCCTTCATTTGGTCAAACAAATCCTCTATGCGAGGTAACGGATACTTATTCCTAATGGTTACCTCATTAAGAGATCTATAGTCTACGCATAGCCTCTAGGTTTCATCCTTCTTTTCTACAAAGAGTACTAGGGCTCCCTAGAGTGATAAACTCGGACGGATAAAATCTTGTGCAGAGCTTCTTGAGCTCCTTTAGCTCATTGGTAGATATCCTATATGCCTCTTACCTATAGATGCAGTTCGAGGTACTAAATCAATGACAAACTCTATATCTTGATCGGGTGGCATAACTGACGACTCTTCCGCAAACATGCCGGGAAATTTGGGTACCACACGAATCTCGTCCAATTCTGCACCATCTATTTGGTTCAACACTGCCTTTATCTGTCCTATTTCATCTGCCTCAAACTCCATCCTAACATCATCTCTCATTAATCAATTGTACAACTCTCTTACCACATTGAATTACTCCATCATACTTGTGTAGCCAATCCATTCCAAGTCTATCCTCTGAGAGTCTAGGATGACAAGGTTGGAAGGAAAGTCTACCCCTTATGTTAAGATCTACTTTTGGACACACCATGATGGTACTCATTTCTCCTCAAGGATAACTAACTAACATAATTTGCTTCATGGTTGATGCAGGAAGATTGTACTTTACAATGTATCTTAAAAATATGAATGAATGGGATGCTTGAGAATATCTCCCTGTCCCTTGGGTGATGTAGTCCTTGATGGCAACGAATTTGACATTACAAGTGGCACCAACCAGCACTGGAATGATCTTGTAAGGCCCCTCAAAGGCTACAACAACTATGGCAGGAGATTTACCTAACCGCAGCGTCTCACTGCCCATGCAGACGATTATTCACCACTTGCCACTCATTTAGATATCTCATAGTCATTTATTGTTTTTACGAGCGACCTCCATGATTTGTCATACTTATAAGATTTTTTTATAACTCACTATTCTAGAGCCACGTAGACATGATAAATCATTTCTTTCATTTTAATGACATTGACAAACCCTTAGTATAAATATATTTACGCATTGAAGCTCAATAACTAATCATCTTTCCTACTATTTTCTTACATACGAACAGACACCACTGCCTCCACTCAGCGCCCCTTGGTTCCTCTATTCAGCACCTGTCACACCCAGTTTTTTCGAAGATCAACCAAGTGATACTCACATGTATGCAAATAGTGAAACATCATTAAAGTACAAGTCAGACGTTTGAATACATAAAAGTATTACATAAAGTCTCAAAGGACTATATATTGTTCATAACATAACAACACACAAAGCAGCGGAAATATGATCTTGTGGGCTCCGTCATAGGCGTTGCCCGGGGGACTCCATGAACCTAGAACACTTCTTCAGGACCAAAGTCTTCATTGTTGTACTCCACTTCATTTCCTTGGCCTGAGCAGCAAGTAAAACCAATGAAAAGCAAGCTTGAGTACCATTGGTACTCAGCAAGTGTGGGAAAGTAATGTTATGCAGGCTAGAACAAGAAAAGGCTTAACTCATGGTTAAAGCACTAGGCAATTAATTCCTATCACCTTAGCTTATTAAGCACCTATATTACTACATAAGTGAAGTAGTCCCAATCTCATAACCCTTTATCAATGTCAAGCTACCATAACTTCATTTTTATTGTTAAGCTCCCCGCTTAACATCCCCAACCTCTCAATTCATCATCCTCTAATCATGAATAAGTCCAAACAGCTCTTGACCGTAAGCATGACTGTCATGACAGTTTTGACTCTGCAGAGTTTGCACCACTTTACCCACATGTAGTGATTTCATCCCCTGTTATCGGGTGAACTAAGAACCTCCATTATGCCTGTGGCCGCGAACCACGTTCACACTTCCCAAGTGTGTAGCCAGGAGATCACTACGATGCATTTACAAATGGATTCACGACGAGTATGAGCCCACTAAGGTTTCACCCCTAACAGCATCCAGAAGGTTCCATCCCCTGCTGCAGTGGCCCCCTCTTGAGCCTTGCGGTTCCTATGTTAGACCAGCTGACACCTATTCCCCACACCATCCAAACACCCACACTACGTCGGAAATACACCTAATTAATTGGCCAAGCTGCCCCATCTCAGCATTTGGTTGGCACCATAAAGCTAGATTACATGCTCCATGAGCCGGTCCTTAGAACCCAGGCAAGCACTAAACACGAACCCGAGTCTCGTGCAAGCAGCACCAACCAAAGAATCCAACTTGCCTAGATTCCTATCTCTACCATGATTCATCATATATCATTAATAGTAAATAATCAAGGTTTGCGACTCATATCCCATCCCAATTCTAAGCACGGCTAAGCATAAACAAATAACCATGAATAAACATACTAAATAATTTCCAACCCAGGCTACAAGGAAATATGATAATGAAAATCTAGGGAAACTTACTGTCTTGGGTTTCATAATTCATATGACAATGCAAATAATTCTATCTACACATCCTAGCTTGGGTGCAAAGTGGTCAAGGATGCTCGCCTTCTTCCTGCTGCTCCGGGAATGGAAAGTCTTGATCTTGGAAGTTGAGAACCGGCTCTGGGGCTTGTTCTACTCATGCCAACATATATATAGCAAAAGAAAATAACATTCCATAAACAATTATCCACATATACACTCATACAAGTCATACATACATACACATTGCTTCACTTTATTAGTTTAGCTTAAAATTATCAAGGTCTACCTATATATATGATCCTCTTGGGTGTCTCATGGTGAAATTCTAAATTTTAACTTCATATGATGTTCCCACAAAGTTTTGGGGTGTAGGTGTGCATATATATTACATTTAAACTTTTCTTTTAGCCAAATTTCACAATATCTGAGTTGTGTCTATGCATACCTACACTTTTTAAACATATATATTGCTTCCAAATTTGTTATTCAGATTTTATATGTACTCCTAAAATGATTTGTCAATTCAAACTAATTTCTGCATTAAATTCCACACTTTTTAGCTATAAAACTTGCATAAAAGTGTATAATCCAGCCCTAAATAGAATTTCACACACTCTACTCATTTTTCAAATTAAAACTTTATGTTCAAAACCTTATATGAACATTTCTTAAGGGTTTATCATTTTATTCCATGTGTTCAGATTTGTTTTATGCCTAAAAATGAATTTTCAGCAATAAACAGAAACTAAATTACATTTTCAGAATTCATTTTCCATCTAAATCCAAATTTCAAACTGTTCTACAAATTTTAAAAGGGCTAGGGTAATTTAAACTGAGTTTGCATATGTGGTTGCACCCCTATTTGAATTTAAGTCATATTCAATTAATTAAATTCGTAATCAAATGTTGCACAGGGTTCAAATTCAAATCCTACACTGCTGCAGGGTCCAAAATTATATTTTCCACAAAATTCAGGGGTCTAACTATCAAATACAGAAAGTTTTCCCAATTTTCTATTAAGTCCAGGGCTAAATCAGATATTTTTAGCATTTTTTTTCCAAATTTTGGAAGTCTACAGAGGGTAGCTTAGAAGAATCCGTGGTTAGATTAAAATTCCCTATCGCGCCAGGGGGTAGTCCGAAAGTTTTCTGGCTCTTATAACGTGGAATGATCGTGGGCCGTCGGATTTCAAATGAAGTGCTGAGATTATAACGTGAAGGGGTATCTGTTTCTGGCCTCGGGATTCAAAATGTACGGCGATCCAGCGGCTACATCACCTCTCTGCCGGTTAGCAGCGGTGACCGGCGGCGCCCGGCGGTGGAGAGCGGCGATCTCACCGGAGCAATTCAGGTTTTCGTCTACACACGCTAAAACTCAGACTTCTCAGCATAATTCGGCAGAGGGAAGTTAGGATAGCTCACCAGAGGGGTTTTCGTGATCCCAAGGTGGCCGAAGGGTGGTCGGTGGCGGTGATCAGTGGCTGTCGTCGGTGAGCTTCGTCGACAGAGCGTCTAAGTCCCGTTTCTTCTCGGTTTTCTGGTCGTCGAGGTGCACTGTGGTCCGGGGATGAAACACCGAGGATCAGTTCGGATAGAAACATGGGGATTTGAGGACTTCACCGGTGACCGGTGGCAGTTTCTTACCGAAGCTCAGTGGCATCGGGTTTCTCGGCGAAGGATCATTCCGAAGTGGAGGCCTACGCGCTGTGCAAGTTTCTATGGAGGTGTGAGACTGGTTAGAGGAAAGGAAACGATATCGTGCATAGGGAATTTCATTGGAGCGGTTTCGACACTCACCGGCGAGTAGAGGGCACGATCGGGGTGACGAACAGAGGAGGTTTGCGGGGGGTCTAAATCAGCCTGGAGTTCGGGGTGGGTACGTGCGTGCGGAATGGGCACGAGTGGAGGCGGATCTTGCAGTTGCACGCGTGGAATTCAGAGGCGGTAATGCGTGGAGTCCGGTGCGGGAGAAAAGCGGGCGGTAGTTGGGAGATCGATGCTGGCAGCTGGGGCCCACATGGCAGTGAGAGAAGGATTGGAGAGGACGGCTGCGGGCTGGCTGGGCCGTGCGTCAAGTTTCAGCCCAGGGAGCTTTTCCTAGATCCTTTCTCTTTTCTATTATGTTCTCAAGTTTCAAATTTGAATCCAGCTTAAATCTTTGACATTTCAAACATGCACAACGTCCAATCTTTTAAACTTTTGATTTACCAAATTTTGGGTGTTACAACTCTTACCCCCTTAAACAAAATCTCGTCCTCGAGATTTGGGTAGCTCCTTGGGGAATAAATTTGGAAACTGTGCCTTGAGTTCATCTTCCCTTTCCCAAGTGGCTTCATCTTCTTCCGAGTGATGCTTCCATTGCACTTTGCACACGCAGGCTCTTTTGTTTCTTGTGATGCGTTCTGATGTCTCAAGAATCTTAACCGGCTGCTCGTTATATGAAAGATCTTCTCGGACATCTAACTCATTCATTGGCAACCTCTCTTCAGGTGTTCTCAGGCACTTCTTGAGTTGTGACACATGAAACACATCGTGCACATCTGATAGGTGAGGTGGTATTTCCAGCTGATATGCAACTTCTCCTTTTCTCTCTAGAACCTAGAAGGGTCCGATATACCGAGGTGATAGTTTTCCTTTCACTTTGAATCAACGAAGCCCTCTGATAGTGGACACTTTGAGATAGACGTAATCCCCTAATTCAAAGGTGAGCTCTCTTCGTCGCGTGTCCGCACAGCTCTTTTGTCGGGTCTGAGCTATCCTCAAGTTGTTGCGGATTTCTCTCACTTTCGCCTCGGCATCTTGTAGCACTTCTGGCCCAAATACCTTGCTTTCTCCTGTTTGGTTCCAAAATAAAGGTGTTCTACACCTTCTCCCATACAACGCCTAAAATGGGGACATCTTCGTGCTGGCCTGCTAGCTGTTATTATAAGAGAACTCAACATATGGCAAGTTCTTGTCCCAACTTCTGATGTTCTTGAGTGCACAGGCTCTTAACATATCCTCGAGTATTTTATTGGTTCTCTCTGTCTGCTCGTTGGTCTGCGGATGATATGCAGAACTTGAAATTCAAGTGAGTTCCCATGGTCTCATGCAACTTCTGCCAGAACCTAGAGGTAAACTTTGTTCCTCGATCTGACACTATCTTCTTTGGCACTGTGAAATCCCAAAATTCTAGCAAGTTGAGCTGCAAATCACATCGAGGAAATGAGAGGGGGTTTAAACTTTTGGATATAAAGGTGTGAGCTCCAAGTCTAAATTAAACTTCTAAAACTTCCGAACACAATGATCTAAAGCTACAAATTGGTTCTCCACACATCCAACAATAGCCCGACAATTTTTCAGGGCATTTGGAAATGATTTCCTAGTCGTTGGAATTAAAACGGGAGAAAATTCGAATTTGAATTCAAATCTCAGTTTCAAATTCCAACTTCACCGAAATCCAAATTTGAGTGCACCATTGTGTTCCTCACATGTCTTTTGGCCTATTCTCCAACTTTGATCAAATTTGGAGTTTGTTTGCTAATTTAAATGGAATTGGAAAGAAAAGAAGAGGGGAGAAATGGGGCCCACTTCTCAGTAGACTTACCCCCGAAGTAAACTCTGTTTTTTCACTCGGACAGCCGAACGCAGCATGCGCGCGTGCCACCTCCCGAGCCATGCGCCCAACCGACGTCTCGCAGCGCCACCTCCTGCTCGCGGATGAGAACACCAAGAGAAGTGATCAACACGTTCCCTTACCCATGAACCGGTTCTCCTCTCGCCATCCACCATCGACACTTCGGTTCTTTGGCGCCCGAGCAACACAAGGGTCTTCGTAGCCGACGTTCTACATGAAAAATATCTGCCCTAAGGTGCTAAACACAACCGTGCTGACCTTCCCTTCTCTCTTGCACGATCGGTGGAGAATTTCCCTGTTGAGTGCGTCGGTATTCATTGAACCGAGTTGCACCAAAACCCAAAATCCATAGTAATCACTCCACCAAAGCTTGTGCCGAGCTACCAACGTGTTCTAGATGTTCCCTCGCTCCTCTAGGATCAAAAAGCATCAAAAATCATCAAGTGTAGGTGCTGTTCTTCGAAAAATCCGAGCGGCCGCCGGTTTTGGGCCTAGGTCGCCGATGAACCCATGTTTGCAGCCACTTTTGAGCTGATTTGAGCTCATGCCGGTGATGAGGATGCTACCACGGTGCTCTAGGAATAAAAACCAAAGTTTTTGAGCCCTCCTAGCTCGAGTTCAAGGCCGCTGAAGGTTAGCCGCCGCGGCCGCTCGTCGCCGATGGGTTTCCGGTGACCAGGGCCCTCGGTCGACCCCATGGATGAGTTGCCCGTGGTCCAAAAGGGAGAGGCGGCGAGTTTGGGGCCAAGGGGAGGCCGGAAACGCAGTTTCCGCGGAGCTCGCCGGAGAGCACCACCGCAGCTCGGCTGTTGGCGCGAGGAGGAAGAAGGAACTGTGGTGTGGGGCCCGCCAGCAGGGTTTGAACTTTTTCAGAATTTCCAGAGTTTAGTTCAAACTTCAATTGCTCATAACTTTTGATAGGAACCTCCAAAAATTGTGAAATAAATTTCATTGGATTCCTCTCAGTGAGTAATATCCAGGGGTGCATCCCGATTTTTATGAAAATCCCTGCATTTGGCTCATTAATTCAAAAAATAAAATCTTGTAAGATTCATTCCAGGAGTTCTATGTATAGGAAAATTCCCAATTTTGGAAAGGACATTCTTCAAAAAATACTTGAGCTCCAGTAAAAATTTCAGAGGATTGGACCTCATTTGCTTGGCCAAATGATGATTCAATCTTGTATGTCTCTGAAAATTAGGAAAAATAACAAAATTAATTTTCCAGCTTTTAGCTCCATCTTGTAAATTCTATATCTCTGTGTAGGAAGCTCCAAAAATGGTGAAACCGTGTCCTATGGACTCATAATACTCCCAAGTTTCTGAAAAACCAAATTTGGATCATGACAAGGCCCTAGAATTTCCATAGGAATCCAGAGAAGCCAAATAGCTAAGAAAATTCTTTAGGCCACATCTTACATCAAATTTGTCTGAAATTTTGCAAGCCATACCTCTCTATGATCTATGGACCACTGTAAAAATATCAGAGCAATTTTATATTATCTTCTCCAGTTTTATGCAAATTCTTTCCAATCCCTCCTTATGCTCATTAAATAGCTTTCTGAATTTTACTCCCACAAACATCCACTGCCCACATAAAGTTATCCTCTCTTTCTGTCCATAAGAGAGTTCATCTCTCACTTTAGAGTTGGTCTAAACCATTTTTAGTTCTAAAACACATTTGTTTTATAATTCATTTACTCGCAATATAAAATTGTGCATATTCATATCGGTATAAAACCCGACGAAGGAGTTCGACGAAGAACTCGACTCGGAGCAGCAAGTTGAGGATTAAATCGTTGCCAAGATACTGACTATAAATTAGAACTAAACCTGCAGCAACGTAAGGCAAGCCCCGGTTTGCATTTAACAGCTTTTACTTATATTTTACTTTGTATCACTCACCGGAAACCCTGCCGCTGCGCTCACCTTTGTTGAAGCTAGTAAGAAGCAGCCGCGGGCTGGACGTCTTCTCTTTTGCATAGTTAGGACCGAGAGTACGTGGGTATGTATATTCCGCTGTGTGTACCTACGTGGTACCTTATGTTGTAAATGTCACTATATTGAGAAATAAAAGACTTGTATGTTTATGGTTCTTTTTGTGTATGCTGTTGGATGCCGCATCGCACGGCACCACCCAATGTGATCCTGGAGTGTGGATCCCGGAAGGGGTTCCCCACAGGCGTGGTATCAGAGCCGAATTGGGAATAGCACACATGAAAAGAGCATATTTTCAAAAACTTAGACGTATACGAGTGAGCCATAGTATGCCCACATAAGGACTATTAGTAGCATAGTTACTTATGGTAGCAAGCTAACAGTGTGTTATTATTTAGTATTTCATTTCTGTAACGACGCACCTACGTGGAGGTAAGAATGGTAAGGAATGGCACCGAAAGCGGATCAATTTCGGTTAGCTCCCCTGACGAGGAAAGTGGTTCAGGGAATAGGTCTCACAGCTTGGTGTGAGACGTCAATATGAAACTCTTGAACTATTCATGTTCCTGAGTTCATATGAAACGTTGGTCCCTGGCGTGCATTAGGCAAGAAAATGGAAACCCCATCGTGTGTACAGTAACATGATAGTGTGTTCTTCTGGAATTAGCCTAGGAGGACATACGCAGCGCTTGCCATCGGCATGTCCTGTAGGGCAGTAGGTGGTATCGGTTGGGTTGATAAAATTCCCAACCGTAACGACCCCTCTACCCTGGTTCCCCGTCGTGTGGTGTGAAAACACGACCATGTACCTTGAGACGTGGCTTGACTCAAGGACAGCCCGTATGGCAATGATACGGGGCGTATGTTTTTACTATGATATGGACCTTCCTGAAATGGAAAACCTCTTGTGTGCATCATTTTTTATTGTTTTTCTGCAGGTACCTTAACCACGAGTGGAACATGTCATTTAGAACACGTATATGCCGGTATAACGCCGGTTAGGATTTTTGATTTGGTGAGGAAACATAGTACCGTGATATGTTCTTAACTGCATGAAAAAGAAAGTTTTCAAAGAAAAGAGTAATTTTGGAGTCTAGGATTCCATTAGGGGTTAATGAACTCCTATATCGAACTAAGAGTCAATTGGGAGTATAGCTTTCATCTCAAACATTTAGAAACAATCTCCCCTGTTTCGGCAGAATTTTTGCTGAAGTTGAACCAGACATAACATTTAATTGGTTGAATCAATGGAGGTGAGGGATACATTTCTGGAAAGTTTTTGAAGTCTTCTACAACTTTCTGTAGAACTCCAGAACAGAATATCCCTCCAAGTGGATGAAAATCTCAGATGAGTATGCACTGTCCAAAAACAGGGCAACCGAAAAATGCTCTCTGGAATTTTCTGTATTTCAACCATAACTTCTGGTAGAAAAATCTCTAAGGGTCATGTAAGACACCGTTGGAATGTTTGTGATATGTGATACGACTTTGTAGTTCAAATTTTCTACAGATTTGAGGTAGAACTTTATGAAATCTTGCGGACAAAACAGCATCTTTCAGAGGAGGTGCTGTCGAAATTGTTCCAGATTTCTGTCAACTTTGAAATATCATAACTCCTGATCCACAATGGATATGAAGGAAAATAAACACTCGTCGGAAAGATATTGAAGTTATATAAAACTTTGATATTCAACTTGAGACATGCAACTGCCATTTTCATAATTAAATTCTGGTATTAAGGTCAACTGGTCATTCTGAACAAAGCATTGTTCATTGGCCATGAAACTTGAAGCTTGTTGTGGACATGAAGATTTGTATACTTCTCTAAGTTCCGTGACATATTCATTAGTTATCTTTCATCATTCCTTGCTGTTTATTTAAGTATTTGACAAACTTGAACAATCATTGGTTATATTTCGGAATTGTCAAAAACCTTGTTTCCTTTCATGTATGCTGCACTGTTGATGTGATGCTTTTCCGGTTAATAATTTTGAGTTCAAGTTGAGTACAATCTTGGATGTTAATTTTAAATTGCTCGCTCTTGCAGTATGGATCGTACTCGTTCCGGGTATGAGGTTGGTGATTCCAGCCGGGATGGAAATGATTCGTCGTAGCGACGATCACCGCCATCATCAACCGGACTGGAGGAGATGTTGGGAAGAATGGCTGAGTTTCTTTAGATGTTGGTGCAGCAAGGCATCCGACAGGAGACCTCACAGCAAAACCCCACACTGAACACTTATTTGGATTTTCTAGCAAGACAACCACCGGTATTCTCGGAAGCTAAAGAAGCCTTGGAAGCAGATCTTGGCTCCAGGTTATTGAAACTAAATTGGGAATGCCCCAATGTGATGAATATGAGAAGACTTTATTTGCCGCTCAGCAACTTCATGGATCCGCTGGGGCTTGGTGGTCTGAATATCTTGCTAAGATCGCTGAAGGCCATCGTGTGACGTGGACGGAGTTTAGTTATGCTTTCCGTGCATGTCATATCTGTGAGGGCATCGTCCAAACCAGAGTCGAAGAGTTCTATGAAGTCAAGCAAGAAGGGATGAGTGTTATGGAGTACTTTACAGAATTTAACCGTTTAGTACAATATGCATCCTCTTATGTGGATAAGGAGACGATGAAGTGTCATTACTTCTTCTGAGGCCTCAACGTGGAGCTTCGGAAGAAAGTGGCACAATGCAATAAAGGGAATTATACGGAGTTAGTCAATGCTGCTATGACTCAAGAAATAGCTGAACTCCAGTATAGGGAAAGTAAGAGGAAGAGAAGCTTATCACCGGCAAGTACGGGTGATTATCCTCCAGAACAACCGGTGATATATTGCTTACCATCCGGGGTGGAAATTCAGTCCTTTGACGGACCACCTCAGATCCAATTCTGTCCATACTCAACAATTGAGGTTCAGCCACTGCTGCAGCAGAAACAAATGAGTATTTGTGCACCCCACTCCAGCAAAGTGCACAAGAATATCAACCAGTCTCAGATTATGAAGATCCTGAGCTCGCATCGTACGGTACTTGTAGAGATGTAGAGCATATTTCTCAGGAGGGTCAAGTGACCAAGCAGAGCAGAAGTAACATGTCATCTCAAGGTGCAAAGAAATTCCATGGTCAGCCAAGGAGGACAGCACTGAAAGTGGGAAACGTAAACTATATGGCAGTTGAAGATGTTCCCGTGGGAGAACTCATGTTTGCGGGTATGTTCAGCCTACGTGATCAGACCACGTTCCTGTGCCACACATGATTTTATCAGCAAAGATTATGTGGCTAAACACCAAATATTATCAACCACCTTGGCTGCATCGTATCAGATTAATTCACCAGGAGGTAGTAGGACAGCGGGCAGAATCGTTGCTTGAGCGCCTATATGTTTGGATGGGCGGATATATCCTACTACTCTTATCATCCTGGAAGGCTTGCAGATTGACATCATCTTGGGAATGGCTTGGTTGACACATCACCAAGCTATCTTTGATATTAGTTCACGAATGGTGCAGCTGAATTCAAAGAAGCACGGGCAACACACGTTGAATCTGAGAAATGTTGTACCGGAAGTTACTGCTGTACACACCGTTGAAGCTATGAAACTGGAGGACATTCCAGTGGTCCGGGAATATCCGGACGTGTTTCCCGATGATCTACCGGGCATGCCACCCGAATGTGAAGTGGAGTTCAAAATTGAACTAGCACCGGGAACCACACCCATCTCTCGGAGGCCGTATAAAATGGCACCGAAGGAACTCGCGGAGCTGAAAGAGCAGCTGAATGATTTGTTAAGCAAAGGCTTCATTCGACCTAGTTCATCACCGTGGGGATGCTCCGCACTGTTTGTCAAGAAAAAGGATGAGACTCTAAGGCTATGTGTGGACTATCGTCTGCTCAATGCCGTTACCATCAAGAACAAGTATCCACTACCACGTATCGATATGCTTTTCGATTAACTAGTGGGTGCTAAGGTTTTCTCGAAGATGGATCTTCGGTCCGGATATCATCAGATCAAAATTCAGGCGGAAGACAAACCCAAGACGGCATTCTCGACGAGATACGGGTTATATGAGTATCTCGTCATGTCATTTGGACTCACTAATGCTCTGGCTCATTTTATGTACTTGATGAATTCAGTCTTCATGCCGGAGTTGGACAAGTTCGTCGTGGTCTTCATCCACAATATCTTAGTCTATTCTAAGTCGGAGGAAGAACACGCTGAACATCTGCATATTATGCTCCAACGTCTATGGGATCACAAACTATATGCAAAATTCAGCAAGTGTGAGTTTTGGATCAACCAAGTGCCATTTCTTGGGCACATTATTTCTGCGTAGGGCATTGCGGTTGATCCGAGCAAAATTGTTCAAGTGCTGAATTGGAGTTCGCCAAAATCTGTCCACGAAATCCGTAGTTTTCTCAGTTTAGTGGGGTATTACTAGAGATTCATTCCGAATTTCTCCAAGGTCTCTAAATCAGTGATGGAACTTCTGAAGAAAGGCAAGAAATATGCGTGGAGTGAAGCATGTGAGGAGGCGTTCAAAGCATTGGTAAAGCACCTCACAACAGCCCCAGTGTTGGCGCAGCGCGATACAACTAAAGCTTTTGATGTTAATTGCGATGCATCCGCCATCGGCCTTGGCTGTGTGCTTATGCAAGTAGGGTGAGTGGTCAGATATGGATCCCGGCAGCTTTGGAATCATGAGCAGATTATACGACACATGATCTCGAGCTAGCTGCTGTGGTACTTCCTCTAAAAATGTGGAGGCACTATTTACTTGGAAACTTAGTTTACCTCTACACTGACCACAAAAGTTTGAAGTACATATTCACACAAAAGGAATTAAATATGAGGCAGCGAAGATGGTTAGAGTTAATTAAAGACTATGAGATAGAGATATATTACCATCCTGGAAAAGCGAATGTGGTTGCCGACGCACTTAGTCGGAAATCAACATGTTCATAACCTAACCATGGCTACAATGGAAGAAGAACCGAGCCTGCGCTTGGTTCCTTATGGGTCATTGTTTAACTTTTCCCTCAGTCCTACAATTCGAGATGAAATTGTAGAGGCTTAAAAGGAATATAAGAGCATGGCCCATATCCAAAAGAGAATAGACAAAGGAGAAGTTAAGTGCTTCCGGAAAGATGAGAATGGTACACTATGGTTCAAAAACTGTATAGTCGTGCCCCGTGACATGAAGCTTCAAAAGAAAATATTAGACGAAGCTCATTTATCAAAATTTTCCATTCATCCAGGAAGCAACAAGATGTATCAAGATTTGGGAAACAAGTTTTGGTGGACACGGATGAAGCGGGAAATAGCTAAATACGTATCCGAGTACGATACGTGTCGAAGGGTGAAAGCCAATTACATGAAGAAACCTGGATTGCTGCAGCCCCTCCATATTCCGACATGGAAATGGGAAGATGTGAGTATGGATTTCATTGTTGGGTTGACCGATTAACCAAGTCAGCACACTTCATAACGGTAAATGTGGGATTCAACGCCAAGAAATATGCAGAGTTGTACATTGAACGGATCTTATGCC
Organism: Neostapfia colusana; assembly: GCA_030760725.1. NCBI lineage: Eukaryota > Viridiplantae > Streptophyta > Magnoliopsida > Poales > Poaceae > Neostapfia > Neostapfia colusana. Next base: position 39,502,397 of record JASWHV010000008.1, on the reverse strand, counting down.
AGCATGGAGTCCCAAGAACAATAGTTTCAGATCGTGGTGCACTGTTTGTTTCTCGTTTCTGGGAACAGCTGCACGCATCTTTGGGAACAAAATTACTGAGAAGCTCCGCATATCACCCTCAAACCGATGGACAAACCGAGAGGGTGAATCAAGTCTCGGAAGATATGTTGAGAGGGTGTGCCATCCACCACGGTAAAAATTGGGATGCTTATTTACCGTTGGCAGAATTCTCGTACAACAACAGCTATCAGACGAGTATCAAGATGGCACCATATGAGGCTCTCTACGGCTGGAGATGTCGCACACCGCTGAATTGGTGCGAATCCTGTGAAAGAGTAACATTCGGGGTTGACCTTGTCAATGACGCCGAAGAACGAGTTTGGGTCATACAAGCTAATTTAATGGCTGCTCAATCTCGAGAGAAGAGCTATGCAGACCAGCGACGTCGACTGCTGAACTTCAACGTCGGAGAGTACGTATACCTCCGCATATCTCTAATGAAGGGAGTTCATCGATTCGGTGTAAAAGGAAAGCTCGCTCCCCGGTTTATCGGTCCATTTGCTATCACAGAGAAATGTGGACCCGTAGTCTACCGGCTTGAGCTACCGACAAATCTCGCTGGGGTGCATGACATATTTCATGTGTCCCAACTTCGAAAATGTCTCAAAAATACCACTGCTGTCCGCACTGAAGATCTAGAGACATTGCAACCGGATCTCTCTTATACCGAGCATCCAATTCGGATTATTGATGAAAAGTCTCGGTCGACAAGAAATCAGACGATCCTATTCTATAAGGTGTTATGGAGCAATCACACTGCGGAGGAAGCGACATGGGAGAGTAAAGAATACCTCCGTTTAAACTATCCGGACTTGCTGTGCGCTTATATCCAGTAACTCCTTCTCTACCGCTTTATCTCTTCTTTTGGAATCTGGGGACGAGATTATTTTTAAAGGGGGAGGGATGTGAAATCCCAAAATTCTAGCAAGTTGAGCTGCAAATCACACCATGGAAATGACAGGGAGTTTAAACTTTTGAATATAAAGGTGTGAGCTCCAAGTCTAAGTTAAACTTGAGAAACTTCCGAACACAAAGATCTAAAGCTACAAATTGGTTTTCCACACATCCAATAATAGCCCGGCAAATTTTCAGGGCATTTGGAAAGGATTTCCTAGTCGTTGGAATTAAAACGGGAGAAAACTCAAATTTGAATTTAAAATCTCTGTTTCAAATTCCGACTTCACCGAAATCCAAATTTGAGTGCACCATTGTGTTCCTCACATTTCTTTTGGCCTATTCTCCAACTTTGATCAAATTTGGAGTTTGTTTGCTAATTTAAATGGAATTGGAAAGAAAAGAAGAGGGGAGAAATGGGGCCCACTTGTCAGTAGACTTACCCCCGAAGCCTCCTCTGTTTTTTCACTCGGACAGCCGAACGCAGCGCGCGCGCGCCACCTTCTGATCCGTGCGCCCAACCGACGTCTCGCAGCACCACCTCCTGCTCGCGGATGAGAACACCGAGAGAAGTGATCAACACGTTCCCTGCCCCGTGAACCGGTTCTCCTCTTGCCATCCACCATCCTCTCTTGCACAGCCAAAGGAAAACTCACCACCGTCGACACTTCGGTTCCACGGTGCCCGGGCGACACAAGCGTCTTCGTGGACGATGTTCTACATGAAAAAGATCCGCCCTAAAGTGCTAAACACAACCATGCCGACCTTCCCTTCTCTCTTGCACGACCGGTGGAGAATTTCCCCGTTGAGGGCGTCGGTATTCATTGAACCGAGCTGCACCAAAACCCAAACTTCATAGTAATCACTCCACCAAAGCTTGTGCCGAGCTACCAACGTGTTCTAGACGTTCCCACGCTCCTCTAGGATCAAAATGCATAAAAAATAATCAAGTTTAGGTGCTGTTCTTCGAAAAATCCACGCCGCCGGTTTCAGGCCTAGGTCACCGATGAACCCATGTTTGCAGCCACTTTTGAGATGATTTGAGCTCATGCCGGTGATGAGGATGCTACCACGGTGCTCTAGGAAGAAAAACCGAAGTGTTTGAGACCTCCTAGCACGAGTCTGACGCAGCCGAAGGTTAGCCGCCGCCGCCGCTCGTCGCCGATGGGTTTCTGGTGACCGGGGCCCTCGGTCGACCCCATGGATGAGTTGCCCGTGGTCCAAAAGGGAGAGGCGGAGAGTTTGGGGCCAAGGGGAGGCTGGGAAGGCAGTTTCCGTGGAGCTCACCGGAGAGCGCCTCCGTCGCTCGGCTGTTGGCGCGAGGAGGAAGAAGGAACTGTGGTGTGGGGCCCGCCGGCAGGGTTTGAACTTTTTCAGAATTTCCAAAGTCTAGTTCAAACTTAAATTGCTCATAACTTTTGATAGGAACCTACAAAAATTTTGAAATAAATTTCATTGGATTCCTCTTAGTCAGTACTATCCAGGGGAGCATCCCAAGTTTTATGAAAATCCCGGGATTTGGCTCATTAATTCATAAAATAAAATTTTGTAGGATTTATTCCAGGAGTTCTATGTATTGGAAAATTCCCAGATTTGGACAGGACATTCTTCCAATATTAATTGAGCTCCAGTAATAATTTCAGATTAATTGGAACTCATTTGCTTGGCTGAATGATGATTCAATCTTTTATGTCTCTGAAAATTAGTAAAGATAACAAAATCAATTTGCCAGCTTTTAGCTCCATCTTGTAAATCCATATCTCTGTGTAGGAAGCTCCAAAATGGTGAAACCAAGTCCTATGGACTCATAAGACACCCGAGTTTCTGAAAAACTAAATTTAGAGCGTGACAATGTCCTAGAATTGCCGTAGGAATTCAGAGAAGCCAAATAGCTAAGAAAATTCTTTTGGCCACATCTTACATCAAATTTGTCTGAAATTTTGCAATCCATACCACTGTATGATCTATGGACCACTGTAAAAAAATTCAGAGTATGTTGATATCATCTTCTCCAGTTTTCTGCTAATTCTTTCCAATCCCTCCTTATGTTCTATAAATAGCTGTTTGAATTTTACTCCCACAAACATCCACTGCCCATCTAAAGTTATCCTTTGTTTCTGTCCATAAAAGAGTTCATCTCCCACTTTAGAGTTGGTCTAAACAATTCTTGGTTCATAAAACACATTTGTTTTATAATTCATTTACTTGCAAAATAAAATTGTGCATATTCATATCGGTAGGAAACACGACGAAGGAGTTCGACGAAGAACTCGACTCGGAGCAGCATGTTGAGGATTAAATCGTCGCCAAGATACTGACTATAAAGTACAACTAAACCTGCAGCAACATAAGGCAAGCCCCGGTTTGCATTTAACAATTTTTACTTATATTTTACTTTGTATCACTTTTATGGGTCTATTATGTATTGTGCATTAGGTCAAGGTGATTGATATTCCAAATGCATGACTCACAAACTGTAAGTGCATCTAGGATATCCCTTGTGGGTTTTGGCTAATTGATGATGAACATATGAGATCCTAATGAAACTATTAAGATGATTGCAGGATAAACAAAGTGAATTGGCTCGACACACACAAAAAGGTGAAAAATAGAGTGGTGCCCGAAAAGGAAGACTTTAGTGGAATTTAGAAGAGCAAAGTAGATATAAATGTATAGGTTGTGTGTGAGAGACACATCCCAAGAGCTCATGACTTTGCGTAAGGGTAAGGGCTAATAATCAACTAAAATCCACTGAACACCGGACTAGTCCGTCCATGGATCGGACTAGTCCGGTCAGCTTACTAGAACTCAACCGGACAAGTCCGGTTTTGGACCGGACTAGTCCGGTCATGTCCCTGTTGTCCTCTTTAGAGGACTGCGGACTAGTCCATCCAAGCGACAGGACTAGTCCGCTGAAGTTTCTGGAACCCCATTTCACATAGCACCGGACAAGTCCGGTTTGTGGACCGGACTAGTCCGGTTAATCCACTGGAAGTAGACCGGACAAGTCCGATCATATACCGGACTAGTCCGGTAGTAGGTTTAACAACGGCAACTTCTTTGGAAACCCTATAAAAAGAGGTCCTTCGTTGTTTCTAAATAGACACACGACTCATACTATCAAAAACTCAAACCCTAGCGCCGCCACCTGTCCCAAGAGCCCAAAAACAAGTCTCCCCATACATCTAAGGTGCAAAAAGGTGAAGATCAATCAAAAACTTGGATTTGGGATTGGGAGATCGTCGTTCCTTCGTTGTGAGCTCTTGGGGTTTGATCTCTCTACACTCATATTCTGCATTGTAATCTTTTTGAGTGTATTTGATCAACTTCCCATTGTAATTCTTGTGGGAGCCCTCAACGTGTGAGGTTGCCCCATAAACACGGTGATTGCACTTGATAGTGAAGTCAAGTTGGCCTGTGTGGTGACTTGAAGAGGGAAAGGGTTGGGAACCCGACTCTGTGTGAGCTTCCTCAACGAGGACATAGATCTCTTGGTGAGATCGAACCTCGGTAAAAATTTGTGTCTTTTGTCTCTCATTTATTTTACATTTTGATACATTAGATCACTAGTTTGCTAGTCATTATTTGAGTTACTTATAAGTTTGCACGTGCATCCATGCAATAAATTAATTTATAAAAACTGTTGTTCTCATTCCGCTGCTGAAAGATTAAATTTTTGAAACACACTTAATTAACTCACATAATTCAGCACACCGGACTAGTCCGCCCACACAACCGGACTAGTCCGGTCAATCAAGTTTCTGATAATTTTATTAAGTGTGCAGGAATCTTTTAAAGGCCTATTCACCCCCCTCTAGGCCACATTCAATTGGTATCAGAGCCAAGTTCTCCACCAACGAGACTCACATCTCGGAGAGATCAATGGCCTCTGAGAAGAACAACGATATCCCGAAGACGAACAACAACGATGAGGAGCAAGAAGCCAAAGCCTTCGATGTGCTGAAAGAAAGTCCACATGACGATGATGAAGTGAGACAGCTAAAGGCATTACTGAGAAAGAAATTAATGGCACAAAAGGGAAAAGAGGAAGAAAAGACTATGGGGAGTGGTCATCACGACTACTCCCGGTATCCTTACAACTACAACCGTCTCAATTCAAATAATCATTATCTCTATATTCCCATGGGAAGGCCCCCTCAGTTTGACGGAAGTGACTACACCATGTGGAAGTACAACATGAAAATGCATCTAATATCCTTGAACCCCAGCCTTTGGCATATTGTCTGCACAGGAATAGATATCCCAGACACGGATGAAGAACTCACTCCGGAACAAGAACAAGAGATTCACAGGAATGCACAAGCCGTTGCAGTAATCACATCGTCACTGAGCAGAGAAGAATTCACCAAGATCGATGGACTAGAAAGTGCAAAAGAAATCTGGGATACACTCAAAACTGCTCATGAAGGAAATAGGTCTGTACGTGAAGCCAAAATTGAGATGCTAGAAGGAGAATTGGGGAGATTTGCTATTGAAGAAGGCGAATCACCTCAAGACATGTACAATCGGATGAAGGCACTCATCAACAAAATTCGTGCCTATGGAAGTAAGAAATGGACTGATCACGAGGTGGTCAAAAGGATGATAAGAGCCTTCATGCCATGAAACGTCACACTTTGCTCAATGATTAGAGAAAGCCCTGGGTTTCACAAAATGACTCCCGATGAGTTATTGGGAAAGATCATAAATCATGAAATGATGGAGAAAGAGGCTCAATACGTCAAAGACTTAGCCGAGCTCACCTCTTCTAAAAAGAAAGAAGTTGCTGTCAAAGCAACGTGCAGACCCAAACTCAAAGAAACTCGTGAAGACCAAGACGATGGAGATACAAGCGACGAGAGCACCGATCTTGATGACAAAGAAATGGTACTCTTCATCAAAAAGTTCAAACGCATGATGAAGAGAAGACACGGCAACAATTCACATGAAGGCAAAAGCAAGGATAAAGGAAAATCCAAGGCTCGACGCACTTGCTACAACTGCGGAGAGTATGGTCACTTCATGGTGGACTGTACTTATGAAGAAAACAAAAAGAAGAAGGAAACAAGATCTCAAGAAAAGAAAAATTTCAGAAAAAGAAGACAAGCCCATCAAGCTCACATTGGGAAGGAGTGGGACTCAAACGACGAGTCCTCCTCCGATGAAGAAGAAGAGATGGCCACTATCGCAGTCAAGGAACCAACTATGAGAGCCACACTCTTTCCGAGCATGGGAGGACAGGACATGAACAACCACACTTGTCTTATGGCTAAGGAAGGCAAGAAAAAGGTTCGACTTACTCCTCCTGTGCTAAATTCCTCCATTGATGACTTTGATAGCTCTAGTGATAATGAAGAATTGTTTAGAGGGCTAAGTAAAATTGCTTTAAAGAAATGGAAATGTTGTCAAACGAAATCTTTGAAAAGGAGGAACTTGTCAACCGACAAGAAGATATGCTCATCCGTGAGGGCTAAGTGACTCCTCCTCCTCCAAAAGCTCTTCCTCCAAAGACATGAGTTCGACAAAAATAAGAACCTGCACTTGCTCTAGAAAGAAAAATGTAATTTCTAATGCTTCAACCTCTCATGACATGCATTCTTCTCAAAACGGCATCTTTGATAAGGAGAAGATCAAATATGCACGAAGTGCATATATGATCACTAGACCTCCCAATGTCAAAGATGGTCTTGGTTTTGACAGGAACAAACACATGTCTACTCCTAATCATGCTAAGAATAGAATCACTTTTGTTAAAGAAAAATCCCATGAATCTGAGTTACAAACACTGTTCCGTACATTTGATGCTTCTTATGTTCTCATGAAAAACAAGTATGGAAAAGTCATTGCTAAATATACAGGGCCACGCCACAAGAACTTAAAAACTTGTGTGTGGGTGCCCAAGACTCTTGTGACTAACCTGAGAGGACCCAAGCAAGCTTGGGTACCTAAAACCAAGGAATAGTTCTATTTTGCAGGCTTACTCCTCCGGCGGATCTAAGTGGGTGCTAGATAGCGGATGCACAAATCATATGACCGGAGAGAGAGGTATGTTTGTGGAGTACGAGTGCAACAAGGATCCAAGTGAAGGTATATACTTTGGAGACAACAGCCAAGGAAAGGTCCTTGGTAGTGGTAACATTGAAATATCCTCTCAACACACCTTATCTAATGTTTTACACGTAGAATCTCTAGATTATAATCTTTTATCAATATCTCAACTATGCGACAAAGGTTACAACTATTTATTCACTAATGAGGGTGTGACCGTCTTTAGAAGAAGCGATGGCTCGATTGCATTCAAGGGATTGTTGAAGGGAAAGCTTTATCTTGTTGACTTCAACAAAGATAAAGCCAAACTCAACACTTGCTTGGTTGCTAAGACCAACATGGGATGGCTGTGGCATAGACGGCTAGCCCATGTTGGAATGAGAAATCTGCAGAAACTTCTAAAAGGTGGTCACATCCGTGGTCTTAAGGATGTGGTTTTTGAAAAAGACAGGCCGTGCAGCGCTTGTCAAGCGGGAAAACAGGTTGGAGCACCACATCCCGCCAAGAATGTGATGACCACTGCTAGACCGCTGGAACTTCTCCACATGGATCTCTTTGGTCCAATTGCGTACATCAGCATCGGCGGTAACAAATACGGTTTAGTAATTGTTGATGATTTTTCAAGATTTACCTGGGTATTTTTCTTGTATGATAAATCAGAAACTCAGGGAATCCTCAAGAAGTTCTTGAAAAGAGCTCAGAATGAATTCTCATCAACCGTAAAGAATATCAGAAGTGACAATGGGACAGAATTCAAGAACACCCAAGTTGAAGAATATCTCAATGAAGAAGGTATAAAGCATGAATTCTCGGCACCCTACTCTCCTCAACAGAACGGGGTGGCCGAAAGAAAGAACAGAACATTGATTGAAATGGCGAGAACAATGTTGGATGAATACAAGACGTCAGACCGATTTTGGGCAGAAGTGGTGAACACCGCTTGTCATGCCACAAATCGGTTGTACCTTCATCGACTACTGAAGAAAACTCCATATGAGCTTCTCACGGGTAAAAAGCCTAATGTTTCTTATTTCAAAGTTTTTGGTTGCAAATGTTTTATCCTGAATAAGAAACCAAGGGCCTCGAAGTTCGCTTCGAAGTCTGATGAAGGATTCTTGCTCGGATATGAATCGAATGCCTACGCCTATCGTGTCTTCAACAAGGTGCCCGACCTTGTTGAAGTAGCACGTGACGTAGTGTTCGATGAAACTAACGGCTCACAAGTGGAGCAAGTCGATAAGTATATGCTAGATAAGGAGGAAGCTCCATGTGAAGCGCTGAAGAAAATGGCACTTGGTGATATCCTACCACGAGAGGAAACACAAGACGAACTTTAACAAGGAAGCAATGATCAAGGGGGAGCTCCTACACAAGATCAGGTTGAGGAAGATCAAGATGATCATGGAAGCAATGATCTAGGGGGAGACATGACACATGAAGACAATGAAGAACAAGCAACTATACAAATTCTACATCCAAGAGTACATCAGTGTGTACAAAGAGACCATCCTATCAACAATATCATTGGAGATATTGCTAAGGGAGTAACTACTAGATCTCAAATTGCAAATTTTTGTGAACACTATTCTTTTGTGTCTTTTCTAGAGCCATACAGGGTAGAAGAAGCCTTAAGGGATCCAGACTGGGTGACTGCAATGCAAGAGGAGCTGAACAACTTCAAAAGAAATGAAGTATGGGAGCTGGTGGAAAGACCAAGGGCGAACATCGTTGGAACCAAATGGGTCTTTCGGAACAAGCAAGATGAACATGGAGTAGTGACAAGAAATAAAGCGAGGTTGGTGGCCAAAGGTTATTCTCAGGTGGAAGGTTTGGACTTCGATGAAACTTTCGCTCCTGTAGCTAGACTTGAGTCCATTCGCATTTTATTGGCATATGCTACTCACCATAATTTTAAGTTGTATCAAATGGACGTCAAGAGTGCCTTCCTCAATGGTCCGATAAAGGAGGAAGTCTATGTGGAGCAGCCACCGGGGTTCGAAGATCAGGAGTATCCCAACCATGTCTACAAACCGCGTAAGGCTCTCTATGGCCTCAAACAGGCTCCTAGAGCCGGGTATGAGTGCCTTAGAGATTTTCTGACTCAAAATGGACTCAAAATTGGTAAAGCTGACTATACACTCTTTACTAAACATTTTGATGATCATTTATTCGTATGTCAAATTTATGTTGATGACATTATCTTTGGATCCACTAACAAGTCCTTCTGTGAGGAATTTAGCAAAATAATGACAGACAGGTTCGAGATGTCAATGATGGGTGAATTGAACTTCTTCTTGGGATTTCAAGTGAAGCAACTGAGAGGAGGTACATTTATAAGCCAAACTAAATATACACAAGACATTCTCAAGAAATTCAATATGGACAAAGCCAAGCCCATCAAGACACCCATGGCCATCAACGGACATCTCGACCTCAATGAAGACAGTCCAAATGGGACCAAAAGGTATATCGGTCCATGATTGGCTCCTTACTGTATTTATGTGCATCTAGGCTAGATATTATGCTTAGTGTTTGCATGTGTGCAAGGTTTCAAGCCGCACCTAAAGAGTGTCACTTAATTGCTGTAAAAAGAATCCTAAGGTACCTTGTGCACACACCCAACTTGGGCCTTTGGTATCCCAAAGGATCCAAGTTTAACTTGATAGGGTATTCCGACGCCGACTATGCAGGATGCAAAGTCGATAGAAAGAGCACGTCAGGGACTTGTCAATTTCTTGGTAGGTCCCTAGTTTCTTGGTCATCTAAAAAGCATAACTCCATTGCTCTTTCCACAGCGGAAGCGGAGTATGTTGCAGCCGGTAGTTGTTGTGCGCAACTACTTTGGATGCGACAGACTCTTAGGGACTATGGATACAATCTAAGTCATATCCCGCTTCTATGCGATAATGAAAGTGCTATAAAAATTGCACACAACCCTGTAGAGCACTCAAGGACTAAGCACATAGACATCCGTCATCACTTTCTTAGAGATCACTCATTAAAAGGTGACATTGCTATTTCACATGTTAGGACTGAAAAACAACTTGCGGATATTTTTACCAAACCATTAGATGAGAAAAGGTTTTGTGAACTAAGAAATGAGCTGAACATTCTTGACTCTCGAAATGTGGCTTGAAACATTGCATACCTGGTTGCAACTCAAAATGTTCCTTTGTATTATCAAAATGCTCCTCTTCTCCTTTTCCACTCAGAAAACTATTTTAATGAAGAAATCATGTGGATTATGACCATTGTTTGATTGCTGATTGCCTACTGGTCGTAATCACCAAGACTACTTGCAAAATTATTGTCCTTGGATCACTATTAATTATCTATATATGTATCAAGTCAGTTGGAAATAGACTAGTCCGATTTCCAACCGGACTAGTCCGGACAGACAACAACTAGGTTAACTCAGGGGTACCGGACTAGTCCGCTACCATGACCGGACTAGTCCGGTCTGTCGCATATAGAAGCACTTGGCCGGCCCAGACCTCTCCCTCACCCCTCATTAGACTTGCTCTCCCTCTCCTCTTCCAAACCCTAGCCCCCAAAGTGATTTTCGGGTTGAACCCTCAAAATCGAGGTTTTCTCCGCGAAAAAGACTCCCCTTGATGAGTGGTCTCCCTCCTCCGGATTCATCCGGACTGATTTCCACTTCTTCGGCACGAATCTTCAAATCTTGGTAAATTTCCCCCTTTAAACCAAAATCTCAACTTTTCTAGTTCTAGCTAGTTTTCTTTGATTTCAAAAGGATGTACATTGCCTCAATAGATGTATTCCTACCATGTTTCTACCCTTGTGCCCTTAGATAGGAGATTTGATTCAAATGAAACATTAGGGTTCTTATGCCAGGCCGGACTAGTCCGGCGCTCAGAGGCGGACAAGTCCGCACTCTAAAACCGGACAAGTCCGGTCTCTGACAGTTGAACCCCTATGTTCCCATTTGAAGTCGATAATGAGTCCATTTGCATCTAATCCTTGAACTTATCAGGCATCATGTCTTCAGGCTCAGATGACAGCTCCTTTCACATTGATGAAGACGTTCAACGCAAGAAAGTGAGGAGGACCAAGGAGAGAGTTATGAAGAAGAGACATGATGTCAATGTCCACTATCCACCCTCCGACGACAATCTACCTAAGAAGAGGAAAGTCATTGGCAAAAGGCCTCTAAGGAAAGATGCTGCTGAGGGCTCGTCAGGGCCAAAAAGAATTCCCAATAAAGGGAAGGGACTTGCTAGTGGTCCCCTTGGGCCCTTGAAGATGAAAAACCCTATTCACCGCAACAGGCAGCCTTCAAGTGAGGATTTCACTGGAAAAGGGAGTGAGCTAGCTGATAATTTCAGGAAGATTCAAGTGTATGACCGACCTAAGCAATGCTCTGATCCAAGGTTCTAGAGCAACTTCCATGCAGACTACTACGAGCATGTGTACATGAAGATGAAGAACCCTGTAGTAGAGAGTCAATAGCTAAATGTTGAATATCTGAAGTCGAAGAGGTATCCTGCCTTTCGTGAGATGGTGGAAGCGTTAGAGAGGCACAGTCTGACGGACCTGCTATCCTTTGAGTATGACTGGAACAATGAAGTAATTACCCAGTTTTACTCCACTCTCTACTTTGCTCGTGATGATGGAGACAGTCTTACTTGGATGACTCATGGTTCAAGGTATAGTGTCACGTATGATGAATTTGCTAGGATTCTTCACCTCCAACACACTTTGGATCATGAACTGGTCATTCATAATCTGAAACCCCTGGAGAAGGAGGAACTTGAATTTCTCTATGACACAAGGATGCCATATGTTCCTCCCACCATCAAATATCAAAAGCACTTCTTTGTGGTCCTAAATAGAGTCTCGAGAAAGACTATAACTCCGAAGGATGGAGATGCAGGAACTATACAAGGGACCTTGAGGACTCTCATGAAGGTCATTAGTGGGAGGAGACCATTCAATGTCTTTGAGTATATCTACAACGACATTGTGAACATCTCAATTACCCCCAATAGGTCCTGTGGATACGCACCGTATATCATGTACATGATTGAGAAAGTGACAGGACTCGAGTTTGTCAAGGATGTCAAGCATACGGGGTTGAAGCCGCAAAAACCCACCGAGTACACTCTCCCTCCGGCTCCAACTGCCCCGTCCTCTCCACCAGTGGAGAGGAGATCAAAGCAAGCTCATGATGACACTAGATCTGCAGCTGCTCCTCCTGGATCTCCACCTGCCAAAGAATCATCCAGCGGCATCCTCAAGATGCTCTCCTCCATCTTTGCCTGCTGCCATAAGATCGAAGACAGGCAGCGCAAAGAAAAGCTTGCAAGGAAGAAACATCAACAGTACGTCAATGCCAATATCAAGTCTATCTGTGCAAAGCTTGAGATTGAGCCCGTTGGATCACCGCCCGCCTCCGAGGACTCAGAGGAAGATCCTGCACCCGTGGATGCTGAAGATGAAGATCAGACTGAGACTGACGGAGGAGGCAGCGATGAGTGATTCCCCTCAATTTTCCCTTTTTGGTGCCTTGATGCCAAAGGGGGAGAGATTGAGATTAGGGAAGATTGAGATTAGATTTGGACTATTTCTATCTAGTATTAGTTATTAAGATCTTTTGTGATCAAGGACATGTACCTATTTTAAAATCTTGTAATGCACTATTTCTTTTCTTATGTGTGATGTACTATGCTCTAATGCCTACTTATATGTTCACTACTGTTTGTCTTTAATTTATCACATTTTGTTTATCACACACCTGTGAGGCACCCCACCATAAGGTGTGTGCATATGTGAGAAGTTTTTTGTGAATTCTTTATTATTCTCATATGTGCACACTTTATGAAAATCAACTTTTTATTCTCAACTGTGATATCTCAAATAGTTGTCATCAATCACCAAAAAGGGGGAGATTGTAAGTGCATCTAGGATATCCCTTGTGGGTTTGGCTAATTGATGACGAACATATGAGATCCTAATGAAACTATTAAGATGATTGCAGGATAAACAAAGTGAACTGGCTCGACACACACAAAAAGGTGAAAAATAGAGTGGTGCTCGAAAAGGAAGACTTTAGTGGAATTTAGAAGAGAAAAGTAGATATAAATGTATAGGTTGTGTGTGAGAGACACATCCCAAGAGCTCATGACTTTGCGTAAGGGTAAGGGCTAATAATCAACTAAAATCCACTGAACACCAGACTAGTCCATCCATGGATCGGACTAGTCCGGTCAGCTTACTGGAACTCAACCGGACAAGCCCGGTTTTGGACCGGACTAGTCCGGTCATGTCTCTGTTGTCCTCTTTAGAGGACTGCGGACTAGTCCATCCAAGCGACAGGACTAGTCCGCTGAAGTTTCTGGAACCCCATTTCACATAGAACCGGACAAGTCTGGTTTGTGGACCAGACTAGTCCGGTTAACCCACTGGAAGTAGACCGGACAAGTCCGATCATATACCGGACTAGTCCGGTAGTAGGTTTAACAACGGTAACTTCTTTGGAAACCCTATAAAAAGAGGTCCTTCGTTGTTTCTAAATAGACACACGACTCATACTGTCAAAAACTCAAACCCTAGCGCCGCCACCTGTCCCAAGAGCCCAAAAACAAGTCTCCCCATACATCTAAGGTGCAAAAAGGTGAAGATCAATCAAAAACTTGGATTTGGGATTGGGAGATCGTCGTTCCTTCGTTGTGAGCTCTTGGGGTTTGATCTCTCTACACTCATATTCTGCATTGTAATCTTTTTGAGTGTATTTGATCAACTTCCCATTGTAATTCTTGTGGGAGCCCTCAACGTGTGAGGTTGCCCCATAAACACGGTGATTACACTTGATAGTGAAGTCAAGTCGGCCTGTGTGGTGACTTGAAGAGGGAAAGGGTTGGGAACCCGGCTCTGTGTGAGCTTCCTCAACGAGGACGTAGATCTCTTGGTGAGATCGAACCTCGGTAAAAATTTGTGTCTTTTGTCTCTCATTTATTTTACATTTTGATACATTAGATCACTAGTTTGCTAATCATTATTTGAGTTACTTATAAGTTTGCACGTGCATCCATACAATAAATTAATTTATAAAAACTGTTGTTCTCATTCCGCTGCTGAAAGATTAAATTTTTGAAACACACTTAATTAACTCACATAATTCAGCACACCGGACTAGTCCGCCCACACAACCGGACTAGTCCGGTCAATCAAGTTTCTGATAATTTTATTAAGTGTGCAGGAATCTTTTAAAGGCCTATTCACTCCCCTCTAGGCCACATTCACAAACCCTTGGAGTTAAAGGGTAGAACAGGTTACCTTCGTGTAGTTTTGGCTAGGCTTAAGTTGTATAGGATCCGGTACAAGTCGGGTAGTTGGAAGCTACTCGCGAGGTTAGGAGTTTGGTTCAACGGGGTATGATTCTAGAGAATGGAATAACTGGAATAGAAACTGAAACCGGGCAGAGAGTAGGAGCAGCAGGACGCTGGGCCTGTGTTGCCGTAGCTCTGTTTGTGTCGGTTAAGGACCGATGCGTATGCCGCCCTGCTGAGCAAGTTTGAACAGTACCAGATGCATACTGGAATTATGGGGTCCAGGAAACCGATGTAACTCGGGTACTCTCGTGTCGAAACTTATACGGCCGTCCTTTGGGAGCTGGTGTCAGACGTGTAAACCCACTAGCGGAGCAACTTCGATGTGTTTCGGGCAGTGGCCCTTCTGATGGGTCGGCAGAACTGGTTCGGCATTGGAGTGACGGGTGAAAGGTTGCTGCATACAACGTAAGAAAGAGCTCTTGTGTGAGTCTTTCGAGGCGGGTGTATGTGTCGTGTGTTCCGGGTGTGTCCTGATTCGAATCACCGTCCCTCGCAGTTATATGAGTACCACTAGTTCACTGAGTTGTGATGTAGTAATTACTTCCAGATGAAGTGAGATGAATCATTGTTGTTGTGAAGTTCTTAAGTTTATTGTATTACAAACCATGTATTCTATAGTTGTTGGGCTTACTAAAAGTTTTTTCTTCCACTTTGGGCATAACCACATCAGAGGAAAGTGTTTCTTGTTTGATTGTGGACTTCCGATGTGAGGGATGCCTAAGGCATATTAATCTGCTGCTATAAAACTGAAAGTAAGGCTTAACATGTAGGCGTGTCGTTATTGCAACTTATTTGTCCTATATTATTAATCCTTGCATGTAGAGCTTCATGGTTAGGAGTGTCGGTTAAGTCTTTCTGAGCCATTGTGCTCACGGTTGCATTATTAGTGTTTTGCAGGTTATATAAAAGTTGCTATCAAGATGGTTGTTCGGTGAGACATCGGAGCCTCACCGGAAACCCTGCCACTGCGCTCACCTTTGTTGAAGCTAGTAAAAAGCGTCCGCGGGCTGGACGTCTTCTCTTTTGCACAGTTAGGACCAAGAGTACGTGTGTATGTATATTCTGCTGCGTGTATCTACGTGGTACTTTATGTTGTAAATGTCACTATATTGAGAAATAAAAGACTTTGTATGTTTATGGTTCTTTTCGTATATGCTGTTGGGTGCCGCATCGCATGACACCATCCAATGTGATCCTGGAGTGTGGATCCCAGAATGGGTTCCCCACAGGCACCCCATGAAAACACACAATTCTGGACATGTACAATTCTGCCAATTTGGAACCGCTGTAATGTTCTTTCACAGGGATGAAATGAGATACCTTAGTCAGTCGATCGACTATGACCCATACCGAATCATATCCTGATTGGGTTCTAGGTAGTCCCACTATGAAGTCCATGCTTATTTCTTCCCATTTCCATTTGGGTACTTTGAGTGGTTGCAACAAGCCCGCAGGTCGTTGATGGTCTGCTTTCACCAACTGGCACGTGTCACATAAGGCAACGTGTTATGCAATATCTCATTTCATGCCATACCACCAGTACCTGCTCTTGAGATCCTGATACATCGTTGTACTACCAGGATGAATGGAGTAGTCAGAATCATGAGCTTCTCTCAGAATCAATTCACGGATCTCATTTATCTCAGGCACACATATCCTTTTTCCATGCCATATCATGCCTTGTTCACCCTCCCTAAACCTAGGAGCTTTATTCTCTTTGATGAGTCTTTTGATCTCCTAGATTTTCTCATCACTTTTTTGACCGTTGCGTATGTCCTGCTCCCGTGTGGAGTCCACTTCCATTGCGATGGCCTCACCATTATTCATGAGACATAAATTGAGTCTTACGAATTCCTCGCATAATTTCGAAGGTGTGTTATTTAATCTCAACATGTTGACATGCATCTTTTGGCTTAAAGCATCTGCCACGACGTTTGCCTTTCCCGGATGATAGTTGATACCCACATCAAAGTCGTTGATCAACTCTAACCATCACCCTTGTCTGAGGTTGAGATCTGGTTGTGTGAAAATGTACTTCAAAGTTTTATGCTCGGTATATATCTCCGTCCTCTTTCCCATTAAATAGTGCCTCCAAAGTTTCAACGCATGGACCACTACGGCTAGATCTAGGTCGTGCGCATGATAGTTCTTCTCATGATTCCGAAGTTGCTTGGAAGCATATGCCACGACATGTACATCTTGCATGAGGACACATCCCAATTCGTGTCCAGAAGCATCACAATATACTGAATTTTTTTTCTGCATATCTGGAATGACTAGCACTAGGGCTATTGTCAATCTTTTCTTTAATTCCTGAAAACTTGCCTCACACTCCGGTGTCCATGTGAATGTGATTCCCTTCTCTAATATCTTGCTGAGAGGCCTTGAGATCTTGGAGAACCCCTCAATAAATCATCGGTAGTATCCGGCCAAGCCTAAGAAGCTCCAGATTTCCCCGATATTCTCAGAAGTCTTCCACTTTTACACATCCGCGATCTTGGTGGGGTTCACGGATATCCCTCCTTCTGAGATTATATGTCCTAAGAAGGGGACTCTCTTCAGCCAAAACTCACATTTACTTAGGTTGGTATAGAGTTGGTGTTCTCGCAGTTTTTGCAACACCAATCTTAAGTGCTTCTCATGTCCCTCTTCATCTTTGGAGAAGATGAGAATGTCGTCAATGAAAACCACCACATACTTGTCGAAGTACTCCATGAATACCTTGTTCATGAGGTACATGAAGTATGCCAGGGAATTGGTTAACCCGAACAACATTACCGTGTATTCATACAGCCCGTATCGAGAGACGAAAGTTGTCTTGGGAATATTGGATAGCCTTATCTTCAGTTGGTGATATCCCGATCTAAGATGAATATTGGAGAACACACATGCCCCACTCAACTGGTCGAATAGGTCTTCAATGCGAGGCAACGGGTACTTGTTTTTTATGGCCACCTCATTAAGTGCGTGGTAGTCTACGCACAACCTTTGGGTTCCATCTTTCTTGGGTTTGAATATCACTGGAGCTCCCCAAGGTGAGGAACTAGGACGAATGTACCCTTTTTCCGTCAACTCCTGTATATGTTCTTTGAGTTCTTCTAGCTGCTTGGAGTCCATCCGATAGGGCCTCTTATATATCAGGGCTGTTCCAGGCAATAGTTTGATCGCGAATTCCACTTCTCGATCTGGGTGTATACCTGGTAACTACTCAGGTAAGACATCTGGATACTCTTTTATCACCCTTGTCTCCTCAAGCTTCACTTCCACTTGATTGAGTCTTATGTCCTTCCTGGTTTCTTGGACGGCTATGAACTTAATTTTGGTGCCACTAGTATGAGTCAACTCAACCGTTCTAGTCAAACAATGGATAATGCCCTTATGTTTGGTCAGCCAGTCCATTCCCAAAATAATATCTATCTCTTGTGAGTTTATTACTATGAGGTTTGCAGAAAATACTACCCCATTGATGTATAAACTCACCCAAGGGCATACTTGTCTTGTTCTTATTCCTCCCCCTGGAGAATTTACAGCTAGCATGTGGTTCATTTGTGTTGTTGCTAGTTTATGCTTTCCAACAAATTCTTGGGCCATGAATGAATGGGTAGCACCAGAGTCAAACAAAATTGTCACAATATGTGAGTTTGCAGGAAACTTACCAATCACCACATCCGGTGCCTCTTGTGCTTCCTCCATCATCATGTGGTTCACCCTTCCATGCACCAGATTCTTCTGTTGTGGCTGCATAGGCTTCTTCTTCGGACACTTGTGGGAATAGTGTCCCACTTCACCACAGTTGAAGCACTTCAGCCCAACTTTAGGTGCCTGACCTTTGTTGTCCTGGGGTGGGTTTTGCTGTCCTTGCCCTGTCGGCCGAGGCGGAAAAGCAGGACGTGGCTGCTGCATAAGTTGGCGCTGCGGCTGTACTTGTGCTGAGGAAGGCCTGAAATTTGGGTTGTAGCTCTTCTGTGCTGGGTAGGGCACCAAAGCATGGCTCACCTGTCCTGCAGGCTGTGGTGCAAGACGTGGGCGTGTGTTACTGCTCGAAGATTGACCTGGCCAGCTCATCTTTCTCTTGTGTTCATTCTCCAGAGCCTTCATCTTCCTTTCTACAATAAACGCCCTGTCCACCATCTCCTGGGAGCTAGCATATTCATTGGAGGACATGGCACATTGCATCTCCATAGTGAGCCCTTCCACAAAGCAGTCTTGCTTTTGCTCATCAGTTTCAATGTCCCTTGGAGCATAGCGGGACAGCTGGGTGAACTTGGTGAGGTATTCCCTCACTGTCATGTTGCCTTGTTTGAGGCCGAGGAACTCCTTCCTCTTGTTCTTGAGTTCTCCCGCTGGAATGTAGTGGTTGCAGAAGCTGCGCTTGAACTCCACCCAAGATATGTTCTCGGGGTCATCGTGGGCTGCTACGTAAGCAGTCCACCAGTCAGCTGCAGGTCCGTGCAGCAGGTGAGAGGCAAACAGCTCCCTCTCATGCCCTTGACATTGTATGATCTTCATCTTGTTCTCAGTGGTTTTTAACCAGTCATCTGCCTCTAGAGGTTCAGCAGCACTCAACCTTGGCTGACGTGGTGCAGCTGGTGGGGGTGGAGCTTGGTGCAGGTTAGCCACCACTTGAGTCAATTTCTGGATGAGCTGGTTCTGATTGTTGAGCATCTGGTGGATTGGGTCAGAAGCTCCTCGGCGACCACCCCTGCCCCGCCATCCAGGAATGGGATGGTTGGCGGCCTCGTTGTTGTTGTTGTTGGCACCACGACCTCTTCATCTTCCGGCCATCTATCATGATTAACCAAATACCAATTTAATCATTATTTATAAACTTCTTATGTAGATTGCATAGATTTAAATTTTTGAGATAATAGAATTTTAGATAACTCGAAGAAATTCACACAAACTTTCAATCCACTAATCATCACAATGTCTCATACGAAAGCAAATGCAAACATAAAGGCGAGGTTGTGGACAAGTACCCATGGCTTCCACAACTCACGCCACACACCAACCATTAACAAGCAAACTAAACAAATGGGTTCATGATGCGACTACTTGAGGAAACACTAAATTAAGGGAAATAACTCTAAATGACTCGCATCACTGTGCTAGCTCCTAAGGGTCTTCATCTTCATTGCGGCTGCCCCCTGACTGAACTCTAGGTGGGGAAGCGGCTGGTGGAGAAGTGCGAAGACGCTTGTTCGCCCTGCGGTCTGGGGAATCAGGCGTCTAGGAGTCATTGTCTGACACATAGAGTTCGTTCAGATCTCCTCTTTCCCTCACCCTCAAGTAGACGCGAAGTGTAGCCTTAGTCTCCCTCAGGGTGTCACGTACATCATGAAGCTCCTGCTGGCACTTCTGTAGTATAATGCTGAGCATAGCTGCATCCTCCAAGCACATATCCATATGGTTGTGGGTACTTCCCTCCTGGACTGGTGGGTACTTGTACTCTGAAGAACGTACATGTACTCGGTCCTATCCAGGTGGCCACGGTTGATGTAACTCTGATAGGTGATTGCCTCCCAGGTGACATCTTTCTTATCATCGGCCTACTTTGCTCTACAAGCTGGTGAGTGATGGATCTTGAGCAACCTGTTGTCGTGGTAGATCCTCATCTCTGAGCTCCACTCTTCGCTCTCTACGCGAATGGTCCTAGTAGAGCTGTAGTGTACTATCAGCTTGCCGGTGTTGCCAGCAGTGTGGAGTATACGTTGAAGACAACACAGCAAACTCCCTACGCCTACCCCGTGAGAGTGATATGTCACAAGGTGGTTCTCTTCCCTCAAGGCAGGTGCAGCTAAAGGAACTCTTCCTCCGGCGGTCTTACGAGCGGTGCGGATCATGCGAACCATCTAAAACATAAAACATTTAAAAATCAAGTGAGATCATAAGCAAATAAATACTCTATTTTGAACAATAGTCAAGATGAGATGAATAAATAGAGGAACAAAATTAAATAACACTTTTACCCCACACATTTGTAAAATAGTTTTTAAGAACATAATGTCCTTAAAGACACCAGTTTCTACCTAGGTTCACGTTCCTCAGGCAACCTTGGCTCTGATGCCACTTCTGTTACACCCAATTTTTCCGAAGATCAATCAAGTCATACTCACATGTATGCCAGGATCATTTTCTCATACATGTGACAACAAATAGTGAAACATCATTAAAGTACAAGCCATGTGTTCAAATACATAAAGTCTTACATAAAGTCTCAAAGGACTATATAATGTTCATAACATACCAACAAACAAAGCAGCAGAAATATGATCTTGTGGGCTCCGTCACAGGCGTTGCCCAGGGGACTCGATGAACCTAGAACCCTTCTTTGGGACCAAAGTCTTCATTGTTGTACTCCACTTCATTTCCTTGGCCTGAGCAGCAAGTAAAACCAACGAAAAGCAAGCTTGAGTACCATTGGTATTCAACAAGTGTGGGAAAGTAACATTATGCAGGCTAGAACAGGAAAAGGCTTAACTCATGGTTAAAGCACTACGAAATAAATTCCTATCACCTTAGCTTATTAAGCTCCTATATTACTACATAAGTGAAGTAGTCCCAATCACATAACCCTTCATCAATGTCAAGCTACCATAACTTCATTTTCATTGTTAAGATCCCCGCTTAACATCCTAAACCTCTCAATTCATCATCCTCTAATTCTGAATAAGTCCAAGCTGCTCTTGACCGTGAGCACGGCTGTCATGACAGTTTTGACTCTGCAGAGTTTGCACCACTTTACCCACATGTAGTGATTCCATCCCCTGTTGCCGGGTGAACTAAGAACCTCCATTATGCCTATGGCCACGAACCAAGTTCACACATCCCAAGTGTGTAGCCAGGAGATCACTACAAGGCCTTTACAAAAGGATTCCTGACGAGTATGAGCCCACTGAGGTTTCACCACTAACAACATCCAGGAGGCTCCATCCCCCACTGCAGTGGCCCCTCTTGAGCCTTGCGATTCCTATGTTAGACCAGCTGACACCTATTCCCCGTACCATCCAAACACCCACATTACACTGGAAATACACCTAATTAATTGGCCAAACTACTCCATCTCAGCATGTGGTTGGCACGGTAAAGCTAGATTACATGCTCCATGAGCCGTTCCTTAGAACCCAGGCAAGCACTAAACACGAATCCGAGTCTCGTGCACGCAGCACCAACCAAAGCATCCAACTTGCCTAGATTCCTATCTCTACGATGATTCATCATATATCATCAATAGTAAATAATCAAGGTTTCCGACTCATATCCCATCCCAATTCTAAGCATGGCTAAGCATAAACAAATAACCATGAATAAACATACTAAATAACTCCCAACCCAGGCTACAAGGAAATATGATAATGAAAATCTAGAGAAACTTCCTATCATGGGTTTCATAATTCATATGACAATGGAAATAATTCTATCTACACATCCTAGCTTGGGTGCAAAATGGTCAAGGACACTTCCTTCTTCCTTCTGCTCCGAGAATGGAAAGTCTTGATCTTGGAAGTTGAGAATCGGCTCTAGGGCTGGTTCTACTCATGCCAACATACATATAGCAAAAGAAAATAACATTCCATAAGCAATCATCCACATATACACTCATGCAAGTCCTACATACATACACATTGCTTCACTTTATTAGTTTAGCTTAAAATTATCAAGGTCTACCTATATATAAGATCCTCTTGGGTGTCTCATGGTGAAATTCTAAATTTTAACTTCATATGATGTTCCCACAAATTTTTGGGGTGTAGGTGTTCATATATATAACATTTAAACTTTTCTTTTAGTGAAATTTTACACTATATGAGTTGTGTCTATGTATACCTACACTTTTTAAATATATATATTGCTTCCAGATTTGTTATTCAGATTTTATATGTACTCCTAAAATGAATTGTCAATTCGAACTAATTTCTATATTAAATTCCTAACTTTTTAGCCATAAAACTTGCATAAAAGTATATAATCCAGCCCTAAACAGAATTTCACGTACTCTAATCATCTTTCAAATTAAAACTTTATGTTCAAAACCTTATATGAACATTTCTTAAGGGTTTATCATTTTATTCCATGTGTTCAGATTTTTTTATGCCTAAAAAATGAATTTTCAGCAATAAACAGGAACTAAATTACATTTTCAGAATTCATTTTCCATCTAAATCCGAATTTCAAACTGTTCTACAAGTTTTAAAAGGGCTAGGGTAATTTAAACTGAGTTTGCACATGTGTTTGCACCCCTACTTAAATTTAAATCATATTCAGTTGATTAAATTCCTAAATCAGATGTTCCACAGGGTTCAAATTCAAATCCTACATTGCTGCAGGGTCCACAATTGTATTTTCCACAAAATTCAGGGGTCTAACTATCAAATACAGAAAGTTTTCCCTAATTTCTATTAAGTCCAGGGCTAAATCAGTTATTTTTAGGATTTTCCAAATTTTGGAAGTCTACAGGGGGTAGGTCAGAAGAATCCGGGGTTAGATTAAAATTTCCTAGCGCTCCAGGGGGTAGTCCAAAAGTTTTCCGGCTCTTATAACGTGGGGTGATCGTGGGCCGTGTAAAGGTCCCAAAATATGCATACAAAGAAACTCTTGTTTGTACAAAGTTGGTTTCACATGTATGAAAAATGGGACTTGTTAAAAACTTTTTCCCACATGTGATAACACACATGAGGACATTCTTCACACAAGCTCAAACATTTGTTTGAAGACTTGGAACACAAGTGGGATCAAAAACCAAGTTGGGCAAAGTTTCCCATAAGTGTGAGGAAGCCAAAGTCAGATTTTGAGGATAAATTGTTCCACTCAAAAATACAAACGAGAGTAACACAAGGGTTTTCAAACTGTTGTATTAAAAACCTCATTTTCAGCAGCCAAATCAATGATCAGAGTTCACATTTGGATTCCTTAGGTCCAAATTAGGGGGTAAGCAAAGTTTCATCAATTTTTGAAAAGATTTGCTATTCATTTCTCCCAAAAGGACTTAAATTGGCAAAGAATTCAAATACACCTTTGAATTTGGATGAAATTTGCCCAACTCTCCAAATGCAACTCAATTTGCAACTTCAAACATTTGGATGGATTAATTGCCAAACTGTGGAGATGTTTGTGAGAAAAATGAGAGGGGATAAGAAGGGGGCAGTGGGACCCACATGTCATAGTGCTAATTAGACTTACACACTAAGTCTCCTCTCTGTCTTTCACTCCACCGAGGAAATTCCTCCCGGGCGACACCGAGCAGCTCGGGCCACGGTCACCGCTGCCAGCTCCTGCTGTCCCGAGGCTCACCTCGCCCTTATCTCTCACGCGTGTGGCACAACACGAATTCTTATCTTCACAGTAGCTCGCATCGCTCTATTCTTTCTCCTTCCCGCGAGCAACGGCGCCCGCTCGGTTCTTCCGATCCCACACCACCCTCCGGTTGTCGTGGGGTCATGAGCTCCACAGCAAAAAGCTTTGTCCAAGCATGCTCTAGATCGCTAGCAGTGTCTCACCACAGCCCCATGCTCGTGTCTACCGAAAACCGGCAAAGTGTTGTTGCTCCCGTGTTGAACGGTGATGACCACGAGCTCGGTCGCCGTGGACAGCCTGAACCGAGGCAGGTCAAGCCCAAGCGAGCTTACTCAACGGCGCGCCGGTGATCCTAGCTACTCCTCCCCGAAGCTCAGTCCAAGCCGTTGCTCCTCGGAGGATAATTTTGGGAATTGCTCTCGGGCGGCCAAAACGATCCTGAGGTAAGAATTTGCGCAATTCGGCGTTGATTCTTGATGGTTGTGCTTCACACTTCGCACAGAAGTTTCCCTATAGCTAGAGCACCTCCACCCTCGATCCTAGGTTGAGAAATTAAGGGTAGGGTGAGAATTCCACGTTTTTGCCACGGGAAAACTTCCGGGCCAAGTTGGCCGCACGGTGCCGACGGGGTTAGAGTGCTCGCTGATGGTTTTGGGGGCCAATTCTAGCATCTACACGTTCCCCTGGTGCTCTAGAGACAAGGAATCGATCATTTGGTGGACAATTCGCCTTGCACCGGCTCGCCGGAACCCTAATCGTTGCTGACCCCGGTGCGCAAGGTTTTCCGGCGACCTATGGCCGCCGGCGAACCTCTCAACGTGTTCAGCAGGCCAAGTTATGGTGGGGCAGCGAGCAGGGGGTCGGGAGAGGGCCGGTAAGGCCGTTCCGGTGACGCTCGCCGGAGGGCGCCGCCGCGCCCTCTGTTTGGCCGAAGGTTGAAGATGAACACGTGGGTCCCGCATGTCAGCGACGGATGTTTAAATCTCTGATCAGCTGCGGCGCTCGGATCACTTTGTGACAGCGCGGGAGAAACCCTGTGGCCCTGTGTGGTTTTGTCTCAGAGGGTGACACGTGGCCTGGGCCCAGCAGCTGGCATTTGAACTTTTATCTGTTTTCAGAATTCAGTTGAAAGTTTAAATAGCCACAACTTGATGTACGAATGTCCAAAAATTGTCAAACAAATTTTGCTGGATTCCTCTTAGAAAGTACTATCCAGGGGTACAACCCAATAATTATGAAAACCCCTGGTTTTAGCTCATTAATTCATAGGAGGAAAATATTGTGGGAATTTTTCCAGGAGTTCTGTGTATTGGATAATCCCCAAATTTGGGAAGGAGATTCCTCCGAAAATACTTGAGCTCCAGTAAAATTTTCAGAAGCATTGGACCTCATTTGCTTGGCCAAATGTGGTGTTAATTCCTTATGTCTCTGATAATTGGAAAATAAATAGAGTTCAATTTCAGAATTTTGTCCCAAACTTTAGAACCTCATAACTCTTGCTAGGAAGCCCCAAATTTAGTGATTCAAATTGGGTTGGATTCCAATTGAATAGCTCTGTCCAAATCTACAACCCAATTTGTATGAGACCCACTATTTAATTCTGGAAAATTCTTTAAAGCTTTTCAGCAAAAGAATTTTATAGGGAGTTTGGTTAATCCAAAAATCCTCAAATTTTGCCAGAGTATTCTTTAGGGTATTAGTGAACCCCTGTAAAAGTTTCAGCTCAATTGGAGTTGATTTGTTCAGGGTAATTCAGATTTGCAGATGCTGTGTTCAATTGAATACAGAAACATTTTCAGAGAATTTCCAAAACTTGGAAATTCAGTTCTGGGCAAATCTTAGCTCCAAACATGCTAGGAAAATTCATGCAAACTCTATGAGCTATAATTAAAATTGTAGTTCACTAAGTTTGGCAAGAACATGGGTGTGATCTCAGAATTAATTCTTCTTTGCTTAATTGCTTAGAAAATTATTCTGAACAAACCACTCAATCAAAAGTGCTAATTTTTGGTCCAGAGGACTTTCTTGTGACAAGGAACTCACATGAAAATTCTCAGCTCCATTGGAGCTCTGGATCACCCCTGTTCTGTTTAACCTCTTTAGGTGATCAATATAGAAGAGGGGGAAAACCACTTAGCACTTAATCATGTGTTTAGATCCAAACCCAAACCACTAGCACCAGTGTCATTTTAAATTCTTAAACAGAGTTCAAGTTTTTGAAAACTTGTTATTAGAATTTGTAGCAAAGTCTTTACAATTAATCAATTGTGCATATGCATTCCGTGTAGCATCTACGTGAAGGACTTCAAGTCATTGGAGTGGAGATCAAAGGAGGGAGGCAAGAGATCAAGTCAAGTGGTCTCCACTAACTGCATATATATATAAGTCACCTGCAAAACTAAGGCAAGCCCCGGTTTGCATCAAAACTTACAAGTTTCTATTTGTATTCACTTTATATGTCTAGCATTTTATTTATTGCATTAAGTCTAGGTGGTATGAAACTCCAAATGCATGCCCCAGAAAACCCTGGAGTATACCGTCGAGTAGGTTATGAATTGATTATAACTGCTGATCTCAAGTTAACAAAAGTGGATTAAAAGAAGCAAAAACTCGAGTGGGCAGTTTCCTACTCGTGAACCGGGATTAGGGGGGATCAATCGGAAGAGTTGGGAATTGATCCTCATAGTTGGGAATGGAGACCGGGCAGTGGATGGAAGGTCAAGGACGTGGTCCTGTGAGCCTAGTCTATGTCTGAGTCGATTAAGGCCCGTTCTTGTGTGCGGCCCCGCTGGACAAGTTTGAGATGTGTACCCGGATGCATACTGGCAATATGGGACCCAGGAAACCGATGTAACATGTTAACCTGGGTGTCGAGGCATACCTCACCGTCTGATGCCGATGCTGAAAGGATAGAGAAGTTGGCTCTACAAGGGTTTGCCGTAGGGGGACTTAATCCCAGTCGGTGGGACCGGTTCGACATTTGGGTGTCGTGTGAAAGGTTGCCACGTACGGCGTCAGTGATGGTTGCTGTGTGCAACGTCAAGTACGGGCGTACGTGTCGTGTCAGCCGGGTGTTTTTTTATTGCAATCACCGTCGCTCGCGGTAGTGAGCATACTTGTACACTGAGTCGTGATGTAGTAATAAACTGGGAAACGTTTAATATGCTTCGTGAGTAATCCTCATAATGGAGATGAGGAAAGATAAATACTGCACTAAATTTACTTTCCACCTTGGGCTAGTAGCGTCGAGGCAAAGCATTTCTTGTTTGATTGTGGAGTCTCGACGGTAATGGCGCAAGGTCTGTAAGAGTCTAGGGTAGCTCACTAAACTTACTTTCACCTCAGGCAAGTGACATCGAGATGAAGCGTTTCTTGTTTGATTGTGGAGTCTCGATGTAAATTGCGTGAGGACTATAAAAGTTGCCTAAAACTTGAAGTAAGGACTCTCCTTTAGCTCAAATTCATCGTTTGTGCAAACTTCTATAATCAGCCCTCTAATTTCATCATGTAGAGTTTCATGATTAGGGTGACGGGTCAGTCTTGCTGAGCTTTGTGCTCACAGATACTACCTAAGTTGTTTTGCAGGTAATAACTGTAGGCTGATATGTACGGGTGCCCGATGAGACTCGGAACTCCCTGAGTGGTGAACTCATGGTAACCCCTGCCGCTGCTATTATGACAGTGTTGCTAGCGAGAAGGGTCCGCGGGCTGGACACCTTCTCTGTTGCTTAGCATAGGTATGAGACGTGAGTTGTAATAGTCTTCCGCTGTAGTTTATTTTGAGAAGTATTTGTAAAATCAACACTTTGTAAGCTTCCGCTTGTTTTATGTAATATGATGCTTTATTATGTGTGCTGTTGGGTGCCGCATCGCACGGCACCACCCAATGCGATTCCCGGGCGAGGTGTCCCGTCCCCGTGAGTGATCGGGACGGCGGGGCCCTCACAGGCCGTCGGATTTAAAATGAAGTGCCGAGATTATAGCGTGAAGGGGTATCTGTTTCTGGCCACGGGATTCAAAATGGACGGCGATCCAGTGGCCACGCCGCCTCTCTGCCGGTTAGCAGCGGTGACCGGTGGCGCTCGGCGGCGGGGAGCGGTGATCTCGCCGGAGCAATTCGGATTTTTGTCTACAAACGCTAAAACTCGGACTTCTCGGCATAATTTGGCAGAGGGAAGGTAGGGGAGCTCACCAGAGGGGTTTTCCTGATCCTAGCTGGCCAGAGGGTGGTCGTCGGCGGCAATCAGTGGCTGTTGTCGGCAAGCTTCGTTGACAGAGCGTCTGAGTCCCGTTTCTTCTCAGTTTTCTGGTCGTCGAGGTGCACTGTAGTCCGGGGATGAAACACCGATGATCAGTTCGGGTAGAAACATGGGGATTTGAGGACTTCACCGGCGACTGGTGGCAGTTTCTTACCGAAGCTTGGCGGTGTGGGAAACCCCTTCCGGGATCCACACTCCAGGATTCACATTGGGTGGTGCCGTGCGATGCGGTACCCAACAGCATACACGAAAAGAAACCATAAACATACAAAGTCTTTTATTTCTCAATATATTGTCATTTACAACATAATGTACCACGAAGGTACACGCAGCGGAATATACATACCCACATACTCTCGGTACTAACTATGCAAAAGAGAAGACGTCCAGCCTGTGGACGCTTCTTACTAGCTTCAACAAAAGTGAATGTAGCGGCAAGGTTTCCGGTGAGTCTCCGATGTCTCACCGAACGACCATCTTTGTAGCAAATTTTATATATCCTGCAAAACACTAATAATGCAACCATGAGCACAATGGCTCAGCAAGACTTAACCGACACTCCTAAACATGAAACTCTACATGCATGGATTAATAATATAGGAAAAGGATGTTGCAATAAATACACACCTACATGTTAATCCTTACTTTCAATTGTATAGCAGCAGATTAATATGCCTTAGGCAGCCCTTACATCGGAAGTCCACAATCAAACAAGAAACACTTTCTTCCGATGTGGTTATGCCTAAAGTGGAAGATAAACTTAGTGAGCTCTACAACTATAGAATACATGGTTTGCAATACAATGAACTTAAGATCTTCACAACAGCAATGATTCATCTCACATCATCTGGAAGTAATTACTACGTCACAACTTAGTGAACAAATGGTACTCATATAACCGCGAGGAACGGTGATTCGAATCAGAACACCCGGAACACACGACACATACACCCACCTCGAAAGACTCACACAAGTTCTCTTTCTTACGTTGTATGCAGCAACCATTCACCCGTCACTCCAAAGCCGAACCAGTTCTACCGACCCATTACAAGGGCCACTACCCGGAACACGTCGAAGTTGCTCCGCTAGTGGGTTTACACCTCTGACACCAACCCCCAAAGGACGGCGGTATAAGTTTGGACATGAGAGTACCCGAGTTACATCGGTTTCCTAGACCCCATAATTCCAGTATGCATCTGGTACTGTTCAAACTTGCTCAACAGGGCGGCATACGCATCGGTCCTTAACCGACACAAACAGAGCTACGGCAACACAGGCCCAACGTTCTGCTGCTCCTACTCTCTGCTCGGTCTCATTTCCCCTTCCAGGAATTTCATTCTCTAGAATCATACCCCGTTGAACCAAATTCCTAGCCTCGCGAGTAGCTTCCAACTACTCGACTTGTACTGATTCCTATACAACTTAAGCCTAGCAAAAGCTACACGAAGGTTACCTGTTCTACCCTTCAACTCCAAGGGTTTGTGTGTCATGCATTTGGAGCATCAATCACCCTTGACCTAATGCACAATACAAACTAGACCAATGAAACTGATACAAAGTAAAATATAACTAAAAGTTGTTAAATGCAAACCGGGGCTTGCCTTATGTTGCTGCAGGTTTAATCCTACTTTAAAGTCAGTATCTTGGCGACGAGTAACGCCTCAACTTGCTCCTCCGAGTCGAGTCCCTCGTCGAACTCCTTCGTCGTGTTTCCTACAGATATGAATATGCACTAATTTATATTCCAAGTAAGGAATTATAAAACAAAAGTGTTTTATGACTTAAGAAGGGTTCAGATCAACTAAGACTTAAGAGTTGGGTCTGGCTATGTGTTGGAACAGAGAAAAGAACATTTTGATCAGTGGATGTTTTTGAACTAAAGTTCAAAGAATTAGATAATGGACATAAGCATGAAGCTAGAATGGGTTAGCAGAAAACTGGAGAATATGACCTCAACATTCTCTGAAATTTTTCCAGCGGTTCATGATCATACAGAGGTATGGCTTGCAAAATTTCAGACAATGTTGATGTAAGATGTGGCCTAAAGAATTTTCTTAGCTATTTGGCTTCTCTGAATTCCTATGTCAACTCTAGGGTCTTGGCATACTCCACTTTTGGCTTTTTGGAAACCTGGGAGTCTTATGAGTCTATAGGACTTGGTTTCATTATTTTTGGAGTTCGCTACATAAAGATCTGTAATTTACAAGATTGGGCTAAAAGCTGGAAAAATGTTTCTGTTATTTTTCCTAATTTTCGGGGACATACAACATTGAATCATCATTTCGCCTAGCAAATGAGTTCCAATGCCTCTAAAATTTTTACTGGAGTTCAAGTATATTTGGAAAAATGTTCTTCCCAAAATTGGGAATTTTCCAATAAACAGAACTCCTGTAATTAATTCCCTAAAATTTTAATTAATTGAATTATTGAGCCAAATCCGTCGGTTTTCAAAGAAATTGGGATGCACCCCTAGATAGTACTCACTTAGAGGAATACAATGAAATTTGGTTGATAATTTTTGGAGGTTCCTACTAAAAGTTATGAGCATTTGAAATTAAACTAAAACTGGAAATTGAAGAAAATGTTTCAAACCTTGCGCGCGGGCCTCACCACTTGGGTTTATTCTTCCTCGCGTGCGGGCAGAGATTGGTGGCGGCGCGCGGTGGTGGGCGCCGGTGAGGTTCGCCGGACCGACGTTTCTGGTCGCCCCTAGGGACCAAACTCGCCGCTCCTTACTTTTGGACCACAGAAAACTTGTTTTTGGGTTCTGCCAAGGCTACCGGCCACCGGAAATGCATCGGCGATGAGCTGCGGCGGCGGCACAACTTTGGCAACGTGGAACTCTCGCTAGGATGGCTCAAAAGCTTTGGTTCTTCTTTCTAGAGCACCGTGGTGAAACCCTAATCATCGTCATGACCTCAAATAAGCTCCAAACGGCTGCAAACATGAGTTCATCGGCGACCTAGGGCAAAAACCTGCGGCGGCTCGAAATGTTCCAAGAACAGCGCCTAAACTTGATGAATTTCGATGGATTTTTATCCTAGAGGAGTGTGGGGAGGTCTAGAACATGTTTGTAGCTCGGCACAAGCTTCGGTGGAGTGATCACTATGAATTTTTGATTTTTGGTCGGCTCGGTTCTATGAACACCGAAACAATAAACTGATAAATTCGTCCTCGGCAATGAATGAAAAGAAGAAAGGGTTGCACCGACGTGTTGAGCACCTGAGGGTGGTCATTTTCTCTGTAGAACGTCGGCCACGAGATGGCGTGTATTGTTCAGGCGCTGGGGAATCGAAACAGTCGGGCTCTGCGGGGAAGACTGTGGAGGGTGAGGGAGATGGTTCACGTGGGAAGGCAACATGCTGATCCCTTCACTCGGTGTTCTCAGCCGAAGAGCAGGAGGTGGCGCTATAGAGTCTATTTTGCTGCATAGCTCGGGAGGTGGTGCGCTCTCAGTGAAGAGAAACAGAGCATGTCGAAGAAAATTCAACTGTGTCTCTGTCTAGTGGGGTCCACAGCTCCTCTCCCTCTTATCCTCCCAATTCGGTTTAAAATAGCAAATAAGCTCCAAATTTGATCAAAATTGGAGGATAGGACAAAAGAAATATGAAGAACACAATGGTGCACTCAAATTTGGATTTCGGTGAAGTCAGAATTTGAAACTAAAATTTAAATTCAAATTCAAATTGCCTCCCGTTTTAATTCCAAAAAATAGGAAATCCTTTCCAAATGATCTGAAAATTTGCCGGGCTTCTATTTGGTTTGTGAGAACTCAATTTGGGGATTTAAATCTCCATGTTCGGAAATTTTGCAAGTTTGATTTAAACTTGGAGCTCGCACCGTTATATTCAAAATTTTAAACTCCCTCTCATTTCCAAGGTGTGATTGGCAGCTCCACTTGCTAGAATTTGTTTTGGGATTTCACATCCCTCCCCCTTAAAAAGAATCTCGTCCCAAGGTTCCAAAAGAAGAGATAAAGCGGTAGAGAAGGAATTACCGTATATGGGCGGACAGCAAGTCCGGATAGTTCGAACGGAGGTATTCTTCACTCTCCCATGTTGCTTTCTCCGTGGTATGATTGCTCCATAACACCTTATAGAATAGGAGCCTCCAATTCCTTGTCAACCAAGACTTTTCATCAATAATCCGGATTGGATGCTCGGTATAGGAGAGATCCAGTTGCAATGTCTCGAGATCTTCGGCACGTACAGCAATGGTATTCTTGAGACATTTCTGATGTTGGGACACGTGAAATATGTCATGCACCCCAACTAGATTTGTCGGTAGCTCAAGCCGGTAGGCTACGGGTCCACATTTCTCCGTGATAGCAAATGGACTGATGAACCGGGGAGCGAGCTTTCCTTTTACACCGAATTGATGAACTCCCTTCATTGGAGATACACAGAGATATACGTACTCTCCGACGTTGAAGTTCAGCGGTCGACGTCGCTGGTCTGCGTAGCTCTTTTGTTGAGATTGAGCAGCCTTTAAATTGGCTTGTATGACCCGAACTCGTTCTTCAGCGTCATTGACAAGGTCAATCCTGAATGTCACCCTTTCACTGGATTCGCACCAGTTCAGCGGTGTGCGACATCTCCGGACGTAGAGAGCCTCATATGGTGCCACCTTGATACTCGTCTGATAGCTGTTGTTGTATGAGAATTCCGCCAACGATAAATAAGCATCCCAATTTTTACCGTGGTGGATGGCACACGCTCTCAACATATCTTCCAAGACTTGATTCACCCTCTCGGTTTATCCATCGGTTTGAAGGTGATATGCGGAGCTTCTAAGCAATTTTGTTCCCAAAGATGCGTGCAGCTGTTCCCAGAAACGAGAAACGAACAGTGCACC
Source organism: Neostapfia colusana (assembly GCA_030760725.1). Lineage (NCBI taxonomy): Eukaryota > Viridiplantae > Streptophyta > Magnoliopsida > Poales > Poaceae > Neostapfia > Neostapfia colusana. Next base: position 39,469,636 of record JASWHV010000008.1, on the reverse strand, counting down.
ACGATCTGAAACTGTTATTCTTGGAACTCCATGCAGGCATAAGATACGTGCAATGTATAACTCCGCATATTTCTTGGCATTAAATCCCGCATTTACCGGTATGAAGTGTACTGATTTGGCTAATCGATCAACGACCACCCAAACTGAATCATGCTTCCGAGATGTGAGCGGTAACCCGACAATAAAATCCATACTCACATCTTCTCGCTTCCATGCCAGAATACTAAGGAGCTGTAGCAATCCATGTTTCTTCATGTGATCGGCTTTCACCCTCCGACACGTATCGCACTCGGATACGTATTTACCTATTTCTCGCTTCACCCGTGTCCACCAAAACTTGTTTCTCAAATCTTGGTACATCTTGTTGCTGCCCGGATGAATAGGAAATTTTGATAAATGTGCTTCGTCTAATATTTTCTTATGAAGCTTGAAGTCCCTCGGTACGACTATACGGTTCTTGAACCATAACGTAACATTCTCATCTTTCCGGAAGCACTTTACTTCTCCTTTGTCTATTCTCTTCCGGATATGTGCCATGCCCATATCTTTCTTTTGAGCCTCTACAATTCCATCTCGAATTGTAGGAATGAGGGCAAGATTAAACAATGACCCATAGGGAACCAAGCGCAGGCTCGGTTCTTGTTCTTCCATTGCAGCCATGGTTAAGTTTTGAACATGTGCTTTCTGACTAAGTGCGTCGGCAACCACATTCGCTTTTCTAGGATGGTAATGAATATCTATTTCATAGTCTTTAATTAACTCTAACCATCTTAGCTGCCTCATATTTAATTCCTTTTGTGTGAAGATATACTTTAAACTTTTATGGTCGGTGTAGAGATGGACTAAGTTTCCAAGTAAATAGTGCCTCCACATTTTTAGAGCAAGAACCACAGCAGCTAGCTCGAGGTCATGTGTCGGATAATTTTGCTCATGATTCCAAAGCTGCCTGGATCCATATGCGACCACTCTCCATTCTTGCATAAGCACGCAGTCAAGGCTGATGCCAGATGCATCGCAATAAACATCAAAAGCCTTAGTTGTATCGGGCTGCGCCAACACTGGGGCTGTTGTGAGGTGCTTTACCAATGCTTTGAACGCCTCCTCACATGATTCACTCCATACATATTTCTTGCCTTTCTTCAGAAGTTCCATCATCGGTTTAGAAATCTTGGAGAAATTCGAAATGAATGTCCTGTAGTAACCCGCTAAACTGAGAAAGCTACGGACTTCGTGGACTGATTTTGGTGAACTCCAATTCAGCACTTGAACAATTTTGCTCAGATCAACCGCAACGCCCTCTGCAGAAATAACATGTCCAAGAAATGGCACTTGGTTGATCCAAAACTCACAGGTGAATTTTGCATATAGCTTGTGACCCCGTAGGCGTTGGAGCATAATATGCAGATGTTCGGCGTGTTCTTCCTCTGATTTTGAATAGACTAAGATGTCGTCGATGAAGACCACGATGAACTTGTCCAGCTCCGTCATGAATACTGAATTCATCAAGTACATAAAATGAGCTGGAGCATTGGTGAGTCCGAATGACATGATGAGATACTCATATAACCCGTATCTCGTCGAGAATGCCGTCTTTGGTATGTCTTTCACCCGGATTTTGATCTGATGATAACTGGACCGAAGATCCATCTTTGAGAAAATCTTAGCACCCACTTGCTGATCGAAAAGCATATCGATACGTGGTAGTGGATACTTGTTCTTGATAGTTATGGTATTGAGCGGACGATAGTCCACACATAGCCTCAGAGACACGACCTGGGAACTATCGGCACCCCGAGAAGCTAGTAGTTTTCCAAGGTAAACAACCTTTCCCAAGGGGCTCGGAAAGCACGGATATGGGAGAAGCGGCCAGATGGGCGTGGGAGCAGCACCAAAGCATGGAGGAAGCAAAAACACCTAAATGGTGCTGGTACTTCCACTTCATCCCAGAGGCACGTTGGTAAGAACCAAGTCGATGAAAACGCAAGATCGGGGCAGCAAGTGCTGATGATCGGGGCGGTACCTTGCGTGATCCAAGGTAAATTGGCCCCTGGCAACTCAAAAATTGAAAGCCAATTTGCCGAGCGATACTCGGGTAAGAGACACGAGGCCGGGAGCTCTAACTTGAAGACTGGGGCTAGTGCAAACAAAACCGAGAGTGTAAAAACTGATCCAGGACCTCCTATCAAATACTGTCGGTGGATATCTCCAGAAGTAAGGATAATCGTTGGACCAGGCATCACACCAGCACCCAAGGACAAGGTGCAAAGGCCGGTTGAAGTTGAACATGCACGATAACAACAACTCAGGACACCAACTTGCCAGTCCAAGACAACACCAAGATGACTCAACAGGCGGGACATAAAGCCGGAGGAGGTGAAGCAAGACACGATCAAGACAGTGGCTCCGGAAACAAATCCAGAATCTCAATGGTGTCCCACAGGGCTTAACAAAACTCGGAAAAGTCATGTATGTGAGACCTAGGTGCTGAATACATTGGCAACAGAGTGTTAAAGTGAGGTCCATGTAATGTTTTGAGCATTCACATGGTGTTTGACATGGAACGTGTTAAGCCTCTCTTTAACGTGTAGGAGAGAATACTTTGTGTTTTAGGAATGAATTCTTGATGTATTTTGGTGATTCATGTCTGTTTGAGGTGCTCACACAAGGTGTTGTTGTGTGGACTAATGACAGTCAAGTCGTGGACTTGTGCTCAGAAGAATTGGTTGATTGTTCATGTGCAGGTGTTGCTTGATGTCAAGACATGGCTATTGGCTGTCATCCATTGAACTAGTCCTAGGTAGAATATGAGGTTCAACAACCAAGTTCGGGGCGAATTGTGTGAGTCGATCAGGGAGGTCACGCAGCATGTTTGAGTCAAGAACAGTGCATATGAAGGTATCATGGATGTTTTGGAAAGTGTTTGCACGTGTGCAAGGGGTGCATGGACGTGGTAACATTGTTCCAAGGTGTGATGAAGAGTTATGGACGATAAGAAAAGGCCGGAATGGTTCAACCGGCTGGATTACGCGCTCAGGCTGAAATTGAGGCAGTTATGGTGCGTTTATGAAATGTTTCGAGTTGGTTATGTTAGTATTTCATCTGAGGCATGAAGTTGAGTTGTTTTAGATATGTGTAGGACGTTCCTAAGGTGTTTGGACGTCTTAGAAATGCTTTTATCTGTGTATGGAAGAGTCTTAAGCAGTTATAATAAGTTTCGGTTGCATCCAAGTAGAATTATAGGGAGTCCTAGTTGGATTGGAGTTGTCTAAGGGCAGGTTATATAAGCAAGGGGGCCAGGGCTCATGGAGTACACGACTAATAGATGCTTTTTCCGGTGAGTCTCTGTGCAGCCTGACGTTTGATCGGTATTTCGATCATAACTCGTGTTTTACAGATCCAATTGCCGTGATTTTTTTGTTTTGTCTTCACAACTCAATTATATGTCATATTTCAAAATGTGACGGTCATTGCTTTCTCAGTGTTTGACTTGCACGAGTTTCTTTGCAGCGTAGCAGATCTGTTTTCAATCGCGTAGGACAGATTGATCTTTGCTCAATCTTTTGAGCATAACTTGAGTTCTACTCACTGTTTTTCACGTCATTCTTGTTGTGTTGGCTTCCTGACTCGTTTATATATTTTCTATAGCATTTTTATCACGACTGAGGTCGGGAAACCTACTCGCACACACGTGTTCTTTTAGAAAAATCAGTTTTTGTTGAGGGGTTAAGTCTTCCGCTGAATTTTTTGTTTCATCTACCATTCACCCCCCCTGTGGTAGCTGATCTTGTATCCTTCGATCCTACAGTTTACAAAGATTTAGAGCCCTGTAACATGCTGAGAAGAGAAAGGGGAAGCAAAGGGATCATAAGAGGATTGCCCAGGAAGAAGCTGGAAACGATGAAACATAAGAGGACATCCCGGGTAAGGATGAAAACCAGGTTGAAGTGAACATGGTTTTCTATCTACCAGCCAAGTTCTGCATCCCGGAGACTGAGGTGGCCGAGCTTGATCTGGGAGCCAAGAATGTTGTCTTTGAGAAGCCAGAGAAACTTGGGCAACACATGAAGCCCCTCTATATTCGAGGTCACGTTGATGGAGCACCGGTTGGGCGCATGTTGGTCAATAAAGGAGCCGGTGTAAACATCATTCCTGTAACCATGTTTGAAAATCTTCGTTACTGGGAAGATGATCTCATCAAGATAAACACAACACTAAGTGGGTTTGCAGGAGATTAGACGGAAGCCAAGGGAGTGTTGTCCGTCGAGCTCACCGCGGAAAGCAAGACCATACCTATGACATTTTTCATTGTCAACGTTTGGAGCAGGTATAACCTACTTCTTAGATGAGATTGGATACACGCTAACGGGTGTGTGCCATCCACACTACATGAGTGCCTCGTCTAATGGGTCGGCAACGAAGTGGAGATGATTGAAACTGACAACTCAGCTTATGTGCCGATGGTCAAGTCGTATGAGCTCCAACACAACGACATTAGATGTATCACAGGTTGGGACCTCACCGACTATGATTTTGGAAGTGTTGGAAGGGATGGGATTGTACCCGTGTGCATAAAGCCGACTGATATCACTCGGCTAAGCAATATAACTTGAGGATGTTAGATAAACAGGGCCATTTAACTTGGCTGCAATAGAAAACCGAGTGGATATTTTTTAGGTAAACATGATATGGGCGAACTGGTTGAGGACCTCGATGACTTGGGTAAACTTGGATATGGATTTTCTTCTATGGACAAGTTAGAAGAGGTAAACCTCGAGGAGGGATCGGCACATCGACTAAACTTCGTCAACAAAAACCTTGGATGTGCTAAAAAAAGTGGTGAGTAAACTCCTGTGGAGCACAAACTCCTGATCAAGTTGGGTTTTAGACCTCACAAACAGCCTTTTAGACAATTTAACCTGGCCATACATGACAAGATCAAGGAAGAGGTCAATCGTCTACTCAAAGCTAATTTCATTCGACCATGTAGGTATGCCGAGTGGGTCTCAAACATTGTCCACGTAGAAAAGAAAAACACAGGGAAACTAAGGATTTGCATAGAGTTCCGAGAACTAAGCAGTGCTACACCCAAGGATGAGTACCCCATGCCCATTGCTGACGTGTTGATCAACAATGTCTCAGGGCACAAGATGATCAACTTCTTGGAGGACAATGCGGGGTACAACCAAATCTTCATGGCCGAGGAAGATACACCAAAGACAGCGTTCTGTTGCCCGAGGTTCGTGTGACTGTTTGAATGGATCATGATGACTTTTGGGTTGAATAATGTCGATGCCACATACGAGAGGGCCATGATCTTGATCTTCCATGATCTGTTGGATGATATCCTTGAGGTGTACATCGACGACCTTGTGGTTAAATCGGCTGGGTTCCAAGGACATATGGCTGATTTGAATGTGGCTTTCGATAGGATGAGAAAGTATAGGCTAAATATGAATCCTCTCAAGTAAGCATGCAGTGTGTCAGCTGGACATTTTTTGGGTTTCATCGTGCACGAGCACGGTATAGAGATAGACCCTAGGAAGGTAGAAGCTATAAAGAGAATAGGAGAGCCGACATGCAAGAAAGATGTCCATAGTCTGCTAGGCAAGATAAACTACTTAAGAAGGTTCATTGCTAACTTGGCCGACAAGATTGGATCCTTCATGCATTTGTTGAAGCTCAAACATGAACAAGAGTTCACTTGGGTAGCAGAGCAGAGGGAGGCTTCCGAGAGAATCAAGGACTACTTTATCAAACAACAAGTCTTGTGAGCTCCGAAGATGGAGCATCCTTTTAGGCTCTATGTATCTCTAGAGACCAAGTTATCAGAGCCATTCTAAGTCAATAAATCCAAGGTAAAGAATACTCCGCATCTTACATCAGTGGAAGACTCTTAGATGACGAGAAAAGGCATGCTTTCGTTGAAAAACTATGCTTATACCTCTACTACGCCTCTTCTAAGTTTCGGCATTACATTCTCCCTAGCATTTGTTTTATGACATGTCAACACGATATAGTCAAACATATGTTGCAACACCCAATTCTAAGTGGAAGGATAGGTAAATAGGCGTACTCTTTGATGGAATACGACTTGGTGTTTGAACCTCTCCGGAGTATGAAGGGACAAGTCGTAGCTGAAGTCATCGTGGATCATAATGTGCAACCCGAGGAAGTATGCTTGGTTGAGGTATGCCCCTAGAAACTCTTCTTTGATGGATCGGTTTGTGACAAAGGTCAAGGGATCAGATGCGTGCTGGTTTCACACACAAACATAACATATGAGTTCTCTGTTGGGCTAAAATTTGCGTGTACCAACAACCAAGCCGAATACGAGGCATTGTTGAATGGTTTGGAGCATCTGATCAATATGGGGGTCAAGGATGTTGAAGCTTTCGGTGATTCCAAGCTCATCATTCAACAGGTCAGTGGTGAGAGCCAGTGCTACGATGGAGCTTTGAATGATTATCGAGAATGATGCCTAGACATCATAAAAACCTTAGATACTTTCTGTGCCAAGCACATTTCTAGAGGAGACAACTGGAGAGCAAATGACTTGGCACAACAGGTATCAAGCTATGAGTTAAAAAGAGGGAAGTTTTACGTGAAGACAAGGTTGACATTGTCCAAGGATGATGGAAATACGGAGAAACGGAGTAACTCATCTGAGTTCGACGTGTTGGCAATCGAAGATTGGAGGCCAGTGTGACACGACCCCAAATGTCCTGTCGAGCCAGGATCACGCTGAGGGGTGCTGCGTTGCACAGCACCGGATAACACACGTCAAAGGTACAAAGCGGAAGCGGAACTTTATTACATAAACAAGTTATGAACATGTTTATATCAAAATAAGTTCAGTCTACACTCGCGGGCGTAGACTAAGCATCAAGTGCACGTTCAGCCCTTGAACGTGTCCTTGCTAGCACACACGCACACTAACTCTGTGGCGTGCATGACTCCCACTCGACGGGGTTCCCCTCCTGGGGTTCCGTCTCCTCTTCGGGAGTCCCTTCCTCATAGAACCCTGCAAAAGCTTCAAACACAAGCAGTGAGCACGAAGGCTCAGCAAGTCTGACCCGTCTCACCTAAACATGGAACTTCTACATGAGGGTAATGGGTTACATGAGGTAAAAATCATTTGCAAGGACTCGCCTAATTAGTAGAACCTTACTTTCAAGTTTTAGCAGCAGGTTGTGGAGAACCTTACGCTAAGGTACATGAGAGAGCCGCAATCAAACAAGAAACGCATTTCTCTCATGTCCCTTGCCCAAAGTTGAAAAGAACTTTAGTTAGCTCTAAGCTACAGCATATCATTAACAATCAATGTCCCTCTTTCAATCAGCAACATTTTAACATGTGACTAGCCTGTTCTTTCTACGTCACGGTACAGTGAACAAGTGGTACTCACTGACCGCGAGGGACGGCAATTATAATCGATTTACACCTGCAGGGTTACCCGAACAACCCGTCACGTACGCCCGTACTCGATGTTGCCTACACAACCATCACGGACACCGTATGCAACTACCTTTCACCCGTTAGCCAAATGTTGAACCGGTCCAATCGTCCCGAGCAAGAGGTCTCTGCACGCGCATCTCAGTGCCGCCAGCCGATTTAAACCTCAAGCTCTCAACCTACCCTCTGAACGACCAGCTATGCCTCAACACCCAGCTACCCGAGTTACATCAGTTTCCCGGTTCCCATATAGCCGGTAGGTCTTCGGTACTGTTCTAGCTTGTTCAACAGGCCCGCACACGGCTCGGTCCTCAATCGACACAAGCGGAGCTACAGCACACAGGCCCCAAAGTCCTGCTGCCCTTACTCTCCGCTTGGTCTTATTTTCTTGCCATGTGTTTCATGTGCTAACACTACCCGAGTCGAGTGCCTCTAGCCTATGCTCGCGAGTAGTTCCAACTACTCGACTTGTACCGAATCCTACACTATCTTAGCATGGCAGTAGATAACGGGGTTTGCAATCCTAAACCCAACCCATGGTGTTCTTGGCTATGCACTTGGGTTTCCACACAGGACTCCAATACAAAGAATAAAGTAAACAAGTATGTGCTCAAAACAATAAAAATTTGTAAAAAGGTTAATGCAAACCGGAGCTTGCCTTGCTGCTCTTGGTCGTAGGCTAGCTGCTCCTCTGGAGTAACGAAGTCTAGGACTTCGGGTTCCTCCTCGACCTTAGCGACTACATGATATAAGACATACATGTATTAATTTGAATGCATTTATATTACATTTGAATTTGTGAAGCTTATAACCTTTTCTAGACAGACCTAATGGCTGTGAAACTTTTATTGTGGCTTGGTTACAACCTAAACAGAGACTTGGTCAAGTTTTAGTTGCAGCAAAGCTCATCTGAGCCCTCCACAATTAATTATGTCCTTGACCTTAATTGGAACTCTTAGGGTGTTCTAGGAATTTTCATGAAACAAACTATGACTTTCTGAAAACTAGATTTTCAGAGGGTTCTAATGGAGTTGGTCTCACTTAATTTGAAGGTTCCTAGCTAAAGTTATGAGCTAAACAATTTCAGAGGAAATTCTGAAAATGTTTCTGAACATTTTCTATTTTCTCTGGAACAGTTTCACTAATCACACCATTAGGTGGATCAGATGAGCTCAAATGGATCTGAAATTTTTATGGTAGTTCAGGTATATTTTGGTGAACATCCCAGCAAAATTTCAGGTTTTTCCCCCACAGGATTTTCCAGTTAAAATTCAAAACAGTTTAAATTTGAGGATTTAATTCTGGAGAATTAAGGAATTTCATTAAGTGAAACTTGATTTGCTGGAAGGTACATAGAGAGCTGAATCCAGCAAAATTTGGTTCACTCAATTTGGAGCTTTCTAGCCAAAGTTATGAGGATTTGAAGTTTGAAGGAAATCTGAAAATCAGGGAAAAGTTTAAACTCGCGCGTGGGCCCAGGGGACACGCGTCGCACGCCGAGGCGACAGCACACCGCGGCCCACAATGATTTTGCGTGCCAGCACACCCGATCCCGGCCGCAGCCGGATCCCGATTCAAAATATCTCCCGCTGACAGCTGGGGTCCACCCCCTTCTTCAACCTCGCGACGCCCGCGCTCCGCCGCCGAGGGACCTCGCCGGAGAGATCGCCGCCGGCTTCTGTACAGCTCCAAACTTCTTGATTCTGGCCGCCCCTGCCTACTTTTACTCGGGGAACAGGATTCTAGGGTCAGCTGCTCATGACAATGGCCGGAGCATGGTCGGCGACGAGCCGCCACCTCGGAACGACTTCGGCCATGTCGGCTGACTTCCCTAGCACCTCAACTACTTGGGAAACCGGTCGGGGAGCACCAGTGGACCTCAGAGAAGGTCGACATGAGATCGAGGCAGCTTGGGGAAGGCCCGAAATAGGTCCTCACCGTGCGCCCGATGCCGCCCGTTCATTCCGCCATTGGTAGACCTCGAATTACGCCGGGTACAGAGGTTCTCCGGCCCAGAGTTGTGAAGGCAACTTGTGCGTTACCGTGTCTAGCTTGTGTGAAAGCGGCTTGAGGCCCTCTAATCCTTTCTAGAGCAGGAATTAAACAGAATCGTACCCGAAGGTCGTTCTGCACACAGAAAGGGGAAAAGTGGAAATTCGCCGCCGGTGAGCAACCACTCGAGCTGTGGCTCGGGGATGAGCAGCACCGGTCACCAGCGCATCCAAGGGTGCCTTGGCTCGGGCGTGACAACGCCCTGGTTGGGCTGTCCATGGGAGCCCAGGTGCGGTGGTTCCAAGTCCCGGATTTGATCTTTCGGCACAGCCGATATCAATCGGTTTCAACGGAATTCTAGCAGCGGGAGGACGGAGGAGTTCTCTAGTACCTTGCTGGGGCTCTGGAGTGGACGGAGGGAGCTGTGATCGGCGTTCTCCGATCGATCCCGAGCTGCGGAAAAACTTCGGCCGGCGCTGAGTTCTTGCGGGGAAGAACGGCGATGCCTCGGCCGAGGAGGGGGCAGGCGCCTTAAGAAGGCTCTGCACCGCCTCACGCCCGCGCGTGGGCAAGCAGCTGCTGGTGCGGCGGCTGCCCTCGGTGGCGATCGCAGCGGCGGCTCGGCGACCCGAGTGAGAAAAGTCTCAGTCGGTTTGATCAGAGCAGTGGCTGACATGTGGGACCCACTTCCAGTTTTAACCTCTGAAATTTACTCCTAATCACTGTTGTAAACATTGATCCCATAGTACCCCTGGTAATTCAAATTATCCACCCATGAACCATTTGAATTGATCAAAGTTCAAATTGGGTTTGGTTTGAGTGAATTTCAGCACAAGTGCAGTTTTGAATTCAAATGAAGTTTGAATTTGTCCCACTTAGCTCATGTCAAGATCAACTCCAAATGGAGTGAAAATTGGTGTGTGGGCTCACAAAAATGTGCTGAGTAAGAATATGTCTCCCACTTTTAAATTCATGGGATAAAAACAGTTTGAATTTGAATATGGTTTCAAACTGCCCTCTTCCTAATTATACCCAAAATGACCTCAAAAAGGTTTTGAATTTGGGTGAAACTTGGCATGGACATCCTTAGCAAAGTGTAGGAGTTTTCATATGTCCAGCCCATCTATATCACATGTGGGAAATACCACTTTTGCAATATGTGAGTTTGTTCTCTAATGAGCATGTTGATAATTGTTACTTGCTCTTCATTTGTGTACATCATCCTTCCTCACATGAGGTGTGTGGTGTGGTGATGAACACTGCAAATTGTAATGGGCGCCTTCTCCGGTCCGCATACTGTTTCTGTCGGGATTGAGCGGCTTTTAGGTTCGCTTGAATCAGTCGAACCTTTTCTTCCGCGTTGTTGACGAGGTCAATCCCGAAGGTAACCCTTTCGCCAGACTCACACCAGTTCAACGGTGTGCGGCATTTCCGCCCGTATAGTGCCTCGTAGGGCGCCATCTCGATGCTGGCTTGGTACCCATTGTTGTACGAGAACTCAGCTAACGGCAAGTGATCATCCCAATTCTTGCCGTGGTTGATAGCGCAAGCTCGTAGCATGTCTTCTAAGATTTGATTTAACCGCTCCATTTGCCCATCCGTCTGCGGGTGGTAGGCTGAACTACGGATCAGCTTCGTCCCCAAGGCAGCGTGCAGCTGCTCCCAAAAACGGGACACAAATAAAGTGCCCCGGTCCGATATGATGGTACGGGGTACGCCGTATAAGCATAGGATCCGTGAGATGTACAGTTCAGCGTACTTCTTGGCGTTGTAATTTGTGTTGACCGGGATGAAATGGGCAACTTTGGTGAGCCAATCGACGATCACCCACACAGAATCATGTTTCTGCAAGGTGGTGGGTAAACCGACGATGAAGTCCATGCTCACATCCTCCCACTTCCAGGCAGGAATGCCCAGTGGTTGCAGCAGTCCCGGTTTCCGCATATGATCTGCATTCACCCTTCGACGTGTATCACACTCGGACACGTATTTTGCAACCTCGCGCTTCATCTGTGTCCACCAAAACTTTCTTCGGAGTTCTTGATACATCTTGTTGCTGCCGGGGTGAATAGAGAACTTTGATAAGTGAGCCTCATCAAAGATCTTCTTTCGTAGTTCCGGGTTTCGGGGTACGACGATCCGGTCCTTGAACCATAGGACGTCGTCTCCGTCCTTCCGGAAACATTTCAACTCCCCACTGTCTGCACGTCTCCGTAAATATGACATGCCCTTGTCATTCTTCTGGGCTGCCGCTATCTCTTCACGGATGGTGGGGATCAAAGCTAGGTTGTAGAGAGCTCCGTGTGGAATCACATGTAGTGGTGGTTCGCTCTCTTCCAACGGTGTGATGGTCAGATTATTGACGTGTGACTTGCGGCTCAGCGCATCTGCCACTACGTTTGCCTTGCCCGGATGATAATGGATCTCTATCTCGTAATCCTTTATCAGTTCTAACCATCTTCATTGCCTCGTGTTCAGCTCCTTCTGAGTGAATATGTACTTGAGGCTTTTGTGGTCGGTATATAAATGTACGAGGTTACCGAGTATGTAGTGCCTCCACATTTTTAGTGCAAGTACCACGGCAGCAAGCTCCAAATCGTGAGTTGGATAATTTTGCTCATGGTTTCTAAGCTGCCGTGACCCATACGCGACCACCCTTCGGTCTTGCATCAGCACACATCCGAGCCCAATGCCGGATGCATCGCAGTACACATCGAACGGTTTTGTTGTGTCTGGCTGCGCCAAAACCGGTGCTGATGTCAGGTGCTTGACTAAAGCCTTGAATGCTGCTTCACATGCTGGACTCCAAACATATTTGGTAGCCTTCTTCAGCAGCTCTGTCATTGTCTTGGCAATCTTCGAGAAGTTCGGAATGAACCTCCGATAATATCCCGCGAGTACGAGGAAACTTCGTACCTTATGAACAGTTCTCAGGGATTTCCAATTCAGCACTTGAGTGATCTTGCTCGGGTCCACAGCGATACCCTCCGCTAAGATGATATGCCCGAGGAAAGGCACTTGCGATATCCAAAACTCGCATTTGCTGAATTTTGCGTATAACTTGTGATCCCGCAGCCGTTGTAAGACTATACGCAGATGTTTCTTGTGATTTTCCTCCGACTTGGAATATACCAGGATGTCGTCGATGAAGACCACGACAAACTTGTCCAGCTCCGGCATGAATACCAAGTTCATCAAGTACATGAAGTGAGCTGGAGCATTGGTGAGACCGAAGGACATAACCAGGTATTCATAAAGTCCGTACCTCGTCGAGAAAGCCGTCTTCGGAATGTCCTCAGCCCTTATCTTAATCTGATGGTACCCGGATCTTAAGTCCATTTTGGAAAATATCTTTGCTTCGACCAACTGATCAAACAACATGTCGATCCGTGGCAACGGGTACTTGTTCTTGATGGTTACGGCATTTAATGGACGATAGTCCACGCAAAGCCGCAACGTCTCATCCTTCTTCTTGACAAATAATGCCGAACAGCCCCATGGCGAGGAGCTCGGCCTAATAAAACCCTTCTCCAGAAGGTCCGTGAGCTGAGTCTTCAGTTCAACCAATTCCTTGGGCGCCATCTTGTGCGGCCTTCGGGATATTGGCATGGTTCCCGGTGCAAGTTCAATCTTGAACTCCACCTCTCTATCAGGCGGCATCCCCGGCAAATCGTCCGGGAATACATCAGGGAACTCTCGGACCACCGGAATATCTTCCAATCTGATGGTTGTCGCTTGATAGACACTTGGAAGTTTTATTTCTGGACTGTCCAGAAATAATGAGTGAGACTCGTGCACTTCTGAGTTCAAGTGCACGACTCGGAGGACGGTGTCTAAAACAGCGCCGTGGCGGGTTAACCACGACATCCCTAAGATGACATCGACCTTTTGTCCCTCTAAGATTATGAGAGACGTAGGGTAGACTCTACCCTCTAAGCACAATGGCGCTTTTGGGACCATCATGCTTGCTGAGATTTTCCCACCCGGTGAACAGATCACATAAGGACTATCGGTGGGTAGTATTTGCAAGCTATACTTATCAATGAAAGCTTGGCTAATGAAGCTATGCGTGGCGCCTGAATCAAATAGTACTATAGCGGGATGCTGGTAGAGTTGGAACATACCCGCAAGGATTGGCTCGCCCTCCGGCACGTCCTCAATGGCAAGCTGGTGGATGGTGCCGGGCCTAGGGTTTGCCCGCCGTGCATTAGTAGGGTTCCAGGGTTGATTCCTCCCCGGAAACTGTGGTACCACTCCGCCGCCTTGCCTCTCCGGGCAACTGCTCGCGAAGTGTCCTGGACGACCACACTTGTAACATGTGGCCGCTGCTGGTGGAGTGCTCGGTGGACGAAAGCCCGGCATGCGTTGCTGAGGTACAAACGCACGCGGCATCGTCCGCTGCTGCTGTTGTTGTTGCGGTGGTACTGGCAGTGCCGGCCTGAATGCCGGTGAAGAGTACGGCCGACTGCGGAACGGCATTGACCGCTGTGGTGGCTGCCAGCGTGAACCTGATGGTGGGCGATTCACCATCCGAAACTTCTGAGAAGGACCGCCCCCTTCTCCGCTGCTTTGCGGCGCGCTTCGCTTTCGCTCTGCCGCCGCCAACTTCTTGCCGGAGTCCTCCTGAACAATCGCAGCATCAATGATGTCGTTGAGGCTTCCGCGATTGAACATCGCCAACTTGTCCTTCAGGAGCGGGTTAAGCCCCTGGTAAAAGTGGTCCCACCGCTTCTCGTCTGTATCTGCGTGATACGACACGTAGAGCGCGAGATCGTTGAACGCTCTGGAATATTCCAGCGTGTTCCGGCTCCCTTGCTGCAGGTGTAAGAACTCCTGCATCTTCCTCTCACCGTGACGGTGAACGGCACCCAACCGGGTGGCGTAGGTCCTGCAGGGACTTCGACATGGATTGTCCACGTCTTGTTCCCCTCTTTGCCTTCTTCCTTGGCGAAGTACTGCGGCATCTGATTGTACCCAAAATATTGGAGCATTTGCCACAATGCTTCCGGGTAGCCGCTACGGTCAGAAAAGTGGGAAACCACCCACCCGTTCTCCAACTGTTCATCTGCTGCCATCTGTAAAAATATATTTGAGAATTGTCAAATATTTATTTAAACAGTAAACCTCTGAGTTATAACATAAAACATGTCATTGAACCCATAAAACTTGGAAACATAGTTCAAATTTTAAACAAATTTGACTGCTGATCTGCTGTTCCCATGACAGCCCTGACCAGTTTCCATTTCAACCTGATTTAGGCCATGTTAAAAGCAAAAATAATTCTGGAGCTCCACATCAAAGTTAAAAATAACATCAATAGCTTTCCAGAAAGTATTTGCTTGGCCTAAGATCTGTCCTGGTTCAAAAGTTATGAGATGTCAAAGTTAACAGAATTTCTGGAACAATTGGACAGCACCTCCCTGCCTTAGGTACTGATTTGATCCAAGAATCCCAGTTACTTCTGTTCCTAATTCTGACAAAACTTTCTGTTACAAAGTTGTAACCCATCTCATAAGATTTCCAGAACTACCTCATTTTCTATTTTTGGATTTTTATGCAGGAAGTTATGCTTAATTTACAGAGAGTCTACAGAGAGTCTTTACTCTGTCCTGTTTTCTGGACAGTTTCAACTCTACTGCATTTTTCGAGTGGTTAAGGGATGAAACACCTCTGGAACTCAACAGAAAAGTTGTAAAGCTCTTCCAAAGATTTCCATACATGTATCATATGACCCCAACCTCGAAATAACTCAACCTATAACCTCTGATTAACTTCAGCCTTGATTCAGCTGAAAACAGAGTGCTCTGTCCTTAACAACCTATAAGTTGAAAACTTGTTAACTTTGAATATCCTGTTCAAGGGAAGGAGTTACATCAAGTTTTACTACTTTGGATCCAAACTTTCAAGTTTTAAATGAATTTGTTCATTTAGTTGGGTGTGACATCGATGCGTCACCAGATTATGTCGGTACTACGTCCTCACAAAGAAAAACCTATACCGGACTTAGCCGGCTTCGTTATTTCAGTGGCACTAAACGTCACTCGCACACGGATGCTACACGTCTACCGTTTCGTGGTCAGGCTACCTGCAGAAACTCAAAAAATCATCCGACTCGGCTGCACACCGAGCCCGGAATCCATACAGTTCGTACACCCGGCCATCATCACTCGCCCGGATGTTCTCAAGCCAAACACGCCTTGAGTTACGTGTTCACGTTTCAGACCACGTGACGGGGTCTCCCAAGTTGCACCACGCACGCCAGGGACAGACGTTGCTCGAATACCCCAAACGACATGAAGAGTCATAGAGGATATCAAAGCGAGTCGGGTTACCTGCCACCCGTGGGGCTCCACCCTTCAGCTTGTGCGCACTGGTGGACAGCGCTTACGTGCACCCCCAAGACATGAACGTCCCGAGATGCACGATTTTCCGACATAACAAATAGGTTAATATGCCACTTTCTATATGCTAATAACATCCTTATACGGGCTACTAACTCGTTCCTCACTGGATTTTTGAAAAAGAAGACATTTGTACTGTGTTAAACCTCAAGCGAGCTCTGATACCAGCGCTGACACGACCCCAAAGGTCCTGTCGAGCCAGGATCACGCTGAGGGGTGCTGCGTTGCACAGCACCGGATAACACACGTCAAAGGTACAAAGTGGAAGCGGAATTTTATTACATAAACAAGTTATGAACATGTTTACATCAAAATAAGTTCAGTCTACACTCGCGGGCGTAGACTAAGCATTAAGTGCACGTTCAGCCCTTGAACGTGTCCTTGCTAGCACACACGCACACTAACTCTGCGGCGTGCACGACTCCCACTCGACGGGGTTCCCCTCCTGGGGTTCCGTCTCCTCTTCGGGAGTCCCTTCCTCATAGAACCCTGCAAAAGCTTCAGACACGAGCAGTGAGCACGAAGGCTCAGCAAGTCTGACCCGTCTCACCTAAACATGGAACTTCTACATGAGGGTAATGGGTTACATGAGGTAAAAATCATTTGCAAGGACTCGCCTAATTAGTAGAACCTTACTTTCAAGTTTTAGCAGCAGGTTGTGGAGAACCTTACGCTAAGGTACATGAGATAGCCGCAATCAAACAAGAAACACATTTCTTTCATGTCCCTTGCCCAAAGTTGAAAAGAACTTTAGTTAGCTCTAAGCTACAGCATATCATTAACAATCAATGTCCCTCTTTCAATCAGCAACATTTTAACATGTGACTAGCCTGTTCTTTCTACGTCATGGTACAATGAACAAGTGGTACTCACTGACCGCGAGGGACGGCGATTATAATCGATTTACACCTGCAGGGTTACCCGAACAACCCGTCACGTACGCCCGTACTCGATGTTGCCTACACAACCATCACGGACGCCGTACGCAACTACCTTTCACCCGTTAGCCAAATGTTGAACCGGTCCAATCGTCCCGAGCAAGAGGTCTCTGCACGCGCATCTCAGTGCCGCCAGCCGATTTACACCTCAAGGTCTCAACCTACCCTCTGAACGACCAGCTATGCCTCAACACCCAGCTACCCGAGTTACATCAGTTTCCCGGTTCCCATATAGCTGGTAGGTCTTCGGTACTGTTCTAGCTTGTTCAACAGGCCCGCACACGGCTCGGTCCTCAATCGACACAAGCGGAGCTACAGCACACAGGCCCCAAAGTCCTGCTGCCCTTACTCTCCGCTTGGTCTCATTTTCTTGCCATGTGTTTCATGTGCTAACACTACCCGAGTCGAGTGCCTCTAGCCTATGCTCGCGAGTAGTTCCAACTACTCGACTTGTACCGAATCCTACACTATCTTAGCATGGCAGTAGCTAACGGGGTTTGCAATCCTAAATCCAACCCATGGTGTTCTTGGCTATGCACTTGGGTTTCCACACAGGACTCCAATACAAAGAATAAAGTAAACAAGTATGTGCTCAAAACAATAAAAATTTGTAAAAAGGTTAATGCAAACCGGAGCTTGCCTTGCTGCTCTTGGTCGTAGGCTAGCTCCTCCTCCGGAGTAACGAAGTCTAGGACTTCGGGTTCCTCCTCGACCTTAGCGACTACATGATATAAGACATACATGTATTAATTTGAATGCATTTATATTAAATTTGAATTTGTGAAGCTTATAACCTTTGCTAGAAAGAACTAATGACTGTGAAACTTTTATTGTGGCTTGGTTACAACCTAAACAGAGACTTGGTCAAGTTTTAGTTGCAGCAAAGCTCATTTGAGCCCTCCACAATTAATTATGTCCTTGACTTTAATTGGAACTCTTAGGGTGTTCTAGGAATTTTCATGAAACAAACTATGACTTTCTGAAAACTAGATTTTCAGAGGGTTCTAATGGAGTTGGTCTCACTTAATTTGAAGGTTCCTAGCTAAAGTTATGAGCTAAACAATTTCAGAGAAAATTCTGAAAATGTTTCTGAACATTTTCTATTTTCTCTGGAACAGTTTCACTAACCACACCATTAGGTGGATCAGATGAGATCAAATGGATCTGAAATTTTTATGGTAGTTCAGGGATATTTTGGAACATCCCAGCAAAGTTTCAGGATTTTCCCCCACAGGATTTTCCAGTTAAAATTCCAAACAGTTTAAACTTTGACGATTTAATTCTGCAGAATTAAGGAATTTCATGAAGTGAAACTTGATTTGCTGGAAGGTACTCAGAGAGCTGCATCCAGCAAAATTTGGTTCACTCAATTTGGAGCTTTCTAGCCAAAGTTATGAGGATTTGAAGTTTGAAGGAAATCTGAAAATCGGGGAAAAGTTTAAACTCGCGCGTGGGCCCAGGGAACACGCGTCGCACGCCGAGGCGACAGCACACCGCGGCCCACATTGATTTTGCGCGCCAGCACACCCGATCCCGGCCGCAGCCGGATCCCGATTCAAAATATCTCCCGCTGACAGCTGGGGTCCACCCCCTTCTTCAACCTCGCGACGCCCGCGCTCCGCCGCCGAGGGACCTCGCCGGAGAGCTCGCCGCCGGCTTCTGTACAGCTCCAAACTTCTCGATTCTGGCTGCCCCTGCCTACTTTTACTCGGGGAACAGGATTCTAGGGTCAGCTGCTCATGACAATGGCCGGAGCATGGTCGGCGACGAGCCGCCACCTCGGAACGACTTCGGCCATGTCGGCTGACTTCCCTAGCACCTCAACTACTTGGGAAACCGGTCGGGGAGCACCAGTGGACCTCAGAGAAGGTCGACATGAGCTCGAGGCAGCTCGGGGAAGGCCCGAAATAGGTCCTCACCGTGCGCCCGATGCCGCCCGTTCATTCCGCCATTGGTAGACCTCGAATTACGCCGGGTACAGAGGTTCTCCGGCCCAGAGTTGTGAAGGCAACTTGTGCGTTACCGTGTCTAGCTTGTGTGAAAGCGGCTTGAGGCCCTCTAATCCTTTCTAGAGCAGGAATTAAACAGAATCGTACCCGAAGGTCGTTCTGCACACAGAAAGGGGAAAAGTGGAAATTCGCCGCCGGTGAGCAACCACTCGAGCTGTGGCTCGGGGATGAGCAGCACCGGTCACCAGCGCGTCCAAGGGTGCCTTGGCTCGGGCGTGACAACGCCCTGGTTGGGCTGTCCACGAGAGCCCGAGGTGCGGCGGTTCCAAGTCCCGAATTTGATCTTTCAGCACAGCCGATATCAATCGGTTTCAACGGAATTCTAGCAGCGGGGAGGACGGAGGAGTTCTCTAGTACCTTGCTGGGGCTCTGGAGTGGACGGAGGGAGCTGTGATCGGCGTTCTCCGATCGATCCCGAGCTGCAGAAAAACTTCGGCCGGCGCTGAGTTCTTGCGGGGAAGAACAGAGATGCCTCGGCCGAGGAGGGGGGCAGGCGCCTTAAGAAGGCTCTGCACCGCCTCACGCCCGCGCGTGGGCAAGCAGCTGCTGGCGCGGCGGCTGCCCTCGGTGGCGATCGCAGCGGCGGCTCGGCGACCCGAGGTAGAAAAGTCTCAGTCGGTTTGATCTGAGCAGTGGCTGACATGTGGGACCCACTTCCAGTTTTAACCTCTGAAATTTACTCCTAATCACTGTTGTAAACAGTGATCCCCATAGTACCCCTGGTAATTCAAATTATCCACCCATGAACCATTTGAATTGATCAAAGTTCAAATTGGGTTTGGTTTGAGTGAATTTCAGCACAAGTGCAGTTTTGAATTCAAATGAAGTTTGAATTTGTCCCACTTAGCTCATGTCAAGATCAACTCCAAATGGAGTGAAAATTGGTGTGTGGGCTCACAAAAATGTGCTGAGTAAGAATATGCCTCCCACTTTTAAATTCATGGGATAAAAACAGTTTGAATTTGAATATGGTTTCAAACTGCCCTCTTCCTAATTATACCCAAAATGACCTCAAAAAGGTTTTGAATTTGGGTGAAACTTGGCATGGACATCCTTAGCAAAGTGTAGGAGTTTTCATATGTCCAGCCCATCTATATCACATGTGGGAAATACCACTTTTGCAATATGTGAGTTTGTTCTCTAATGAGCATGTTGATAATTGTTACTTGCTCTTCATTTGTGTTCATCATCCTTCCTCACATGAGGTGTGTGGTGTGGTGATGAACACGGCAAATGTGTGTCAAAAACTGAGGCCCTTACACAGTGCTTATAGAGTGCATCAAAGATCCAAGTAGTGTAGAGATAGAAAAGTTCGGCGCTTCCGGAGCTTCCTCTCCTTCTAGTTCTCACATTTTGCAATGCTTTTGAGAACCGAGTAGAGATGAGTGCAAGCTCCTCCTCTGGAAACTCTTCAATCTGTTCAAGGGTTAGAGTGGACAGCAAAGAGAGTGCACCACTAGATGATCATTGACTAGAACTAGACATGTCACATTATGAAACAAATGCAATAGACTTGTTGGGGGGTTTTTACGTGAGATGATGTCAATTTCATGAGTTTTCAATTTACAATAAAGCACGTCTAAAGTAAGAGAACTCATGACAGTAGATTCATGAATAGATGTAACTTTCATCTCCCAAATTGACATATCTAATGCTCCTAACAATTGTCTAGCATTTTCAGCATCTGAAAAGTTGACATTGACACTACGCAAGTTGCTGAGAATTTTATTAAAGCGAGCAAAAAGGTCGTCAATTGGCTCACCGGGTTGCATCTCAAAACGCATGTATTCTTTCTTGAACATATCTTGCCTTACCTCCTTGATCGTATTGGATCCTTCATGGTAGTCACAAAGAGCTTTCCAAACATCATATGCAGATCGGAGGTGTGCAACATGGTCGAAGTCGCTTTGAGTCAATCCTTGGATGATCAAGTTGCGAGCCTTGTTGTTGTTGTCAACATCTCTCATGTTCGCAGCCATAACTTGATCGTTGGGTGGTACATC
This sequence comes from Neostapfia colusana, assembly GCA_030760725.1. Taxonomy (NCBI): domain Eukaryota; kingdom Viridiplantae; phylum Streptophyta; class Magnoliopsida; order Poales; family Poaceae; genus Neostapfia; species Neostapfia colusana. The sequence continues at coordinate 39,448,841 of JASWHV010000008.1, read as the reverse complement.
GAAGTTCCGGTAGACCTTTTCCCATATGGCGAAGCCTTGCGCCTGTATGTAGGCCTCCATCCGCGCCTTCCAAACCTGAAAATCGATGCCATTGAACACACAAGGTTTTGCGGAGTACTTCTCCATGATGGTTAGTCAAAACATGTGCAAATCACAAAGATTAGAGCACCTTGGCTCTGATACCAATTGTAGGATCGAAGAGCACGTGAAAAGCTACCAGAGGGGGGTGAATGGTAGATTAAAACTTTTCGCAGCGGAAACAACAAAAACCCCTCAGCAAAAAATCAATCGGTTAAAGAAACCGTGTGTGCAAGTGTTTTCAAACGTGTTCAACCGTGACAAATCAAGTAGAGAGGTATAGAATCAAGTCACGGATCTAAGCAACAAGAATCACTTGAAAACACGAAGTAAAACTTGAGATACGATCAAAACATTAAACGAAGATCAATCTGTTCTACCTGATATAAAACAGATCTGCAACGCTGCAAAGAAACTCGTGTATCTCAAAAACTACAGATCCGAAGCTCGTGAAAATTTCATAGATGATAGATAATTGAGTTGTGAAGACAACCCAAAAAGAATCACGTCAATCGGATCTGTAAAACTAGAGTTATGAACGAAAAACCAAAGCAACGTCGGTCTGTCCAGAAACTCGGCGAGAAAGACTTGACGAAAAACAAATCGGACGAACAAGGCACAAAAGCTCCTCGAAACTATGAACTTTATTCAATAGAAACACAAGAGGAACAGCCCAAAGTTCTCTACCCACGAGAGCTCTGGCCTCCCTTGCTTTTATAGCCAGCCCTCAGGCTAATCAATCCAATCTAGGACTCCTACTCCTAATTGGACTCGTATCCTAACTTACCATAACTGCTCAAGACTCTCCTATTCGCAGATAGAAGAAATCGTGAGACTTCCAAACACCTTAAGAACGTGCTAAACATTCCTAAAACAACTCAAATTCGTTCCTAGCATGAAATCCTATCATAACCAACTCAAATCTTCCATATTTGAGTCATATCCGACTCAGCCTCAGCCTGAGTACGCAATCCAGCCGGTTGGACCTTTCCGACCAATTCTTTACGTCCACTTCTCTTCATCACGCCTTGGAACAATGTTTCCACGTCCATGCACTCCTTGCACACGTGCAAACACCTTCCAACAATGTACATGCAACCTTCATATGCACTGCCCTTGATCCAAACATGCTGCGTGACCTCCCGATCAACTCAACCACAGCTCCTCCCGAACTTGGTTGTTGGAACCTCATCTCCTCCCTGAGACTAGTCCAAGGATCCCGTCACCAGCCATGTCTTGAACTCAAGCAACACCTGCACATGAATAAACAACCAATTCTTTCGAGCACAAGTCCTCGACTTGACTCACGTTAGTTCGAAAACCACAACACCTTACATGAGCATGTCACATCAGCATGTTGCAAACCATATCAAATGATAACAGCCATAACCACCAAAACACACCAAAAACTTAGCAAATTAATACTAAGCAAACCTTCCCATAAAGCAAGTTTGAAACATTGCGAGTTAAAAGCAAAAACAAGACGCTGCAGTTCTACGAGTTGAACTTCACGGGAGCTCACTAAAAACAAGCTCCAGACCTCACAGAAGCTCTCCGGACCTTGCAGTAGCTCTCCGGACCTTGCGTCGGACCTTGCCAACACTTGGCGGACCTAACAAAGAACTTGTCGGACCTTGCCACAGAAGAATGTTTTGGCAATATTCAAAACTTTGAATGTTAATGCTAACTTTTATCCTAATTGCCAATGTATTCAGCACACATAGGTCTCACAATCTCCCCCTTGATGAATGCATTGGCAACACCAATTAAAATCCGAACATTGGATTATGAAAAGTTTTGAAAAGCTTTGAAAACTCATTTCTCCCCCTTTATTAATTTCTCCCCATTTTTTAAAATCAGAGAAGGAAGAAAGTGTATAACATATGCAAAGTGTAAAAAACATCTCTCCTTATACATATTTCTCCCCCTTTGACAATGTATTCAGCAAGGTTCAAAGGAGAAATTTTTAAATGTTATGAGCATATTATAACATATACATACAAAACAAAGCTCATCCAAGTCATACTATCAGGTTACTTACACTATCACATCAATGAGATACATAAAGTAGTGTAAGCCATGCTAGAGAACAATTGTATTTTTCAGTTTAAGCAAGTCATGATCTCCCTTACTCAACTATTTCAAAATCTGAAAACATGACACTTGTTGCTGCATTTTTATTATTCATAATCATTTAAGGCACAAAGTTGATCATATGATATTTGCAAGAAATTATATGCCGCATCAGCCTTATTCTAACCAACCAAGCCAAGCCTGTCATTTGACAATCAGAAGCTTAAGGACATGGTTTTAGTCATACACAATTCCTTCCAATTTCATATCTTAGTGCAATGATAAGTAATCTCAAAAGAAGAAGTGCGATGCTTGCATATTCTCTTGATCTTTTCTCAATTTTTTATTTTAAAACTCAACATGTGAGCTGATCACTTGATTAATTTTTTATGATTAAAAGCACTTGTGAGCACGCAACAAGTTCAAAACAGCAAGAAAGTTCGATCATGACCATATTTAGTGTAAGTAATTATTCCAATTACTAGTCATGGCAAAAACTACAAAATGTATAACATGAGTAATGTAGTAAGAACTTTCAGCCTGTAAAAGGAATCACAAAGTCATATATGTATGAAATACTATGCTCATATTATTTTAGTTTCAGATTCACACATAGACTTTCAAAGTTTCAAAAACTCCCCCTCAATTTAAGCCATGAGGATGCATAACCCCTATTTCACTACGAATGAAACAAAAACGAGTGAAATCCAAAGGTTTTGTAAAAATATCAGCCAATTGTTGTTTGGTATCGACATGGTAAAGCACAATGTTTCCTTTTTCAATATTATCACGAAGAAAGTGATACCTAATGTCAATGTGCTTAGTTCTAGAGTGTTTCACGGGGTTTTTAGCAATACAAATTGCACTAGTGTTATCACAAAACAGTGGAACACTACCTAAATCAACCCCATAGTCCTTAAGTGTTTGAACAATCCAAAGAATTTGTGAGCAAGCGCTAGCCGCAGCTACATATTCAGATTCGGCCATGGATTGTGCAACTGAACTTTGTTTTCTACAGGACCAAGCAACAAGTGAATTACCAAGAAAATGACAAGCACCCGAAGTACTTTTCCTATCAATCCTACAACCCCCAAAATCAGCATCCGAAAAAGCATTCAAAGAAACGGTTGAGGAAGAAGGAAGAAAAATGCCAAATTCTTGAGTTCCATGTAGGTACCTGAGAATCCTTTTGATGGCTTGGCGATGTGAAGCACGTGGAGAAGATTGAAAACGTGCACAAAGACATACGCTGAATTGTATGTCCGGTCTTGACGCCGTGAGATACAAATACTTCTGTATTCTTTTTTATCGACCGGGTCACCATCTTCATCAAGTTCAAGTGTTGTTGCTGTTCCCATTGGTGTCCGAAGAGGCTTGCATTTGTCCATGTTGAAGCGCTTAAGAAGGTCCTTTGTATACTTAGTTTGATGCACAAAAGTTCCTTCTTTTGTTTGCTTGATTTGCAGCCCCAAAAAGTATGTGAGTTCTCCCATCATACTCATCTCAAATTCTGAACTCATCATAGCTGAAAACTTGGACACGAGATCATGAGAAGCACAACCAAAGATAATATCATCCACATACACTTGAACGAATAATGAGTCATTGCCATGCTTAAGTACAAAAAGAGTTTTATCAACCTTGCCCATGGTAAACCCCTTTTCAAGTAAGAATGTTTTTAACCTATCATACCATGCTCTAGGAGCTTGTTTTAGACCGTACAAGGCTTTGGACAGTTTGTAAACATGATTAGGAAAATTTGGATTTTCAAAACCCGGTGGCTGCTTAACATAAACCTCCTCCTCTATGTAGCCATTAAGAAAAGCACTTTTAACATCCATTTGATATAACTTGAAACCTTTAGATGCAGCAAATGCTAATAAAATTCTTATAGCTTCTAATCTAGCAACAGGAGCAAATGTTTCATCAAAATCTAGACCTTCGATTTGAGTGAAACCTTGAGCAACCAACCTAGCTTTATTCCTAACCACAATCCCATCCTCACTTTGCTTATTTTTAAATACCCATTTAGTTCCAATTAATGTGTGACCTTGAGGTGGAGGTACAAGTTTCCAAACATTATTTCTTTCAAAATTTTCTAACTCTTCTTGCATGGCATTAATCCAAGATTCATTAGTGAGTGCGTGTGATATATCCTTGGGTTCAAAAGAAGCAACAAAAGCAGAATGAGCATGAGAGTTTGGATCGCAAAACCTGGACCGAGTGACTCGTTCATGCAAGCTTCCAATGATTTGTTGTGGAGGAGGACTTTTGAGTACTCGGAGGGGAGTAGACACTTCACAAGCACCTTCTTCTTCATGTTCGGACCTTTGATTAGGAGAGCTTATTGATTGAGGAAGGTCCGAACCAGCAGTAGTGACTGTTGGTGCTGGTTGTGGTGCAAAATCAGCAGCTTGATCGTTATTTACTTCCGAGTTTTCGGGCAGCAGCACCACTTCTTCATCTTCTTCAATAAAAATACTCTCCCCCTGCGGATATGGATCCGGACCTGCAATATCGGAGCTAGTACTTGGGCTAGCTTCATCAAAAGAAACCTCGCAAGTCTCCACAATTTTGTTAGTGTCAAGTAAAAGCACACGGTAGCCTCTAGTATGAGATGGATAACCAAGAAACATGTCATCAACAGATCTAGCTTCAAATTTATCAAGATTACCATGTTTCTTAACAAAGCATTTGCAACCAAAAACCATAAAGTGTGTAACACTAGGTCTATGTCCAAACCGTAGCTCATATGGGGTTTTTCCAAGTTTAGCACGCAAGAAAACACGATTTGAGACATAACAAGCGGTTGCAATTGCATCAGCCCAAAATTTCCTAGGAGTTTGATATTCATCAAGCATAGTCCTAGCCACCTCAACTAAGGTCCTGTTCTTTCTTTCTACGACACCATTTTGTTGTGGTACATAGGGTGAAGAGTATTGATGATCTATGCCATTTTCAGCACAAAAGTGATCAAAGGATTGGTTTTTAAATTCAGTTCCATTATCACTTCTAATTGCTTTTAATGATCCTGGGTGATCAATAGATAATCTAAGAAATAAAGTTCTAAAATGACTAAAAGCTTCATTCTTAGATGCCATAAAATAAACCCATGAATATCTGGAATAATCATCAACAATCACAAGCACATACCATTTACCTCCGAAGGATTGAACACGTGCCGGACCTACTGTGTCAAGATGTAAAAGTTGTCCCGGTTCAGTTGTCATGGTCATTGTGAGAGGAGCATGTGAACCTGCAACAAACTTAGCATGTCTACAAGATGAGCTCACAATATCATTGTCCTTTTTAAGCTTCGGCAGCCCACGTATGCGATCGAGAGCACTAACACGAGTGAGATGATCAAAGCCTATGTGACCAAGTCTACGATGCCAAAAATATAGATCCTTTGTATCATTAGCAACTAGACACCGATGCTTAGAAGTTGACAAATCAAAATCAGCTTTAAAAACTCTTCCAAACCTAGACATGTTAAACAAAAGCTCACCTTTTGAATCTACAACCTTGCAGCAATTTTTAGCAAAGCTAACCTCTAGATTTTCATCTAGCAATTGTGAAACCGAAAGCAAGTTGTATTTCAAATTTTTAACAAGTGCCACATCTTTCAAAGTGTATAGATTGTTTACTCTAACCGAACTTTTAGCAATTATGGGAGTAGAAGAGTTATCGGCAAAAGTAACATTTTCTACACGTGACACAAAAGAGAGAGAGGAGAACCATTCTTTGTTACCGGTCATGTGGCGTGAGCAACCTGAATCCACAATCCAAATGTTCTTCTTCCTCAAACGTGAAACCTACACAGCAGCACAATACGTCGATGACTCAATACTGGGGTTAGTTAAAAGACTTTTAGGAATCCAGTACTGAGTCACACGACGTCCAGCAGGAATAACACGCGAAAGTTGAGAAGGTACAGCAGGTTTATGAGCCAAACATCGAAAATTTTAGTTCCCAACTATTGACTTAGAAGATGTGTTATATGTAGAACAAAAAACAGTAGGTCCGGGAGCAAGTTTTTGACTCATTACAGCAGGTTGCAAGCTCCGAACATTCGGTCTAGCAGATTTTGCTTGATTGTTATGTGATCTAGCAAGTATTCTTTGTTTCTTATCGTGTTTAGCTAGTCTATAACAAAAATCCATGACATGACCATCTCTACCACAGTAGGTACAATGAAAAATAACCTTATTATCATGTCTAGATGAGCAAGCAACACGTTTATTAGAACCCGAATGGGACAGTACTCCTGCAGATTTGAAAATCACCTCTTTTTGTCTAGGAGCTGTTTGAATCAAACCGCTTCCTAATGACTTTACAACTTTAGGTGGGTGTGCCTTAGCATGAGCATGAGAATTAAAACCTAAACCAGTTTTATCATTACAAGACTTGGAAGAATTCAGCAGCAAGTTTAGATTCTTATTTGCATTAGAAAACCGATCTAGTGTCCTATGCATGCCATCAAGTTTATTGGACAGATCAAAGCAGTTTTCACATGAAGTTTTTCATTTTAGTTTGCAATTTGAACAATATTTAACTTCATGCACACGTAAAACATTGTTCAAAATAGAAATCTCATTCATAGCATCATTTAGTTTCTTATTCAGATCATCACATGAAGAACAATGCAAATAAATTGTAGAACAACAAGCATCTTTCAAATTTTTATCATTAAGTGCAGCAAGCTCTTTGTTCTTTTCAATTTCAAGTTCAAGTTTATCAAGTGTAGATGCGTGTGAACTTCTTAAAGAGGATAATTGTTCATAAATCAAATCACATGAGGAACAAGAATCATCACTAGGAATCAAAGTTTTTAAATGATTAATTTCAGATTCTAGTTATTCAATTTTAACAGCATTGTTCCTAAGTTTTTTATCCTTTTTCTTTAATATAACAGTGGCACGAGAAATAGCATCGCACATTTCTTCGCAAGTAGGACATACCTCTTCATCGTCGCTGTTGTGTTCTGCCTCCTTGGAGCTTGAACTTGGATTTTTTCGCCATGCAGCACATATTTTCCATAGCTTCTTCATCTTACTCACTACCGGTGTCCATATTACTTGAGCCGAAATCTTGAAGTGCAGAGATCATACTATGCACTATGTTGCGCATTGATAAATCTTTCTTCTTCTTATTCTTTGCAAACGATTTCTTCGGCCTTGTTTGCTTTTCTTCACGTGAAGTCGGACCTGAAAGGTTAGGGCACTCCGTACGAAAATGTCCTGTCTTACCACATTCAAAACATCGTTGAGGTCCGGAGCTTCCTCTCCTTCTAGTTCTCACATTTTGCAATGCTTTTGAGAACCGAGTAGAGATGAGTGCAAGCTCCCCCTCTGGAAACTCTTCAATCTGTTCAAGGGTTAGAGAGGACAGCAAAGAGAGTGCACCACTAGATGATGATTGACTCGAACTAGACATGTCACGTTGCGAAACAAATGCAATAGACTTGTTGGGGTTTTTACGTGAGATGATGTCAATTTCATGAGTTTTCAATTTAGAATAAAGCACGTCTAAAGTAAGAGAACTCATGACAGTAGATTCACGAATAGATGTAACTTTCATCTCCCAAATTGACATATCTAATGCTCCTAACAATTGTCTAGCATTTTCAGCATCTGAAAAGTTAACATTGACACTACGCAAGTTGCTGAGAATTTTATTAAAGCGAGCAAAAAGGTCGTCAATTGACTCACCGGGTTGCATATTAAAACGCATGTATTCTTTCTTGAACATATCTTGCCTTACCTCCTTGATCGTATTGGATCCTTCATGGTAGTCACAAAGAGCTTTCCAAACATCATATGTAGATCGGAGGTGTGCAACACGGTCGAAGTCGCTTTGAGTCAATCCTTGGATGATCAAGTTGCGAGCCTTGTTGTTGTTGTCAACATCTCCCATGTTCGCAGCCGTAACTTGATTGTTGGGTGGTACATCGAAGTTCCGGTAGACCTTTTCCCATATGGCGAAGCCTTGCGCCTGTATGTAGGCCTCCATCCGCGCCTTCCAAACCTGAAAATCGATGCCATTGAACACACAAGGTTCTGCGGAGTACTTCTCTATGATTGTTAGTTAAAACACGTGCAAATCACAAAGATTAGAGCACCTTGGCTCTGATACCAATTGCAGGATCGAAGAGCACGTGAAAAGCTACCAGAGGGGGGATGAATGGTAAATTAAAACTTTTCGCAGCGGAAACAACAAAAACCCCTCAGCAAAAAATCAATCGGTTAAAGAAACCGTGTGTGCAAGTGTTTTCAAACGTGTTCAACCGTGACAAATCAAGTAGAGAGGTAGAGAATCAAGTCACGGATCTAATGCAACAAGAATCACTTGAAAACACGAAGTAAAACTTGAGATATGATCAAAACATTAAACGAAGATCAATCTGTTCTACCCGATATAAAACAGATCTGCAACGCTGCAAAGAAACTCGTGTATCTCAAAAACTACAGATCCGAAGCTCGTGAAAATTTCACAGATGATAGATAATTGAGTTGTGAAGAAAACCCAAAAAGAATCACGTCAATCGGATCTGTAAAACTAGAGTTATGAACGAAACACCAAAGCAACGTCGATCTGTCCAGAAACTCGGCGAGAAAGACTTGACGAAAAACAAATCGGACGAACAAGGCACAAAAGCTCCTCGAAACTATGAACTTTATTCAATAGAAACACAAGAGGAACAGCCCAAAGTTCTCTACCCACGAGAGCTCTGGCCTCCCTTGCTTTTATAGCCAGCCCTCAGGCTAATCAATCCAATCTAGGACTCCTACTCCTAATTGGACTCGTATCCTAACTTACCATAACTGCTCAGGACTCTCCTATTCGCAGATAGAAGCAATCGTGAGACTTCCAAACACCTTAGGAACGTCCTAAACATTCCTAAAACAACTCAACTTCGTGCCTAGCACGAAATCCTATCATAACCAACTCAAATCTTCCATATTTGAGCCATATCCGACTCAGCCTCAGCCTGAGTACGCAATCCAGCCGGTTGGACCTTTCCGACCAATTCTTTACGTCCACTTCTCTTCATCACGCCTTGGAACAATGTTGCCACGTCCATGCACTCCTTGCACACGTGCAAACACCTTCCAACGACGTACACGCAACCTTCATATGCACTGCCCTTGATCCAAACATGCTGCGCGACCTCCCGATCAACTCAACCACAACTCCTCCCGAACTTGGTTGTTGGAACCTCATCTCCTCCCTGAGACTAGTCCAAGGATCCCGTCACCAGCCATGTCTTGAACTCAAGCAACACCTGCACATGAATAAACAACCAATTCTTCCAAGCATAAGTCCTCGACTTGACTCACGTTAGTTCGAAAACCACAACACCTTACATGAGCACGTCACATAAGCATGTTGCAAACCATATCAAATGATAACAGACATAACCACCAAAACACACCAAAAACTTAGCAAATTAATACTAAGCAAACCTTCCCATAAAGCAAGTTTGAAACATTGCGAGTCAAAAGAAAAAACAAGACGCTGCAGTTCTACGAGTTGAACTTCACGGGAGCTTCCTAAAACAAGCTCCGGGCCTCACAGAAGCTCTCCGGACCTTACAGGAGCTCTCCGGACCTTGCGTCGGACCTTGCCAACACTTGGCGGACCTAACAAAGAACTTGTCGGACCTTGCCACAGAAGAATGTTTTGGCAATATTCAAAACTTTGAATGTTAATGCTAACTTTTATTCTAATTGCCAATGTATTCAGCACACATAGGTCTCACAGAGAGAACTCAGGTAAAGCTATCAATCGAAGGCACTTGAAGAAATTTTATCCGAGTGTATGGCAATAAACTTGAGACCAATAGAACTTGCAAGGTAAAACAGCTTTTGCCAAAAAAACAGTGGGGCATATGTTGGATGTGCAAATTGGTTGTGTATTGCAGGTGGGAGACGCCGAAAAACAAGCTGCGGGAGGCCATTTTATCTTGGAAAATTGAGGTGCGGGCGTCCCAACAGGAGAACCTACCGGAATCCGAATTTCAGCCTGCGGGAGGCTGTTTTACCTCGAAAATCCAAGATACGGGCACTCGGGTGGGAAGAAGTCGGCCGGAGAACCAAATTTACCTCGCGGAGCTAAACCGCAAGGTGCAAAGGCCGAAGCAAGACTTAACAATTCTCGGGCTGACGCGAATAATGTAACTGTTCATATTTTGTTGTATAATTGTTTAGAAGATGTCAGCACGATAAATTTATGTATACGTGCCTTAGGGATAAAATAAGATTTAGGAAGTTTAGAGTTTAAACTTAGAATAGGCTGGATCTTCAAGATTTGTACCGGGGATATATAAAGGCAGCCCTCTGCCGAGAGAAAGACATCCGAATTCCAATCAAAATTTTTGTCCTCTTGCTTTTCTCTAGTTCTTAAATTAGTTTGTGGCCTCTTTGATACTTTGCCGAGAAAAGTATTCAGTCCTTCTCCCCGAAAGGAGAACCTAACTCGTTTCATCTAAGAAACCTTGTGTTTCACCTAAGTTCTCGATAATCACCGCTGAAAACACACCAACACATGGTAGCAATGATGCTATCAATTCTTGTCCACAAAATTCTTGTCCAATTTTTCAAGACACTCGCCAATTTTAGTTGTCAATATCTAAAGATATGTTTCCTTTTTAATGCGAAGACCCGCAAGATACGTCACAAACTGGAGGGAACACTTGATATAATAGTGAAAAGATAGGGACGAGAAAGATGACGGGGAGAGAGGGGGGAAGCTGACACATGTGAGTCCAAGGTGCGCATATATATCAGTCTTCTTTTTAAAAAAAAACTGTTGATGAATCTTCCTCTATACATAATTGTCTATTGAGGCCAAGTGAGATATTTACCGTCTCACTATTTTTATATAATTCTGTATTTAACATGATTATATAACACAATTCATAATTTGTTATTCTGGCTTATGTGCTTCATAACTACTGGATGTTTAGTTGCTTCAGTGTTCAGAAGCTTAATGTAAAAGTCCCAAAAACTTGTGAATAGAAAACTTGAGCTATGAATAAAGTTGAGTTTGAATACAAGAAATGGGACTTACAAAAACTTTTGTTTACTCATGAAAGTGTTGGCATGGGCTATAAAACTTTGAATTCAGTTTGAAATAAGAGGGTCACTTCCAAAAATAAGAAGGGCATGTTTCAAAAGAGGAAATTCAAACTGTTGTTTAAAAAGTTGTATTTGCAATGACCAACTTAAATATCAGAGGGCATATTCAAACTCCCCAGGTTCAAATTGTAGAGGGGGCAAATTTGGAGCAAATTTGGAGGTGCTTTGATAGGAATATCAAAGGAACTTGTGAATTCCATACAAATTTGAATTTAAATTTGAAACTGAGGCAAAACTGGTCAAATGGCAAAATGACCTTTGAATTTGGATCCCTAATAGCTGAAGTTTACAATGTGCCAAAATTTGGATATTTAGGAGAGATGAGTGGGGCCCAATTGTCATTGAGGAGAGGGGAAGACTTAGCACTGAAGCAATACTTTCCTCTGTTCAGACTCAAACCGGCTCTCTGTTTTTCGCTCGAAGGCGCTGAAGCACCGAGCGCAGCATGCGCGCGCCACCGGGGCAGCGTTGCCGCCAGCTCCCGAGCAGCTCCAGAGGCGGTTTCCCCTCGCCCTTATCGTTCCCACCGAGTGAGTGTCGGCCACACAGCCAACCCCACTCCCACCGACGCCATCACGGGTTTCTCCTTGCCGAGCGTCTCCCGCGCGGAAGAAATCGCGCAGCTCGTCGACACCCGGCCACCCCGACGAAGCAACCGCCGTGCTGAGCCTCTCCACAACGTCGCCAGACCCCACTGAGCGTGGCCAATGAAAGAAACCGGAGCAAACCCCACAGGGACCCCGGCGTCGAGCTCAATCTTTCTCCACGGCACCGGGCGAAGTCGCCGCTGCAAGAGTCCGTCGCCCAGCCACAACAGAGCCTCTCCTCTAGAGTTGCAAAAGCAAAAAGGTTCGCCTATGCCTCTGCTCACTTCACCGCAACTCCGGCGGCCTGTCTTGGACAGTGCTCGCCGGAATTTCAATTCTTCCGACGACATACGATCATAACCGAGGGTAGAAACTTGGCAAATTCGTCGCACACGTCGAACTACTCATCACACAACGTAGCATACGTCTTCCAGACCCCCGCGCGCGTTCATAGGATTAAGAACCACCGAGAACCATCGAGCAGAGCCGCTGTTCATCGAGTTTTTCGATTTTCGCCGGATTTTGACCTAGGCCGACGGTGAGGTCATATTTCCGGCGAGTTGCAGAGAGATCGGCGGTTGGGTCCGTGTTCTCCTCAGTGCGGTGGTGCTGTACACGCAAACGGCTACGTGTTTGGTGTAGTATAACGCCCTAGCGACGTCGCCGGAGTGGCCACCGCCGCTGTCGCCGTCGCACCTAGGTTTCCGACCATCGTCGAGCTGAGATAAGCCCGGCAACGTGTTCCTCGTATGAGAATACGTGGGGGCGGTGAGATCCAGAAAGTTCCGAGCACCGGAACCCACTTCCGGTGAGCTCGGCGGCGCGGGAGCGCGGGCAGCCGGAGGAAGACGAAGACGGGGGCTGGCCCACGCGTCAGTCGCTGTTGCGAGGGAGGGGGATTGTCTGTGGCCTCGGATCAGTATGTGACAATGCGGGGACAGGTCTGTGGCCCCGTGTGGCGTGATTCCGGCGGCTGACACGTGTGGGGTGGACCCACAGGCAGAGTTTGAACTTTTCACGAATTTAATTTGAATTCCAGATTTAGTTCAAACTTTAGAACCTCATAACTTTTGCTAGGAGGCTCCAAATTTAGTGATTCAAATTGGGTTGGATTCAGGGTGAAAAGAACTATCCAAATATGCAACTCAATTTGCATGAAAACCAATATAAACTTCTGGAGAATTCCTTAAAACTTTTCATCAAAAGAATTTTTGAGGGAGTTTGGTTCATCCAAAAATCCCCAAATTTTGCCAGAATATTATTTTGGATATTAGGAGACTCCTGTAAAAGTTTCAGCTCATTTGGAGTTTATTTAGTTAGAGTAATTCTGATTCCAAGTTTCTGTATTCAAATGAATACAGAAACATTTTCAGAGAATTTCCAAAACTTGGAAATTCAGTTCTAGGCATTCCTTAGCTCCAAAAATCCTAGGAAAATTCAGACATACTCCCTGAGCTATGTATGAAATTATGGTTCACTTGGACTTGCATGAAAGTGCAAGTTTAATCAGAATTAATTCCTTTATGCCTAAATGCTTAGGGAATTACTCTGGGTGACCTATTCAATGAAACATTCTGAATTTTGGTCCAGAGGACTTTCTTGTGACAAGGAACTCACGAGAAAATTTCCAGCTCCATTGTAGCCCAGGATCATTATGTCCTGTCCAACCATTATTAGTTGATCCCCACCCAAGTGATGGAACCCCACTCATCACTTGATGATAGTGCTTAAACACAAACCCAAACCACTAGCACCAGTTTCATTTTAAATTCTTAAACAAAGTTCCAGTTTCAAACTTGGCTTTACCATTTGTTAGCAAAAAGTTTTACAATTAAACATGTATGCATGTTCATAACGTGTAGTGTTTAAACGTGGAAGAGTGAAGGAGAAGGTGAACTTGGATCAAGGAACAAGAAGGGCAGAAGTTCAACTTCAAGACATCAGCAACTAACCCCATATCACCTGACCTTAGTCACCTGCAAAACCAAGGCAAGCCCCGGTTTGCACTTAAGTTGTTTTTTAAGTTTTCCCTTTGTTCACTACATTTGGTCAAGGTTTGGATGTGCATTAGGTCAAGGATGTTGATACTCCATTTGCATAACCAAACATGAACCCTAAGGTCAAGGGTAGCATTGTGTCATCGCTGTAGAATAGGGCCGTGCTAAATAGGCTAGGACATCCGGTAGAAGACGAGTAGTTGGAATCTACTCGCGAGCTTTGTTCTAGGACCACATAAGTGGGGTTGGAAAGGGGAGCAAACTAAAGTTTACGTTTCTAAAGATGAGACCGGGCAGAGGGGTTAGACAGCGGCAAGACGAGGACTTGGTCCAGTAGCTCTGCCCGTGTCGGTCAAGGACCGAACCGTATGCAGCCCCGCTGAGCAAGTATTGAGTTGTGATGCTTACTGATATATGGGAACCAGGAAACCGATGTACCAGGTTCACTGGATTGTAGAGGCATACCACATCGTCTCGTTAGACCTATGAGCCCGAGACGGCGCGACCGGTTCTACAGTTTAGTGTCCTGAGAAAGGTTGCCACATACGACGTAATGAAGGACGCCAGAGTTGGGTCTTCAGAGGCGGGCGTATGTGTCAAGTTATCCGTGTAGTGTTTGATTCGAATCACCGTCCCTCGCGGTTATGAGTACCGCTTGCTCACTGTGTTGTGACGTAGTAAGCAAGTTGTGTGAGAACAGTTTGCAAAAGTATAATTGCTGCTATGATTATGTTAAACTGCATGAGAACCTTGTTTGAAGTAGAGATAGAGCAAACTAAATTTATTTTTCACCTTGGGACAAGTAACATTGGAATGAAGCATTTCTTGTTTGATTGTGGAGTTCCAATGTTGCTGGGCGCAAGGTCACGACTATTATGGCTAAAATCTGAAAGTTAAGGATGAACTCGTAGGCGAGTCTTTTCGCAAATGACAGGCTTAAGTCTTAGTTTACTTTCATGTAGAGTTTCATGTCTTAGGAGATACGGTTAAGTCTTGCTGAGCCTTTGTGCTCACTCTTGCTATATATGTGGTTTTGCAGGTTAACCTCGATGCTATAAAGAAGGTTGTCCGGTGAGACTCGGAAAATTCCGAGTCATGTCACACTTGGAGAACCTAGCCGCTGCCATGTCTCGTGTTGCTAGCGAGAGGAGTCCGCGGGCTGGATCTCTTCTCGGTGCTTCATAGTTATTCAATGTGAGATGGTTATAGACTTCCGCTGTAGCTATTTTGTGTAAATTATTTACAAAGAATAATTGTAACCTTCCGCTTTTGATTTATGTAATAATGTGTTCCTTATATGTGTGCTGTTGGGTGCCACATAACACGGCACCACCCAATGCAATTCCTCGGGCAAGGCGGCACGACCCTGTGATGGAGGTCGGGCCCCGTCAGCGTGGTATCAGAGCCGCATTGGTAATAGCGCACGGAATAAGGATCGTATTATGACAAAAACTTAGGATACGGTGAGGAAACGATATTAGGCCCACATAAGGACTATAGTAGTATAGTTACTTAAAGTGGCATTGCTAACTTACTTGTTATAATTCTGAAATTTTGATTATGCAACGACGTACCTACGTTCAGGTAAGAATGGTAAGGAACGCCACCGAAAGCAGTTCAATTTCGGTTAGCTCCCCTGACGAGGAAAGTGGTTCAGGGTTAGATCTCACAGATTGGTGTGAGATGTTAATATGAAACTCTTGGACTCTTCATGTTCCTGAGTTCATATGAAACGCTGATCCCTAGCGTGCATTAGGCAAGTAAGTGGAGACCCCATCGTGTGGTCAGTAACGCGATAGTGTGTTCGTCTGGAAATAGCCCAGGAGGACATACGCAGCGCTTGCCATCGGCGTGCCATGCAGGGCAGTAGGTGGTATCCGTTGGGTTGATAACATTCCCAACCGTGACGACCCATTCATGACATACTCGGGTTCCCCGCCATGTGGTGTTGAAACACGATCACGTACCTTGAGGCGTGACTTAACTCAAGGACGGCCGTATGACAATGATACGGGCGTTTGTATTTACTTTCAATTATGGAACTGCCTGAAATGAAACAACCTTGAGTGCACCACTATTGAGTGATTTTTCTGCAGGTACTAACCACGTACGTATCCCGTGTAGTACACGCGTGTGAGAGACCATTTTAGTGCCACTGCTCATACGTATATGCCGGTGTAATCCGATTAGAATTTTCTCTTGGTGAGGCTACGTAGTACCGACATGTGTCTTACGGTGCATCGACACCGTACTACACTTGATAACCTCTTCCCTATGAAGAAATGATTCATGAACTAACTTTCAACTAAAAATGGAAGTTTGAAACAAGTAGTAGCTACTGAACTCTTATTTTGAGCTAAGATTCAAATAAGAGTATAACTAGTTATCAAAGTTTTCAAAACCAGAGGGCTCGGGTTCTGGCAGGAATTCTTGCTGGACTTTGACAGAGCATAACTCTGAGTATATTTAACCAATCAAGGTGTATGATACAGTTCTGGAAATATTTTCAAGTGCTTTACAATTTATTTGTAGACCTCCAGAGCAGAATCACACGTTAAATTGGTGAAAAGCCCAGTTGAAGGCAAACTGTTCAGAACCAGGACAGTACCAGAAACCTCTCTGGACCTTTCTGTTTTTAAGCCATAACTTCCTGTAGAAAAATCCTTAAGGAGCACATAAGTACTTGTTGGAAAGCTACTAAAGTTTACTAAAACTTTGGTATTGAACTCAAGTCAAGAATCTGTTGATAACTTGAGTAAAATTTGGAGTTTGTGTGAGCTGGTCAGGGTAGTCCCGCTGATTAGCTTAGCGCACATAAGATTTGTTTAAACATGAATGTGGTTATGCTTTCATAAAGTTCATGACATGTTCATGTTTTACTTATCTTTACTTACTACTGAGATAGAATTTTGATTGACTCAAAATTTTGTTTCGTGCAGTATGGTACGTACACATTCTCAAATGGAGCATGGAGGTTCAAGTCGAGGTGGGAATGACTCGACTTCATCACAAGAGCCATCGCCAACCGGATTGGCTGAAATTATGGCGAAGATGAATGAAACTCTCCAAACTCTAGTTCAGCAAGGAGTAGATCGAGAAGCTCAACGCCACATGCCAACCCAGAGCACGTATCTGGATTTCTTGGCGACACAACCGCCGGTATTCTCCGAGGCGGCTGACCATTGTGAAGCAAATCACTGGTTACGTGTCCTTGAGTCCAAGCTTGGGTTGATCCGATGTGACGAATTCTCGAAGACTCTATATGCCGCTCAACAGCTTCACGGCTTTGCTGGAGCATGGTGGGCAGAGTACCTTGCTGTCCAACCAGCAGGGCATCGTGTCACATGGACGGAATTCCAAGCTGCATTCCGTGCTCGTTTCATCCCTGCCGGCATAATGCAGACAAGTCATGATGAGTTCTGGAGTCTGAAGCAAGGGGACAGGAGTGTTCACTTGGACTCTCCACTTCACGGACGTCAAACATTGTACCTCGGCGAAGCGATTTCCAAAGACCCGGAAGTATGTAATGCCGAGGCGTGCAAGTTAGAATACATTCCAGTAGTCCGTGAATATCCAGACGTGTTTCCCGAAGATCTTCCAGGCTTACCACCTGAGCGCGAGGTGGAATTCAAAATAGAGTTGATACCGGGAACCACGCCGATCTCTCGGAGACCATACAAAATGGCTCCGAATGAATTAGCGGAATTGAAGGAGCAACTCAAAGATCTGATGGACAAGGGGTTTATTCGTCCAAGTTCATCACCATGGGGTTGCTCAGCTTTGTTTGTGAAGAAGAAGGATGAGACGCTGAGGCTATGCGTCGACTATCGTCCTTTGAATGCTGTGACGATAAAGAACAAGTATCCACTACCAAGAATTGATATCCTCTTCGATCAGCTAGAGGGTGCTAAAGTCTTCTCTAAGATGGACTTAAGGTCGGGGTATCATCAAATTAAGATCCGAGCGGAAGATATCCCGAAAACAGCATTCTCGACAAGATATGGACTCTATGAATATCTTGTCATGTCATTTGGGTTGACCAATGCTCCGGCTCACTTTATGTATCTTATGAACTCGGTGTTCATGCCGGAGCTGGATCAGTTCGTCGTGGTATTCATCGACGACATCTTGGTCTATTCCAAATCGGAAGAGGAACACGCTAAACATTTGCATATCGTGCTTCAACGCCTGAGAGATCACAAGCTCTATGCAAAATTTAGTAAATGTGAATTCTGGATCAACCAAGTGCCGTTTTTTGGATATATTATTTCAGCGGAAGGCATTGCTGTTGATCCAAGCAAGATTGAACAAGTGCTGAAGTGGAAGTCTCCAACATCAGTCCATGAAGTTCGTAGCTTTTTGGGTTTGGCGGGATATTATCGGAGGTTCATCCCAAGCTTCTCAAAAATCTCCAAACCTATGACGGAGCTACTGAAGAAGAGCATCAAATATGATTGGAGCAAGCCATGTGAGGAATCTTTTCAAGCGTTGGTGAAACACCTCACAACAGCCCCGGTTCTAGCTCAACCGGATACAACCAAGCCTTTTGATGTTTATTGTGATGCGTCGGGCATCGGGCTTGGTTGTGTACTCATGCAAGGAGGACGTGTGGTCGCAAATGGATCACGGCAATTACGGAATCATGAGCAACATTATCCAACTCATGATCTCGAGCTTGCTGCCGTGGTACTAGCTTTGAAGATGTGGAGACATTACCTATTGGGAAATCTGGTTCATCTCTACACCGACCACAAAAGTTTGAAGTACATATTCACTCAAAAGGAGTTGAATATGCGGCAACGGCGATGGTTGGAGCTGATCAAGGACTATGAGATTGAAATTCATTATCATCCGGGCGAGGCAAATGTGGTTGCCGATGCACTCAGCTGGAAGTCTCATATGCATAACCTGACCATTACGCCGCTAGAAGAGGAAGAACCAAGTCTCTACTTGGTTCCATATGGAGCTCTGCATAACCTAGCTCTCATACCCACAATAAGAGAGGAGGTTATGCAGCTCAAAAGAAAAACAAGGGCATGGCTCATATCAGAAGGAGATTGAAGAACGGGGAAATAAAATGTTTCCGGTTAGATGATGAAGACACTCTATGGTTCAAGGACCGGATAGTCGTACCCCGTGATATGAGGCTGCGGAAGAAAATTTTGGATGAGGCTCCCTTATCCAAATTTTATATTCATCCGGGCAGCAACAAGATGTACCAAGAATTGAAGACTAAATTCTGGTGGACCCGGATGAAGAGAGAAGTTGCTAAATACGTATCAGAATGTGATACGTGTCAGCGAGTTAAAGCCGACTACATGAAGAAAGCGGGAACCCTACAACCGCTAAGTGTTCCGGCATGGAAGTGGGAGGATATTAGTATGGACTTTATTGTTGGACTACCTCTCACGGCTAATAAGCATGACTTGGTTTGGGTAATCGTGGATCGTTTAACCAAGTCAGCCCATTTCATCCCGGTACATACGGGATACCATGCCAAGAAGTATGCGGAGCTATATATTGCAAGAATACTATGCCTACATGGAGTTCCCCGGATGATCATCTCCGAGCGAGGCGCGCTGTTCGTTGCTCGTTTCTGGGAGCAGCTGCATGCCTCCCTGGGGACCAAATTGATTAGAAGCTCTGCATATCACCCTCAAACCGATGGGCAAACGGAGAGGGTGAATCAAGTTCTCGAAGATATGCTTCGAGCATGTGCCATTCACCACGGTAAAGGATGGGACGATCATCTGCCGTTGGCGGAATTCGCTTATAACAATGGGTATCAAGCGAGCATCAAAATGGCACCATATGAAGATCTCTACGGCCGGAAGTGCCGCACACCCTTGAACTGGTGTGAATCTGGCGAGAGAGTGATTTACGGGGTTGACCTCGTAAATGAGGCGGAAGAGCGGGTAAGGCTTATTCAAGCAAATCTGAAAACCGCTCAGTCCAGACAAAAGAGCTATGCGGATAGGAGGCGTCGTCCTCTGGATTTCCATGTTGGGGACCATGTATACCTCCGCGTATCTCCTATGAAGGGCATTCACCGATTCGGAGTAAAAGGGAAATTAGCTCCGCGCTTTATCGTCCCTTCGTCATCATTGAAAGATGTGGACCCGTGGCATACCGTTTGGAGCTGCCGGCAACCTTAGCCGGAGTTCATAATGTCTTCCACATATCTCAGTTGCGGAAGTGTTTAAAAGTTCCAACGGAGATTTTCACGGGAGACATAGAAAATTTGAAGCCAGACCTCATGTATGTTGAGCGACCAACCCGGATAATTGATGAAAAGACTCGCGAAACCAGGAATCAGACGCTGCGATTTTTCAAGGTGCTATGGGAAAATCACACGTCCGATGAAGCTACATGAGAAAGCAAGGAGTATTTGCAACGCAATCATCCGGATTTGTTAGAGGCGTATGTTGAGTAACTGTCCTCTCCACACTGTCCTTAATCATGAATCTCGGGACGAGATTCTTTTTAAGGGGGGAGGAATGTAAAAGTCCCAAAAACTTGTGAATAGAAAACTTGAGCTATGAATAAAGTTGAGTTTGAATACAAGAAATGGGACTTACAAAAACTTTTGTTTACTCATGAAAGTGTTGGCATGGGCTATAAAACTTTGAATTCAGTTTGAAATAAGAGGGTCACTTCCAAAAATAAGAAGGGCATGTTTCAAAAGAGGAAATTCAAACTGTTGTTTAAAAAGTTGTATTTGCAATGACCAACTTAAAGATCAGAGGGCATATTCAAACTCCCCAGGTTCAAATTGTAGAGGGGGCAAATTTGGAGCAAATTTGGAGGTGCTTTGATAGGAATATCAAAGGAACTTGTGAATTCCATACAAATTTGAATTTAAATTTGAAACTGAGGCAAAACTGGTCAAATGGCAAAATGACCTTTGAATTTGGATCCCTAATAGCTGAAGTTTACAATGTGCCAAAATTTGTATATTTAGGAGAGATGAGTGGGGCCCAATTGTCATTGAGGAGAGGGGAAGACTTAGCACTGAAGCAATACTTTCCTCTGTTAAGACTCAAACCGGCTCTCTGTTTTTCGCTCGAAGGCGCTGAAGCACCGAGCGAAGCACGCGCGCGCCACCGGGGCAGCATTGCCGTCAGCTCCCGAGCAGCTCCAGAGGCGGTTTCCCCTCGCCCTTATCGTTCCCACCGAGTGAGTGTCGGCCACACAGCCAACCCCACTCCCACCGACGCCATCACGGGTTTCTCCTCGCCGAGCGGCTCCCGCGCGGAAGAAATCGCGCAGCTCGTCGACGCCCGGCCACCCCGACGAAGCAACCGCCGTGCTGAGCCTCTCCACAACGTCGCCAGACCCCACTGAGCGTGGCTGACGAAAGAAACTGGAGCAAACCCCACGGGGACCCCGGCGTCGAGCTCAATCTTTCTCCACGGCACCGGGCGAAGTCGCCGCTGCAAGAGTCCGTCGCCCAGCCACAACAGAGCCTCTCCTCTCGAGTTGCAAAAGCAAAAAGGTTCACCTATGCCTCTGCTCACTTCACCGCAACTCCGGCGGCCTGTCTTGGACAGTGCTCGCCGGAATTTCAATTCTTCCAACGACATACGATCATAACCGAGGGTAGAAACTTGGCAAATTCGTCGCACACGTCGAACTACTCATCACACAACGTAGCATACGTCTTCCAGACCCCCGCGCGCGTTCATAGGATTAAGAACCACCGAGAACCATCGAGCAGAGCCGCTGTTCATCGAGTTTTTCGATTTTCGCCGGATTTTGACCTAGGCCGACGGTGAGGTCATATTTCCGGCGAGTTCCAGAGAGATCGGCGGTTGGGTCTGTGTTCTCCTCGGTGCGGTGGTGCTGTACGCGTAAACGGCTACGTGTTTGGTGTAGTATAACGCCCTAGCGACGTCGCCGGAGTGGCCACCGCCGCTGTCGCCGTCGCACCTAGGTTTCCGACCATCGTCGAGCTGAGATAAGCCCGGCAACGTGTTCCTCGTATGAGAATACGTGGGGCGGCGAGATCCAGAAAGTTCCGAGCACCGGAACCCACTTCCGGCGAGAGCTCCGGCGAGCTCGGCGGCGCGGGAGCGTGGGCAGCCGGAGGAAGACGAAGACGGGGGCTGGCCCACGCGTCAGTCGCTGTTGCGAGGGAGGGCGATTGTCTGTGGCCTCGGATCGGTCTGTGACAACGCGGGGACAGGTCTGTGGCCCCGTGTGGCGTGATTCCGGCAGCTGACACGTGTGGGGTGGACCCACAGGCAGAGTTTGAACTTTTCCCGAATTTAATTTGAATTCCAGATTTAGTTCAAACTTTAGAGCCTCATAACTTTTGCTAGGAGGCTCCAAATTTAGTGATTCAAATTGGGTTAGATTCAGGGTGAAAAGAACTACCCAAATATGCAACTCAATTTGCATGAAAACCAATATAAAATTCTGGAGAATTCTTTAAAGCTTTTCAGCAAAAGAATTTTTGAGGGAGTTTGGTTCATCCAAAAATACCCAAATTTTGCCAGAATATTATTTAGTATATTAGGAGACACCTGTAAAAGTTTCAGCTCATTTGGAGTTGATTTAGCTAGGGTAATTCTGATTCCAAGTTTCTGTATTCAAATGAATACAGAAACATTTTCAGAGAATTTCCAAAACATGGAAATTCAGTTCTAGGCATTCCTTAGCTCCAAAAATCCTAGGAAAATTCAGACATACTTCCTGAGATATGTATGAAATTATGGTTCACTTGGACTTGCATGAAAGTGCAAGTTTAATCAGAATTAATTCCTTTATGCCTAAATGCTTAGGGAATTACTCTGGGTGACCTATTCAATGAAACATTCTGAATTTTGGTCCAGAGGACTCTCTTGTGACAAGAACTCACAAGAAAATTTCCAGCTCCATTGGAGCCCAGGATCATTATGTCCTGTCCAACCATTATTAGTTGATCCCCACCCAAGTGATGGAACCCCACTCATCACTTGATGATAGTGCTTAAACACAAACCCAAACCACTAGCACCAGTTTCATTTTAAATTCTTAAACAAAGTTCCAGTTTCAAACTTGGCTTTACCATTTGTTAGCAAAAAGTTTTACAATTAAACATGTATGCATGTTCATAACGTGTAGTGTTTAAACGTGGAAGAGTGAAGGAGAAGGTGAACTTGGATCAAGGAACAAGAAGGGCAGAAGTTCAACTTCAAGACATCAGCAACTAACCCCATATCACCTGACCTTAGTCACCTGCAAAACCAAGGCAAGCCCCGGTTTGCACTTAAGTTGTTTTTAAAGTTTTCCCTTTGTTCACTACATTTGGTCAAGGTTTGGATGTGCATTAGGTCAAGGATGTTGATACTCCACTTGCATAACCAAACATGAACTCTGAGGTCAAGGGTAGCATTGTGTCATCGCTGTAGAATAGGGCCGTGCTAAATAGGCTAGGACATCCGGTAGAAGACGAGTAGTTGGAATCTACTCGCGAGCTTTGTTCCAGGACCACATAAGTGGGGTTGGAAAGGGGAGCAAACTAAAGTTTACGTTTCTAAAGATGAGACCGGGTAGAGGGGTTAGACAGCGATAAGACGAGGTCTTGGTCGAGTAGCTCTGCCCGTGTCGGTCAAGGACCGAAGCGTATGCAGCCCCGCTGAGCAAGTATTGAGTTGTGTACCGGATGCTTACTGATATATGGGAACCAGGAAACCGATGTACCAGGTTCACTGGATTGTAGAGGCATACCACATCGTCTCGTTAGACCTATGAGCCCGAGACGGCGCGACCGGTTCTACAGTTTAGTGTCCTGAGAAAGGTTGCCACATACGACGTAATGAAGGACGCCAAAGTTGGGTCTTCAGAGGCGGGCGTATGTGTCGAGTTATCCGGGTAGTGTTTGATTCGAATCACTGTCCGTCGCGGTTATGAGTACCGCTTGCTCACTGTGTTGTGACGTAGTAAGCAAGTTGTGTGAGAACAGTTTGCAAAAGTATAATTGCTGCTATGATTATGTTAAACTGCATGAGAACCTTGTTTGAAGTAGAGATAGAGCAAACTAAATTTATTTTTCACCTTGGGACAAGTAACATTGGAATGAAGCGTTTCTTGTTTGATTATGGAGTTCCAATGTTGCTGGGCGCAAGGTCACGACTATTATGGCTAAAATCTGAAAGTTAAGGATGAACTCGTAGGCGAGTCTTTTCGCAAATGACAGGCTTAAGTCTTAGGTTACTTTCATGTAGAGTTTCATGTCTTAGGAGATACGGCTAAATCTTGCTGAGCCTTTGTGCTCACTCTTGCTATATAAGTGGTTTTGCAGGTTAACCTCGATGCTATAAAGAAGGTTGTCCGGTGAGACTCGGAAACTTCCGAGTCATGTCACAGTTGGAGAACCTAGCCGCTGCCATGTCTCATGGTGCTAGCGAGAGGAGTCCGCGGGCTGGATCTCTTCTCGGTGCTTCATAGTTATTCAACGCGAGCTGGTTATAGACTTCCGCTGTAGCTATTTTGTGTAAATTATTTACAAAGAATAATTGTAACCTTCCGCTTTTGATTTATGTAATACTGTGTTCCTTATATGTGTGCTGTTGGGTGCCGCATAACACGGCACCAACCAATGTGATTCCTCGGGCAAGGCGGCACGACCCTGTGATGGAGGTCGGGCCCCGTCACTTAACCTATAATTTTGGTATATGATAAACATGAAATAAATTTCTAGTTTCACAGATTTTTAGTGTTCATAATTTTAGGGGGGACCTCAACATCCAGAAAAATCCTTCGAAGTCAACAAAATTAAATACCTGGCTCGTATGTATTTAAAAGTATTTTGGGGCCAGTCGCATTTTGTTCATAAAAAGGTTTAAATCCTCTTCAGTTCGTGACATGTACGTTGGGCTGCAATTTATTTTTCCACCAGTTAATGTTGTACGTTGTTTCATTCTAAATAGTCAGGGTGCCTTGTACGGCCTTCGTTTCAAGTATAACGAAATAACGACTTATGGTAGGTCGCCTATATTGGAAAAAAATGATTTGTTAACAAATCTTTAGGCGTTAATGTGAATCTGCAGGCTGAACGCGTCCATTTCTGTTCATCAGTCTCAATCAAAGTACACAACAACCGAACGGAGGGCATGTTTTCCAGCAAGGCACGCAGGAGAGCATAAACAATATGGACACAGTTACCAGCACGCAGTGTCAAACGTCCCGTCCGTCGCCTATATAAGAACACGTTTACTTATCCTCATTATCATTACACAGCCACTGCCTAACAAAAGTACCAGAAGCTACAGTACTGACCTCCTTGTAATGGCAACGAGATCACGACTACTGCTCCTGATCGCACTAGCCGCGGTCATGTTCGTCGGAACTCACGCCAGCGGCATCGCCATCTACTGGGGTCAAAACGGCGGCGAGGGCTCCCTGGCGGACACCTGCGCCACGGGCAACTATAAATTCGTCAACATAGCCTTCCTCGCGGCTTTCGGCAATGGCCAGACACCGGTGTTCAACCTGGCAGGCCACTGCGATCCAACCAACGGCGGTTGTGCAAGCCAGAGCGCCGACATCGAGTCGTGCCAGAGGCGTGGCGTCAAGGTTATTCTCTCCATCGGTGGAGGGGCCGGCAGCTACTATCTTAACTCGTCGTACGATGCCAGGAACGTCGCCACCTACCTGTGGAACAACTTTCTCGGCGGCAAGTCTTCCTCTCGCCCCCTAGGCGACGCGGTCCTCGATGGCATCGACTTCGACATCGAGGGTGGCACCAACAAGCACTGGGACGATCTTGCCACGTACCTGAAAGGGTACAGCAACTCTGGCCGGAGGGTTTACCTGACCGCCGCGCCGCAGTGTCCATTCCCTGATGCCTGGGTGGGCAGCGCCCTCAACACCGGCCTGTTTGACTATGTCTGGGTGCAGTTTTATAACAACCCTCCCTGCCAGTACAGCCTAGACAGCATTACAAACCTTGCCAATGCTTGGAAGCAGTGGCTGTCCATTCCAGCAAAGCAAATCTTCCTCGGACTCCCGGCGTCGCCTCAGGCGGCGGGAAGCGGGTTTATCCCAGCTGCTGATCTCAAGTCCCACGTGCTACCGTTGATCAAGAACTCTGGGAAGTATGGAGGGATCATGCTGTGGTCAAAGTATTACGATGACCAAGATGACTACAGCTCTTCGGTGAAGAATGAAGTTTGAGATGGTTACTTGAAAGACCTTTTAAATGTATATGTGGTAATTTCTTTGGGGGAGGGGGGTCCAATGGTGTGTAACCGTGTGTTCATTTCCTTTGTGAGCAGCCTTTTGGTTCTGGACTGATTTCTATGTACTGTTATATGGTTGACTGTGATAAGCCTATGGTCACTCCAAATAATTTAAATATTTTCACTGTAAATAAGTTTAAGGACCCAATTATTTTAGTAGGTAATAACCTGAAAGACTCTTCATGGGTACTTCTTTATGAATTTTATGTTGATGTGAAGCATTGCATGAAGTTGGAGGATGATTTTTTTGTTGGTTCTACTAGTCTTGCTTCACAACGATTTTCAGTTAATCTCTAAGGGAAAGGATGAAAGAAGAAGATTATATATATATATATATATTTATATATATATATGGACATGTATAAATTCACATTGTTCCATAATTGGTATTATCATATTAGAAAGGATATAAATAATAGTTATTAGGCGAGTGTCCGGATCATCAACTATTTAAGCAATGTTATAGAAGGTAAGGTTATGCGTCATATAATGAGCATTAATGCAAGGATATGCGAACATATATGGTTTGATTTTTGTCCCTGTGTGCACGTTAAAGGCCAAACCCGACCATGTACATCAAATATAATCAAATTATTAAAGAATTTAATATTTCTTAGACACACTCCATTTACAAATAATATAGTTCTAATTTTGCTTGGAGAAATTATGCATGCAACTGATTTTCTATAGAAATAGAGAGGAATCACATCCACATGACAAAGAAACACAACCCACAAATGAGGGATTACCACATGGACTACTCATGGATCAAAGTGCCCACAAACAGGTGCAAACTAACTCAAACTTCATGGGGATCACATGTCAGTCTCTGAGCGAAGAGGCGGTGCGAAATAAACCACAAGGGGGTTGTTGACCCCCTAGTTCGGCCAAACCAGTCTTGGCACCAAAAACGCTGTGTTGCCACGCGTTGGCATCTAGTGGCTTCTTGAAGTCAGTTCTACCTTATTCACGGGAATATATTGGTCTTAGCATCGTCTTATTGAGATTATAAATAAGGGTGTGGCTCACTCCTTTAGATCCACAACAGAATCATTCACTCTCTTGTACTTCAAATTTTGCTAAGTTTTAGTGAAGTTAGGCCTACAAGGGAGTCTTCTCCAAATCCTCTTAGAGATTTTGGTATAAATAAATAAGGTGGGGTGCTGAATCAATTAGAGTGGATGGTCTAGCTGACACACGCGTCTACAAGGAAGTAGCATGAGCTAAAATTACATCTAAACTAAAACCCGAGAGTTTCTGGCGGTGGTTAAGAGATATAAATCTGTGGGAGGGAGCACAGGGTGTTGGGGTCGTGGTTCAACCCTAGGACACGTTCTTAATGGACTCAACTTTATACACAGCCCATTGAGCGAAAATACGGTGATGCAGTACCATGGAGAGAAATAGGTGTTTGTAATAAATTAACAATTGTGGCCGACTCTGAATAGATCTGGTTTTGTTGTTGGATCCATTTAAATGTAGACTTAATAATATTTTCATCGGCCTAGTGGATGACATCGTGAACTTGGTCCCCAATCAACTTCTTTGGTCCTCCATGACTTTATGTGCATTTAATATTTTGCTTGATCCATGTAATTAGTCTCGAAAATGAAAATGCACATACTTTATGGTGCAACATCAATTCATCATATGTATTAAAGGTAATCCAAATATAGAATCAGTTCACCTTTGGGTCAAAAGTTGCTAATATGGTTATATACGATCTAGCGATGTTCTCATCAACAACTCTATGAATTCAATCCATTTAGTATATTATTTATTCATATTAGTTTGACACTTAAGATACTTCAAAGGTTCATGATTAAAATGTATGATAACTTACTTAGACCATAAATAATATTGTCAAATTTATAAGACTTGTATATAAACATACAATTTTTTATCATAAGTACAATAATTCAGAAAAAGACAACTCAATTTTTCATTAAAGAATGCAACGACTTTACCTCCTTAAATAAAAACTCCAGCAATACCAACATCGCTCACTGTCACACAGGTTTTAAAAACTAACCAGGTATACCGTATGTGTGCCCAGATTATAGTTCCACACATATGTAGTGACTTCATAAGTGACAAGCCAGATTACAACCACATCATGAATAAATAAGTAACTTTTTCTACAATAGTTCGATAGCTCATAAGTGAGTCTTTATTACTGTTCAGCAAAAATAACTAGCGTGGACAGCTCCAAATCCACAGTCAATTGACGGTGGAAACACACGCCTTGTACTCCACATAATCTTCACTAGAATTCTCTCATGTTTCTCCGGTAGATGAGTAGCGAGTGGAAATATCAAGTGTGAGTACTTGTCGTACTCAGTAAGTGTGCGGAAAATATGACATATGGCCAAATAAAAGGATGACATAAAAATATTTATTGCACAAAACAAATTTTAATTCACAAAAATTTAAATGCAACATATAGTTACATGAGGTCAATCCCAATATAACCACTCAACATCAATATCCAAGTTATAAATTCCAACATATTACATATCCATTCATTTCTCTCATCATTAACCATCCATAATCAATCATGATCATTAACCATCATTATCCACATCCATAACTGACCAAAACCAATGACCAATACCAACTAAACCATACCAAGTCGAAAACTAATCATGTGGGGGTCCAGGTTGCTCGTGACCGTGAGCACGGCTGTCAAGACAATTTTACACTCTGTAGAGGTTGTGCCACTTTATCCACAAGTATATGATTTAATCACCCATCAGTTACTAAGGAACCTCTATTACGTCAAAGACACACTAATTTAGATGTGTGTCCTAGAGATCATGAAATAGATTTTACAAAGAGACTACAGGCATATACGAACCCACTAAGGTTTCACTAGAGGAGGACGACTCCTATCGAGTATAAATCCAACCCAAGGGCCCCCTTTTTTGCCATTCAGATTTCAGAGTAGTCACTCATCTGGTCCATACTATACCAAAAGTATATCTAATTATTCAACTAAGCTTTATCCAAATTGGCCCTGTGGTGGCAGTGTTTTTCATAGGTGATAACTCCATGAATCGTTATTTCGATATAAAGCAAGCCTATCACCAAACCATCCAACCTCAATGGACAAAACCCGCATGCCATGATCCATAAGTTCCATGTTGTGACAAAGAGGACATCATTATTCAGGCGATTATAGGATCATCAAGAAAGTTAACTAATGTCCCATAAATCCCAATTAAGCGTGCTAGGCCAAAATGAAAAAGACTGATCTAGTAACAGGGAAAAAACAAATCAATACTAGTAAAACCTAACGATAGTTTTTTCTTCTTCTTCAGAAAATTGACACGAGCATGCAAGTTCACAAACGAAATGATTTTATCAAAAATAAAAGGATTGATATGATCAAGGGCACTTGCCTTCCTACAGCGGTGTGGGTTGCTCAAGCGTCTCGAAGTCGTGATGCTGAAGGTCCTTGTACATAGGCTCCTAAGCATACTCATCTACTCACAATCACGCATACACAAGCAATCATACACAATAAATACATTGTAAACAAATCAATTTGATATGACATGAATGCATGCAAGTACTTTAAATAACTATGATTTATACACAATAATGTGTATTTTTAATATTCATAATTAATTTTAAGAGTTTAGTAATTAATAGTATAGTTCCATAACTAACTATGTAGGTTTGGACTTTATTATAATTAAATAGGACTTAAAATAATTAATTCAAATTAAAATCAATGGTAGAAAAATTAATAATATTTTCCTAGAATTTATTCTTATTTATTAGAATTTTTGGAATTAATTTACTATTTTATATGCTATTTAGGCATTTATACTATTTATTATAGGCTAGAAATAATTATTACAGATTCAAAAAATTATTATGTGTTCAGGGGCTAATCTGGAAAAGTTAATAAAGGTCAGGGGCAAATTAATGATTTTTGAGAAGTACTCCCTCCGTTTCGAAATATATTACTCCGATTAGTTCAAAATTAAACTAATGGGCGCCATTTATTTTGAAACAGGGGAAGTATATTGTTTAAAATATAAAATACAAGACTAGAAAATAATATATATATAGATTACTTAAGGGTTCTCGTACAAGTAGGACCAAATTGTATTTAAATTATAATTTAGGGGCTGATTTACAAGAATCAGGGGGCCAGATTTATTATTTTATTTAACCTACGGGCTATTCTGCAAATTTGTCTTTTTACCTAATTTTCCCAATTTATTTTTCTATGTAAAAAGGCCTGGGTTGGGGTCTGCGTCTACGACTCCGTGCACATAGGGGTGGCGGCTGGTCCATGGTCCATGATGGACCAAAAGGCGTACCCTTCGGAGTTTTAATCTTGGCTGTTGGATTAGATACAACGGTCCAGAATAGATCCGACCGCTGTCGGTCGACGCGGGAGGCGGCGCCAGGACGATCTCATCGGAGCTCAAGTCTTTTTCTAATTTTGACCATGATTATTGAAAAAACTAGTGGAAAACCAAGAGAGGAGGGTAGGGAACCTCTCCGACAAATGAGCACGTGAGGGAAGGCCCAAAGACGATGTAGGACGGTGAAGAAGTTTGGCAAACTTTGCGATGGCGCTAGGGCATTGAGCGGTTCGACGCGATTGGGATGTGGGGGAAATAGAGAGGGGTTTGCATTTTTTATATAGCGTGACCTCCATGAGACCAGGGTACGCAAGTCGAGGAGTATCCACATTAAGTTTGGATTCGACAGTGATGTTGGTAGTTTTGCCCGGCGGCGCTAGGGTTTCGGTGCGGGAGCGAGCTGGGCGTGGGCGAGCAGGCAAAGTTTGGCCGAGGCGTGCGTGAGAAGGAGAAATAGGCCCGGCAAGCTGGGTCGCGAGGGAGAAGCAAGAAGGGCTGGCCCAAGGAAAAGGGAAGGGAAGGAGAAAGATGGAGGGGAAAGAGTGGGGCGAAAGAAAAGAAGGAGAAGCCCATGCGGCCGGTTTCTCTTTATTTCTTTTTTGTATTTCTTTTCTTCTATATTTATTTTCTTTTTCTTATTTT
Source organism: Neostapfia colusana (assembly GCA_030760725.1). Classification (NCBI taxonomy): domain Eukaryota; kingdom Viridiplantae; phylum Streptophyta; class Magnoliopsida; order Poales; family Poaceae; genus Neostapfia; species Neostapfia colusana. The sequence continues at coordinate 39,417,718 of JASWHV010000008.1, read as the reverse complement.
CCATCTTAGATAAATGTTTTATCATTTTTTAATAATTGTATATCTATATATGATTATATATGAATGTGTTGGATGAATGCAACAATTTGATATTTTTATTTTACTAAACAATTTATTATCTAATACATAAATTCTAAATTTTTTAAACCTAGTTTGCTTAAATTTAGAAAATGGGGTGTTACAAACCTAGCCACTTAAAATAAATCTTGCCTTCAACATTTGGACGAATAAAAAAAAGATGATGAAACTCCACCTTAAGATCATCTTCACATTCCCATGTAGCTTCTCCTTCTGTATGGTGATTCCACTGCGCTTTGTACGTGCGAATCCCCTTGTTCCTCATAACCTTCTTGATTGTATCCAAGATCTTGATGGGCTGCTCGGTACTGGTGAGGTCTTTCCCGAGTTCCATCTCATCTATCGATACTTGCTCCTCTGGCACTGTTAGAAATTGTTTCAGTTGAGACACATGGAACACGTTGTGCACGTGTGAAGCTGTGGTGGTAGCTCTAACTGATAAGCAGCTTCTCCTCATCTAGGTAGCACTTGAAGCAGGGCGATGTAGCGAGGTGCTAGCTTGCCTTTAAATTTAAAACATCGGTGACCTCTAATGGGTGATACCATGTGATACACGAAGTTTATGACTTCAAAGGTTAGGTGTCTCTATCGGTTACCCGCATATCTTTTCTAGCGTGACTGTGCGGCCTTCAAGTTCTCTCATATGATTGGTACTTGCCTTTCTGCCTCCTGTAGAAGTTCAGGTCTAAATACTTGACTTTCTCTGGTCTCGTTCCAGAACAATAGTGTTTTGCACCCCCTTCCATATAAGGCCTCAAACAGGGACATTTTCAGATTGACTCGATAACTATTGTTATATGAGAATTTTGCGTACGACAAGCTCTTGTCCCAACTATCTTCATACTTTAAAGCACAAGATCTTAACATATCTTTCAGTATTTGTTTGTCCTCTCGGTTTGTCCATCTATCTGAGGATGTTACGTGGAACTAAAGTTCATCTTAGTGTCCATTGACTCATGCAACTTTTTACCAAAACCTATAGGTAATTTGGAAACCAATATTGGAGACTATTTTCTTAGGAACGTTATGCATGCATACTATATTTGATAGATATAATTCCGCTAACTTAGCTCTGCTATAGACGGTCTTGACTGGAATGAAATGTGCAACCATTGTTACATGGTCCACTCTGACCCATATCGTTTCATATCTTGACTGGGTGTGTGGTATTCCATTTATGAAATACATTCCAATCTGTTCCTACATTCATTCGGTTATCTTTAATAGTTGCAGTAATCCAGCAGATCGCTGATGCTCGGCTTTGACCCATTAACAGGTTTCACACAATGGAATATACTCTGTTATATCTCACTTTATGCCATACCACCAATATTGGGTCTTCAAGTCTTTGTACATTTGGTGTAACCCGGATGAATGGAATATGCCGAGTCATGTGTATTCCTTAATATCATGTCATGGATATGCTTCAGGTCAGGCACACAAATCCTCTTGCCTAACCATATTGTACCATGTTCATTCTCCATGAAGTCCTTTTCTGCACCTTGTCAGATACGTTCCTTAATTTCCTTTATTTTCTCATTCTTTATTTGACCTTCTCGTATTTCTTGTTCGAATGTCAGTTTACTTTCATAACATTCATCCCATTTAAGAACTCAAGATTGAGCTGTTTAAACTCCTTACATAGATTGGGCTACAAATCCTCAACTGTTAGTCCGTGGCAATATGCTTTCTGATTTAGGGAAACTGCAACTACATTCCCCTTTTTTGGGTGATAGTTAATTCCTACATTGTCAAAGCGTCTACGGTCGACACTTCCCCCGGGCATGCTCTGGGCAGCCCGCGGAGGTTCTTTTTCGGAGGGGATAGTCTCTCCGAGAGTCTACGCGTGTTTGGACAAAGAAAGGAGATGGTTGACACAGAGATTTTTACGTGGTTCGGGCCGCCGGAGCGTAAAACCCTACGTCCACGGTGGGCAGAGGTGCTCGTTGTATTGCTTGGGGCTTAGAACCGGAGTTATAGGCTTGGGGATGAGCTGAGTGCTAGAATGTCTAAAGGGAGCCGAACTCGCTGGAGTCCGAACCCTTTGCAACGTTGCCTACCCAAGCCTTTTATAGTCCAAGTCTCGGGTGGCTTACAAAGGGGGCCCCTGAGCCCGACAGGTGGCCCCGGGGTGATCTCTTCCATCTAGCATATCTTGCAATAACGCCGGTAGTTGTCTGTAGCAGTAGCTTCTGAGTCTTCGGCCTGCCGCCCTGCCCACGCTGCAAGCTAGGTGTAGTGGTTGATGATGGCCGGGGCGGCAGGGGATGTCTTGTCGCTGTGTTATTGGTGTACAACCTTTGGCATTGCTTGCCTGTCTTCACGTCTTGGGAAGGCGCGACCTGTCTTGACCGTGACTGGCCACAGTGGCGCTTGGCAGACGTGCACCGTGTATCCGCGTCTTGGGAAGGCGCGGGTCTTGAATGTCTTGTACGGTAAGGGCATGGTGCGCCTTTACTCTTGCTGCCTACCGCGCTAGGTGGGCAGCGCTGCTTCGCTGCCACGTGGCGGGCCTGGAGCCCTCCTCTGTGGAGAGGGGGGGTCCGGCCCCGCTGGACACGTGGAGCCTTCGGAGCTCTCCCCGCGGAGAGGGGAGGTCCGGCTCTGCTGGCCACGTGGCCGGTCCGGAGCTCTCCTATGAGGAGAGGGGGGTCTGGTCCTGCAGGACATGAGGAGCCTTCGGAGCTCTCGTCACGGAGGGGGGAGGTCCGGTTCTGCTGGCCACGTTGCGGGCCCGGAGCTATCCTCTGAGGAGAGGGAGCCCCAGCCCCGCTGGACACGTGGAGCCTTCGGAGCTCACCCCCGTGGAGGGGGGGAGGTCCGGCTTCGCCGGCCACGTGGCAGGCCTGGAGCTTCCCTCTGAGGAGAGGGGGTGGCCCGACCCTGCAGGACACATGGCGCTCTCGGAGCTCACCCCTATGGAGGGGCGAGGTCCTTAGGCGGTTTTGCCCGGTGCGCGGGGGTACTGACAGTGGCCCCCGGGCCCATCTCGGGGGAGATAATTAGCCCGAGGTGGGGTCTCCATCTTTTCTACCCCACGCACCTTCTCGGAGACTCCCCTTGACCGTTGCCAGAGCACAAACGGTCATGGGATCGTGGGGGCGTGAGCCCTGCTTGATGGCTGCTTTTACTACGGCGGTTCCCAAGGCTGCCACTACTGCACGTCGCAGCGCCTTGCCAGGAACCGCCGGGTTCTCTGTCTAGGGGGCTGACTGCTCGGTCCACCGCTTCTGCAGGACGGCTTGGGCCCCCTTGTCATGGACACTGGGGCATCTGCCCCGAGCGGCGCATACGAAGCATTTCAAATCACTTATGGGAAGTTAAAAAGGGGATCTCATCTGCATCACAGGCTTCCCTTTGCACACTTCCTTGCGCCTGTGCTCTCCAGATTCCTCCGTGCGCCCAAGCATCTTCCACCTTCTGAGTTCTGGCCTCATCATCTTCGATGGCTTCCTGCCTGCCTCCGCCGCACATCGCCCGGACGAGAGACCTGGGGCCGATGCGCAAGCTGCTAGGATGGCACTCGGAGGAGCAGCGGCATTGTCTTCGGCAGGGATCTCTCCCTCTGTGTCTAGAGTGGGGGAGATTGTCTTCTTCGCCGCCTACGCCTCATCGGGGTTCGTCCCGCCGATGTCTTGATTCTTCGTGACGCTGCTAGATACGTACAGCCTCCAGCTTCATCACCTCTCCCCCAACTCCTTCGCCATGGCCGCCGTCTTCTCCTGACCGACGCATCGTCTTGGTTCCCGATATGCTGGCGTATCCTCTTTCGGACAACGACGTCAAGGAGGAAGTCTGTGGCGCGGCTCTGGCCTCTGCCGCCCCGCTGCCTCTGGCGGACGCCCTGGAGCTTGCCTAGACTAGCGTCCGGCAGGTCCAGGCTGCGCTCGAGCGCGAGCGGGAGGCCCTGGCGGATGAGAGGGACTGCCTCTGCGGCTGGGGGCGGCTCTTGAAACTGCGGACCTGTGAGGTCAAGGAAGAGCTCAACGCCAAGCGGGCAAGGCTTGATGCTGAGGAGGAGGTCCTCGAGGTGCAGAGGAGAGCTGTCAACCGCCTGGACTCCGAGTCCCAGCGGATCTTGCAGGAGACCCGCGGGGCTTACGCTAGTGTTCGGGCCCGCTCCGACGCCAACGAGTAGATGCGGCTGCAGCTGGCGCGCCACGAGTGCGCCGTCGCGGAGCGGGAGCGCGCCGTGACGGCCAAGGAGAAGGAGGTCGCCGAGCAGCTGGAGGCAGGTGAAGGCAACTTGAGGGCCAGGACCGGAGAGTTGGAGCTCCGAGAGGCTTCCCTGGCTGAGAGGGAGGAGCAGGTTGCCCAGGACCGCCAGGCGGTGCTGGACCGGGAACTTGCTGCCGACTTCCGGGCGTCGGAGCTGGAGAGGCTTTCCCGGGACTTCACGGGAAGGAGAGGATGTTCACCGAGGAAGGTCCCGGCGCTCTGCTGGCGGCTCGCCAGGAGGTGGAGGGGCTCCGCGCTTTGCGGACCGTCGAGCCCCGAGCAGTTTGGGACTTCGTCAGGCAGGCGGAGTCTGCTCTGGTGCCTCTTGGCTTCAGCCCCGTGAGGACGGGGGATCCGGCTCAAGAGGTGGTCGAGGCGATCCGAGCACTTGAGTCGATCGGCGCCAACCTGGAGAGGCTCGAGGTCGTGATCACCGACGAGCTTGGCGAAGGAGGTCGTCACGCACGTGCTGACGTGCTTCCGGAGCTGGGACTCCTCCGTCTCCCTGGAGCCGGTGGTTTGGGGCCCTGTCGCCGAGCAGGAGGAGGTCACCAGGGCTGTTGTCCGAGACGTCGCCGCCCTCGTCGCATCTAGGTTCCAGCGGGAGTCCAGGGACTCTTAGGGGCTTGCCCTTGTAGCTAGAGGACCTTGTATCTTTTGATTTTCATTGTGTCCGTAGTCCAGCTCATGGAGCTTTTGATAAATGGACTTGTTGTTTTCTGTGTCTGCTCTTTGCTTCTTTTCATGGCTTGTCCTGCCCGAGTCCTTAGCTCCGCAAGGGCTCCAGGAGGTCTCCACCGATCTTGAAGCTTTGCACAGAGACCTTCCTCGGGTCCTTGTTGTCATAAGGGCCCAAGGGGTCTTCGGAGCTCGCCCCGTGAGGACGGGGCGAGGTCCGGCTCTGCTGGCCACGTGGCGGGCCCGTAGCTCTTCTATGAGGAGAGGGAGGTCCGGCCCCGCTGGACACGTGGAGCCTTCAGAGCTCACCCCTACGGAGGGGGCGAGGTCCGGCTTTGCTGGCCACGTGGCGGGCCTGGAGCTATCCTCTGAGGAGAGGGGAGCTCCGGCCCCGCTGGACACGTGGAGCCTTCGGAGCTCGCCCCTGCGGAGGGGGCGAGGTCTGCTCTGCTGGCCCCGTGGCTGGACTGGAGCCTTCCTCTGAGGAGAGGGAGGTTCGGCCCCGCTGGACACGTGGAGCCTACGGAGCTCGCCCCTGCGGAAGGGGCGAGGTCCGACCCTTCTGGTCTTTGGTTGGAGTGGGGAGCTCCAGTCTTCAGAAGCCCTGGGACTCCAGTACCGCCGGGTGCTCCGATCCTCCCTTGTGCAGTCCCCGTAGTGGCCCCCTGGTAGGTGTGGCAAATGTTTTGGGCACACCTACCACATTCCTGCGGGGGAGCTAAGGCCAGGGCCCCCCTGTCCGCCCGGAGCACAGCGGTGTTGGAACCCCGGCTCCGGAGGTCCGCGAGGCCTCTCAGGAGGTCCTGCACACAAGTAGGGGAACCGTAATTCTCCTTGGGGGCTCTCCCTTCCCTGTCTCTTAGTCTTATTTGGCTTACGGTCCTAGGCCGGTATACAAGGCTTGGGCAATTCAGTGCGCCCGACACCGGAGGTCCGGCTCCCTCCGAGGTCAGGGTACGACCGCCCGGCCCCAAGTACTGGACCGTAACAGTGGGGAGGCAGAGTGCACACGCTTTGGGTACGGGACCAGGCAAAGCAGGCTGTACACCCTAGACCTCCAAAGGGCAGAGTGCGCACGCTTTGGGTACGGAACTAGGCAAAGCAGGCTACGCACCCTGGACTCCCCATGCACAGCGTAGGTTTTTCATGGAGGTGACCAACTGGAATCGCAACACCTGACTGGGCGAGGTCCGAGAGGCCCCCTGGCCATCGGCAGGTACCTCAAGCACGACCGCCTTCTGTAGGATAGCAAATGCCGACTAGGGATGAGAGTGGAAGGGAGAGCTAAGTGTACGATGAGCATACACTGTTTCTGAGCAAGGGTGGGGTGTGATCATAAAAATTAATGCGTAATTTAAATGAACACATGAGTAAGAGCATGGTAGAACAGGATTCTTTGCATATAAACATCCATAGGAGGAAGGCAGGCTATACATGGAGGCAACGACCCACCCCATTATGAGAGGGGCAAGAGCCTACGTGCTTAGGGTACGGAACCAGGCCAAGCTGGACGTAGTCTTGGACCGCCCCCTGGGGTTTAGTTGCTCCGAGCACTGTTCCTGGACTCTATGGGATCTATTACAGAAAGAAAAGGACCTGTGCTACCATTGCTCTAGGGATAGAACTTACGGAGATGTTCTATGTTCCAAGGGTTTAGGAGCGGATCCCCGTCCTCAGTGGAAAGGCGCACGCACCCGAGTTGGCACAGTTTCGTAACTCGGAAGGGACCTTCCCAGCTAGGGGAGAGTTTGTTGGTCCCTTCTCGAGAAAGTATGCGCCACAGCACCAGGTCGCCTTCTTTGAGCTCCCGGACACAGACCTCTGGTGGTAGCTCCGGAGCGCCTGCCGGTACCGTGCGTTGCGGAGCGTTGCTTGCAGTCGAGCCTCGTCGACGAGGTCGATGTCCTCACGCCAGAGCTAGTCCGGACTCTCCCTGGGTGACTCGGGATGTCTTCCTCCATTGGCTAAGGCCGACAGGAGGTAGACAGGTCCGGTCTCTCCCTGAGGGACCCGGGATGTCTTCCTCCATTGGCTCAGGCCGACAGGGAGTAGACGGGTCCTAGGCAGCCCCCGGGAGGTGAGGTCGAGGCACGGTGGCGTGCACTCGGGTGGAGCTGGCCGGTTCTGCACCGCCAGGGGCTGGTGCTCGGGCTGCTGCAAGTGCTTGGAGCTTCTCCAAGGCTGACACTGCAGCAGTGCGGTATCCACGGATCTTGAGGACGCCTATTGGTGTAGGCATCTACAAGACTAGGTAGCCGTAGTGGGCTACTTCCATGAATCGGTACAGGGCTGGCCTGCCGATGATGGCGTTGAAGGGGAGGTCAACCTCCACCACGTCTAACAGAATGTACTCTGTTCGGTAGTTGTCCGGTGCTCCGAAGGTCACCGGAAGGCTGATGTTGCCGTAGGGGACGACTTGTCCCGGCCCTACCCCTGAGAACGGGCTCGACGGGGTGAGCTTGGCCATCGGGATCTGCAGCTTCTGGAAAGCTGCGCGGCTGATGAGGTTGAGGCCGGCCCCGCCATCCACCAGGACGTGGTACATCTTCACGTTGGCGATGGTCCGAGCTACCTGGAGCGGTAACTGACCGAACCCGGCCATGTTCTTGGGGTAGTCGGAGGCGTCGATGCTGATGGGGGTCCCTACCCACTTGAGGTGTGGCGCTGCGCTTGGGGTTGGGGCCACTGACGCCACTGCTCAGCACAGGATCTTGACAGCACTCTGGGACGAGGGGTCCGAGGACCCACCGTAGATGACGTGTGTAAAAGCCCAAGAAAAGGGACTTGCAAAAATTTTTATGCACCTCACAACACAACAGTTTTGTTGTGGGTAGATTGTGAAATATTGTGAAGAGCAAGTGGCCTCCATCAAAAGAATGATTAGAGGGGAAAGCCTTCACTTTCACAATGTAGGGTTTCTACACATGAGCATGAGAGGTTGAGCTCGCCCCTAGGATTTAAAAAGTCTTGGGAAGGTTCAGTCCAAAGCTCATGCATATTCAACAATTTTTGAGGCACTTTTGGGTTATTTCAAAAAGAGGCTAATTTGAATGTAAATTCAAATTGCAGCAACTTTCATCATCCAAATTCAAAAGTTAGCTCCATATCTATACTCAGCACATTTTTCTGAGTAAACCCACCAATTTTCATCCCCATTGGAGCTCATCTTGTCAAGAGCTAAATTTGCTAGAATTCAAAACTGAATTTGAATTTCAGTTTAAATATGAAGCAAATTTAACCAAACAAAGTTTGAATTTGAGAATTCAAATTCAAACAAAGACTTGGTGACTAAGTCTCACATTAAATTGTGAGTAGCTGGAGATAATTGAGTGCCAACAGAAATAAAAAGAATTGGAAAGGGGATTAGAGGGGAGAGGGACCCACATGTCAGTGGGGGAAAATTGGTTTCAGCTGAACGGGTTTGGCTTCTCACCGAAGCAAACGCTTCCGGCGTGCCACCGAGCCGATCCTTCGGACGCCCCCGCGTGAGGCGACGCAGCCAGCTCCTGCTTCCTCCCTCGCGCTGGCCAGCTGCTTCCGCCGATCATCACGCACCTACACCGCTGAACAGAGGTGCCGTGTTCTGTTGCCCAAGAAAACGACCGAGCGCACGCCGCCGACTTCGTTTGATCGAAACCCGGAAATTCACCGCGAGCAGCGCCGCTCCTAGCCACAAAACTAAACCAGCTGCTCGTCCTCTACCTCCTCGGCACGAGAGCAGTCGAGTTCGGCCCTTCCCCAGCCTTAGCTCCACGTTTCCGAGCAATACCCGAGAAACCGCCACCACTCGGCTCACGGTGATAGCCCAACAGAGGGCCTTTCACGGCTGAGCAAGGACAGTCTCGGACGCGCCGGTGAGCACCGCTGCTCCCACCCAAACCACAGGACCAACCGAGAACCGTTGAGCAAGAATTTGGAGAAACTCCGTCGGCGACCACAGAACAACGTTCCGGTATGAGACCTCCGAATTCCCACTCCCTTCTCGGCATCAGTTTACTAAACTGTGCACACAGGAGCTAGACTTGACGGCGCCCAAGTTTGCTTCGCAACCCTAGCGTAATTTTAGCTGTAGCCGGCGTATTTCCCGGTTTTCCAGCCGCGATTATGGCGGGAAAGGTCGGGCTCACGATGAGACCTAGGATAGAGCCCTCTTCGGGCAGTCTCACCACCATGACAAGCTTCCCTAGCACCCACTGGTGCTATAGCGCCGATCCACCGATGTTTTGGCGGGCTAAACTGTCCGGGCAACGTGACCGAAGGGTTGCCGAGCCGCAGCACCGTCGCCGGCTAGGTTAGGGCCATCGCCGGCCGGAGCAGGCGGTACCAGCGTGTTCAGCGCGCGAAAGTAGGCCCAGTCGGCGAGTTTCCGGCCGGGAGGCGGTCGGGAGACCGAGTCCGGCGAGCTTCGGAAGTGTGCCGGCGAGGGGGCGGCTTGGGAAAAGGGGCGGGCGCGAGGAAGAAGACGAGCCGGCCGGGCCCGCTCGTCAGTCCCTCGTGGCACAGGATGAGGATTTTCTGTTGCACCGGATCGGCTGTGAACGCGCGGAAAACAATCCTGTGGCCCCGTGTGGCGCAGCCGAGGTGATGACACGTGGGAGCCGGGCCCGCTGTCAGAAATTTAAACTTTTCCCGATTAATTCAAATTCCAGAAATTCCTCAAACTTTAGAGCTCCATAACTTTTGCTAGGAAGCTCCAAATTTAGTGATTCAAATTGGGTTGGATTCATCTTGCCTAGCTCTGTTCAAATATACAACCCAATTTGTACGAAACCCATTAATTAATTCTGGAAAATTCTTTAAAGCTTTTTAGCAAAAGAATTTTAGAGGGAGTTTGGTTCATCCAAAAATCCCCAAATTTTGCCAGGCTGTTCTTTAGGACATTAGTAAACCCCTGTAAACGTTTCAGACCATTTGGAGTTGATTTGGTCAGAGCAATTCAAATTGGAAGGTGCTGTGTTCATTTGAATACAGAAACATTTTCAGAGAATTTCCAAAACTTGGAAATTCAATTCTGGGCAAACCTTGACTCCAAAAATGCTAGGAAAATTCATGCAAACTCTAGGAGCTATAATTGAAATTATAGTTCACTAAGTTGTGTATGAACAGGGGTATTACCTCAGAATAAGTTCTTCCTTGCTTATTTGCTAAGGAAATTATTCTGAGCAAACCACTCCATGAAAAGTGCTAAGGTTTGGTCCAGAGGGTTTTCTTGTGACAAGGAACTCACACGAAAATTCTCAGCTCCATTGGAGCTCTAGATCACCCCTGTCCTGTTTACCCACTTAAGGGATTAAGATGGAAAAGGGGGAAAACCACTTAGCATTTAACCATGTGACTAAGTCCAAGCCAAACCACCAACACCAGTTCATATTTAAATTCTTAAACAAAGTTCCAGGGTTAGAGGCTGGTTATTAGAACCAATAGTAGAAGTTTTACTCTAAAACTCACATTTGCATCTAAATTAACGTATAGTATTTCATTAACGTGTAGCCGTTGAAGAAGAGACTCCGGAAGTGCTGGACTTCCTCCTTCCGGACGAAGAACTAACTCCTGACCAGCAGCAACAAGGCAAGCCCCGGTTTGCATTAACCCTTTTATAAATCTTACTTTGTTTACATGTGTCATATGAAGTATGTATGTGCATTAGGTATAGGATGAATGAAACCCCACTTGCATAACCAAAGGTTCCTAAAAGAGTGAGGGTAGTGTCAAGGACCTCGAGTAGACAGGCTATGCTTAATGAGTCATAGGACTTCGGTACAAGTCGAGTAGTTGGAATCTACTCGCGAGATAGGCTTGGGACACACGGGTTCGGTTGAGTGATGTGAGATCACTTTAGTAATAAAAATGAGACTAGGCAGGGGCTAGGGCGCAGCAAGAGAGAGTCTTGTGGGCGCAGCTCTGCCCGTGTCGATTGAGGACCGATCCGTGTGCGGCCCTGCTGAACAAGTATTGAACGTACCGAAGGCATATCGGGTATATGGGCCCCGATAAACCGATGTAGCCTAAACCTCCGGGCGTCGAGGCATAGCACACCGATTTATAGGTGTAGGTTGAGGGCAGCAAGGTGGAAATCTGCCAACGGGCATAGAGAGATGCTCCGTGTGGGGAATCTCCTGCTCGTTTCGGTGCGACCGGTTCGACGTTTGGGCTGTTGGGTGAAAGGTTGTCCCGTACGACATCGAGTGAGCGTGCTGTGCAGCTCCACGGGTGGGCGTACGTGACGTGCTCTTTGGGTTTTCCCTGCAGGTGTATATCGAGTCGATTCGCCGTCCCTCGCGGTGACGAGTACTGCTTGTTCACTGCGTCGTAACGTAGATTAATGGATGAAACATGTTGATTCAATATTGCTGGTTGATTTAATTGTATTGCTACATGTTTGCTACCAAATACTGCTTACTAAATTTCAGATTTCATGAACTGTTAATTTGTTGCTAAAAGATGAACTAAGGATGAACTTGTAGGCGTGTCGTTTTGCTGAAATGCTACCAACCTATGTCTTGGTATACCTCATGTAGCGTTTCATGCTTAGGTGAGTCGGTTAAGCCTTGCTGAGCCTTCGTGCTCATGGTTGCTGCTTAAGTGTTTTTCAGGTGAGGAGACACCCACAGACTCGGAGTACGAGTCCACCGGTGAGGGTTACCCTCCGTCGGGGACCACGGCTGAGTGGGAGCCGTACACGCCGCGCTGAGCTGAGGAGTGCAGCTAGTGTGGGTTGCCCTAGGGCTGGGCAACCAACTTTTGCTAAATAGATGGGCGTGAGTTGTATAGTGTAGTCTTCCGCTGTGTAATATAAACAATAGTTGTAACTGAAGTTTGTACCTGTTTGTACAGTTTCAGTTGTTTTCCCATGTAATATATTATGTTCTTATGACGTATGCTGTCGGGTGTCGCATCGCGTGGCACCACCCTCTGCGATCCTGGATGAGCGGATTCCGGTCCGCCACAGCCTGGTATCAGTGCTGCAGTGGGGATAGCACAGTACTAAAGGACTGCATTATGGGAAAAACTTAGGTATACGGTGAGGATTCGGTAGTTGCCCAAGTAAGGACTATATTAGCATAGTTACTTAAAGTGGCAAAGACTAACCTATGTGCTATAATTCTGAATTTCAATTATGTAACGACGCACCTACGCTCGGGTAAGTATGGTAAGGAACGCCACCGAAAGCGGTTCAATTTCGGTTAGCTCTCCCTGACGAGGAACGTGGTTCAGGGATTTGTCTCATAGCTTGGTGTGAGACGTCAATATGAAACTCTTGGACTCTTCATGTCCCTGAGTTCATATGAAACGCTGATCCCTAGCGTGCATTAGGCAAGTAAGTGGAGACCCCATCGCGTGGTCAGTAACGCGAGAGTGTGTTCGTCTGGAAATAGCCCAGGAGGACATACGCAGCGCTTGCCATCGGCGTGCCCTGCAGGGCAGTAGGTGGTATCTGTTGGGTTGATAACATTCCCAACCGTGACGACCCGTTCATGACATACTCGGGTTCCCCGTCGTGTAGTGTTGAAACACGATCACGTGCCTTGAGACGTGACTTAGCTCAAGGACGGCCGTATGACAATGATACGGGCGTTTGTATTTACTTTTAAATATGGAACTGCCTGAAATGAACAACCTTTGAGTGCACCATCATTGTGTGGTCTTCTGCAGGTACTAACCACGTATGTATCCGTGTAGAAAACGTGTGCGAGAGACCGTTTAGTGCCACACTCGAGACGTATATGCCGGTATGATCCGGTTAGGATTTTCTTTTGTGAGGAGCGTAGTACCGAGATATTGTAGGTATATGCATGAGTATAACGATAACAAAGAATTAAAAATCTATAGGTTCAACATTTAGGACCCTGGTTGGGTATAAGAATGGGATAGTGATGATTGTAGTTCCAAAAAGACTGAAAAACAGAGTGCTCTGTTTTGGGCAGCATGTTTGCTGATCTTCAACAGGGCGTAACTCACCGGTCTTTTAGCCCAGGGAGGTGTGCTACATAGCTCTGGAAAGGTATTGAGGTACTCTACAACTTTGTTGTGGACTTCCAGAGCTGAAACTCACCTGAAGATGGCTTAAAGCCCAGAGAAATGTAAACTGTCCAGAACCAGGGCAGAGTAAAACATCCTCTTAACTGATCTGTTTTTTTTTTCAAATATAACTCCCAGTAGAAAAATCTAAAATTGTCATATAATACATCCTTAGAAAGAGTAGAAGATGTGTGACATCTTTGCAATTCAAAGTTTCTGAAATTTCAGCACGGATTTCAGGGGAAACCAGGGTTGAAAACAGCCACTTCCAAGGGAGGTGCTGTTAAAAATTCTTCCAGAAATTCTGCTGAATTTGAATTAGCATAACTTTTTAACCAAAGCTGATCTGGGGGCAAATGAGTACTCGTTGGAAAGATACTGAAGTTAAATTTAACTTTGGTATTCAACTTGAGTCATGAAAATGCCCAGAACCAGATCAAAACTTGGAATAGGTAGAAACTGGTCATTCTGACAGAAGAATGACAGTTGAACTCACTGGAGAGGGTGTTGTACCCTAAGGGTGTTATACGTGATGACAACGCAATAATAATGTCTCGTAGAGACCAAACCCAGTTATGGTGAGCTTCCAAAGAGGGGGTTCATCAAGTTGGATTAAACTAACTTGTGTTTGGTCTGGTAATGGTGTAGCTTGTGTAAAGTTATTACATTATCTACTTACGAGATATTTCGCATGTTTTGTTGTCATAATGTTTTTCCGCCCAGTTCTATTGGACTGCATGCAAAATGTTGCGGGACTGATGGTTAATGTCGTATGGTTGCAGATGGTTCGTACTAGGACCACGCACGAGGTTGGTGGCTCTAGCCAAGGTGGAGGCGATGACTCCCAGCCACCGGCCTACGACAGCACCCCGCAGCAGCAGCCACCACCGCCGCCTCCGCTTACTCTAGCGGATGTGATAGCGGCATTGGTGGGAGGTCGTGAGGAGCAGACTGACCTGCTCCGCACGATCGTGCAGAATACGTCCCAGGCGGGAGGACGTCAAGAGCGAGGGCCTCGTGAGCCCCGCGAAGTGTCGTACTCGGATTTCATGAGTACGCACCCTCCGGTGTTCACCGAAGCTGGAGAACCACTGGAGGCGGACAACTGGCTGCGGACTATCGAGTCCAAGTTCGGGTTGCTCCAGTGTACGGAGCGGCAGAAGACACTGTTCGCAGCACAGCAGCTCCACGGTGCCGCTGGTGCGTGGTGGGCGAATTATGTCGCCTCACGTCCGGCTGACCATGCCGTGGAATGGCAAGAGTTCCGGGAGGCGTTCCGCGCCTATCACATTCCTCCCGGAATAATGAAGAGAAAGTTCCAAGAATTTTTGGAACTGAAGCAGGGCGGGAGGAGTGCCCACGACTACTCCCGTGCCTTCAACCATCTGGCGCAGTATGCGTCAGACTACATCTCCACGGAGGAGAAGAAGAGGGAGCACTTCTATCGGGGGTTACACCCCGAAATGAAGACCCACCTCGTACAGTGGAACCGCGGCACATTCAACGACCTAGTCAATGCCGCCATCATGCAAGAGGACGCTCAGCGGGAGTTAGCAGCTGAGCAGAGGAAGCGCAGCGCTCCACCTAGCAGCGGTGGGAGTGGCGCTCCCCAGAAGTACCGTATGGTGTATCGGACACCATCCGGGCAGCAGTGGCGTCCACCGGCGCGACCTCAACAGTTCGGGGGACGTTCGTTCCAAGCACCCCCGTTCCGTCCGCCGATGCCACCACCAAGACAGCAGCAGCAGCAGACGGTATCCCGGGCGTTTCCACCGCCACAACGCGCCCCGGGTTTCCGTCCACCGATTAGCGGGGGACCGCCCCGTTTCACCTGCTTCACGTGTGGCCAAGCGGGCCACTTTGCAAAGGACTGTCCCCAGGGGCAGCAGAGCAGCAGGCAAGCCCAGCTCCAGGGCGGTGCTCGAGGCCGACCTCCGGTGAAGAAGGTTGGTCAGCGGACTGGAGGCGTCCGCAACCTCGACAATGAGGACGCCCCAGAGGGAGACAACATGCTGGCGGGTACGTTTACTCTCATCAATCAAGCCATCGTCATATTATTTGATTCTGGTGCAACCCACAACTTTATAAGTGCATCCTACGTGGCTAAACATTAATTGCAAGTCTTCCCAACCGACTGTACTTATATGATATGCTCACCGGGAGGGAAGATTTCAGCTAATATGATGATTCCAAAGGCACCTCTGTGCTTAGGTGGGAAGCTATATCCCACCACCTTGATAATCCTTATGGGACAAAAGATTGATGCAATCTTAGGGATGTCATGGCTGCAATACCATGGCGCTGTCCTAGAGACTCGGACACGGACGGTTCACTTAAATTCTCCATTCCACCGTCCGCATTCCATGGTGTTAGACACGCCAGTCCGGGAAGTTTTAGCAATTAATAATGCTGCAGTTCTCAAGTTAGAAGACATCCCCGTAGTCCGGGAGTATCCTGATGTGTTCCCGGATGATCTTCCGGGCATGCCACCTGAGCAGGATGTCGAGTTCAAGATTGAACTTGCACCCGGGACTACGCCCATATCACGGAGACCATACAAGATGGCTCCAAATGAGCTGGCTGAATTAAAAGAACAGCTCAATGATCTGTTGAGCAAGGGTTTCATTAGGCCGAGTTCCTCGCCTTGGGGATGCTCGGCGCTATTTGTAAAGAAGAAGGATGAAACCCTGAGGCTGTGTGTGGATTACCGGCCGCTCAACGCCGTCACCATCAAGAATAAGTACCCCCTGCCCCGTATTGACATCTTGTTTGATCAACTTGTGGGGGCAAGTGTAGTCTCAAAGATGGACCT
Organism: Neostapfia colusana; assembly: GCA_030760725.1. Lineage (NCBI taxonomy): Eukaryota > Viridiplantae > Streptophyta > Magnoliopsida > Poales > Poaceae > Neostapfia > Neostapfia colusana. Next base: position 39,401,913 of record JASWHV010000008.1, on the reverse strand, counting down.
TCGCTCTGGATATCACCAGATCAAGATCCAGGCGGAGGATATCCCGAAGACGGCGTTCTCGACGAGATACGGCTTATATGAATATCTCGTCATGTCCTTTGGCCTCACAAATGCTCCAGCCCATTTCATGTATCTCATGAACTCGGTGTTCATGCCGGAGCTGGACCAGTTCGTGGTAGTGTTCATCGACGATATCTTGGTTTACTCCAAGACAGAAGCCGAGCATGCCGAACACTTACGGATCGTTCTTCAACGATTGCGAGACCACAAGCTCTACGCCAAGTTCAGCAAATGCGAATTTTGGATCAGCCAAGTGCCATTCTTGGGACATATCATCTCAGCTGAAAGCATTGCGGTTGACCCAAGTAAAATCGAGCAAGTGTTGAAATGGAAAGCTCCCACTTCAGTTCATGAAGTCAGAAGCTTCCTCGGGTTAGCGGGATACTACTGGAGATTCATTCCAAGTTTCTCCAAGCTCGCTAAGCCGATGACAGAGTTGCTGAAGAAAGGGACAAAATATGTTTGGAACACGGCGTGTGAAGGAGCGTTCCGAACACTGGTGAAGCATCTCACAACAGCCCCGGTATTAGCTCAGCCGGATACAACAAAGCCCTTCGACGTGTATTGTGACGCGTCCGGTATTGGGCTCGGCTGCGTGTTGATGCAGGAAGGACGTGTGGTCGCTTATGGCTCACGCCAACTTCGGAACCATGAGCAGCACTACCCGACTCACGATCTTGAACTTGCTGCCGTGGTGTTGGTGCTGAAAATGTGGAGGCACTCTCCTGGGGAACTTGGTGCATCTCTACACCGACCACAAGAGCTTGAAATACATTTTCACCCAGAATGAGCTGAACATGAGGCAGAGGAGGTGGTTAGAACTGATCAAATATTATGAGATTGAGATCCATTACCACCCCGGCAAGGCGAATGTGGTTGCCGACGCGCTGAGTCGGAAATCACATGTCCATCACCTCACCATTACACCGGTGGAGGAGGAAGAGCCAAGTTTATACTTGGTTCCTTATGGATCGCTGTACAACCTTGCCCTCGTCCCTACTATTAGGGAGGACATCATTGCAGCTCAGAAAAATGATAAAGGCATGGCACATCTCCGGAGACGAATTGACAATGGGGAGATCAAATGTTTCCGGAAAGATGGTGAGGGGACGTTGTGGTTCAATGACCGCATAGTCGTACCCCGAGATATTGAGTTGAGGAAAAAGATCCTCGATGAAGCTCACTTGTCCAAATACTCCATTCATCCGGGCAGCAACAAAATGTACCAAGATTTGAAAAAGAAATTTTGGTGGACACGGATGAAGCGGGAGGTAGCTAAGTACGTATCCGAGTGCGATACGTGTAGACGAGTGAAAGCTGATCACATGAAGAAATCATGGCTGTTGCAACCCCTGAAGATCCCGACATGGAAATGGGAAGATGTGAGCATGGATTTCATTGTGGGATTACCCCTAACAGCCAACAAGCATGATTCCATATGGGTAATCGTTGATCGGTTAACCAAGACGGCTCACTTCATTCCGGTGAATACACGTTACAATGCCGGCAAATATGCGGAGCTATACATAGCGAAGATTCTATGCCTATACGGGGTACCCAAGACCATTGTCTCAGATCGAGGTGCATTATTTGTGTCTCGCTTTTGGGAGCAGCTACACGCTGCATTGGGTACTAAGTTGATCAGGAGCTCCGCCTATCACCCTCAGACAGATGGCCAGACAGAGAGGGTGAATCAAGTTCTGGAAGACATGTTGAGAGCATGTGCCATCCACCATGGTAGGAACTGGGATGATCACCTACCATTGGCGGAATTCTCGTACAACAACGGTTATCAGGCGAGTATCAAAATGGCACCTTACGAAGCTCTCTATGGTCGTAAATGCCGCACCCCATTAAATTGGTGCGAGTCCGGTGAAAGGGTCACATTCGGAGTTGATGTGGTGAACGACGCCGAAGAGCGCGTTCGGACAATTCAAGCCAATTTGAAGGCCGCTCAATCCCGACAGAAGAGCTACGCTGATAAGAGGCGTAGGCCGTTGCACTTTGACGTTGGGGAACACGTGTACCTCCGCGTGTCTCCAATGAAGGGCGTGCACCGATTCGGTGTGAAGGGGAAGCTCGCTCCCCGTTTTATTGGACCCTACGCTATCACCGAGAAGTGTGGACCAGCGGCGTATCGATTGGAACTACCGGCATCTCTGGCTGGTGTCCATGATATTTTCCATGTTTCGCAACTGCGAAAATGCTTGAAGCATACAGCTGCTGTTCCTACCGAAGACATCGGCGAGCTGAAACCGGATTTAACATATGATGAATATCCGGTGGGAATTCTTGAAGAGAAAGCCAGAACCACACGCAGCAGAACGTTGTGGTTCTACAAAATACTCTGGAGCAACCACACCGCCGAGGAAGCGACGTGGGAGAGCGAGGAGTTCCTTCGCTCAAATTACCCGGAGTTCATGGCTTCTCAACACGGGTAAGTCCCTATTACATCGCTATCTCTTCTTTTATAATCTCGGGATGAGATTCTTTTAAGGGGGGAGGGATGTAAAAGCCCAAGAAAAGGGACTTGCAAAAATTTTTATGCACCTCACAACACAACAGTTTTGTTGTGGGTAGATTGTGAAATATTGTGAAGAGCAAGTGGCCTCCATCAAAAGAATGATTAGAGGGGAAAGCCTTCACTTTCACAATGTAGGGTTTCTACACATGAGCATGAGAGGTTGAGCTCGCCCCTAGGATTTAAAAAGTCTTGGGAAGGTTCAGTCCAAAGCTCATGCATATTCAACAATTTTTGAGGCACTTTTGGGTTATTTCAAAAAGAGGCCAATTTGAATGTAAATTCAAATTGCAGCAACTTTCATCATCCAAATTCAAAAGTTAGCTCCATATCTATACTCAGCACATTTTTCTGAGTAAACCCACCAATTTTCATCCCCATTGGAGCTCATCTTGTCAAGAGCTAAATTTGCTAGAATTCAAAACTGAATTTGAATTTCAGTTTAAATATGAAGCAAATTTAACCAAACAAAGTTTGAATTTGAGAATTCAAATTCAAACAAAGACTTGGTGACTAAGTCTCACATTAAATTGTGAGTAGCTGGAGATAATTGAGTGCCAACAGAAATAAAAAGAATTGGAAAGGGGATTAGAGGGGAGAGGGACCCACATGTCAGTGGGGGAAAATTGGTTTCAGCTGAACGTGTTTGGCTTCTCACCGAAGCAAACGCTTCCGGCGTGCCACCGAGCCGATACTTCGGACGCCCCCGCGTGAGGCGACGCAGCCAGCTCCTGCTTCCTCCCTCGCGCTGGCCAGCTGCTTCCGCCGATCATCACGCACCTACACCGCTGAACAGAGGCGCCGTGTTCTGTTGCCCAAGAAAACGACCGAGCGCACGCCGCCGACTTCGTTTGATCGAAACCCGGAAATTCACCGCGAGCAGCGCCGCTCCTAGCCACAAAACTACACCAGCTGCTCGTCCTCTACCTCCTCGGCACGAGAGCAGTCGAGTTCGGCCCTTCCCCAGCCTTAGCTCCACGTTTCCGAGCAATACCCGAGAAACCGCCACCACTCGGCTCACGGTGATAGCCCAACAGAGGGCCTTTCACGGCTGAGCAAGGACAGTCTCGGACGCGCCGGTGAGCACCGCTGCTCCCACCCAAACCACAGGACCAACCGAGAACCGTTGAGCAAGAATTTGGAGAAACTCCGTCGGCGACCACAGAACAACGTTCCGGTATGAGACCTCCGAATTCCCACTCCCTTCTCGGCATCAGTTCACTAAACTGTGCACACAGGAGCTAGACTTGACGGCGCCCAAGTTTGCTTCGCAACCCTAGCGTAATTTTAGCTGTAGCCGGCGTATTTCCCGGTTTTCCAGCCGCGATTATGGCGGGAAAGGTCGGGCTCACGATGAGACCTAGGATAGAGCCCTCTCCGGGCAGTCTCACCACCATGACAAGCTTCCCTAGCACCCACTGGTGCTATAGCGCCGATCCACCGATGTTTTGGCGGGCTAAACTGTCCGGGCAACGTGACCGAAGGGTTGCCGAGCCGCAGCACCGTCGCCGGCTAGGTTAGGGCCATCGCCGGCCGGAGCAGGCGGTACCAGCGTGTTCAGCGCGCGAAAGTAGGCCCAGGCGGCGAGTTTCCGGCCGGGAGGCGGTCGGGAGACCGAGTCCGGCGAGCTTCGGAAGTGTGCCGGCGAGGGGGCGGCGCGGGAAAAGGGGCGGGCGCGAGGAAGAAGACGAGCCGGCCGGGCCCGCTCGTCAGTCCCCCGTGGCACAGGATGAGGATTTTCTGTTGCACCGGATCGGCTGTGAACGCGCGGAAAACAATCCTGTGGCCCCGTGTGGCGCAGCCGAGGTGATGACACGTGGGAGCCGGGCCCGCTGTCAGAAATTTAAACTTTTCCCAATTAATTCAAATTCCAGAAATTCCTCAAACTTTAGAGCTCCATAACTTTTGCTAGGAAGCTCCAAATTTAGTGATTCAAATTGGGTTGGATTCATCTTGCCTAGCTCTATTCAAATATACAACCCAATTTGTATGAAACCCATTAATTAATTCTGGAAAATTCTTTAAAGCTTTTTAGCAAAAGAATTTTAGAGGGAGTTTGGTTCATCCAAAAATCCCCAAATTTTGCCAGGATGTTCTTTAGGACATTAGTAAACCCCTGTAAAAGTTTCAGACCATTTGGAGTTGATTTGGTCAGAGCAATTCAAATTGGAAGGTGCTGTGTTCATTTGAATACAGAAACATTTTCAGAGAATTTCCAAAACTTGGAAATTCAATTCTGGGCAAACCTTGACTCCAAAAATGCTAGGAAAATTCATGCAAACTCTAGGAGCTATAATTGAAATTATAGTTCACTAAGTTGTGTATGAACAGGGGTATTACCTCAGAATAAGTTCTTCCTTGCTTATTTGCTAAGGAAATTATTCTGAGCAAACCACTCCATGAAAAGTGCTAAGGTTTGGTCCAGAGTGTTTTCTTGTGACAAGGAACTCACACGAAAATTCTCAGCTCCATTGGAGCTCTAGATCACCCCTGTCCTGTTTACCCACTTAAGGGATTAAGATGGAAAAGGGGGAAAACCACTTAGCATTTAACCATGTGACTAAGTCCAAGCCAAACCACCAACACCAGTTCATATTTAAATTCTTAAACAAAGTTCCAGGGTTAGAGGCTGGTTATTAGAACCAATAGTAGAAGTTTTACTCTAAAACTCACATTTGCATCTAAATTAACGTATAGTATTTCATTAACGTGTAGCCGTTGAAGAAGAGACTCCGGAAGTGCTGTACTTCCTCCTTCCGGACGAAGAACTAACTCCTGACCAGCAGCAACAAGGCAAGCCCCGGTTTGCATTAACCCTTTTATAAATCTTACTTTGTTTACATGTGTCATATGAAGTATGTATGTGCATTAGGTATAGGATGAATGAAACCCCACTTGCATAACCAAAGGTTCCTAAAAGAGTGAGGGTAGTGTCAAGGACCTCGAGTAGACAGGCTATGCTTAATGAGTCATAAGACTTCGGTACAAGTCGAGTAGTTGGAATCTACTCGCGAGATAGGCTTGGGACACACGGGTTCGGTTGAGTGATGTGAGATCACTTTAGTAATAAAAATGAGACTAGGCAGGGGCTAGGGCGCAGCAAGAGAGAGTCTTGTGGGCGCAGCTCTGCCCGTGTCGATTGAGGACCGATCCATGTGCGGCCCTGCTGAACAAGTATTGAACGTACCGAAGGCATATCGGATATATGGGCCCCGATAAACCGATGTAGCCTAAACCTCCGGGCGTCGAGGCATAGCACACCGATTTATAGGTGTAGGTTGAGGGCAGCAAGGTGGAAATCTGCCAACGGGCATAGAGAGATGCTCCGTGTGGGGAACCTCCTGCTCGTTTCGGTGCGACCGGTTCGACGTTTGGGCTGTTGGGTGAAAGGTTGTCCCGTACGACATCGAGTGAGCGTGCTGTGCAGCTCCACGGGTGGGCGTACGTGACGTGCTCTTTGGGTTTTCCCTGCAGGTGTATATCGAGTCGATTCGCCGTCCCTCGCGGTGACGAGTACTGCTTGTTCACTGCGTCGTAACGTAGATTAATGGATGAAACATGTTGATTCAATATTGCTGGTTGATTTAATTGTATTGCTACATGTTTGCTACCAAATACTGCTTACTAAATTTCAGATTTCATGAACTGTTGATTTGTTGCTAAAAGATGAACTAAGGATGAACTTGTAGGCGTGTCGTTTTGCTGAAATGCTACCAACCTATGTCTTGGTATACCTCATGTAGAGTTTCATGCTTAGGTGAGTCGGTTAAGCCTTGCTGAGCCTTCGTGCTCATGGTTGCTGCTTAAGTGTTTTTCAGGTGAGGAGACACCCACAGACTCGGAGTACGAGTCCACCGGCGAGGGTTACCCTCCGTCGGGGACCACGGCTGAGTGGGAGCCGTACACGCCGCGCTGAGCTGAGGAGTGCAGCTAGTGTGGGTTGCCCTAGGGCTGGGCAACCAACTTTTGCTAAATAGATGGGCGTGAGTTGTATAGTGTAGTCTTCCGCTGTGTAATATAAACAATAGTTGTAACTGAAGTTTGTACCTGTTTGTACAGTTTCAGTTGTTTTCCCATGTAATATATTATGTTCTTATGACGTGTGCTGTCGGGTGTCGCATCGCGTGGCACCACCCTCTGCGATCCTGGATGAGCGGATTCCGGTCCGCCACAACGTGGAGCGTCTTCCGGCACTCATCGTCGCTGGAGCTGGAGCCCTCGCGGTGATGGACCGCCCTCAGAGTGCGCTGGGGCTCCTGGAACTTCATCTCTTGGTCGACGTTGTCCCGGGGGTAGACCTTCTGCTTGCCCTCCCTCTGGCGGAAGGAAGGAGCTTCTGCACGCGGCCGCCTCCCCTCGCGGAGGTGCTCCGCGAGCTTCTGGATCTCCGGCACTCACCAGCAGTGTGGCTCCTGGTGTTGTGCATGGGGCATGGCTCACTACGGTCACCGTCAGGGGCTGGTGACTGTCGCGGCCTCTTGTTGGGGCGTGGCCCCCGAGCTCCACTGGGTGCTGCATCTGCAGCAACGGGAGCTCTGGCCGGCAGCTTGATATTGCCACCGCCCTTCTTCTTGATCTTCTTGCTGCTCCCATGGGGAGCAGTGGTAGGTCCGGGCTGTCCTCCGGCTTCGGAGGCTAGCTGTGAGTGCCAGTTGCGCCCTTCTGCTTCTTTGGCACACTTATCCGCCAGGCCGAAGAGCTCTGAGACGTCGCACACCTCTCTTGTGGCCAACTTCTTGAGCATCTTCTTGTCTCTCACACCCTGTCGGAACGCCACCACCACTGAAGCATTTTGGATGTGGGGGGATGGTGTTCCGTACCTGGGAGAACCGCTGGATGAAGGTGCGCAGCGACTCTCCAGGTTGTTGTCAGATGGCGTGGAGGTCAAGCTCCGTGCCGGGACGGGTGTAGGAGCTGCTGAAGTTCATGGTGAACTGTCAGCACAGCTCTCCCCAGGAGGTTATGGAACCCTGGGGGAGGTTCATAAACCAAGACCGGGCCAGGCCGGTCAAGGCGACGGGGAAGTAGATGACCATGACGGCCTCATCCCCTCCTGCAGCAAGGATGGCGGTGGAGTAGGTCTGGAGGAACTCCGCCGGGTTGACGCTGCCATCGTACTTCTCTGGCAGGTGTGGCCGGAACTTGCGAGGCCACCTTGCGAAGCGGAGATGGGGCGCCAGGGCCGCACACCCGCTTCGGTTGCTGCAGGTCCTGGTGCCGCGAACGCTTGGTCCGCTGTTGGCACCGTGTACCCCGGCATGGGCAAAGGTGCACCATAAACTGGGGGCGCCGTTTGCAGGGCATATGGCTGGTGCATATGCTGTGTGGCGTACGCCTGGGGCAGAGATCGCATGGCGATCGTCTGGGGCCCAGGCTGAGTCGAGGCGGTCAACATGCTGTCGTTGACATCGTGGTTGCGACGCATTTCTCGCCTCGCTCGATGGTCACGCGGGCATCTTCGCCCAAGTGACATCGCTCCAGCTCCGATCTCAGGTCCGCCGATGGGAGCCTGGTGGAGCGGGAGTCTTCCATCTGACCGTCAACCGTTGGCGTGCGCGACAGCGACACATCTAGTTGACTGGGGTGTCATCCCCGCCGGAGCGGAGGGTTGACGGCAGCGACGACGAGACGGTCGATGTTGTGGATCCACTGCTGGGTAGCCCCCTGGGGAGCGTCCCCAGCAGGTGGGTTGTGTAGAAGCGCTCGTGCTGCAGCTAGTGTACTTCCATGAGTGACACTGGGCGCTGCAGCTGATCTTGAGCTTGTTGGAGTCCGTGTTGTTGGAGTCGGCTGCAGGCTTCCAGCTTGTCCCGACACACTCCGTCCTGAGTGCGTCGAGACATAGGCCTCGCTGGTCATCGTTCTCCGGTAATGAGGGTGAGGAGAGCTTGCCGCTGAAGGAAGCTTAGTCATCTTCGTCGGCGTAGACTCGTTGCGCGAGGGAAAAGCCCCCTTCCTGGCGCGTCAAATGTTGAAGCGTCTGCGGTCGACACTTCCCCCAGGCCTGCTCTGGGCAGCCCGCGGAGGTTCTTTTTTGGAGGGGCTAGTCCTCTCGGAGAGTCTACGCGTGTTTGGGCGAAGGAAGGAGATGGTTGACACAGATATTTTTACGTGGTTCAGGCCACTGGAGCGTAAAACCCTACGTCCACGGTGAGCAGAGGTGCTCGTTGTATTGCTTGGGGCTTAGAACCGGAGTTCTAAGCTTGGGGATGACCTGAGTGCTAGAATGTCTAAAGGGAGCTGAACTCGCTGGAGTCCAAACCCTTTGCAACGTTGCCTACCCGAGCCTTTTATAGTCCAAGAGGGCCCCGGAGCCCGATAGATGGCGCCGGGGTGATCTCTGCCATCTACCGTATCTTGCAATAACGCCGGTAGTTGTCTATGGTAGTAGCTTCTGAGTCTTCGGCCTGCCGCCCTGCCCATGCCGCAAGCTAGGCGTAGTGGTTGATGATGGCAGGGGCGGCAGGGGATGTCTTATCGATGTGTTTATTGGTGTACAACCTTTGACATTGTGTGCCTGTCTTCATGTCTTGGGAAGGTGTGACCTGTCTTGACCGTGACTGGCCACAGTGGCGCCTGGCAGACGTGAGCCGTGTCTCCGTGTCTTGGGAAGGCGCGGGTCTTGAATGTCTTATACGGTAAGGGCATGGTGCGCCTTTACTCTTGCTACGTACCGCGCTGGGTGGGCAGCGCTGCTTCGCTGCCACGTGGTGGGCACGGAGCCCTCCTCTGTGGAGTGGAGGGGTCCGGCCCCGCTGGACACGTGGAGCCTTCGGAGCTCTCCCCGCGGAGGGGGGAGGTCCGGCTCTTCTGGCCACGTGGTGGGCCCGGAGCTCTCTTCTGAGGAGAGGGGGATCCGGTCCCGCAGGACACGTGGAGCCTTCGGAACTCTCCCCGCGGAGGGGGGAGGTCCGGCTCTGCTGGCGACGTGGCAGGCCCGTTGCTATCCTTTGAGGAGGGCGGAGCCCCGGCCCCGCTTGACATGTGGAGCCTTCGGAGCTCACCCCCGCGGAGGGGAGAGGTCAGGCTTCGCCGGCCACGTGGCAGGCCCGGAGCTTCCCTCTGAGGAGAGGGGGTGGCCTGGCCCTGCAGGACACGCGGTGCTCTCGGAGCTCACCCCTATGGAGGGGCGAGGTCCTTAGGCGGTATTGCCCGGTGCGCGGCGGTACCCGGTATCGAGGGTACCGACATACATCATAGTCCTTGATTAGCTCTATTTATCGGTGTTGTCACAAATTAAGGTCAGTCTGCATGATTATATACTTGAGACTCTTATTATCTGTATAGATCTCACATCTATGTCCAACAGTATAGTGCCTACGGATCTTTAAAACATGCACTACGACTGCCAACTCGAGATCATGAGTCGAACAGTTCATCTCTCGCTTCCTTATTTTCTCGAAGCATACACCACTACTTGTCATTCTTGCATGTGCACAAATCAAGTCCTTGTCTCGATGCATCGCACTAAATATCAAAGCTCTGTTGACATCTGGTAGGGTCAACACCGAGTGATTGTCAACCTTCTCTTCAATTAAATCCATCCTGACATGCTTGAGTCCATACAAACTCCTTTTCTTTGGTAAAAGGTCTCGTAATAGGCTTCGCTATCTTATAGAAGTGTTTTATAAATTGGCAGTAGTATCCAGCAAATCCTAGAAAATTTCTAATATCCCTCCTGCTCTAGGGTTGCTTCTGATTCAGCACATCCTTTACTTTTTCTGGATTGACTTACACTCCTCCAATTGAGATACGAATTTGGCATATAACTGGTGTTCTCGTAGCTTTGCCAATGTTAACCTCGAATGCTCCTGATCCTCTTCCTCACTTTTAAAGTATACTATGATGTCATCAATGAAAAATACCACAAATTTATCCAAGTACTCCATAAAGACCTTGTTCATGAGGTATATAAAGTATGCGAGTGCATTTGTCAATCCGATGACATGACTATATACTCATACAAACCATATTGGGTTTGAAATGTCATTTTAGGTATGTCAAATGGTCTGATCTTCATCTGAAAATATCAGGATCGAAGGTCAATCTTAAAGTATACTTTGGCTCCCTTCATTTGGTCAAACAAATCCTCTATGCGAGGTAACGGATACTTATTCCTAATGGTTACCTCATTAAGAGATCTATAGTCTACGCATAGCCTCTAGGTTTCATCCTTCTTTTCTACAAAGAGTACTAGGGCTCCCTAGAGTGATAAACTCGGACGGATAAAATCTTGTGCAGAGCTTCTTGAGCTTCTTTAGCTCATTGGTAGATATCCTATATGCTTCTTACCTATAGATGCAGTTCGAGGTACTAAATCAATGACAAACTCTATATCTTGATCGGGTGGCATAACTGACGACTCTTCCGCAAACATGCCGGGAAATTTGGGTACCACACGAATCTCGTCCAATTCTGCACCATCTATTTGGTTCAACACTGCCTTTATCTGTCCTATTTCATCTGCCTCAAACTCCATTCTAACATCATCTCTCATTAATCAATTGTACAACTCTCTTACCACATTGAATTACTCCATCATACTTGTGTAGCCAATCCATTCCAAGTCTATCCTCTGAAAGTCTAGGATGACAAGGTTGGAAGGAAAGTCTACCCCTTATGTTAAGATCTACTTTTGGACACACCATGATGGTACTCATTTCTCCTCAAGGATAACTAACTAACATAATTTGCTTCATGGTTGATGCAGGAAGATTGTACTTTACAATGTATCTTAAAAATATGAATGAATGGGATGCTTGAGAATATCTCCCTGTCCCTTGGGTGATGTAGTCCTTGATGGCAACGAATTTGACATTACAAGTGGCACCAACCAGCACTGGAATGATCTTGTAAGGCCCCTCAAAGGCTACAACAACTATGGCAGGAGATTTACCTAACCGCAGCGTCTCACTGCCCATGCAGACGATTATTCACCACTTACCACTCATTTAGATATCTCATAGTCATTTATTGTTTTTACGAGCGACCTCCATGATTTGTCATACTTATAAGATTTTTTTATAACTCACTATTCTAGAGCCACGTAGACGTGATAAATCATTTCTTTCATTTTAATGACATTGACAAACCCTTAGTATAAATATATTTACGCATTGAAGCTCAATAACTAATCATCTTTCCTACTATTTTCTTACATACGAACAGACACCACTGCCTCCACTCAGCGCCCCTTGGTTCCTCTATTCAGCACCTGTCACACCCAGTTTTTTCGAAGATCAACCAAGTGATACTCACATGTATGCCAGGATCATTTTCTCATACATGTGATGGCAAATAGTGAAACATCATTAAAGTACAAGTCAGACGTTTGAATACATAAAAGTATTACATAAAGTCTCAAAGGACTATATAATGTTCATAACATAACAACAAACAAAGCAGCAGAAATATGATCTTGTGGGCTCCGTCATAGGCGTTGCCCGGGGGACTCCATGAACCTAGAACACTTCTTCAGGACCAAAGTCTTCATTGTTGTACTCCACTTCATTTCCTTGGCCTGAGCAGCAAGTAAAACCAATGAAAAGCAAGCTTGAGTACCATTGGTACTCAGCAAGTGTGGGAAAGTAATGTTATGCAGGCTAGAACAAGAAAAGGCTTAACTCATGGTTAAAGCACTAGGCAATTAATTCCTATCACCTTAGCTTATTAAGCACCTATATTACTACATAAGTGAAGTAGTCCCAATCTCATAACCCTTTATCAATGTCAAGCTACCATAACTTCATTTTTATTGTTAAGCTCCCCGCTTAACATCCCCAACCTCTCAATTCATCATCCTCTAATCATGAATAAGTCCAAACAGCTCTTGACCGTAAGCATGACTGTCATGACAGTTTTGACTCTGCAGAGTTTGCACCACTTTACCCACATGTAGTGATTTCATCCCCTGTTATCGGGTGAACTAAGAACCTCCATTATGCCTATGGCCGCGAACCACGTTCACAATTCCCAAGTGTGTAGCCAGGAGATCACTACGATGCATTTACAAATGGATTCACGACGAGTATGAGCCCACTAAGGTTTCACCCCTAACAGCATCCAGAAGGTTCCATCCCCTGCTGCAGTGGCCCCCTCTTGAGCCTTGCGGTTCCTATGTTAGACCAGCTGACACCTATTCCCCACACCATCCAAACACCCACACTACGTCGGAAATACACCTAATTAATTGGCCAAGCTGCCCCATCTCAGCATTTGGTTGGCACCATAAAGCTAGATTACATGCTCCATGAGCCGGTCCTTAGAACCCAGGCAAGCACTAAACACGAACCCGAGTCTCGTGCAAGCAGCACCAACCAAAGCATCCAACTTGCCTAGATTCCTATCTCTACCATGATTCATCATATATCATTAATAGTAAATAATCAAGGTTTGCGACTCATATCCCATCCCAATTCTAAGCACGGCTAAGCATAAACAAATAACCATGAATAAACATACTAAATAATTTCCAACCCAGGCTACAAGGAAATATGATAATGAAAATCTAGGGAAACTTACTATCTTGGGTTTCATAATTCATATGACAATGCAAATAATTCTATCTACACATCCTAGCTTGGGTGCAAAGTGGTCAAGGATGCTCGCCTTCTTCCTGCTGCTCCGGGAATGGAAAGTCTTGATCTTGGAAGTTGAGAACCGGCTCTGGGGCTTGTTCTACTCATGCCAACATATATATAGCAAAAGAAAATAACATTCCATAAACAATTATCCACATATACACTCATACAAGTCATACATACATACACATTGCTTCACTTTATTAGTTTAGCTTAAAATTATCAAGGTCTACCTATATATATGATCCTCTTGGGTGTCTCATGGTGAAATTCTAAATTTTAACTTCATATGATGTTCCCACAAATTTTTGGGGTGTAGGTGTGCATATATATTACATTTAAACTTTTCTTTTAGCCAAATTTCACAATATCTGAGTTGTGTCTATGCATACCTACACTTTTTAAACATATATATTGCTTCCAAATTTGTTATTCAGATTTTATATGTACTCCTAAAATGATTTGTCAATTCAAACTAATTTCTGTATTAAATTCCACACTTTTTAGCTATAAAACTTGCATAAAAGTGTATAATCCAGCCCTAAATAGAATTTCACACACTCTACTCATTTTTCAAATTAAAACTTTATGTTCAAAACCTTATATGAACATTTCTTAAGGGTTTATCATTTTATTCCATGTGTTCAGATTTGTTTTATGCCTAAAAATGAATTTTCAGCAATAAACAGAAACTAAATTACATTTTCAGAATTCATTTTCCATCTAAATCCAAATTTCAAACTGTTCTACAAATTTTAAAAGGGCTAGGGTAATTTAAACTGAGTTTGCATATGTGGTTGCACCCCTATTTGAATTTAAGTCATATTCAATTAATTAAATTCCTAATCAAATGTTGCACAGGGTTCAAATTCAAATCCTACACTGCTGCAGGGTCCATAATTGTATTTTCCACAAAATTCAGGGGTCTAACTATCAAATACAGAAAGTTTTCCCAATTTTCTATTAAGTCCAGGGCTAAATCAGATATTTTTAGCATTTTTTTTCCAAATTTTGGAAGTCTACAGAGGGTAGCTTAGAAGAATCCGTGGTTAGATTAAAATTCCCTATCCCGCCAGGGGGTAGTCCGAAAGTTTTCTGGCTCTTATAACGTGGAATGATCGTGGGCCGTCGGATTTCAAATGAAGTGCTGAGATTATAACGTGAAGGGGTATCTGTTTCTGGCCTCGGGATTCAAAATGTACGGCGATCCAGCGGCTACATCACCTCTCTGCCGGTTAGCAGCGGTGACCGGCGGCGCCCGGCGGTGGAGAGCGGCGATCTCACCGGAGCAATTCAGGTTTTCGTCTACACACGCTAAAACTCAGACTTCTCAGCATAATTCGGCAGAGGCAAGTTAGGATAGCTCACCAGAGGGGTTTTCGTGATCCCAAGGTGGCCGAAGGGTGGTCGGTGGCGGTGATCAGTGGCTGTCGTCGGTGAGCTTCGTCGACAGAGCGTCTAAGTCCCGTTTCTTCTCGGTTTTCTGGTCGTCGAGGTGCACTGTGGTCCAGGGATGAAACACCGAGGATCAGTTCGGATAGAAACATGGGGATTTGAGGACTTCACCGGTGACCGGTGGCAGTTTCTTACCGGAGCTCAGTGGCATCGGGTTTCTCGGCGAAGGATCATTCCGAAGTGGAGGCCTATGCGCTGTGCAAGTTTCTATGGAGGTGTGAGACTGGTTAGAGGAAAGGAAACGATATCGTGCATAGGGAATTTCATTGGAGCGGTTTCGACACTCACCGGCGAGTAGAGGGCACGATCGGGGTGACGAACAGAGGAGGTTTGCGGGGAGTCTAAATCAGCCTGGAGTTCGGGGTGGGTACGTGCGTGCGGAATGGGCACGAGTGGAGGCGGATCTTGCAGTTGCACGCGTGGAATTCAGAGGCGGTAATGCGTGGAGTCCGGTGCGGGAGAAAAGCGGGCGGTAGTTGGGAGATCGATGCTGGCAGCTGGGGCGCACATGGCAGTGAGAGAAGGATTGGAGAGGACGGCTGCGGGCTGGCTGGGCCGTGCGTCAAGTTTCAGCCCAGGGAGCTTTTCCTAGATCCTTTCTCTTTTCTATTATGTTCTCAAGTTTCAAATTTGAATCCAGCTTAAATCTTTGACATTTCAAACATGCACGACGTCCAATCTTTTAAACTTTTGATTTACCAAATTTTGGGTGTTACAACTCTTACCCCCTTAAACAAAATCTCGTCCTCGAGATTTGGGTAGCTCCTTGGGGAATAAATTTGGAAACTGTGCCTTGAGTTCATCTTCCCTTTCCCAAGTGGCTTCATCTTCTCCCGAGTGATGCTTCCATTGCACTTTGCACACGCAGGCTCTTTTGTTTCTTGTGATGCGTTCTGATGTCTCAAGAATCTTAACCGGCTGCTCGTTATATGAAAGATCTTCTCGGACATCTAACTCATTCATTGGCAACCTCTCTTCAGGTGTTCTCAGGCACTTCTTGAGTTGTGACACATGAAACACATCGTGCACATCTGATAGGTGAGGTGGTATTTCCAGCTGATATGCAACTTCTCCTTTTCTCTCTAGAACCTAGAAGGGTCCAATATAGCGAGGTGATAGTTTTCCTTTCACTTTGAATCAACGAAGCCCTCTGATAGTGGACACTTTGAGATAGACGTAATCCCCTAATTCAAAGGTGAGCTCTCTTCGTCGCGTGTCCGCACAGCTCTTTTGTCGGGTCTGAGCTATCCTCAAGTTGTTGCGGATTTCTCTCACTTTTGCCTCGGCATCTTGTAGCACTTCTGGCCCAAATACCTTGCTTTCTCCTGTTTGGTTCCAAAATAAAGGTGTTCTACACCTTCTCCCATACAACGCCTAAAATGGGGACATCTTCGTGCTGGCCTGCTAACTGTTATTATAAGAGAACTCAACATATGGCAAGTTCTTGTCCCAACTTCTGCTGTTCTTGAGTGCACAGGCTCTTAACATATCCTCGAGTATTTTATTGGTTCTCTCTGTCTGCTCGTTGGTCTGCGGATGATATGCAGAACTTGAAATTCAAGTGAGTTCCCATGGTCTCATGCAACTTCTGCCAGAACCTAGAGGTAAACTTTGTTCCTCGATCTGACACTATCTTCTTTGGCACTGTGAAATCCCAAAATTCTAGCAAGTTGAGCTGCAAATCACATCGAGGAAATGAGAGGGGGTTTAAACTTTTGGATATAAAGGTGTGAGCTCCAAGTCTAAATTAAACTTGTAAAAACTTCCGAACACAATGATCTAAAGCTACAAATTGGTTCTCCACATATCCAATAATAGCCCGACAATTTTTCAGAGCATTTGGAAATGATTTCCTAGTCGTTGGAATTAAAACGGGAGAAAATTCGAATTTGAATTCAAATCTCAGTTTCAAATTCCAACTTCACCGAAATCCAAATTTGAGTGCACCATTGTGTTCCTCACATGTCTTTTGGCCTATTCTCCAACTTTGATCAAATTTGGAGTTTGTTTGCTAATTTAAATGGAATTGGAAAGAAAAGAAGAGGGGAGAAATGGGGCCCACTTCTCAGTAGACTTACCCCCGAAGTAAACTCTGTTTTTTCACTCGGACAGCCGAACGCAGCATGCGCGCGCGCCACCTCCCGAGTCATGCGCCCAACCGACGTCTCGCAGCGCCACCTCCTGCTCGCGGATGAGAACACCAAGAGAAGTGGTCAACACGTTCCCTTACCCATGAACCGGTTCTCCTCTCGCCATCCACCATCGACACTTCGGTTCTTTGGCGCCCGAGCAACACAAGGGTCTTCGTGGCCGACGTTCTACATGAAAAAGATCTGCCCTAAGGTGCTAAACACAACCGTGCCGACCTTCCCTTCTCTCTTGCACGATCGGTGGAGAATTTCCCTGTTGAGTGCGTCGGTATTCATTGAACCGAGTTGCACCAAAACCCAAAATTCATAGTAATCACTCCACCAAAGCTTGTGCCGAGCTACCAACGTGTTCTAGATGTTCCCTCGCTCCTCTAGGATCAAAAAGCATCGAAAATCATCAAGTGTAGGTGCTGTTCTTCGAAAAATCCGAGCGGCCGCCGGTTTTGGGCCTAGGTCGCCGATGAACTCATGTTTGCAGCCACTTTTGAGCTGATTTGAGCTCATGCCGGTGATGAGGATGCTACCACGGTGCTCTAGGAATAAAAACCAAAGTTTTTGAGCCCTCCTAGCTCGAGTTCAAGGCCGCTGAAGGTTAGCCGCCGCGGCCGCTCGTCGCCGATGGGTTTCCGGTGACCAGGGCCCTCGGTCGACCCCATGGATGAGTTGCCCGTGGTCCAAAAGGGAGAGGCGGCGAGTTTGAGGCCAAGGGGAGGCCGGAAACGCAGTTTCCGTGGAGCTCGCCGGAGAGCACCACCGCAGCTCGGCTGTTGGCGCGAGGAGGAAGAAGGAACTGTGGTGTGGGGCCCGCCAGCAGGGTTTGAACTTTTTCAGAATTTCCAGAGTTTAGTTCAAACTTCAATTGCTCATAACTTTTGATAGGAACCTCCAAAAATTGTGAAATAAATTTCATTGGATTCCTCTCAGTGAGTAATATCCAGGGGTGCATCCCAATTTTTATGAAAATCCCTGCATTCGGCTCATTAATTCAAAAAATAAAATCTTGTAAGATTCATTCCAGGAGTTCTATGTATAGGAAAATTCCCAATTTTGGAAAGGACATTCTTCAAAAAATACTTGAGCTCCAGTAAAAATTTCAGAGGATTGGACCTCATTTGCTTGGCCAAATGATGATTCAATCTTGTATGTCTCTGAAAATTAGGAAAAATAACAAAATTAATTTTCCAGCTTTTAGCTCCATCTTGTAAATTCTATATCTCTGTGTAGGAAGCTCCAAAAATGGTGAAACCGTGTCCTATGGACTCATAATACTCCCAAGTTTCTGAAAAACCAAATTTGGATCATGACAAGGCCCTAGAATTTCCATAGGAATCCAGAGAAGCCAAATAGCTAAGAAAATTCTTTAGGCCACATCTTACATCAAATTTGTCTGAAATTTTGCAAGCCATACCTCTCTATGATCTATGGACCACTGTAAAAATATCAGAGCAATTTTAGATTATATTCTCCAGTTTTATGCAAATTCTTTCCAATCCCTCCTTATGCTCATTAAATAGCTTTCTGAATTTTACTCCCACAAACATCCACTGCCCACATAAAGTTATCCTCTCTTTCTGTCCATAAGAGAGTTCATCTCTCACTTTAGATTTGGTCTAAACCATTTTTAGTTCTAAAACACATTTGTTTTATAATTCATTTACTCGCAATATAAAATTGTGCATATTCATATCGGTAGAAAACACGACGAAGGAGTTCGACGAAGAACTCGACTCGGAGCAGCAAGTTCAGGATTAAATCGTTGCCAAGATACTGACTATAAATTAGAACTAAACCTGCAGCAACGTAAGGCAAACCCCGGTTTGCATTTAACAGCTTTTACTTATATTTTACTTTGTATCACTCACCGGAAACCCTGCCGCTGCGCTCACCTTTGTTGAAGCTAGTAAGAAGCAGCCGCGGGCTGGACGTCTTCTCTTTTGCATAGTTAGGACCGAGAGTACGTGGGTATGTATATTCCGCTGCGTGTACCTACGTGGTACCTTATGTTGTAAATGTCACTATATTGAGAAATAAAAGACTTGTATGTTTATGGTTCTTTTTGTGTATGCTGTTGGATGCCGCATCGCACGGCACCACCCAATGTGATCCTGGAGTGTGGATCCCGGAAGGGGTTCCCCACAGGCGTGGTATCAGAGCCGAATTGGGAATAGCACACTTGAAAAGAGCATATTTTCAAAAACTTAGACGTATACGAGTGAGGAACGTATAGTATGCCCACATAAGGACTATTAGTAGCATAGTTACTTATGGTAGCAAGCTAACAGTGTGTTATTATTTAGTATTTCAATTCTGTAACGACGCACCTACGTGGAGGTAAGAATGGTAAGGAATGGCACCGAAAGCGGATCAATTTCGGTTAGCTCCCCTGATGAGGAAAGTGGTTCAGGGAATAGGTCTCACAGCTTGGTGTGAGACGTCAATATGAAACTCTTGAACTATTCATGTTCCTGAGTTCATATGAAACGTTGGTCCCTGGCGTGCATTAGGCAAGAAAATGGAAACCCCATCGTGTGTACAGTAACATGATAGTGTGTTCTTCTGGAATTAGCCTAGGAGGACATACGCAGCGCTTGCCAACGGCATGTCCTGTAGGGCAGTAGGTGGTATCGGTTGGGTTGATAAAATTCCCAACCGTAACGACCCCTCTACTCTGGTTCCCCGTCATGTGGTGTGAAAACACGACCATGTACCTTGAGACGTGGCTTGACTCAAGGACAGCCCGTATGGCAATGATACGGGGCGTATGTTTTTACTATGATATGGACCTGCCTGAAATGGAAAACCTTTTGTGTGCATCATTTTTTATTGTTTTTCTGCAGGTACCTTAACCACGAGTGGAACATGTCATTTAGAACACGTATATGCCGGTATAACGCCGGTTAGGATTTTTGATTTGGTGAGGAAACATAGTACCGTGATATGTTCTTAACTGCATGAAAAAGAAAGTTTTCAAAGAAAAGAGTAATTTTGGAGTCTAGGATTCCATTAGGGGTTAATGAACTCCTATATTGAACTAAGAGTCAATTGGGAGTATAGCTTTCATCTCAAACATTTAGAAACGATCTCCCCTGTTTCGGCAGAATTTTTGCTGAAGTTGAACCGGACATAACAATTAATTGGTTGAATCAATGGAGGTGAGGGATACATTTCTGGAAAGTTTTTGAAGTCTTCTACAACTTTCTGTAGAACTCCAGAACAGAATATCCCTCCAAGTGGATGAAAATCTCAGATGAGTATGCACTGTCCAAAAACAGGGCAACCCAAAAATGCTCTCTGGAATTTTCTGTATTTCAACCATAACTTCTGGTAGAAAAATCTCTAAGGGTCATGTAAGACACCGTTGGAATGTTTGTGATCTGTGATACGACTTTGTAGTTCAAATTTTCTACAGATTTGAGGTAGAACTTTATGAAATCTTGCGGACAAAACAGCATCTTTCAGAGGAGGTGCTGTCGAAATTGTTCCAGATTTCTGTCAACTTTGAAATATCATAACTCCTGATCCACAATGGATATGAAGGAAAATAAACACTCGTCAGAAAGATATTGAAGTTATATAAAACTTTGATATTCAACTTGAGACATGCAACTGCCATTTTCATAATTAAATTCTGGTATTAAGGTCAACTGGTCATTCTGAACAGAGCATTGTTCATTGGCCATGAAACTTGAAGCTTGTTGTGGACATGAAGATTTGTATACTTCTCTAAGTTCCGTGACATATTCATTAGTTATCTTTCATCATTCCTTGCTGTTTATTTAAGTATTTGACAAACTTTAACAATCATTGGTTATATTTCGGAATTGTCAAAAACCTTGTTTCCTTTCATGTATGCTGCACTGTTGATGTGATGCTTTTCCGGTTAATAATTTTGAGTTCAAGTTGAGTACAATCTTGGATGTTAATTTTAAATTGCTCGCTCTTGCAGTATGGATCGTACTCGTTCCGGGTATGAGGTTGGTGATTCCAGCCGGGATGGAAATGATTCGTCGTAGCGACGATCACCGCCATCATCAACCGGACTGGAGGAGATGTTGGGAAGAATGGCTGAGTTTCTTGAGATGTTGGTGCAGCAAGGCATCCGACAGGAGACCTCACAGCAAAACCCCACACTGAACACTTATTTGGATTTTCTAGCAAGACAACCACCGGTATTCTCGGAAGCTAAAGAAGCCTTGGGAGCAGATCTTGGCTCCAGGTTATTGAAACTAAATTGGGAATGCCCCAATGTGATGAATATGAGAAGACTTTATTTGCCGCTCAGCAACTTCATGGATCCGCTGGGGCTTGGTGGTCTGAATATCTTGCTAAGATCGCTGAAGGCCATCGTGTGACGTGGACGGAGTTTAGTTATGCTTTCCGTGCATGTCATATCTGTGAGGGCATCGTCCAAACCAGAGTCGAAGAGTTCTATGAAGTCAAGCAAGAAGGGATGAGTGTTATGGAGTACTTTACAGAATTTAACCGTTTAGTACAATATGCATCCTCTTATGTGGATAAGGAGACGATGAAGTGTCATTACTTCTTCTGAGGCCTCAACGTGGAGCTTCGGACGAAAGTGGCACAATGCAATAAAGGGAATTATACGGAGTTAGTCAATGCTGCTATGACTCAAGAAATAGCTGAACTCCAGTATAGGGAAAGTAAGAGGAAGAGAAGCTTATCACCGGCAAGTACGGGTGATTATCCTCCAGAACAACCGGTGATATATTGCTTACCATCCGGGGTGGAAATTCAGTCCTTTGACGGACCACCTCAGATCCAATTCTGTCCATACTCAACAATTGAGGTTCAGCCACTGCTGCAGCAGAAACAAATGAGTATTTGTGCACCCCCACTCCAGCAAAGTGCACAAGAATATCAACCAGTCTCAGATTATGAAGATCCTGAGCTCGCATCATACGGTACTTGTAGAGATGTAGAGCATATTTCTCAGGAGGGTCAAGTGACCAAGCAGAGCAGAAGTAACATGTCATCTCAAGGTGCAAAGAAATTCCATGGTCAGCCAAGGAGGACAGCACTGAAAGTGGGAAACGTAAACTATATGGCAGTTGAAGATGTTCCCATGGGAGAACTCATGTTTGCGGGTATGTTCAGCCTACGTGATCAGACCACGTTCCTGTGCCACACATGATTTTATCAGCAAAGATTATGTGGCTAAACACCAAATATTATCAACCACCTTGGCTGCATCGTATCAGATTAATTCATCAGGAGGTAGTAGGACAGCGGGCAGAATCGTTGCTTGAGCGCCTATATGTTTGGATGGGCGGATATATCCTACTACTCTTATCATCCTGGAAGGCTTGCAGATTGACATCATCTTGGGAATGGCTTGGTTGACACATCACCAAGCTATCTTTGATATTAGTTCACGAATGGTGCAGCTGAATTCAAAGAAGCACGGGCAACACACGTTGAATCTGAGAAATGTTGTACCGGAAGTTACTGCTGTACACACCGTTGAAGCTATGAAACTGGAGGACATTCCAGTGGTCCGGGAATATCCGGACGTGTTTCCCGATGATCTACCGGGCATGCCACCCGAATGTGAAGTGGAGTTCAAAATTGAACTAGCACCGGGAACCACACCCATCTCTCGGAGGCCGTATAAAATGGCACCGAAGGAACTCGCGGAGCTGAAAGAGCAGCTGAATGATTTGTTATGCAAAGGCTTCATTCGACCTAGTTCATCACCGTGGGGATGCTCCGCGCTGTTTGTCAAGAAAAAGGATGAGACTCTGAGGCTATGTGTGGACTATCGTCTGCTCAATGCCGTTACCATCAAGAACAAGTATCCACTACCACGTATCGATATGCTTTTCGATTAACTAGTGGGTGCTAAGGTTTTCTCGAAGATGGATCTTCGGTCCGGATATCATCAGATCAAAATTCAGGCGGAAGACAAACCCAAGACGGCATTCTCGACGAGGTACGGGTTATATGAGTATCTCGTCATGTCATTTGGACTCACTAATGCTCTGGCTCATTTTATGTACTTGATGAATTCAGTCTTCATGCCGGAGTTGGACAAGTTCGTCGTGGTCTTCATCCACAATATCTTAGTCTATTCTAAGTCGGAGGAAGAACACGCTGAACATCTGCATATTATGCTCCAACGTCTATGGGATCACAAACTATATGCAAAATTCAGCAAGTGTGAGTTTTGGATCAACCAAGTGCCATTTCTTGGGCACATTATTTCTGCGTAGGGCATTGCGGTTGATCCGAGCAAAATTGTTCAAGTGCTGAATTGGAGTTCGCCAAAATCTGTCCACGAAATCCGTAGTTTTCTCGGTTTAGTGGGGTATTACTAGAGATTCATTCCGAATTTCTCCAAGGTCTCTAAATCAGTGACGGAACTTCTGAAGAAAGGCAAGAAATATGCGTGGAGTGAAGCATGTGAGGAGGCGTTCAAAGCATTGGTAAAGCACCTCACAACAGCCCCAGTGTTGGCGCAGCGCGATACAACTAAAGCTTTTGATGTTAATTGCGATGCATCCGCCATCGGCCTTGGCTGTGTGCTTATGCAAGTAGGGTGAGTGGTCAGATATGGATCCCGGCAGCTTTGGAATCATGAGCAGATTATACGACACATGATCTCGAGCTAGCTGCTGTGGTACTTCCTCTAAACATGTGGAGGCACTATTTACTTGGAAACTTAGTTTACCTCTACACTGACCACAAAAGTTTGAAGTACATATTCACACAAAAGGAATTAAATATGAGGCAGCGAAGATGGTTAGAGTTAATTAAATACTATGAGATAGAGATATATTACCATCCTGGAAAAGCGAATGTGGTTGCCGACGCACTTAGTCGGAAATCAACATGTTCATAACCTAACCATGGCTACAATGGAAGAAGAACCGAGCCTGCGCTTGGTTCCTTATGGGTCATTGTTTAACTTTTCCCTCAGTCCTACAATTCGAGATGAAATTGTAGAGGCTTAAAAGAAATATAAGAGCATGGCCCATATCCAAAAGAGAATAGACAAAGGAGAAGTTAAGTGCTTCCGGAAAGATGAGAATGGTACACTATGGTTCAAAAACTGTATACTCGTGCCCCGTGACATGAATCTTCAAAAGAAAATATTAGACGAAGCTCATTTATCAAAATTTTCCATTCATCCAGGAAGCAACAAGATGTATCAAGATTTGGGAAACAAGTTTTGGTGGACACGGATGAAGCGGGAAATAGCTAAATACGTATCCGAGTACGATACGTGTCGAAGGGTGAAAGCCAATTACATGAAGAAACCTGGATTGCTGCAGCCCCTCCATATTCCGACATGGAAATGGGAAGATGTGAGTATGGATTTCATTGTTGGGTTGACCGATTAACCAAGTCAGCACACTTCATAACGGTAAATGTGGGATTCAACGCCAAGAAATATGCGGAGTTGTACATTGAACGGATCTTATGCCAGCATGGAGTCCCAAGAACAATAGTTTCAGATCGTGGTGCACTGTTTGTTTCTCGTTTCTGGGAACAGCTGCACGCATCTTTGGGAACAAAATTACTGAGAAGCTCCGCATATCACCCTCAAACCGATGGACAAACCGAGAGGGTGAATCAAGTCTCGGAAGATATGTTGAGAGGGTGTGCCATCCACCACGGTAAAAATTGGGATGCTTATTTACCGTTGGCAGAATTCTCGTACAACAACAGCTATCAGACGAGTATCAAGATGGCACCATATGAGGCTCTCTACGGCTGGAGATGTCGCACACCGCTGAACTGGTGCGAATCCTGTGAAAGAGTAACATTCGGGGTTGACCTTGTCAATGACGCCGAAGAACGAGTTCGGGTCATACAAGCTAATTTAATGGCTGCTCAATCTCGAGAGAAGAGCTATGCAGACCAGCGACATCGACTGCTGAACTTCAACGTCGGAGAGTACGTATACCTCCGCGTATCTCTAATGAAGGGAGTTCATCGATTCGGTGTAAAAGGAAAGCTCGCTTCCCGGTTTATCGGTCCATTTGCTATCACAGAGAAATGTGGACCCGTAGTCTACCGGCTTGAGCTACCGACAAATCTCGCTGGGGTGCATGACATATTTCATGTGTCCCAACTTCGAAAATGTCTCAAAAATACCACTGCTGTCCGCACTGAAGATCTAGAGACATTGCAACCGGATCTCTCTTATATCGAGCATCCAATTCGGATTATTGATGAAAAGTCTCGGTCGACAAGAAATCGGACGATCCTATTCTATAAGGTGTTATGGAGCAATCACACTGTGGAGGAAGCGACATGGGAGAGTAAAGAATACCTCCGTTTAAACTATCCGGACTTGCTGTGCGCTTATATCCAGTAACTCCTTCTCTACCGCTTTATCTCTTCTTTTGGAATCTGGGGACGAGATTATTTTTAAGGGGGGAGGGATGTGAAATCCCAAAATTCTAGCAAGTTGAGCTGCAAATCACACCATGGAAATGACAGGGAGTTTAAACTTTTGAATATAAAGGTGTGAGCTCCAAGTCTAAGTTAAACTTGAGAAACTTCCGAACACAAAGATCTAAAGCTACAAATTGGTTTTCCACACATCCAATAATAGCCCGGCAAATTTTCAGGGCATTTGGAAAGGATTTCCTAGTCGTTGGAATTAAAACGGGAGAAAACTCAAATTTGAATTTAAAATCTCTGTTTCAAATTCCGACTTCACCGAAATCCAAATTTGAGTGCACCATTGTGTTCCTCACATTTCTTTTGGCCCATTCTCCAACTTTGATCAAATTTGGAGTTTGTTTTCTAATTTAAATGGAATTGGAAAGAAAAGAAGAGGGGAGAAATGGGGCCCACTTGTCAGTAGACTTACCCCCGAAGCCTCCTCTGTTTTTTCACTCGGACAGCCGAACGCAGCGCGCGCGCGCGCCACCTCCTGAGCCGTGCGCCCAACCGACGTCTCGCAGCACCACCTCCTGCTCGCGGATGAGAACACTGAGAGAAGTGATCAACACGTTCCCTGCCCCGTGAACCGGTTCTCCTCTTGCCATCCACCGTCCTCTCTTGCACAGCCAAAGGAAAACTCACCACCGTCGACACTTCGGTTCCACGGTGCCCGGGCGACACAAGCGTCTTCGTGGCCGATGTTCTACATGAAAAAGATCCGCCCTAAAGTGCTAAACACAACCGTGCCGACCTTCCCTTCTCTCTTGCACGACCGGTGGAGAATTTCCCCGTTGAGGGCGTCGGTATTCATTGAACCGAGCTGCACCAAAACCCAAACTTCATAGTAATCACTCCACCAAAGCTTGTGCCGAGCTACCAACGTGTTCTAGACGTTCCCACGCTCCTCTAGGATCAAAATGCATAAAAAATAATCAAGTTTAGGTGCTGTTCTTCGAAAAATCCGCGCCGCCGGTTTCGGGCCTAGGTCACCGATGAACCCATGTTTGCAGCCACTTTTGAGATGATTTGAGCTCATGCCGGTGATGAGGATGCTACCACGGTGCTCTAGGAAGAAAAACCGAAGTGTTTGAGACCTCCTAGCACGAGTCTGACACAGCCGAAGGTTAGCCGCCGCCGCCGCTCGTCGCCGATGGGTTTCTGGTGACCGGGGCCCTTGGTCGACCCCATGGATGAGTTGCCCGTGGTCCAAAGGGAGAGGCGGTGAGTTTGGGGCCAAGGGGAGGCTGGGAAGGCAGTTTCCGTGGAGCTCACCGGAGAGCGCCTCCGTCGCTCGGCTGTTGGCGCGAGGAGGAAGAAGGAACTGTGGTGTGGGGCCCGCCGGCAGGGTTTGAACTTTTTCAGAATTTCCAAAGTCTAGTTCAAACTTAAATTGCTCATAACTTTTGATAGGAACCTACAAAAATTTTGAAATAAATTTCATTGGATTCCTCTTAGTCAGTACTATCCAGGGAGCATCCCAATTTTTATGAAAATCCCGGGATTTGGCTCATTAATTCATAAAATAAAATTTTGTAGGATTTATTCCAGGAGTTCTATGTATTGGAAAATTCCCAGATTTGGACAGGACATTCTTCCAAAATTAATTGAGCTCCAGTAATAATTTCAGGTTAATTGGAACTCATTTGCTTGGCCGAATGATGATTCAATCTTTTATGTCTCTGAAAATTAGTAAAGATAACAAAATCAATTTGCCAGCTTTTAGCTCCATCTTGTAAATCCATATCTCTGTGTAGGAAGCTCCAAAATGGTGAAACCAAGTCCTATGGACTCATAAGACACCCGAGTTTCTGAAAAACTAAATTTAGAGCGTGACAATGTCCTAGAATTGCCATAGGAATTCAGAGAAGCCAAATAGCTAAGAAAATTCTTTTGGCCACATCTTACATCAAATTTGTCTGAAATTTTGCAATCCATACCACTGTATGATCTATGGACCACTGTAAAAAAAATTCAGAGCATGTTGATATCATCTTCTCCAGTTTTCTGCTAATTCTTTCCAATCCCTCCTTATGTTCTATAAATAGCTGTTTGAATTTTACTCCCACAAACATCCACTGCCCATCTAAAGTTATCCTTTGTTTCTGTCCATAAAAGAGTTCATCTCCCACTTTAGAGTTGGTCTAAACAATTCTTGGTTCATAAAACACATTTGTTTTATAATTCATTTACTTGCAAAATAAAATTGTGCATATTCATATCGGTAGGAAACACGACGAAGGAGTTCGACGAAGAACTCGACTCGGAGCAGCATGTTGAGGATTAAATCGTCGCCAAGATACTGACTATAAAGTACAACTAAACCTGCAGCAACATAAGGCAAGCCCCGGTTTGCATTTAACAATTTTTACTTATATTTTACTTTGTATCACTTTTATGGGTCTATTATGTATTGTGCATTAGGTCAAGGTGATTGATATTCCAAATGCATGACTCACAAACTGTAAGTGCATCTAGGATATCCCTTGTGGGTTTTGGCTAATTGATGACGAACATATGAGATCCTAATGAAACTATTAAGATGATTGCAGGATAAACAAAGTGAACTGGCTCGGCACACACAAAAAGGTGAAAAATAGAGTGGTGCCCGAAAAGGAAGACTTTAGTGGAATTTAGAAGAGCAAAGTAGATATAAATGTATAGGTTGTGTGTGTGAGACACATCCCAAGAGCTCATGACTTTGCGTAAGGGTAAGGGCTAATAATCAACTAAAATCCACTGAACACCGGACTAGTCCGTCCATGGATCGGACTAGTCCGGTCAGCTTACTGGAACTCAACCGGACAAGTCCGGTTTTGGACCGGACTAGTCCGGTCATGTCCCTATTGTCCTCTTTAGAGGATTGCGGACTAGTCCATCCAAGCGACAGGACTAGTCCGCTGAAGTTTCTGGAACCCCATTTCACATAGCACCGGACAAGTCCGGTTTGTGGACCGGACTAGTCCGGTTAACCCACTGGAAGTAGACCGGACAAGTCCGATCATATACCGGACTAGTCCGGTAGTAGGTTTAACAACGGCAACTTCTTTGGAAACCCTATAAAAAGAGGTCCTTCGTTGTTTCTAAATAGACACACGACTCATACTGTCAAAAACTCAAACCCTAGCGCCGCCACCTGTCCCAAGAGCCCAAAAACAAGTCTCCCCATACATCTAAGGTGCAAAAAGGTGAAGATCAATCAAAAACTTGGATTTGGGATTGGGAGATCGTCGTTCCTTCGTTGTGAGCTCTTGGGGTTTGATCTCTCTACACTCATATTCTGCATTGTAATCTTTTTGAGTGTATTTGATCAACTTCCCATTGTAATTCTTGTGGGAGCCCTCAACGTGTGAGGTTGCCCCATAAACACGGTGATTACACTTGATAGTGAAGTCAAGTTGGCCTGTGTGGTGACTTGAAGAGGGAAAGGGTTGGGAACCCGACTCTGTGTGAGCTTCCTCAACGAGGACGTAGATCTCTTGGTGAGATCGAACCTCGGTAAAAATTTGTGTCTTTTGTCTCTCATTTATTTTACATTTTGATACATTAGATCACTAGTTTGCTAGTCATTATTTGAGTTACTTATAAGTTTGCACGTGCATCCATACAATAAATTAATTTATAAAAACTGTTGTTCTCATTCCGCTGCTGAAAGATTAAATTTTTGAAACACACTTAATTAACTCACATCATTCAGCACACCGGACTAGTCCGCCCACACAACCGGACTAGTCCGGTCAATCAAGTTTCTGATAATTTTATTAAGTGTGCAGGAATCTTTTAAAGGCCTATTCACCCCCCTCTAGGCCACATTCAATTGGTATCAGAGCCAAGTTCTCCACCAACGAGACTCACATCTCGGAGAGATCAATGGCCTCTGAGAAGAACAACGATATCCCGAAGACGAACAACAACGATGAGGAGCAAGAAGCCAAAGCCTTCGATGTGCTAAAAGAAAGTCCACATGACGATGATGAAGTGAGACAGCTAAAGGCATTACTGAGAAAGAAATTAATGGCACAAAAGGGAAAAGAGGAAGAAAAGACTATGGGGAGTGGTCATCACGACTACTCCCGGTATCCTTACAACTACAACCGTCTCAATTCAAATAATCATTATCTCTCTATTCCCATAGGAAGGCCCCCTCAGTTTGACGGAAGTGACTACACCATGTGGAAGTACAACATGAAAATGCATCTAATATCCTTGAACCCCAGCCTTTGGCATATTGTCTGCACAGGAATAGATATCCCAGACACGGATGAAGAACTCACTCCGGAACAAGAACAAGAGATTCACAGGAATGCACAAGCCGTTGCAGTAATCACATCGTCACTGAGCAGAGAAGAATTCACCAAGATCGATGGACTAGAAAGTGCAAAAGAAATCTGGGATACACTCAAAACTGCTCATGAAGGAAATAGGTCTGTACGTGAAGCCAAAATTGAGATGCTAGAAGGAGGATTGGGGAGATTTGCTATTGAAGAAGGCGAATCACCTCAAGACATGTACAATCGGATGAAGGCACTCATCAACAAAATTCGTGCCTATGGAAGTAAGAAATGGACTGATCACTAGGTGATCAAAAGGATGATAAGAGCCTTCATGCCAAGAAACGTCACACTTTGCTCAATGATTAGAGAAAGCCCCGGGTTTCACAAAATGACTCCCGATGAGTTATTGGGAAAGATCATAAATCATGAAATGATGGAGAAAGAGGCTCAATACGTCAAAGACTTAGCCGAGCTCACCTCTTCTAAAAAGAAAGAAGTTGCTCTCAAAGCAACGTGCAGACCCAAACTCAAAGAAACTCGTGAAGACCAAGACGATGGAGATACAAGCGACGAGAGCACCGATCTTGATGACGAAGAAATGGTACTCTTCATCAAAAAGTTCAAACGCATGATGAAGAGAAGACACGGCAACAATTCACATGAAGGCAAAAGCAAGGATAAAGGAAAATCCAAGGCTCGACGCACTTGCTACAACTGCGGAGAGTATGGTCACTTCATGGTGGACTGTACTTATGAAGAAAACAAAAAGAAGAAGGAAACAAGATCTCAAGAAAAGAAAAATTTCAGAAAAAGAAGACAAGCCCATCAAGCTCACATTGGGAAGGAGTGGGACTCAAACGACGAGTCCTCCTCCGATGAAGAAGAAGAGATGGCCACTATCGCAGTCAAGGAACCAACTATGAGAGCCACACTCTTTCTGAGCATGGGAGGACAGGACATGAACAACCACACTTGTCTTATGGCTAAGGAAGGCAAGAAAAAGGTTCGACTTACTCCTCCTGTGCTAAATTCCTCCATTGATGACTTTGATAGCTCTAGTGATAATGAAGAATTGTTTAGAGGGCTAAGTAAAATTGCTTTAAAGAAATGGAAATGTTGTCAAACGAAATCTTTGAAAAGGAGGAACTTGTCAACCGACAAGAAGATATGCTCATCCGTGAGAGGAAGAGATATCAAGAAGTTGAAAAGCTTCTTGAGCTTGAAAGAGAGAAGAATGAGTCACTTGAGTTAGAGCTAGCCTTGAGTAAGGAAACTTACTCAAAGTTAGAAGACTCGCACATTGCAATCAAGGAAGAACTTGCTAACTTGTCAAAAGTTAACAAAATCCTTGAGGTGCAAGTTGAGTCGCTCAAACAAAGTGACTCCTCTTCCTCCAAAAGCTCTTCCTCCAAAGACATGAGTTCGACAAAAATAAGAACCTGCACTTGCTCTAGTAAGAAAAATGTAATTTCTAATGCTTCAACCTCTCATGACATGCATTCTTCTCAAAACGGCATCTTTGATAAGGAGAAGATCAAATATGCACGAAGTGCATATATGATCACTAGACCTCCCAATGTCAAAGATGGTCTTGGTTTTGACAGGAACAAAACATGTCTACTCCTAATCATGCTAAGAATAGAATCACTTTTGTTAAAGAAAAATCCCATGAATCTGAGTTACAAACACTGTTCCGTACATTTGATGCTTCTTATGTTCTCATGAAAAACAAGTATGGAAAAGTCATTGCTAAATATACAGGGCCACGCCACAAGAACTTAAAAACTTGTGTGTGGGTTCCCAAGACTCTTGTGACTAACCTGAGAGGACCCAAGCAAGCTTGGGTACCTAAAACCAAGGAATAGTTCTATTTTGCAGGCTTACTCCTCCGGCGGATCTAAGTGGGTGCTAGATAGCAGATGCACAAATCATATGACCGGAGAGAGAGGTATGTTTGTGGAGTACGAGTGCAACAAGGATCCAAGTGAAGGTATATACTTTGGAGACAACAGCCAAGGAAAGGTCCTTGGTAGTGGTAACATTGAAATATCCTCTCAACACACCTTATCTAATGTTTTACACGTAGACTCTCTAGATTATAATCTTTTATCAATATCTCAACTATGCGACAAAGGTTACAACTATTTATTCACTAATGAGGGTGTGACCGTCTTTAGAAGAAGCGATGGCTCGATTGCATTCAAGGGATTGTTGAAGGGAAAGCTTTATCTTGTTGACTTCAACAAAGATAAAGCCGAACTCAACACTTGCTTGGTTGCTAAGACCAACATGGGATGGCTGTGGCATAGACGGCTAGCCCATGTTGGAATGAGAAATCTGCAGAAACTTCTAAAAGGTGGTCACATCCGTGGTCTTAAGGATGTGGTTTTTGAAAAAGACAGGCCGTGCAGCGCTTGTCAAGTGGGAAAACAGGTTGGAGCACCACATCCCGCCAAGAATGTGATGACCACTGCTAGACCGCTGGAACTTCTCCACATGGATCTCTTTGGTCCAATTGCGTACATCAGCATCGGCGGTAACAAATACGGTTTAGTAATTGTTGATGATTTTTCAAGATTTACCTGGGTATTTTTCTTGTATGATAAACCAGAAACTCAGGGAATCCTTAAGAAGTTCTTGAAAAGAGCTCAGAATGAATTCTCATCAACCGTAAAGAATATCAGAAGTGACAATGGGACAGAATTCAAGAACACCCAAGTTGAAGAATATCTCAATGAAGAAGGTATAAAGCATGAATTCTCGGCACCCTACTCTCCTCAATAGAACGGGGTGGCCGAAAGAAAGAACAGAACATTGATCGAAATGGCGAGAACAATGTTGGATGAATACAAGACGTCAGACCGATTTTGGGCAGAAGCGGTGAACACCGCTTGTCATGCCACAAATCGGTTGTACCTTCATCGACTACTGAAGAAAACTCCATATGAGCTTCTCACGGGTAAAAAGCCTAATGTTTCTTATTTCAAAGTTTTTGGTTGCAAATGTTTTATCCTGAATAAGAAACCAAGGGCCTCGAAGTTCGCTTCGAAGTCTGATGAAGGATTCTTGCTCGGATATGAATCGAATGCCTACGCCTATCGTGTCTTCAACAAGGTGCCCGACCTTGTTGAAGTAGCACGTTACGTAGTGTTCGATGAAACTAACGGCTCACAAGTGGAGCAAGTCGATAAGTTTATGCTAGATAAGGAGGAAGCTCCATGTGAAGCGCTGAAGAAAATGGCACTTGGTGATATCCTACCACGAGAGGAAACACAAGACGAACTTCAACAAGGAAGCAATGATCAAGGGGGAGCTCCTACACAAGATCAGGTTGAGGAAGATCAAGATGATCATGGAAGCAATGATCTAGGGGGAGACATGACACATGAAGACAATGTAGAACAAGCAACTATACAAATTCTACATCCAAGAGTACATCAGTGTGTACAAAGAGACCATCCTGTCAACAATATCATTGGAGATATTGCTAAGGGAGTAACTACTAGATCTCAAATTGCAAATTTTTGTGAACACTATTCTTTTGTGTCTTTTCTGGAGCCATACAGGGTAGAAGAAGCCTTAAGGGATCCAGACTGGGTGATTGCAATGCAAGAGGAGCTGAACAACTTCAAAAGAAATGAAGTATGGGAGCTGGTGGAAAGACCAAGGGCGAACATCGTTGGAACCAAATGGGTCTTTCGGAACAAGCAAGATGAACATGGAGTAGTGACAAGAAATAAAGCGAGGTTGGTGGCCAAAGGTTATTCTCAGGTGGAAGGTTTGGACTTCGATGAAACTTTCGCTCCTGTAGCTAGACTTGAGTCCATTCGCATTTTATTGGCATATGCTACTCACCATAATTTTAAGTTGTATCAAATGGACGTCAAGAGTGCCTTCCTCAATGGTCCGATAAAGGAGGAAGTCTATGTGGAGCAGCCACCGGGGTTCGAAGATCAGGAGTATCCCAACCATGTCTACAAACTGCGTAAGGCTCTCTATGGCCTCAAACAGGCTCCTCGAGCCTGGTATGAGTGCCTTAGAGATTTTCTTACTCAAAATGGATTCAAAATTGGTAAATCTGACTATACACTCTTTACTAAACATTTTGATGATCATTTATTCGTATGTCAAATTTATGTTGATGACATTATCTTTGGATCCACTAACAAGTCCTTCTGTGAAGAATTTAGCAAAATAATGACAGACAGGTTCGAGATGTCAATGATGGGTGAATTGAACTTCTTCTTGGGATTTCAAGTGAAGCAACTGAGAGAAGGTACATTTATAAGCCAAACTAAATATACACAAGACATTCTCAAGAAATTCAATATGGACAAAGCCAAGCCCATCAAGACACCCATGGCCATCAACGGACATCTCGACCTCAATGAAGACAATCCAAATGGGACCAAAAGGTATATCGGTCCATGATTGGCTCCTTACTGTATTTATGTGCATCTAGGCCAGATATTATGCTTAGTGTTTGCATGTGTGCAAGGTTTCAAGCCGCACCTAAAGAGTGTCACTTAATTGCTGTAAAAAGAATCCTAAGGTACCTTGTGCACACACCCAACTTGGGCCTTTGGTATCCCAAAGGATCCAAGTTTAACTTGATAGGGTATTCCGACGCCGACTATGCAGGATGCAAAGTCGATAGAAAGAGCACGTCAGGGACTTGTCAATTTCTTGGTAGGTCCCTAGTTTCTTGGTCATCTAAAAAGCAGAACTCCATTGCTCTTTCCACAGCGGAAGCGGAGTATGTTGCAGCCGGTAGTTGTTGTGCGCAACTACTTTGGATGCGACAGACTCTTAGAGACTATGGATACAATCTAAGTCATATCCCGCTTCTATGCGATAATGAAAGTGCTATAAAAATTGCACACAACCCTGTAGAGCACTCAAGAACTAAGCACATAGACATCCGTCATCACTTTCTTAGAGATCACTCATTAAAAGGTGACATTGCTATTTCACATGTTAGGACTGAAAAACAACTTGCGGATATTTTTACCAAACCATTAGATGAGAAAAGGTTTTGTGAACTAAGAAATGAGCTGAACATTATTGACTCTCGAAATGTGGCTTGAAACATTGCATACCTGGTTGCAACTCAAAATGTTCCTTTGTATTATCAAAATGCTCCTCTTCTCCTTTTCCACTCAGAAAACTATTTTAATGAAGAAATCATGTGGATTATGACCATTGTTTGATTGCTGATTGCCTACTGGTCGTAATCACCAAGACTACTTGCAAAATTATTGTCCTTGGATCACTATTAATTATCTATATATGTATCAAGTCAGTTGGAAACGGACTAGTCCGATTTCCAACCGGACTAGTCCGGACAGACAACAACTAGGTTAACTCAGGGGTACCGGACTAGTCCGCTACCATGACCGGACTAGTCCGGTCTGTCGCATATAGAAGCACTTGGCCGGCCCAGACCTCTCCCTCACCCCTCATTAGACTTGCTCTCCCTCTCCTCTTCCAAACCCTAGCCCCCAAAGTGATTTTCGGGTTGAACCCTCAAAATCGAGGTTTTCTCCGCGAAAAAGACTCCCCTTGATGAGTGGTCTCCCTCCTCCGGATTCATCCGGACTGATTTCCACTTCTTCGACGCGAATCTTCAAATCTTGGTAAATTCCCCCCTTTAAACCAAAATCTCAACTTTTCTAGTTCTAGCTAGTTTTCTTTGATTTCAAAAGGATGTACATTGCCTCAATAGATGTATTCCTACCATGCTCCTACCCTTGTGCCCTTAGATAGGAGATTTGATTCAAATGAAACATTACGGTTCTTATGCCAGGCCGGACTAGTCCGGCGCTCAGAGGCGGACAAGTCCGCACTCTAAAACCAGACAAGTCCGGTCTCTGACAGTTGAACCCCTACGTTCCCATTTGAAGTCGATAATGAGTCCATTTGCATCTAATCCTTGAACTTATCAGGCATCATGTCTTCAGGCTCAGATGACAGCTCCTTTCACATTGATGAAGATGTTCAACGCGAGAAAGTGAGGAGGACCAAGGAGAGAGTTATGAAGAAGAGACATGATGTCAATGTCCACTGTCCACCCTCCGGCGACAATCTACCTAAGAAGAGGAAAGTCATTGGCAAAAGGCCTCTAAGGAAAGATGCTGCTGAGGGCTCGTCAGGGCCAAAAAGAATTCCCAATAAAGGGAAGGGACTTGCTAGTGGTCCCCTTGGGCCCTTGAAGATGAAAAACCCTATTCACCTCAACAGGCAGCCTTCAAGTGAGGATTTCACTGGAAAAGGGAGTGAGCTAGCTGATAATTTCAGGAAGATTCAAGTGTATGACCGACCTAAGCAATGCTCTGATCCAAGGTTCTAGAGCAACTTCCATGCAGACTACTACGAGCATGTGTACATGAAGATGAAGAACCCTGTAGTAGAGAGTCAATAGCTAAATGTTGAATATCTGAAGTCGAAGAGGTATCCTGCCTTTCGTGAGATGGTGGAAGCGTTAGAGAGGCACAGTCTGACGGACCTGCTATCCTTTGAGTATGACTGGAACAATGAAGTAATTACCCAGTTTTACTCCACTCTCTACTTTGCTCGTGATGATGGAGACAGTCTTACTTGGATGACTCATGGTTCAAGGT
Source organism: Neostapfia colusana (assembly GCA_030760725.1). Taxonomy (NCBI): domain Eukaryota; kingdom Viridiplantae; phylum Streptophyta; class Magnoliopsida; order Poales; family Poaceae; genus Neostapfia; species Neostapfia colusana. Next base: position 39,365,841 of record JASWHV010000008.1, on the reverse strand, counting down.
ATAGTGTCACGTATGATGAATTTGCTAGGATTCTTCACCTCCAACACACTTTGGATCATGAACTGGTCATTCATAATCTGAAACCCCTGGAGAAGGAGGAACTTGAATTTCTCTATGACACAAGGATGCCATATGTTCCTCCCACCATCAAATATCTAAAGCCCTTCTTTGTGGTCCTAAATAGAGTCTCGAGAAAGACTATAGCTCCGAAGGATGGAGATGCAGGAACTATACAAGGGACCTTGAGGACTCTCATGAAGGTCATTAGTGGGAGGAGACCATTCAATGTCTTTGAGTATATCTACAACGACATTGTGAACATCTCAATTACCCCCAATAGGTCCTGTGGATACGCACCGTATATCATGTACATGATTGAGAAAGTGACAGGACTCGAGTTTGTCAAGGATGTCAAGCATACAGGGTTGAAGCCGCAAAAACCCACCGAGTACACTCTCCCTCCGGCTCCAACTGCCCCGTCCTCTCCACCAGTGGAGAGGAGATCAAAGCAAGCTCATGATGACACTAGATCTGCAGCTGCTCCTCCTGGATCTCCACCTGCCCAAGAATCATCCAGCGGCATCCTCAAGATGCTCTCCTCCATCTTTGCCTGCTGCCATAAGATCGAAGACAGGCAGCGCAAAGAAAAGCTTGCAAGGAAGAAACATCAACAGTACGTCAATGCCAATATCAAGTCTATCTGTGCAAAGCTTGAGATTGAGCCTGTTGGATCACCGCCCGCCTCCGAGGACTCAGAGGAAGATCCTGCATCCGTGGATGCTGAAGATGAAGATCAGACTGAGACTGACGGAGGAGGCAGCGATGAGTGATTCCCCTCAATTTTCCCCTTTTGGTGCCTTGATGCCAAAGGGGGAGAGATTGAGATTAGGGAAGATTGAGATTAGATTTGGACTATTTCTATCTAGTATTAGTTATTAAGATCTTTTGTGATCAAGGACATGTACCTATTTTAAAATCTTGTAATGCACTATTTCTTTTCTTATGTGTGATGTACTATGCTCTAATGCCTACTTATATGTTCACTACTATTTGTCTTTAATTTATCACATTTTGTTTATCACACACCTGTGAGGCACCCCACCATAAGGTGTGTGCATTGTGAGAAGTTTTTTGTGAATTCTTTATTATTCTCATATGTGCACACTTTATGAAAATCAACTTTTTATTCTCAACTGTGATATCTCAAATAGTTGTCATCAATCACCAAAAAGGGGGAGATTGTAAGTGCATCTAGGATATCCCTTGTGGGTTTTGGCTAATTGATGACGAACATATGAGATCCTAATGAAACTATTAAGATGGTTGCAGGATAAACAAAGTGAACTGGCTCGACACACACAAAAAGGTGAAAAATAGAGTGGTGCTCGAAAAGGAAGACTTTAGTGGAATTTAGAAGAGCAAAGTAGATATAAATGTATAGGTTGTGTGTGAGAGACACATCCCAAGAGCTCATGACTTTGCGTAAGGGTAAGGGCTAATAATCAACTAAAATCCACTGAACACCGGACTAGTCCGTCCATGGATCGGACTAGTCCGGTCAGCTTACTGGAACTCAACCGGACAAGCCCGGTTTTGGATCGGACTAGTCCGGTCATGTCTCTGTTGTCCTCTTTAGAGGACTGCGGACTAGTCCATCCAAGCGACAGGACTAGTCCGCTGAAGTTTCTGGAACCCCATTTCACATAGCACCGGACAAGTCCGGTTTGTGGACCAGACTAGTCCGGTTAACCCACTGGAAGTAGACCGGACAAGTCCGATCATATACCGGACTAGTCCGGTAGTAGGTTTAACAACGGTAACTTCTTTGGAAACCCTATAAAAAGAGGTCCTTCGTTGTTTCTAAATAGACACACGACTCATACTGTCAAAAACTCAAACCCTAGCGCCGCCACCTGTCCCAAGAGCCCAAAAACAAGTCTCCCCATACATCTAAGGTGCAAAAAGGTGAAGATCAATCAAAAACTTGGATTTGGGATTGGGAGATCGTCGTTCCTTCGTTGTGAGCTCTTGGGGTTTGATCTCTCTACACTCATATTCTGCATAATAATCTTTTTGAGTGTATTTGATCAACTTCCCATTGTAATTCTTGTGGGAGCCCTCAACGTGTGAGGTTGCCCCATAAACACGGTGATTACACTTGATAGTGAAGTCAAGTCGGCCTGTGTGGTGACTTGAAGAGGGAAAGGGTTGGGAACCCGACTCTGTGTGAGCTTCCTCAACGAGGACGTAGATCTCTTGGTGAGATCGAACCTCGGTAAAAATTTGTGTCTTTTATCTCTCATTATTTTACATTTTGATACATTAGACCACTAGTTTGCTAGTCATTATTTGAGTTACTTATAAGTTTGCACGTGCATCCATACAATAAATTAATTTATAAAAACTGTTGTTCTCATTCCGCTGCTGAAAGATTAAATTTTTGAAACACACTTAATTAACTCACATAATTCAGCACACCGGACTAGTCCGCCCACACAACCGGACTAGTCCGGTCAATCAAGTTTCTGATAATTTTATTAAGTGTGCAGGAATCTTTTAAAGGCCTATTCACCCCCCTCTAGGCCACATTCACAAACCCTTGGAGTTAAAGGGTAGAACAGGTTACCTTCGTGTAGTTTTGGCTAGGCTTAAGTTGTATAGGATCCGGTACAAGTCGGGTAGTTGGAAGCTACTCGCGAGGTTAGGAGTTTGGTTCAACGGGGTATGATTCTAGAGAATGGAATAACTGGAATAGAAACTGAAACCGGGCAGAGAGTAGGAGCAGCAGGACGCTGGGCCTGTGTTGCCGTAGCTCTGTTTGTGTCGGTTAAGGACCGATGCGTATGCCGCCCTGCCGTAGCTCTGTTCGTGTCGAAACTTATACGGCCATCCTTTGGGAGCTGTTGTCAGACGTGTAAACCCACTAGCGGAGCAACTTCGATGTGTTCCGGGCAGTGGCCCTTCTGATGGGTCGGCAGAACTGGTTCGGCATTGGAGTGACGGGTGAAAGGTTGCTGCATACAACGTAAGAAAGAGCTCTTGTGTGAGTCTTTCGAGGCGGGTGTATGTATCGTGTGTTCCGGGTGTGTCCTGATTCGAATCACCGTCCCTCGCAGTTATATGAGTACCACTAGTTCACTGAGTTGTGACGTAGTAATTACTTCCAGATGAAGTGAGATGAATCATTGTTGTTGTGAAGTTCTTAAGTTTATTGTATTACAAACCATGTATTCTATAGTTGTTGGGCTTACTAAAAGTTTTTTCTTCCACTTTGGGCATAACCACATCAGAGGAAAGTGTTTCTTGTTTGATTGTGGACTTCCGATGTGAGGGATGCCTAAGGCATATTAATCTGCTGCTATAAAACTGAAAGTAAGGCTTAACATGTAGGCGTGTCGTTATTGCAACTTATTTGTCCTATATTATTAATCCTTGCATGTAGAGTTTCATGGTTAGGAGTGTCGGTTAAGTCTTTCTGAGCCATTGTGCTCACGGTTGCATTATTAGTGTTTTGCAGGTTATATAAAATTTGCTATCAAGATGGTTGTTCGGTGAGACATCGGAGCATCACCGGAAACCCTGCCACTGCGCTCACCTTTGTTGAAGCTAGTAAAAAGCGTCCGCGGGCTGGACGTCTTCTCTTTTGCACAGTTAGGACCAAGAGTACGTGTGTATGTATATTCTGCTGCGTGTACCTACGTGGTACTTTATGTTGTAAATGTCACTATATTGAGAAATAAAAGACTTTGTATGTTTATGGTTCTTTTCGTGTATGCTGTTGGGTGCCGCATCGCATGGCACCATCCAATGTGATCCTGGAGTGTGGATCCCGGAATGGGTTCCCCACAGGCACCCCATGAAAACACACAATTCTGGACATGTACAATTCTGCCAATTTGGAACCGCTGTAATGTTCTTTCACAGGGATGAAATGAGATACCTTAGTCAGTCGATCGACTATGACCCATACCGAATCATATCCTGATTGGGTTCTAGGTAGTCCCACTATGAAGTCCATGCTTATTTCCTCCCATTTCCATTTGGGTACTTTGAGTGGTTGCAACAAGCCCGCAGGTCGTTGATGGTCTGCTTTCACCAACTGGCACGTGTCACATAAGGCAACGTGTTATGCGATATCTCATTTCATGCCATACCACCAGTACCTGCTCTTGAGATCCTGATACATCGTTGTACTACCAGGATGAATGGAGTAGTTAGAATCATGAGCTTCTCTCAGAATCAATTCACGGATCTCATTTATCTCAGGCACACATATCCTTTTTCCATGCCATATCATGCCTTGTTCACCCTCCCTAAACCTAGGAGCTTTATTCTCTTTGATGAGTCTTTTGATCTCCTAGATTTTCTCATCACTTTTCTGACCGTTGCGTATGTCCTGCTCCCGTGTGGAGTCCACTTCCATTGCGATGGCCTCACCATTATTCATGAGACATAAATTGAGTCTTACGAATTCCTCGCATAATTCCGAAGGTGTGTCATTTAATCTCAACATGTTGACATGCATCTTTCGGCTTAAAGCATCTGCCACGACGTTTGCCTTTCCCGGATGATAGTTGATACCCACATCAAAGTCGTTGATCAACTCTAACCATCACCTTTGTCTGAGGTTGAGATCTGGTTGTGTGAAAATGTACTTCAAAGTTTTATGCTCGGTATATATCTCCGTCCTCTTTCCCATTAAATAGTGCCTCCAAAGTTTCAACGCATGGACCACTACGGCTAGATCTAGGTCGTGCGCAGGATAGTTCTTCTCATGATTCCGAAGTTGCCTGGAAGCATATGCCACGACATGTACATCTTGCATGAGGACACATCCCAATTCGTGTCCAGAAGCATCACAATATACTGAATTTTTTTTTCTGCATATCTGGAATGACTAGCACTAGGGCTATTGTCAATCTTTTCTTTAATTCCTGAAAACTTGCCTCACACTCCGGTGTCCATGTGAATGTGATTCCCTTCTCTAATATCTTGCTGAGAGGCCATGAGATCTTGGAGAACCCCTCAATAAATCATCGGTAGTATCCGGCCAAGTCTAAGAAGCTCCAGATTTCCCCGATATTCTCAGAAGTCTTCCACTTTTACACATCCGCGATCTTGGTGGGGTTCACGGATATCCCTCCTTCTGAGATTATATGTCCTAAGAAGGGACTCTCTTCAGCCAAAACTCACATTTACTTAGGTTGGTATAGAGTTGGTGTTCTCGCAGTTTTTGCAACACCAATCTTAAGTGCTTCTCATGTTCCTCTTCATCTTTGGAGAAGATGAGAATGTCATCAATGAAAACCACCACATACTTGTCGAAGTACTCCATGAATACCTTGTTCATGAGGTACATGAAGTATGCCAGGGAATTGGTTAACCCGAACAGAATTACCGTGTATTCATACAGCCCGTATCGAGAGATGAAAGTTGTCTTGGGAATATTGGATAGCCTTATCTTCAGTTGGTGATATCCCGATCTAAGATGAATATTGGAAAACACACATGCCCCACTCAACTGGTCGAATAGGTCTTCAATGCGAGGCAATGGATACTTGTTTTTTGTGGCCACCTCATTAAGTGCGTGGTAGTCTACGCACAACCTTTGGGTTCCATCTTTCTTGGGTTTGAATATCACTGGAGCTCCCCAAGGTGAGGAACTAGGACGAATGTACCCTTTTTCCGTCAACTCCTGTATATGTTCTTTAGTTCTTCTAGCTGCTTGGAGTCCATCCGATAGGGCCTCTTATATATCAGGGCTGTTCCAGGCAATAGTTTGATCGCGAATTCCACTTCTCGATCTGGGTGTATACCAGGTAACTACTCAGGTAAGACATCTGGATACTCGTTTATCACCCTTGTCTCCTCAAGCTTCACTTCCACTTGATTGAGTCTTATGTCCTTCCTGGTTTCTTGGACGGCTATGAACTTAATTTTGGTGCCACTAGTATGAGTCAACTCAACCGTTCTAGTCAAACAATGGATAATGCCCTTATGTTTGGTCAGCCAGTCTATTCCCAAAATAATATCTATCTCTTGTGAGTTTATTACTATGAGGTTTGCAGAAAATACTACCCCATTGATGTATAAACTCACCCAAGGGCATACTTGTCTTGTTCTTATTCCTCCCCCTGGAGAATTTACAGCTAGCATGTGGTTCATTTGTGTTGTTGCTAGTTTATGCTTTCCAACAAATTCTTGGGCCATGAATGAATGGGTAGCACCAGAGTCAAACAAAATTGTCACAATATGTGAGTTTGCAGGAAACTTACCAATCACCACATCCGGTGCCTCTTGTGCTTCCTCCATCATCATGTGGTTCACCCTTCCATGCACAAGATTCTGCTGTTGTGGCTGCATAGGCTTCTTCTTCGGACACTTGTGGGAATAGTGTCCCACTTCACCACAGTTGAAGCACTTCAGCCCAACTTTAGGTGCCTGACCTTTGTTGTCCTGGGGTGGGTTTTGCTGTCCTTGCCCTGTCGGCCGAGGCGGAAAAGCAGGACGTGGCTGCTGCATAAGTTGGCGCTGCGGCTGTACTTGTGCTGAGGAAGGCCTGAAATTTGGGTTATAGCTCTTCTGTGCTGGGTAGGGCACCAAAGCATGGCTCACCTGTCCTGCAGGCTGTGGTGCAAGACGTGGGCGTGTGTTACTGCTCGAAGATTGACCTGGCCAGCTTATCTTTCTCTTGTGTTCATTCTCCAGAGCCTTCATCTTCCTTTCTACAATAAACGCCCTGTCCACCATCTCTTGGGAGCTAGCATATTCATTGGAGGACATGGCACATTGCATCTCCATAGTGAGCCCTTCCACAAAGCAGTCTTGCTTTTGCTCATCAGTTTCAATGTCCCTTGGAGCATAGCGGGACAGCTGGGTGAACTTGGTGAGGTATTCCCTCACTGTCATGTTGCCTTGTTTGAGGCCGAGGAACTCCTTCCTCTTGTTCTTGAGTTCTCCCGCTGGAACGTAGTGGTTGCAGAAGCTGCGGTTGAACTCCACCCAAGATATGTTCTCGGGGTCATCGTGGGCTGCTACGTAAGCAGTCCACCAGTCAGCTGCAGGTCCGTGCAGCAGGTGAGAGGCAAACAGCTCCCTCTCATGCCCTTGACATTGTATGATCTTCATCTTGTTCTCAATGGTTTTTAACCAGTCATCTGCCTCTAGAGGTTCAGCAGCACTCAACCTTGGCTGACGTGGTGCAGCTGGTGGGGGTGGAGCTTGGTGCAGGTTAGCCACCACTTGAGTCAAGTTCTGGATGAGCTGGTTCTGATTGTTGAGCATCTGGTGGATTGGGTCAGCAGCTCCTCGGCGACCACCCCTGCCCCGCCATCCAGGAATGGGATGGTTGGCGGCCTCGTTGTTGTTGTTGTCGGCACCACGACCTCTTCCTCTTCCGGCCATCTATCATGGTTAACCAAATACCAATTTAATCATTATTTATTAACTTCTTATGTAGATTGCATAGATTTAAATTTTTGAGATAATAGAATTTTAGATAACTCGAAGAAATTCACACAAACTTTCAATCCACTAATCATCACAATGTCTCATACGAAAGCAAATGCAAACATAAAGGCGAGGTTGTGGACAGGTACCCATGGCTTCCACAACTCACGCCACACACCAACCATTAACAAGCAAACTAAACAAATGGGTTCATGATGCGACTACTTGAGGAAACACTAAATTAAGGGAAATAACTCTAAACGACTCGCATCACTGTGCTAGCTCCTAAGGGTCTTCATCTTCATTGCGGCTGCCCCCTGACTGAACTCTAGGTGGGGAAGCGGCTGGTGGAGAAGTGCGAAGACGCTTGTTCGCCCTGCGGTCTGGGGAATCAGGCGTCTAGGAGTCATTGTCTGACACATAGAGTTCGTTCAGATCTCCTCTTTCCCTCGCCCTCAAGTAGACGCGAAGTGTAGCCTCAGTCTCCCTCAGGGTGTCACGTACATCATGAAGCTCCTGCTGGCACTTCTGTAGTATAATGCTGAGCATAGCTGCATCCTCCAAGCACATATCCATATGGTCGTGGGTACTTCCCTCCTGGACTGGTGGGTACTTGTACTCTGAAGAACGTACATGTACTCGGTCCTATCCAGGTGGCCACGGTTGATGTAACTCTGACAGGTGATTGCCTCCCAGGTGACATCTTTCTTATCATCGGCCTACTTTGCTCTACAAGCTGGTGAGTGATGGATCTTGAGCTACCTGTTGTCGTGGTAGATCCTCATCTCTGAGCTCCACTCTTCGCTCTCTGCGCGAATGGTCCTGGTAGAGCTGTAGTGTACTATCAGCTTGCCGGTGTTGCCAGCAGTGTGGAGTATACGTTGAAGACAACACAGCAAACTCCCTACACCTACCCCGTGAGAGTGATATGTCACAAGGTGGTTCTCTTCCCTCAAGGCAGGTGCAGCTAAAGGAACTCTTCCTCCGGCGGTCTTACGAGCGGTGCGGATCATGCAAACCATCTAAAACATAAAACATTTAAAAATCAAGTGAGATCATAAGCAAATAAATACTCTATTTTGAACAATAGTCAAGATGAGATGAATAAATAGAGGAACAAAATTAAATAACACTTTTACCCCACCCATTTGTAAAATAGTTTTTAAGAACATAATGTCCTTAAAGACGCCAGTTTCTACCTAGGTTCACGTTCCTCAGGCAACCTTGGCTCTGATGCCACTTCTGTTACACCCAATTTTTCCGAAGATCAACCAAGTCATACTCACATGTATGCCAGGATCATTTTCTCATACATGTGACAACAAATAGTGAAACATCATTAAAGTACAAGCCATGTGTTCAAATACATAAAAGTCTTACATAAAGTCTCAAAGGACAATATAATATTCATAACATACCAACAAACAAAGCAGCAGAAATATGATCTTGTGGGCTCCGTCACAGGCGTTGCCCAGGGGACTCGATGAACCTAGAACCCTTCTTCGGGACCAAAGTCTTCATTGTTGTACTCCACTTCATTTCCTTGGCCTGAGCAGCAAGTAAAACCAACGAAAAGCAAGCTTGAGTACCATTGGTATTCAACAAGTGTGGGAAAGTAACATTATGCAGGCTAGAACAGGAAAAGGCTTAACTCATGGTTAAAGCACTACGAAATAAATTCCTATCACCTTAGCTTATTAAGCTCCTATATTACTACATAAGTGAAGTAGTCCCAATCACATAACCCTTCATCAATGTCAAGCTACCATAACTTCATTTTCATTGTTAAGCTCCCCGCTTAACATCCTAAACCTCTCAATTCATCATCCTCTAATTCTGAATAAGTCCAAGCTGCTCTTGACCATGAGCACGGCTGTCATAACAGTTTTGACTCTGCAGAGTTTGCACCACTTTACCCACATGTAGTGATTTCATCCCCTGTTGCCGGGTGAACTAAGAACCTCCATTATGCCTATGGCCACGAACCACGTTCACACATCCCAAGTGTGTAGCCAGGAGATCACTACAAGGCCTTTACAAAAGGATTCCTGATGAGTATGAGCCCACTGAGGTTTCACCACTAACAACATCCAAGAGGCTCCATCCCCCACTGCAGTGGCCCCCTCTTGAGCCTTGCGATTCCTATGTTAGACCAGCTGACACCTATTCCCCGTACCATCCAAACACCCACATTACACTGGAAATACACCTAATTAATTGGCCAAACTACTCCATCTCAGCATGTGGTTGGCACGGTAAAGCTAGATTACATGTCCATGAGCCGTTCCTTAGAACCCGGGCAAGCACTAAACACGAATCCGAGTCTCGTGCACGCAGCACCAACCAAAGCATCCAACTTGCCTAGATTCCTATCTCTACGATGATTCATCATATATCATCAATAGTAAATAATCAAGGTTTCCGACTCATATCCCATCCCAATTCTAAGCATGGCTAAGCATAAACAAATAACCATGAATAAGCATACTAAATAACTCCCAACCCAGGCTACAAGGAAATATGATAATGAAAATCTAGAGAAACTTCCTATCATGGGTTTCATAATTCATATGACAATGGAAATAATTCTATCTACACATCCTATCTTGGGTGCAAAATGGTCAAGGACACTTCCTTCTTCCTTCTGCTCCGAGAATGGAAAGTCTTGATCTTGGAAGTTGAGAATCGGCTCTAGGGCTGGTTCTACTCATGCCAACATACATATAGCAAAAGAAAATAACATTCCATAAGCAATCATCCACATATACACTCATGCAAGTCCTACATACATACACATTGCTTCACTTTATTAGTTTAGCTTAAAATTATCAAGGTCTACCTATATATAAGATCCTCTTGGGTTTCTCATGGTGAAATTCTAAATTTTAACTTCATATGATGTTCCCACACATTTTTGGGGTGTAGGTGTTCATATATATATCATTTAAACTTTTCTTTTAGTGAAATTTTACACTATATGAGTTGTGTCTATGTATACCTACACTTTTTAAACATATATATATTGCTTCCAAATTTGTTATTCAGATTTTATATGTACTCCTAAAATGAATTGTCAATTCGAACTGATTTCTATATTAAATTCCTAACTTTTTAGCCATAAAACTTGCATAAAAGTATATAATCCAGCCCTAAACAGAATTTCACGTACTCTAATCATCTTTCAAATTAAAACTTTATGTTCAAAACCTTATATGAACATTTCTTAAGGGTTTATCATTTTATTCCATGTGTTCAGATTTTTTTATGCCTAAAAAATGAATTTTCAGCAATAAACAGGAACTAAATTACATTTTCAGAATTCATTTTCCATCTAAATCCGAATTTCAAACTGTTCTACAAGTTTTAAAAGGGCTAGGGTAATTTAAACTGAGTTTGCACATGTGTTTGCACCCCTACTTAAATTTAAATCATATTCAGTTGATTAAATTCCTAAATCAGATGTTCCACAGGGTTCAAATTCAAATCCTACATTGCTGCAGGGTCCACAATTGTATTTTCCACAAAATTCAGGGGTCTAACTATCAAATACAGAAAGTTTTCCCTAATTTCTATTAAGTCCAGGGCTAAATCAGTTATTTTTAGGATTTTCCAAATTTTGGAAGTCTACAGGGGGTAGGTCAGAAGAATCCGGGGTTAGATTAAAATTTCCTAGCGCTCTAGGGGGTAGTCCGAAAGTTTTCCGGCTCTTATAACGTGGGGTGATCGTGGGCCGTGTAAAGGTCCCAAAATATGCATACAAAGAAACTCTTGTTTGTACAAAGTTGGTTTCACATGTATGAAAAATGGGACTTGTTAAAAACTTTTTCCCACATGTGATAACACACATGAGGACATTCTTCACACAAGCTCAAACATTTGTTTGAAGACTTGGAACACAAGTGGGATCAAAAACCAAGTTGGGCAAAGTTTCCCATAAGTGTGAGGAAGCCAAAGTCAGATTTTGAGGATAAATTGTTCCACTCAAAAATACAAACGAGAGTAACACAAGGGTTTTCAAACTGTTGTATTAAAAACCTCATTTTCAGCAGCCAAATCAATGATCAGAGTTCACATTTGGATTCCTTAGGTCCAAATTAAGGGGTAAGCAAAGTTTCATCAATTTTTGAAAAGATTTGCTATTCATTTCTCCCAAAAGGACTTAAATTGGCAAAGAATTCAAATACACCTTTGAATTTGGATGAAATTTGCCCAACTCTCCAAATGCAACTCAATTTGCAACTTCAAACATTTGGATGGATTAATTGCCAAACTGTGGAGATGTTTGTGAGAAAAATGAGAGGGGATAAGAAGGGGGCAGTGGGACCCACATGTCATAGTGCTAATTAGACTTACACACTAAGTCTCCTCTCTGTCTTTCACTCCACCGAGGAAATTCCTCCCGGGCGACACCGAGCAGCTCGGGCCACGGTCACCGCTGCCAGCTCCTGCTGTCCCGAGGCTCACCTCGCCCTTATCTCTCACGCGTGTGGCACAACACGAATTCTTCTCTTCACAGTAGCTCGCATCGCTCTATTCTTTCTCCTTCCCGCGAGCAACGGTGCCCGCTCGGTTCTTCCGATCCCACACCACCCTCCGGTTGTCGTGGGGTCATGAGCTCCACAGCAAAAAGCTTTGTCCAAGCATGCTCTAGATCGCTAGCAGTGTCTCACCACAGCCCCATGCTCGTGTCTACCGAAAACCGGCAAAGTGTTGTTGCTCCCGTGTTGAACGGTGATGACCACGAGCTCGGTCGCCGTGGACAGCCTGAACCGAGGCAGGTCAAGCCCAAGCGAGCTTACTCAACGGCGCGCCGGTGATCCTAGCTACTCCTCCCCGAAGCTCAGTCCAAGCCGTTGCTCCTCGGAGGATAATTTTGGGAATTGCTCTCGGGCGGCCAAAACGATCCTGAGGTAAGAATTTGCGCAATTCGGCGTTGATTCTTGATGGTTGTGCTTCACACTTTGCACAGAAGTTTCCCTATAGCTAGAGCACCTCCTCCCTCGATCCTAGGTTGAGAAATTAAGGGTAGGGTGAGAATTCCACGTTTTTGCCACGGGAAAACTTCCGGGCCAAGTCGGCCGCACGGTGCCGACGGGGTTAGAGTGCTCGCTGATGGTTTTGGGGGCCAATTCTAGCGTCTACACGTTCCCCTGGTGCTCTAGAGACAAGGAATCGATCATTTGGTGGACAATTCGCCTTGCACCGGCTCGCCGGAACCCTAATCGTTGCTGACCCCGGTGCGCAAGGTTTTCCGGCGACCTATGGCCGCCGGCGAACCTCTCAACGTGTTCAGCAGGCCAAGTTATGGTGGGGCAGCGAGCAGGGGGTCGGGAGAGGGCCGGTAAGGCCGTTCCGGTGACACTCGCCGGAGGGCGCCGCCGCGCCCTCTGTTTGGCCGAAGGTTGAAGATGAACACGTGGGTCCCGCATGTCAGCGACGGATGTTTAAATCTCTGATCAGCTGCGGCGCTCGGATCACTTTGTGACAGCGCGGGAGAAACCCTGTGGCCCTGTGTGGTTTTGTCTCAGAGGGTGACATGTGGCCTGGGCCCAGCAGCTGGAATTTGAACTTTTATCTGTTTTCAGAATTCAGTTGAAAGTTTAAATAGCCACAACTTGATGTAGGAATGTCCAAAAATTGTCAAACAAATTTTGCTGGATTCCTCTCAGAGAGTACTATCCAGGGGTACAACCCAATAATTATGAAAACCCCTGGTTTTGGCTCATTAATTCATAGGAGGAAAATATTGTGGGAATTTTTCCAGGAGTTCTGTGTATTGGATAATCCCCAAATTTGGGCAGGAGATTCCACCGAAAATACTTGAGCTCCAGTAAAATTTTCAGAAGCATTGGACCTCATTTGCCTGGCCAAATGTGGTGTTAATTCCTTATGTCTCTGATAATTGGAAAATAAATAGAGTTCAATTTCAGTATTTTGTCCCAAACTTTAGAACCTCATAACTCTTGCTAGGAAGCCCCAAATTTAGTGATTCAAATTGGGTTGGATTCCAATTGAATAGCTCTGTCCAAATCTACAACCCAATTTGTATGAGACCCATTATTTAATTCTGGAAAATTCTTTAAAGCTTTTCAGCAAAAGAATTTTATAGGGAGTTTGGTTAATCCAAAAATCCTCAAATTTTGCCAGAGTATTCTTTATGGTATTAGTGAACCCCTGTAAAATTTTCAGCTCAATTGGAGTTGATTTGTTCAGGGCAATTCAGATTTGCAGATGCTGTGTTCAATTGAATACAGAAACATTTTCAGAGAATTTCCAAAACTTGGAAATTCAGTTCTGGGCAAATCTTAGCTCCAAACATGCTAGGAAAATTCATGCAAACTCTATGAGCTATAATTAAAATTGTAGTTCACTAAGTTTGGCATGAACATGGGTGTGATCTCAGAATTAATTCTTCTTTGCTTAATTGCTTAGAAAATTATTCTGAACAAACCACTCAATCAAAAGTGCTAATTTTTGGTCCAGAGGACTTTTTTGTGACAAGGAACTCACATGAAAATTCTCAGCTCCATTGGAGCTCTGGATCACCCCTGTTCTGTTTAACCTCTTTAGGTGATCAATATAGAAGAGGGGGAAAACCACTTAGCACTTAATCATGTGTTTAGATCCAAACCCAAACCACTAGCACCAGTGTCATTTTAAATTCTTAAACAGAGTTCAAGTTTTTGAAAACTTGTTATTAGAATTTGTAGCAAAGTCTTTACAATTAATCAATTGTGCATATGCATTCCGTGTAGCATCTACGTGAAGGACTTCAAGTCATTGGAGTGGAGATCAAAGGAGGGAGGCAAGAGATCAAGTCAAGTGGTCTCCACTAACTGCATATATATATATAAGTCACCTGCAAAACTAAGGCAAGCCCCGGTTTGCATCAAAACTTACAAGTTTCTATTTGTATTCACTTTATACGTCTAGCATTTTATTTATTGCATTAAGTCTAGGTGGTATGAAACTCCAAATGCATGCCCCAGAAAACCCTGGAGTATACCGTAGAGTAGGTTATGAATTGATTATAACTGCTGATCTCAGGTTAACAAAAGTGGATTAAAAGAAGCAAAAACTCGAGTGGGCAGTTTCCTACTCGTGAACCGGGATTAGGGGGGATCAATCGGAAGAGTTGGGAATTGATCCTCATAGTTGGAAATGGAGACCGGGCAGTGGATGGAAGGTCAAGGACGTGGTCCTGTGAGCCTAGTCTATGTCTGAGTCGGTTAAGGCCCGTTCTTGTGTGCGGCCCCGCTGGACAAGTTTGAGATGTGTACCGGATGCATACTGGCAATATGGGACCTAGGAAACCGATGTAACATGTTAACCTGGGTGTCGAGGCATACCTCACCGTCTGATGCCGATGCTGAAAGGATAGAGAAGTCGGCTCTACGAGGGTTTGCCGTAGAGGGACTTAATCCCAGTTGGTGGGACCGGTTCGACATTTGGGTGTCGTGTGAAAGGTTGCCACGTACGGCGTCAGTGACGGTTGCTGTGTGCAACGTCGAGTACGGGCGTACGTGTCGTGTCAGCCGGGTGTTTTTTTATTGCAATCACCGTCGCTCGCGGTAGTGAGCATACTTGTACACTGAGTCGTGATGTAGTAATAAACTGGGAAACGTTTAATATGCTTCGTGAGTAATCCTCATAATGGAGATGAGGAAAGATAAATACTGCACTAAATTTACTTTCCACCTTCGGCTAGTAGCGTCGAGGCAAAGCATTTCTTGTTTGATTGTGGAGTCTCGACGGTAATGGCGCAAGGTCTGTAAGAGTCTAGGGTAGCTCACTAAACTTACTTTCACCTCAGGCAAGTGACATCGAGATGAAGCGTTTCTTGTTTGATTGTGGAGTCTCGATGTAAATTGCGTGAGGACTATAAAAGTTGCCTAAAACTTGAAGTAAGGACTCTCCTTTAGCTCAAATTCATCGTTTGTGCAAACTTCTATAATCAGCCCTCTAATTTCATCATGTAGAGTTTCATGATTAGGGTGACGGGTCAGTCTTGCTGAGCTTTGTGCTCACAGATACTACCTAAGTTGTTTTGCAGGTAATAACTGTAGGCTGATATGTACGGGTGCCCGATGAGACTCGGAACTCCCTGAGTGGTGAACTCATGGTAACCCCTGCCGCTGCTATTATGACAGTGTTGCTAGCGAGAAGGGTCCGCGGGCTGGACACCTTCTCTGTTGCTTAGCATAGGTATGAGACGTGAGTTGTAATAGTCTTCCGCTGTAGTTTATTTTGAGAAGTATTTGTAAAATCAACACTTTGTAAGCTTCCGCTTGTTTTATGTAATATGATGCTTTATTATGTGTGCTGTTGGGTGCCGCATCGCACGGCACCACCCAATGCGATTCCCGGGCGAGGTGTCCCGTCCCCGTGAGTGATCGGGACGGCGGGGCCCTCACAGGCCGTCGGATTTAAAATGAAGTGCCGAGATTATAGCGTGAAGGGGTATCTGTTTCTGGCCGCGGGATTCAAAATGGACGGCGATCCAGTGGCCACGCCGCCTCTCTGCCGGTTAGCAGCGGTGACCGGTGGCGCTCGGCGGCGGGGAGCGGTGATCTCGCCGGAGCAATTCGGATTTTTGTCTACAAACGCTAAAACTCGGACTTCTCGGCATAATTTGGCAGAGGGAAGGTAGGGGAGCTCACCAGAGGGGTTTTCCTGATCCCTAGCTGGCCGGAGGGTGGTCGTCTGCGGCAATCAGTGGCTGTTGTCGGCAAGCTTCGTTGACAGAGCGTCTGAGTCCCGTTTCTTCTCAGTTTTCTGGTCGTCGAGGTGCACTGTAGTCCGGGGATGAAACACCGATGATCAGTTCGGGTAGAAACATGGGGATTTGAGGACTTCACCGGCGACTGGTGGCAGTTTCTTACCGAAGCTTGGCGGTGTGAGAAACCCCTTCCGGGATCCACACTCCAGGATTTACATTGGGTGGTGCCGTGCGATGCGGTACCCAACAGCATACACGAAAAGAAACCATAAACATACAAAGTCTTTTATTTCTCAATATATTGTCATTTACAACATAATGTACCATGAAGGTACACGCAGCGGAATATACATACTCACATACTCTCGGTACTAACTATGCAAAAGAGAAGACGTCCAGCCTGTGGACGCTTCTTACTAGCTTCAACAAAAGTGAATGTAGCGGCAAGGTTTCCGGTGAGTCTCCGATGTCTCACCGAACGACCATCTTTGTAGCAAATTTTATATATCCTGCAAAACACTAATAATGCAACCATGAGCACGATGGCTCAGCAAGACTTAACCGACACTCCTAAACATGAAACTCTACATGCATGGATTAATAATATAGGAAAAGGATGTTGCAATAAATACACACCTACATGTTAATCCTTACTTTCAATTGTATAGCAGCAGATTAATATGCCTTAGGCAGCCCTTACATCGGAAGTCCACAATCAAACAAGAAACACTTTCTTCCGATGTGGTTATGCCCAAACTGGAAGATAAACTTTGTGAGCTCTACAACTATAGAATACATGGTTTGCAATACAATGAACTTAAGATCTTCACAACAGCAATGATTCATCTCACATCATCTGGAAGTAATTACTACGTCACAACTTAGTGAACAAATGGTACTCATATAACCGTGAGGAACGGTGATTCAAATCAGAACACCCGGAACACACGACACATACACCCACCTCGAAAGACTCACACAAGTTCTCTTTCTTACGTTGTATGCAGCAACCATTCACCCGTCACTCCAAAGCCGAACCAGTTCTACCGACCCATTACAAGGGCCACTACCCGGAACACGTCGAAGTTGCTCCGCTAGTGGGTTTACACCTCTGACACCAACCCCCAAAGGACGGCGGTATAAGTTTGGACATGAGAGTACCCGAGTTACATCGGTTTCCTAGACCCCATAATTCCAGTATGCATCTGATACTGTTCAAACTTGCTCAACAGGGCGGCATACGCATCGGTCCTTAACCGACACAAACAGAGCTACGACAACACAGGCCCAACGTCCTGCTGCTCCTACTCTCTGCTCGGTCTCATTTCCCCTTCCAGGAATTTCATTCTCTAGAATCATACCCCGTTGAACCAAATTCCTAGCCTCGCGAGTAGCTTCCAACTACTCGACTTGTACTGATTCCTATACAACTTAAGCCTAGCAAAAGCTACACGAAGGTTACCTGTTCTACCCTTCAACTCCAAGGGTTTGTGTGTCATGCATTTGGAGCATCAATCACCCTTGACCTAATGCACAATACAAACTAGACCAATGAAGCTGATACAAAGTAAAATATAACTAAAAGTTGTTAAATGCAAACCGGGGCTTGCCTTATGTTGCTGCAGGTTTAATCCTACTTTAAAGTCAGTATCTTGGCGACGAGTAACGCCTCAACTTGCTCCTCCGAGTCGAGTCCCTCGTCGAACTCCTTCGTCGTGTTTCCTACCGATATGAATATGCACTAATTTATATTCCAAGTAAGGAATTATAAAACAAAAGTATTTTATGACTTAAGAAGGGTTCAGATCAACTAAGACTTAAGAGTTGGGTCTGGCTATGTGTTGGAACAGAGAAAAGAACATTTTAATCAGTGGATGTTTTTGAACTAAAGTTCAAAGAATTAGATAATGGACATAAGCATGAAGCTAGAATGGGTTAGCAGAAAACTGGAGAATATGACCTCAACATTCTCTGAAATTTTTCCAGCGGTTCATGATCATACAGAGGTATGGCTTGCAAAATTTCAGACAATGTTGATGTAAGATGTGGCCTAAAGAATTTTCTTAGCTATTTGGCTTCTCTGAATTCCTATGTCAACTCTAGGGTCTTGGGATACTCCACTTTTGGCTTTTTGGAAACCTGGGAGTCTTATGAGTCTATAGGACTTGGTTTCATTATTTTTGGAGTTCGCTACATAAAGATCTGTAATTTACAAGATTGGGCTAAAAGCTGGAAAAATGTTTCTGTTATTTTTCCTAATTTTCGGGGACATACAACATTGAATCATCATTTCGCCTAGCAAATATGTTCCAATGCCTCTAAAATTTTTACTGGAGTTCAAGTATATTTGGAAAAATGTTCTTCCCAAAATTGGGAATTTTCCAATAAACAGAACTCCTGTAATTAATTCCCTAAAATTTTAATTAATTGAATTATTGAGCCAAATCCGTCGATTTTCAAAGAAATTGGGATGCACCCCTAGATAGTACTCACTTAGAGGAATACAATGAAATTTGGTTGATAATTTTTGGAGGTTCCTACTAAAAGTTATGAGCATTTGAAATTAAACTAAAACTGGAAATTGAAGAAAATGTTTCAAACCTTGCGCGCGGGCCTCACCACTTGGGTTTATTCTTCCTCGCGTGTGGGCAGAGATCGGTGGCGGCGTGCGGTGGTGGGCGCCGGTGAGGTTCGCCGGACCGACGTTTCTGGTCGCCCCTAGGGACCAAACTCGCCGCTCCTTACTTTTGGACCACAGAAAACTTGTTTTTGGGTTCGGCCAAGGCTACCGGCCACCGGAAATGCATCGGCGATGAGCTGCGGCGGCGGCACAACTTTGGCAACGTGGAACTCTCGCTAGGATGGCTCAAAAGCTTTGGTTCTTCTTTCTAGAGCACCGTGGTGAAACCCTAATCATCGTCATGACCTCAAATAAGCTCCAAACGGCTGCAAACATGAGTTCATCGGCGACCTAGGGCAAAAACCTGCGGCGGCTCGAAATGTTCCAAGAACAGCGCCTAAACTTGATGAATTTCGATGGATTTTGATTCTAGAGGAGTGTGGGGAGGTCTAGAACATGTTTGTAGATCGGCACAAGCTTCGGTGGAGTGATCACTATGAATTTTTGATTTTTGGTCGGCTCGGTTCTATGAACACCGAAACAATAAACTGATAAATTCGTCCTCGGCAATGAATGAAAAGAAGAAAGGGTTGCACCGACGTGTTGAGCACCTGAGGGTGGTCATTTTCTCTGTAGAACGTCGGCCACGAGATGGCGTGTATTGTTCAGGCGCTGGGGAATCGAAACAGTCGGGCTCTGCGGGGAAGACTGTGGAGGGTGAGGGAGATGGTTCACGTGGGAAGGCAACATGCTGATCACTTCACTCGGTGTTCTCAGCCGAAGAGCAGGAGGTGGCGCTATAGAGTCTATTTTGCTGCATAGCACGGGAGGTGGTGCGCTCTCAGTGAAGAGAAACAGAGCATGTCGAAGAAAATTCAACTGTGTCTCTGTCTAGTGGGGTCCACAGCTCCTCTCCCTCTTATCCTCCCAATTCGGTTTAAAATAGCAAATAAGCTCCAAATTTGATCAAAATTGGAGGATAGGACAAAAGAAATATGAAGAACACAATGGTGCACTCAAATTTGGATTTCAGTGAAGTCAGAATTTGAAACTAAAATTTAAATTCAAATTCAAATTGCCTCCCGTTTTAATTCCAACAAATAGGAAATCCTTTCCAAATGATCTGAAAATTTGCCGGGCTTCTATTTGGTTTGTGAGAACTCAATTTGGGGATTTAAATCTCCGTGTTCGGAAATTTTGCAAGTTTGATTTAAACTTGGAGCTCGCACCGTTATATTCAAAATTTTAAACTCCCTCTCATTTCCAAGGTGTGATTGGCAGCTCCACTTGCTAGAATTTGTTTTGGGATTTCACATCCCTCCCCCTTAAAAAGAATCTCGTCCCAAGGTTCCAAAAGAAGAGATAAAGCGGTAGAGAAGGAATTACCGTATATGGGCGGACAGCAAGTCCAGATAGTTCGAACGGAGGTATTCTTCACTCTCCCATGTTGCTTTCTCCGTGGTATGATTGCTCCATAACACCTTATAGAATAGGAGCCTCCAATTCCTTGTCGACCAAGACTTTTCATCAATAATTCGGATTGGATGCTCGGTATAGGAGAGATCCAGTTGCAATGTCTCGAGATCTTCGGCACGTACAGCAATGCTATTCTTGAGACATTTCTGATGTTGGGACACGTGAAATATGTCATGCACCCCAACTAGATTTGTCGGTAGCTCAAGCCGGTAGGCTACGGGTCCACATTTCTCCGTGATAGCAAATGGACTGATGAACCGGGGAGCGAGCTTTCCTTTTACACCGAATTGATGAACTCCCTTCATTGGAGATACACAGAGATATACGTACTCTCCGACGTTGAAGTTCAGCGGTCGACGTCGCTGGTCTGCGTAGCTCTTTTGTTGAGATTGAGCAGCCTTTAAATTGGCTTGTATGACCCGAACTTGTTCTTCAGCGTCATTGACAAGGTCAATCCTGAATGTCACCCTTTCACTAGATTCGCACCAGTTCAGCGGTGTGCGACATCTCCGGACATAGAGAGCCTCATATGGTGCCACCTTGATACTCGTCTGATAGCTGTTGTTGTATGAGAATTCCGCCAACGATAAATAAGCATCCCAATTTTTACCGTGGTGGATGGCACACGCTCTCAACATATCTTCCAAGACTTGATTCACCCTCTCGGTTTGTCCATCGGTTTGAAGGTGATATGCGGAGCTTCTAAGCAATTTTGTTCCCAAAGATGCGTGCAGCTGTTCCCAGAAACGAGAAACGAACAGTGCACCACGATCTGAAACTGTTATTCTTGGAACTCCATGCAGGCATAAGATACGTGCAATATATAACTCCGCATATTTCTTGGCATTAAATCCCGCATTTACCGGTATGAAGTGTACTGATTTGGCTAATCGATCAACGACCACCCAAACTGAATCATGCTTCCGAGATGTGAGCGGTAACCCGACAATAAAATCCATACTCACATCTTCTCGCTTCCATGCCAGAATACTAAGGAGCTGTAGCAATCCATGTTTCTTCATGTGATCGGCTTTCACCCTCCGACACGTATCGCACTCGGATACGTATTTACCTATTTCTCGCTTCACCCGTGTACACCAAAACTTGTTTCTCAAATCTTGGTACATCTTGTTGCTGCCCGGATGAATAGAAAATTTTGATAAATGTGCTTCGTCTAATATTTTCTTATGAAGCTTGAAGTCCCTCGGTACGACTATACGGTTCTTGAACCATAACGTAACATTCTCATCTTTTCGGAAGCACTTTACTTCTCCTTTGTCTAGTCTCTTCCGGATATGTGCCATGCCCATATCTTTCTTTTGAGCCTCTACAATTCCATCTCGAATTGTAGGAATGAGGGCAAGATTAAACAATGACCCATAGGGAACCAAGCGCAGGCTCGGTTCTTGTTCTTCCATTGCAGCCATGGTTAAGTTTTGAACATGTGCTTTCTGACTAAGTGCGTCGGCAACCACATTCGCTTTTCTAGGATGGTAATGAATCTCTATTTCATAGTCTTTAATTAACTCTAACCATTTTAGCTGCCTCATATTTAATTCCTTTTGTGTGAAGATATACTTTAAACTTTTGTGGTCGGTGTAGAGATGGACTAAGTTTCCAAGTAAATAGTGCCTCCACATTTTTAGAGCCAGAACCACAGCAGCTAGCTCGAGGTCATGTGTCGGATAATTCTGCTCATGATTCCAAAGCTGCCTGGATCCATATGCGACCACTCTCCATTCTTGCATAAGCACGCAGTCAAGGCTGATGCCAGATGCATCGCAATAAACATCAAAAGCCTTAGTTGTATCGGGCTGCGCCAACACTGGGGCTGTTGTGAGGTGCTTTACCAATGCTTTGAACGCCTCCTCACATGATTCACTCCATACATATTTCTTGCCTTTCTTCAGAAGTTCCATCATCGGTTTAGAAATCTTGGAGAAATTCGAAATGAATGTCCGGTAGTAACCCGCTAAACTGAGAAAGCTACGGACTTCGTGGACTGATTTTGGTGAACTCCAATTCAGCACTTGAACAATTTTGCTCAGATCAACCGCAATGCCCTCCGCAGAAATAACATGTCCAAGAAATGGCACTTGGTTGATCCAAAACTCACAGCTGAATTTTGCATATAGCTTGTGACCCCGTAGGCGTTGGAGCATAATATGCAGATGTTCGGCGTGTTCTTCCTCTGATTTTGAATAGACTAAGATGTCGTCGATGAAGACCACGATGAACTTGTCCAGCTCCGTCATGAATACTGAATTCATCAAGTACATAAAATGAGCTGGAGCATTGGTGAGTCCGAATGACATGACGAGATACTCATATAACCCGTATCTCGTCGAGAATGCCGTCTTTGGTATGTCTTTCACCCGGATTTTGATCTGATGATAACTGGACCGAAGATCCATCTTTGAGAAAACCTTAGCACCCACTTGCTGATCGAAAAGCATATCGATACGTGGTAGTGGATACTTGTTCTTGATAGTTACGGTATTGAGCGGACGATAGTCCACACATAGCCTCAGAGACACGACCTGGGAACTATCGGCACCCCGAGAAGCTAGTAGTTTTCCAAGGTAAACAACCTTTCCCAAGGGGCTCGGAAAGCACGGATATGGGAGAAGCGGCCAGATGGGCGTGGGAGCAGCACCACAGCATGGAGGAAGCAAAAACACCTAAATGGTGCTGGTACTTCCACTTCATCCAAGAGGCACGTTGGTAAGAACCAAGTCGATGAAAACGCAAGATCGGGGCAGCAAGTGCTGATGATCGGGGCGGAACCTTGCGTGATCCAAGGTAAATTGGCCCCTGGCAACTCAAAAATTGAAAGCCAATTTGCCGAGCGATACTCGGGTAAGAGACACGAGGCCGGGAGCTCTAACTTGAAGACTGGGGCTAGTGCAAACAAAACCGAGAGTGTAAAAACTGATCCAGGACCTCCTATCAAATACTCTCGGTGGATATCTCCAGAAGTAAGGATAATCGTTGGACCAGGCATCACACCAGCACCTAAGGACAAGGTGCAAAGGCCGGTTGAAGTTGAACATGCACGATAACAACAACTCAGGACACCAACTTGCCAGTCCAAGACAACACCAAGATGACTCAACAGGCGGGACATAAAGCCGGAGGAGGTGAAGCAAGACACGATCAAGACAGTGGCTCCGGAAACAAATCCAGAATCTCAATGGTGTCCCACAGGGCTTAACAAAACTCAGAAAAGTCATGTATGTGAGACCTAGGTGCTGAATACATTGGCAACAGAGTGTTAAAGTGAGGTCCATGTAATGTTTTGAGCATTCACATGGTGTTTGACATGGAACGTGTTAAGCCTCTCTTTAACGTGTAGGAGAGAATACTTTGTGTTTTAGGAATGAATTCTTGATGTATTTTGGTGATTCATGTCTGTTTGAGGTGCTCACACAAGGTGTTGTTGTGTGGACTAATGAGAGTCAAGTCGTGGACTCGTGCTTGGAAGAATTGGTTGATTGTTCATGTGCAGGTGTTGCTTGATGTCAAGACATGGCTATTGGCTGTCATCCATTGAACTAGTCCTAGGTAGAATATGAGGTTCAACAACCAAGTTTGGGGCGAATTGTGTGAGTCGATCAGGGAGGTCACGCAGCATGTTTGAGTCAAGAACAGTGCATATGAAGGTATCATGGATGTTTTGGAAAGTGTTTGCACGTGTGCAAGGGGTGCATGGACGTGGTAACATTGTTCCAAGGTGTGATGAAGAGTTATGGACGATAAGAAAAGGCCGGAATGGTTCAACCGGCTGGATTACGCGCTCAGGCTGAAATTGAGGCAGTTATGGTGCGTTTATGAAATGTTTCGAGTTGGTTATGTTAGTATTTCATCTGAGGCATGAAGTTGAGTTGTTTTAGATATGTGTAGGACGTTCCTAAGGTGTTTGGACGTCTTAGAAATGCTTTTATCTGTGTATGGAAGAGTCTTAAGCAGTTATAATAAGTTTCGGTTGCATCCAAGTAGAATTATAGGAAGTCCTAGTTGGATTGGAGTTGTCTAAGGGCAGGTTATATAAGCAAGGGGGCCAGGGCTCATGGAGTACACGACTAATAGATGCTTTTTCCGGTGAGTCTCTGTGCAGCCTGACGTTTGATCGGTATTTCGATCATAACTCGTGTTTTACAGATCCAATTGCCGTGATTTTTTTGTTTTGTCTTCACAACTCAATTATATGTCATATTTCAAAATGTGACGGTCATTGCTTTCTCAGTGTTTGACTTGCACGAGTTTCTTTGCAGCGTAGCAGATCTGTTTTCAATCGCGTAGGACAGATTGATCTTTGCTCAATCTTTTGAGCATAACTTGAGTTCTACTCACTGTTTTTCACGTCATTCTTGTTGTGTTGGCTTCCTGACTCGTTTATATATTTTCTATAGCATTTTTATCACGACTGAGGTCGGGAAACCTACTCGCACACACGTGTTCTTTTAGAAAAATCAGTTTTTGTTGAGGGGTTAAGTCTTCCGCTGAATTTTTTGTTTCATCTACCATTCACCCCCCCTGTGGTAGCTGATCTTGTATCCTTCGATCCTACAGTTTACAAAGATTTAGAGCCCTGTAACATGCTGAGAAGAGAAAGGGGGAGCAAAGGGATCATAAGAGGATTGCCCAGGAAGAAGCTGGAAACGATGAAACATAAGAGGACATCCTGGGTAAGGATGAAAACCAGGTTGAAGTGAACATGGTTTTCTATCTACCAGCCAAGTTCTGCATCCCGGAGACTGAGGTGGCCAAGCTTGATCTGGAAGCCAAGAATGTTGTCTTTGAGAAGCCAGAGAAACTTGGGCAACACATGAAGCCCCTCTATATTCGAGGTCACGTTGATGGAGCACCGGTTGGGCGCATGTTGGTCAATAAAGGAGCCGGTGTAAACATCATTCCTGTAACCATGTTTGAAAATCTTCGTTACTGGGAAGATGATGTCATCAAGATAAACACAACACTAAGTGGGTTTGCAGGAGATTAGACGGAAGCCAAGGGAGTGTTGTCCGTCGAGCTCACCGTGGAAAGCAAGACCATACCTATGACATTTTTCATTGTCAACGTTTGGAGCAGGTATAACCTACTTCTTAGATGAGATTGGATACACGCTAACGGGTGTGTGCCATCCACACTACATGAGTGCCTCGTCTAATGGGTCGGCAACGAAGTGGAGATGATTGAAACTGACAACTCAGCTTATGTGCCGATGGTCAAGTCGTATGAGCTCCAACACAACGACATTAGATGTATCACAGGTTGGGACCTCACCGACTATGATTTTGTAAGTGTTGGAAGGGATGGGATTGTACCCGTGTGCATAAAGCCGACTGATATCACTCGGCTAAGCAATATAACTTGAGGATGTTAGATAAACAGGGCCATTTAACTTGGCTGCAATAGAAAACCGAGTGGATATTGTTTAGGTAAACATGATATGGGCGAACTGGTTGAGGACCTCGATGACTTGGGTAAACTTGGATATGGATTTTCTTCTATGGACAAGTTAGAAGAGGTAAACCTCGAGGAGGGATCGGCACATCGACTAAACTTCGTCAACAAAAACCTTGGATGTGCTAAAAAAAAGTGGTGAGTAAACTCCTGTGGAGCACAAACTCCTGATCAAGTTGGGTTTTAGACCTCACAAACAGCCTTTTAGACAATTTAACCTGGCCATACATGACAAGATCAAGGAAGAGGTCAATCGTCTACTCAAAGCTAATTTCATTCGACCATGTAGGTATGCCGAGTGGGTCTCGAACATTGTCCACGTAGAAAAGAAAAACACAGGGAAACTAAGGATTTGCATAGAGTTCCGAGAACTAAGCAGTGCTACACCCAAGGATGAGTACCCCATGCCCATTGCTGACGTGTTGATCAACAATGTCCCAGGGCACAAGATGATCAACTTCTTGGAGGACAATGCGGGGTACAACCAAATCTTCATGGCCGAGGAAGATACACCAAAGACAGCGTTCTGTTGCCCGAGGTTCGTGTGACTGTTTGAATGGATCATGATGACTTTTGGGTTGAATAATGTCGATGCAACATACCAGAGGGCCATGATCTTGATCTTCCATGATCTGTTGGATGATATCCTTGAGGTGTACATCGACGACCTTGTGGTTAAATCGGCTGGGTTCCAAGGACATATGGCTGATTTGAATGTGGCTTTCGATAGGATGAGAAAGTATAGGCTAAATATGAATCCTCTCAAGTAAGCATGCAGTGTGTCAGCTGGACATTTTTTGGGTTTCATCGTGCACGAGCACGGTATAGAGATAGACCCTAGGAAGGTAGAAGCTATAAAGAGAATAGGAGAGCCGACATGCAAGAAAGATGTCCATAGTCTGCTAGGCAAGATAAACTACTTAAGAAGGTTCATTGCTAACTTGGCCGACAAGATTGGATCCTTCATGCATTTGTTGAAGCTCAAACATGAACAAGAGTTCACTTGGGTAGCAGAGCAGAGGGAGGCTTCCGAGAGAATCAAGGACTACTTTATCAAACAACAAGTCTTGTGAGCTCCGAAGATGGGGCATCCTTTTAGGCTCTATGTATCTCTAGAGACCAAGTTATCAGAGCCATTCTAAGTCAAGAAATCCAAGGTAAAGAATACTCCGCATCTTACATCAGTAGAAGACTCTTAGATGACGAGAAAAGGCATGCTTTCATTGAAAAACTATGCTTATACCTCTACTACGCCTCTTCTAAGTTTCGGCATTACATTCTCCCTAGCATTTGTTTTATGACATGTCAACACGATATAGTCAAACATATGTTGCAACACCCAATTCTAAGTGGAAGGATAGGTAAATAGGCGTACTCTTTGATGGAATACGACTTGGTGTTTGAACCTCTCCGGAGTATGAAGGGACAAGTCGTAGCTGAAGTCATCGTGGATCATAATGTGCAACCCGAGGAAGTATGCTTGGTTGAGGTATGCCCCTAGAAACTCTTCTTTGATGGATCGGTTTGTGACAAAGGTCAAGGGATCAGATGCGTGCTGGTTTCACACACAAACATAACATATGAGTTCTCTGTTGGGCTAAAATTTGCGTGTACCAACAACCAAGCCGAATACGAGGCATTGTTGAATGGTTTGGAGCATCTTATCAATATGGGGGTCAAGGATGTTGAAGCTTTCGGTGATTCCAAGCTCATCATTCAACAGGTCAGTGGTGAGAGCCAGTGCTACGATGGAGCTTTGAATGATTATCGAGAATGATGCCTAGACATCATAAAAACCTTAGATACTTTCTGTGCCAAGCACATTTCTAGAGGAGACAACTGGAGAGCAAATGACTTGGCACAACAGGTATCAGGCTATGAGGTAAAAAGAGGGAAGTTTTACGTGAAGACAAGGTTGACATTGTCCAAGGATGATGGAAATATGGAGAAACGGAGTAATCGTCTGAGTTCGACGTGTTGGCAATCGAAGATTGGAGGCCAGTGTGACACGACCCCAAATGTCCTGTCGAGCCAGGATCACGCTGAGGGGTGCTGCGTTGCACAGCACCGGATAACACACGTCAAAGGTACAAAGCGGAAGCGGAATTTTATTACATAAACAAGTTATGAACATGTTTACATCAAAATAAGTTCAGTCTACACTCGCGGGCGTAGACTAAGCATCAAGTGCACGTTCAGCCCTTGAACGTGTCCTTGCTAGCACACACGCACACTAACTCTGCGGCGTGCACGACTCCCACTCGACGAGGTTCCCCTCCTGGGGTTCCGTCTCCTCTTCGGGAGTCCCTTCCTCATAGAACCCTGCAAAAGCTTCAAACACAAGCAGTGAGCACGAAGGCTCAGCAAGTCTGACCCGTCTCACCTAAACATGGAACTTCTACATGAGGGTAATGGGTTACATGAGGTAAAAATCATTTGCAAGGACTCGCCTAATTAGTAGAACCTTACTTTCAAGTTTTAGCAGCAGGTTGTGGAGAACCTTACGCTAAGGTACATGAGAGAGCCGCAATCAAACAAGAAACGCATTTCTCTCATGTCCCTTGCCCAAAGTTGAAAAGAACTTTAGTTAGCTCTAAGCTACAGCATATCATTAACAATCAATGTCCCTCTTTCAATCAGCAACATTTTAACATGTGACTAGCCTGTTCTTTCTACGTCACGGTACAGTGAACAAGTGGTACTCACTGACCGCGAGGGACGGCGATTATAATCGATTTACACCTGCAGGGTTACCCAAACAACCCGTCACGTACGCCCGTACTCGATGTTGCCTACACAACCATCACGGACACCGTACGCAACTACCTTTCACACGTTAGCCAAATGTTGAACCGGTCCAATCGTCCCGAGCAAGAGGTCTCTGCACGCGCATCTCAGTGCCGCCAGCCGATTTAAACCTCAAGCTCTCAACCTACCCTCTGAACGACCAGCTATGCCTCAACACCCAGCTACCCGAGTTACATCAGTTTCCCGGTTCCCATATAGCCGGTAGGTCTTCGGTACTGTTCTAGCTTGTTCAACAGGCCCGCACACGGCTCGGTCCTCAATCGACACAAGCGGAGCTACAGCACACAGGCCCCAAAGTCCTGCTGCCCTTACTCTCCGCTTGGTCTCATTTTCTTGCCATGTGTTTCATGTGCTAACACTACCCGAGTCGAGTGCCTCTAGCCTATGCTCGCGAGTAGTTCCAACTACTCGACTTGTACCGAATCCTACACTATCTTAGCATGGCAGTAGCTAACGGGGTTTGCAATCCTAAACCCAACCCATGGTGTTCTTGGCTATGAACTTGGGTTTCCACACAGGACTCCAATACAAAGAATAAAGTAAACAAGTATGTGCTCAAAACAATAAAAATTTGTAAAAAGGTTAATGCAAACCGGAGCTTGCCTTGCTGCTCTTGGTCGTAGGCTAGCTGCTCCTCCGGAGTAACGAAGTCTAGGACTTCGGGTTCCTCCTCGACCTTAGCGACTACATGATATAAGACATACATGTATTAATTTGAATGCATTTATATTACATTTGAATTTGTGAAGCTTATAACCTTTGCTAGACAGACCTAATGGCTGTGAAACTTTTATTGTGGCTTGGTTACAACCTAAACAGAGACTTGGTCAAGTTTTAGTTGCAGCAAAGCTCATTTGAGCCCTCCACAATTAATTATGTCCTTGACCTTAATTGGAACTCTTAGGGTGTTCTAGGAATTTTCAAGAAACAAACTATGACTTTCTGAAAACTAGATTTTCAGAGGGTTCTAATGGAGTTGGTCTCACTTAATTTGAAGGTTCCTAGCTAAAGTTATGAGCTAAACAATTTCAGAGAAAATTCTGAAAATGTTTCTGAACATTTTCTATTTTCTCTGGAACAGTTTCACTAATCACACCATTAGGTGGATCAGATGAGCTCAAATGGATCTGAAATTTTTATGGTAGTTCAGGGATATTTTGGTGAACATCCCAGCAAAATTTCAGGATTTTCCCCCACAGGATTTTCCAGTTAAAATTCAAAACAGTTTAAATTTGAGGATTTAATTCTGGAGAATTAAGGAATTTCATGAAGTGAAACTTGATTTGCTGGAAGGTACATAGAGAGCTGAATCCAGCAAAATTTGGTTCACTCAATTTGGAGCTTTCTAGCCAAAGTTATGAGGATTTGAAGTTTGAAGGAAATCTGAAAATCAGGAAAAAGTTTAAACTCGCGCGTGGGCCCAGGGGACACGCGTCGCACGCCGAGGCGACAGCACACCGCGGCCCACAATGATTTTGCGTGCCAGCACACCCGATCCCGGCCGCAGCCGTATCCCGATTCAAAATATCTCCCGCTGACAGCTGGGGTCCACCCCCTTCTTCAACCTCGTGACGCCCGCGCTCCTCCGCCGAGGGACCTCGCCGGAGAGATCGCCGCCGGCTTCTGTACAGCTCCAAACTTCTCGATTCTGGCCGCCCCTGCCTACTTTTACTCGGGGAACAGGATTCTAGGGTCAGCTGCTCATGACAATGGCCGGAGCATGGTCGGCGACGAGCCGCCACCTCGGAACGACTTTGGCCATGTCGGCTGACTTCCCTAGCACCTCAACTACTTGGGAAACCGGTCGGGGAGCACCAGTGGACCTCAGAGAAGGTCGACATGAGATCGAGGCAGCTTGGGGAAGGCCCGAAATAGGTCCTCACCGTGCGCCCGATGCCGCCCGTTCATTCCGCCATTGGTAGACCTCGAATTACGCCGGGTACAGAGGTTCTCCGGCCCAGAGTTGTGAAGGCAACTTGTGCGTTACCGTGTCTAGCTTGTGTGAAAGCGGCTTGAGGCCCTCTAATCCTTTCTAGAGCAGGAATTAAACAGAATCGTACCCGAAGGTCGTTCTGCACACAGAAAGGGGAAAAGTGGAAATTCGCCGCCGGTGAGCAACCACTCGAGCTGTGGCTCGGGGATGAGCAGCACCGGTCACCAGCGCATCCAAGGGTGCCTTGGCTCGGGCGTGACAACGCCCTGGTTGGGCTGTCCACGGGAGCCCAGGTGCGGTGGTTCCAAGTCCCGGATTTGATCTTTCGGCACAGCCGATATCAATCGGTTTCAACGGAATTCTAGCGGCGGGGAGGACGGAGGAGTTCTCTAGTACCTTGCTGGGGCTCTGGAGTGGACGGAGGGAGCTGTGATCGGCGTTCTCCAATCGATCCCGAGCTGCGGAAAAACTTCGGCCGGCGCTGAGTTCTTGCGGGGAAGAATGGCGATGCCTCGGCCGAGGAGGGGGCAGGCGCCTTAAGAAGGCTCTGCACCGCCTCACGCCCGCGCGTGGGCAAGCAGCTGCTGGCGCGGCGGCTGCCCTCGGTGGCGATCGCAGCGGCGGCTCCGCGACCCGAGTGAGAAAAGTCTCAGTCGGTTTGATCTGAGCAGTGGCTGACATGTGGGACCCACTTCCAGTTTTAACCTCTGAAATTTACTCCTAATCACTGTTGTAAACAGTGATCCCATAGTACCCCTGGTAATTCAAATTATCCACCCATGAACCATTTGAATTGATCAAAGTTCAAATTGGGTTTGGTTTGAGTGAATTTCAGCACAAGTGCAGTTTTGAATTCAAATGAAGTTTGAATTTGTCCCACTTAGCTCATGTCAAGATCAACTCCAAATGGAGTGAAAATTGATGTGTGGGCTCACAAAAATGTGCTGAGTAAGAATATGTCTCCCACTTTTAAATTCATGGGATAAAAACAGTTTGAATTTGAATATGGTTTCAAACTGCCCTCTTCCTAATTATACCCAAAATGACCTCAAAAAGGTTTTGAATTTGGGTGAAACTTGGCATGGACATCCTTAGCAAAGTGTAGGAGTTTTCATATGTCCAGCCCATCTATATCACATGTGGGAAATACCACTTTTGCAATATGTGAGTTTGTTCTCTAATGAGCATGTTGATAATTGTTACTTGCTCTTCATTTGTGTTCATCATCCTTCCTCACATGAGGTGTGTGGTGTGGTGATGAACACTGCAAATTGTAATGGGCGCCTTCTCCGGTCCGCATACTGTTTCTGTCGGGATTGAGCGGCTTTTAGGTTCGCTTGAATCAGTCGAACCTTTTCTTCCGCGTTGTTGACGAGGTCAATCCCGAAGGTAACCCTTTCGCCAGACTCACACCAGTTCAACGGTGTGCGGCATTTCCGCCCGTATAGCGCCTCGTAGGGCGCCATCTCGATGCTGGCTTGGTACCCATTGTTGTACGAGAACTCAGCTAACGGCAAGTGATCATCCCAATTCTTGCCGTGGTTGATAGCGCAAGCTCGTAGCATGTCTTCTAAGATTTGATTTACCCGCTCCGTTTGCCCATCCGTCTGCGGGTGGCAGGCTGAACTACGGATCAGCTTCGTCCCCAAGGCAGCGTGCAGCTGCTCCCAAAAACGGGACACAAATAAAGTGCCCCGGTCCGATATGATGGTACGGGGTACGCCGTATAAGCATAGGATCCGTGAGATGTACAGTTCAGCGTACTTCTTGGCGTTGTAATTTGTGTTGACCGGGATGAAATGGGCAACTTTGGTGAGCCAATCGACGATCACCCACACAGAATCATGTTTCTGCAAGGTGGTGGGTAAACCGACGATGAAGTCCATGCTCACATCCTCCCACTTCCAGGCAGGAATGCCCAGTGGTTGCAGCAGTCCCGGTTTCCGCATATGATCTGCATTCACCCTTCGACGTGTATCACACTCGGACACGTATTTTGCAACCTCGCGCTTCATCTGTGTCCACCAAAACTTTCTTCGGAGTTCTTGATACATCTTGTTGCTGCCGGGGTGAATAGAGAACTTTGATAAGTGAGCCTCATCAAAGATCTTCTTTCATAGTTCCGGGTTTCGGGGTACGACGATCCGGTCCTTGAACCATAGGACGCCGTCTCCGTCCTTCCGGAAACATTTCAACTCCCCACTGTCTACAAGTCTCCGCAAATGTGACATGCCCTTGTCATTCTTCTGGGCTGCCGCTATCTCTTCACGGATGGTGGGGATCAAAGCTAGGTTGTAGAGAGCTCCGTGTGGAATCACATGTAGTGGTGGTTCGCTCTCTTCCAACGGTGTGATGGTCAGATTATTGACGTGTGACTTGCGGCTCAGCGCATCTGCCACTACGTTTGCCTTGCCCGGATGATAATGGATCTCTATCTCGTAATCCTTTATCAGTTCTAACCATCTTCGTTGCCTCATGTTCAGCTCCTTCTGAGTGAATATGTACTTGAGGCTTTTGTGGTCGGTATATAAATGTACGAGGTTACCAAGTATGTAGTGCCTCCACATTTTTAGTGCAAGTACCACGGCAGCAAGCTCCAAATCGTGAGTTGGATAATTTTGCTCATGGTTTCTAAGCTGCCGTGACCCATACGCGACCACCCTTCGGTCTTGCATCAGCACACATCCGAGCCCAATGCCGGATGCATCGCAGTACACATCGAACGGTTTTGTTGTGTCTGGCTGCGCCAAAACCGGTGCTAATGTCAGGTGCTT
Source organism: Neostapfia colusana (assembly GCA_030760725.1). Classification (NCBI taxonomy): domain Eukaryota; kingdom Viridiplantae; phylum Streptophyta; class Magnoliopsida; order Poales; family Poaceae; genus Neostapfia; species Neostapfia colusana. Next base: position 39,332,596 of record JASWHV010000008.1, on the reverse strand, counting down.
GACTAAAGCCTTGAATGCTGCTTCACATGCTGGACTCCAAACATATTTGGTAGCCTTCTTCAGCAGCTCTGTCATTGGCTTGGCAATCTTCGAGAAGTTCGGAATGAACCTCCGATAATATCCCGCGAGTCCGAGGAAACTTCGTACCTTGTGAACAGTTCTCGGGGATTTCCAATTCAGCACTTGAGTGATCTTGCTCGGGTCCACAGCGATACCCTCCGCTGAGATGATATGCCCGAGGAAAGGCACTTGCGATATCCAAAACTCGCATTTGCTGAATTTTGCGTATAACTTGTGATCCCGCAGCCGTTGTAAGACTATACGCAGATGTTTCTTGTGATCCTCCTCCGACTTGGAATATACCAGGATGTCGTCGATGAAGACCACGACAAACTTGTCCAGCTCCGGCATGAATACCGAGTTCATCAAGTACATGAAGTGAGCTGGAGCATTGGTGAGACCGAAGGACATAACCAGGTATTCATAAAGTCCGTACCTCGTCGAGAAAGCCGTCTTCGGAATGTCCTCAGCCCTTATCTTAATCTGATGGTACCCGGATCTTAAGTCCATTTTGGAAAATATCTTTGCTTCGACCAACTGATCAAACAACATGTCGATCCGTGGCAACGGGTACTTGTTCTTGATGGTTACAGCATTTAATGGACGATAGTCCACGCAAAGCCGCAACGTCTCATCCTTCTTCTTGACAAATAATGCCGAACAGCCCCATGGCGAGGAGCTCGGCCTAATAAAACCCTTCTCCAGAAGGTCCGTGAGCTGAGTCTTCAGTTCAGCCAATTCCTTGGGCGCCATCTTGTACGGCCTTCGGGATATTGGCATGGTTCCCGATGCAAGTTCAATCTTGAACTCCACCTCTCTATCAGGCGGCATCCCCGGCAAATCGTCCGGGAATACATCAGGGAACTCTCGGACCACCGGAATATCTTCCAATCTGATGGTTGTCGCTTGATAGACACTTGGAAGTTTTATTTCTGGACTGTCCAGAAATAATGAGTGAGACTCGTGCACTTCTGAGTTCAAGTGCACGACTCGGAGGACGGTGTCTAAAACAGCGCCGTGGCGGGTTAACCACGACATCCCTAAGATGACATCGACCTTTTGTCCCTCTAAGATTATGAGAGACGTAGGGTAGACTCTACCCTCTAAGCACAATGGCGCTTTTGGGACCATCATGCTTGCTGAGATTTTCCCACCTGGTGAACAGATCACATAAGGACTATCGGTGGGTAGTATTTGCAAGCTATACTTATCAATGAAAGCTTGGCTAATGAAGCTATGCGTGGCGCCTGAATCAAATAGTACTATAGCGGGATGCTGGTAGAGTTGGAACATACCCGCAAGGATTGGCTCGCCCTCCGGCACGTCCTCAATGGCAAGCTGGTGGATGGTGCCGGGCCTAGGGTTTGCCCGCCGCGCATTAGTAGGGTTCCGGGGTTGATTCCTCCCCGGAAACTGTGGTACCACTCCGCCGCCTTGCCTCTCCGGGCAACTGCTCGCGAAGTGTCCTGGACGACCACACTTGTAACATGTGGCTGCTGCTGGTGGATTGCTCGGTGGACGAAAGCCCGGCATGCGTTGCTGAGGTACAAACGCACGCGGCATCGTCCGCTGCTGCTGTTGTTGTTGCGGTGGTACTGGCAGTGCCGGCCTGAATGCCGGTGAAGAGTACGGCCGACTGCGGAACGGCATTGACCGCCATGGTGGCTGCCAGCATGAACCTGATGGTGGGCGATTCACCATCCGAAACTTCTGAGAAGGACCACCCCCTTCTCCGCTGCTTTGCGGCGCGCTTCGCTTTCGCTCTGCCGCCGCCAACTCCTTGCCGGAGTCCTCCTGAACAATCGCAGCATCAATGATGTCGTTGAGGCTGCCGTGATTGAACATCGCCAACTTGTCCTTCAGGAGCGGGTTAAGCCCCTGGTAAAAGTGGTCCCGCCGCTTCTCGTCCGTATCTGCGTGATACGACGCGTAGAGCGCGAGATCGTTGAACGCTCTGGAGTATTCCAGCGTGTTCCGGCTCCCTTGCTGCAGGTGTAAGAATTCCTGCATCTTCCTCTCACCGTGACGGTGAACGGCACCCAACCGGGTGGCGTAGGTCCTGCAGGGACTTCGACATGGATTGTACACGTCTTGTTCCCCTCTTCGCCTTCTTCCTTGGCGAAGTACTGCGGCATCTGATTGTACCCGAAATATTGGAGCATTTGCCACAAAGCTTCCGGGTAGCCGCTACGGTCAGAACAGTGGGAAACCACCCACCCGTTCTCCAACTGTTTATCTGCTGCCATCTGTAAAAATATACTTGAGAATTGTCAAATATTTATTTAAACATTAAACCTCTGAGTTATAACATAAAACATGTCATTGAACCCATAAAACTTGGAAACATAGTTCAAATTTTAAACAAATTTGACTGCTGATCTGCTGTTCCCATGACAGCCCTGACCAGTTTCCATTTCAACCTGATTTAGGCCATGTTAAAAGCAAAACATATGTTGCAACACCCAATTCTAAGTGGAAGGATAGGTAAATAGGCGTACTCTTTGATGGAATACGACTTGGTGTTTGAACCTCTCCGGAGTATGAAGGGACAAGTCGTAGCTGAAGTCATCGTGGATCATAATGTGCAACCCGAGGAAGTATGCTTGGTTGAGGTATGCCCCTAGAAACTCTTCTTTGATGGATCGGTTTGTGACAAAGGTCAAGGGATCAGATGCGTGCTGGTTTCACACACAAACATAACATATGAGTTCTCTGTTGGGCTAAAATTTGCGTGTACCAACAACCAAGCCGAATACGAGGCATTGTTGAATGGTTTGGAGCATCTGATCAATATGGGGGTCAAGGATGTTGAAGCTTTCGGTGATTCCAAGCTCATCATTCAACAGGTCAGTGGTGAGAGCCAGTGCTACGATGGAGCTTTGAATGATTATCGAGAATGATGCCTAGACATCATAAAAACCTTAGATACTTTCTGTGCCAAGCACATTTCTAGAGGAGACAACTGGAGAGCAAATGACTTGGCACAACAGGTATCAGGCTATGAGGTAAAAAGAGGGAAGTTTTACGTGAAGACAAGGTTGACATTGTCCAAGGATGATGGAAATATGGAGAAACGGAGTAACTCGTCTGAGTTCGACGTGTTGGCAATCGAAGATTGGAGGCCAGTGTGACACGACCCCAAATGTCCTGTCGAGCCAGGATCACGCTGAGGGGTGCTGCGTTGCACAGCACCGGATAACACACGTCAAAGGTACAAAGCGGAAGCGGAATTTTATTACATAAACAAGTTATGAACATGTTTACATCAAAATAAGTTCAGTCTACACTCGTGGGCGTAGACTAAGCATCAAGTGCACGTTCAGCCCTTGAACGTGTCCTTGCTAGCACACACGCACACTAACTCTGCGGCGTGCACGACTCCCACTCGACGGGGTTCCCCTCCTGGGGTTCCGTCTCCTCTTCGGGAGTCCCTTCCTCATAGAACCCTGCAAAAGCTTCAAACACAAGCAGTGAGCACGAAGGCTCAGCAAGTCTGACCCGTCTCACCTAAACATGGAACTTCTACATGAGGGTAATGGGTTACATGAGGTAAAAATCATTTGCAAGGACTCGCCTAATTAGTAGAACCTTACTTTCAAGTTTTAGCAGCAGGTTGTGGAGAACCTTACGCTAAGGTACATGAGAGAGCCGCAATCAAACAAGAAACGCATTTCTCTCATGTCCCTTGCCCAAAGTTGAAAAGAACTTTAGTTAGCTCTAAGCTACAGCATATCATTAACAATCAATGTCCCTCTTTCAATCAGCAACATTTTAACATGTGACTAGCCTGTTCTTTCTACGTCACGGTACAGTGAACAAGTGGTACTCACTGACCGCGAGGGACGGCGATTATAATCGATTTACACCTGCAGGGTTACCCAAACAACCCGTCACGTACGCCCGTACTCGATGTTGCCTACACAACCATCACGGACACCGTACGCAACTACCTTTCACACGTTAGCCAAATGTTGAACCGGTCCAATCGTCCCGAGCAAGAGGTCTCTGCACGCGCATCTCGGTGCCGCCAGCCGATTTAAACCTCAAGCTCTCAACCTACCCTCTGAACGACCAGCTATGCCTCAACACCCAGCTGCCCGAGTTACATCAGTTTCCCGGTTCCCATATAGCCGGTAGGTCTTCGGTACTGTTCTAGCTTGTTCAACAGGCCCGCACACGGCTCGGTCCTCAATCGACACAAGCGGAGCTACAGCACACAGGCCCCAAAGTCCTGCTGCCCTTACTCTCCGCTTGGTCTCATTTTCTTGCCATGTGTTTCATGTGCTAACACTACCCGAGTCGAGTGCCTCTAGCCTATGCTCGCGAGTAGTTCCAACTACTCGACTTGTACCGAATCCTACACTATCTTAGCATGGCAGTAGCTAACGGGGTTTGCAATCCTAAACCCAACCCATGGTGTTCTTGGCTATGCACTTGGGTTTCCACACAGGACCCCAATACAAAGAATAAAGTAAACAAGTATGTGCTCAAAACAATAAAAATTTGTAAAAAGGTTAATGCAAACCGGAGCTTGCCTTGCTGCTCTTGGTCGTAGGCTAGCTGCTCCTCCGGAGTAACGAAGTCTAGGACTTCGGGTTCCTCCTCGACCTTAGCGACTACATGATATAAGACATACATGTATTAATTTGAATGCATTTATATTACATTTGAATTTGTGAAGCTTATAACCTTTGCTAGACAGACCTAATGGCTGTGAAACTTTTATTGTGGCTTGGTTACAACCTAAACAGAGACTTGGTCAAGTTTTAGTTGCAGCAAAGCTCATTTGAGCCCTCCACAATTAATTATGTCCTTGACCTTAATTGGAACTCTTAGGGTGTTCTAGGAATTTTCATGAAACAAACTATGACTTTCTGAAAACTAGATTTTCAGAGGGTTCTAATGGAGTTGGTCTCACTTAATTTGAAGGTTCCTAGCTAAAGTTATGAGCTAAACAATTTCAGAGAAAATTCTGAAAATGTTTCTGAACATTTTCTATTTTCTCTGGAACAGTTTCACTAATCACACCATTAGGTGGATCAGATGAGCTCAAATGGATCTGAAATTTTTATGGTAGTTCAGGGATATTTTGGTGAACATCCCAGCAAAATTTCAGGATTTTCCCCCACAGGATTTTCCAGTTAAAATTCAAAACAGTTTAAATTTGAGGATTTAATTCTGGAGAATTAAGGAATTTCATGAAGTGAAACTTGATTTGCTGGAAGGTACATAGAGAGCTGAATCCAGCAAAATTTGGTTCACTCAATTTGGAGCTTTCTAGCCAAAGTTATGAGGATTTGAAGTTTGAAGGAAATCTGAAAATCAGGAAAAAGTTTAAACTCGCGCGTGGGCCCAGGGGACACGCGTCGCACGCCGAGGCGACAGCACACCGCGGCCCACAATGATTTTGCGTGCCAGCACACCCGATCCCGGCCGCAGCCGGATCCCGATTCAAAATATCTCCCGCTGACAGCTGGGGTCCACCCCCTTCTTCAACCTCGCGACGCCCGCGCTCCGCCGCCGACGGACCTCGCCGGAGAGATCGCCGCCGGCTTCTGTACAGCTCCAAACTTCTCGATTCTGGCCGCCCCTGCCTACTTTTACTCGGGGAACAGGATTCTAGGGTCAGCTGCTCATGACAATGGCCGGAGCATGGTCGGCGACGAGCCGCCACCTCGGAACGACTTTGGCCATGTCGGCTGACTTCCCTAGCACCTCAACTACTTGGGAAACCGGTCGGGGAGCACCAGTGGACCTCAGAGAAGGTCGACATGAGATCGAGGCAGCTTGGGGAAGGCCCGAAATAGGTCCTCACCGTGCGCCCGATGCCGCCCGTTCATTCCGCCATTGGTAGACCTCGAATTACGCCGGGTACAGAGGTTCTCCGGCCCAGAGTTGTGAAGGCAACTTGTGCGTTACCGTGTCTAGCTTGTGTGAAAGCGGCTTGAGGCCCTCTAATCCTTTCTAGAGCAGGAATTAAACAGAATCGTACCCGAAGGTCGTTCTGCACACAGAAAGGGGAAAAGTGGAAATTCGCCGCCGGTGAGCAACCACTCGAGCTGTGGCTCGGGGATGAGCAGCACCGGTCACCAGCGCATCCAAGGGTGCCTTGGCTCGGGCGTGACAACGCCCTGGTTGGGCTGTCCACGGGAGCCCAGGTGCGGTAGTTCCAAGTCCCGGATTTGATCTTTCGGCACAGCCGATATCAATCGGTTTCAACGGAATTCTAGCGGCGGGGAGGACGGAGGAGTTCTCTAGTACCTTGCTGGGGCTCTGGAGTGGACGGAGGGAGCTGTGATCGGCGTTCTCCAATCGATCCCGAGCTGCGGAAAAACTTCGGCCGGCGCTGAGTTCTTGCGGGGAAGAACGGCGATGCCTCGGCCGAGGAGGGGGCAGGCGCCTTAAGAAGGCTCTGCACCGCCTCACGCCCGCGCGTGGGCAAGCAGCTGCTGGCGCGGCGGCTGCCCTCGGTGGCGATCGCAGCGGTGGCTCCGCGACCCGAGTGAGAAAAGTCTCAGTCGGTTTGATCTGAGCAGTGGCTGACATGTGGGACCCACTTCCAGTTTTAACCTCTGAAATTTACTCCTAATCACTGTTGTAAACAGTGATCCCATAGTACCCCTGGTAATTCAAATTATCCACCCATGAACCATTTGAATTGATCAAAGTTCAAATTGGGTTTGGTTTGAGTGAATTTCAGCACAAGTGCAGTTTTGAATTCAAATGAAGTTTGAATTTGTCCCACTTAGCTCATGTCAAGATCAACTCCAAATGGAGTGAAAATTGATGTGTGGGCTCACAAAAATGTGCTGAGTAAGAATATGTCTCCCACTTTTAAATTCATGGGATAAAAACAGTTTGAATTTGAATATGGTTTCAAACTGCCCTCTTCCTAATTATACCCAAAATGACCTCAAAAAGGTTTTGAATTTGGGTGAAACTTGGCATGGACATCCTTAGCAAAGTGTAGGAGTTTTCATATGTCCAGCCCATCTATATCACATGTGGGAAATACCACTTTTGCAATATGTGAGTTTGTTCTCTAATGAGCATGTTGATAATTGTTACTTGCTCTTCATTTGTGTTCATCATCCTTCCTCACATGAGGTGTGTGGTGTGGTGATGAACACTGCAAATTGTAATGGGCGCCTTCTCCGGTCCGCATACTGTTTCTGTCGGGATTGAGCGGCTTTTAGGTTCGCTTGAATCAGTCGAACCTTTTCTTCCGCGTTGTTGACGAGGTCAATCCCGAAGGTAACCCTTTCGCCACACTCACACCAGTTCAACGGTGTGCGGCATTTCCGCCCGTATAGCGCCTCGTAGGGCGCCATCTCGATGCTGGCTTGGTACCCATTGTTGTACGAGAACTCAGCTAATGGCAAGTGATCATCCCAATTCTTGCCGTGGTTGATAGCGCAAGCTCGTAGCATGTCTTCTAAGATTTGATTTACCCGCTCCGTTTGCCCATCCGTCTGCGGGTGGTAGGCTGAACTACGGATCAGCTTCGTCCCCAAGGCAGCGTGCAGCTGCTCCCAAAAACGGGACACAAATAAAGTGCCCCGGTCCGATATGATGGTACGGGGTACGCCGTATAAGCATAGGATCCGTGAGATGTACAGTTCAGCGTACTTCTTGGCGTTGTAATTTGTGTTGACCGGGATGAAATGGGCAACTTTGGTGAGCCAATCGACGATCACCCACACAGAATCATGTTTCTGCAAGGTGGTGGGTAAACCGACGATGAAGTCCATGCTCACATCCTCCCACTTCCAGGCAGGAATGCCCAGTGGTTGCAGCAGTCCCGGTTTCCGCATATGATCTGCATTCACCCTTCGACGTGTATCACACTCGGACACGTATTTTGCAACCTCGCGCTTCATCTGTGTCCACCAAAACTTTCTTCGGAGTTCTTGATACATCTTGTTGCTGCCGGGGTGAATAGAGAACTTTGATAAGTGAGCCTCATCAAAGATCTTCTTTCATAGTTCCGGGTTTCGGGGTACGACGATCCGGTCCTTGAACCATAGGACGCCGTCTCCGTCCTTCCGGAAACATTTCAACTCCCCACTGTCTACAAGTCTCCGCAAATGTGACATGCCCTTGTCATTCTTCTGGGCTGCCGCTATCTCTTCACGGATGGTGGGGATCAAAGCTAGGTTGTAGAGAGCTCCGTGTGGAATCACATGTAGTGGTGGTTCGCTCTCTTCCAACGGTGTGATGGTCAGATTATTGACGTGTGACTTGCGGCTCAGCGCATCTGCCACTACGTTTGCCTTGCCCGGATGATAATGGATCTCTATCTCGTAATCCTTTATCAGTTCTAACCATCTTCGTTGCCTCATGTTCAGCTCCTTCTGAGTGAATATGTACTTGAGGCTTTTGTGGTCGGTATATAAATGTACGAGGTTACCAAGTATGTAGTGCCTCCACATTTTTAGTGCAAGTACCACGGCAGCAAGCTCCAAATCGTGAGTTGGATAATTTTGCTCATGGTTTCTAAGCTGTCGTGACCCATACGCGACCACCCTTCGGTCTTGCATCAGCACACATCCGAGCCCAATGCCGGATGCATCGCAGTACACATCGAACGGTTTTGTTGTGTCTGGCTGCGCCAAAACCGGTGCTAATGTCAGGTGCTTGACTAAAGCCTTGAATGCTGCTTCACATGCTGGACTCCAAACATATTTGGTAGCCTTCTTCAGCAGCTCTGTCATTGGCTTGGCAATCTTCGAGAAGTTCGGAATGAACCTCCGATAATATCCCGCGAGTCCGAGGAAACTTCGTACCTTGTGAACAGTTCTCGGGGATTTCCAATTCAGCACTTGAGTGATCTTGCTCGGGTCCACAGCGATACCCTCCGCTGAGATGATATGCCCGAGGAAAGGCACTTGCGATATCCAAAACTCGCATTTGCTGAATTTTGCGTATAACTTGTGATCCAACAGCCGTTGTAAGACTATACGCAGATGTTTCTTGTGATCTTCCTCCGACTTGGAATATACCAGGATGTCGTCGATGAAGACCACGACAAACTTGTCCAGCTCCGGCATGAATACCGAGTTCATCAAGTACATGAAGTGAGCTGGAGCATTGGTGAGACCGAAGGACATAACCAGGTATTCATAAAGTCCGTACCTCGTCGAGAAAGCCGTCTTCGGAATGTCCTCAGCCCTTATCTTAATCTGATGGTACCCGGATCTTAAGTCCATTTTGGAAAATATCTTTGCTTCGACCAACTGATCAAACAACATGTCGATCCGTGGCAACGGGTACTTGTTCTTGATGGTTACGGCATTTAATGGACGATAGTCCACGCAAAGCCGCAACGTCTCATCCTTCTTCTTGACAAATAATGCCGAACAGCCCCATGGCGAGGAGCTCGGCCTAATAAAACCCTTCTCCAGAAGGTCCGTGAGCTGAGTCTTCAGTTCAGCCAATTCCTTGGGCGCCATCTTGTACGGCCTTCGGGATATTGGCATGGTTCCCGGTGCAAGTTCAATCTTGAACTCCACCTCTTTATCAGGCGGCATCCCCGGCAAATCGTCCGGGAATACATCAGGGAACTCTCGGACCACCGGAATATCTTCCAATCTGATGGTTGTCGCTTGATAGACACTTGGAAGTTTTATTTCTGGACTGTCCAGAAATAATGAGTGAGACTCGTGCACTTCTGAGTTCAAGTGCACGACTCGGAGGACGGTGTCTAAAACAGCGCCGTGGCGGGTTAACCACGACATCCCTAAGATGACATCGACCTTTTGTCCCTCTAAGATTATGAGAGACGTAGGGTAGACTCTACCCTCTAAGCACAATGGCGCTTTTGGGACCATCATGCTTGCTGAGATTTTCCCACCTGGTGAACAGATCACATAAGGACTATCGGTGGGTAGTATTTGCAAGCTATACTTATCAATGAAAGCTTGGCTAATGAAGCTATGCGTGGCGCCTGAATCAAATAGTACTATAGCGGGATGCTGGTAGAGTTGGAACATACCCGCAAGGATTGGCTCGCCCTCCGGCACGTCCTCAATGGCAAGCTGGTGGATGGTGCCGGGCCTAGGGTTTGCCCGTCGCGCATTAGTAGGGTTCCGGGGTTGATTCCTCCCCGGAAACTGTGGTACCACTCCGCCGCCTTGCCTCTCCGGGCAACTGCTCGCGAAGTGTCCTGGACGACCACACTTGTAACATGTGGCCGCTGCTGGTGGATTGCTCGGTGGACGAAAGCCCGGCATGCGTTGCTGAGGTACAAACGCACGCGGCATCGTCCGCTGCTGCTGTTGTTGTTGCGGTGGTACTGGCAGTGCCGGCCTGAATGCCGGTGAAGAGTACGGCCGACTGCGGAACGGCATTGACCGCCGTGGTGGCTGCCAGCATGAACCTGATGGTGGGCGATTCACCATCCGAAACTTCTGAGAAGGACCACCCCCTTCTCCGCTGCTTTGCGGCGCGCTTCGCTTTCGCTCTGCCGCCGCCAACTCCTTGCCGGAGTCCTCCTGAACAATCGCAGCATCAATGATGTCGTTGAGGCTGCCGTGATTGAACATCGCCAACTTGTCCTTCAGGAGCGGGTTAAGCCCCTGGTAAAAGTGGTCCCGCCGCTTCTCGTCCGTATCTGCGTGATACGACGCGTAGAGCGCGAGATCGTTGAACGCTCTGGAGTATTCCAGCGTGTTCCGGCTCCCTTGCTGCAGGTGTAAGAATTCCTGCATCTTCCTCTCACCGTGACGGTGAACGGCACCCAACCGGGTGGCGTAGGTCCTGCAGGGACTTCGACATGGATTGTACACGTCTTGTTCCCCTCTTCGCCTTCTTCCTTGGCGAAGTACTGCGGCATCTGATTGTACCCGAAATATTGGAGCATTTGCCACAAAGCTTCCGGGTAGCCGCTACGGTCAGAACAGTGGGAAACCACCCACCCGTTCTCCAACTGTTTATCTGCTGCCATCTGTAAAAATATATTTGAGAATTGTCAAATATTTATTTAAACATTAAACCTCTGAGTTATAACATAAAACATGTCATTGAACCCATAAAACTTGGAAACATAGTTCAAATTTTAAACAAATTTGACTGCTGATCTGCTGTTCCCATGACAGCCCTGACCAGTTTCCATTTCAACCTGATTTAGGCCATGTTAAATGCAAAACTAATTCTGGAGCTCAACATCAAAGTTAAAGCTAACTTCAATAGCTTTCCAGAAAGTATTTGCTTGGCCTAAGATCTGTCCTGGTTCAAAAGGTATGAGATGTTAAAGTTAACAGAATTTCTGGAACAATTGGACAGCACCTCCCTGCCTTAGGTGCTGATTTGATCCAAGAATCCCAGTTACTTCTGTTCCTAACTCTGACAAAACTTTCTGTTACAAAGTTGTAACCCATCTCATAAGCTTTCCAGAACTACCTCATTTTCTATTTTTGGATTTTTATGCAGGAAGTTATGCTTAATTTACAGAGAGTCTACAGAGAGTCTTTACTCTGTCCTGTTTTCTGGACAGTTTCAACTCTACTGCATTTTTCGAGTGGTTAAGGGATGAAACACCTCTGGAACTCAACAGAAAAGTTGTAAAGCTCTTCCAAATATTTCCAGACATGTATCATATGACCCCAACCTCGAAATAACTCAACCTATAACCTCTGATTAACTTCAGACTTGATTCAGCTGAAAACAGAGTGCTCTGTCCTTAACAACCTATAAGTTGAAAACTTGTTAACTTTGAATATCCTGTTCAAGGGAAGGAGTTACATCAAGTTTTACTACTTTGGATCCAAACTTTCAAGTTTTAAATGAATTTGTTCATTAAGTTGGGTGTGACATCGATGCGTCACCAGATTATGTCGGTACTACGTCCTCACAAAGAAAAACCTATACCGGACTTAGCCGGCTTTGTTATTTCAGTGGCACTAAACGTCACTCGCACACGGAAGCTACACGTCTACCGTTTCGTGGTCAGGCTACCTGCAGAAACTCAAACAATCATCAGACTCGGCTGCACACCGAGCCCGGAATCCATACAGTTCGTACACCCGGCCGTCATCACTCGCCCGGATGTTCTCAAGCCAAACACGCCTTGAGTTACGTGTTCACGTTTCAGACCACGTGACGGGGTCTCCCAAGTTGCACCACGCACGCCAGGGACAGACGTTGCTCGAATACCCCAAACGACATGAAGAGTCATAGAGGATATCAAAGCGAGTCGGGTTACCTGCCACCCGTGGGGCTCCACCCTTCAGCTTGTGCGCACTGGTGGACAGCACTTACGTGCACCCCCCAAGACATGAACGTCCCGAGATGCACGATTTTCCAACATAACAAATAGGTTAATATGCCACTTTCTATATGCTAATAACATCCTTATACGGGCTACTAACTCATTCCTCACTGGATTTTTGAAAAAGAAGACATTTGTACTGTGTTAAACCTCAAGCGAGCTCTGATACCAGCGCTGACACGACCCCAAAGGTCCTGTCGAGCCAGGATCACGCTGAGGGGTGCTGCGTTGCACAGCACCGGATAACACACGTCAAAGGTACAAAGCGGAAGCGGAATTTTATTACATAAACAAGTTATGAACATGTTTACATCAAAATAAGTTCAGTCTACACCCGCGGGCGTAGACTAAGCATCAAGTGCACGTTCAGCCCTTGAACGTGTCCTTGCTAGCACACACGCACACTAACTCTGCGGTGTGCACGACTCCCACTCGACGGGGTTCCCCTCCTGGGGTTCCGTCTCCTCTTCGGGAGTCCCTTCCTCATAGAACCCTGCAAAAGCTTCAGACACAAGCAGTGAGCACGAAGGCTCAGCAAGTCTGACCCGTCTCACCTAAACATGGAACTTCTACATGAGGGTAATGGGTTACATGAGGTAAAAATCATTTGCAAGGACTCGCCTAATTAGTAGAACCTTACTTTCAAGTTTTAGCAGCAGGTTGTGGAGAACCTTACGCTAAGGTACATGAGAGAGCCGCAATCAAACAAGGAACGCATTTCTCTCATGTCCCTTGCCCAAAGTTGAAAAGAACTTTAGTTAGCTCTAAGCTACAGCATATCATTAACAATCAATGTCCCTCTTTCAATCAGCAACATTTTAACATGTGACTAGCCTGTTCTTTCTACGTCACGGTACAGTGAACAAGTGGTACTCACTGACCACGAGGGACGGCGATTATAATCGATTTACACCTGCAGGGTTACCCGAACAACCCGTCACGTACGCCTGTACTCGATGTTGCCTACACAACCATCACGGACGCCGTACGCAACTACCTTTCACCCGTTAGCCAAATGTTGAACCGGTCCAATCGTCCCGAGCAAGAGGTCTCTGCACGCGCATCTCAGTGCCGCCAGCCGATTTACACCTCAAGCTCTCAACCTACCCTCTGAACGACCAGCTATGCCTCAACACCCAGCTACCCGAGTTACATCAGTTTCCCGGTTCCCATATAGCCGGTAGGTCTTCGGTACTGTTCTAGCTTGTTCAACAGGCCCGCACACGGCTCGGTCCTCAATCGACACAAGCGGAGCTACAGCTCACAGGCCCCAAAGTCCTGCTGCCCTTACTCTCCGCTTGGTCTCATTTTCTTGCCATGTATTTCATGTGCTAACACTACCCGAGTCGAGTGCCTCTAGCCTATGCTCGCGAGTAGTTCTAACTACTTGACTTGTACCGAATCCTACACTATCTTAGCATGGCAGTAGCTAACGGGGTTTGCAATCCTAAACCCAACCCATGGTGTTCTTGGCTATGCACTTGGGTTTCCACACAGGACTCCAATACAAAGAATAATGTAAACAAGTATGTGCTCAAAACAATAAAAATTTGTAAAAAGGTTAATGCAAACCGGAGCTTGCCTTGCTGCTCTTGGTCGTAGGCTAGCTCCTCCTCCGGAGTAACGAAGTCTAGGACTTCGGGTTCCTCCTCGACCTTAGCGACTACATGATATAAGACATACATGTATTAATTTGAATGCATTTATATTAAATTTGAATTTGTGAAGCTTATAACCTTTGCTAGAAAGACCTAATGACTGTGAAACTTTTATTGTGGCTTGGTTACAACCTAAACAGAGACTTGGTCAAGTTTTAGTTGCAGCAAAGCTCAGAGCCCTCCACAATTAATTATGTCCTTGACCTTAATAGAACTCTTAGGGTGTTCTAGGAATTTTCATGAAACAAACTATGACTTTCTGAAAACTAGATTTTCAGAGGATTCTAATGGAGTTGGTCTCACTTAATTTGAAGGTTCCTAGCTAAAGTTATGAGCTAAACAATTTCAGAGAAAATTCTGAAAATGTTTCTGAACATTTTCTATTTTCTCTGGAACAGTTTCACTAACCACACCATTAGGTGGATCAGATGAGATCAAATGGATCTGAAATTTTTATGGTAGTTCAGGGATATTTTGGAACATCCCAGCAAAGTTTCAGGATTTTCCCCCACAGGATTTTCCAGTTAAAATTCTAAACAGTTTAAACTTTGAGGATTTAATTCTGCAGAATTAAGGAATTTCATGAAGTGAAACTTGATTTGCTGGAAGGTACTCAGAGAGCTGAATCCAGCAAAATTTGGTTCACTCAATTTGGAGCTTTCTAGCCAAAGTTATGAGGATTTGAAGTTTGAAGGAAATCTGAAAATCGGGGAAAAGTTTAAACTCGCGCGTGGGCCCAGGGAACACGCGTCGCACGTCGAGGCGACAGCACACCGCGGCCCACAATGATTTTGCGCGCCAGCACACCCGATCCCGGCCGCAGCCGGATCCCGATTCAAAATATCTCCCGCTGACAGCTGGGGTCCACCCCCTTCTTCAACCTCGCGACGCCCGCGCTCCGCCGCCGAGGGATCTCGCCGGAGAGCTCGCCGCCGGCTTCTGTACAGCTCCAAACTTCTCGATTCTGGCCGCCCCTGCCTACTTTTACTCGGGGAATAGGATTCTAGGGTCAGCTGCTCATGACAATGGCCGGAGCATGGTCGGCGACGAGCCGCCACCTCGGAACAACTTCGGCCATGTCGGCTGACTTCCCTAGCACCTCAACTACTTGGGAAACCGGTCGGGGAGCACCAGTGGACCTCAGAGAAGGTCGACATGAGCTCGAGGCAGCTCGGGGAAGGCCCGAAATAGGTCCTCACCGTGCGCCCGATGCCGCCCGTTCATTCCGCCATTGGTAGACCTCGAATTACGCCGGGTACAGAGGTTCTCCGGCCCAGAGTTGTGAAGGCAACTTGTGCGTTACCGTGTCTAGCTTGTGTGAAAGTGGCTTGAGGCCCTCTAATCCTTTCTAGAGCAGGAATTAAACAGAATCGTACCCGAAGGTCGTTCTGCACACAGAAAGGGGAAAAGTGGAAATTCGCCGCCGGTGAGCAACCACTCGAGCTGTGGCTCGGGGATGAGCAGCACCGGTCACCAGCGCGTCCAAGGGTGCCTTGGCTCGGGCGTGACAACGCCCTGGTTGGGCTGTCCACGAGAGCCCGAGGTGCGGCGGTTCCAAGTCCCGAATTTGATCTTTCGGCACAGCCGATATCAATCGGTTTCAACGGAATTCTAGCAGCGGGGAGGACGGAGGAGTTCTCTAGTACCTTGCTGGGGCTCTGGAGTGTAAGGGCCTCAGTTTTTGACACTCATTTGCAGTGTTCATCACCACACCACACACCTCATTTGAGGAAAAATGATGAACACAAATAAAGAGCAAGTAACAATTATCAACATGCTCATTAGGGAACAAACTCACACATTGCAAAAGTGGTACTTCCCACATGTGATATAGATGGGCTGGACATATGAAAACTCCTACACTTTGCCAAGGATGTCCATGCCAAGTTTCACCCAAATTCAAAACATTTTTGAGGTCATCTTGGGTGTAGATAGGAAAGGGGCAGTTTGAAAACATATTCAAATTCAAACTGTTTTCACCCACTGAATTTAAAAGTGGAAGGCATATTCTTGCTCAGCACATTTTTGTGAGCTCACACACCAATTTTCACTCCATTTGGAGTTGATCTTGACATGAGCTAAGGGGGAGAAATTCAAACTTTATTTGAATTTCAAACTGCACTTGTGCTGAAATTCATTCAAACCAAACCTCATTTGAACTTTGATCAATTCAAATGGCTCTTGGGTGAATAATTTGAATTGCCAAGGGTAGAATAGGGTTCACTGTTTACCACAGCTGTTAGGAATAAATTTCAGAGGTTAAAAGAGGAGTGGGACCCACATGTCAGCCTCAGCCTCAAAGCAAACCGACTGAACCACAGTTCAGTCGGTTCCCGGCAGCTGTGCGCGCGCGCCACCGAAGGGGGCAGCCGGCGCCAGCTCCTGCTGCGTGCCCCAAGCCGGAGACCGGCCGACCGGCCTATTTATTCCCTCCCCGGCGTGCTTCAGTCGCCATTCCCCGAGCTGCCGACGTGCACGATCCATTTCTCCACTGCCATCACCGGCGCTCGAGTTCCTGCTTGATCAAGCCGATCGCAGCTCCCTCTTTCCATTCCAAGGTCCCAGCAAGGTACTAGCAACCATCCTCCATCTTTCCCATTGATAGAAATCGATTGAAACCGAGTGATATCGGCTGTGCCGAAAGATCAAACTCGGAACTGGAAACCGCCGCACCTCGGGCTCTCGTGGACAGCCCAACCTGGGCGTTGTCACGCCCGAGCCAAGGCACCCTTGGACGCGCAAGTGATCGGTGCTGCTCATCCCCGAGCCACAGCTCGAGTGGTTGCTCACCGGCGGCGAATTTCCACTTTTCCCCTTTCTGTGTACAGAACGACCTTCGGGTACGATTCTGTTTAATTCGTGCTCTAGAAAGGATTAGAGGGCCTCAGGCCACTCCCACACGAGCTAGACACGGTGACGCACAAGTTGCCTTCACAACTCTGGGCCGGAGAACCTCTGTGCCCGGCGTAATTCAAGGTCTACTAATGGCGGAACGAACGGGGGTTATCGGGCGCACGGTGAGGACCTATTTCGAGCCTTCCCCGAGCTGCCCCGAGTTCATGTCGACCTTCTCTGAGGTCCACTGATGCTCCCCGACCGGTTTCCCAAGTAGCTGAGGCACTAGGAGCATCAGCCGACATGGCCGAAGTCGTTCCGATATGGCGGCTCGTCGCCGACCATGCTCCGGCCGTTGTCATGAGCAGCTGACCCTCGGATCATGTTCCCCAAGTAAAAGTAGGCAGGGGCGGCCAGAATCAAGAAGTTTGAAGCTGTACAGCAGCCGGCGGCGAGCTCTCCGGCGAAGTCCCTCGGCGGCGGAGCGCGGGTGTCGCGAGGTTGAAGAAGGGGGTGGACCCCAGCTGTCAGCGGCCGATATTTTGAATCGGGATCCGGCTGCGGCCGGGATCGGGTGTGCTGGCGCGCAAAAGCCTTGTGGGCCGCGGTGTGTTGTCGCTTCGGCGTGCGACGCGTGTCCCCTGGGCCCACGCGCGAGTTTAAACTTTTCCCCGATTTTCAGATTTCCTTCAAACTTCAAATCCTTATAACTTTGGCTAGAAAGCTCCAAATTGAGTGAACCAAATTTTGCTGGATTCAGCTCTTTGAGTACTTTCCAGAAAATCAAGTGTCACTTCATGAGATTCCTTAATTCTCCAGAATTAATTCCTTAAAGTTTAAACTGTTAGGAATTTTAACTGGAGAATCATTTGGAGGAAAATCCTGAAATTTTGCTGAGATGTTCACCAAAATATCCTTGAACTACCATAAAAATTTCAGATCCATTTGAGCTCATTTAGTCCACCTAATGGTGTGATTAGTAAAACTGTTCCAGAGAAAATAGAAAATGTTCAGAAACATTTTCAGAATTTTCTCTGAAATTGTTTAGCTCATATCTTTAGTTAGAGACTTCCAAATTAAGTGAGACCAATTCCATTAGAACCCTCTGAAAATCTAGTTTTCAGAAAGTCATAGTTTGTTTCATGAAAATACCTAGAACACCCTAAAAGCCTTTAATTAAGGTCAAGGACATAATTATTTGTGGAGGGCTCAAATGAGCTTTGCTGCAACTAAAACTTGACCAAGTCTCTGTTTAGGTTGTAACCAAGCCACAGTAAAAGTTTCACAGTCATTAGGTCTATCTAGTAAAGGTTATAGACTTCACAACTTCAAAGTTAATACAAAAGCATTTAATTAATACATACATTGTTCTTATCATGTAGTCGCTAAGGTCGAGGAGGAACCCGAAGTCCTAGACTTCGTTACTCCGGAGGAACAGCTAGCCTACGACCAAGAGCAGCAAGGCAAGCCCCGGTTTGCATTAACCCTTTTACAAATGTTTATTGTTTTGAGTACATCTTTGAATATTGTTCTTTGCATTAGAGTCTTGATTGGAAACCAACTGCACAGCCAAGAAAACCATGGGTTGGGTTTAGGAGGGAAAACCTCGTTAGCCACTGCATGGCTAGGATAGAGTAGGATTCGGTACAAGTCGAGTAGTTGGAACTACTCGCGAGAATAGGCTAGAGGCACATTGCTCGGGTAGAGGTAGCACATGAAACACATGGCAAGAAAATGAGACCGAGCGGAGAGTAAGGGCAGCAGGACTTTGGGGCCTGTGTGCTGTAGCTCCGCTTGTGTCGATTGAGGACCGAGCCGTGTGCGGGCCTGTTGAACAAGCTAGAACAGTACCGAAGACCTACCGGCTATATGGGAACCGGGAAACTGATGTAACTCGGGTAGCTGGGTGTTGAGGCATTGCCCGTCGTTCAGAGGGTAGGTTGAGAGCTCGAGGTGTAAATCGGCTGGCGGCACGGAGATGCGCGTGCAGAGACCTCTTGCTCGGGACGATGGGACCGGTTCAATATTTGGCTAACGGGTGAAAGGTAGTCGCGTACGGCGTCCGTGATGGTTGTTGTAGGCAACATCGAGTACGGGCGTACGTGACGGGTTGTTCGGGTAACCCTGCAGGTGTAAATCGATTATAATCGCCGTCCCTCGCGGTCAGTGAGTACCACTTGTTCACTGTACCGTGACGTAGAAAGAACAGGCTAGTTACATGTTAAAATGTTGCTGATTGAAAGTTGGATATTGATTGTTAATGATATGTTGTAGCTTAGTGCTAACTAAAGTTCTTTTCAACTTTGGGCAAAGTACATGAGAGAAATGCGTTTCTTGTTTGATTGCGGCTCTCTCATGTGCCTTAGCGTAAAGTTCTCCACAACCTGCTGCTAAAACTTGAAAGTAAGGTTCTACTAATTAGGCGAGTCCTTGCAAATGATTTTTACCTCATGCAACCCATCACCCTCATGTAGAAGTTTCATGTTTAGGTGAGACGGGTCAGACTTGCTGAGCCTTCGTGCTCACTGCTTGTGTTTGAAGCTTTTGCAGGGTTCTATGAGGAAGGGACTCCCGAAGAGGAGACGGAACCCCAGGAGGGGAACCCCGTCGAGTGGGAGTCGTGCACGCCGCAGAGTTAGTGTGCGAGTGTGCTAGCAAGGACACGTTCGAGGGCTGAACGTGCACTTGATGCTTAGTCTACGCCCGCGAGTGTGGACTAAACTTATTTTGATGTAAACATGTTAATAAACTTGTTTATGTAATAAAGCTTCCGCTTCCGCTTTGTACCTTTGACGTGTGTTATACGGTGTTGTGCAACGCAGCACCCCTCAGCGTGATCCTGGCTCGACAGGACCAGTGGGGTCGTGTCAGCGTGGTATCAGAGCTCGCTTGAGGTTTAACACAGTACAAAGGTCTTCTTTTTCAAAAATCCAGTGAGGAACGAGTTAGTAGCCCGTATAAGGATGTTATTAGCATATAGAAAGTGGCATATTAACCTATTTGTTATGTCGGAAAATCGTGCATCTCGGGACGTTCATGTCTTGGGGGGTGCACGTAAGCGCTGTCCACCAGTGCGCACAAGCTGAAGGGTGGAGCCCCACGGGTGGCAGGTAACCCGACCCGCTTTGATATCCTCTACGACTCTTCATGTCGTTTGGGGTATTCGAGCAACGTCTGTCCCTGGCGTGCGTGGTGCAACATGGGAGACCCCGTCACGTGGTCTGAAACGTGAACACGTAACTCAAGGCGTGTTTGGCTTGAGAACATCCGGGCGAGTGATGACGGCCGGGTGTACAAACTGTATGGATTCCGGGCTCGGTGTGCAGCCGAGTCTGATGATTGTTTGAGTTTCTGCAGGTAGCCTTACCACGAAACGGTAGACGTGTAGCATCCGTGTGCGAGTGACGAGTAGTGCCACTGAACTAACGAAGCCGGCTAAATCCGGTATAGGTTTTTCCTTTGTGAGGACGTAGTACCGACATAATCTGGTGACGCCTCGACGTCACACCCAACTAAATGAACAACTTCATTTAAAAACTTGAAGGTTTTGATCCAATGTAGTAAAACTTGATGTAACTCCTTCCCTTGAACAGGATATTCAAAGTTAATAAATTTTCAACTTATAGGATGTTAAGGACAGAGCACTCTGTTTTCAGCTAAATCAAGGCTGAAGTTAATCAGAGGTTAGAGGTTGAGTTCTTTCGAGGTTGGGGTCGTATGATACATTTCTGGAAAGCTTTGGAGGAGCTTTACAACTTTTCTGTTGAGTTCCAGAGGTGTTTCATCCCTTAACCACTCGAAAAATGCAGTAGAGTTGAAACTGTCCAGAAAACAGGACGGAGCAAAGACTCTCTGTAGACTCTCTGTAAATTAAGCATAACTTCCTGCATAAAAATCCAAAAATAGAAAATGAGGTGGTTCTGGGAAGCTTATGAGATGGGTTACAACTTTGTAACAAAAAGTTTTGTCAGATTAGGAACAGAATTAACTGGAATTCTTGGATCAAATCAGTACCTAAGGCAGGGAGGTGCTGTCCAATTGTTCCCAGAAATTCTGTTAACTTTGACATCTCATAACTTTTGAACCAGAGCAGATCTTAGGCCAACCAAATACTTTCTGGAAAGCTATTGAAGTTAACTTTAACTTTGATGTTGAGCTCCAGGACTGGTTTTGCTTTTAACCTGGCCTAAATCAGATTGATATGGAAACTGGTCAGGGCTGTCATGGGAACAGCAGATCAGCAGTCAAATTTGTTTAAAAATTTGAACTATGTTTCCAAGTGTTAAGGGTTCAATGACATATCTTATGTTATAACTCAATGGTTTACTGTTTAAATAAATATTTGACATTTCTCAAATATATTTTTACAGATGGCAGCAGATAAACGGTTGGAGAACGGGTGGGTAGTTTCCCACTGCTCTGACCGTAGCGGCTACCCGGGAGCATTGTGGCTAATGCTCCAATATTTCGGGTACAACCAGATGCCACAATACTTCGCCAAGGAAGAAGGCGAAGAGGGGAACAAGACGTGGACGATCCATGTCGAGGTTCCTGCAGGGCCTACGCCACCCGGTTGGGTGCCATTCACCGTCACGGTGAGAGGAAGACAACCGGAAGGGATGTGGCAAGTGGCAGCCCGTGACACTATGTCACGTTTCTGCCAACTACACGTACAGGCTATGGAGGGAACTCCATACGCACTCGTTCCGGTGGAGGGACGAGCTCAGCATGTGTGGGAAGAGAGGTACCTAGAGGCAACAAACCCGAGTTGCCCAAGGTACAACCCCGCGGAGGCAAATCTCAGCCTCCAAATGAGGGCGGGAAACGCTGTGATGGACAGCCAAGCTGTTCATACGGAGCATCTCGCCACCAAGCTCAAGGAGAGCACAAGCCGTGGAGATCATTTTGAGAGTGCTCACAGTGCACTCCGCAATGTGCTCCTTCCGACGATCAAGCGACTGAATGAACAACACAATCAGTTGCGTCGTCTGAAGAAGGCAAAGAAGAAGAGCCGTGTTGACATTGCGGCGTTGCAAGAGCTGGTGCAGACCCTAACCCAGCAGAATGAGGACCTTGCTCAAGAGCGGGACGACGCTATTGAGGAAGGACAAGGCTGGGAAGAGGACTACAACCAGGCTATGGACGAGGTGCATGCATTGCAGGACCTCGTGCCCCCGGTATTGGGCGTACCGGTAGTCTTGGGTCTTCCAGCCATGGGAGAACCTGGAATGGGAGAAGAGGTGGTAGACCCCGAGCCACCAGCAGAGGTACCGGAGGAGGACGACCCACAGGAGGTCGAGTTCTACTCCGAGTAGGGGGTTACGGT
The DNA here is from genome assembly GCA_030760725.1 of Neostapfia colusana. NCBI lineage: Eukaryota > Viridiplantae > Streptophyta > Magnoliopsida > Poales > Poaceae > Neostapfia > Neostapfia colusana. Next base: position 39,310,449 of record JASWHV010000008.1, on the reverse strand, counting down.
TGCCAAGTAGGGCAGCTAGGGTAGCGTAACCCAACTTTTGTAATCGGTGACATGTCGTGTAGACAGTAGCGTATGTATAGGTAGTGACGACATGAGCACGACTTCTCGGAGATCCGAGAATAATGTATCTTGTATAAAGTTTATGCTTTATCAATATATGTGAATGTTGTGCAAGTTAATCATGCGTCGCTTCAATACTTACTCCTGTTTATGGAATTTTGAGTAAGACATGTGCTAATTGCTGCTGTGTTGAATTTCAGAATGACGCGTACTCGTGCCAACCCCGATGTTGGAGGTACTAGCCAAGGGGGAGAGACCTCCCAACCACCTCCCGAGGACTCCTCGGGACAGCAGCAGCAACAGCAACAGCAAACACCGCCACCGCCACTGCCAACGGTTACATTGGCCGACATTGTCGCGGCAATGGCGGGTTCACATCAGCAGCATACAGAGCTGCTGCAAACGTTAATTGCGAATACGTCTCGCCCAGAGAGACGTCAAGATCGTGAGGAGCGCCAACAGAGCTCCTACTCTGACTTCCTGGCGACTCATCCCCCTGTATTCTCAAGGGCGGATGAACCACTTGACGCGGACAACTGGCTCCGCGCCATAGAGATGAAGTTCGGGCTGCTCCAAATCAGCGAGCAGCGCAAGACTCAGTTCGCGGTCCAGCAGCTCCAAGGATCCGCGAGCGCGTGGTGGGCCAACTTTTGTGCTTCACAACCCACCGACCGAGTGATGACCTGGGCGGAGTTCCGGACGGCCTTCCGGGCCTATCATATACCGCCCGGTTTGATGAAGAGGAAGACGCAGGAATTCCTACACCTGCAACAAGGGAGCCGGAACGCGCTGGAGTACTCCAGAGCGTTCAACGATCTCGCACTCTACGCGTCGTATCACGCAGATACGGACGAGAAGCGGCGGGACCACTTTTACCAGGGGCTTAACCCGCTCCTGAAGGACAAGCTGGCGATGTTCAATCGCGGCAGCCTCAACGACATAATTGATGCTGCGATTGTTCAGGAAGACTCCGGCAAGGAGTTGGCGGCGGCAGAGCGAAAGCGAAGCGCGCCGCAGAGCAGCGGAGAAGGAGGCGGTCCTTCTCAGAAGTTTCGGATGGTGAATCGCCCACCATCAGGTCCGCGCTGGCAGCCACCACAGCGGTCGATGCCGTTCCGCGGTCGGCCGTATTCTTCACCGGCATTCCGGCCGGCACTGCCAGCACCACCGCAACAACAACAGCAGCAGCGGGCGATGCCGCGTGCGTTGGCACCTCCGCAACGCATGCCGGGCTTTCGTCCACCAAGTACTCCACCAGCAGCGGCCACATGTTACAAGTGTGGTCGTCCAGGACACTTCGCGAGCAGTTGCCCGGAGAGGCAAGGCGGCGGAGTGGTACCACAGTTTCCGGGGAGGAATCAACCCCGGAACCCTACTAATGCGCGGCGGGCAAACCCTAGGCCCGGTACTGTCCACCAGCTTGCCATTGAGGACGTGCCGGAGGGCGAGCCAATCCTTGCGGGTATGTTCCAACTCCACCAGCATCCCGCTATAGTACTATTTGATTCAGGCGCCACGCATAATTTTATTAGCCAAGCTTTCATTGCTAAACACAGCTTGCCAATACTACCCACCGATAGTCCATATTTAATTTGTTCACCGGGTGGGAAGATTTCAGCAAGCGTAATGGTCTCCAAAGCACCATTATGCTTAGCGGGTAGAGTGTACCCCACGTCTCTCATTATCTTAGAGGGACAGAAGGTCGATGTCATCCTAGGGATGTCGTGGTTAAACCGCCACGGCGCTGTTTTAGACACCGTCCTCCGAGTCGTGCACTTAAACTCAGGAGTGCACGGTTCTCACTCATTATTTCTGGACAGTCCAGAAATAAAACTTCCAAGTGTCTATCAAGCCACAACCATCAGATTGGAAGACATTCCAGTGGTCCGAGAATTCCCTGATGTATTCCCGGATGATTTGCCGGGGATGCCACCCGATAGAGAGGTGGAGTTCAAGATTGAACTTGCACCGGGAACCATGCCAATATCCCGAAGGCCGTACAAGATGGCGCCCAAGGAGTTGGCTGAACTGAAGACTCAGCTCACGGACCTTCTGGAGAAGGGTTTTATTAGGCCGAGCTCCTCGCCATGGGGCTGTTCGGCATTATTTGTCAAAAAGAAGGATGAAACGTTGCGGCTTTGCGTGGACTACCGTCCATTAAATGCCGTAACCATCAAGAACAAGTACCCGTTGCCACGGATCGACATGTTGTTTGATCAGTTGGTCGAAGCAAAGGTCTTTTCCAAGATGGATTTAAGATCCGGGTACCATCAGATTAAGATCCGGGCTGAGGACATTCCAAAGACAGCTTTTTCGACAAGGTACGGACTTTATGAGTACCTGGTCATGTCCTTTGGCCTCACCAATGCTCCAGCTCACTTCATGTACTTAATGAACTCGGTGTTCATGCCGGAGCTGGACAAGTTTGTCGTGGTCTTCATCGACGACATCCTGGTATATTCCATGTCGGAGGAAGATCACAAGAAACATCTGCGTATAGTCTTGCAACGGCTGCGGGATCACAAGTTATACGCAAAGTTCAGCAAATGCGAGTTTTGGATATCGCAAGTGCCTTTCCTCGGGCATATCATCTCAGCGGAGGGTATCGCTGTGGACCCGAGCAAAATCACGCAAGTGCTGAATTGGAAATCCCCGAGAACTGTTCATGAGGTACGGAGTTTCCTCGGACTCGCGGGATATTATCGGAGGTTCATTCCGAACTTCTCGAAGATTGCCAAGCCAATGACAGAGCTGCTGAAGAAGGCTACCAAATATGTTTGGAGTCCAGCATGTGAAGCAGCATTCAAGGCTTTAGTCAAGCACCTGACATCAGCACCGGTTTTGGCGCAGCCAGACACAACAAAACCGTTCGATGTGTACTGCGATGCATCCGGCATTGGGCTCGGATGTGTGTTGATGCAAGACCGAAGGGTGGTCGCGTATGGATCACGGCAGCTTAGGAATCATGAGCAAAATTATCCAACTCACGACTTGGAGCTCGCTGCCGTGGTACTTGCACTGAAAATGTGGAGGCACTACCTACTCGGTAACCTCGTACATTTATATACCGACCACAAAAGCCTCAAGTACATATTCACTCAGAAGGAGCTGAACATGAGGCAACGAAGATGGTTAGAACTGATAAAGGATTACGAGATAGAGATCCATTATCATCCGGGCAAGGCAAACGTTGTGGCAGACGCGCTAAGCCGCAAGTCACACGTCAATAATCTGACCATCACACCGTTGGAAGAGAGCGAACCACCACTACATGTGATTCCACATGGAGCTCTCTACAACCTAGCTTTGATCCCCACCATCCGTGAAGAGATAGCGGCAGCCCAGAAGAATGACAAGGGCATGTCACATTTACGGAGACGTGTAGACAGTGGGGAGTTGAAATGTTTCCGGAAGGACGGAGACGGCGTCCTATGGTTCAAGGACCGGATCGTCGTACCCCGAAACCCGGAGTTACGGAAGAAAATCTTTGATGAGGCTCACTTATCAAAGTTTTCTATTCACCCCGGCAGCAACAAGATGTATCAAGAACTCAGAAGCAAGTTTTGGTGGACACGGATGAAGCGAGAGACTGCAAAATACGTGTCCGAGTGTGATACATGTCGACGGGTGAAGGCAGACCACATGCGGAAACCGGGACTGCTGCAACCACTGGGCATTCCTGCCTGGAAGTGGGAGGACGTGAGCATGGATTTCGTCGTCGGTTTACCCACCACCTTACAGAAACATGATTCTGTGTGGGTGATCGTCGATCGGCTCACCAAAGTTGCCCATTTCATCCCGGTCAACACCAACTACAACGCCAAGAAGTACGCTGAACTGTACATCTCACGGATCCTATGCTTATACGGCGTACCCCGTACTATCGTATCGGACCGGGGCACTTTATTTGTGTCCCGTTTTTGGGAGCAGCTCCACGCTGCCTTGGGGACGAAGCTGATCCGTAGTTCAGCCTACCACCCGCAGACGGATGGGCAAACGGAGCGGGTAAATCAAATCTTAGAAGACATGCTACGAGCTTGCGCTATCGACCACGGCAAGAACTGGGATGATCACTTGCCGTTAGCCGAGTTCTCGTACAACAATGGGTACCAAGCCAGCATCAAGATGGCGCCCTACGAGGCGCTATACGGGAGAAAATGCCGCACACCATTGAATTGGTGTGAGTCTGGCGAGAGGGTTACCTTCGGGATTGATCTTGTCAACAACGCGGAAGAAAAGGTTCGATTAATTCAAGCGAACCTAAAAGCCGCTCAATCCCGACAGAAACAGTATGCGGACCGGAGAAGGCGTCCGTTACAATTCGAAGCTGGAGACCACGTATATCTACGAGTGTCTCCAATGAAGGGCGTAAACAGATTTGGGGTGAGAGGAAAGTTAGCACCCCGATTCATCGGTCCATTCCAGATTACCGAAAGATGTGGATCGGTGGCATACCGGCTAAGATTACCAGAAGCACTTCCCGGTGTGCACGACGTCTTTCACATTTCCCAGCTGAGGAAGTGTCTCAAGCTATCAACTACCGTTCAGCTGGAAGACATTGAAGAACTGCAACCGGATCTCACCTATCGGGAGGAACCGGTGCAGATTATTGATGAAAAGGCCCGAACCACACGCAACCGTACGTTGTGGTTCTACAAGGTTCTGTGGAGTAATCACTCCATGGATGAAGCGACATGGGAGAGCGAAGAATTCCTTCGCACTAACTACCCCGACTTTCTCACGTCGCATATTCGGTAAAATTTTCACCGTCCTCTCTCTCATTTCACATTATAATCTCGGGACGAGATTCTTTTAAGGGGGGAGGAATGTAAGGGCCTCAGTTTTTGACACTCATTTGCAGTGTTCATCACCACACCACACACCTCATTTGAGGAAAAATGATGAACACAAATAAAGAGCAAGTAACAATTATCAACATGCTCATTAGGGAACAAACTCACACATTGCAAAAGTGGTACTTCCCACATGTGATATAGATGGGCTGGACATATGAAAACTCCTACACTTTGCCAAGGATGTCCATGCCAAGTTTCACCCAAATTCAAAACATTTTTGAGGTCATCTTGGGTGTAGATAGGAAAGGGGCAGTTTGAAAACATATTCAAATTCAAACTGTTTTCACCCACTGAATTTAAAAGTGGAAGGCATATTCTTGCTCAGCACATTTTTGTGAGCTCACACACCAATTTTCACTCCATTTGGAGTTGATCTTGACATGAGCTAAGGGGGAGAAATTCAAACTTTATTTGAATTTCAAACTGCACTTGTGCTGAAATTCATTCAAACCAAACCTCATTTGAACTTTGATCAATTCAAATGGCTCTTGGGTGAATAATTTGAATTGCCAAGGGTAGAATAGGGTTCACTGTTTACCACAGCTGTTAGGAATAAATTTCAGAGGTTAAAAGAGGAGTGGGACCCACATGTCAGCCTCAGCCTCAAAGCAAACCGACTGAACCACAGTTCAGTCGGTTCCCGGCAGCTGTGCGCGCGCGCCACCGAAGGGGGCAGCCGGCGCCAGCTCCTGCTGCGTGCCCCAAGCCGGAGACCGGCCGACCGGCCTATTTATTCCCTCCCCGGCGTGCTTCAGTCGCCATTCCCCGAGCTGCCGACGTGCACGATCCATTTCTCCACTGCCATCACCGGCGCTCGAGTTCCTGCTTGATCAAGCCGATCGCAGCTCCCTCTTTCCATTCCAAGGTCCCAGCAAGGTACTAGCAACCATCCTCCATCTTTCCCATTGATAGAAATCGATTGAAACCGAGTGATATCGGCTGTGCCGAAAGATCAAACTCGGAACTGGAAACCGCCGCACCTCGGGCTCTCGTGGACAGCCCAACCTGGGCGTTGTCACGCCCGAGCCAAGGCACCCTTGGACGCGCAAGTGATCGGTGCTGCTCATCCCCGAGCCACAGCTCGAGTGGTTGCTCACCGGCGGCGAATTTCCACTTTTCCCCTCTCTGTGTACAGAACGACCTTCGGGTACGATTCTGTTTAATTCGTGCTCTAGAAAGGATTAGAGGGCCTCAGGCCACTCCCACACGAGCTAGACACGGTGACGCACAAGTTGCCTTCACAACTCTGGGCCGGAGAACCTCTGTGCCCGGCGTAATTCAAGGTCTACTAATGGCGGAACGAACGGGGGTTATCGGGCGCACGGTGAGGACCTATTTCGAGCCTTCCCCGAGCTGCCCCGAGTTCATGTCGACCTTCTCTGAGGTCCACTGATGCTCCCCGACCGGTTTCCCAAGTAGCTGAGGCACTAGGAGCATCAGCCGACATGGCCGAAGTCGTTCCGATATGGCGGCTCGTCGCCGACCATGCTCCGGCCGTTGTCATGAGCAGCTGACCCTCGGATCATGTTCCCCAAGTAAAAGTAGGCAGGGGCGGCCAGAATCAAGAAGTTTGAAGCTGTACAGCAGCCGGCGGCGAGCTCTCCGGCGAAGTCCCTCGGCGGCGGAGCGCGGGTGTCGCGAGGTTGAAGAAGGGGGTGGACCCCAGCTGTCAGCGGCCGATATTTTGAATCGGGATCCGGCTGCGGCCGGGATCGGGTGTGCTGGCGCGCAAAAGCCTTGTGGGCCGCGGTGTGTTGTCGCTTCGGCGTGCGACGCGTGTCCCCTGGGCCCACGCGCGAGTTTAAACTTTTCCCCGATTTTCAGATTTCCTTCAAACTTCAAATCCTTATAACTTTGGCTAGAAAGCTCCAAATTGAGTGAACCAAATTTTGCTGGATTCAGCTCTTTGAGTACTTTCCAGAAAATCAAGTGTCACTTCATGAGATTCCTTAATTCTCCAGAATTAATTCCTTAAAGTTTAAACTGTTAGGAATTTTAACTGGAGAATCATTTGGAGGAAAATCCTGAAATTTTGCTGAGATGTTCACCAAAATATCCTTGAACTACCATAAAAATTTCAGATCCATTTGAGCTCATTTAGTCCACCTAATGGTGTGATTAGTAAAACTGTTCCAGAGAAAATAGAAAATGTTCAGAAACATTTTCAGAATTTTCTCTGAAATTGTTTAGCTCATATCTTTAGTTAGAGACTTCCAAATTAAGTGAGACCAATTCCATTAGAACCCTCTGAAAATCTAGTTTTCAGAAAGTCATAGTTTGTTTCATGAAAATACCTAGAACACCCTAAAAGCCTTTAATTAAGGTCAAGGACATAATTATTTGTGGAGGGCTCAAATGAGCTTTGCTGCAACTAAAACTTGACCAAGTCTCTGTTTAGGTTGTAACCAAGCCACAGTAAAAGTTTCACAGTCATTAGGTCTATCTAGTAAAGGTTATAGACTTCACAACTTCAAAGTTAATACAAAAGCATTTAATTAATACATACATTGTTCTTATCATGTAGTCGCTAAGGTCGAGGAGGAACCCGAAGTCCTAGACTTCGTTACTCCGGAGGAACAGCTAGCCTACGACCAAGAGCAGCAAGGCAAGCCCCGGTTTGCATTAACCCTTTTACAAATGTTTATTGTTTTGAGTACATCTTTGAATATTGTTCTTTGCATTAGAGTCTTGATTGGAAACCAACTGCACAGCCAAGAAAACCATGGGTTGGGTTTAGGAGGGAAAACCTCGTTAGCCACTGCATGGCTAGGATAGAGTAGGATTCGGTACAAGTCGAGTAGTTGGAACTACTCGCGAGAATAGGCTAGAGGCACATTGCTCGGGTAGAGGTAGCACATGAAACACATGGCAAGAAAATGAGACCGAGCGGAGAGTAAGGGCAGCAGGACTTTGGGGCCTGTGTGCTGTAGCTCCGCTTGTGTCGATTGAGGACCGAGCCGTGTGCGGGCCTGTTGAACAAGCTAGAACAGTACCGAAGACCTACCGGCTATATGGGAACCGGGAAACTGATGTAACTCGGGTAGCTGGGTGTTGAGGCATTGCCCGTCGTTCAGAGGGTAGGTTGAGAGCTCGAGGTGTAAATCGGCTGGCGGCACGGAGATGCGCGTGCAGAGACCTCTTGCTCGGGACGATGGGACCGGTTCAATATTTGGCTAACGGGTGAAAGGTAGTCGCGTACGGCGTCCGTGATGGTTGTTGTAGGCAACATCGAGTACGGGCGTACGTGACGGGTTGTTCGGGTAACCCTGCAGGTGTAAATCGATTATAATCGCCGTCCCTCGCGGTCAGTGAGTACCACTTGTTCACTGTACCGTGACGTAGAAAGAACAGGCTAGTTACATGTTAAAATGTTGCTGATTGAAAGTTGGATATTGATTGTTAATGATATGTTGTAGCTTAGTGCTAACTAAAGTTCTTTTCAACTTTGGGCAAAGTACATGAGAGAAATGCGTTTCTTGTTTGATTGCGGCTCTCTCATGTGCCTTAGCGTAAAGTTCTCCACAACCTGCTGCTAAAACTTGAAAGTAAGGTTCTACTAATTAGGCGAGTCCTTGCAAATGATTTTTACCTCATGCAACCCATCACCCTCATGTAGAAGTTTCATGTTTAGGTGAGACGGGTCAGACTTGCTGAGCCTTCGTGCTCACTGCTTGTGTTTGAAGCTTTTGCAGGGTTCTATGAGGAAGGGACTCCCGAAGAGGAGACGGAACCCCAGGAGGGGAACCCCGTCGAGTGGGAGTCGTGCACGCCGCAGAGTTAGTGTGCGAGTGTGCTAGCAAGGACACGTTCGAGGGCTGAACGTGCACTTGATGCTTAGTCTACGCCCGCGAGTGTGGACTAAACTTATTTTGATGTAAACATGTTAATAAACTTGTTTATGTAATAAAGCTTCCGCTTCCGCTTTGTACCTTTGACGTGTGTTATACGGTGTTGTGCAACGCAGCACCCCTCAGCGTGATCCTGGCTCGACAGGACCAGTGGGGTCGTGTCATGGAGTGGACGGAGGGAGCTGTGATCGGCGTTCTCCGATCGATCCCGAGCTGCGGAAAAACTTCGGCCGGCGCTGAGTTCTTGCGGGGAAGAACGGCGATGCCTCGGCCGAGGAGGGGGGCAGGCGCCTTAAGAAGGCTCTGCACCGCCTCACGCCCGCGCGTGGGCAAGCAGCTGCTGGCGCGACGGCTGCCCTCGGTGGCGATCGCAGCGGCGGCTCGGCGACCCGAGTGAGAAAAGTCTCAGTCGGTTTGATCTGAGCAGTGGCTGACATGTGGGACCCACTTCCAGTTTTGACCTCTGAAATTTACTCCTAATCACTGTTGTAAACATTGATCCCCATAGTACCCCTGGTAATTCAAATTATCCACCCATGAACCATTTGAATTGATCAAAGTTCAAATTGGGTTTGGTTTGAGTGAATTTCAGCACAAGTGCAGTTTTGAATTCAAATGAAGTTTGAATTTGTCCCACTTAGCTCATGTCAAGATCAACTCCAAATGGAGTGAAAATTGGTGTGTGGGCTCACAAAAATGTGCTGAGTAAGAATATGCCTCCCACTTTTAAATTCATGGGATAAAAACAGTTTTAATTTGAATATGGTTTCAAACTTCCCTCTTCCTAATTATACCCAAAATGACCTCAAAAAGGTTTTGAATTTGGGTGAAACTTGGCATGGACATCCTTAGCAAAGTGTAGGAGTTTTCATATGTCCAGCCCATCTATATCACATGTGGGAAATACCACTTTTGCAATATGTGAGTTTGTTCTCTAATGAGCATGTTGATAATTGTTACTTGCTCTTTATTTGTGTTCATCATCCTTCCTCACATGAGGTGTGTGGTGTGGTGATGAACACTGCAAATGTGTGTCAAAAACTGAGGCCCTTACACAGTGCTTATAGAGTGCATCAAAGATCCAAGTAGTGTAGAGATAGAAAAGTTCGGCACTTCCGGAGCTTCCTCTCCTTCTAGTTCTCACATTTTGCAATGCTTTTGAGAACCGAGTAGAGATGAGTGCAAGCTCCTCCTCTGGAAACTCTTCAATCTGTTCAAGGGTTAGAGAGGACAGCAAAGAGAGTGCACCACTAGATGATCATTGACTAGAACTAGACATGTCACATTACGAAACAAATGCAATAGACTTGTTGGGGGGTTTTTACGTGAGATGATGTCAATTTCATGAGTTTTCAATTTACAATAAAGCACGTCTAAAGTAAGAGAACTCATGACAGTAGATTCACGAATAGATGTAACTTTCATCTCCCAAATTGACATATCTAATGCTCCTAACAATTGTCTAGCATTTTCAGCATCTGAAAAGTTAACATTGACACTACGCAAGTTGCTGAGAATTTTATTAAAGCGAGCAAAAAGGTCGTCAATTGGCTCACTGGGTTGCATCTCAAAACGCATGTATTCTTTCTTGAACATATCTTGCCTTACCTCCTTGATCGTATTGGATCCTTCATGGTAGTCACAAAGAGCTTTCCAAACATCATATGCAGATCGGAGGTGTGCAACATGGTCGAAGTCGCTTTGAGTCAATCCTTGGATGATCAAGTTGCGAGCCTTGTTGTTGTTGTCAACATCTCTCATGTTCGCAGCCGTAACTTGATCGTTGGGTGGTACATCGAAGTTCAGGTAGACCTTTTCCCATATGGCGAAGCCTTGCGCCTGTATGTAGGCCTCCATCCGCGCCTTCCAAACCTGAAAATCGATGCCATTGAACACACAAGGTTTTGCGGAGTACTTCTCCATGATGGTTAGTCAAAACATGTGCAAATCACAAAGATTAGAGCACCTTGGCTCTGATACCAATTGTAGGATCGAAGAGCACGTGAAAAGCTACCAGAGGGGGGTGAATGGTAGATTAAAACTTTTCGCAGCGGAAACAACAAAAACCCCTCAGCAAAAAATCAATCGGTTAAAGAAACCGTGTGTGCAAGTGTTTTCAAACGTGTTCAACCGTGAAAAATCAAGTAGAGAGGTATAGAATCAAGTCACGGATCTAATGCAACAAGAATCACTTGAAAACACGAAGTAAAACTTGAGATACGATCAAAACATTAAACGAAGTCAATCTGTTCTACCCGATATAAAACAGATCTGCAACGCTGCAAAGAAACTCGTGTATCTCAAAAACTACAGATCCGAAGATCGTGAAAATTTCATAGATGATAGATAATTGAGTTGTGAAGACAACCCAAAAAGAATCACGTCAATCGGATCTTTAAAACTAGAGTTTTGAACGAAACACCGAAGCAACGTCGGTCTGTCCAGAAACTCGGCGAGAAAGACTTGACGAAAAACAAATCGGACGAACAAGGCACAAAAGCTCCTCGAAACTATGAACTTTATTCAATAGAAACACAAGAGGAACAGCCCAAAGTTCTCTACCCACGAGAGCTCTGGCCTCCCTTGCTTTTATAGCCAGCCCTCAGGCTAATCAATCCAATCTAGGACTCCTACTCCTAATTGGACTCGTATCCTAACTTACCATAACTGCTCAAGACTCTCCTATTCGCAGATAGAAGCAATCGTGGGACTTCCAAACACCTTAGGAACGTGCTAAACATTCCTAAAACAACTCAACTTCGTTACTAGCATGAAATCCTATCATAACCAACTCAAATCTTCCATATTTGAGTCATATCCGACTCAGCCTCAGCCTGAGTACGCAATCCAGCCGGTTGGACCTTTCCGACCAATTCTTTACGTCCACTTCTCTTCATCACGCCTTGGAACAATGTTGCCACGTCCATGCACTCCTTGCACACGTGCAAACACCTTCCAACAATGTACATGCAACCTTCATATGCACTGCCCTTGATCCAAACATGCTGCGTGACCTCCCGATCAACTCAACCACAGCTCCTCCCGAACTTGGTTGTTGGAACCTCATCTCCTCCCTGAGACTAGTCCAAGGATCCCGTCACCAGCCATGTCTTGAACTCAAGCAACACCTGCACATGAATAAACAACCAATTCTTTCGAGCACAAGTCCTCGACTTGAATCACGTTAGTTCGAAAACCACAACACCTTACATGAGCATGTCACATCAGCATGTTGCAAACCTTATCAAATGATAACAGCCATAACCACCAAAACACACCAAAAACTTAGCAAATTAATACTAATAAAACCTTCCCATAAAGCAAGTTTGAAACATTGCGAGTTAAAAGCAAAAACAAGACGCTGCAGTTCTACGAGTTGAACTTCACGGGAGCTCCCTAAAAACAAGCTCCGGACCTCACAGAAGCTCTCCGGACCTTGCAGGAGCTCTCCGGACCTTGCGTCGGATCTTGCCAACACTTGGCGGACCTAACAAAGAACTTGTCGGACCTTGCCACAGAAGAATGTTTTGGCAATATTCAAAACTTTGAATGTTAATGCTAACTTTTATCCTAATTGCCAATGTATTCAGCACACATAGGTCTCACAATCTCCCCCTTGATGAATGCATTGGCAACACCAATTAAAATCCGAACATTGGCTTATGAAAAGTTTTGAAAAGCTTTGAAAACTCATTTCTCCCCCTTTATTAATTTATCCCCATTTTTTAAAATCAGAGAAGGAAGAAAGTGTATAACATATGCACAGTGTAAAAGACATCTCTCCTTATACATATTTCTCCCCCTTTGACAATGTATTCAGCAAGGTTCAAAGGAGAAATTTTTAAATGTTATGAGCATATTATAACATATACATACAAAACAAAGCTCATCCAAGTCATACTATCAGGTTACTTACACTATCACATCAATGAGATACATAAAGTAGTGTAAGCCATGCTAGAGATCAAATGTATTTTTCAGTTTAAGCAAGTCATGATCTCCCTTACTCAACTATTAAAAAATCTGAAAACATGACACTTGTTGCTGCATTTTTATTATTCATAATCATTTAAGGCACAAAGTTGATCATATGATATTTGCAAGAGATTATATGCCGCATCAGCCTTATTCTAACCAACCAAGCCAAGCCTATGTCATTTGACAATCAGAAGCTTAAGGACATGGTTTTAGTCATACACAATTCCTTCCAAGTTCATATCTTAGTGCAATGATAAGCAATCTCAAAAGAAGAAGTGCGATGCATGCATATTCTCTTGATCTTTTCTCAATTTTTTATTTTAAAACTCAACATGTGAGCTGATCACTTGATTAATTTTTTATGATCAAAAGCACTTGTGAGCACGCAACAAGTTCAAAACAGCAAGAAAGTTCGATCATGACCAGATTTAGTGTAAGTAATTATTCCAATTACTAGTCATGGCAAAAACTACAAAATGTATAACATGAGTAATGTAGTAAGAACTTTCAGCCTGTAAAAGGAATCACAAAGTCATATATGTATGAAATACTATGCTCATATTATTTTAGTTTCAGATTCACACATAGACTTTCAAAGTTTCAAAAACTCCCCCTCAATTTAAGCCATGAGGATGCATAACCCCTATTTCACTACGAATGAAACAAAAACGAGTGAAATCCAAAGGTTTTGTAAAAATATCAGCCAATTGTTGTTCGGTATCGACATGGTAAAGCACAATGTTTCCTTTTTCAACATTATCACGAAGAAAGTGATACCTAATGTCAATGTGCTTAGTTCTAGAGTGTTTCACGGGGTTTTTAGCAATACAAATTGCACTAGTGTTATCACAAAACAGTGGAACACTATCTAAATCAACCCATAGTCCTTAAGTGTTTGAACAATCCAAAGAATTTGTGAGCAAGCGCTAGCCGCAGCTACATATTCAGATTCGGCCGTGGATTGTGCAACTGAACTTTGTTTTCTAGAGGACCAAGCAACAAGTGAATTACCAAGAAAATGACAAGCACCCGAAGTACTTTTCCTATCAATCCTACAACCCCCAAAATCAGCATCCGAAAAAGCATTCAAAGAAACGGTTGAGGAAGAAGGAAGAAAAATGCCAAATTCTTGAGTTCCATGTAGGTACCTGAGAATCCTTTTGATGGCTTGGCGATGTGAAGCACGTGGAGAAGATTGAAAATGTGCACAAAGACATACGCTGAATTGTGTGTCCGGTCTTGACGCCGTGAGATACAAATACTTTTGTATTCTTTTTTATCGACCGGGTCACCATCTTCGTCAAGTTCAAGTGTTGTTGCTGTTCCCATTGGTGTCCGAAGAGGCTTGCATTTGTCCATGTTGAAGCGCTTAAGAAGGTCCTTTGTATACTTAGTTTGATGCACAAAAGTTCCTTCTTTTATTTGCTTGATTTGCAGCCCCAAAAAGTATGTGAGTTCTCCCATCATACTCATCTCAAATTCTGAACTCATCATAGCTGAAAACTTGGACACGAGATCATGAGAAGCACAACCAAAGATAATATCATCCACATACACTTGAACGAATAATGAGTCATTGCCATGCTTAAGTACAAAAAGAGTTTTATCAACCTTGCCCATGGTAAACCCCTTTTCAAGTAAGAATGTTTTTAACCTATCATACCATGCTCTAGGAGCTTGTTTTAGACCGTACAAGGCTTTGGACAGTTTGTAAACATGATTAGGAAAATTTGGATTTTCAAAACCTGGTGGCTGCTTAACATAAACCTCCTCCTCTATGTAGCCATTAAGAAAAGCACTTTTAACATCCATTTGATATAACTTGAAACCTTTAGATGCAGCAAATGCTAATAAAATTCTTATAGCTTCTAATCTAGCAACAGGAGCAAATGTTTCATCAAAATCTATACCTTCAATTTGAGTGAAACCTTGAGCAACCAACCTAGCTTTATTCCTAACCACAATCCCATCCTCACTTTGCTTATTTTTAAATACCCATTTAGTTCCAATTAATGTGTGACCTTGAGGTGGAGGTACAAGTTTCCAAACATTATTTCTTTCAAAATTTTCTAACTCTTCTTGCATGGCATTAATCCAAGATTCATTAGTGAGTGCGTGTGATATATCCTTGGGTTCAAAAGAAGCAACAAAAGCAGAATGAGCATGAGAGTTTGGATCGCAAAACCTGGACCGAGTGACTCGTTCATGCAAGCTTCCAATGATTTGTTGTGGAGGAGGACTTTTGAGTACTTGGAGGGGAGTAGACACTTCACAAGCACCTTCTTCTTCATGTTCGGACCTTTGATTAGGAGAGCTTATTGATTGAGGAAGGTCCGAACCAGCAGTAGTGACTGTTGGTGCTGGTTGTGGTGCAAAATCAGCAGCTTGATCGTTATTTACTTCCGAGTTTTCGGGCAGCAGCACCACTTCTTCATCTTCTTCAATAAAAATACTCTCCCCCTGCGAATATGGATCCGGACCTGCAATATCGGAGCTAGTACTTGGGCTAGCTTCATCAAAAGAAACCTCGCAAGTCTCCACAATTTTGTTAGTGTCAAATAAAAGCACACGGTAGCCTCTAGTATGAGATGGATAACCAAGAAACATGCCATCAACAGATCTAGCTTCAAATTTATCAAGATTACCATGTTTCTTAACAAAGCATTTGCAACCAAAAACCATAAAGTGTGTAACACTAGGTCTATGTCCAAACCGTAGCTCATATGGGGTTTTTCCAAGTTTAGCACGCAAGAAAACACGATTTGAGACATAACAAGCGGTTGCAATTGCATCAGCCCAAAATTTCCTAGGAGTTTGATATTCATCAAGCATAGTCCTAGCCACCTCAACTAAGGTCCTGTTCTTTCTTTCTACGACACCATTTTGTTGTGGTACATAGGGTGAAGAGTATTGATGATCTATGCCATTTTCAGCACAAAAGTGATCAAAGGATTGGTTTTTAAATTCAGTTCCATTATCACTTCTAATTGCTTTTAATGATCCTGGGTGATCAATAGATAATCTAAGAAATAAAGTTCTAAAATTACTAAAAGCTTCATTCTTAGATGCCATAAAATAAACCCAAGAATACCTAGAATAATCATCAACAATCACAAGCACATACCATTTACCTCCGAAGGATTGAACACGTGCCGGACCTACTGTGTCAAGATGTAAAAGTTGTCCCGGTTCAGTTGTCATGGTCATTGTGAGAGGAGCATGTGAACCTGCAACAAACTTAGCATGTCTACAAGATGAGCACACAATATCATTGTCCTTTTTAAGCTTCGGCAGCCCACGTATGCGATCAAGAGCACTAACACGAGTGAGATGATCAAAGCCTATGTGACCAAGTCTACGATGCCAAAAATATAGATCCTTTGTATCATTAGCAACTAGACACCGATGCTTAGAAGTTGACAAATCAAAATCATCTTTAAAAACTCTTCCAAACCTAGACATGTTAAACAAAAGCTCACCTTTTGAATCTACAACCTTGCAGCAATTTTTAGCAAAGCTAACCTCTAGATTTTCATCTAGCAATTGTGAAACCGAAAGCAAGTTGTATTTCAAATTTTTAACAAGTGCCACATCTTTCACAGTGTATAGATTGTTTACTCTAACCGAACTTTTAGCAATTATGGGAGTAGAAGAGTTATCGGCGAAAGTAACATTTTCTACACGTGACACAAAAGAGAGAGAGGAGAACCATTCTTTGTTACCGGTCATGTGGCGTGAGCAACCTGAATCCACAATCCAAATGTTCTTCTTCCTCAAACGTGAAACCTACACAGGAGCACAATACGTCGATGACTCAATACTGGGGTTAGTTAAAAGACTTTTAGGAATCCAGTACTGAGTCACACGACGTCCAGCAGGAATAACACGCGAAAGTTGAGAAGGTACAGCAGGTTTATGAGCCAAACATCGAAAATTTTAGTTCCCAACTATTGACTTAGAAGATGTGTTATATGTAGAACAAAAAACAGTAGGTCCGGGAGCAAGTTTTTGACTCATTACAGCAGGTTGCAAGCTCCGAACATTCGGTCTAGCAGATTTTGCTTGATTGTTATGTGATCTAGTAAGTATTCTTTGTTTCTTATCGTGTTTAGCTAGTCTATAACAAAAATCCATGACATGACCATCTCTACAACAGTAGGTACAATGAAAAATAACCTTATTATCATGTCTAGATGAGCAAGCAACACGTTTATTAGAACCCGAATGGGACAGTACTCCTGCAGATTTGAAAATCACCTCTTTTTGTCTAGGAGCTGTTTGAATCAAACCGCTTCCTAATGACTTTACAACTTTAGGTGGGTGTGCCTTAGCATGAGCATGAGAATTAAAACCTAAACCAGTTTTATCATTACAAGACTTGGAAGAATTCAGCAGCAAGTTTAGGTTCTTATTTGCATTAGAAAACCGATCTAGTGTCCTATGCATGCCATCAAGTTTATTGGACAGATCAAAGCAGTTTTCACATGAAGTTTTTCCTTTTAGTTTGCAATTTGAACAATATTTAACTTCATGCACACGTAAAACATTGTTCAAAATAGAAATCTCATTCATAGCATCATTTAGTTTCTTATTCAGATCATCACATGAAGAACAATGCAAATCAATTGTAGAACAACAAGCATCTTTCAAATTTTTATCATTAAGTGCAGCAAGCTCTTTGTTCTTTTCAATTTCAAGTTCAAGTTTATCAAGTGTAGATGCGTGTGAACTTCTTAAAGAGGATAATTGTTCATAAATCAAATCACATGAGGAACAAGAATCATCACTAGGAATCAAAGTTTTTAAATGATTAATTTCAGATTCTAGTTATTCAATTTTAACAGCATTGTTCCTAAGTTTTTTATCCTTTTTCTTTAATATAACAGTGGCACGAGAAATAGCATCGCACATTTCTTCGCAAGTGGGACATACCTCTTCATCGTCGCTGTTGTGTTCTGCCTCCTTGGAGCTTGAACTTGATTTTTTCGCCATGCAGCACATATTTGCCATAGCTTCTTCATCTTACTCACTACCGGTGTCCACATTACTTGAGCCGAAATCTTGAAGTGCAGAGATCATACTATGCACTATGTTGCGCATTGATAAATCTTTCTTCTTCTTATTCTTTGCAAACGATTTCTTCGGCCTTGTTTGCTTTTCTTCACGTGAAGTCGGACCTGAAAGGATAGGGCACTCCGTACGAAAATGTCCTGTCTTACCACATTCAAAACATCGTTGAGGTCCGGAGCTTCCTCTCCTTCTAGTTCTCACATTTTGCAATGCTTTTGAGAACCGAGTAGAGATGAGTGCAAGCTCCCCCTCTGGAAACTCTTCAATCTGTTCAAGGGTTAGAGAGGACAGCAAAGAGAGTGCACCACTAGATGATGATTGACTCGAACTAGACATGTCACGTTGCGAAACAAATGCAATAGACTTGTTGGGGTTTTTACGTGAGATGATGTCAATTTCATGAGTTTTCAATTTAGAATAAAGCACGTCTAAAGTAAGAGAACTCATGACAGTAGATTCACGAATAGATGTAACTTTCATCTCCCAAATTGACATATCTAATGCTCCTAACAATTGTCTAGCATTTTCAGCATCTGAAAAGTTAACATTGACACTACGCAAGTTGCTGAGAATTTTATTAAAGCGAGCAAAAAGGTCGTCAATTGACTCACCGGGTTGAATCTCAAAACGCATGTATTCTTTCTTGAACATATCTTGCCTTACCTCCTTGATCGTATTGGATCCTTCATGGTAGTCACAAAGAGCTTTCCAAACATCATATGCAGATCGGAGGTGTGCAACACGGTCGAAGTCGCTTTGAGTCAATCCTTGGATGATCAAGTTGCGAGCCATGTTGTTGTTGTCAACATCTCTCATGTTCGCAGCCGTAACTTGATTGTTGGGTGGTACATCGAAGTTCCGGTAGACCTTTTCCCATATGGCGAAGCCTTGCGCCTGTATGTAGGCCTCCATCCGCGCCTTCCAAACCTGAAAATCGATGCCATTGAACACACAAGGTTTTGCGGAGTACTTCTCTATGATGGTTAGTTAAAACACGTGCAAATCATAAAGATTAGAGCACCTTGGCTCTGATACCAATTGCAGGATCGAAGAGCACGTGAAAAGCTACCAGAGGGGGGGTGAATGGTAGATTAAAACTTTTCGCAGCGGAAACAACAAAAACCCCTCAGCAAAAAAATCAATCGGTTAAAGAAACCGTGTGTGCAAGTGTTTCAAACGTGTTCAACCGTGAAAAATCAAGTAGAGAGGTAGATAATCAAGTCACGGATCTAATGCAACAAGAATCACTTGAAAACACGAAGTAAAACTTGAGATACGATCAAAACATTAAACGAAGATCAATCTGTTCTACCCGATATAAAACAGATCTGCAACGCTGCAAAGAAACTCGTGTATCTCAAAAACTACAGATCCGAAGCTCGTGAAAATTTCACAGATGATAGATAATTGAGTTGTGAAGACAACCCAAAAAGAATCACGTCAATCGGATCTGTAAAACTAGAGTTATGAACGAAACACCAAAGCAACGTCGGTCTGTCCAGAAACTCGGCGAGAAAGACTTGACGAAAAACAAATCGGACGAACAAGGCACAAAAGCTCCTCGAAACTATGAACTTTATGAAATAGAAACACAAGAAGAACAGCCCAAAGTTCTCTACCCACGAGAGCTCTGGCCTCCCTTGCTTTTATAGCCAGCCCTCAGGCTAATCAATCCAATCTAGGACTCCTACTCCTAATTGGACTCGTATCCTAACTTACCATAACTGCTCAGGACTCTCCTATTCGCAGATAGAAGCAATCGTGAGACTTCCAAACACCTTAGGAACGTCCTAAACATTCCTAAAACAACTCAACTTCGTGCCTAGCACGAAATCCTATCATAACCAACTCAAATCTTCCATATTTGAGCCATATCCGACTCAGCCTCAGCCTGAGTACGCAATCCAGCCGGTTGGACCTTTCCGACCAATTCTTTACATCCACTTCTCTTCATCACGCCTTGGAACAATGTTGCCACGTCCATGCACTCCTTGCACACGTGCAAACACCTTCCAACGACGTACACACAACCTTCATATGCACTGCCCTTGATCCAAACATGCTGCGCGACCTCCCGATCAACTCAACCACAGCTCCTCCCGAACTTGGTTGTTGGTGTTGGTGATATGCCCAAGAGGCAATCATAACAATTCGGATAAAGGCCTGATGGATATTTGATCCATAAGAAATTAGGGTACTAATGGGCCTGTGACCTAAAAGCCCATTAGCGCGCCTATAAATATGAGGGGTAGGGTTACGGACAGATGTCTCCACCAGATAACAGTCCCAGCCGCCGCCCCTCACAGGTCAGCCGCCGAAACCCCTGCCGCGCGCACGGTGCTAGCACACCGACGCACGGCGTTCCTCCTTGTACGTGTGGACTCCGTGGAGGCGCTGCTGTTACTGCTGCGCTGATCGGCTACGGCGCGCATCTACGATCCGCTGCGCTGCGCGTCTAGTGGTAACGATCCATGACCTTCTCACTCGCATGTTTCCTGGGTGATACGGTCGAATTGCTAGAGTAGTGCATCGCCTATTTCACAACAGTGGTACCAGAGCCGACTTGCGTAGTTTTTGGTCTGGATCTTAGATGCGATCTACTGCAGACAAGTTCATATGATGAATTTTTATAGTTCGGCTTCTGGGGTTTGGAATTGGTTAGAGTAGATTGCCATCATATGACTAAAGGATTAGTTCGTGCTCCTTCTCTGCTGTGTGCGCAACCTGTCCCTACCGGCTGGAATCACCATCGGGACTAATAGTGTACATAGCTAGCAGATTGAGCCAACAGATCACGGTCATGTGTCGCGATCTTCTCGTGGATAACCAGTCACAATGAAAATTGAGGCATTCTGAATGGCTCAGATTCGGGTTGATCTGATCAATTCGATGAGATTTTCATAGTGATTTCATAGATGCGATCTATGTAATTCCGTTTGGTGTCTGCCGTTGCTGTCTGCTATAGTGACATCATTAAGTTGTTTCGCGATAGACATCGTTCTACGCTTAACTTGTTTTTGCAGGGAATGATTTGAATGGTATGGCCTAAATATGATGTGATAATCTGTGTGTAAAATTCGTGCAGCCTGCGTGTTGCAAATTTAACACAACCGGGTTGAGGTTGTCACATATTTGTATAACGACCTGCGTGTCGCCCTGTGATGCCTGATCTCTCATGTAATTTATTTGATAGCTATTAGATGTATTAGCTTCTTTTATATTCATTGAGAAACCTCAAACATGATGGCGATGGTGATCACCATAAGAAGGGAGACATGGCGGTATAGATCATGATGGAACCATGGTGATGGAGATCACTATGATCCTAAAGGCCATACTATTCACATATATGATATGATCGTATGCCTGTGATGTTTTACTATTCTTTTCATGCTTTTCATATGGTGGATGTTTTGTCATGATAGAATAGCTTCCCTCGGAAAAGTTGAGTATTTGATGCCATTTACCTATAGCTGCACCTATGTTGTTTTGATCGTTGTATGGTAGGTTTGCCAAAGCAAAATACCGTCATCTATCATAATGAATAGGGTGAATGTTGGACATTCACATGCATAGTATTGGTTTACTCAACAAAGCTATCAAAACGGTTTTGGGCTTTATGGCATAGTGTTGGGAGCCGGGGCATTGGATGTCACCCAACAAACAAGAATCATATAGAGATATGATTAACAATGGTTGTTTACCTATGTTACTAATTTTCTAGCAGTGAAGCCAAAGCTCACTAGGAATTAGTGTTGGATCTTGGACCACTATATGTCGTTAGAGGGAGGACGATGCTCATATAGTGGTGGTGTCTTTTATTAAACTGTTAATAAAAGATTGGTACATAACAAAGTGCTAAAACCTTGCATATTTATTTTCTATTGTAGATCATGTCTGCTAGTAACAATTCCGGTTTCAATTTGCGATCTGTGCTTGAGAAAGAAAAGCTCAATGGAGCTAACTTTATTGATTGGTACCGCAACCTGAGAATTGTTCTCAGGCAAGAGAAAATTGAGTATGTTCTTGAGCAACCATACCCCAATGACCTCCCCGATGATGCAAATGCCGCAACTCGCAGGACTTATGAGAAGCACTGCGATGATGCGCTTAATGCAAGCTGCCTCATGCTTGCCACAATGTCCCCTGATCTACAGAAACAATATGAGCATGCAGATGCTTATTCTATGATTCAGGGACTACGTGGAATGTTTGAGAACCAAGCAAGGGCTGAGAGGTACAACATCTCAAAGTCCTTGTTCTCATGCAAGCTGGCAGAAGGTAGCCCGGTCAGTGCCCATGTAATCAAGATGATTGGTTACATTGAGACTTTGGACAAACTTGGTTCTGAACTCAAGGATGACCTGGCTATTGACGTTATTCTCCAGTCACTCCCACCGAGCTATGAGCCATTTATATTGAATTATCAAATGAATGGCATGGAGAAAACGTTGGCTGAATTGCAAGGGATGCTTAAAAAAGCCGAGGAAAGCATTAAGAAAAACACCACTCATGTGATGATGGTTCAAAAGGAGAATAAAAAGAGGAAGCGTGTGATGCATCCTAAAGGCAAGGGAAAGGTTCCCAATGAGTCTTCAAGCTCAAAGCCAAAGGGAAAATCAGGCCCTTCTCCTAATGATGAATGCTTCCACTGTCATGCTAAGGGGCATTGGTCTAGGAATTGCAAGAAGTACTTGGAGGATAAGAAGAAGAAAGGGAGTGAGACTTCCACTTCAAATATAAATGTTATAGAAATCAATATTGCTACATCTTCTAGTGAATCATGGGTATTTGATACCGGATCAATGATTCACACTTGCAAATCGTTGCAGGGTCTAAGTGAGACTAGAAGATTTGCAAGAGGCGAGTTGGATGTTCGGGTCGGCAATGGAGCAAAGGTTGCTGTCATAGCTGTCGGAACTTATCACTTGTCATTACCCTCAGGATTAGTTTTGGAATTAAATAATTGTTATTGCATTCCTTCTTTGAGCAAGAACATTATATCTTCTTCATGTTTGGAAGAAGTTAATGGTTATGAGATTATAATAAAGAACAAATGTTGTTCTATTTATTATAATAATATTTTCTATGCTCAATGTCCATTAGTGAATGGATTATATGTTCTTGATCTTGAGGATAAAACAGTCTATAACATTAGTACAAAAAGGGCTCGACGAAATGATCTAAATCCCACTTTTATTTGGCATTGTCGCTTAGGTCATATAAATGAGAAACGCATTGAGAAACTCCATAAAGATGGTTTGTTAAGTTCATTTGATTTTGAATCACTTGACACATGCGAGTCTTGTTTGCTTGGGAAGATGACCAAAGCACCCTTCACTGGTCAAAGTGAGAGGGCAACTGACTTGTTGGGACTTATACATACTGATGTATGTGGACCAATGAGTTCGGTAGCTAGAGGTGGTTTTCAGTATTTCATTACTTTTACCGATGACTTTAGTAGATATGGATATGTCTATCTAATGAGGCACAAGTCTGAATCTTTTGAAAAGTTCAAAGAATTTCAGAATGAAGTACAAAATCAGTTGGGCAAGACAATTAAACTTCTACGATCTGATCGTGGGGGTGAATATTTGAGCCATGAATTTTATGATCATTTAAAACAATGTGGAATTGTTCCACAGTTGACTCCACCAGGAACGCCCCAATGGAATGGGGTGTCCGAGCGGAGGAACCGAACCTTGTTAGACATGGTTAGGTCGATGATGAGTCAGACTGATCTTCCACTATCCTTTTGGGGTTATGCTCTTGAAACTGCTGCGTTTACACTAAACAGAGTCCCAACTAAGTCTGTTGAGAAGACACCATATGAGATGTGGACCGGGAAACGTCCCGGATTGTCTTTCCTCAAAGTTTGGGGATGTGATGCTTATGTCAAACGTTTGACGTCAGACAAACTTACTCCCAAATCAGACAAATGCTTCTTTGTGGGGTATCCTAGGGAAACCAAAGGATATTATTTTTATAATAAAACGGAGGGTAAAGTGTTTACTGCTCGCAATGGTGTCTTCTTGGAGAAAGAGTTTCTCTCAAAAGGAGTTAGTGGGAGCAAGGTGCATCTTGAAGAAATCCAAGAAATATCTGAAAATGTTTCGGCACCCTCTAATCCTATACAGGATGTACAAGATGTTGTACAACCACTTGATGAAACACCAGCTCCACGAAGGTCTACAAGAGTACGTTGTGCAACTGAAAAGTTGACACTCCTAACCACGGAACCACGGGACATGGTATTGTTGGACAATAATGAGCCTGTGACCTACACTGAAGCAACAATGGGACCCGACTCTGAGAAATGGCTTGGAGCCATGGAATCTGAAATAGAATCCATGCATGAGAATCAAGTTTGGAACTTGGTTGATCCAATCGATGGTGTGAGACCGATCGATTGCAAATGGATTTTCAAGAAAAAGACTGATATGGATGGAAAAGTTCACATCTATAAAGCACGATTGGTGGCGAAAGGTTTCAGACAAATTCAAGGTGTTGATTATGATGAAACATTTTCGCCCGTCGCTATGCTAAAGTCTGTTCGGATTCTCCTAGCAATTGCTGCATATTTTGATTATGAAATATGGCAGATGGATGTCAAAACAGCCTTTCTTAATGGGAGTCTGACTGAGGATGTGTACATGACACAACCTGAGGGTTTTGTCGATCCTAAAAATGCTAGAAAAATATGCAAACTTCAAAAGTCCATCTATGGATTGAAGCAAGCATCTCGGAGTTGGAATCTACGTTTTGATGAAGTGGTCAAAGGGTTTGGTTTCATCAAGAACGTAGAAGAACCTTGTATTTACAAGAAGGTTAGTGGGAGCGCACTTATATTTCTGGTCCTATATGTAGATGACATATTGTTGATCGGAAATGACATTCCAGTACTAGATGCCGTTAAATCCTCATTAAGGAAAAGTTTCTCAATGAAGGATTTAGGAGAGGCAGCATACATTTTGGGCATAAAGATCTATAGAGATAGATCTAAAAGGTTAATTGGATTAAGCCAAGACACATATATTGACAAGATATTGAATCGATTCAATATGCAAGATTCTAAGAAAGGTTTCTTGCCAATGTCACATGGCATCACTCTAAGCAAAAGTCAGTGTCCTTCGACACCTGATGAGCAAAAGAGGATGAGAGCGATTCCTTATGCTTCGGCTATTGGATCTATCATGTATGCCATGTTGTGTACACGCCCAGATGTATCATATGCTCTAAGTGTTACGAGCAGGTATCAATCAGATTATGGTGAGGCTCATTGGACAGTTGTCAAAAACATTCTTAAGTACTTGAGAAGAACTAAGGATGTATTCCTAGTGTTTGGAGGTGAAGAAGAGCTCGTTGTAAGAGGTTACACCGATGCTAGCTTCCAAACAGACAAGGATGACTCTAGATCGCAATCCGGTTTTGTGTTCTGCCTCAATGGAGGGGCAGTGAGCTGGAAAAGTTCCAAGCAAGACACAATAGCAGATTCAACAACGGAGGCGGAGTATATTGCAGCTTCTGAAGCTGCAAAGGAAGCTGTTTGGATCAGAAAATTTGTTTCTGAGTTGGGTGTTGTTCCTAGTGCGTCCGGACCTGTGGATCTCTATTGCGACAATAATGGAGCCATTGCACAGGCAAAGGAGCCTAGATCACACAAAAGATCCAAACATATACTACGACGCTATCATCTGATTCGAGAGATTATCGACCGAGGTGATGTGAATATATGCAAGGTGCATACGGATTTGAATATGGCAGATCCGTTGACAAAGCCTCTTCCACAATCAAAGCATGAGACGCACACGAGATCTATGGGTATTAGATACTTACATCAATGATCCTAGTGTGTAGTGGGAGACTTTTGTCATAGCTATGTTTATGTACTATTTGAGTAACTATTATTCACATTGATCATCAAGTATGTGACTTGTTCGTGAGACTCTTTGTTAATTATAATGTTACTCAAAATGATCCCTAGTCTACATCGTTATATGAGACAATGATAGTACGCAGACTAGCACATGTATTAATTGATGATCACGTTTCACGGATCATAGATATGGAGATATCAAATTAATAATGTGAACACATGTTAGTGAACATGGTGTTGGATAGACCCATTCCGAGACACTGTTGGGATTGTTATTTACATATGTGCCATCAGTTGGTCTTGAGTGATACACCTGCTAGATTCTTTGACCTGAGATCGCCATTGTTTCTCACTATGTGTAGTTGTGCACTTTGAAACTATCAAACGCTACTCCGTAACTGGGTGGTCATAAAAATAGTCTTCAGGTGCATGATGAAGCATGGAATGAGATGTGTGCGGATCAAGATGGGATTTGCCCCTCCTAAATAACAGGAGAGATATCTCTGGGCCTCTCGAGATAGTTGGATTGAAAGTGCATGGCCATGCCAAATTATTAAAGAGTTAATCATTATGACTAAAAGTTAGTCATCGATTGAATCCACTATTTGATCGAGTGAATGGTCGAGCTATCACAAGGATGGCACGTATCTCGCCTTGAGCTTGACTGGTATCGTGTGGCAAAGGAATTAGCATGTGAATGTATCTAGGTTCAGCCGATATGATCTTTATGTATATTCGGGAGTCAGTATGTCCTGCTAGGTACCTCTACTGACTTGTGTTTGAAAACGGTTTTCATTCATAACCGACTGTACATGAACCTAACGGGTCACACACTTAAGGGGATGGAATATTGAAAAACTTGGCTATATGATTGTCTCTAGTGCAAGTGGGAGAGTGTTGGTGATATGCCCAAGAGGCAATCATAACAATTCGGATAAAGGCCTGATGGATATTTGATCCATAAGAAATTAGGGTACTAATGGGCCTGTGACCTAAAAGCCCATTAGCGCGCCTATAAATATGAGGGGTAGGGTTACGGACAGATGTCTCCACCAGATAACAGTCCCAGCCGCCGCCCCTCACAGGTCAGCCGCCGAAACCCCTGCCGCGCGCACGGTGCTAGCACACCGACGCACGGCGTTCCTCCCTGTACGTGTGGACTCCGTGGAGGCGCTGCTGTTACTGCTGCGCTGATCGGCTACGGCGCGCATCTACGATCCGCTGCGCTGCGCGTCTAGTGGTAACGATCCATGACCTTCTCACTCGCATGTTTCCTGGGTGATACGGTCGAATTGCTAGAGTAGTGCATCGCCTATTTCCCAACAGTTGGAACCTCATCTCCTCCCTGAGACTAGTCCAAGGATCCCGTCACCAGCCATGTCTTGAACTCAAGCAACACCTGCACATGAATAAACAACCAATTCTTCCAAGCACAAGTCCTCGACTTGACTCACGTTAGTTCGAAAACCACAACACCTTACATGAGCACGTCACATAAGCATGTTGCAAACCATATCAAATGATAACAGACATAACCACCAAAACACACCAAAAACTTAGCAAATTAATACTAAGCAAACCTTCCCATAAAGCAAGTTTGAAACATTGCGAGTCAAAAGCAAAAACAAGACGCTGCAGTTCTACGAGTTGAACTTCACGAGAGCTCCCTAAAACAAGCTCCGGACCTCACAGAAGCTCTCCGGACCTTGCAGGAGCTCTTCGGACCTTGCGTCGGACCTTGCCAACACTTGGCGGACCTAACAAAGAACTTGTCGGACCTTGCCACAGAAGAATGTTTTGGCAATATTCAAAACTTTGAATGTTAATGCTAACTTTTATCCTAATTGCCAATGTATTCAGCACACATAGGTCTCACAGAGAGAACTCAGGTAAAGCTATCAATGGAAGGTACTTGAAGAAATTTTACCCGAGTGTATGGCAATAAACTTGAGACCAATAGAACTTGCAAGGTAAAACAGCTTTTGCCAAAAAACAGTGGGGCATATGTTGGATGTGCAAATTGGTTGTGTATTGCAGGTGGGAGACGCCGAAAAACAAGCTGCGGGAGGCCATTTTATCTTGAAAAATTGAGGTGCAGGCGTCCCAACAGGAGAACCTACCGGAACCCGAATTTCAGCCTGCGGGAGGCTGTTTTACCTCGAAAATCCAAGATACGGGCGCCTAGGTGGGAAGAAGTCGGCCGGAGAACCAAATTTACCTCGCGGCCGTGAGATAAGAGCTAAACCGCAAGGTGCAAAGGCCGAAGCAAGACTTAACAATTCTCGGGCTGACGCGAATAATGTAACTGTTCATATTTTGTTGTATCATTGTTTTAGAAGATGTCAGCACGATAAATTTATGTATATGTGCCTTAGGGATAAAATAAGATTTAGGAAGTTTAGAGTTTAAACTTAGAATAGGCTGGATCTTCAAGATTTGTACCGGGGATATATAAAGGCAGCCCTCTGCCGAGAGTAAGACATCCGAATTCCAATCAAAATTTTTGTCCTCTTGCTTTTCTCTAGTTCTTAAATTAGTTTGTGGCCTCTTTGATACTTTGCCGAGAAAAGTATTCAATCCTTCTCCCCGAAAGGAGAACCTAACTCGTTTCATCTAAGAAACCTTGTGTTTCACCTAAGTTCTCGATAATCATCGCTGAAAACACACCAACACATGGTAGCAATGATGCTATCAATTCTTGTCCACAAAATTCTTGTCCAATTTTTCAAGACACTCGCCAATTTTAGTTGTCAATATCTAAAGATATGTTTCCTTTTTAATGCGAAGACCCACAAGATACATCACAAACTGGAGGGAACACTTGATATAATAGTGAAAAGATAGGGACGAGAAAGATGACGGGGAGAGAGGGGGGAAGCTGACACATGTGAGTCCAAGGTGCGCATATATATCAGTCTTCTTTTTTAAAAAAACTGTTGATGAATCTTCCTCTATACATAATTGTCTATTGAGGCCAAGTGAGATATTTACCGTCTCACTGTTTTTATATAATTCTGTATTTAACATGAATATATAACACAATTCATAATTTGTTATTCTGGCTTATGTGCTTCATAACTACTGGATGTTTAGTTGCTTCAGTGTTCAGAAGCTTAATGTAAAAGTCCCAAAAACTTGTGAATAGAAAACTTGAGCTATGAATAAAGTTGAGTTTGAATACAAGAAATGGGACTTACAAAAACTTTTGTTTACTCATGAAAGTGTTGGCATGGGCTATAAAACTTTGAATTCAGTTTGAAATAAGAGGGTCACTTCCAAAAATAAGAAGGGCATGTTTCAAAAGAGGAAATTCAAACTGTTGTTTAAAAAGTTGTATTTGCAATGACCAACTTAAAGATCAGAGGGCATACTCAAACTCCCCAGGTTCAAATTGTAGAGGGGGCAAATTTGGAGCAAATTTGGAGGTGCTTTGATAGGAATATCAAAGGAACTTGTGAATTCCATACAAATTTGAATTTAAATTTGAAACTGAGGCAAAACTGGTCAAATGGCAAAATGACCTTTGAATTTGGATCCCTAATAGCTGAAGTTTACAATGTGCCAAAATTTGGATATTTAGGAGAGATGAGTGGGGCCCAATTGTCATTGAGGAGAGGGGAAGACTTAGCACTGAAGCAATACTTTCCTCTGTTCAGACTCAAACCGGCTCTCTGTTTTTCGCTCGAAGGCGCTGAAGCACCGAGCACAGCATGTGCGCGCCACCGGGGCAGCGTTGCCGCCAGCTCCCGAGCAGCTCCAGAGGCGGTTTCCCCTCGCCCTTATCGTTCCCACCGAGTGAGTGTCGGCCACACAGCCAACCCCACTCCCACCGACGCCATCACGGGTTTCTCCTCGCCGAGCGTCTCCCGCGCGGAAGAAATCGCGCAGCTCGTCGACGCCCGGCCACCCCGACGAAGCAACCGCCGTGCTGAGCCTCTCCACAACGTCGCCAGACCCCACTGAGCGTGGCCAACGAAAGAAACCGGAGCAAACCCCACAGGGACCCCGGCGTCGAGCTCAATCTTTCTCCACGGCACCGGGCGAAGTCGCCGCTGCAAGAGTCCGTCGCCCAGCCACAACAGAGCCTCTCCTCTCGAGTTGCAAAAGTAAAAAGGTTCGCCTATGCCTCTGCTCACTTCACCGCAACTCCGGCGGCCTGTCTTGGACA
Organism: Neostapfia colusana; assembly: GCA_030760725.1. Classification (NCBI taxonomy): domain Eukaryota; kingdom Viridiplantae; phylum Streptophyta; class Magnoliopsida; order Poales; family Poaceae; genus Neostapfia; species Neostapfia colusana. The sequence continues at coordinate 39,280,593 of JASWHV010000008.1, read as the reverse complement.
GTGCTCGCCGGAATTTCAATTCTTCCGACAACATACGATCATAACCGAGGGTAGAAACTTGGAAAATTCGTCGCACACGTCGAACTACTCATCACACAACGTAGCATACGTCTTCCAGACCCCCGCGCGCGTTCATAGGATTAAGAACCACCGAGAACCATCGAGCAGAGCCGCTGTTCATCGAGTTTTTCGATTTTCGCCGGATTTTGACCTAGGCCGACGGTGAGGTCATATTTCCGGTGAGTTGCAGAGAGATCGGCGGTTGGGTCCGTGTTCTCCTCAGTGCGGTGGTGCTGTACGCGCAAACGGCTACGTGTTTGGTGTAGTATAACGCCCTAGCGACGTCGCCGGAGTGGCCACCGCCGCTGTCGCCGTCGCACCTAGGTTTCCGATCATCGT